>OX608075.1:104392558-106792558 GCA_951509635.1 Eupeodes luniger
TATTGGACTTCAAAAATTTCCCTCTAGATGCCGACTTTCATACCTCTGGGACGCATATTAAGCGAGATATTCGCATTTAAAGTTTGAACATGGATTTTTGCCCATAACTTGTTGTAAAATTGGTCTTATTCAAAGATAGGCACAGAAATTGAAAGGGAATGATTCCAAGATCACAATCCTGAAATTTCAGCCTTCTAGGTGGTCTAGATCGAGAAATATTGGACTTCAAAAATTGCCCTCTAGATGCCGACTTTCATACCTCTGGGACGCATATTAAGCGAGATATTCGCATTTAAAGTTTGAACATGGATTTTTGCCCATAACTTGTTGTAAAATTGATCTTATTCAAAGATAGGCACAGAAATGGAAAGGGAATGATTCCTAGATCACAATCCTGAAATTTCAGCCCTCTAGGTGGTCTAGATCGAGAAATATTGGACTTCAAAAATTGCCCTCTAGATGCGGACTTTCATACCTCTGGGACGCATATTAAGCGAGATATTCGCATTTAAAGTTTGAACATGGATTTTTGCCCATAACTTGTTGTAAAATTGGTCTTATTCAAAGATAGGCACAGAAATGGAAAGGGAATGATTCCTAGATCACAATCCTGAAATTTCAGCCCTCTAGGTGGTCTAGATCGAGAAATATTGGACTTCAAAAATTTCCCTCTAGATGCCGACTTTCATACCTCTGGGACGCATATTAAGCGAGATATTCGCATTTAAAGTTTGAACATGGATTTTTGCCCATAACTTGTTGTAAAATTGGTCTTATTCAAAGATAGGCACAGAAATGGAAAGGGAATGATTCCTAGATCAGAATCCTGAAATTTCAGCACTCTAGGTGGTCTAGATCGAGAAATATTGGACTTCAAAAATTGCCCTCTAGATGCCGACTTTCATACCTCTGGGACGCATATTAAGCGAGATATTCGCATTTAAAGTTTGAACATGGATTTTTGCCCATAACTTGTTGTAAAATTGGTCTTATTCAGAGATAGGCACAGAAATGGAAAGGGAATGATTCCTAGATCACAATCCTGAAATTTCAGCCCTCTAGGTGGTCTAGATCGAGAAATATTGGACTTCAAAAATTGCCCTCTAGATGCCGACTTTCATACCTGTGGGACGCATATTAAGCGAGATATTCGCATTTAAAGTTTGAACATGGATTTTTGCCCATAACTTGTTGTAAAATTGGTCTTATTCAAAGATAGGCACAGAAATGGAAAGGGAATGATTCCTAGATCACAATTCTGAAATTTCAGCCCTCTAGGTGGTCTAGATCGAGAAATATTGGACTTCAAAAATTTCCCTCTAGATGCCGACTTTCATACCTGTGGGACGCATATTAAGCGAGATATTCGCATTTAAAGTTTGAACATGGATTTTTGCCCATAACTTGTTGTAAAATTGGTCTTATTCAAAGATAGGCACAGAAATGGAAAGGGAATGATTCCTAGATCACAATCCTGAAATTTCAGCCCTCTAGGTGGTCTAGATCGAGAAATATTGGACTTCAAAAATTGCCCTCTAGATGCCGACTTTCATACCTCTGGGACGCATATTAAGCGAGATATTCGTATTTAAAGTTTGAACATGGATTTTTGCCCATAACTTGTTGTAAAATTGGTCTTATTCAAAGATAGGCACAGAAATGGAAAGGGAATGATTCCTAGATCACAATCCTGAAATTTCAGCCCTCTAGGTGGTCTAGATCGAGAAATATTGGACTTCAAAAATTGCCCTCTAGATGCGGACTTTCATACCTCTGGGACGCATATTAAGCGAGATATTCGCATTTAAAGTTTGAACATGGATTTTTGCCCATAACTTGTTGTAAAATTGGTCTTATTCAAAGATAGGCACAGAAATGGAAAGGGAATGATTCCTAGATCACAATCCTGAAATTTCAGCCCTCTAGGTGGTCTAGATCGAGAAATATTGGACTTCAAAAATTGCCCTCTAGATGCGGACTTTCATACCTCTGGGACGCATATTAAGCGAGATATTCGCATTTAAAGTTTGAACATGGATTTTTGCCCATAACTTGTTGTAAAATTGGTCTTATTCAAAGATAGGCACAGAAATGGAAAGGGAATGATTCCTATATCACAATCCTGAAATTTCAGCCCTCTAGGTGGTCTAGATCGAGAAATATTGGACTTCAAAAATTGCCCTCTAGATGCGGACTTTCATACCTCTGGGACGCATATTAAGCGAGACATTCGCATTTAAAGTTTGAACATGGATTTTTGCCCATAACTTGTTGTAAAATTGGTCTTATTCAAAGATAGGCACAGAAATGGAATTTCAGCCCTCTAGGTGGTCTAGATCGAGAAATATTGGACTTCAAAAATTGCCCTCTAGATGCCGACTTTCATACCTCTGGGACGCATATTAAGCGAGATATTCGCATTTAAAGTTTGAACATGGATTTTTGCCCATAACTTGTTGTAAAATTGGTCTTATTCAAAGATAGGCACAGAAATGGAAAGGGAATGATTCCTAGATCACAATCCTGAAATTTCAGCCCTCTAGGTGGTCTAGATCGAGAAATATTGGACTTCAAAAATTGCCCTCTAGATGCGGACTTTCATACCTCTGGGACGCATATTAAGCGAGATATTCGCATTTAAAGTTTGAACATGGATTTTTGCCCATAACTTGTTGTAAAATTGGTCTTATTCAAAGATAGGCACAGAAATGGAAAGGGAATGATTCCTAGATCACAATCCTGAAATTTCAGCCCTCTAGGTGGTCTAGATCGAGAAATATTGGACTTCAAAAATTGCCCTCTAGATGCGGACTTTCATACCTCTGGGACGCATATTAAGCGAGATATTCGCATTTAAAGTTTGAACATGGATTTTTGCCCATAACTTGTTGTAAAATTGGTCTTATTCAAAGATAGGCACAGAAATGGAAAGGGAATGATTCCTAGATCACAATCCTGAAATTTCAGCTCTCTAGGTGGTCTAGATCGAGAAATATTGGACTTCAAAAATTGCCCTCTAGATGCGGACTTTCATACCTCTGGGACGCATATTAAGCGAGATATTCGCATTTAAAGTTTGAACATGGATTTTTGCCCATAACTTGTTGTAAAATTGGTCTTATTCAAAGATAGGCACAGAAATGGAAAGGGAATGATTCCTAGATCACAATCCTGAAATTTCAGCCCTCTAGGTGGTCTAGATCGAGAAATATTGGACTTCAAAAATTGCCCTCTAGATGCCGACTTTCATACCTCTGGGACGCATATTTAGCGAGATATTCGCATTTAAAGTTTGAACATGGATTTTTGCCCATAACTTGTTGTAAAATTGGTCTTATTCAAAGATAGACACAGAAATGGAAATTGAATGATTCCTAGATCACAATCCTGAAATTTCAGCCCTCTAGGTGGTCTAGATCGAGAAATATTGGACTTCAAAAATTGCCCTCTAGATGCGGACTTTCATACCTCTGGGACGCATATTAAGCGAGATATTCGCATTTAAAGTTTGAACATGGATTTTTGCCCATAACTTGTTGTAAAATTGGTCTTATTCAAAGATAGGCACAGAAATGGAAAGGGAATGATTCCTAGATCACAATCCTGAAATTTCAGCCCTCTAGGTGGTCTAGATCGAGAAATATTGGACTTCAAAAATTGCCCTCTAGATGCCGACTTTCATGCCTCTGGGACGCATATTAAGCGAGATATTCGCATTTAAAGTTTGAACATGGATTTTTGCCCATAACTTGTTGTAAAATTGGTCTTATTCAAAGATAGACACAGAAATGGAAAGGGAATGATTTCTAGATCACAATCCTGAAATTTCAGCCCTCTAGGTGGTCCAGATCGAGAAATATTGGACTTCAAAAATTGCCCTCTAGATGCCGACTTTCATACCTGTGGGACGCATATTAAGCGAGATATTCGCATTTAAAGTTTGAACATGGATTTTTGCCCATAACTTGTTGTAAAATTGGTCTTATTCAAAGATAGGCACAGAAATGGAAAGGGAATGATTCCTAGATCACAATCCTGAAATTTCAGCCCTCTAGGTGGTCTAGATCGAGAAATATTGGACTTCAAAAATTGCCCTCTAGATGCGGACTTTCATACCTCTGGGACGCATATTAAGCGAGACATTCGCATTTAAAGTTTGAACATGGATTTTTGCCCATAACTTGTTGTAAAATTGGTCTTATTCAAAGATAGGCACAGAAATGGAAAGGGAATGATTCCTAGATCACAATCCTGAAATTTCAGCCCTCTAGGTGGTCTAGATCGAGAAATATTGGACTTCAAAAATTGCCCTCTAGATGCCGACTTTCATACCTCTGGGACGCATATTAAGCGAGATATTCGCATTTAAAGTTTGAACATGGATTTTTGCCCATAACTTGTTGTAAAATTGGCCTTATTCAAAGATAAGCACAGAAATGGAAAGGGAATGATTCCTAGATCACAATCCTGAAATTTCAGCCCTCTAGGTGGTCTAGATCGAGAAATATTGGACTTCAAAAATTGCCCTCTAGATGCGGACTTTCATACCTCTGGGACGCATATTAAGCGAGATATTCGCATTTAAAGTTTGAACATGGATTTTTGCCCATAACTTGTTGTAAAATTGGTCTTATTCAAAGATAGGCACAGAAATGGAAAGGGAATGATTCCTAGATCACAATCCTGAAATTTCAGCCCTCTAGGTGGTCTAGATCGAGAAATATTGGACTTCAAAAATTGCCCTCTAGATGCGGACTTTCATACCTCTGGGACGCATATTAAGCGAGATATTCGCATTTAAAGTTTGAACATGGATTTTTGCCCATAACTTGTTGTAAAATTGGTCTTATTCAAAGATAGGCACAGAAATGGAAAGGGAATGATTCCTAGATCACAATCCTGAAATTTCAGCTCTCTAGGTGGTCTAGATCGAGAAATATTGGACTTCAAAAATTGCCCTCTAGATGCGGACTTTCATACCTCTGGGACGCATATTAAGCGAGATATTCGCATTTAAAGTTTGAACATGGATTTTTGCCCATAACTTGTTGTAAAATTGGTCTTATTCAAAGATAGGCACAGAAATGGAAAGGGAATGATTCCTAGATCACAATCCTGAAATTTCAGCCCTCTAGGTGGTCTAGATCGAGAAATATTGGACTTCAAAAATTGCCCTCTAGATGCCGACTTTCATACCTCTGGGACGCATATTAAGCGAGATATTCGCATTTAAAGTTTGAACATGGATTTTTGCCCATAACTTGTTGTAAAATTGGTCTTATTCAAAGATAGGCACAGAAATGGAAAGGGAATGATTCCTAGATCACAATCCTGAAATTTCAGCCCTCTAGGTGGTCTAGATCGAGAAATATTGGACTTCAAAAATTGCCCTCTAGATGCGGACTTTCATACCTCTGGGACGCATATTAAGCGAGATATTCGCATTTAAAGTTTGAACATGGATTTTTGCCCATAACTTGTTGTAAAATTGGTCTTATTCAAAGATAGGCACAGAAATGGAAAGGGAATGATTCCTAGATCACAATCCTGAAATTTCAGCCCTCTAGGTGGTCTAGATCGAGAAATATTGGACTTCAAAAATTGCCCTCTAGATGCCGACTTTCATACCTCTGGGACGCATATTAAGCGAGATATTCGCATTTAAAGTTTGAACATGGATTTTTGCCCATAACTTGTTGTAAAATTGGTCTTATTCAAAGATAGGCACAGAAATGGAAAGGGAATGATTCCTAGATCACAATCCTGAAATTTCAGCTCTCTAGGTGGTCTAGATCGAGAAATATTGGACTTCAAAAATTGCCCTCTAGATGCGGACTTTCATACCTCTGGGACGCATATTAAGCGAGATATTCGCATTTAAAGTTTGAACATGGATTTTTGCCCATAACTTGTTGTAAAATTGGTCTTATTCAAAGATAGACACAGAAATGGAAAGGGAATGATTCCTAGATCACAATCCTGAAATTTCAGCCCTCTAGGTGGTCTAGATCGAGAAATATTGGACTTCAAAAATTGCCCTCTAGATGCCGACTTTCATGCCTCTGGGACGCATATTAAGCGAGATATTCGCATTTAAAGTTTGAACATGGATTTTTGCCCATAACTTGTTGTAAAATTGGTCTTATTCAAAGATAGACACAGAAATGGAAAGGGAATGATTTCTAGATCACAATCCTGAAATTTCAGCCCTCTAGGTGGTCTAGATCGAGAAATATTGGACTTCAAAAATTGCCCTCTAGATGCCGACTTTCATACCTCTGGGACGCATATTTAGCGAGATATTCGCATTTAAAGTTTGAACATGGATTTTTGCCCATAACTTGTTGTAAAATTGGTCTTATTCAAAGATAGACACAGAAATGGAAATTGAATGATTCCTAGATCACAATCCTGAAATTTCAGCCCTCTAGGTGGTCTAGATCGAGATATATTGGACTTCAAAAATTGCCCTCTAGATGCCGACTTTCATACCTCTGGGACGCATATTAAGCGAGATATTCGCATTTAAAGTTTGAACATGGATTTTTGCCCATAACTTGTTGTAAAATTGATCTTATTCAAAGATAGGCACAGAAATGGAAAGGGAATGATTCCTAGATCACAATCCTGAAATTTCAGCCCTCTAGGTGGTCTAGATCGAGAAATATTGGACTTCAAAAATTGCCCTCTAGATGCCGACTTTCATACCTCTGGGACGCATATTAAGCGAGATATTCGCATTTAAAGTTTGAACATGGATTTTTGCCCATAACTTGTTGTAAAATTGGTCTTATTCAAAGATAGGCACAGAAATGGAAAGGGAATGATTCCTAGATCACAATCCTGAAATTTCAGCTCTCTAGGTGGTCTAGATCGAGAAATATTGGACTTCAAAAATTGCCCTCTAGATGCGGACTTTCATACCTCTGGGACGCATATTAAGCGAGATATTCGCATTTAAAGTTTGAACATGGATTTTTGCCCATAACTTGTTGTAAAATTGGTCTTATTCAAAGATAGGCACAGAAATGGAAAGGGAATGATTCCTAGATCACAATCCTGAAATTTCAGCTCTCTAGGTGGTCTAGATCGAGAAATATTGGACTTCAAAAATTGCCCTCTAGATGCGGACTTTCATACCTCTGGGACGCATATTAAGCGAGATATTCGCATTTAAAGTTTGAACATGGATTTTTGCCCATAACTTGTTGTAAAATTGGTCTTATTCAAAGATAGACACAGAAATGGAAAGGGAATGATTCCTAGATCACAATCCTGAAATTTCAGCCCTCTAGGTGGTCTAGATCGAGAAATATTGGACTTCAAAAATTGCCCTCTAGATGCCGACTTTCATGCCTCTGGGACGCATATTAAGCGAGATATTCGCATTTAAAGTTTGAACATGGATTTTTGCCCATAACTTGTTGTAAAATTGGTCTTATTCAAAGATAGACACAGAAATGGAAAGGGAATGATTTCTAGATCACAATCCTGAAATTTCAGCCCTCTAGGTGGTCTAGATCGAGAAATATTGGACTTCAAAAATTGCCCTCTAGATGCCGACTTTCATACCTCTGGGACGCATATTTAGCGAGATATTCGCATTTAAAGTTTGAACATGGATTTTTGCCCATAACTTGTTGTAAAATTGGTCTTATTCAAAGATAGACACAGAAATGGAAATTGAATGATTCCTAGATCACAATCCTGAAATTTCAGCCCTCTAGGTGGTCTAGATCGAGATATATTGGACTTCAAAAATTGCCCTCTAGATGCCGACTTTCATACCTCTGGGACGCATATTAAGCGAGATATTCGCATTTAAAGTTTGAACATGGATTTTTGCCCATAACTTGTTGTAAAATTGATCTTATTCAAAGATAGGCACAGAAATGGAAAGGGAATGATTCCTAGATCACAATCCTGAAATTTCAGCCCTCTAGGTGGTCTAGATCGAGAAATATTGGACTTCAAAAATTGCCCTCTAGATGCCGACTTTCATACCTCTGGGACGCATATTAAGCGAGATATTCGCATTTAAAGTTTGAACATGGATTTTTGCCCATAACTTGTTGTAAAATTGGTCTTATTCAAAGATAGGCACAGAAATGGAAAGGGAATGATTCCTAGATCACAATCCTGAAATTTCAGCTCTCTAGGTGGTCTAGATCGAGAAATATTGGACTTCAAAAATTGCCCTCTAGATGCGGACTTTCATACCTCTGGGACGCATATTAAGCGAGATATTCGCATTTAAAGTTTGAACATGGATTTTTGCCCATAACTTGTTGTAAAATTGGTCTTATTCAAAGATAGGCACAGAAATGGAAAGGGAATGATTCCTAGATCACAATCCTGAAATTTCAGCTCTCTAGGTGGTCTAGATCGAGAAATATTGGACTTCAAAAATTGCCCTCTAGATGCCGACTTTCATACCTCTGGGACGCATATTAAGCGAGATATTCGCATTTAAAGTTTGAACATGGATTTTTGCCCATAACTTGTTGTAAAATTGGTCTTATTCAAAGATAGGCACAGAAATGGAAAGGGAATGATTCCTAGATCACAATCCTGAAATTTCAGCCCTCTAGGTGGTCTAGATCGAGAAATATTGGACTTCAAAAATTGCCCTCTAGATGCCGACTTTCATACCTCTGGGACGCATATTAAGCGAGATATTCGCATTTAAAGTTTGAACATGGATTTTTGCCCATAACTTGTTGTAAAATTGGTCTTATTCAAAGATAGGCACAGAAATGGAAAGGGAATGATTCCTAGATCACAATCCTGAAATTTCAGCCCTCTAGGTGGTCTAGATCGAGAAATATTGGACTTCAAAAATTGCCCTCTAGATGCCGACTTTCATACCTCTGGGACGCATATTAAGCGAGATATTCGCATTTAAAGTTTGAACATGGATTTTTGCCCATAACTTGTTGTAAAATTGGTCTTATTCAAAGATAGGCACAGAAATGGAAAGGGAATGATTCCTAGATCACAATCCTGAAATTTCAGCCCTCTAGGTGGTCTAGATCGAGAAATATTGGACTTCAAAAATTGCCCTCTAGATGCCGACTTTCATACCTCTGGGACGCATACTAAGCGATTTAAAGTTTGAACATGGATTTTTGCCCATAACTTGTTGTAAAATTGGTCTTATTCAAAGATAGGCACAGAAATGGAAAGGGAATGATTTCTAGATCACAATCCTGAAATTTCAGCTCTCTAGGTGGTCTAGATCGAGAAATATTGGACTTCAAAAATTGCCCTCTAGATGCCGACTTTCATACCTCTGAGACGCATATTAAGCGAGATATTCGCATTTAAAGTTTGGTCTTATTCAAAGATAGGCACAGAAATGGAAAGGGAATGATTCCTAGATCACAATCCTGAAATTTCAGCCCTCTAGGTCGTCTAGATCGAGAAATATTGGACTTCAAAAATTGCCCTCTAGATGCCGACTTTCATACCTCTGGGACGCATATTAAGCGAGATATTCGCATTTAAAGTTTGAACATGGATTTTTGCCCATAACTTGTTCTAAAATTGGTCTTATTCAAAGATAGGCACAGAAATGGAAAGGGAATGATTCCTAGATCACAATTCTGAAATTTCAGCCCTCTAGGTGGTCTAGATCGAGAAATATTGGACTTCAAAAATTGCCCTCTAGATGCGGACTTTCATACCTCTGGGACGCATATTAAGCGAGATATTCGCATTTAAAGTTTGAACATGGATTTTTGCCCATAACTTGTTGTAAAATTGGTCTTATTCAAAGATAGGCACAGAAATGGAAAGGGAATGATTCCTAGATCACAATCCTGAAATTTCAGCTCTCTAGGTGGTCTAGATCGAGAAATATTGGACTTCAAAAATTGCCCTCTAGATGCCGACTTTCATACCTCTGGGACGCATATTAAGCGAGATATTCGCATTTAAAGTTTGAACATGGATTTTTGCCCATAACTTGTTGTAAAATTGGTCTTATTCAAAGATAGGCACAGAAATGGAAAGGGAATGATTCCTAGATCACAATCCTGAAATTTCAGCCCTCTAGGTGGTCTAGATCGAGAAATATTGGACTTCAAAAATTGCCCTCTAGATGCCGACTTTCATACCTCTGGGACGCATATTAAGCGAGATATTCGCATTTAAAGTTTGAACATGGATTTTTGCCCATAACTTGTTGTAAAATTGGTCTTATTCAAAGATAGGCACAGAAATGGAAAGGGAATGATTCCTAGATCACAATCCTGAAATTTCAGCCCTCTAGGTGGTCTAGATCGAGAAATATTGGACTTCAAAAATTGCCCTCTAGATGCCGACTTTCATACCTCTGGGATGCATATTAAGCGAGATATTCGCATTTAAAGTTTGAACATGGATTTTTGCCCATAACTTGTTGTAAAATTGGTCTTATTCAAAGATAGGCACAGAAATGGAAAGGGAATGATTCCTAGATCACAATCCTGAAATTTCAGCCCTCTAGGTGGTCTAGATCGAGAAATATTGGACTTCAAAAATTGCCCTCTAGATGCCGACTTTCATACCTCTGGGACGCATATTAAGCGAGATATTCGCATTTAAAGTTTGAACATAGATTTTTGCCCATAACTTGTTGTAAAATTGGTCTTATTCAAAGATAGGCACAGAAATGGAAAGGGAATGATTCCTAGATCACAATTCTGAAATTTCAGCCCTCTAGGTGGTCTAGATCGAGAAATATTGGACTTCAAAAATTGCCCTCTAGATGCGGACTTTCATACCTCTGGGACGCATATTAAGCGAGATATTCGCATTTAAAGTTTGAACATGGATTTTTGCCCATAACTTGTTGTAAAATTGGTCTTATTCAAAGATAGGCACAGAAATGGAAAGGGAATGATTCCTAGATCACAATCCTGAAATTTCAGCCCTCTAGGTGGTCTAGATCGAGAAATATTGGACTTCAAAAATTGCCCTTTAGATGCCGACTTTCATACCTCTGGGACGCATATTAAGCGAGATATTTGCATTTAAGGTTTGAACATGGATTTTTGCCCATAACTTGTTGTAAAATTGGTCTTATTCAAAGATAGGCACAGAAATGGAAAGGGAATGATTCCTAGATCACAATTCTGAAATTTCAGCCCTCTAGGTGGTCTAGATCGAGAAATATTGGACTTCAAAAATTGCCCTCTAGATGCGGACTTTCATACCTCTGGGACGCATATTAAGCGAGATATTCGCATTTAAAGTTTGAACATAGATTTTTGCCCATAACTTGTTGTAAAATTGGTCTTATTCAAAGATAGGCACAGAAATGGAAAGGGAATGATTCCTAGATCACAATCCTGAAATTTCAGCCCTCTAGGTGGTCTAGATCGAGAAATATTGGACTTCAAAAATTGCCCTCTAGATGCCGACTTTCATACCTCTGGGACGCATATTAAGCGAGATATTCGCATTTAAAGTTTGAACATGGATTTTTGCCCATAACTTGTTGTAAAATTGGTCTTATTCAAAGATAGGCACAGAAATGGAAAGGGAATGATTCCTAGATCACAATCCTGAAATTTCAGCCCTCTAGGTGGTCTAGATCGAGAAATATTGGACTTCAAAAATTGCCCTCTAGATGCCGACTTTCATACCTCTGGGACGCATATTAAGCGAGATATTTGCATTTAAAGTTTGAACATGGATTTTTGCCCATAACTTGTTGTAAAATTGGTCTTATTCAAAGATAGGCACAGAAATGGAAAGGGAATGATTCCTAGATCACAATTCTGAAATTTCAGCCCTCTAGGTGGTCTAGATCGAGAAATATTGGACTTCAAAAATTGCCCTCTAGATGCGGACTTTCATACCTCTGGGACGCATATTAAGCGAGATATTCGCATTTAAAGATTGAACATGGATTTTTGCCCATAACTTGTTGTAAAATTGGTCTTATTCAAAGATAGGCACAGAAATGGAAAGGGAATGATTCCTAGATCACAATCCTGAAATTTCAGCTCTCTAGGTGGTCTAGATCGAGAAATATTGGACTTCAAAAATTGCCCTTTAGATGCGGACTTTCATACCTCTGGGACGCATATTAAGCGAGATATTCGCATTTAAAGTTTGAACATGGATTTTTGCCCATAACTTGTTGTAAAATTGGTCTTATTCAAAGATAGGCACAGAAATGGAAAGGGAATGATTCCTAGATCACAATCCTGAAATTTCAGCCCTCTAGGTGGTCTAGATCGAGAAATATTGGACTTCAAAAATTGCCCTCTAGATGCCGACTTTCATACCTCTGGGACGCATATTAAGCGAGATATTCGCATTTAAAGTTTGAACATGGATTTTTGCCCATAACTTGTTGTAAAATTGGTCTTATTCAAAGATAGGCACAGAAATGGAAAGGGAATGATTCCTAAATCACAATCCTGAAATTTCAGCTCTCTAGGTGGTCTAGATCGAGAAATATTGGACTTCAAAAATTGCCCTCTAGATGCCGACTTTCATACCTCTGGGACGCATATTAAGCGAGATATTCGCATTTAAAGTTTGAACATGGATTTTTGCCTATAACTTGTTGTAAAATTGGTCTTATTCAAAGATAGGCACAGAAATGGAAAGGGAATGATTCCTAGATCACAATCCTGAAATTTCAGCCCTCTAGGTCGTCTAGATCGAGAAATATTGGACTTCAAAAATTGCCCTCTAGATGCCGACTTTCATACCTCTGGGACGCATATTAAGCGAGATATTCGCATTTAAAGTTTGAACATGGATTTTTGCCCATAACTTGTTGTAAAATTGGTCTTATTCAAAGATAGGCACAGAAATGGAAAGGGAATGATTCCTAGATCACAATTCTGAAATTTCAGCCCTCTAGGTGGTCTAGATCGAGAAATATTGGACTTCAAAAATTGCCCTCTAGATGCCGACTTTCATACCTCTGGGACGCATATTAAGCGAGATATTCGAATTTAAAGTTTGGACATGGATTTTTGCCCATAACTTGTTGTAAAATTGGTCTTATTCAAAGATAAGCACAGAGAAATATTGGACTTCAAAAATTGCCCTCTAGATGCGGACTTTCATACCTCTGGACGCATATTAAGCGAGATATTCGCATTTAAAGTTTGAACATGGATTTTTGCCCATAACTTGTTGTAAAATTGGTCTTATTCAAAGATAGGCACAGAAATGGAAAGGGAATGATTCCTAGATCACAATTCTGAAATTTCAGCCCTCTAGGTGGTCTAGATCGAGAAATATTGGACTTCAAAAATTGCCCTCTAGATGCCGACTTTCATACCTCTGGGACGCATATTAAGCGAGATATTCGCATTTAAAGTTTGAACATGGATTTTTGCCCATAACTTGTTGTAAAATTGGTCTTATTCAAAGATAGGCACAGAAATGGAAAGGGAATGATTCCTAGATCACAATCCTGAAATTTCAGCCCTCTAGGTGGTCTAGATCGAGAAATATTGGACTTCAAAAATTGCCCTCTAGATGCCGACTTTCATACCTCTGGGACGCATATTAAGCGAGATATTCGCATTTAAAGTTTGAACATGGATTTTTGCCCATAACTTGTTGTAAAATTGGTCTTATTCAAAGATAGGCACAGAAATGGAAAGGGAATGATTCCTAGATCACAATCCTGAAATTTCAGCCCTCTAGGTGGTCTAGATCGAGAAATATTGGACTTCAAAAATTGCCCTCTAGATGCGGACTTTCATACCTCTGGGACGCATATTAAGCGAGATATTCGCATTTAAAGTTTGAACATGGATTTTTGCCCATAACTTGTTGTAAAATTGGTCTTATTCAAAGATAGGCACAGAAATGGAAAGGGAATGATTCCTAAATCACAATCCTGAAATTTCAGCTCTCTAGGTGGTCTAGATCGAGAAATATTGGACTTCAAAAATTGCCCTCTAGATGCCGACTTTCATACCTCTGGGACGCATATTAAGCGAGATATTCGCATTTAAAGTTTGAACATGGATTTTTGCCCATAACTTGTTGTAAAATTGGTCTTATTCAAAGATAGGCACAGAAATGGAAAGGGAATGATTCCTAGATCACAATCCTGAAATTTCAGCCCTCTAGGTGGTCTAGATCGAGAAATATTGGACTTCAAAAATTGCCCTCTAGATGCCGACTTTCATACCTCTGGGACGCATATTAAGCGAGATATTCGAATTTAAAGTTTGGACATGGATTTTTGCCCATAACTTGTTGTAAAATTGGTCTTATTCAAAGATAAGCACAGAAATGGAAAGGGAATGATTCCTAGATCACAATCCTGAAATTTCAGCCCTCTAGGTGGTCTAGATCGAGAAATATTGGACTTCAAAAATTGCCCTCTAGATGCCGACTTTCATACCTCTGGGACGCATATTAAGCGAGATATTCGCATTTAAAGTTTGAACATGGATTTTTGCCCATAACTTGTTGTAAAATTGGTCTTATTCAAAGATAGACACAGAAATGGAAAGGGAATGATTCCTAGATCACAATCCTGAAATTTCAGCCCTCTAGGTGGTCTAGATCGAGATATATTGGACTTCAAAAATTGCCCTCTAGATGCCGACTTTCATACCTCTGGGACGCATATTAAGCGAGATATTCGCATTTAAAGTTTGAACATGGATTTTTGCCCATAAATTGTTGTAAAATTGGTCTTATTCAAAGATAAGCACAGAAATGGAAAGGGAATGATTCCTAGATCACAATCCTGAAATTTCAGCCCTCTAGGTGGTCTAGATCGAGAAATATTGGACTTCAAAAATTGCCTTCTAGATGCCGACTTTCATGCCTCTGGGACGCATATTAAGCGAGATATTGAAAAATTGATCTTAGACAGAAATGGAAAGGGAATGATTCCTAGATCACAATCCTGAAATTTCAGCCCTCTAGGTGGTCTAGATCGAGAAATATTGGACTTCAAAAATTGCCCTCTAGATGCCGACTTTCATACCTCTGGGACGCATATTAAGCGAGATATTCGCATTTAAAGTTTGAACATGGATTTTTGCCCATAACTTGTTGTAAAATTGGTCTTATTCAAAGATAGACACAGAAATGGAAAGGGAATGATTCCTAGATCACAATCCTGAAATTTCAGCCCTCTAGGTGGTCTAGATCGAGATGATTGGATATATTTTAATGCGAATATCTCGCTTAATATGCGTCCCAGAGGTATGAAAGTCCGCATCTAGAGGGCAATTTTTGAAGTCCAATATTTCTCGATCTAGACCACCTAGAGGGCTGAAATTTCAGGATTGTGATCTAGGAATCATTCCCTTTCCATTTCTGTGCCTATCTTTGAATAAGACCAATTTTAGAACAAGTTATGGGCAAAAATCCATGTTCAAACTTTAAATGCGAATATCTCGCTTAATATGCGTCCCAGAGGTATGAAAGTCGGCATCTAGAGGGCAATTTTTGAAGTCCAATATTTCTCGATCTAGACCACCTAGAGGGCTGAAATTTCAGGATTGTGATCTAGGAATCATTCCCTTTCCATTTCTGTGCCTATCTTTGAATAAGACCAATTTTACAACAAGTTATAAAGATAGGCACAGAAATGGAAAGGGAATGATTCCTAGATCACAATCCTGACATTTCAGCCTTCTAGGTGGTCTAGATCGAGAAATATTGGACTTCAAAAATTGCCCTCTAGATGCCGAATTTCATACCTCTGGGACGCATATTAAGCGAGATATTCGCATTTAAAGTTTGAACATGGATTTTTGCCCATAACTTCTTGTAAAATTGGTCTTATTCAAAGATAAGCACAGAAATGGAAAGGGAATGATTCCTAGATCACAATCCTGAAATTTCAGCCCTCTAGGTGGTCTAGATCGAGAAATATTGGACTTCAAAAATTGCCCTCTAGATGCGGACTTTCATACCTCTGGGACGCATATTAAGCGAGATATTCGCATTTAAAGTTTGAACATGGATTTTTGCCCATAACTTGTTGTAAAATTGGTCTTATTCAAAGATAGGCACAGAAATGGAAAGGGAATGATTCCTAGATCACAATCCTGAAATTTCAGCCCTCTAGGTGGTCTAGATCGAGAAATATTGGACTTCAAAAATTGCCCTCTAGATGCGGACTTTCATACCTCTGGGACGCATATTAAGCGAGATATTCGCATTTAAAGTTTGAACATGGATTTTTGCCCATAACTTGTTGTAAAATTGGTCTTATTCAAAGATAGGCACAGAAATGGAAAGGGAATGATTCCTAGATCACAATCCTGAAATTTTAGCCCTCTAGGTGGTCTAGATCGAGAAATATTGGACTTCAAAAATTGCCCTCTAGATGCCGACTTTTATACCTCTGGGACGCATATTAAGCGAGATATTCGCATTTAAAGTTTGAACATGGATTTTTACCCATAACTTGTTGTTAAATTGGTCTTATTCAAAGATAGGCACAGAAATGGAAAGGGAATGATTCCTAGATCACAATCCTGAAATTTCAGCCCTCTAGGTGGTCTAGATTGAGAAATATTGGACTTCAAAAATTGCCCTCTAGATGCCGACTTTCATACCTCTGGGACGCATATTAAGCGAGATATTCGCATTTAAAGTTTGAACATGGATTTTTGCCCATAACTTGTTGTAAAATTGGTCTTATTCAAAGATAGGCACAGAAATGGAAAGGGAATGATTCCTAGATCACAATCCTGAAATTTCAGCCCTCTAGGTGGTCTAGATCGAGAAATATTGGACTTCAAAAATTGCCCTCTAGATGCCGACTTTCATACCTCTGGGACGCATATTAAGCGAGATATTCGCATTTAAAGTTTGAACATGGATTTTTGCCCATAACTTGTTGTAAAATTGGTCTTACTCAAAGATAGGCACAGAAATGGAAACGGAATGATTCCTAGATCACAATCCTGAAATTTCAGCCCTCTAGGTGGTCTAGATCGAGAAATATTGGACTTCAAAAATTGCCCTCTAGATGCCGACTTTCATACCTCTGGGACGCATATTAAGGGAGATATTCGCATTTAAAGTTTGAACATGGATTTTTGCCCATAACTTGTTGTAAAATTGGTCTTATTCAAAGATAGGCACAGAAATGGAAAGGGAATGATTCCTAGATCACAATCCTGAAATTTCAGCCCTCTAGGTGGTCTAGATCGAGAAATATTGGACTTCAAAAATTGCCCTCTAGATGCCGACTTTCATACCTCTGGGACGCATATTAAGCGAGATATTCGCATTTAAAGTTTGAACATGGATTTTTGCCCATAACTTCTTGTAAAATTGGTCTTATTCAAAGATAGGCACAGAAATGGAAAGGGAATGATTCCTAGATCACAATCCTGAAATTTCAGCCCTCTAGGTGGTCTAGATCGAGAAATATTGGACTTCAAAAATTGCCCTCTAGATGCCGACTTTCATACCTCTGGGACGCATATTTAGCGAGATATTCGCATTTAAAGTTTGAACATGGATTTTTGCCCATAACTTGTTGTAAAATTGGTCTTATTCAAAGATAGGCACAGAAATTGAAAGGGAATGATTCCTAGATCACAATCCTGAAATTTCAGCCCTCTAGGTGGTCTAGATCGAGAAATATGTGACTTCAAAAATTGCCCTCTAGATGCGGACTTTCATACCTCTGGGACGCATATTAAGCGAGATATTCGCATTTAAAGTTTGAACATGGATTTTTGCCCATAACTTGTTGTAAAATTGGTCTTATTCAAAGATAGGCACAGAAATGGAAAGGGAATGATTCCTAGATCACAATCCTGAAATTTCAGCCCTCTAGGTGGTCTAGATCGAGAAATATTGGACTTCAAAAATTGCCCTCTAGATGCCGACTTTCATACCTCTGGGACGCATATTAAGCGAGATATTCGCATTTAAAGTTTGAACATGGATTTTTGCCCATAACTTGTTGTAAAATTGGTCTTATTCAAAGATAGGTACAGAAATGGAAAGGGAATGATTCCTAGATCACAATCCTGAAATTTCAGCCCTCTAGGTGGTCTAGATCGAGAAATATTGGACTTCAAAAATTGCCCTCTAGATGCCGACTTTCATACCTCTGGGACGCATATTAAGCGAGATATTCGCATTTAAAGTTTGAACATAGATTTTTGCCCATAACTTGTTGTAAAATTGGTCTTATTCAAAGATAGGCACAGAAATGGAAAGGGAATGATTCCTAGATCACAATCCTGAAATTTCAGCCCTCTAGGTGGTCTAGATCGAGAAATATTGGACTTCAAAAATTGCCCTCTAGATGCCGACTTTCATGCCTCTGGGACGCATATTTAGCGAGATATTCGCATTTAAAGTTTGAACATGAATTTTTGCCCATAACTTGTTGTAAAATTGGTCTTATTCAAAGATAGGCACAGAAATGGAAAGGGAATGATTCCTAGATCACAATCCTGAAATTTCAGCCCTCTAGGTGGTCTAGATCGAGAAATATTGGACTACAAAAATTGCCCTCTACATGCCGACTTTCATGCCTCTGGGACGCATATTAAGCGAGATATTCGCATTTAAAGTTTGAACATGGATTTTTGCCCATAACTTGTTGTAAAATTAGTCTTATTCAAAGATAGGCACAGAAATGGAAAGGGAATGATTCCTAGATCACAATCCTGAAATTTCAGCCCTCTAGGTGGTCTAGATCGAGAAATAATGGAGTTCAAAAATTGCCCTCTAGGTGCCGACTTTTAATTCGTTTAGACGCATATTAAGCGAGATATTCGCATTTAAAGTTTGAACATGGATTTTTGCCCATAACTTGTTGTAAAATTGCCCTCTAGGTGCCGACTTTTAATGCGTTTAGACGCATATTAAGCGAGATATTCGCATTTAAAGTTTGAACATGGATTTTTGCCCATAACTTGTTGTAAAATTAGTCTTATTCAAAGATAGGCACAGAAATGGAAAGGAATGATTCCTAGAACACAATCCTGAAATTTCAGCCCTCTAGGTGGTCTATATCGAGAAATATTGGACTTCAAAAATTGCCCTCTAGATGCGGACTTTCATGCCTCTGGGACGCATATTAATCGAGATATTCGCATTTTAAGTTTGAACATAGATTTTTGCCCTCTAAGTTCTGGAGTTTTTCGAGAAAATTGTATACTAACCCCTTGCCGAAAAAAGTAGTATTTTCAAAACTATTTCCCACCCAATCAAAATTCACAATTAAAGAAAACTATTTAAATGCTCTACCCAGAACTGCAAACCAAAAGGTTCTGTGAGCTCTCGTTTCGAAAAAATTCGTGAAAAAGTAAAATTACAGAATTTCGATCCAGCCCATCACACATTATCTTTCGATTGCTCATTTTCCTCAACCAAGCCTCCAAACCAGATGCGGTTTTCAGGTTTTCACTATAATACAAAGCATCGACCCACCTTTCAATTGATGCATAAATCTCAAAAATGATTTTTTCAGTTTTTCGAGAAAATCGTGCCCTAACCCCTTGCCGAAAAAAAGTAGTATTTTCAAAACTATTTCCCACCCAATCGAGATGCGGTTTGCACAATAATACCTTTTGCCTAAAAATGCATTTCAAGCCAAATTTAACCTTAGTCAATTTTGAAGCCTTAAAATAAGTTCCTGATTTTTGTTCTCTTATTTTGTTATAAAAAGATAAAAGAATTTTTTTTTTTAAATGCTTCAAAAAATGTATTTGTTGTCTTCTGGTATACTTAATGTCTAAATTTAGCAAAGAACAAAATAAAACACTGTCGCCCTACATACCGTGACCTTTATTTCTGGAATTTATGAATCAGATAAGTTAAACTACAAAATAAGGTCAAATAATTTATTCTACCATAAAATTACGATAAAAACCACAAAGTACAGTTTCATAAACTATAGTTCAAATTTGGTCATCGAATCTATAAACGTAATCTTTTGAAATAAATTTTATTTAAAATACGATAATGAATAAAATTGCTAATATACATTATGTTGGTCCATTTCCAAATAAAACAAAAACAACAAAATGAGCAAGAATATTTTATGTATTTGACAACGACGAAGACGACGCCAAAGAACTTATATAATAATTATAATTATTTGGCAATAGCATCAAAGTTCCACATTTAAAATCCTTCCTGGTTTCTTTGAAGAAAACAACGACAACAACCAAACAAACATCAATAATCCTTTTTTATGACAATAGAGCAAGTAAAACAATAGTTTTATATCCTTGTTCACTTAATAAAACGCAACAATTGTCAATTCTAAACTCGTACTCTCCCATATGTATACGTAAAAGAAAGCTCTTTTTATATCCGAAAAACCGAAAAAGCTCCAAAAAGTAATGCTTCGCCAGTACAAAATTATGACACCATTCGTCCTGGGGATGATGTGGAAAAATTGTCAATTGTCTCTAACTATATTGCTCTCTGTCTCTTCTCTTGCTTTCCCTCTGTTCTCTCACTCAACATTGATTTTTCACCAACGGTTATGATGGTACCTATAAATAGGACTTGAGTCCATGACGTTTTCATCGTAGCCGTAATTGTACGTCTACGATTGTATTTGCTATAGGAGGTATTTAAAACCATTGAAAAGTCACAAAATGCCGGTATATCGCACTTCTTGAACTTTTATAAAGCTAAGCTACCTCATAGAGCAAATAGACGGAGGGATGACTGCGAGTTTTCAATACCACTCCCGGCATGAATATTTTTCTGTTCTTTTTGAAGTATTGTAGTAGATGGGGTTGGGGAAAAGCAAATTCCGAATCGGCAGAAAAGGTAGACTGGATGGAATCATTTTTGACGGAATTAAAAATTTCAAAATTCTATGAAGAAAATTTTGAAAAGAAGATTTCGAAACAGGAGAACCCCAAATAGATTGAAAAGAAATGCTAAAGCTCTATATTAGGTTTTTAAAATATGCCATTCGGAAAAAACCAAACACGGTTTTTTTAAGGCTAAGTTAAACACAAACTTAAGCTATCCCTTAACAATAAACTGTGTGATGATTTTGCGAAAAACAAATCTTTATTTTCTAGATACAGTTCCAAAAATTTTGTGTCTCAATTAATTTTCGTAATTTTGCATTACATAGTTTTAAGACGACTTATGGATCGTCACTTGACTCTATCTGAAGATTTAAAAAACCTTGAATGTAATTCCTATATGTTTTTGAGTGATTCGTTTTAGAGAATTCAAACTCCGTTCTCAACATTATTTTTATATTTTTTCCATACATTCCCAAAACTTGATGTTATAACCTTAAGAATATGAATTCGTAATAAGGTCAAAAATGTTGTGGCAGGTAAAGACTTACAACTAAAATGTGGATTTTTTTTAAATAAGTAAGATACTCAAAATGTATGTACATATACGGAATATTGAAGTATGGGATTGTAGATTTGGAAAATCATCACAAAGTTTATTGAAAGAAAAACAACTGCATGCATTTACAAAGCCTAACATAAGGGTTTTTTTCCGAATTCTGAAAGATTTTATCTTAAAAGCCTGACGTGATTGATTAGTTTTGAAGTCGGATTTAAACTAAAGTTATCAAAAGCATTAGAAAAAGTATAATTTGATTGCCATGCTAAATCATCTTTATATTTTTTTTAACCGTAGACCTACGTTTGCGTTGTTTTCGACCCATTTCTTTTGCGTTATCGAAAATATTAAAATAACTACTTTTTATATTTGGCTATTTTTTCATGACTTTGTTCCATGAACCTTTATGCATCGAATTCAAGCTGTTTTAGGTTTAAACATTTAATTTGAGAACCTTTTATTTCAACAAGATTTGAAAAACAATAACATTCCACGACACGAGTGAGGTTTTGAAAATTTGCAGCCGCCTCTTAGGCTAATATTCTTCTTGTTTGTTTCGTCTGTAAACTAACAATATTGTTGGAATAATTCAACTAACACACAAAAGAGAATTTATGTTGACATCGGTGCTTTCTTTTCTTCAAATCCTCTTTTTGAGTTATTTCTATAAAAATCGATGTTTCAAAGAAGTTCTCGTTAGATAGCAATTTATTCATTTACCTTAAAATAAAGGTGACTATATTTGTTTTTTCTTTCAAATTAAGTGAAACTTAACAGAGTTTGACATTCACAAGCATGATAATGGTTGGCTACAGGCTAAATTTTATTATGCTATGTTTTTAACTTCACATAAGAAATTATTGTAATCGGTCCCCGATTTGTCGAATTGAAAATTTTGACATTTTATCGACGTTTCAAGGGCCCCAGAATCTAAATTAAAAGATTTTTAGATTTATGAATATTTTGTTAAAGTTTAGTCGGTTATGAAATGTAAATGTTTGAAATTTATTGTGTAATGTTTTCTATGTTTTTCCAGCAACGATTCTAATTCATTGGTATTACCAATTTTAAACACAACTCCAAAAACGAAATCAAAATTTGTATTGAATAGTTTATTGTTTTATATTTTTCTCACTACCAATGATAGTTTAAAATTTATTTCGACAATTTTGAATCCGTTTCTATGATTTTTACTTGCGACATATAAGAACTATATGGCAAGTTTTGCATTCGTGTAAAATTTCGAACTCGAGATTTTAATCAAACATGATATTACGATGGTAGAGAAGTCGAAAAAAGTGGGTCCCGCGATTCCGTCCGGTCTGTTTTGTCTGTCTGTCCACGCTCCTACAGCCTAAACCATTGGGTCGATTGAGTTCAAACTTGGAAGTTAAGCTTTTGAGCAGATTCGCGTTAGGCGTTTTTTTCATTTTTTTTTAAGATCAAAACTAACAGTGGTCTCCATACAATTTTTTTGGTCAAAAAACAAAAATTCAAATTTTCTCAAAAACAAACCGATAGATTTTTTTTTAATTTTCTTTAAAATTTTATTTTTTGGCTTGGCTTCTTTTAATAAGAAAAACGTATTTTTGTATTGCTCCGGAAAGGTACCGCTCATAGAACCGTTATTTTGTTTTTTAATTTTCTCAGCAACTTATGAACCGATTTAAATATTTTTTTTTGAACAAGCTCTTATATTGCCTTAACAATATTTGATTATCAAAAGTGCAATTTTTGTTTGTTTGGATTTTTAAAAAAAATATTGATTTTTTTTTCAAAATTCTATATCTCAAAAACGGGTCAACATTTTTTTACGAAATTCAAATGTAGAGCGTATATTTACAATCACTAAACAACTGCATACCAAGAAATATTTTTAGAACAAAATTGAAACATTTTATAAATAAAAAATTAATTTAAAAAAAAACCGCTCTAACGATTTTCAAAAATCAAAAATCTAGGGTTTTTTGTTTTATAAAATGCCATTTAAAACTTTTTTTTTCATGTTAAATTTTGAATTTTAAAATAGTTTTTATATTTAAATTGTTTTAACTGTATTAAATATAACCCCCTTCAATCTCACCAAATCAAATACGGTGCATGAGCCCGAAAGAGCGTATTATTTTGACAAAATTTTAATTACATTCCTATCTTTTTTTTAAATTAATGCATTTGGTACATATTTATGTATTTTTATAACTATAACTATTGTAAATACCAAAGATGGCCTTGTAGCGCCCCTGCATCGGATAAACGAATATGATGTATTTAATCAACAATCTATTTTAAAGTGTCCATATCAAGAAGTATTATTTTGGTACTTTTGTATATTTGATTTTAAAATACTATTCTTTACGAATAAGGTTGTTTCACACATATTTTACTTGCCGTCGCCTATATAAAAGAATAAATACTTATAACAAGTTAAAGAAACGGGCCAGAAAGATTATATGTATTTTTTATTAGAATCACTTGTTCAACGTATACACATTATACCTATATATGCATTACGTACAACCTCTACGTCTACAACTACTGCTTACGTGTCACTTCGTAACTAAAATCCAAAACGCACAAAAGCCTGACTGTAAACAACACATGAATAGCAATTTCCTGTACCTGTTCGTATGCTTGTTTTTTTTTTTTAATTTTAACGAAAAAAATAAACTGAACGTAATAACCCCATGTCTGCACTGAAAACTTGTAGGAAAGAAGGAATGTGATTGGATTGTAATAAGTACCTTCTGCCTACCAATAACATTCCTTCATTATCATCATGTACGACAATGAACTATTCTTTATTCGTTTTAGACAACTACCTAACTACACAACCAATGGGCGATCGCTTTACAATTTAAACATACATACATATTCTTCCTCTTTCTTATCGTCAGATAATTTACTTTCCATCCTGGTTCTTCGAATATGAAATTAAAATAAAGCTATCCCAAGGAAAAAGCTTTGAACGAACTAGTTGAATACACAAACAATTGTTTTCGTTAAGTACGCTTTCAAGTATTTTTCATTTCCGGGATGAGTTGTCCTAGGATGAGTTGTGTCTTAGGATGAATCGCGCCTTTGTATAAACAAAGGAAATACCTGGAAACTAGCTTAACGACAAAAATGGTGCGTACTCGATAAGTTCATTTAAATACACAAAGCATTTCCCTTAACATAATATTTTCCGAGTATTATCTAATATATAAAATATTCCTGTCACAGTGTTAGTTGCCATACTCCTCCGAAATGGTTTAACCAATTTCAATGAAATTTTGCATATACATTCGGTAGATCTGAGAATAGGATTTTATCTATTTTTTATATTCCTAAGTGGTATGGTTTAATTGCATCAACATTTAATAGGCACTGAATTGAATCGTGAACTACAATACAAAAGTATAGAAATGGCAGCTATTGTTGCTCGCAATGTCTCACTAATGAATGAAGAACAAAGAACCATTTTTGACCACATCATGCTCGCAGTTTCCGCAGGACAAGGTGGATTCTTTGGATGCACCAGGTGGAACTGGCAAAACATTTCTTATTTCGCTAATTCTTGCTTAAATACGATCAAATAATGGTATCGCATTGGCTGTTGCGGCAACTTTATTGGATGGAGGCAGAACAGCTCATTCAGTATTTAAACTGCCGCTAAATATTCAAAATAATATAATAACAGTACTGAAAAAGTGTAAAATTATCATCTGGGATGAATGCACTACTGCACACAAACATTCGCTTGAGGCGTTGAACAGGACATTAAAAAAGATATAAAAAATAGCGACACACTCTATAACTCCTTTCAGTTGATTTCAGACAATCACTTCCCGTTAATCCGCGTTTCACGTACGCTGATGAGATCAACGAGTGCTTAAAATCATCGCCACTGGCGCAATGTTGAAAAAGTACAACTGAAAGTAAATATGCGTGTTCAAATGTTTCAAGATCCATCAGCTAAAACGTTCTCAAAACAACTGTTAGATATAGGCGACGGAAAAGTTACTTCAGATGAAACTGGATGCATAAAATTACCGGTAGATTTCTGCAAGTTTATTGATACACAACTTGCTCTCATTGACCAGACATTTCCCGATGTACACAGGCAAAATACAAATCATGAGTGGCTGGCAGAGAGAACAATTTAAGCAGCAAAAAAAATGGATGTCAACGAGTTAAATCTCAAGATACAACATTTGTTAACAGAAGACTTGGTTTCATACAAATCTATTGAAACAGTTTTTTAAAAATTGAAAATTAATTAAAAATTGATGAAAAATGTTATGGAAATCATATTTCTAAATGGAAAATTCTGGGATAAAAAAATATATTATTACGGCGAATCCCTATTATACCCACAGATGTGCCAATTCAATTCAAACGCCTTCAATTTCCAATTAAATTGGCATTTGCAATGACTATCTTCTATCTATCAATAAGTCTCAAGGCCAGACGATGTCTGTCTGAGGCTTAGATTTGAGCACTTCATGTATTTCACACGGACAATTATACGTGGCATGCTCTCGAGTGCGCAAACCATCCAGTTTGTTTCTATTGGCGAAAGATAGGATCACAAAAAATATTGTAGGTACACTCTTTTGCATAAAGGGACTGATATTGTTTTTTTTTTTTTAAGTATTGCGATATTTAGCGATTAGTATATAATTTTAAAGAATTAATTTTAACAAAGTAAAAAAATTGTTTGGTGATTTCTTATTTTAATACTTTGTCACTGTTTACAGTGGTCTATACTACTCCCACTTATATACCACATCCTTACACACTTACAATAAGTTATTTTTTTCTATCAAAATATTCTCTAAAATTATTTATATGACGAAGCAACGTTTGTCGGGTCAGCTAGTTTTAATATAATAAAAAGATACGTTTTTTCAACAATTTATAAATTAATATTCAATAAAATACAATTCGCATAGTCTACGGAAAATTTTCTTTGTTTTGACACCTTATTTGTTAAAATTAGTTCTGTATGAGAGCCGAAAAAGGGAGATATGCTAACGAAATAACATATCAGGCCTGTCGAGAGGGGGGGGGGGAAAGGGGGGGAAATTCCCCGGGCCCGGGATTTTCTAGGGGCCCGTAAAATTAAAAGCAATGAGGAGAGTGTTTTTTTTCAATATAGGTAGTCTAAATTCATCATCAACATACCTATTCCCACTTATTTTTAGGGGCCCGAAAATTTAAAATCATTCATGCTTTCGCAATCGTACTTAATTTAACGTAAATTTCAAATTTGTTTTATTTTGAAAATTTTTAAAATCAAAATAAGGGGCCCGGCAACACAAAACACAAATATTTATTTCGGTTTCTGTTTTATAAAGTTTCTTTTCTTCTATTTTTGTTTCTGCTGGGAACGAAATTTTTGATTCGGTTTCGGGGGACCGGAAAATCCCACGCAAACGTTTTTCAATTGTGGTTTCTGTAATATTAATTAATTATTATTTTGAATAAATTGTTTACTGAAGATTCGAAGGATATCAAGTCACTTCTAAGTGTGTATATTAAACCAGCCATACAAAAATAGCAAGGAATTCTATATATAATAATATTGGACACCATTTTCTTCCTTGGCGAAAGGGGACTACGAGGCGATAGCAATCTTATTGGAGAGCCAAATAATGGACATATTTTGTTTAGCAGCAGTGCTCAACTTTGGGAAATTCTTTAGAAAAATGTGCCCGGATCCCTTCACAAACTTTCCAATACAAGATGGTCAGCTAGAATTGAGGCAGTGAAACCATTTGCAAATCATCTGAAAAACCTTAGAACATCATTAGAAGCCTTAAGTGATATTAATTTAACTGCTAAAGCTCGAAGAGATGCAAATGGCATTTTAAAATATATGCACACATTTGAATGCGTCCTGATGTCTTTGATTTGGTGCAAGGTTCTTAGCGCTATAAATAAAGGAAGTTTCCTTCTTCGAGCCAGAAACAGTGCTATTGACGTTGAAATTCGAGATCTCGACAACTTGATCTTCATTTGCACATTATTCAAAACGGATGAGATCAATTTTTATCTGAATGCAAAGCAGTTGCTACTGGATTGGGGGATGTTCCAGAATCGTTTCCATCGAACCGAAAAAGGCAATTTAAGAGACATTTTGAAGAAAACCGAGGAGCTGGAAAGCAAATAGAAACAGACGAAGAAATAAATTTCAAGAGAAACAACTTTTACGTCATAGTTAATTCAATTATATCTGGAATTTCTCGTCGGTTCGATGCGATGAAAAATTTGAATGCTACATTTTCATTTTTATGACAGTTTTCAACAATGGACGAACTTGAGATTAAAAACTCTGCTACAAGGTTCATCCAAAAGTATAACTCGCATGTGTCTCAAGGGTTTAAAGAAGAAGTAATTCATCTGAAACACATTTATGAAGCCAATTATGAAGCAGAACTTCCGCCAATGAGCTTGCTCAATGCTATTTATTCCCAGAACTTGGAGACGATTTTCCCCAACATTTGTGTTGCTCTCCGTGTGTTTTCCACCATACCTGTAACCGTAGCTAGTGCCGAACGTTCATTTAGCGTCCTTGCCAGAACAAAGAATTTTCATCATTCGTGCTCATCACAAGATCGTGTTTCTGGACTTGCTAAACTATGCATCGAAGCACCTTTGGCAAGGGAACTGAATTTCGACGCAATTATAAGTTGTTTTGCTGCTCAGAAAGCTAGGAAAGCTTGTTTACCAAAAGAAAATATTTCATTGAATGCAAACTCACTCTAATAAAACATTGTAATAATATTTTAATATAAAGAAAAACAATAAAGAGTATTTAATGTAAAACTTTTAAAATACTTAGTTTTTTTTTAAAGACAAATTTCAAATACTTTTACTTCGCTCTATTTTATTTTCATAGTACCTAGGTAATAGATCTTCATACTATTTTTTTTATAGTTAATCGACCGTATTATCAGTTACTTACATGTCGTTGGCAATATCGAATTGAATGTATGATTCTGTTCGGATTCTGATCTAATCGCATGTAGAATTATTTTCTATCCATCCTCCATTTCAACTAAACTGGATGATACCCGTAAGATTGATTTGATGATTAAAACTTTTTTCGGTTAATTTTTCAAACAAAAAATGATTATTTCAGTTATTTCCAACCAATTTCATGCTATTCGTAATTGAAATTAGAACGTACCATATCAGTAGGCATGAACTTTAAAAAAAATGCTAAATATGGGGGGGGCCGAGATTTTTCCGTTCCGGGCCCGGAATTCCTCTCGACGGCTTCAGAAGGGTACCGCTCATAGAACCATAATTTTGTTTTGATAATTCTCAGAACTAATAAACCGATTTTAATATTTGATGATAAAGAGTGTATATATTGTTTTTTGATTTTTGAAAAAATATTGAATCTTTTTTTCATAATCCGATATCTCGAAAAATGGTCCACATTTTCTTACGAAATTCAAATCTAAAACTTATGTTTACAATTACTAAACAGCTGCATAACAAAAATTAAAAAAAAAGGAAAATTTGTATATATAAAAAAATTAATTTAAATAAAACCGGTCTAACGATTTTCAAACAAAAAAATTGGAAAATGGAGGTTTTTTTGGCAAATCAAACAAACTTTTTTTACAGGAATATTTTTAAATCTTATGTGGGTACTTTTTTAAAACAGACTCTTTGCATACAGGAAACAAGTTCGTGCGACCCAGTCGTGCATTTTATTTTGTATGTCATTGAGGTACTAAAAAGAAAGTGGAATGAAAATTATACGTTTTTAGTGTATTTTTGTTTGTGTTTTTAACTTGGCGTCAAATATATTAAGGATTCGAACCCTCACCCCCTGCAAAAAATAATCAACCATTTCTTATAATAAATTTCGTATATACTTCGAAACTTGATTTTATTAATCAAACATTTCTTGTTAAAGTTCAAAAGGTATCAGGAAATGTTTTCTATGTTTTCCTTCTACTCCTTTACATCCACATAAATAGTTCAATAGCTATATATGTACTCATTTTAAATTTATTGTTTTATTAATGATTTTTCTATTTACCAACTGTCAAGCAGTGGATATGTTATAATTCTCATGCGATGTTTTCTATGTTTTTTTTTATTTTTGATAAATTCCTTTGACCACAATTTGTCTTAAGCAGCATTCACATGAGCGCGACCAACGAACGACGAATGAATTACAAAATGTGAGTTTGTATACGTTTGAAGACATATTTCCACACAAATTCTTAACAAAACGATAGCAATACAGTTTCTATTTGATTTATGATGCATACTTTTACTTTTCAATATCATATATTAATAAATTTAAGAAAACAAATTTATTCGTCGCGAACAAAATTTTAGTTGATACGAACTGTCAAACTTTATTCGCGTTCCACATCATCCACACTCGCAACGAATAAAATAATCGCGCGTACTTAACCTTAAAAAAATTATTCTTGTTTTGGTTTCGGTGGTGAATGTCAAACTTCATTCGCGACGAATTCAAAACTCTCATGTAAAAGAAATTTCAAAATCGACGAATATTCGTTCATTCGTTGGTCGTTGGTCGTGCTCATGTGAATAATGCTTTAAATTCATTTCTGTGTGCATATTTTCCTAAGAATATGGTAACCCTATTATTCCAATTCCTTAATTCAAGTATTACGATTTGGATTCACAATGATTCGATTCCTTAAAGAGATAACCTTAAATGTCGGTTATGGACAAATGGCAGTAGAGCAAAATCCAAATCACTGTGTTTTTGGGATTTTCTAGATTCAAGTTTTCTTGATTCAAGTGGAAAAATTAATTCTTTCAAATTCAAATCAAAAATAAAACGAAATGAAATGTTTTCACGGAAACCGCCTTTGCAAGGACGATGACGGCGTGACGGTGGAAGCGTCGCGTCGGCGGTGATGTCAAATGACATTTATATAGATTTTATGTGGGTCCTTTATCATCATTTTTGTTTGATGTGCGGCTGATGAGAGCAAATGTAAAAAAAGTATGATAACCTTCCAGGGAAGAACTGAGATTTTCTTCTGTTATGCAGGTGCGAAAAAACCGAAGAGCGTAGTCCTTTATTAGGTTTCTTTTTTCTACTTTTATCCTGCAGAAGATGATACAGTCAAGGAAATCTAAAAATATATATATTTGTATGTATGTACGTAGGAATGTTTTGTTCATGTTCATCCTCAGTAACTAGAGCATGAAAAACAAAGAAAATAAGAGAAGTGGGAGGAAATTGTATAGGCTCCTCTGTGGACAGTTTAAGTCAGAAGTGAATGAAGCTCACAGTAACATTGGTGTTATATTGTTCTCCAGAAGTCAGAGATGAAAATGAACGAAAAATCAAAAGAAAATAGAAAAAGGCTACTGAATGGAAATATTGGATTTATACAATTGAATGGAAGTGCCTTGACAAGTTCATAAAATAAAGGTCCTTTTTCCTGGATTTCCATCGCAGAGAGAAATAACCTATTTATAAACACGGAAATTTTTATTTCAAATACCAACACTGTATTTTGGTTATAAATTCAGAAAGTCAAATAAGATAGAAATAAATGGAAATGGGATTGAGATTGTGTCTTCATCATCATCATCATCATCCAAGGATTATAAACTGAGATTTGGTTGGTGAGATTTAGGAGAAATAAAATAAAGGCAAAGTTCAAAAACAAATCGATGTAGATAAAGTCATTTTGGTGTTGTTGTTGGCTTTGGTTTTTCTTTTTTTGATGGAGGGAAACATTTCGATTTGAATAAATGTCTGATGTACATAAATATCTTGTACCTATTTAAGTTTTATGAAAGGTGTCAACATTGTTAAACCGAGAAGAGGTCATTCATGTTCTCAATTCAAATGTACGGAAATACTTTATTTATACTTTTTGTCTTCATTTAAATCCAAATGAAAGAGGAAATTATGAACATATTTTGAAATGAAACTTTCTAGTGGAAAATTTTGAAAAGTTTAGGTTAGTTACAGCAATTATTTCATTTTTTCGGAAACATTAACTGATGATGCTCTTATTTAACCCTACAAATATTAAAGGCTTTAGTTTAGATTTAAATCCGAAATTTTGATCGGATATGATTTTTAAAAAAGAGGCTGGAATGCAACCCACACTGATAACTTTCCATCCCGTTGGTCAATTTGTATTGCTTAAAAGGTTTGTAGGTTTTCGTGTTTTGTTAAAAAAGTTGTCAATTGAATTATTCTTAAAAATTAAAAAATTACCAACAATATTTAGCATATAATGAAATAGTTTAATTTCAAAATCTATTTTTGTTAACGATATTTTAAGTCGAAAAACAATATTTACCAATTTCAGTAGCATTTTTAATTTCTTATATAAACAAATACAAATTGGATGAATAAAATGAATTTGAAGTCAATACATTCTACCGTTCAAGAGATATCGAGAGCCGACCATTAAATTTACTAAATTTTCGTACTATTTTTTGTAGATTTTATTTTTGTATAAAAAAAACGACTGTTGGATTCCTACAAAAAAATTATTAAATGTCGAAAACAATATTTTCTGTGAGAAAAAAAAAATTTGAAACCTATATTTTTAATTTTTGAAAAGATATTTGTATTTTTTAAAAGATAAAATTAATTTAAAGCCAATATCTCAAAGTTTTAAAAAGATATTTAAGTTTAAAATCAATTTTTACCAACTTTTTGAGATAAAATAAATTTAAAGCCAATATCTTAAAGTTTTGAAAAGATTGAAGTGGAAAATAAATATTTACCAACTATTATTAATTTTTTTTTAAAGTTTTTATTTTTTGTAAAAAAACTGTCAATTTGGTTTTTCTCAAAATTTTATCGAATGTTGAAAACAATATTTCTTATTAGTTAAAATTAGTTAGAAGCCATTATCTCAAATTTTTGAAAAGATATTTGAGTCGAAAATCAATTTTTACCAACTTTTGTTAATTTTTTTTTAGGTCTTTAATTTTGTGTAGAAAAACTGTCAATTCGATTTTTTTCAAAATTTTACTGAATATTGAAAACAATATTTTTTTAAAGGTTAAAGTAGTTTAAAGCCAATATCTCAAAGTTTTCAAAAGTTATTTGAGTCGAAAATCAATTTTTACCAACTTTTGGTAATTTTTTTTTCGGTTTTTAATTTTTTGTAAAAGAACTGTCAATTCGATTTTTTTCAAAATTTTACTGAATGTTGGAAACAATATTTCTTATAAGATAAAATAAGTTTAAAGCCTTATCTCAAGGTTTTGAAAAGATATTTGAGTCGAAATTCAATTTTTACCAACTTTGAGTAATGTTTTTTTTAGGTTTTTATTTTTTATAAAAAAAACTGTCAATTAGATTTTTCTCAAAATTTTATCAGATGTCAAAAACATTATTCTTCGTTGCACAAAATTGTTTTAGAGATGAAATCATATTTTTGTCTTAAAATTTTCGACGTGACAATTTTTTTTTTCGGTTTTTTTGATTTATAAAAAAACCGTTAATTGGATTTTTTTGCCAAAAATATTTTCGTTTTGTATTACGTTACAATATATAATATAAAATTTAATTCAAGTCTCTAACATGATTGGTTCATGAGTTATTTAGGTTTAACCAAAATTTTCACCTTTTTTTTTAAACTGCTATGGTAAAAAAAACACCCACGCAATTTTCTTGAGAGCCCTTTCTGCATCTTTCTGCCTTATTATCTGTATAACAAAAATTATTTGAAGTCGATATCTCTTCTGGTTCTTGAGCTATGGAAGACGAAAAAAACGTCGCGAACGTACGTACAAGCACGCACGCACAGACATCTTTCTAAAAATCTTTTATTTCGACTCTAGGGAGCTTGAAACGTCGAGAAATGTCAAAATTTTCAATTTGACAAATCGGACCCATTACAATAACTTCCTATGGGAAGTTAATAATAAAATAGAATAGAAAGCTGACAAATCGACAGACCAAATGGGATGTTTTCAATGAGGGTCGTATCCTAGCCCTTTTTTTTTAATTGATTTAAGTTTTTTACGACAGAACAAAAATTATTTATCACATCCTTACACACGCAAATGCCTTTACTCAGCCTTCAATATCTAATCTGGAGTATTTAAGCGTTGTTGGAATCCGTATAAAAACACTTATTTCGAATAGAAAGAGTACACAAATCTTTCATTAGATAAGCTTTTAATAAGTTCAATTACAGTATTCATAGAATTCTGTATTCTGTGAGGTGTCATCTTGTTTGTTTGCAAACGATTACGTTAAGGAAAATATATTGTTCAATAACGCTGGTAAAAAATATCTTAAGCCGACGCATTTATTGTTCTTATTTGCTCCGAATGGTTTTTTACCTACGTGATACATTTTTTAGAAGCAACTACGTTAGAAATAAACACATATACCATTGCATCAAAGTTACAAATAATGTATAACACTGCCTTGAAATTTTTTTCAAAACTGTCCAAGATATAATTAAAAACAAAATGTAATGCTTGCTTTGCTATCTAATCGACACATAAATAGTTCCTTAAATAAATATTCACTAATGCAAAATTGTGTTTGTTTCATATAAATTGTATAAAATCGTTTATTTTAATTCTGAATATAGGTCTTGCCCTTCTACATCAATTAGAATTAAAATGTGAGGAATGCTTCCAATGTTAGCTATAATAAGACAGGGATGAAAATCGTAAAATTCTTTTTTAATATTCCGCTATTCGAAAGCATCTCAAAAAACTCCTACAGTTATAAGTTTTGTTTTAAAGTTTGCTGAAAATCTTAAACAAAATTCTTATATTTGATTTTGACTATTTTGATTCTATGATATTTTGGACACAAAATTAAGTTTTGACCTTTCTAATATTCGATAAAATTTTGATTAATAATTGGTGTAAACATGGAAAAAAATCTAACAAAGTTGAACTTCTCTCAATGGCGCCGCCACGCCCCGTTAGCACTTCCTAAAAAGTCCCTTTAACTCGAAGAGGAACAGTTTTATCCAAATTAATTCGAAAACTTGTTTGAAAGAACTTGTGGTTTATACAAAAACAAAAATGAATACACTTTATTTCGTAAAAACACTACTTGTATCTCAAATAAAATTGATTTTTTATAATGCTCCTAACTGTACTTATGAACTATTCGATTATGAACCGAAAAATTACATATCTATTATTCACCATCGTTAGACAATTCGATACATTTAAAAAAAAAATACAACCAACAACAATCGCTTAAAGCCTTTCTCGTGGCATAAATGTCATTCAAAATGTTTATATAATATGTCTAGTGTGGGTTTATTATAATTTAAAAATGCTGAAAATATTTTCCAGTAAAATTAATATAAATGTAAATTTACAAAGCAGAAGTAGGTAAAGATTTAAAATTTTTCCTAAAATAAGTTATAAACTTATCTCTCATACATTTTATATGCATATAATATATAACTTATTTCCAAAAAACCACATCCCGATTCCGTACCGCATATTCTGATGAGTAAGCCATACAAAATTTCAATTAAAATATTCAACAAGTCGTCACGGTATGGTAGTATCACATCAAGCAACTTCACAAAATTTCCATTATTCAAACCAAAAATTAAGAAGAAGCCATCAGCTTGTCCTCTCTTCTCTTAATACTCAATACAACTTTAATAAATTTTGTCTTCAAGCTCTGAATAAAGATAATAATTTATTGTTCATCTTTATTTTTGAAATTAAAGTATCTACTTTTAAAGTGTCGAGTACAGCATTTGTTAAAATAAAAACATTCTCCATGTATATTGTTAGTTTTTTCGATTTATAAAAGTTGCAAATTAACTGATAAAAATTAAATTAATTAATTGGGTGACTCAACAGTCCGTTGAGAACTAGGGCCTAGTGACTTACAACTCTCAACCAATCCTGTGTGCGAGTACTGTTTTTATTAATGGAGGGGACCTACAGTTTTAAGCCGAATCCGAACGGCTAATTTGAGAAAGCACTTTTCATGACAAGAATTACTTTTGGAGAATTTGTCAATCAATCGCAAGAGGCAGTACCCGTAAGAAAAACTTTAGATGGCATAGGCAGGGATCCAACCCAAGACCTCTTGCATGACAGTCCAACGCACTAACCATCTGCCAATTATAACTGATATCAACGTGAAATCCTCAGGGTTGAATATTTGGTCCAATTCTCTTCACTATAACTTCTGGTAACACTAATTATACTACTTCCACTATTTGGCTAGACTTTTACAAAATGAGAAATATAATGTTCAGTATGAAGTTCCTCAAGGTTAAAAACTAGGTCCTATACCTTTTTTTCTATACCCGAACTATCTCCTACAAATACTAATAATGCAAGGAGAAGATGCATTCATTTAAATATAGAAGTTTAAAAATTCAAGACCGAGTACATGCGACAAAGTTTGAGGCATTATTTTGTCTTCGTTTTTATATACATATATGCGTACGCACTGAATGAATCGGTGATTTTAATTAGCTATGCAAATCTCATGCGACTATTCTTAACATGACACCTCCGAGTTCCAATCCAAAACCCAATTCCCTAAGTACCAACACTTAACGTTGCCCGTATGTGTGTCTGTGCAAATGTAAGCCAAAGATTGTATCGAGTTTGTGTTTCAAAAAGACTGTGTAGGTACTTGTGTCCTCGCTGCTCAAATCGCATAGGGAATTTGTGTGTATATCTTATGACATCGAAATATAAACCTACCACGCCTCGTCCTCAAAAAGGATAACAATTGCTTGCTTCTGGTTTAAATTCTTTGTTCCTTAGAGGCTTTGAATATTTCCAAAACAAAACGTTCCTGATGATTTGCATGAGAAAAAAAAAACAAAAAACCTCAGAAGGGAAAATAATTTCAATCTCAAGAGGAAAACCAGAAAAACCTATTGTGCCTCTTTGCTCGTTATGGTCGTTACCTTTTCAGCGTGTTCTTTTTTAAGTCTTAAATTCCTTATCCTTATGTTTATAGCCTTATACGTATGCTTGTACGTGAACACCACCGCCACCGAATACTGATATATTCTCATATGTTTGTAGGATTCTGAAAACTCAAGCGTTGAACTGAAAAATTCCCACAAAATACCTACCTACCTACCATTTGGAGTAGAAAATGTCAACGTGAATTATTCTGACGAAGAGAGAGAGACCGGAAGCTGGAGGCTACTTGATTTTGTCATAGATTTTTAACTCTATAACGAAATTTTACGTATTCCAGACGAATTCTTCGTTTCGTGCTTTATACAAATTGGGACATTCAGCAGACAAAAAAGAAGAAAAACATTTAAATAACTAAAAAATATTTACCTTGGAGGAATTTTGTTCTTACAAGGGTTTTTTTTTAGGACCCATTCTATGTGTTATGTATGGCTGGGTGTCATTCCATGCGCAAATAACATTTTAAAAATGTAGGCTATACTATGGCTTTGTAGAGATTATGAGTTTTAGGATATAACCAGGAATTTTATTTTTAACAATACATTTTATTTAAAAATAAAGGCGGGTATACTGAGTGTATACAAATTTGTTTAAGGTTTTTTTTTTTTAATTCTAGAAATACGTATTTAAATCTGGGTAGTTAAGGATTTTATTATTTATTTTTCTAATCGGGTATCAAAGTGTATGTGTACCATTTTTTATTTAACTCTTTTTGGATTTTTCTACAAAACGATTCCATTTAAAATGACTCCAAATAACTAAAATGTTCCGCCATGGCCTGATTCTTACGTTAAAAACTTTAACAAAAAAAGAGGTTGGGATGCGACCCACACTGATAACTTCCCATTCCGTCTGTCGATTTTTCTTACTTAAAATGTTTGTAGGCTTTCGTGTTTTGTTAAAAAAGTTATCCGTTAAATTATTCTAAGAAATTTAAAAATTACCAACAATATTTTGCATTTGATGAAATAGTTTGATTTTAAAATCTAGTTTTGTTAACGAGATTTTTAGTAGAAAACCAATATTTACCAATTTTAGTAGCATTTCTTAAAAAGTTTTTATTTCTTATACAAACAAATACAAATTGGATGAATGAAATTAATTTGAGAGATATCGAGAACCGAACATCAATTTGTACCAAATTTGCGTACTATTTTTTGTAGATTTTATTTTTTTATGAAAAAAAACGGACTGTTGGATTCTCATTAAAAAATTACTGAATGTCAAAAACAATATTTTCTGTGAGATAAAATAAGTTTGAAGCCAATATTTTTAATTTTTGAAAAAATATTTGAGTCAAAAGTAAATTTTTACCAAGTTTCAGTATTGTATTTTTTTTAGGTTTTTTTTTTTTGTAAAAAAAAACTGTTAATTTGATTTTTCTCAAAGTTTTATCCAATGTTGAAAACAATATTTTTAATTTTTGAAAAGATATTTGAGTCGAAAATCAATTTTTCCAACTTTTGTTAATTTTTTTTTAGGTTTTCAATTTTTTGTAAAAAAAATGTCAATTCGAATTTTCTCAAAATTTTACTGAATGTTGACAACAATATTTTTTAAAAGGAGAAAATAGTTTAAAGCCAATATCTCGAAGTTTTGAAAGTTGAGTCAAAAATCAATTTTTACCAAGTTTTATTAATTTTGTTTAGGTTTTTATTTTTTGTAAGAAAACTGTCGATTCGATTTTTGTAAAAATTTTAAGGAATGTAGAAAACAATATTTCTTATAAATTAAAATTATTTGGAAGCCATAATCTTAAATTTTTGAAAAGATATTTGAGTCAAAAATCAATTGTTACAAACTTTTGTTAAATTTTTTATTTTGTTTAAGGTTTTTAATTTTTTGTAAAAAAAACTGTCAATTCGATTTTTATCAAAATTTTACCAGATATTGAAAACGTTATTCTTCGTTGCACAAAATTGTTTTGGAAATAAAATGCATTTTTGTTCGTAAAATTTTCGAGGTGACAAATATTTTTTTTCAGTTTTTTTTTTTTGATTTATAAAAAACCATTAATTGGAATTTTTTTCCAAAAATGTATTTGTTTGGTAGGTATCACATTACAATATATAATATAAAATTTAATTCAAGTTGCTAACGTTATTGGTTCGTGAGGTATGTTCCTTTTTTTTTAACTTCCCATAGAAAGTTATTGTAATGGGTCCGATTTGTCAAATTGAAAATTTTGACATTTCTCGACGTTTCAAGGTCCTTAGAGTCGAAATAAAACATTTTTAAAAAGATGTCTGTGCGTGCGTGTGTACGTACGTTCGTACGTCCGTACGTCCGTATGTCCGTACGTTCGCGACGTTTTTTCGTCGTCCATAGCTCAAGAACCAGAAGAGATATCGACTTCAAATAAATTTTGTTATACAGATAATAAGGCAGAAAGATGCAGAAAGGGCTCTCAAGAAAATTGCGTTTGCGGTTTTTTTACCATAGCAGTTTAAAAAAAAGGTGAAAATTTTGGTTAATCCTAAATATCTCATGAACCAATGACGCTAGAGACTTGAATTAAATTATATATTATATATTGTGGCGTGATACAAAACAAGTATATTTTTTGAAAAAAAATCCAATTAACGTTTTTTTTATAAATCAAAAAAAAAATTTAAGAAAAAAAATTTGTCACCTCAAAAATTTTACGACTAAAATATGATTTCATCTCCAAAACAATTTTGTGTAATGAAGAATAATGTTTTTGATATCTGATAAAATTTTGAGAAAAATCTAATTGACAGTTTTTATATAAAAAATAAAAACCTAAAAAAAACATTACTCAAAGTTGGTAAAAATTGATTTTCGACTCAAATATCTTTTCAAAACTTTGAGACATTGGCTTTAAATTACTTAATCTTTCGAAAAATATTGTTGTCAACATTCAGTAAAATTTTGAAAAAAATCGAATTGACAGTTTTTGTACAAAAAATTAAAAACCTAAAAAAAATTAACAAAAGTTGGTAAGAATTGTTTTTCGACGTAAATATCTTTTTAAAAATTTGAAACATTGTCTTCAAACTAATTTTATGTTATAAGAAATATTGTTTTCAATATTCGATAAAATTTTGAGAATAATCGAATTGACAGTTTTTTTTACAAAAAAAAAAACCTAAAAAAAACAATACTAAAACTTGGTTAAAATTTACTTTCGACTCAAATAGCTTTTCAAAAATTACAAATATTGGCTTAAAACTTCAGTACATTTTTTTTATAAAAATCCAACAGTCCGTTTTTTCATAAAAAAATAAAATCTACAAAAAATAGTACGCAAATTTGGTAAAAATTGATACATATAGACAAACTTTTAAGCAAGACAAATGGACAGACGGGATGGGAAGTTATCAGTGTGGGTCGCATCCCAGCCTCTTTTTATGTTCTTTTTTACTCATTTCTAATTTCAAAATTCCAATTTGGTAGTAAATTTTAAAAATTTGAATTGATGAATGGCCCTATTCTATCATCTTGATTGCATTATTTTTACCATATGGATAAAGTCATAATTATTTTTCGACTGTGGCTCGTGGGAAAACCAATTAATATACCTAATTTTAAAATATTAAAATTATTATTGTTCAATGATTAGATTAAATTTTACGAAACGAAAAATTTACCCCAAAACAACAATATGAGATAAAACAACCATTAACTTTGATCTTTTTATAGAATAATAATAATAATTAAAAAATATAATCAATATCATCTTATAACTTTCTTTGTATTTGTTTCAATGGAGTGATTGTTTGAATTTAAGAGCTTATTTCATATTTAAGGTAAATAATAATCTCAACTCTTTCTTCTTTATAATCTTTTGCTTCTCAGTAAAAATGTATCTTTCACTTGACACCATAATTTCAAAATGTATTTTTTGAGATAATTCGTGGTCTCAAAAATTATGCACAACAATTATCCATGATGCGATCATATTTCTTCTGTAAAGATGTAACAATTCAGTGACAATAACGTCTCTAACCTGCTTTGATTCAAATGTTGCAGCTTGGGCTATAATTTCTCATGAGTTAATATAATGAGTTGCCAAGCAAAACAACGCTTCTTTATAATAACTTCAGGTTCAAAGTACGACCCTATAAACCCATAAACAGACAATTCTCCGCCGTTTTATATTTTTTCTAATTATTAACTGATGCGGCATTCCTTTTAAATTAAATTTGACCAAATGGATTCTTTTGCTTTCTTTATGTTTTGTTTTCAAAATTATCAATTTTATGTACCTAAAACACCACAAAGAATTTAATTCTCTTCAATAGCAGCCATCTGACTACTCTATTGAAATATTAATAACAATTAAATGCTCTATAAAGACCAAACCTAATTTTCTAAGAATTTGAAATACAAAAATTACTTAACTACGCCTCGTGCTTTGCGGCAGACTTAAAATTATGCTATCAATCTTTTATACACACTTTACGTCATTGATATTGACCTTAGCATTTTTGTCCTTCTTTTTGGTGGTCTATGGATTAGCCTTGATTTTTATTGAATGAAAAACTTTGATAATGAAAATAATTTAAATTAAAACAAGAAAAGAAGAACTTATGACCTTAGAATCAGTTTTGCGTTTCGGTTTTGATGGACATACATTGTATCACATGTAGTATTAAGGTATTAACAATATATTTGATTGTTCTATGACTTTTTATTCTCAGTCTCAACTTTTGAACACATGAAAAAGTATCAGAAATCACATCAGATTATCAAATGTATTACAACATTCCCTGACAACGGCACACGCCTGATTTTGGTATCGCTACTCGTTGCTTTTTAGTTTATTGGACGAAGAAAAATTTGATAAAATATACAATTAAAATATCAGCTTGAAGTCTCAAAAAAATCTTATCATTTTTTTGACACTTATGCTTCTTCTCTGTTGGTAGCAAATTTTTGTATTATTTATTTATTTGAAATATTTTAAAAGATTTATAGGTGTTCTAAGGCTAAGCATTGTGTCAATTTGTGCTGCCATTTCCTGATTAAAACAAAAAACTGGTAGTTTCCAGAATTTGCTTTATTTAACTTAACATTGAAAATGAATTCAGTCGGTGGATTTCTTAGTATAGAAATTAAAGTAACAAATTTAATTATCATGAGGTTATGGGTGGATACATAAAAAACATAAGCTTCTTAATAGCTTTCGTAGCAATAGGTCCACTGGTGATCTTAAGGTTTACCTCACCGAACAGTGGAACAAATCTTTACATCGCATCGTTTTGGAGAAAGTAAGATTATTGCACTTGATATTTCAAAGGCATTTGATAGAGTTTGGCATCAAACTCTCTTATCTAAAATGCGTGCTTTTAGTATTGATGAATCTCTTCTTTGTTGGGTTAGAAATTACCTTTCAGACCGTTCAATTCAAGTAGCATTGGACGGGTTCAAATCTAATATCCACAAAATAAACGCTGGTTTGCCCTAGGGCTCCGTTTCGTCTCCAACTCTCTTCCTCATATTCATAAATGATCTTTTGTCTGAAACTTCTAAGCCAGTGGCGTCTTTAGGCATGGGCCCGGTGGGCCAGGGCCCAGGGCCCCGCAATTATTTGGCCCCCAAATCCACCAACTCAAAATGAATGAAACTTTACAAGAATTGTATAGAAAACGAAATAAGGTTAGTAGACAGTAACAGAAAAACAAGTTTTATTTGACTCTCCGTTCCGTTGAAATTCTCCTCCTCAACATCTTAAACTTCTGGAAACATGAATCTTTAATCATACACCTGCCCACGCTGTCAACATTATTTTAACAACTCTGCTTTCGTTCTAATCTACAGTTCTGCACACATGTTGACTTTTCAACTCTCTCCATAAACAAACGCAAAGTTGTCCCATGATGATTCATTTATCGCAGATCATTTGAAAAAATGTGGGAACTCAGGAATGGGATACACTTCCTATTTATCAGCAAATATTTGCAACGAATTCATTGATATTTTTCCCTAAGTATTAACAGTACACCCGACCTTTCTCATATTGACCAGTTGACTTTTGTAATTCGGTATGTTAACAATTGTGTTCCCATCGAAAGGTTCTTAAAATGTATACCTATTCAAGACCATAAATCTGAATATTTGGCTGACACAATCTTGACATTTCTGGAAAATCATGATATTTCAATAGAGGATTGTAGAGGACAAAGCTATGATAATCCGTCTTATATGTCGGGAAAATATTCTGGTTTGCAAGCACGATTAAAGGAGAAGTGCGAATTGGCGACCTTTGTACCTTGTGCAGCACATTCTCTTAACTTAGTAGGCCTTCATGTTTAGGTTCACATAGAGTTCTTACTGAAGCCTTTACATCTATCTCTAGATATCCAGAGCAAGCTCCAGACACAAAAAGCAAAGCGTTAAGCCTGTGTAAGAAAATGTCGAAACTAGAGTTCCTAATTTTAACAGAAATTTGGAGCACAATATTAGAAAGAATTCATAAAACCAGCAAGAGCCTTCAAAAAGAAACAATAACGATTGACGTTGCTGCAAATTTGCTTTGTTCTTTCATAAATGGCATATGGGAGAATTTTGATAAATTTGAAGCGTGTGCCAAAATTCAAAATCCGGATGCTAATTATAAAGACTTATTGCATCGAAAAATAGTACGAAGTTCGCGTGCCACATATTTTGATGGTCCTGCACCATCCGTCCAGCTAATTGGGAAAGAAAAGTTAAAAAGATCAACTTTTTTCAAATTATTGACACTATTACTTTGCAATTAAAAATACGATCCAATTGCTATCAAGAAATTAATGCATTGTTTGGCTTTTTTGTCGATTGCAATATTTGACTTCAGAAAAATTCGCAAAATTCTTGCGAACAGTTTTCAAAAAACCATAGAGATGTTAATACAGAAGAACTTGAGGTTGAATGATTGCACCTCGAACAGTATTTAAAAGAATTCAATAAAGATGTAAATGAAGATCTTATTACAATATCAAAATTGTACAGTCTAATTACAGTGGATGAAATTGGGAACACATTTCCAAATGTGGAAACTGCCTGTAGAATTTTTTTTATCTTTGATGGTTTCAAACTGCAGTGGAGAGCGTTCATTTTCGAAATTCAACCGGATAGAAAATGAAATTCGAGTACAATGCTACAAGATAGACCAAACAGTTTGTCAATTTTATCAATTGAAAATTAATTACTGCAGGAAATTGAATTTGATGACTAAATTCATGATTTTGCAACTGACAAAGTCAGAAAAGTATGCCTTCAATAATATTTTATTGTATACTTAAACTTACATATACATACATATATCTAAAAAAATACAAATCAAAACAAATATAAAGAAATATACTTACATTAAATTTAAAAAAAAATATAAAAACATTGGAAATCAACCAAAAAACAATAAAAATTATCAAAAATCAACTATAAAGAAACATGTTCAACTATTGAAGGTAAATTTAAAAAAAACTATAAAAGTATAAAAAAATATCAGTTTTATGTTTTTTTTAGTTCTTTTTAAAAAGTAAAAATATTTAAAAAAAAATACAAATTAATTTTAAAATGATTTAAAAAAAATATATATTATACATACCTACTTTTGTTGGCCCCCAAATCCTATTGGGCCCAGGGCCCCCAAAAGTCTAAAGACGCCCCTGCTTCTAACCCACTACATTGTTTCGCTGATGACAGTACCCTCTGCTTTTCATATTCGTTTTTAGATTCGCATCCTTGTTCTTCGGATGTGGACTACCAACGGCAGCGTATGATAATCTCATTAAATTCTGATCTTGACAGCATTGTTTAATGGGGATTCAAAAACCGTGTAGAATTTAATGCTTCGAAAACTCAATTCTGTCTACTGTCACAAAAGCGTAACCCTCCCCCAATGCCACTATCCATGGGTGGTACTTGCATCGAGGAGATTGAACAACCAACAGTCCTAGGTATGTGCATCACAAATCACTTGTTGTGGAGTGATCACATATTTGACATTGGCAAAAATGCTGCTAAGTTTTTAGGTTTTCTCCAACGATGCAAGAAGTTTTTACCCCTTCTGATCTGGCTATAATTTACAAAGCTTTTATTCGTCCAAAACTTGAGTAAAATTCTCATATTTGGGCTATTGCTCCAATAACGTACTTAAGTCTTTTGGATAGAATTGAAGAAAGAACTCTAAAAATGATTGGAGATCGTTCTTTTACTGAGACATTTGCTTCTCTTGAACACCGCCGCAAGGTCTCATGCCTGTCATTGTTTTATCGTTACTTTTATAAACAATGCTCTGTTGAAATAGCCAGTCACATTCCTCCCTTTAAACAATTCAACCGTAATACCCGTACTGCTAGGAATGCCCATCAGTTTACCCTAGAGTCCAATTTTGGACCTACTATTAAGTACAGAGATTCTTTCTTAAGCTGCACTCCACGAATTTGGAATGCTGTACCAGGCTCAATATTTCCCACTCATTACAATGTGCAGCCATTCAAAATCAATGTGCATCGGTTTCTCCTTTCTAATCCTATCCCCATTTCCTAATTGCTCGCACTGTGTTTAATCATTATAAGGGTATTCATAACCCCTTTAGTGCGCGCATAATATAAAAAGAAAAAAAGAGGCTGGGATGCGACCCACACTGATAACTTCCCATCCCATCTATCGATTTGTCTTGCTTAAAAGTTTGTCTAAACGTATCAATTCTTACCAAATTTGCGTTCTATTTTTGGAGATTTTATTTTTTTATGAAAAAACGGACTGTTGTATATTTATAAAAAAATTACTGAATATTAAAAACAATATTTATATTTGAGCCGAAAGTAAATTTTTACCAAGTTTTAGTATTGTTTTTTTGTTTAGGTTTTTATTTTTTGTAAAAAAAAACTGTCAATCCAACATTTCTCAAAATTTTACCAAATGTTGAAAACAATATTATTTATAAGATAAAATTAGTTTGAAGCCACAATCTCAAATTTTTGAAAAGATATTTGAGTTGAAAACCAATTTTTACCAACTTTTGTTAATTTTTTTTTCAGTTTTTAATTTTTTGTAAAAAAAACTGTCAATTCGATTTTTCTCAAAATTTTACTGAATGTTGAAAACAATATTTTTTGAAAGATAAAAGTAGTTTGAAGCCAATATCTCAAAGTCTTGAAAAGATATTTGAGTCGAAAATCAATTTTTACCAACTTTTATTAATTTTTTTTTAGGTTTTTATTTTTTGTAAAAAAAACTGTCAATTCGATTTTTCTCAAAATTGTTCCTAATGTTAAAACCAATATTTCTTATAAGTTAAAATTAGTTAGAAGCCATAATCTCAAATTTTTGAAAAGATATTTGAGTCAAAAATCAATTTTTACCAACTTTTATTAAGTTTTTTTTTTAGGTTTTTATTTTTTGTAAAAAAACTGTCAATTCGATTTTTCTCAAAATTTTATCAGATGTCAAAAACATTATTCTTCGTTGCACAAAATTGTTTTGGAGATGAAATCATATTTTAGTCGTAAAATTTTCGAAGTGACAAATTTTTTTTTCAGTTTTTTTGATTTATAAAAAAACCGTTAATTGGATTTTTTCTCAAAAATATAATTGTTTTGTATCACGTTACAGTATATAATATAAAATTTAATTTAAGTCTCTAACGTCATTGGTTCATGAGATATTTAGGGTTAACCAAAATTTTCACCTTTTTTTTAAACTGCTATGGTAAAAAAACCACCCACGCAATTTTCTTGAGAGCCCTTTCTGCATCTTTCTGCATTATTATCTGTATAACAAAATTTATTTTAAGTCGATATCTCTTCTGGTTCTTGAGCTATGGACGACGAAAAAAACGTCGCGAACGTACGGACGTACGGACGTACGTACACACGCACGCACAGACATCTTTCTAAAAATCTTTTATTTCGACTCTAGTGACCTTGAAACGTCGAGAAATGTCAAAATTTTCAATTTGACAAATCGGACCCATTACAATAACTTCCTATGGGAAGTTAAAAAACGATATTAGAAAAATACAAATAAAAGTTTGTTTTTACAATAAATACTGTTGAAAATTAGAAAAAAAAAATATTTTCCAATCAAATATTTTGTATGCTCACAACTATATTGTCTTGAAGCTTATATCTCTCGAATATCTCCACATAAAATACTTAAGACTTAAAATTATTGATTGCATAATAATCAAATTAACAATTCGGCCTACCATCAGAATGGGTTCCATCCCGGTTCCTCGTACAACTTATTTTTAGAAAATTAATATTTGAGGACATGATTACTTTTGATCTTTCCAAAAATAAAATTAGTCTTCTACCTAATATCAGATAGACAGTCATTCGTGAAAGATGAAAGAGTCATTAATAACATGTCGTCTAGACTTTGCTTTATATTATTTCAACATAAATCCTTTACCTATCTTAATAACTTGTTATTTTACTTATCAAAATATAAAATTCCAATTATGATTCTTGCAAATAAAAATTAAAGAATAACAAATAAATCTAACTTACTTAATCTCTTTTGCAAAATTGTAGCTACGCTGTATTGTTTTTTCTTTGCAAAACAAAACATACAAACAAAATTAATAAAAAAAAAGAAAAAGTCGTGCGAATTTAGTTCATACTCAGGTTCTTTTGCTTTTTAATTTATCTGATAAAGTCATAGTGTTGTGTTTTAGAAGAACATTTAGTCAGTGCTAATTAATTCATCGCAAGGCTAAGATCGTTCATAATCTCTGCTTGAATTATGTTCGTTTGGTTTTGATTGATTAAATATCAAAAAAAAGTATATTTATTTATTTTTTTTACTTTCAATATTTATAAAAAGTTTGTTGTGAGAAAAAATAAAACCATATACACAAAATGGTACGTTATTCATTTTTTTAAATAATAATTTATATATTATGTTTAGTTTTTAAGAAAATTAATTTTCAAGTGTTTCTTAAGGATTTATGAAGGATTTTTTGGAGAGTGCTTTGTAGTATCATCAAATAAAAATAATTGTGACAAAAACTTGGTGACAGTTGAAATTGAAATACGTGAAAAATAATAAGCTACCATATTTTAAGAATTTTTAAAATTTTAAAGAAACTTTTTCAAAAGAACTTAACATTGTTTACTTTTTTTTCTCAAACTTTCCAAATAAACAAATACTTTTTTTTTAAGTTTGAATAAATTCTTTCCTTCAACTCAAAATTCTCAACTACTTTATTTTTTATTTTACTCAATTTTCAAGTCTTCCGATCAAGGCAAATTAACGCTTATCGGGTTCTCATGGCTTTCTTGCAAAGTACAGTTTTGTCAAGACCATACTCAGGGTGTTAATAAACTTCCTCGAAAAATAACTCACAATTTTAATCATTTAAAATTAATAATGTCATGCATTAGAAAGTTTTTCAATGTCATTCAAATAAACAAGCGCAGTAAAAATAATTTCTGAATTACAAAAACTTTGGAAAAACTAGGTCTCTAAGTTAAAGTCTTTCCTTAGGTGTAGGGTTTCAAGAATCTGTAAAACCGACACATACCTATTTAGTCCAGTCATTTGGTAGTTTTACCTGGAAAGTTTTCCGGGAGTTTTGAAAATTGGTCAATTTATAGATTTGGGTATGCTCTTTTCGAATTTCAACTTTGCCACCTCGTACCCCCGCCGCTCGCGCCGCCATCTTGAAAAAATGGCGTCTAAAAACGGTTTTTTGGGAATATCTCCTTTCCGACGCATTTTACGAAAAAAATACTTATGTACAAAATTAAACTAGAAAAAATTTCCTACAATTTATGTGTCAATAATTTTTTTCATAAAATCAATAGTTTTTGACGTACGAGCGCCACAACGTCCATTTCAATAGACGTCCACCTAGAGGTAGAGTAAGCGGCGCGTTTTTTTTATTGTGGTTTCCCCTATAGGCCTAATCCACTTGTGATAAATTTTATTTTGAAATTTAGCGCAATCTTTTTCGCTTTGCTGTTCCTGATGGACGGGGTGTTACGACTTCGTCCTGAGCATCGATCGAAACATCTAGGACCGAAATTTCGTCCGCATCATCTGCGATGTGACTATCAGATTCATCACACGTCTCTTCATTTTCGATTTCATCGAAAGCTTTTTCAAAAATAGTCGCCGTTTCTTCCTCTTCATCATAATTATATGATGGAATTGGCGAATTATTATTATTATTTTGCATACAAGAAGTGGCCACTAGCATGAAAATAAGGAATCATTTTCTGAATAGTGTCGAGATGTAAATTCCAATTGCTCATTCTTTCTGCTTCAATGAATTGTTTAACAAGTGTAACCATCCGGAAATACTGGACCCATAATTTTGCTGTACGGTCACGTTGTTCAAATGTAATCAATTGATTCTCAAATTTCTCTGCAAGTTCTTGACAGCATTCTTCTTGGTCCGCCTCGAGTACCACTGACCTATCAAAATTGTATAAAATTCTTTCTAATTCTGCGTTGAGATCGGATGTAATATCTATTGATTGTAGAACAATTTTGGCAATTGAAAGATGTGTCAATATATGTGAACTTGTCATAATTTTTTCAATTGAATTAGTTGCGTAAATAGTGTTAAAAAGCTCTTTTAATCCACTTCCAGTCATTATGTATCCAATTGATCCCAAGAATGACATTAATAAATGAAATCCACCGATTCTTACGACAGTATTACTTAATTTGGAGTCCACATCGTACGAGGAAATAATGTCCCGCGCTTTGAAATACAAAGGCTGGTCAAATGTAACAAAACAAGTATGCTGATGTAATGATTCACATTTTTCAAAAGCAGATAAGAGAGCAGTCAAAATTGTATCGTAATCACTCGGTGGAGCATTAATGAAGGGCAAGCATCCTACAAATGATTTTTGGAAATGGAGTTCCGCAGTCACTTGTTCCATGAATCCGCTCCATCCAGGTATGTTAGGCAGGTCGGCCCATTTTCCATAGAGCCACAATAAATCTGAAACAGACGGCTTTTCTATTTCCGAAACCTCACGAATGCTACCGAGGTTTTGAATCTTAATGGTTTTTAAGCCGGTATCGTTTTTTTTTCACAAATGTTTTTAATGCAATGTTACCGAAACTACCAACGACTTTTGCAGATGGCATTTGCTTTAATCGTGGAATAATTTGATCAGGAGCGATAGTAGTTTTAGGTGTTACACAATGGATACCGCCCATGGCATGGAAAGTATTATTACCATCTAATGTCTGCGTATTAAAATCAGCATTGTCAAAAACAAATTGAGAAAATACGTTATCATCGATACTCAACGGTGCACGCATAATAGCTGAAACTTCGAACAGCGTTGCTTCGGTGTATGAAGAGCAAAATCCAAGAGATGATAATACATCTATTAGTCGCCGAGATCCATATTTGTGAAACAAAAATGTAGCTAATCCAATCTGCACTGTTGACATAAAAGATTTCGGCCTTGCTACTGCTATTATAGAATGAGCGAGAGCAATACTTTTTTTCTTCCATTTTTGAAGGGACGCTCGTTTGTTTTTTAAAATTACGCCATCTAGAAAAATGCGTATGTAAAGTTTCAGGTAGATCAGACTCAGAGTCTTGAAAAAAATTATCTGATGGAGGATAATGTTTTCTTTCATAGAATGTCCTGTATAACAATTTCTGCTGCTGTCTTCACAATACGCCTACGTTCTTCTGCATTGTCATCACTTTTTTGATTATACCAGGCTTCTGTTAATAACTTAAAACCTGTATTTCGAAAACAAACGACTGGAGCTTTATTGGCAGTGACGGCAATTAAAATATCATCACCGTATTTTTTAAGTAGTTGCTCAACCAAATATTTCTCGTAATATAGCTTCTACCGACCGATGTTTCGTTGAAGGTCGAGAGTATGGAGACTATATACACTGTGTGTAATCTCCATAGTCGAGAGAAAGGGGCCCAATACAAAGGCCACATATTACCCTTATACCTGCTTCTTCAAAACCGGCGGCAGTAATAGAATATTTTATAACGATATACGAAAAACACGTGGTGGTGCAGATGAATGATACTTTGTGGCGCTCGTACGCCAAAAACTATTGATTTTATGAAAAAAATTATTGATACATAAATTGTAGGAAATTTTTTCTAGTTTAATTTTGTACATAAGTATTTTTTTCGTAAAATGCGTCGGAAAGGAGATATTCCCAAAAAACCGTTTTTAGACGCCATTTTTTCAAGATGGCGGCGCGAGCGGCGGGGGTACGAGGTGGCAAAGTTGAAATTCGAAAAGAGCATACCCAAATCTATAAATTAACCAATTTTCAAAACTCCCGGAAAACTTTCCAGGTAACCCTCTTTTTTTTTACCAAATGACTGGACTATATTGGCTAACTTACAAATCAAGATTATAAAACTATAGAAAATTGTTTTCGGACAAACGAAGATCTTGTAAGGCAAAAAGTAGGTCCGCTCTCCCATTGGAGGTTTTGATCCCCCTTTTATTGTAATGTAAAGTGCATTGAGAATTTATTTCTAATAAAACAGGGCACTGTTTTAATCAACTTAATAACCACATATGACCTGATATGCATAAATCCCTTCTAATCATTGTGTTATGATGGAATTCTGTAAAACGTTGTTCTTCTGTTGTGATATCTTTTGTAAGGGGGCGTGGTATTCACTTACAAACAAACTTACAAATACAGGTTTTTCCCAGTGAGGCACGAAGTGTTATGAGGTTAGGTTAGGTTAGGTTAGGTTAAAGTGGCTGCGGATACAGAATCCACACACTAAGGCCAAAAGAAAAGGCCCATTGTGATACCACATGAATCTAGAGAATTACTTCCCACTAGTCGAACCATTTTGAGCTTTTTATAAAACGAAGGAGATATTTGATATCCTTTTTAGCTAGTTCACTGGGATTACCAAAGGTGTATTCTCCCAGATGAAGTTTGCGTCTCAGTGAAAGAGCAGGGCAGGTGCAGAGGTGGTGAGAGATTGTTTCTTCTTCTTCCTCGTCCATAAAGCTCCTGCAGAAGTCATTTGAGGCTACACCAAGTCGTATGGCGTGTCTGCCTATAAGACAGTGTGTCCCGTAAGTACACCTATTAGGGAGCTTATATGAAGTCTGCTTTGAGATAACAAGCCTTTAGAGCGCTTTAGGTTATTTAAGAGAATTTAAACAATTTTAATGGCATAGCTTTCACTTGTCAAATGTCAAAAGATGACAGCTTCTAAAGTAACTGCTGTCTAAATAGCGGGATCTTTAAAGTGAAACTCCTTATTGGATATTTCTGTTTTTGTATAGCAAATACAATAATGTTTTGAACTTGAAATAAATTGAAACGGTAGGTGGTAAAGCGATGAATTCCTTCACTATGAACAGATACAAAACAAACATATCTACCGACTACCAGACATACGCGCTTTTAGAAATTTGTTCAGAAGGTGGGGGGGCTGTTTATGACAGTCTAAATGGAAAAATAAGAAGAGTTATAAAGGTTCATTCTTGGCCCCTTCTCTCTGGGCGGTAGGCTTGTATTTATCACTATTTTTTCACATGATTAAAAAATATATGAAGTTCACTCGTTCTACCTTGATTACGGAAGATTCGACCTTTTCTAGAGCTTTCGAATAAGCAATTTCTTTATTACTTTTTATGATTTCAAACCAAACAAGTTCACATATACCCTATACCGGTCGCTCTAATCTAGGTTCTAGGCAAATGATACTTTTTTCATTCTTTATTTAACCAAACATAAATTAATAATACCTACATTATTAAAAAATATTGGCTCATGTACATAAAATAATATTTGTTATCAAAATAATTAACAAAAACAATAAGAAACACCATCATGCATGGAACATGCACAATCGGCATGGGAGAAAAGACAACATTAACGCTTAACCTCTCACTGTCTCACCCTCTGTTAGCCAAATACGAATTCAGCCTTATCAATACCTGATTCAAGATTATTGTCTTAGCTATGCGAAAGCTTGTTATTGGTGGTGTTTTATAAAATGTATATATGTATAATGTATGTACTTTGCGTGTATAGTACAATTGACACACTTGTATGCACAAGAATCTAGAAGATACATTATTTCATAAATTATTTACTAAGCAATCGTAGAATTGTCTATCTGGTGGATTAGTTTGTTCATATTTCATCTTTTATGGAAGCTTTATAGCGTTAAATTGCTGTAATATTTCTGTGATAAGTGATAACAATTTGTTTTCTAACGATAAAAATAATGTCGTGCCTGGATACACAATCTATTGCTTTGTCTTTTGTTTTATTTTATTTTATTTAATATGACGAAGGTATTCACTTTCACTATCACTGATTGCTAATTTATAAATGTAGCTAGCTGATGAGTATGATTATAAACCTTTATCAATCTTTATTTTTTTGCAAGTTAAGTTGAGTAATGAGTAGGTACCTAGGAAATGTCAACAGATGTTTTATTATTACATTTATACAAACTTTTACAATATTGAAATATTTTATTGTTTTTGAATTTGTGTTTTCTATGATAACAACAATACAAACGAAAAAAAGTGACAGTTTTCTGTTTTTGATTTGATTTTGATTTTATAATAATAACATAATAAAAAGAAAATACTAAAATATGAAACGCAATATTTTTATGTAGGATGACACCAATAATCGTGCAATTTTTATTCAATTAATATTTGTAGTATTATTATTGTTGATAAGTGGGGCTATAATAATATTGAACAATTAGATTGATGTAGTATCAACTAGATCCGGTCTGGTTTTGTATGGGTTTTTGCGATTTTTGATTGAGATAGGACTTTATTATTTACAATATAGTAGAGTGTAATGTTTAATAATAATAATAATCTATTGTACTCGTAACTAGTTGGCAGTTAGTAATAGCGGAAATTCAATAAGTAGCTAGACTTTTGGTTACGTATGAATTTTCTGGAACTATATGTGTGTACATTGTACAAGTGTGTACGGCTGGGTAGTTTAGTTTTATGTGAATATTTAATTTGTAAATACATATATGTACATATTTCAAAACTAGTAGAAAAAAAGTTATATACTTGGAATTGATATTGAATTTTCGCCGAAATTGTTGAGCATACAGGGGTGGGTCGAAAAGTTCGCTGAATGGCGGGAAGGGGAATGAAATTTAGAATTTTATTTTTCCTGGCCTAATGAACTTTTTACATCGGTCGAAAAGTTTATTAATGGCTTCGAAAAAAAAAAAATGATTTGTCAAGTCCTTCAAAATATGCAAAAATTGCTGACTTCACCTGTTCATCATGGGTAAATCTTTTTCCACGGAGTTCTTTGTTCAATTTTGGAAATAAAAAATAATGAGAAGGGACCAAATCTGGGCAATAACGTGGGTGATTCAATAAACTGAACTCACATCCTTGAAAGGCAGTCATCGCAACGTGATTCTTGTGAACTGGTGCATTGTCTTGCAAAAGCAGAACACCTTTTGTCCATTTCCCTCTCCTTTTTTCAATAATAGCTTCTTTTAAATTATGTAGAATGTTTGCGTAGTATCAGCCAGTTATAGATATTGACACTCTTTTCCTTGCAATCAATAAGCAAAATCCCCTCCGAATTCCAAAAGATTGTAGCCATGACTTTTTCAGCCGATTGTGAGAACTTGAACTTCTTAGATGGTGCTTCACCTCTTTTGCGTCATTGCATCGACTCCTGTTTTGACTCAGGCTCAAAATGATTACCCAAGTTCCATCCCTAGTAACAATTCATCCCTTTTCCATTATAGAGATTCAAAAGGTCATGAGAAGACCTTACTCGCTGTCGCTTTTGAATAGCTGGAAGCATTATCAGCACCCACCTTGCACTGACCTTAGATATGCCAAAATGGTCATGCAGAATATTTAAAATGGTTGTAGGTGATACTCCAACCATTTTTGCTAGTTGTTTCTTCTTTATTCAAGAATCTTCCAGAACCAATTTCTCGACTTTTCCGACGATGTCTGAGAAAGTTGTCGAAAATGTCAATTGGTCGACCCAAGCGGGGATCTCCTTCTATGGACTCTCCACTTTGTTTAAAAAGACTATGCCACTTGTAAACCATTGTTTTTTCCAAGCGGGGATCTTCTTCTATGGACTCTCCACTGTGTTTAAAAAGGCTATGTCGCTTGTAAACCATTGTTTTTTTCCAAAACAAGAGTCTCCGTAAATAGCTGACGTATTTCCAAAATGATCTGAGGCGATTTGCTTTGCTTAGTCAAGAACTTTATCACTGCCCGAAACTCAATTTTGTCCACTATTAATATTTTCTCTCGGATTGACTTACTTACTCAGCAAAAGCTCAAACACTTAACACCTGATTTGAACCAAGCTTGGAATAAATTTCCTTAATAATTATCCAAACAATAAAAGGTACAAAAATTTTCCACAGGTCTGCTCCAACTACTCCGTTCCGCGAACTTTTTGACCCACCCTCGTATTTTTGAAAGTGGATAGACAAGAGGGGTTTTTGACCTTCTCATTTATGTGTCCTTTTTCTTTCCCATTCAACATTTTGCCCCCATTTTTGAATATGAATTCAATAATAGGCGGTATATTTCGAAGAAATGAAATTTGTAATATTTTGTTTTGTTTTAGTTCCTTCTTTCATGAGAAAAATAAAAAGTGAGTATCTTTCCCCATATAAGAATGGTACACTGTGGGCTGTGGCCATTCTTATATGGGGAAAGATATTTTCGTTTTTAAGAAGAACAAAAGAAAGAGAGGTTTTTTGTTTGACTTTATAAGTTAAGAATACCATTTTTTTTGTAATTATTCAATTCAAAGCGAACTTTTAAAGTGTTTAAAGATGAGGCGCAGAACTTCTTGACCAAAAACATTTTGAAATACTGGTCTCGATATTTGTTTACATGAAAGACATGTCTTATAAGAGACTTCTAACGTTATCTATCATTTAAAATGTTGATACATTCAAATAATGATGGGAAACTTTTGCAAAAATAGAATCTTCGGATCTTCTGTAAGATCAGACATAATGCTATTAAGTGTACATTCATATACAAGTATATGAGGTCAATAATTTAATTCTAAGACTTCAGTTCTCGATTTGAAAATAAGGATCATTTCACGAACTGAGAGTTCATTTCTAAAGTACTTTTTCTAACCCAGATTAGAAAATAGTTGTCGATAAATACTTCTATTAGATGATTCGGAGCATCGTGCTATACATTGCTGAAATAACGCGACATCTACATATGCAGGCTATGCAGGCTATGCAGTCGTAAAACGACGTTTTTAATCTTTGCGGATTATTTATTCGTAGTGAGATTGTAAAATTGTGCGTCACCGCTAGATCGTCACAGTTTTTAATAGGTTTGTAACACTTGTCAAAACAGGTCTTGAGGACATGTTTGTGGAGATTTTTATCAGACTAACGCATTACCTTATCTATATGCTCTTCCTTTGCCTTAAGGTTTATTTATTAAATATTTGTGGAAGGCTGGTTTCCACGTGGATGGCATAGTTTGACTTGTTCCTAGGAAGTCTAAAAATTCTTTTCAAAAAATTCCTCTTAACACTTTCAAGTTCTTCCAATAACCATAAACTTCATTGCTATAGCACAGGAAACTATTTATTGAAGCACTGAACACCACGGAATTGTTATTGAAATATTAGACCATAAAGCAACATTCGTTTTTTCTTTAACATGTTTTAGTTATTACGTTAATAAATAACCAAGGTATTTGAATTCCTCAACTACTTCAATAGCGTCGTCCCTGAGGGTACAGTTACGTCTATAATCTATTGACCTGTTACACAATCTGAAAACCCATAATTTTTGATTTTGAGTTGTTAATTTGTAGGGCCCACGTATTACAATATTGTCAAAGCTTGTTAACTTATGGCTTAAGAGTAAGTTGGTTGTCAGAAAAGATAACTAAATCGTCTGCGTAAAGGAGAATTTTGACAATTTAAGTTTTTTTAATAAGTGTTGCAGAAGTTCAGAGAAAACAGGACTAATTACATCAGGCTTCAACTCATTTAGAATTTCTTCACAATCTTACGAACATTTACCTTATTTTATGACATCTGAGTTTGACAAGTATCAAATTTTAGTGCCACCAACTTTAAAATCAGATTTAAAAATCTATGAAGATCAGAAATCATTTCGAAAAAGAAAGCTTGATGCAAAAAAATGTTTTTCATCATGAAAACAAAAATGAATATTCAAAATTTGTTTGCATCGAAAACAATTTGAAAACTCAAATATTTATAACTTAAAGATGGACGTTTTTGGAAATTCATAGAAAAATAAGTAGCTTTTGTAAGGGAAATGACTCCCAATATTTAAATAAAAATTTCTGAAGAGAACTAACTTCTAAAATACTAGTGTTCAACTCCATTTTCAAACTCCCATTTTTTAGTAATTTCGTATTATTTATAAATAGAAATTCAACTCACAATGAACTTAACTGAATTAACTCTAAAATTAAAAAAAAAAAAAATTAGGTGGCGCAACAGTCCATGAAGAACCAGGGCCTAGTGTCTTACAACTCTCAACCATTTTTGTGTGCGAGTAATGTTGTCAGAGATGGAAGGGACCTACAGTTTATACGCCGAGTCCGAACGGCTAATTTGAGAAAGCACTTTTCATGACAAGAATTACTCTTGGAGGATTTGTCAATTCCTCGCAAGAGGCAGTACCCGTGAAAAAAGTTAGGTGGCACAGGCATGGATTGAACCCAAGCCCCCTTTCATGACAGTCCAACGCACTAACCATCACGCTACAGGTACTACTAACTCTAAAATTACGAACTCTTAAATTCGTTGTTCACACTAAGAAATTCAATTGATGCGTATTTCGTTGGATTAAACTGTCCTAGGAATACGTTTATTGAAGAATGATCTAAGGGATCTGTTTTATACATACATAAGTTTAAACGATGTAAACCTTTATTGAAAATCACCAACTTATTACATTCACACTTGCTCTTTCCTTAATTGAAGGAAATTTAAAGCTTTAAGACTTAAAAATAAAAATAATAAACATTTTAAATAAATGGAACAAGTCAAAATTTTGTTCTCAAAAAAAAAGAATTGATTACAACTTTTTACCTTTTTTCAAGTGCAAAACAAAATTTCAAAACAAACAAACATGACTCAGACTTGAGAACTCTAGGAAAACAAAAGTTTGTAGGTATGTAGCAGAAACTCAACCAGACGGTATTGTTTAAACGTCAGCAAATTAATATTATTAAATTATATAGAAATATGGGTTCTTCTTATCATTTTAATTAAACAAACAAAATTATTATCAACAAATGTATAAAGTAGACTTTAATATAGGTAAATAGATGAAGATATATATGTAGATTCTCCTTCAATTAATAATTGCAAATTTGTTATTTTTTCCAGATATTTTCTTAAACCTGGTAAAACCCCAATTCCTTAGAAATTGTTTGCATTTTTGTTTTCTTTTTTTTTTTCAAATATATTAATGAGCATATAAAATCAATTTCAGACTTCAGACTTTTATAGAATCGATTGGCGTCGCTATGTCAGACTTTTATTGATCTTGGAACTTTGAATAAAAAGTATAAAACACTGATTACAATTAAAAAAAAAAAAAAACATAAAGGAAGTACGATAGAAGAAATGCGTATATTGTTTATAGATTTATTTCTCAAGATGACAATAATTAATATTTTTATTCCATTTATGTATTTATTTGCTCTGCACTAAGAATAAATATTATAACTAGTAGCTAACTAAGAACCTTTGAACTGAATGTAAAATTTTATGTAGATTAAATCGCTCATCTGTATTTCTATAACATCTGGCAAATGAACGCATTAAGTTTAAAAAGCCTGATGTACTCATTCAATAAATCATCAATTAATTGTCTTAATCAGACAGAATGGAGTCTCTTTTTTGTTTTTGATTCATTTCCGATGAGATTCTAGAATAAAATCGTCTTTTTGAAACACTGATAAGATTTTTCTTTCTTACATTATAAAAGTTACTTTAGACATTACTTACAGGGTGATCAAAAACAACCAAGATTTTAAATATTGTTAAGTATTTTAAAACTTTTCTAAGGGCGCTCTATTTCTGTCATAATAAGAGAGATGAATAAGATTGTTAAGAGTAAGAAGTCGTTGATCTTTTCACACTACCTAAGGACCATTGCCAATGTTTCCTAATTGATAAATTTTAGCATAGAACGGTGATTTCATTTCTCTAAAATAAAATGTAACTTTTATCTCAAATGTCAAAAAAATTATATCAGCGATGTTTCAGAAATGTGTCATAGAAATTCTGTTTAGGGGGCAACGCTGCTGCCACACGTTACCAAATACAAGATTTACGAGCAGTGATAATGTACTCTACATATTAAAAGGAACTACGATATTTTTTTTTGTAAAGTTCAACCGAAATACGCACATATTTTGATTAAGTTTAGTCTAGAATTAATATCATTATTATGATTGATTAAATTCTGTCTATAGATTTAATAATTTTGGCTACATAATATATTTTGATTACTTTTCATCGATAAATTATTTTTAAAAATAGAATTAATTAAAAACTTCTTTGCGTGATTTTTGTATTTATAACTAAATTGAGGCGTGACCAACTATTTTTTGGCACATGTTTTTTGAAATAATCTCGTTTTTGTTTTTGTTTATGATTAAAAAAATATTTCGTACTATTTTATTTCTATCTAAGCTATAAAGTCCGGTGTAGATGTAGATTGCAAATCAAAGGGGCAAAGTCGTTGATATCAAATTGATTTTTAAAATAAATAATAAATTAATATACATGAATATTTGAACACCGGTTCGTTTTCGGATTCAAAGAAAGTCACAGTTGGTTTTCAGGATAATTTCTTAAGGTCTTCATATTATCAAATTGCAATGAAAAACTATCATATTTTTTAATCTTCAAAAATAAACATTTTGACCCTCACAGTTGTTTGCTTGTCTTTCAAATGTATCTGGTTCATTGTCACAATGGAGCTCTTAACAAAATTGAGTCCACCTAGATCCAAATAAAAGTTCTCTTTACATGAATCTTTGCTTTCCAATTCTCCATCAATGTTTTCGATTTATGGAGTTCCACAAGGCAGCCAATTTAGCCCTTTACTTTTTATTTCTCCAGAGTTTGTACACAAAGTAAAGGGGGTTAAACTTTAATGGCCGATGTTGATTTGGAATAAAAGACAAATTATTAAAAAAACACGAATAGCCTGACCGTCCTCATTTTGGAAAAAATATGACACAATGATGCCGCTAGCCCAAAAATCGCACCAAACAGTCACTCTTTGCGGGTGCATTGGTTTTTCGAGAATTACTCTTGGATTATCATTCTCCCTAACGTGGCAATTCGGATTCGGCTTAAAACTGTAGGTCCCCTCCATTCCTGACAACAGTACTCGCACACAGGAATGGTTGAGAGTTGTAAGTCACTAGGCCCTAGTTCTCAACGGACTGTTGCGCCACCCAATTTATTTATTTTTAACGTGGCAATTCTGTATATTGACGAATCTACTGAGGTGAAAATGTGCCTCATCACTGAAGGTGATTTTTTTTGAAAATTCGTCATCCACTGTTGCAATTTCTAGCCACCATTCTGACCAATGACGACGCTTGAAATGGTCAAGAGGCTTTAGTTCTTGAGTAAATTGCACCTTTTAGGCGTGTAAATGCAAACCTTTATGCATAATGTTTACCAACGACGAGATTGAGAGGTGCAATTGTTGGGCACGATGACAAGTTGAGGTGGACGTCTCTTCAGCCACACTATTGCAAACAGCAGCGATATTTTCTCCAGTATGAGCTGTACGGGAATAAACTAGTGTTTCCACATCTCCTACAGACCCGGTAACAAATTAAATGTTGTTCATTTCCACTTATAATTGACTTTTTTGGAGGTTTTAACAAAATGAAATCTACCTAGGTATCCTGTACCTGAATTTTTTCTCTGCAATAGTAGATCGTTGTGTTGCGGAATTCCACAAGGCAGAATCTTAGGTCCTTTGCTTTTAATTTTATTTATTTCTCAAAGATTATATCTTAAATTTGTCTCCAAAGTGCTATTATCCATTATTATTTTTTGGCCACATGGCTTAACTCTTAAGAGATTTTATGATTTAGCCCAATTGAGCCTTTCACTCTGTTGGCTTTTAAAATTCTTCAAGATCATTTTGTAGTTCTAACTTTCTGTGTGTAAATTTATTTTAATAAATTGATTTTTCTTCTTTCTTTCAGATCACCACTAAAATCTTCAGCTTAATATTTATGGCGCTCCTCACTGTATCATATACAGATGCAGCGAGAATATTAGCAGCTTTTGTATTCCAAGCCAAAAGCCATTACATGATGCACAATGCCCTTATAAAGGAGCTTATTAATAGAGGTCACGAAGTGACCTTCATCACAAGTAATTCAATGAACAAGAACCTAGGAGAGAATTACACTGAAATTCTTATCGATCCGGTTTATAATTATGAGCCTGATAGTAAGTTCAAAAGAAAAACATTCATTTTTGTTCTTATTTTTAACAATAATTTCTTTAAATTTTAGTAAGAAATCATTTTAAGACAAAAGGCAATTTAGATTTCACCAATTTCTCATTGGTTGACTTTTTGAAGATGCTTGACATTATGGGAGTTAAAACAACTGAACACGCTCTCAAACATCCAAAAGTTCGTGATATATTCCATCGGAATGAAACTCACGATGTTTATGATCTCTTGATTGTTGAACAATTCTATCAGGAAGCTTTTCTAGCTTTGAGCTATAAATATAATATACCTGTGATATCCTCGAGTACTTTGGGTTACGAGAATCACATGAGTCAAATGATGGGACTCATGACACCTTGGTCCTATGTTCCACATGGATTTTTGCCATTTGACGATAAGATGAACTATTGGGAGAGACTCAAGAATACTGTTGCCTCATTGTACACTGACTTGTACAGGGAGTTTGTGTATTTCCCGAGACAAGATGCTCTGATCAAAAAGTATCTCTCACATTTGCCTGGTAAGATTTTTGAAAATTTCATCAGGAAATGTTCAGAGATTTTAACAGAATTGTTTATGTTTTCTTTTCAGTAAAAATTCCAAAAGTAACAGAAATGGAGAAGAATATATCACTGATGTTGTTAAACAGCTACGTTCCACTCACAAAACCAAGACCATCAATGTTGGGTATGATCCCAGTTGGTGGCATGCATATTTATCCAGCTAATCCACTACCAGCCGATATCAAACAATTCCTTGATGGAGCTACTCATGGCGCCATCTACTTTAGTTTAGGTAATTTTTGAAAAATCGAGCAGACCTTTGATCACAACCTAACCATAATTTGTTTTTTTTTTTACAGGAAGTCAAGTCAAAACACAAAACATGCCTCCAGAGAAGCTTAAAGCCTTTCTCGATGTGTTTGCAAGCATGAAACAGAGGGTTCTTTGGAAATTCGAAAACGATAAAATTCCAAAACTGCCAAAGAATGTGATGATCAGGAAATGGATGCCACAGACTGATATTCTAGCTCATCCCAATGTCAAGGTCTTCATTACTCACGGAGGACTTTTTGGCGTACAGGAAAGTGTCTACCATGCAGTGCCTATGTTGGGAATTCCTGCCTATGGTGACCAGGTTAGAACTTATAGTTGATCTGCAAAGAAGACAATTTTTACTCAAATTATTTTTTGTTTGCAATTTTAGTTCCTCAACATGAAAAAAGCAACCAATTCCGGCTACGCCAAGACTCTTAACTTCCAAGACATCACCAAAGAATCACTCAAACAGTCCCTGACGGAACTCCTTGAAAATCCATCGTTCAAAAAGAATGTCCAACTAACATCTCGAATCTTCCGCGATCGACCCGAATGTCCTCGGGAAACTGCCATGTACTGGGTGGACTATGTCATTCGTTACAAGGGAGCACCACACATTCGGTCGGCAGGCCTTGATTTGGCTTGGTACGAATTCTATTTATTGGATGTAATTGCTACATTAGTGGCAGGAGTTGCGATATGTGTGACATTCATGTTCTTTGCGATACAATATCTCATCGGAAAAACAAGAATTAAAGTGAAAATGAGTTAGAATGTCAAGTGAATGTTGTGAGAGGCTTAAGATTATATCAGTAGAGTATAGAATTGCTAGTATTAAGAGATTATAGATCGAATTAGTTGATAGGTTCGCGTGAATAGTGCAAAATGTAAGAAAAATAAAACCAAATAATTATTTATATATATAAAGAAAACTTTTGTTTTATTACTAACCAACTTATCTGTAAAACATTGTCGGAAGATGAATGCCTGATAAATGGAACCTCAGTATTGTTTGGCCGATTCTAAAAAAAGGAGACCCTCTAAACTGCACCAACTATAGAGGCACCTGTCTACTTAACATCGCTTGCAAAATCTTCTCTGCTGTAATATGTGAACGCCTAAAGCACATCTCCAACAACCTGATAGGTCCTTATCAGTGTGGTTTTAGACCAGGAAAGACCACAGTCAATTAAATATTTAAATTACGGCAGATCCTGGAAAAATCCCAAGAAGATTTCAAGGCCACATATGATAGCATCTACAGGGACGAACTGTACAGAGCGATGTCTAGTTTTCCCTGCCAAACTCTTCCATTTGTCCAGGATAGCCATGGCTGACTCACGCTGCTCCATAAAGGTTCGAAACAACTTAACCGAACGTTTTGATATCAAAAAAGGTTTTAGACAATGTGATGCGATTTCTTTAACATCGTCCTTGAAAGAATAGTGAGGAATACAAATAGTGACCTCACACGTCACCACTGGAGGCACTATCTTCAAAAGTCTCTAATTACTGCCATATGCTGATGAGATGACATTGACATAATCGAAAGAACTCAGTGTGATGTCAATGGGGCTTTTGGAAGTATTGAGGCAGAGGCGGCAAAACCGGGTTTCACAGTTAATGAGGGTAAAACAAAGTACAAGCTGTCATCAAGAAAGGACCTTCAATAACAACGTCTCCGTCAAAACATTACCATTGACAGACGTTACTTTGAGGTAGTTAAGGACTTCGTCTACCTAGGCTCCGATATTAACGCAGAAAACAACACTAGCGCTGAGGTCAAACTAAGATAAGAATAACTCTTGCTAACCGCTGTTTCTTTGGGCTAAGAAAGCAATTGAGAAGCAAAGCCCCCTCTCGAGCGACCAGTGTCGCTATAGCTCTCATCATCCCCGTCGTGCTATATGGTGCAGAAGTATGAACTATAACAAAAGCGGATGAAAGCACCTTAGCTCGGTTCGAGAGAAAAGTTCTTCGCATGATCTACGGTTCCGTATGCATAGAAATTGAGTGGATGAGAAGATGGAACGACGAGCTGTACGTTCTGTACACTGGCGTTGACTTAGCTAGAAGGATAAAAGTTCAATGACTGAGATGGCTGGGCTACGTAGAGCGCATGTAAACCAATGCTCCGGACCGGAAAGTCTTCAAATCCCCCCCCCCCACAGGACAGCGCAGGAGAGGAAAGGAACACTTGGAGTGCGCAACTGGAGAAATCTAGCTAGGGATGGAGAAGTTTGTTGGCTGAAGACCTAGTTCACACAGGACTGTAATGCTACCTTAAGGAAGTAAAAACGTAATATTTTTCAACATAGGAATAAAAAGGATATTCAAATAATATGATATTTAACTCTACAGGCTTCTTTAAGACTTGTTAAATCAATGAATTCTCGAAATTTTAAGAAGATCATAAAAATAAATATTAAAAAAAAAAAGGAGCCAAAGTCTACTTTATACAAGAAACCTTAATAACAAGTAACTTCTTAGAACACACAAAGTTTAATATTTAAAAAGGTGTTTCAAAATCATTTAATGTTGCTATTGAATAAATACAGTCAAAAATTGAATATAGGAGAACTAGGCTTCTTTATTTATCATTGTTTGTTTCTTTGAAGCACTTCTATTCTGCTCAATTTTGTTATCCTATTTGAATCAGAAATTATTCCAATTAAATAATATAAAATACATAAAAAATGGGCGGATACTACACCCCCTGTATTTATAATCTCAAATTGTGTTTGTCTTTCAAAACACATCGACTTCAATCTTAATTTTTACCAATTTTGAAATAATGTATCTCAAAAACTACCTCGAACATGGAGCCGAAATAAGCCCCTTACTTTAGAAAGAGTTGCAAAATTGAATTTAATGCCTTGATTTGTTCTGAAGTTAGGTGCGGCTCAAAAGTGGTGTGAGTTTATTTGTGTAAAAAGAGAGTAGTGCAAGAACTTGGCTTGGCACTTCCGTGCCCTTTTAAGGTCAGGAGTTAGGATTTTAAGTGAATCTAGACAGGGACCAAATCACTTAATTTTTAATCAATTGACGGAAAATACTTTCTTTTCCTTCTATTTGATAAACCTTTTGGTTCTAAGAATTTATTGTCCAAAGACTTGGAGTCTATGTTTTCAAAATTTCAATATTTCTATTTTCAAAATCTTACAGGTTGTATTTTTTTCGAGTCATATACAACTTCGTGTTTTTACTTCCAATTTTCTCAAAGACAGATTAAACTATTTCATTTATCTAAAACTTCAAAAACCAAAATGTAAGTTATTCCATAAAATTGGTTGGTTTTTAATTTGAAAAAAAAAAGTTATGAGACTTTTAAAAATCACCTGAAATGTATAAACATTTTTTGATAAAAACAAAATTATAATATTTTATAAAAATGTTTCTTAATTTTTTATTCCTGTTTCAACAATTGTTACACAGCTGTGTATATGTACATCGTATTAACTTAACTTCTAGTAGAAATTTTAAGAATTCCTGATGTCAACCACCTACAAGTATGCATTAAGTTTTAGTTGCATAAACTTTATACATTCATACTTTGTCAAAAATTATGCAATGCATTTAGGGATCGTTTCAGTTTTTAAGACTGAATTCAAAAACTGACAGTTACATTGATGGCACCTTTAGGAAAAACGAGGAAATATACAGAAGAGATATGAATATTGTTATGAGTTCCTAGAGCAGCAGCGATTTTTGAATTTTTTAAAGACATTATAATATAGGGTCCGCCATCTAACGTTTTTCTTTCAACTAGTGCTTATTTCGTGAATGGTAACACTTAGCTCATGTCTGATTTGACAAATAATTATTTGTATCCTTCCGTTAAACGAATATGCTTGTGTATACGCTTGGACGACGCTGGGAAATATTGCCTGCGACCGACTTAGAGAAGATGCCGATTTTGCCAAAAAAAAATCATCTTTTCAGATGAAGCTCATTTTGATCTTGGCGGGTATGTAAAAAAGCAAAATTGTCGCATTTGGGTCACAAAAAACCCGCACGCATACATTGAAAACCCGATACACCTAAAACGAGTCACTGTTTGGTGCGGATTTTGGTCCAGAGGCATAATTGGGCCATTTCGAAAATGAGCTAGGAGTGGCCGTTACATTCAATGACGTGCGTTATCGGGCCATGTTGCACGAATTTTTGTTCACAAACATTGAAGAGGATGATATTGGCAACATTTGGTTTTCACAGGACAGCGCTACGTGCCACACAGCCAAAGATACACTCGATGTTTTGCGCCCTGTTTCAAAAAAAAAAAATATTTGTAGGACCCTTTACAAGGAATAATAAACTTTATATTTCTTAAATTACCGCAAAGTACAAGATATGAACATAATATTTTATTTTAGTTCCAGCACTTACATCAGAAAGAAAAACAAGCCGAAGTACTTACTGAGAGCAAACCACTATTTTTGATAGTCGTGTCTTAAATCTTAGTTGGTCACGCTGTAGTATTCAGTAAATAGTTCTACAAAGTACTTTCCGAGCAAGTATTTCCTATTGTAGTCATAAGGTGACTTTTTTAATACTACAAAACGTAATTTTAGAGGTCAGAATTCCTTTTATTTATATCCAATTCTTAAATTCCTTAAATGTTAGAAGCCCTCCCAGAAAAGACCATGCAGTCCTGTATGAATTATTTCTTCTTCCATGTTTTATTGGTTTTGACTCAAGGTATTCAATGGAGTACACTATTTCTTGCTACTTAATGTTTTTCATACAAAAGTTCAACGTCCACAAAAGCTCTAAAAAAAAATACGTCAGCATCTGTCAATAAGCAATCCCTTTAAAATAATTTTAGGTTATTTCCATAAACTGCTAATTTCTTTCATGAAAGTCCAACGCAATTTTCCACAATTTAGAAAACGAAAAAAAGGACTTTTTCCATCTAATTCCAGCGGAATCAATCGTAATGTCCTTGGGTTGGTTCCATCATAATATTAAAATATGCCGGCAAAAATCTGATTTTTAATAACAAGAAAAATCACATCAATCCAAATAGTTTAAGTCTTATCTAATTTATTTTTTCCTTATTTTTCTTACTTCCTAGTAGCATCTTAAGCACCAAAATGAGTGCACCAATTACACTAACAACTCCAAGAGCAATGAATGCAATAACATCCAACAAATAATATTGATACCAAGCCAAATCCAATCCTGCCGATCGAATATGACGTGCACCCTTATGCCGGATGACATATTCTATCCAATACATCGCTGAATCCCTAGCACTCACTGGGCGATCACGGAATATTGACGATATTTGATTCATCTTATTACTGTAAGAAGGATTCTCCAAAAGTTCCTTCAGAGATGATTCCAGATTTTCTCGACTGATATCATTGAAGTTTAAGGTTATCGCATAACCAGCTTTAGTTGCTTTATTTATGTTAAGATGCTTCAAGAAATAATAAGAAAAAAAGAGTAAGAAGTTGGCCCTTAACCAAAGATGACATCAATAACTTACCTGATCACAATAAATTGGTATACCCAACATTGGAATACCATAATGTACACCTTCCTGACTGCCAAACAGTCCACCATGTGTAATGAAAACTTTAATATTTGGATGAGCTAGAATATCACCTTGTGGCATCCATTTTTGGATCATAACATTCTTTGGTAGTTTTGGAAGTGAATCATCTTCGAATTTCCACAAAACTCTCTGCTTCATCTTAGCAAAGACATCAAGAAAGATTTGCAATTTTTCTGGAGGTAATTCGGCACTTTTAACTTGACTTCCTGAAATTTTGTAAGAACAAAAATATTAATTGTGATATCTTCAGAGAAAAATTATCGATCTTCTTACCTAAACTAAAGTAGATAGCTCCATGAGTAGCTCCATCTAAAAATGCCTTCATTTCAGCTGGAAGTGGTTTAGGTGGATAAATATGCATTCCACCAACTTCAACCATTCCCAGAGTTGTTGGCCTTGGTGAAGTCAATGGAACATAACTGTTCAACAGCAGCACTGAGGTATTCTTCTTCATTTCAGAAACTGTTGGAATTTTCACTAAAAACAAACAAAGGTCAATCATTTATCAAAACGAAGACACACTTAAAGTCTTACTTGGCAAATGTGACCAATATTTCTTCACCAATTCATCCTGTTTGGGAAAGTACACAAATTCTCTATAATAATCATCATAGAGCGATGACATGGTATTCCACAATCTTTCCCAGAAATCCATTTTATCATCCAGTGCTAAGGAGCCATGTGGAACATATGACCATGGAGTAATAACACCCATCATCTGGCTCATGAAATTCTGATGCCCCAATGTACTCGAAGAAATTGTTGGAATATTAAATTTCAAAGCCAACGGCAAGAAAGCCTCCTGATAGAATTGTTCAACAATTAGGAGATCATAGACATTTTTGGTGTTCTTTTGATGAATGATTTCTTGAACGTTGGGTTGTTGCAATGCGAATTCGGTTGTTTTAATACCAATTACATCGACCATTTTAAGGAAATCCGATAGTGTGAGACTTGAAAGGTCGAATATGGTTTTTACATTGAACATGCTGATAACTGAAATAGAGAAAAGAAAATTTTTCATTCAAAAATATACCAAGTTCTGTGGACTAAAGGCTCTTCACAAATATTAGCGCTTAAGAGAAAGCTCTAAAAGCTTTTGAAAACATTAATCTCGCATTTTTGTAATCAAATATATTTAAGATAAAATTAATGACATACCACAATAAAGTCAATATCAGGATTCTTAAATTATCAGTTCATTCAACTTTTTGATTCTCTTTGCCTTTCTTTTTCTATTTATATCTCTCTTTTTTTTCTCTTTTATTCTATTCTATGAAGATCTAAATCCACTTAACACTAAACCGATAAAGATACAATTCTTACCTTCAGGCCAAAAGTTATAAGATGGTACCAGAACCTCTGTGTAATTTTTACCAAGATTCTTTCCCAATGAAAGACCTGTTACGAAAGTTACCTTAAAAATATCAATATTTCAAGAAATTGTCACATATAAGAGATTAAAAAGAGAAACTAATATCTCCTATACATACCTCATGTCCTCTGTTGAGAAGTTCTTTAATTAGAACCGTATGCATCATAAAATGACTTTTGCCAGGAAAAACAAAAGCTGCAAGAATTTTTGATGCATTGCACTGAACTATTGTTAGAAGCACCAGAAACGTCACTGATAGATACTTTTTGATATTCTAAAACACAAGACAAAAGAAAAATAACAACTTTGAGAATTTTTATAAACTATAAGGATTGAGGAAGATCAAAGTTCTTGAAAGTCTAAGGACTTTTTAATATCACGGTTTTAAAGAAAAAAAAAAACAACAAGTTACCATATTTTAATTTTTCACGTTTTCATTAATTTAATTATATTCAAGTTCAATGTTTTCTCATTCCTCAAAAGAGAGGAATTGTAATTCAGAAAATTCGTTGCTTAACAGATCGAATGCTAAACAGCAACTGACCGAACCAATTTAGAGAATGATCATGCGAAAAATTAAGATCTATTTATTTCATTCAAATAAAAATAATAGATTAAATATATTAATGATAAAGGCAAATTGATGTGGAAGTGGTTTCGTATATTCAATGAATAGTTTTGATAAGAAGAAAATATTCAATTGTAATTGAATTAGGCAGTGCCATAATATAAAGATAGCATTTTGAAGATTGTATATATTCTAGACGTATCGCTGATTATATTATTACGTGAAGATACAAATATATACACTGTAGCCCAGGTAGGTAAGGTCTGCTGTAGGTAGGTTAATAAATAATTGTATGTTGATAAGAAAACATTGTTTCCTGTTATTTAAATATAAAATTAGGTAAACATGTGTACGAGCACGGCTGTAATTTACTAATTTAAGCAATTAATAAACTTATCACAAAGTCACAAATACAATCGAACTTGATTGGAATTATTATAATAGGTTAAGTATATTTAGGGGTATTGACTCTTAGAAGGGGATGTAAAGTGTACATTTTTTTCAATTTTTGTTTACAAATGTTTTTAGTATGCATTTATTTAGAGCTTACCGGAGACACACCAGCAGCTTTGCCAACAGGCAATCAGGAATGCTGCGGAAGAAGTGCTAGGGTTCTCACAGCCACCACCGAGGAACAACTGGGTTTGACTTTGAATGTGCTCAAGCAAACAAAGCCAAAATGGAGGCATATAGACTGTGGCAGGAAAGGAGGAAACGGATCTCTCGTCAGCTCTTTGTCGATAAAAGAAGGGATGAGAACATTTTAGTGAGAAAAAAGAAAAAGTCCCATGAGCAACGTGAAGTCGAGGAAATTCAAGGATGCTTTAGTAGTCAACAGGTGCGGAGTTTTTATAGACGAGTCAAGAGGCAAACATCAGGATTCACTAGCCGCCCTGGAGCCTGCAAGAATAAGGAGGTAAATGCTATAGTGGAGACGAAGCTGATGCTAAAAATTTAAAGGAATCATTTTGACCAGCTGCTTAATGGCGATGAAGCCCTCGATCCCGCCAACGACCAGCCCCGACAAATCCATTTGGTTGATGATCTGGAGTTCTAAACACCCGACCGGAATGAGATCAGAGTTTCCATCACCAGACTTAAGTCGAACAAAGCTGCCGGTGATGACGGTTTACAGGCGGAGCTTTTCAAGCACGCTGGAGATCATCTAGTAAGGAGCATGCATCAACTCATAACCAAAATCTGGTCGGAAGAAAGCATGCCCGACGAGTGGAATTTAGTATATCTGTCTGATCCAAAAAAAAGGTCACAGCCTTTTAAACATCACCTACAAGATCCTGTCTAGCGTATTATGTGAACGCCTGAAACCATTCACAGATGAAATAATTGGCCATTATCAGTGTGGCTTCAGGACTGGAAAATCTACCAACGACCAAATTTTCACTCTACGCCAGATCCTGGAGAATTCTCGTTGCCGCCTTAAAGTTGGTAGAAACCCAACCGAAACCTTCGGAACCACCAGAGGACTTCGACAAGGCGATGGGCTGTCATGTAGCTGTTCAATATTGTTCTTGAGAGTGGTGCAAAACGTCAACACCAATGGCACCATCTTTCAAAAATCCACACAATACCTTGGATATGCAGATGACTTTGACATTATGGGAAGAACCAAACGATCAGTTACGGGTGCCTTTTCGGGTATCGAGTCTGAAGCGAACAAAATTGGTCTTGTGATTATTGAGGACAAAACTAAGTATTTACTGTCATCTAATAGAGTCATCGTAGACTCGTAGATCTTCGAGAGGAAGATTCTACGTTACGATATATGGACCAGTTTGTGTCGACAGCAAAATAATATCTGGCGGAGAAGATATAATCACAAACTATACAAGCTGCACAGCGACTTGCCACTGGTGAAAAAACTACATGTTCAAAGTTTAAGATGACTTGGGCATGTAGAGCAAATGAACATCGAAGCTCCAGCCCGTATTGTATGAAACGCTAAGCCTGAGGGAACCAGAATCATCTCCGGTGGAGTGATCAAGTTAAGGCTGACACGCACCGACTTGGTATTCGAAACCGGAGACCACAAGCTAGAGTTCAAGTAATCTGGCGGGATCTATTACTTGAGGCCGGAGCACGATGCGCCAACTTTTCGAGATATCGAATTTTGCAAAACAAAAAATGTAGATTTCAATTTTGATACAATTCGAATTTTCGATTTTTGACCACTACTGTTATTTTTAGTCTTAACAAAAAAAAATACAAAAACGGCCTCACGTGAATACGCTTAAAACATTAATTTCCAAGTTTGAACTCAATAAACTTATGGTTTGGGCTGTAGGGGCGAGGACAACAAACAGACGGACGGAATCGGGGAATCCAGTTTTTTCGACTTCTCTACCATGTTTGATTAAAATCTCGAGTTTAAAATGTTTAAGGAATGTAACTTGCCAAATAGCTTCCATATTTCAAAAGTTTAAATGTTGGGTTGTGACTCGAGCTGATATCTTTCAAATCAAGTCCAATAAAACTTCAATGGCTTTTAGATGTGTATTAAAAATAAAATTAATTTTTTGGCAAATTGAATGCTTCTGGGTAAAGTTTTCTGACAGAGAATTGTTTCCTGTTTCACTATTTCTTATTATTTTATTTTTCTTTTGTAAACTATCTACTCAGTACTATCTAGTATTATAATTAATTGGAAGTTTCTCAATATAAAACAATAAGTAGCTATTTTTAATTTATATAAAACAGCAACAAATTGTTTTAGAAACCAGTAAATTAGAAAAAGTAGATCAATCTTAAAATAACTTCAAAAACAACTAAGTTCATAGCGGATATCATTGGCAGAAAACGGATTATATTGTATTTTATTTAAGATCTAATGTGTTTTAGGCAATTCATATTTTAATGTTAATTCATTTCAAAACTATGTATAAAGTTCTGAGTCTCAATTTATTCATTAAACATACAAAATTGCCCATATACACTTTTCTAAGAGAGTGAATTATTTCGGACTCAATGTTAAGCCGATTTTTATGCGATTAATTCCCACATTCACTTCCTCAAAAACAACTTAAGAAAATTTAATAAATATGATAAGTTTAATATTTATGATTGTTTGAAAATTTAAAAACAAAACAACGGTTCTATGGATGGTACTTTTCGGGAGCAATATACAAATATTATTTTTTATATCGCAAGAAGCCAAAGTTAAGAAAACAAATTTGGAGAAAATTTCATAAAAATCTGTTGGGCAGTTTTTGAGAAAATTTGTGAGGCGACTGTTTTTTCAAGTTTCAACTCAATCGACGAAATGATTAAGGCTGTATGTGCGAATATAGACAGATGGACGGGATCGCCGGACCCACTTTTTTTCAAATTCGATACCATCGTAGTGCCATGTTTGTTTAAAATCTCGAGTCAGACATTTTTTAAGTATTAGCAATATTTACCATATAGTATTTGTATGTCTCAAATAAAAAATACATGCGCAAACTCAGACAACTTTCTTGAAATCATGGACTTAAGTTTTAGAGACCTTTAAACGTCAAGAAATGTCAAAACTTTCAATTTGAAATATAGGATCGATTACAGTTTTTTAAATTGGTTTCGAAGTTCATGGATTGTTTAATAACAAATTTCGAAGTATACACTAAGTATTATATCTACGATTTTTGCTGTTCTATCAATTCTTATCAAATTTATGCTAAAAGTTGCATGTTAGACTTTAAAATTTTGCTTGTAAACTGCACTAAAAAATACAATTTCTGTATTCAAAAATTTCATAACATAGTTTATGAAGAAGTCTTTGATCATTTTCGTATGACCATGAACGGTTTATGGAAACTACAGTAGAACATTATTATTATAGTAGAACATATTATTATGGAATTATTATCATAGGTTTAGTCTATTAGGGTCAGTGACTCTTGGAAGGGGATGACAAATGTCTGAAGATTTATAAACTATCTGCAAGAACTGCATTTAATCTTAAATGCTGGAATACAACACAAAAAAATTTGTAGATATTTACTTTACAAAATGTTTTTGACACCAAATTTATATTTGTTCAAAATAATTTAAAACCAAAATCACCAAAACAGAGGTTTGTATGCAGCCCACATTGATAACGTCCCATTTTCACCCTTACCAAATTGCACCTTATATTTTTTTTAATAAGCCAAATTAAAATTTAAGGAATTTCGAAAGTTAAATTTACCGAAATCGAAGCTATTTTCGAAGTCTTCGAGACGTTAAATTAGCTTATTAGAATTAGAATTATGTATATTTATATTTAATTTTATAAAATAAAATAATTTTAAATTCAAAATCCTTTTTTGGTCTCAAGATATTCGGATCCAAAATTAATGTTTAGTACAAATTGAATGTTTTTTTATTTTTAAGAGAAAATTGTGAAGCTGAAGAATAAAATTTAGTTTAAATCGATAAAAATATTTTTCTTTAAATAATCTTTTTTGCACTTTTCGATATTAACTGTAAAATAAAATTAATTTGGAGTCGATTTTTGAAATATGGAGGTCGAAAAACATACAAAAGCTAAACAGAAATAAAGTACTTAGATAACGATGTTATTTTCAGGCATAACTTTTTAGCGTATTAAATTTTGAACACAACTTCTTTTTCGCTTGGAATTTTTGAAATAAATTTGTTCATAAAAATGAAAAAGTATAAAACAAGTATATTTTTGGGAAAAAATCCAATTAACGGTTTTTTTTATAAATCAAAAAAACTGAAAAAAAAATTGTCACCTCGAAAATTTTATGAATAAAAAATGGTTTTATCTCCAAAACAATTTTGTGCAACGAAAAATATTGTTTTTGATACCACGTACAATTTTGAGAAAAATCGAATTGACAGTTTTTTTTATAAAAATTAAAAAACCCTAAAAAAAAACATTACTCAAAGTTGCTAAAAATTGAATTTCAACTCAAATATCTTTTCGAAAAATTGAGATTATGGCTTCGAACTAATTTTATCTTATAAGAAATATTTTAACATTCGGTAAAATTTTGAGAAAAATTGAATTTACAGTTTTTTTACAAAAAATAAAAACCTAACAAAAATTAATAAAAGTTGGGAAAAACTGATTTTCGACTCAAATAACTTTTCAAAACTTTAAAACATTGGCTTTAAACTATTTTTTTTTTAAATATTGTTTTTAACATTCAGTAACATTTTGAGAAAAATCAGATTGACAGTTTTTTTTACAAAAAATCAAAAACTTAACAAAATTAATAAAAGTTCGTAAAAATTGATTTTCGACTCAAATATCTTTTCAAAAATTTCAGATATAGGCTTAGAATTAATTTTATTTTATAAAAAATGTTGTTTCAACATTTATTAATTTTTTTATTAAAATCTTACAGTCAGTTTTTTCATACAAAATTAAAATCTACAAAAAATATTACGCAAAATTGGTAAAAATGTTCGGTTCTCGATATCTCGTGAATAATAGAAAACATTGGCTTCAAATTAATTTCATTCATCCAATTTGTATTTGTTTATATTATAAAAAAAAAAAAACTTTTAAGAAATTCTACTAAAATTAGTAAAAATTGGTTTTCGACTAAAAATCTCGTTTACAAAAACAGATTTTGAAATCAAACTATTTCATCAAATGCAAAATATTGTTGGTAATTTTAATTTTTTTTAGAATAATTGAACTGATAATTTTTTTAACAAAACACGAAAACCTACAAACCTTTTAAGTAAGGCAAATCGACAGACTGGATGGGAAGTTATGAGTGTGGGTCGCATCCCAGCCTCTTTTTATTTATTATTTATTACTTTTAGCGGCCCGTCCCGGCTTCGCACAGGTAGACATAAATAGGTACAGATATAAGTTATAAGCATGCTAATTAAAACGACCATGAACCACTAAATAAGAAAACATTTTTTGTCCTATCATTAATACTCTTCGCAGCGTATGCGATGAAAGACATTTTATGGCTAATTTTTTTACACATTCGGTTGGTTTTATAGGAATTTCTAAAGACTTCTATAGTAATCTAGTACTAAATATAGCCTATGTTACTCAGTGATAATGTAGCTTTCTAATAAAAAAAAAGAATTATTAAAATTGGTCCAGTACTTTTTGAGTTTATTCGTAACATACAAAAATACAAATCTTTCCTCTTTATAATATGAGTGTAGATATTTAATTATAACTATTACTCCATTTTAACCTTATATCATGGGAGAGATTTAAAATAAAAAAAATGTATTATTTATTATTAGTTTATTACTTATTTTTTAAGTACATCAATACACTGAAGGCAATATTTAAGTGAAACTACTTATTATTAAATTGGGTAGAATGATATTTTCTAAAAGTTAACTTTTATCGATTAAATGGTTAAAACGTTTTATTTTATCAATAAATCTTCAAAATCAATATTTCCGACCGAAAGATCTTAAGACCTTATTTTAAACCTAAGCAATTTAGGTATGTTAATCAAACTATACATATATTCGTATATTTTGCTGATTGCAATAAAAGTAATAATAATTTTGAAAACTATTATTATATCCACAGTCTTTGAAAACTCAAAGTGTCTACTATATGTGTGCGTATTTTTATTAGTCTAATAAAATTTTAATTGTTTTAAAATATGTATTATCAATTTTGGCAAATTGGTTCTTTGTGGGTACCGCATATTTTTTGTATCTACATAATTGTTCTTCCAAAACGTCTAAGGCTGACTTGAAACCAAAGCTTACTGATGTAGAATTATTTCCTGTTTAGCAGTTTCTCATAGGTTTCTTCCTCCAACAAAACTAATGTTTCACATATATGGTTAATCATATTTACAGCCCTATCTATTATAATTTTGTTAGATGGAAGTTACATAAAACAGAAAACAATTTGTGAATGAAATTTCAAAACAATTAATTTTAAAAGGAAAAAACAGAGTGTGGTAAGGCATTCCACATTCGCGTAGTACGGCTAAAGAACGAATTTCTGTATTTGACAGTACGGTCGAAGTTGAACTCGAGGTTAGACTGATGAGCATTCCTAAAAGCGCGAGTATTACGGTTAAACTGTTTAAGGGGAGGAATGCAGCTGCCTATTTCTCTAAAGAATAAACCGTTAAAATAACGGTAAAAAAGGGTTAGACAAGAAACTTTACGACGATGTTCAAGCGAAGTAAACGAACTTATGATAATATTATCACCAATCAATTAAAATGCTCTACTATCCAAGAGCCTTAAGTAAACTGCAGGAGCAAAAGCCCTGAGATGGGAGTAATACTCAAGCTTTAGACGTATAAGTCTTATTGATAACAACCAGATCAGAAGAGATGAAATATTTCTTGAATCGACTGAGGAAACCCAAACGGTTGGTGGCACACATACCGAGAATTTCGAGATGTTCAGTCTAATTGATGCAAGTGCCATCCATAGATAATGCAAGGGGGCATCTCTCGCCTTAATGATACAAGACATTGGGTTTTCGAAGCATTAAATTCCACGCTGCTATTTAATCCCCATTGTACAATGCTGTTTAGGTCAGAAGTTAATGAGCTTATCATATTTTGTCGTTGCACTTCCACAACCGAAGAAGAGAGATGTGAGTCTAAAAACGAATATGAAAAGCTTAGAGTGTAATATCTTCAGCGAAACAATATATTGCATTAGAAGTTGCAGACAGGAGATCATTAATAAAATGAGAAAGAGTGTTGGAGATAGAACAGAGCCCTGTGGCACACCAGCATTTATTTTGTGGTTTTCAGACTTGAACCCATCCAATACTACTTGTATTGAACGATCCAAAAGGTAATTACTAATTCAATAAAGCAGGGATTCATGAAAACCGAAAGCCGCATTTTCGATAAAAGAGCCTGATGCCAAACCCTATCAAATGCTTTTGAAATATCAAGTGCAATAATCTTACTTTCTCCAAAGCGATGTAAAAATGTGCTCCACTGTTTGGTGAGATGAAGCATAACCAATGGACCTATTGCTGCGAATGCCGTACTGACAGTCATTAAGAAGCTTTCGATCTTTAAGATATTTTTTTGAGCTGATAATTAATCTGCGTTTCCATGACCTTGGAATGACGTGGGACGTTAGTGTAGTCGGTTGGTAATTAGAGGGTGAGGACGATTCGCCTTTTTTGGGTATGGGCTAAACAAATGCAGTTTTCCATCCGCTCGAAACGAGACCTGATTTTAACAACTACTACAAAATAAAAACACTTTAAATTGATCTCGAAGTTAGTCGAAGTTATTTGAAATTTTGTAAATATGTAAAGGGTGTTTTTTTTAGGGATATAGCAGTTTAAGTTGACATGACTATTTTAACTGACAGCCATTTTGTCAGTCGTAAAGTGATTTATTTTAATTTTAAATTTGGTTGAACATTTTAACATGAATAGACTGAATCCTGAAAAGCGCCTACGCTTCGAAATTGTGTAAATTTATTTTGAAAAAAATGGTTCTGTTCCTTTATTAAGCCATGATTACTGACTTTTTCGTCTACCAATTGAATAGTGACACTGTTATAAGCAAACATCAATTAAACAGTTTATAATGCTTCTTTTGTTAAATTTTAGATCCAAATAATTTCATTTGAATCTAAGATCACCTTTCAGGTCATAAAGATTGTATGTGAACTTATCTTTTTAGTGAATTACCTGCATCCCGCACCGTTCCAAAATTGTATGTGTCAAAAACAATTTTATAGATTAACATCAATTAAAAACTAATCAAAAATAATAAAGATTCATTAAAGATATTTCAAAACTATGTATAATTTTATATCTTATACATAATTGTGAAATAAATATTTACAAAAGAAAAATGTATGATAACAATTATTTTTGTTCAAAAAGGTAAGTTGATGAAATCTTTATCTTTGTTGTTTTACTTCGAGATATGCAAACATTAATTATTTCTGCCTACCAAATTTGAGAAATATCAATTCGAAGTATTTAATTGGTCTGACACATGTTCGATTGTTTTTATGTTCTTATTGATTAGATCATAAACTTATATTTAACACGACCTTATTCTATTGTAAAACATTTAATGAGGGTATCACACAAGATTTTCATTTTTGCAGACTCATAAGTCTGACGACACATGGAACTATGAGTATTGATCTATGACATTAACCCCAAGGAACCTTATCATTTGTTTTCAAATTTGAAAAATAAATGAATTAGAATTCACTTAAATAAAATTAAAAGTAAGGTAACTGATAAAATAATTCTAATCTCAATTCCAATATTCATTTCGAGACAATTTAAATGAGAGCTTCAGCCTTAGACGCTTACTAGTTCAGCTTCTAAGATCGTTCAGCTATCATCACTGTAAACAAAAAAGTGTAGATTTTTGTATTTTTTTTTGTTTTATTATATTTTTTTCAATATTTTGATTAAAATATTGATTAAATATGGTAAGAAATAAATATCTGCATACACTACAAAATAATACTAGAATAAGTTAAGAAGTAAAATTATATGTCGGTACTGCAGTTGGGAGATTTCATTCATTTTTATTTTCTAGATGAATGTGTTTCAAAAGTGTATTAATGCTCATACCTATAACTTTATTTGAAAATGACAAAAATATAATTATACTTTGCTTAATTTTAAAACAAGCGTTTCAAGTTGTTTATTTAAAGAGTCTCATTGTTAGTGATGTATTTTTTGTTTAAATGTTCCATCTGAAATAACAAAACAATTATAATAATTTTTGTTCCCAATCATGAAAATTATACATAATTATTTCTCAGTTAAACTTAAAGTTGTTGGACTTAAACAAAAAGTAGAAGAAACTGTAGCAATAGAACTCCAGATTCAACTATTTGAAACAGTGAGACCAAAATCTTAAAACTTTTTCAAAGTATTGATCAAAAAGATAAGTGTAAATTTCCTGAAACAACAAATGTAAATAAACAACAATTGAATACTATACAAAAATTAAGTACTGACATTTGTTTAAAATTTATTGGAATACTGTCGCACTGTTTATATTTTGATGAATATCTTACTATTTATTGTTATGTTCGTGCTTTATATTGGATTATTTTTTTACAAAGAAGATTTTATTTTTATTATTGTTCAAAAGCAATAGAAAATTTAATTTTAAACTAAATTGTGAAAATTTGAATAGCTAATTTAAAAGCGTTTAGTTGATGCATATCGTGTTTAACTTCAAATGTCTTTACAAATGATAACTTTTTTTGATTGTGCTGTTTAACAACAATAATTTTATGAAATGTGTTTAAATTGTCATAATTTACAAATCATTATTAAGTGTACTAGTTTTTTAAAATTAGTAATATGAATGTTATTTGTGTATTTAATTTTATTATTTAAAAACAAATAGAAGCAGGTCCAAATTTACTAACAATTGTTTGTTCAGTAGCTTTTCCCGTAGGAAGTTATTGTATTGGGTCCGATTTGTCAAATTGAAAATTTTGACATTTTTCGACGTTTCAAGGTCTCTAGAGTCGAAATAAAAGATTGTTAGAAAGATGTCTGTGCGTGCGTGTGTACGTATGTACGACCCGACGTTCGCGACGTTTTTTTCGTCGTCCATAGCTCAAGAACCAGAAGAAATATGGACTTCAAATAAATTTTGTTATACAGATAATAATGCAGAAAGATGCAGAAAAGGCTCTCAAGAAAATTGCGTGGGTTAGTCCAGTTAATAAAGATTTTCACCTCAAAGAAAAATCCAACAGTTTTGAAACTTGGCATTAGGTTTGAAAAATAAACCTAATGACACGAGAAACCTTTTCCAAGATAAGCACGAAAAAAATACTTGTTTTCCTTCAATGGGGATGGAGTTATTTATAACCTAATACTATTTTTTCTTTCGGAAATTTGATAAGCTTTAATTTTGTAGAAGATTATTTTTTGATACGACAAATAGTTTTCAAGATAAACCCGAAAAGCAGAAAAAAATCTTATGTTTCTCTTCACTGCCGCTAGAGTTACTTTTTTTTAAAATTTAATGAGCTTTAATTTTATGGAACAAAATTTTTTGATACGACAAATAGTTTTCGAGATAAACGTGAAAAACTGAAACAAACTCCATGTTTCTCTTAACTGCCGCTAGAGCTCACGTCGGATTCTTGGGGACTTTTTTTTGGGTCACCACCAGACATCCCTTAGTAAGTGTTCCAAGTTTCAAAACTTTTGGATTTTTTTGAGGTGAAGGCCATTTTTTTCTTTCATTGACTGGACTAGGTGGTATTTTTACCATAGATGTTTAAAAAAAAGGTGAAAATTTTGGTTAACCCTAAATATCTCATGAACCAATAACGCTAGAGACTTGAATAAATTTGTATATTATATATTGTGACGTGATACCAAACAAGTATATTTTTGGAAAAAAGATCCAATTAACGGTTTTTTTTATAAATCAAAAAAACTGAACAAAAAATGTGTCACTTCGAAAATTTTACGACTAAAATACGATTTCATCTCCAAAACAATTTTGTGCAACGAAGAATAATGTTTTTGACATCTGATAAAATTTTGAAAGAAATCGAATTGACAGTTTTTGTACAAAAAATTAAAAACCTAAAAACAAATTCCACTAAAGTAGTCAAAAATTGATTTTCTACTCAAATATCTTTTCAAAAATTGGAGATAATGGCTTCCAACTAATTTTAACTTATAAGAAATATTGTTTTCGATATTAGGAAAAATTTTAAGAAAAATCGAATTGACAGTTTTTGTACACAAAATTTAAAACCTAAAAAAAATTTAACAAAAGTTGATAAAAATTGTTTTTCGACGTAAATATCTTTTCAACAATTTGAGATTATGGCTTTCAACTTATTTTATCTCATAAGAAATATTGTTTTCAATATTAAGACAAATTTTGAGACAAATCGAATTGCTAATTTTTTTACAAAGAATAAAAACCTAAAAAAAAAACAATATTAAAACTTGGTAAAAATGTATTTTCGACTCAAATAGCTTTTCAAAAATTTAAAATATTGGCTTCGAACTTATTTTATTTCACAGAAAATATTGTTTTCGATATTCAATAAAATAAAATCTACAAAAAATAGTACGCAAATTTGATAAAAATTGATGTTCGGTTCTTGATATCTCTTAAATTAATTTCATTCATCCAATTTGTAAAAATAAAAGAAATGCTACTAAAATTGGTAAAAATTTGTTTTCGACTTAAAATCTATTTCACAAAACTATTTCTTTATATGAAAAATATTGTTGGTAATTTTAAAATTTTTAAGAATATGTAATTCAACTGACAACTTTTTTAACATAACGCGAAAACCTACAAAAATATTTGCTTTCTTATTTAATAGATAAGCTCAAAGGAGGGGTAGAGCGTCCTATTTCTATCACTTTTTTTTCTTTAAGAAATTAAGTTTATCAAAGCCGTTATTTTTATCTAACAGCAGTCTATTCCTATAAGAGCCATTGTGAATTTTGAGTAACTAAAATTTAAACAAAATGCAACCACTTTTCACAAATCACTTCCAATTCAAACTTTAATTAACTTTTTATCTTTAATTAATAATTTTGTTGTTCACACTTTTATTCATATCTACACCTTGCACTGTAATCTGCTTGTAAACAGTATTTTAGAAGAAAATCTCGTTTGCCTAGTTAATTTTGGCTATTTGTGCCACTTAACTAAAACTACAGTAACTTTCTGCCAAAATTTATTCCACTACGAAATTTTCTTTAATTGGCAACCCCAACTTCATAAACTTTATCCGCCGAGAATGAAGGAAAATATCCAATAAGTCCATAAGAGACGGGTTACGTTTGTCTTTTTTTTTTCTATACAGAATGGTTGAATTTGTGTTTACCTTTACTCTATGAAAATGAATAACAAGTGTAGTGCGTCAACGTATTGCTTTGCTTTGCTAGGCTCAACCTGACTTGACATGCGCAATGCGTATTTCTCCATTTCCAATCCAACACTCTTGTTTGTTTTTTGCACAAACAAGTGAATTTTCAGATACATACAAATTCATCGGATGAAAGTCGGTGAACATCGGGTTATTTCTATGCTTAAGAAAGCGTTGGTTGAATAAAGAAGCACGCGCCTAGCGAAAAGTAGAAGAGAAAACGGGAGAGAAAACAAATTTTGTTCTATTCAGCGATAAAATAATAACCCGGCATACCTTTAAAGAAGAAAATACATGTTGATGAATTTTTGTAAAGTATTGTCGATGTCACAAGTGTTGCTGTTGTATGATTTGCTTATATACATGTTGCGTGAAGTTTGTTTGTTGATATTGAGATTTACAAAAGGTAAGTCGATGGGAATCGACTTATATGGTGCCATCGCCACTGGTAAGTACTGAAAATCTTGTTTTGCATTTGAACAAAATCCGGTCTAAAATTCAAAAGCACGATTTTTGTTCTGTTTGTTTTTCTTTTCTGCACACAAAATTTCCTCAAAAATGGTTTTTGTTTAACTTTGATTTGAAAAAAAAAAAATTTAGGTATGCATGTTATTTTCCAAGTGCAGAACTTTTTCGTCAAAAACTAAAAAAAGGCTAAGTAGCTAAAGATGTCGAAATAAATTAAAACAAGCTGTATTTCAGGTAGCCCCATATGCTCTTGTGTTTAAATCCATTGACATTTGTATTCAATTCATAGCTCCACCAAAATAAATAACTTTAAACTTAAATAGTATTGTCTTTCACATATCCCCGTTCAGCTTTACCTTTAATCTAGGTCTAGGTCCATTTGATTTATTTTAGGCCAAACAAATTTGATAAGCATCGTTCTGTAAAGCTCAGTTTATAATGGATGCCTTATCAGCTATGTTTTTGATCCTCACTTATTGGTAACTTTTTCAGGATTTATTATGCAGTAATGTCAGTATAGTACTAAATAGTAAGCAAAATATTTAACAGATGTTTCCAAAATAAAATGTGTGTCACAAACTGCAAAAATCTCCCCGTGACAGTTGAAACAAATTTTAATTTGGCAACGCTGCTACAGGCCAACATTTGTGTACTATGGTTGAAACTTGAAAGTTATAATTTTTTGAATTTTTGAAATGCTTCAAAAGTTAAATAAATTAGGTGGCGCAACAGTCCGTTGAGAACTAGGGCCTAGTGACTTAGAACTCTCAACCATTCCTGGGTGCGAGTAATTTTGTCAGGAATGGAGGCGACCTACAGTTTTTTTAAGCAGAATCGTAAAGGCTAATTTGAGAAATCACTTTTCATGAATTACTATTGGGGAATGTGTCAATTCCTCGCAAGAGGCAGTACCCGTGAAAAAACTATATATGGCAGAGGCAGGTATCAAACCCTTCAAAAGTTGCCTTTAATAATATTTTAGATCTAGATTGGATAACTTTAAAACTAAAAAGTATCGATCGAAGCGACTACAAATAACTCCATACGAATGTTCGTGGACTTACAAGACGAGACCCTATAAAACTTGTTAATCTCTTATCCGTGGCATCTTAAAAGTCGGAAAATCGTATCTTGGGTCTGTCTGAACTGCAGTTGTTCTCGTATATGCTTCAATATGAAGTCTATTGTTTAACTCGTCTTCTACTGTCTAGGTTATGGGACGTTTCACTTAGGGTGTTAGAAAAATAAGCACATTCTAATATTTTCTTAGTTTTTGTATATATTGGTTTTAAGATTTGAAAAAGATAGCGAGAAGAGAGTATCTGCCTTCGAATTATTGTCTTGAATTAACTTAAACTCTCATTGTTTTCGTTTTAGAATTTCAAACAAAGCTTGGGGCTTTTCTTCGTCCTTCTGCTAACAATATCTCATACAAATGCATCCAGAATATTGGCAGCTTTCGTTTTCCCTGGCAAAAGTCATACAATGATGTACAATACCCTAATCAAAGAGTTGCTACATCGAGGACATGAGGTTACCTTCATTACGAATTTCCCTCTGGGGAACGATCTAGGAAGTAACTACACCGAAGTACAAATTCCAGTTTACGACTTTTGGAATGATAGTAAGTAAAAGTTTTTGATACATATATCAAACCAAAACTAAATATTAACATTAATTCATTTCAGTTAAAGTTCACTTCAAGGCCTCAAGTCATTTTGATTTAACTACCCTGACAATGAAAGGTTTTATGGAAATGCTCGATATCATTGGTGAAAAAGCTACCGAACATGCCTTGAAACAACCAAATGTTCAAGAAATATTTAATCGAACCGACACTAAAGATGTTTATGATCTTCTGTTAGTTTCACAATTTTATCAGGAGGCGTTTTTGACATTGGGACTTAAATACAATATACCTGTGGTTACTTCAAGTACTTTGGGTTATGAAAATTTCTACAGTCATATGATGGGAATTATCCAGCCGTGGTCATTTGTACCTCACGGATTTTTGCCATACGATGATAGAATGGATTTTTGGGAAAGAGTCGTAAATACGATAAGTTCTTTCTATGAAGATGTCTTCAGGGAGTATGTTTATTTACCTAAACAGGATGCTTTAGTGCAGAAGTATTTGTCACATTTGCCAAGTAAGCTATAAGTCTAAAAGAATCCTTTTCAATTTCAATGTTATTTATTTTCTTGGTCGTAGTTAAATTTCCAAAAATGTCAGAAATGGAAAGAAACATTTCGGTGATGCTTTTGAATAGTCATGCTCCAATTACAACACCTAGACCAACGATAGCAGGAATGGTTGAAGTCGGAGGATTACACATTCAGAAACCAAAGTCATTGCCAACAAATATCAAAACTTTCTTGGATGAAGCCACCCATGGAGCTATATACTTTAGTTTAGGTAAATGACACACCGACCAATTTTTAATCTTAAGGTTATATTGACACTATCTACATTTTAGGAACCAATATCCAGAGTGCAGATATGCCTGCGGAGAAAATCCAAATCTTCTTGGATGTCTTCGCTAGTATGAAACAGAGAGTTCTGTGGAAATTCGAAGCTGACAAAATTCCAAAACTTCCTAAAAACGTTATGATTCAGAAATGGATGCCACAAAATGATATTTTAGCTCATCCAAATGTCAAAGTCTTCATAACCCATGGTGGATTGTTTGGCAGTCAGGAAGGTGTCTATCATGGAGTGCCTATGCTGGGAATGCCTTTTTTCTGCGATCAGGTACTATGAATTATCAGCTATTTAAGTTTGCTGAAAAGTTCTTTAAAACTTCTTGAGTATAAGCTTGATAAGTTGAGGGATTTTTAAATTCGAAAGTGTTTTCGTTTGGTATTAAGAGAGACGATCATAGCTTTTTTCTCTTAATTCGAAATTCAGTTTCTTAATAAAAGTGGTATTGTCCAAAAGCTCTCGAAATATAAATAATGTTAGTTTTATTTTTGTTTCAATTTGTTAAACTTTTTCTTATTTCTCTTTTTAGTATCTCAACATCAAGAAAGCAACAAAAGCAGGCTATGCTCTATCATTGAATTTCCCAGAAATCACCAAAGACTCTCTTAAACACTCTCTCGCCGAACTTCTGGAGAATCCCTTCTACAGTGAGAACATGAAACGAATTTCCCACATTTTTCGAGATCGTCCAACGAGTGCTTTAGAAACGGCAATGTATTGGATAGAATATGTTATCCGGCATAAAGGAGCTTCTCATATGCGTTCAGCTGGAATTGATTTAGCTTGGTATCAATTCTATTTGCTTGATGTTATGGCATTCATAGCATTAGTAATAGCTTCCGTTCTTGGAGTGATTATTATGGTGATAAGATATTTGATTAGAATCAGAAGTAGAAAGATCAAGGTGAAAAGTAGCTAGATAAGAATTTTAAGTTATTTATATGTAGTTTATATTATTTTAATAAAAACAAAACAAATATTTAAGACTGTTTTTAAATTGTTGGACAGTTGAAACATTATATAGACATTGAAAATAGAGGCTAAGTTAAAACAACAATTTCAAAAGAAGTTCAAGTAAACCAACAACGGTTTGATATAAAATTGTCCGTTTCCGCTTTTCCGGCAGTATCTTCAGAGGCCAGCATTGTTCCGATATTTAAACTTCATTTTTTTTTAAACTCAACTGAAATGACCAACATTTTGGCTTTAAAAGATCAAACATTTTATGGAATGTCTTGCTTCTATCCTTCACGACTTCGGTCGTCAACCTTTTGGTCTAATTTTTCAACACTTTTTTCCAATCTCATTTCGTCAAATGATCAATTGTTGAGAGTTTATCAGAAACGAGTAGAAACTTGACGTAGTCCTACAAAAAGGATCCCAAACGTAACAAACCACACTAAAAAACGTGGCCAATTCAAAGGTGCATCTCTTGAGATGTTTGCATTTGCATTTGCCTCCGAACGACATTAAAAAAAAAGTTATTACTAAAAACATTCAAAATTCAAGGTAATTTTGACATCCGTTTTGTATTTAAAGACAAAAGATTCAATGACACTTTCGACATTTAATGAAATAATGATTTTACGAAAGCCCCATTTCTGCTTGTTGGTTTTACCCTTAGCTAGAAACGAGCCTCACACTCACTTGACGAAATACTATATTACATTGGAGAACAGAATATGAATTTTGGAAATAATTTTCCCAAATTTGTAAGTTTTGTTCTGGCGATTTCTCAAAGTTATAGAAACATAAATACACTTCTTTCGTAAGACGTTTTGTTTGACAGGCAACCTTTTCGAAGGCTTTATTGCTATAAAAAAAAACACATATATTTAATAACTTTTGTTCATTTTAATTTAATTTTTCTTTGCTTTTCTTAGTTCCTAGTAGCATTTTTAACAACAATACGACTGCACCAACCACACCAACAACTGCTAGCGCAAATAATCCAATTACGTCCAACAGGTAATATTGATACCAAGCCAAATCCAATCCTGCTGATCGAATGTGACGTGCTCCTTTATGCCGGATGACATATTCTATCCAATACATCGCTGAATCCCGAGCATTTAGCGGACGATCACGGAATATTTCGGATATTTGATTCATTTTATTTCGGTAAGAAGGATTTTCCAAAAGTTCCGTCAAAGAATATTCAAGATTTTCTCTGCTGATTTCATTGAAATCCAAAGTTATGGCATAGCCAGCCTTGGCTGCTTTGTTCATGTTGAGGTACTGATGGAAAAATAACAAAAACCACATTAGAAAATAATTCACTTCAACCAAATTAAACTATTGGAAATCTCTTCGTAATTAACACTGAACTCAAAGAACCAAATCAGAAGAAGATCCGATCGAGTGCTCTGATATCTCCAAATGAGCTTTTTAGTTCAAGTTAAAGTTTTTAAATTTTGTTTGCTCCAAAAAATGTACCTGATCACAACAAACTGGCAATCCAAGCATTGGAACACCATAATGAACACCTTCCTGGTTACCAAATAAACCTCCATGGGTTATGAAAACTTTAATATTTGGATGAGCTAGAATATCACCTTGTGGCATCCATTTTTTGATCATAACATTCTTTGGCAAATTTGGCAGTGAATCATCTTCGAATTTCCACAAAACTCTTTGTTTCATCTTGGCAAAGACGTCAAGGAAGATTTGCAATTTTTGTTTCGGTAAATCAGCGCTTTTTACCTGACTTCCTGAATTTCAACCAAAAAATACAAATTTTAACTTTAATACCTTCAGCGAAAAATTTCAATTCTCTTACCTAAACTAAAGTAGATGGCTCCATGCATAGCTCCATCTAAAAATGCCTTTATTTCTGCTGGAAGTGGATTCGGTGGATAAATATGCATTCCACCAACTTCAACCATTCCCATAGTTGTTGGTCTTGGGGAAGTCAGTGGAGTATAACTGTTCAACAGCAGCACTGATACCTTCTTCTTCATTTCAGAAACTGTCGGAAGTTTCACTATACCAAACAAAAAATTAGTCATTAATTCTGAAAACAAAGATGTACTCAAATTCTTACTTGGTAAATGTGAAAAATACTTCTGCACCAACTCATCCTGGTGAGGATAATAAACAAACTCCCTGAAGAAACCATCATACAACGACGCCACTGAATTCTGGACTCTTTCCCAAAAAGTCATTCTATCATCGAGTGCTAACGAGCCATGAGGAACATATGACCATGGTGTAATAACACCCATCATTTCACTCATAAAAATCTGTTGTCCCAAAGTACTCGAGGAAATTGTTGGAATATTATATTTCAGAGCTAAAGCTAAGAAAGCTTCCTGATAGAATTGTTCAACAATAAGAAGATCATATACATTTTTGGTGTCATTTCGATGTAAGATTTTTTGAACATTTGGTTGTTGCAAAGCAAATTCAGTTGTTTTTGTACCGAGGAGGTCCATCATTTTAAAAAAGTCATTTATCCTAAATCTCTAAAATACAAATGTTAAATTGTACAAATTATCTGATTACTGCTACTGAATAAATAAATAATAATAATACTAATACCATTAAAGTTAGAGTTGTAAGCTCGAATACGGGTTTGATGTTAAATAGACCAATAACTAAAATGAAGAAGAAGCATAGTTGTAAGATTTTCCAGAAAATCTAAGGTCTGCAGTTCAAATATTTCCAAGGTGTTTTGAAGAATTTGAAACAAAGAAGAAATTTTACCATCCTTTTGATAATCATAAGTTGGTATTAGTACTTCTGTGTAATTCTCTCCAAGATTCTTTCCCATCGGCATTGCTGTTATGAAAGTTACCTAAAATTTCAATTTTGTTTTTTAAATTTGTTTGATTTTGGTGAGGAAGAATTATGATTTACCTCATGGCCTCTATTTAGAAGTTCCTTGATAAGCACTGTATGCATCATGTAATGACTTCTAGCAGGAAATACAAAAGCAGCAAGAATTTTAGAGGCATTGCACTGAGTTAACGTTAGAAGCAAAGTCACAAGCGTGGCAAAGGATAAGTAGTTTTTGATGTTCTAAAATTATTCAAAAAAATTTTTAGAGATTTAAAATTTCACAAGTATTCATCTTTGATTCACAAAACACAAAACAATATTATTAACAATAGAACAGAATTCAGTAGTTACCATTTTGTATTGTTATTTTGAAGTTAAATAAATTCAAAACAACCACTCTTCAAAAATAAAAACTGTTTTCACATATGACTTAGCAAAAAAAATCAGACAGTGCTTGAGAAAGAGATTCAAGTTCAACAATAACTAACCAACCGATGAATGACCTTGTCACTTCAGAAGTTATTCCCTTAAATAATTTGTAATAAGAAAACAAAACTAAAAATTTGTTTTATAAGAAAACAAATCAGTTTTAATTGAATAAGGTGTACAAAAAAGATTGAAGATTGCTAAATTGTATAAAAGATATGTAATTTAATAGTAGCTTTGATTTATAAGGTAGAGGCTTAGAAAGAAGAATATATTTAAATTTCCTATTGATAAGATAATGTCGTCACTTCCACCTTATATTGAATTCTTAGAGGATAAGATAATTTATTGAACACAGTAATTGAAACACAGACAGAAAAAACTGTTTAAGTATTTGTTGTCTTATTTTTTCTTGTTAAGAGCGCGAAAGCACCATCGCTGTCGTACAGAGTTTTCCACTAAGAAGTCTTATTTTTATATTGAAAAATAAGCTTTTCTTAAAATAAATCAATGAATGTTTATTTCATTCTAAATAGAAATGAAAAATGATACTAGTCAAATGGCCACATATGTTACGGTTGCAGCACATTAGTCTTTTCACTAAATTTTGTATGACTCCACGATATAATCGAATAAGCACTAAATAGTGAAGCGTGAAGCAGCTTTGAAACAAGAATTGATTTTCCGAGTCTGTAGCACGACAAATTCTTCTAATTAACGTAGCTTTCTAGAAAAAATGAACCTCATCATTTGATACGAATCCGAATTGTTTTGATGTAGAACCAATCATCGGAAATACGACCAACCGTTAACTGAACTTTGAAACACTGAGGACTTAATTTAAGTTTGTATGCATAATAAGGTGTAATATAATTTTTTTTACTTCAGTTCTTCGAACTAACACAAAATATTTACCATTTTGTAGTAAATTCAAACAATTTCAATGCGTTCTAGAACAGTTTATTGTTTCGTAATGGCGTATTTACTTGCGACATTTAGAAACTATATGGCAAGTAGTATTGCACTTGAAAAATTTTCAAACTCGAGATTTTAATAAAACATATTACGATGGTAAGTCTTAAAAAAAGGGTCCCCCAAATCCGTCAGTCAGTCTGTCTGTCTGTATGTCCTAGCTCCTAGCCCCTACAGAAAAAAGGACTGGGTCGATTAACTTCAAATTTGGAAATTATGGTTTAGAGCCGACTCACTTTAGGCGTTTATTTTTATTTTTTTAAAAGACTAAAAATAACAGTAGTCCCGATACAAATTTTTTGGTCAAAAAACGAGAATTCAAATGTTCTCAAAAACAAAACTATACTAATTTTTTTTTTTTTATTTGGCTTCTTTCAATATCGAAAATATATTTTTGTATTCCTCCAGAAGGGTATCCCCCATAGAACCGTCATTTTGTTTTTAAGTTTTCTCAATAACTAATCAACCCTCTCAATAATATTTGATGATCAAAAATGTCATTGTTTATTTTTGATTTAAAAAAAATATTAAACATTATCTTGAAAATGGGTCATCATTTTTTTACGAAATTGAAATACAAAACGTAAATTAATAAGTTTTAAATAACTACATACTAAAAATATTTTTAAACTGAAATTGAAAAATTGTATATACACAAAATTAATTTTTAACAAAACCGCTCTAATGATTTTGGAAAAATATATTAACCAGGGTTTTTTGATTCATTAAATAGCATTAAAGACAAATTTATTTTATAGGAACATTTTGAAATTTTTAAATACAAGTAATATTTGTTAACAGTGTTTTTGCAAACAGGAGCAAATTCGTGTGATTCAGTCGTGCACTTAATAAAATGCACGACTGGGTCGCACGAACTTTTTCATGTATCCAAAGAGTCTATTTAAAAATATTTAAGATTTAAAAATTAACCAAAAAAAGTTTGTTTTCAAAAATTTAAATGCCATTTAGTTTCTCAAAAAAAAAACCTTTAATTTTTCAAAATTTGTATTTTAAAATCGTTAGAGCGGTTTATTTTTAATCATTTTTCTTATAAATATTATTGTTTAAGTTGAGTTTAGAAGCTATTTTTAGTATGCAGTTATTATGAGCTTCCTTGTATAAGTTTTACGTTACAATTTTGTAAAAAACTGATGACCCATTTTTGAGATATTGAATTTCAGAAAAAAAAATTTATATTTTTTTAAAAATCACAGACAGACAGACGCACGAAATTGGGAGACCTCTTCCTAATGTCATGTTTGATTCAAATGTCGAGTCCAACATTTTTTACAAATGCAATACTTTTCATATAGTTCCTATATGTCGCACGTAAGTAAAAGATCAATTGTTTGACTTTTTTTTATATTCATATAATTTGTATATGACGTCATAGTGTTTAAAATAAAATTTAATTGAATTCGATAGCGTTATTAGTTCGGGAGATATTTGGGATTAACAAAATTTCAACTTTTTTTTAAATCGCTTTTTTAAGAAAACCATTTTACCGTTTTTTGGTTTCTTTTAATATTTGTATGTTATTATCTGTAAGACAACTTTTTTGTTGAAGTCTCTGCTAGGGGTAACGATAAAACACTTGAAGTTAAATTTTGAAAGTAAGTTTTAGTTGTATGTATTTAGTGTAAGTTCAAACTTGGTTTTAGATAAGTTATGGATACAATACATTCTTTTTAAACTAACAGTATTCCATTGTTTATCACAAATATTTTACCTTTTGCTTTGAAATTAATTTTTTCACAAAATCTATTATGTCATTAATGTATGTTTAGTTTTTGAAGCTTCAAATATCCTATTAACCCTTAGGCCCCTTTCACACCAAACGATCCGAATCAATCAGAATCACTCCGAATCAAGTTGAATCTGATTCGTCATCTCCACTCTTTCACACCAGCTGAATCAACCTGAATCTATAAAAATCCTTTCATCTTCTTTTTGTTTTCCTTCTTTTAGTTGCTCTCTTTCTCGTATGGTTGTTGATTCAAGACTGACCGGACGAGGAATCTGACAGGTTGAATCAAGTGCGACCTCGAATCAAACCTGATTGAACCAGATTCGTCCGGTCTGAAGACGGGAAAAGAATCCCTTCACATTTAAACGGAGCGCTCGAAGCTGAATCTTGCTCAATCAGATTCAACTTGATTCGGAGTGATTCTGATTGATTCGGATTCGTTTGGTGTGAAAGGGGCCTTAGGGCAATCATACACACAATAATATTTTAAGCTCATTCGTTTGTTCTTATAACGGGTGTTTCTGTATGTGTGTGGTTTTCAATCTGGCAATAATTTTTTCGGAGCTATTCTTTTTGACAGCTGTGACTTGATTTATGCTGAGTTTGGTTTGCCATTTTATAATAAATAGACTTGTTTTTGAACAACTTTTGCAAATCGTGTAAAACGTATTACCAAAATATAAAGAGACTAGCTGCTATTCGCGGCTAAACTTGCATGCTTTATTTTAAAACAAATTTGGTTTTAACACAGCTTGAACTCTTCGGGGAATAACACGGTCGTTTATTTTTTCTTGCCAAATGGCTATTATTTCACTGTTTATGTGCCACATAGCGCCATCTGGTTGATGACAGATGTTGCCGACATAATGAATTAATTTACTGTCACAGTCACAGCTACACAAAGTGACGCGTTGATGGTCATGAATGGAAAGGCTTTTCGAAATCATTTTTTTGATTCCTATTTTTAATAAAAACATTTAAAGTTGATATCAATGCTGGTTTTTGAGATATAAAATAATGTATCCCAAATGAATGGACTTATGGAAGTACGCAGACATACTCGACTATTTGGATTGTAGGGAACTTGAAAAGTTAAGTATTAGCCAAAATTTTAAATTAAAATCAAAAATCGAATCAATTGAAATCACATCTAATAAAAAGTTAAGAAAATTAGTATCGGTTTGAACTCACAACAATTGAACATTTATTTTATTTTTTTAGTATTTAACAAATTTCAAGAAAATTTTTCGAGAAATTTTAATTTTTCAAATAACGCAACAATAATTCTTAGACTATGACTACAATAAAAAGAAATATTAATTAATTTAATAATAAATGAAATAAATCAGCAAATTCATTGCCATATTCCAAAAAAAAAAATTTCTTTCATTAACTTAGCTGATTATAATAATGTTACGCATATCAAATTATTCAGCAAATCTATTATCGCAATTTTATACCAACTTAGTAATTGTATGCTTTGAAGATAGGGTTTTATAATAAAACACTAAATAAAATACGTAAACGTGATTAAGAAAAATATTATATGTATAGTATATTTCTAAGACATCAATTAAATTATTTCAGTTGGAGAGTTTCAAACAATTTGACCTCCCCCTTACTAAAATGTATGTACACGCTCCTGTGTACTAATGAGTGCATCTATACTTTTTATTTTAATAAATTATATTGTATAGATATCAACTTAGTAAGAATTAAAATGTTTTGTTTGCTATAGAACCAGCAGTTCTTTTTCACCCAGCAGTCGGTCAAGTTCATTTGTTTCGGTGATCGGGAAGTTGATAAATGATCTTCTAAGTTTTAAGTTTCGAATTATTTTTATAAGATTAATTGTTGAAATGGTAATTTTCTAATTTCTTGTATTTAATTTTAAAACCAGAAAAGTGATTTTTTCAAAAGTTATTTGTGATTGATGTGATGTTGAATTTCTTTTGGTTCCTGTTTTTATTTTTGGTTTGAATTTGAATTTGAAAATAACTTTCAAACAGCTGAAATTGATCTTATTTGTGTGATTGTTTTTATGATATTTTAATTATTTATTTATTAGGCTAAATACAATCTAGTTAAAGGTTAGAAATAAAAAAGAGGTGTTAATTAAATAATAAAATATTTATAGTTCATTTAAAAACTAACGATAAGTTTGACGCTTTTAAAATATCTCTATAAACCATGTAATTTATACCTAGAATCTTTTGGATCAAAAGTGATATAATTATCGACCTACGATAATGTATCCTGTAATCATCACATAATTATTGACGCAATAAAATGTACAAAGTGAAAAGTATTTAAAAAAAGTAATTTGATTTGCTTATTAGTTATTACGTTTAAAGGGTATAATTATAAAGAATGGAATATGGGACAAAATTTACTCAATTAAGTTCGACTTGAGAATATTTTTAGTACGAAACTTGATTAATCATCAATCAATTCAAATCACAAAATTACTTTCATAATTTTTAAAAGGGAGCGTATCGGAATCCCGCTTTTTAAAATCCCGAAAATAAAGTTTTAAAATCCCGTCTTCTAAAATATCGACTTTTTGAAATGCCGTCTTTTAAAATCCCGCTTATTCAAAATCCCAATCAATTACAATCCCGCTTTTTAAAATCCCGTAAAATTACGACAATCCCGTTTTTTTATTTATTTTACGTGCATTAAACTAAATAACAATAGGAGTCAAAGGTTTGAATGTTAAATTACTTGACTAAAATATAATAATATCGTAATTTGTTTGGTTTTTACTGTACATAAAGATTAATTTTTGTTTACAATATTAACTCTTTCATAAACAATATGCATCCTACAGCATATCTACCTCTCAATAACGGTTTTACCGCTCTAGTTAACTTTGTTAATTGATTTGAGTTTGTTTTACTTTATATTTTTATTTTTTGATATGTTATATTTGTTAAAGTTTGCAATAAAATGAATCTAGAAACATATCTCATTTTTTAATTTGTTTTTTAATTTCGATTTTGCAATCAAAAGTAGTTGTTTAATTTTAAAAAATCGGGGATTATAAAAAAGGGGATTATAAGAAACGGTATTACAAAAAGTGGTGTTATTAAAAATCGGGATTAAAAAAAGCAGGATTATAAAAAACGGGATTTTGAAATCGGGATTTTAAGAAACGGGAATATAAAAACCGGGATATCGAACCCAACCCGATTAAAGAAGTGATCACAACTGTCCATTAAGATCGAGTGATTCAACATCTTTAGACTTTATTTTCGTGGCCACGTAAAAGATAAGGTCTATGCTGATATTCCACAATTGCTTCAAGAACTTAAAGATATAATAATTAAAGCTATCGATATCCCGGTTTTTATATTCCCGTTTCTTAAAATCGCAATTTTAAAATCCCGTCTTTTATTATGCTGATTTTTATAATCCCGCTTTTTGTAATCCCGTTTCTTATAATCTCGTTTTTTACTATCCGCATTTTGCAATCAAAATTAGTTGTTTAATTTAAAAAAAAATCACGCGATTTTTTAAAACTAGTTTTGATTGCAAAATCGAAATTATAAAAATTAAAACAAATTAAAAAAGTAAAGTAGTATTTTTTTAAAACAAAACAACAAACTCAAATTAAAAATTAACAAAGTCAACGATAGTAGTAAGACCGTTATCGAGAGGTAGATTTGCTGTGGGATGCATTTTGTTTGTGCAAGAATTAATATTGTAAACAAAAATTATTGTTTATGTACAGTAAAAACAAAACAAATTACGATATTATTACGTTTTAGTTTTATTTGTAATTATTATATATTATTCAAGTAATTTAACAATCAAACCTTTGACTCCTATTGTTATTCAGTTTAATGCACGTGTTTTGTAAAAAAACGGAATTGTCGGGATTTGACGGGATTTTAAAAAGTGGGATTGTAATTGATCGGGATTTTGATTAAGCGGAATTTTAAAAGACGGGATTTCAAAAAATTGGTATTTTAGAAGACGAGATTATAAAACTTTTTTTTCGGAATTTTTTTCAAAACGGGATTTTAAAAAGCGGGATTCCGATACGCTCCCGTTATGGAGAACCTTTAAACGCTTGATATAAATGGTCCCTAAAATTAAATCTCCTATCAAATCGGTTTACCCGCCTTTAAGTTCTTGTTGTCTTATCTGCTTGAATAGTTATTTAAATTAAGTGAGTAAATTATTTTTATTTTGAATTAAATTCGACCCTAATTTACTAATATGTTTCTATGAAACAAATTTAGAAACAAATATACACAACAAAAAGAACTGTATCTATCTGACGAAAAGAACCTTTTTAAGATTATATTCCAATCTTATAAAATAATATTTTTGATAATACTTAGTGTGTTATTTTATCAATTGGTTCTAATATCATTATAATATTATATGTATATATAATAATATAAGTCATTATAAAATGTTTTTTTAAAAGACTCATAAAAGTTAAATTTGGTTCATTCATAAAATTTTAACACAAATTTCCTGCGAGATTTCAATCATAATTGAAAATTTTGTCTAACTCTGTCAATACATTTCATTGATAATTTCCGAAGGTGTCAATTTAAAAAATACGTACATATGTATATTATGAGAAGTTTCATTTTGATATTTAAAAAAACGCCTATTTTTTAATAAAAATCAATGGATGTTTATTTTACTGTAGGGAAGAAGGTTTGACAATGGAAAATGATATCAGCTACATAGATGTCCTCTAAAGTTCGTTAAATACTCGCTATACGGTCAGGAAACTCTTCTTGCAAAACTACAAAATCTTCACCATTTTTGTAATAAATTTTAATAATTTCAATGCTGGAATGAAGAGTGTATTTTAAAATGTTTATTAATGGAGTAGTTTCACTTGTCAAATTTAAAAAGGTGACAGCTTTCAAACTGACAGCTAAACAAGTAAGGGGTTATTCTAAATGAAACATCTAATTGAAAAACTCTATATGTATTTATTATTACGATTATAGTATTAATTGTTAGGTTTGTTTATAACTGTTATTATTTTGTATTAACGCTTAGTTTTAAACAATACAAAGTAGTTTAAAAGTATCTACAAAGTGTATAATTATTAATTGGCTGAGAACCAATAAAACAATGTATCTTCCTATGCTTCTATACGCGTACCTGATTCATGTTTAACATTTAAATAAGCTCGCATGTCAATAATAATTTGTCATTTTTATTACCTCATATTTATTAAGTGTGTTTTTGTTTTGAATAATGAAAAAATTACATCACATTAAAATTATTTATTTATAATCATAACAAACAATAATTATGTGATTCTGATCGCAGGTTTATTTTGTTTTAAAATCAAGTTTGAGCTTTTTGATTCTTACTTTTGAGTTACTTTAAAACAACAATTATATTTTAATGAATTTGAGTGTGTACAGTCGGAGTTATATTTGTGTAATTTTAGCTGAGTTCATCAACTCATCAAAAGATTTAATCGCAAGCAATCTTTAAAAATCACTTAAGTCTCTATACGCTTGATTCATTTTATTAATAGTTTTGTTTTTTCTCTTCAACAATTTTTCTTTCGATTGAAAATTTAGAATGAAACAACAACAACTTGTGTGTGCTACCACCAAGTTTGGCTGGAGTTATAGCTATTTCACGGGGGCCAACCCGATCATCAGACTCCTTTAGTGGTGCTTAATCGCTTTTTTGTTCAATTTAATTTTTGAAGAACTTTTGCCCGAGCTGGGCTTGAACAAGCGACCTAGCGTGTGAGGAGCTAGTGCACTACGCACTACGCCACCGCACCCACATGAAAGTTGTAAGCCAATTACAGGTTTTTTCGTTCTATCGAACTATACTGAACCGATTAGCATTTTTCTAAGTACACACAAGTAATTGTTGTTGTTTTATTCAGGTTCTTTCTATTATCTCCTCTCTTTTCATAAGCCAACAATTCGATTGGATTCGTATGAGGAGGGAGATGAGTGCACTAGCTCCTCACACGCTAGGTCGCTTGTTCAAGCCCAGCTCGGGCAAAAGTTCTTCAAAAATTAAATTGAACAAAAAAGCGATTAAGCACCACTAAAGGAGTCTGATGATCGGGTTGGCCCCCGTGAAATAGCTATAACTCCAGCCAAACTTGGTGGTAGCACACACAAGTTGTTGTTGTTTCATTCTAAATTTTCAATTGTAAATTCGGCAAGCAGCTGCCTTAACCTGCGAGTGTAAAATTTCACACAAAAACCCCTTAAAATTGTTAAAATTAAAAATCTTGACCAGCGTCAAACTCTTTCACCTCATCTCCCTCCTCATACGAATCCAATCGAATTGTTGGCTTATGAAAAGAGAGGAGATAATAGAAAGAACCTGAATAAAACAACAACAATTACTTGTGTGTACTTAGAAAAATGCTAATCGGTTCAGTATAGTTCGATAGAACGAAAAAACCTGTAATTGGCTTACAACTTTCATGTGGGTGCGGTGGCGTAGTGCGTAGTGCACTAGCTCCTCACACGCTAGGTCGCTTGTTCAAGCCCAGCTCGGGCAAAAGTTCTTCAAAAATTAAATTGAACAAAAAAGCGATTAAGCACCACTAAAGGAGTCTGATGATCGGGTTGGCCCCCGTGAAATAGCTATAACTCCAGCCAAACTTGGTGGTAGCACACACAAGTTGTTGTTGTTTCATTCTAAATTTTCAATTGTAAATTCGGCAAGCAGCTGCCTTAACCTGCGAGTGTAAAATTTCACACAAAAACCCCTTAAAATTTTTCTTTCTATTTCTTTGTTTAATAAATTGCCAGTTAATATGTTTGATTTAGAAAATAATAAATATAAAAACAAAACAAAGGGTTTGAAATACTTCCCTGGGGTATTTGAAGCTTCAAAAACTTAGCAAATATCAATGACACACTAGATCAAACAATAGATTGTAAACAAAATATGTAGGTTTGTATTGTTATTCTTCTGTTTTGTTATAAAAAATGGGTTAAAAACATGAATTTAAACAATATAAAAAACATCGTACCTAGAGTTTGAAAATCGTACCATCCATTGGTTTAAAGTTAAAAGGGTCTAAACAATCATTTTTTTAAATTTCTTTCATACAATTACTTCAAGAAAAACTAAATATTGCTAGAAGCCCTGGTAGGTATTATCTTTTAAATATTGTTTTGTATGTACTGTACATTTATGTATAGTTCAATAAAAAATTTTAATAATAAACTAAATATCATCGGGCGCTAGAGTGAAGTATAATCGACACAGTACAATTTTTACTTTTTCTTAAGCGACAATTAGTTTGGTCTATGTACATACATTGTTAAAAAAGAAGTTATTTTTCAAAGTTAAAACGCATCAAAAGAAGTAGATTTTTTAGATTTAGATAGATTTTTTTTATTGCTCGTCTAAAATAATATACAGTTGTTTACAAAAATCAAAAAAAAGCATGGCATTCTGCCGTCTGCCTAGTTGACAAAACATAAATTGGAAAATTATTTTTAATGAAATATAATTTATAAATAAACAAATTAGCTACATGATTTAAAAAGTTTTTTTTTTTAAATTGAAATTGAAATTAAATATAACCTTCAGAAACTCTCATTAACAATTCTCCCCCTATAATTTAGAGCCAGTTTGCAGTACTTATAGAGTTTTTTAACGTCGATCTCGTTCAACAATGATACAATTTCGTTTTCATTCAAAAAACTCGTTCCAAGAACATTTCTCCTGATGTCTTTAAGAATTGGACATTTACCCATGAAGTGAAATACATCTTCTCTCACTTGTAGATTACATAAGGAGCATAATATTGGTAAATCCTCCCTATGTGGAATGAAGTTAAGAGGTACAAGTTCACCACGCAGCTTTACCATCATCGAAATCTCCTCTACGCTGTATTCATCCCGGAAATAGTTCTTCGCCTCCAAATTGTGATTAAGTTGACTGTAAATTGCTCTGTGCAGAGACCCAGTTGCTTCATTAAGGCATTTTCCCCATAACATATCATCCACTTTTGCAATTAGGTGGTACAGTGATTCTTTCCATTGATTAAAATCAAGGTTATCTATGTTAAGGTCCATGTCACTCTCCCTAGCAAGTTTCATCCATTCTGCATACCATCCTGACCTGTCTCGAATAGTTTGAAGTGCCACTATCTTCGGCAACAAGTAATTATCCATATTCATGATTTTGAGCACATAATCAATCTGCATTCGAAGTGTTCGTACAAAGAGTGGCTGCAGTCCCGTTTCTAACATAACTACATAGTTCGGCGTATTTGGTAAAAAAGAAGTATAGCGGCATAAAATTTAAATAAAATGCACGACGTGGTCACACGAACTTGCTCAGTTTTTGTATCCGAAGAGTCTGTTAAAAAATATTTTGTGCATTAAAAGATTTAAAAATGTACCTTCCAAAAATGTACTTTCTCAAAACGACCTTTATTTTTAATTTTTTTTTTTAATCTTTAAGCTACTATTAGACGGTCAACGCGTTGACTCTCTGACGTAAAAATTACGTCATAATCTGTCCAACGGGTCTCACGTGCGTCGTGTGAACGTCAACGAAAAATGGTATCAAGCCATTGACTAGCACATTAACGCTCACGTTGACAAACATTTTCGAGTCAACGCGTTGACCCTATTTTGTGACCTTGAGATTATCGGTCATAGCATTGGCTGTATTCAAACATTATCAGGGCAGAATTTAATACCGAGCGAACGCATATTTTTAATGTATTTTTATAGAAACGTACAATATGGAAATTTTAGTTGAAAGATTGTTTTATAATTTGATTTCTAAATACAACTTGACTCTAATTTTTTGAATTCGTGTGATCGTCAAAGTTTTGCGAGTCAACGAATTGACAGTGATAATCTATCACGTCGACTCATAAACGCGTCAACTCATTTTTGGGACAGCATTGACTAAAGGTAAAGGGTGTCATTCGTGTGATAACCAACGTTTTAAGCCTTGACGCTGTGAACATTTTTTTGTGACATCAGAGAGTCAACACGTTGACTATTTACGTTTTGAATGTAGTTTTAGCTTAAGAACGTTTTTTTAAATAAATTTGTTTGTATATAAAATTTTTCAAATTGAGTTTTAAAATATTTGAAATATATAGTTATTTAGAGCTTATTAATATACGTTTTAATTTGAATTACGTAAAAAAATGGTAACCCATTTTAGAATTAACGAATTTTGAACAAAAATTTTAAATATTTTCTTTTTTAAAATCAAAAATAAAAACAAATGATATTTTTTATCATCAAATGTTATTAAAACAGTATAGAACTTGTGCAGAAAAAAGATAATTGTAATCAGATCATTAGCTCATGACAAAACTTAAAAACAAAATAACGGTTCCAAAACAATACCCTTCTAGACCAATATACAAATAATTTTATTTATTGAAAAAAAAACCAAGTTAAGAAAAAAAAATTAGAGAAAATTTAATAAAAATCTATCTCTTCGTTTTTGAGAAAATTTGAATTTTCGATTTCTGATTTTAGAATTGGTATTTTCGATCTTAAAAAAAATGAAAAAACGCATAACGCGAATCTAATTAAAACCCTTACTTCGAAGTTTGAACTCATTCAACTCAATGGTTTGGATTTTAGGGCAACGACAGAAAGACAGACGGATGGAATCGGGGACCCACTTTTTTCAACTTCTCTACCATCGTAATGTCATGTTTGTTTAAAATCTCGAATTCAAAATGTCTTACGAATGCAATACTTGCCCTATAGTTTCTAATTTCTATATGTCACAAGTAAAAATACTACTAAATATATTAGTAAAAGATGATTTTCAACTTGAATATCATGAGAATAAAAAACAAAAATCACACCCATAGAAATATGTAGGTGTGAATTTTTTAAAATTTGGTTTTTAAATATGAAAAATTATAAGGTCCGTAAAGCTGGAAACACCACAATCGAATTTCGAAGTTCTAATGATGCAGAAATTTAGGTCTCTTTTTGTGCTAATTATGTGCTCTAATCCCGACTTGGTTCAAAAATCCCCTCCCTCTCAAACTTGTGGTGTTCCCAGCCTCAGGTCAAGCTGGAAACACCACACCTTTAGGTTCATAATTTCAAAAAACTGATGATGAGGGAATTTAGGGCTCTTTTCGGGCTCTTTTCGGGCTCCTAAGTTAGTGAAACTCCAAATTAGTATCTCCACCCCTTACCACCTAAATTGAGTCCAAAGTTGAAATTTTTGGAGACTTTCTAAACCAAACAAAATTTTAAAAAACTAATAATGGGGTCATTAAGTGCTATTTTTGGGCTCCTTAGTTCGCGGAACTCCAAATTGTTATTTTAAGCCCATATCCCCAAACTTAAGTCGTAAAACTAAAACTTTTGGAGACTTTCTCAACCAAACACAATTTTAAAAATCTATTGATGGGGTAATTTAGGGCTCATTTTATGCTAGTTAAGTGCTCCTATCCCGGTTTTGTTCAAAAATCCCTTCCATGTAAAAATTAATTTCAAAAGTGCAAACATCTTTTTAGTGCATTACCCTGACGAAATTTGAACAATTTTTAAATTTGAAACTCAAATTAAAATTTCTGTGGAAAAATTTTGTACCCGACGTTTTGGAAAAAAAAAATTCCATTCCATTAAAGATAAGATAATTTGCAAACAAAAATACCAGTTTCGTGTTTTTATTCCCACTGGTTTAAAAATTGTTCTAATTTCGTCAGGGTAATGCACTAAAAAAATGTTTGAACTTTTGAAATAAATTTTTAGGGGGAAGGGATTTTTGAACCAAACCGGGATAGGAGCACTTAGCTACCATAAAATGAGCCCTTAATTACCCCATCATTAGATTTTTAAAATTTTGTTTGGTTTAGAAAGTCTCCAAAAATTTCAACTTTCTGACGCGATTAAGGGGGTAAGGGCTTGAGATACCAAATTGGGTTTCACTAACTTAGGAGCCCAAAAAGAGCCCTAAATTCCCTCATCATCAGTTTTTTGAAATTATGAACCTAAATGTGTGGTGTTTCCAACTTGACGTCAAGCTGGGAACACCACAAGTTTGAGGGGGAAGTAATTTTTGAACCAAGTCGGGATTAGAGCACTTAATTAGCACAAAAAGAGGCCTAAATTTCTGCATCATTAGAATTTCGAAATTCGATTGTGGTGTTTCCAGCTTTACGGACCTAATATTATATTCTAATTTTATTTTATGTTGTGTGTTATTGTATTTTATCTTATTTTATTGTGTTTTGTTATATTTCATTTAAATTTATTTAATTTAATATACAGACATTTATATCTTTTCTTATTTTAACTTTCTTTAATTTAGAATATTAAAAAGGCATTATATTTCGTCTTGGTGGTTCTTCTCACCATCTCATATTCGAATGCAGGTCGAATACTGGCGGCGTTTGTCTTTCCTGGCAAGAGTCATTTTATGATGCATAAGACTCTGGTCAGAGAGCTCCTTAAAAGAGGACATGAGGTAATAAATTGACTTATCTGATTTTGTTATTACTTCAATAAAATTTAATTTACTCTGGTTGTTACTTTTAGGTTACCTTTATAACAAGTGACTCAATGGGATCAAATAATGGACCCAATTACACAGAAGTACTTATACCTCCTTATGACTTTTGGTTTGATGGTAGACTGTTTGATTTCGACACAAAAATATCAAAACTCTTAATTATTTCTATTTTTATAGTTCAAGCTCATTTCAAAACTGACAATCTTTTCGAACTTACCAGTCTGACATTGAAAGACTTTTTAAAAATGTTAGAAATAATTGGAACGAAAACTACCGAACATGCTCTTCAACAATCGAACGTTCAGGAATTATTCAATCGAACAGACACTAAAGATGCCTATGATGTCTTAATTGCTGAACAATTCTATCAGGAGGCATTTTTGACATTGGCTTTGAAATTTGACATTCCAGTAATTCTATCGAGTACTCTGGGATATGAATCGTATATGAGTCAAATGATGGGTGTTATTACACCTTGGTCTTTTGTACCACATGGTTTCTTGCCATTCGATGATAGAATGAGTTTTTGGGAGCGTCTGCAGAACACTTTTGCTTCTTTATACCAGGACTTTTACAGAGAGTTTGAATACTTCCCAAAGCAAGATGCTTTGATTCAAAAGTATTTATCACATTTACCAAGTAAGTAACATTCTGTAGCTTAAATCGAACAAACTAACTAGATCTGCTTGATTTTAGTTAAAATCCCGAAAGTTACCGAAATGGAAAAGAACATTTCGGTGATACTTTTGAATAGTCATATTCCAATGACAACACCTCGGCCAACTGTTCAGGGAATGATTCCGATTGGTGGTGTCCACATCTATCCACCGAAGCCTCTGCCAGAAGACATTAAAATGTTCCTAGATGGAGCCAAAGATGGTGCTATTTACTTTAGTTTAGGTAATAACAAGTTGTCAGTAAAACTATATGACCTTAGATTGAAAACAAGGTTACTTTGACAGGAAGCAATGTAAGAAGCGCTGATATGCCACCAGAAATGCTAAAAATATTTCTCGAAGTTTTTGGCAGTTTGAAACAGAGAGTTATTTGGAAATTCGAAACTGACGAAATCCCGAAACTGCCATCGAATGTTATGGTACAAAAATGGATGCCACAAAGTGACATTTTGGCACATCCAAATGTCAAAGTATTTATTACACATGGTGGATTGTTTGGCAGTCAGGAAGGTGTCTATCATGCAGTACCTTTGTTGGGAATGCCGTTTTATTGTGATCAGGTAAGTGACATTGAATTTTTCTTCAGATTGCCACTAAACATTGACAGTTGACACTCAAAATATGTAGTAGATTTTTAAATGAGTTTTGCTCTTATTTTATTTTCAGTATCTCAACATGAACAAAGCTACTAAAGCTGGTTACGCCATCACCCTTAAATTTCAAGAAATTACAGCCGATTTACTGAAAACATCTCTTCTCGAACTTATCGAGAATCCATCTTATAAAGAAAATATACAAAGAATATCTGATATATTTCGAGATCGTCCTTTAAGTCCAAGAGATACTGCAATGTATTGGGTGGAATATGTCATCAGACATAAGGGAGCACGTCATATTCGATCAGCTGGTCTTGATCTTGCTTGGTATCAATTCTATCTATTGGACGTTATAGGATTTGTGCTTCTGGGAATTGTCAGTATTCTCGGAGTTATCTGTACAGTTGTAGTTAAATTGGTGAGGAGGAGTAAGAAATCTAAGGAAAAATCTAACTAGGAAAATACCTAAATGTGTGTGTATTTATTTAGCCTTATCTTACGAACAAATCATTTTTTTTTAGATTTTATATTTAAATTCTTTTCTCATGGACAACAAAACTGTCAGGTTTAAGATATATTTACGTTAATGGCTAGGGATCTAGTTGTCCCCCTTTATTTAACCTACGGTTTTTTTAAACATTTTAATAAGGACTTTAGATAAATATTTACTTATTTTCGACTATCTGGTCTGACTTCACTTTTGCTTTCAAAAATGTTGAAGGTATTTTTGATTTTGAGGGAAAAAATTCTGAAAACGGTTTCATAATTGTCAATGATTTACTGAAGAAGTTCGGTTACATCCCGTGATTTTTAAAAATAAAGAACTTCAGAAAGGCATAACTGTCACAGCAACTGTCATATTTTTGACGTTTATTTGGTTTTTCTTTTAACATATTTTAGCAAATTTAAGATCTCAGAAATATAAACAAAATTGTTCGTTTTTGCTGTCAAAAATCTGAGAATTGATTTTTTCTCATTTGATTTCTAAAGACTGCTCTTTCACACAATACACAAAGGAAGAAAAGAAATGCAAAACCTCTTCGATTTCTAGGTGCAAATGAATAGTAAATAGTGTTTATTTTATTCTCTTGATCTGTCAATCCCTCTGACAAAAATTCTCAGAATTCTTAGAAATATTAAAGGGTCAGTTTTCTTTCACAAGTTCAAGACTTAAAAATCGTGTAGTGTATGTAATGTTAAATCTCGTGCACTGCTTCGCTTGTAGAGACATTTTAGCTAAGTAAACATGTCGAAGTCATCAACGAACCATTTGAGCTCGAAACCGGTGATTCATGAATTTTGCAGCTCCGATTTGGATTTATATTAGCGACATTGTTAAGCCAAACGTTTTGTGGCCTAATCATCTCAAGAAATACGTATGCCAATCAATAACGATTGATAAATTATAAGCGTACATTTGACTTTTGACGATATAAGACCGGATATGCTCACACAAGTTTTGGAAAATTGGACTGATATTGGCGGTCACATAAAAGAAATGATTTTAAAACTTTTAATGCAATTAAATTTGTGAAATAACGAAGTTAAAGTGTTGGACATTCCATTTAATTTGTTGTATTATATTTAAAATAATTTTCTATGCCTCTCAAAAACACCCATTAAAGGAGTTAAAGTAGTGCTAAATGTTAGTTAAAGGAGTGCTAAATATTAGTAGTTCCAAATCCTGGAATTGCAATTTATATTCTACCAAATAGTTCTTGCAAATATCTATTTTTACTTCAAGAAAACAAAAATTCCTTTTTGATTACAATCAATTTATTATTTTCTTATTAACATAACATCAACTTGTTGGCCACATTATTTATTATCCAGTATCGAAAAATATATACAGCAGTTTTAATGTCCCAAACCTGAAAATATGAACAAATAATTTTTTTTATTTCAAAGTTACAATTCCTTGGAAAGGTTTTAAAATTTTGAATTCACTATCAACTATTATCAAAAATTAGTTTGACATTGATTTTGGGTTTAAAAATTAGATCTGTACTCTGAATTTTTGTTATTTCTTCTGAATTTTCAAATAGAAACTCAAAATTTTGAAAATGTCTACATGAAAATTCCAAAATAAAAATAACATCTTATCGTGACTTATGACTCTCTAAAGCACTATTCACATGAGCACGACCAACGAATGAACGAATATTCGTCGATTTTGACATTTCTTTCACATGAGAGCTTTTAATTCGTCGCGAATGAAGTTTGACAGCCGAACACCATTCACCACCGAAACCAAAACAAGAATGATTTTTTTAGGTTAAGTACGCGCGATTATTTTATTCGTTGCGAGTGTGGATGATGTGGAACGCGAATAAAGTTTGACAGTTCGTATCAACTAAATTTTTTTTCGCGACGAATAAATTTGTTTTCTTAAATTTATTAATATACGATATTGAAAAGTAAAAGTATACATCATAAATCAAATAGAAACTATATTGCTATCGTTTTGTTAAGAATTTGTGTGGAAGTATGTCTTCAAACGGATATAAACTCACATTTTGTAATTCATTCGTCGTTCGTTGGTCGCGCTCATGTGAATGCTGCTTAAGACTTTAAGCACTTCGAGGTGCTTAGAGTCTGTTTAAAAATGAGTGTTTTTCATTATTTGGCACTTTGAAAAATTAAATTGATAGATCTTTATTTTGTAACAAATAAAATAGTTTTTACTTAAATATATTATATTAGGTAAATAATTTTATTTTATGTTGATTATAGTTGCAAATAATTGTTCGTCATGTAAATAAATAAATCAAAGTGCTGAATGGAATCGTTGAACGTATACAGCGCTGTAGTATTGAAAGGTGAAAACAAAACGGTTTGTGTCATTGCTTTATAGCAAATGCGTGAACCATTTTCTTATTCCCTGAATGCTTTCATGACATGCGGAAACGAAATAAATTTTTTCAAGTACAATCAGAGCCTACATTTTTGGTTTGAAATTATTTGCAAAATAAAAGTGAAGTCTTTAAAAGCAGTTTTCGAGATTAATAAAATAATATCTTATTTAAAAACTTTTTTACAAATTTTTAAATTTCTTTTTTGTCTGTTTTTCTTTTGTGTAAATAAAATGACAAAGAAAAATATAAAATATGTTTTTAGGCAATATAAATATATTTATTTTATGTAAATGTACTGATATAAATATAACCAAACGAAATTAATTAAATATATAGGAAAATATTGTAAAACAAAATGATTAATTAATATGAATATTATGTAAACTTCATGTTATACAGATTATGTAAAAATAAAATAGAACAATAGGATTCAATTCAATGTATATTATTATGTTTGTAGATTTTGAGTTCTGTTTGTTTAGTAATTTCCAGAGATCTTAATTTTCTGAGTCATGCTGCGTGTTTCTTCGACTTTAGATTCACGACGAACATTATAACGTCCAGTTGTGTGTTCTTCTTGTTCCATTTTACGAACGTTACTCTGTTGTTGATTGATAGATGTCATTGCATTCTTCTTCTTCTCAACAATATGACTTTCTTCTTCTTGAGTGTCAGTTCTGGTCAATTTGGTGGATTTTTTCTTTGGTGTATTAACTTCAACGATTTCTGTGAAATTTATATAAATTTATTTTTTATTTAAACTTATATTTTAATATTTTCCTTTTTGACATGCATGAGTTTACAATTATAAAAATATAGGACGAAACTTCACAAGTATAGTTACACTATTTCACTGTTAGGAGTGTTTTTTTTTTTAATAATTTTATTAACTTTGTGCATACAACCATTTTTTGTTAACAAACCCATTTGTATTTACTTAACAATAAATATTAGTTGAAATATTGTTTACATTTACATTTATTAAATATTTTTTACTTGGTTAGCGACTTTTTGAATTATCAGTAATTTATTTTACGGAACATGCCTTAGTACAGGTAGGTACAAAACCTTAAATTTAGTTTGAACTGTTTTCAATTCCTATAGAATGAAGTTTACAGCTACTGTCAAACTTAATTTTTATAACATTTAAAGACTTACAGTAATATTTACGATATTTATATATAAATTGAAGTGTTCATACATAAAACGAATAATATGCTTTGAAGTTTTGAGCATATGCTCAAACTTTTGGAGAAAGTGCTACTCTTGTTTTTGAAATGAAACATTTGAATTACTTTATTTTACTTCTACTTAAATTTTGAATGAAGCACATTCTCCGAGTACATGCTAATTAGTTGATCATTTCCTATATTGAATTTTGTTAATGACATTGATTTGTACATGCTTTAAATTTCTTAATTCTTCGAAGAATAAAAGTTAGGGACAACTCTTCTTATGAGAGCTTTTGAGTTGCATACATTATTATATAAACAAATATCAAAACATGCAATTTTCATCTTACTCACCATCAAATCTCTGGGGAAGAGTCTTGACCGATTCAATGGTCTTGAAAACCTTCTCGCCTGGCTCAATGATTTCCTCTTCATAATCCTCAATGATCTCTTCTTCTTCAGAATCATCAGGATTCTCCTTTGGCACTGGATCGTAGACAGTCTTGATGGCCTTTTTGACAATACCCTCAGCTGTCACAGTGGTGTAGCGATATTCAGTACCACCCTCAATCTTAATGGTCTCCACAGTGGTGACTTCACCAGGATTTTCCGATGGAACAATCTTCTTTGTGCCCGATTCGGACTTCAATTTCTTGGTGGTTGTGACATTCTTGTGTTTCTCGGCGTCCTTCAATTGCTTCTTGTAGATTTGAATCTCTTCTTCTGTCATTTCAACTTCTTCCTCTTCGTAGATTGTCTTGCTGGTGGTCACAGTCTTGCCATCTTCCAAAACAGTACTGTAAGTGTACTCGTTGCCTCCGGGCACTTTGCTTGCGGTAACAGTGGTAGTTTCATTTTGGGGGAAATCGGCTGGTGGTGGAGGAGCACGCTTGCTCTTCTTCTTTTTGTCCTTTGACGAGGTGGTCACACTCTTGGTGTTCTCCTCCTGGACAGATTCCTTGCGAACAATTGTCTTCTTGCCAGAAGTTTCGGTCTTCTTGCTTACACTACGAGTTTCTTCAACAATCGACTCGCGCCTGGTGTTGTATTCTTCATTGGAATCTTCATTGACTTGACGAACATTCCTCTGGTTGGCCTCAACCAATTGATTCTTGGAGGTTTTCTTAACATTCCTCTCTTCTTCCTCAGTATCGTGCCTGGTCAATTTCGAAGAAGGCTTGTTCTTCTTTTGCTGAACCTTGGTATTGGTGTTGCTCTCATCGAAGATTTCTTCTTCGACAGCATCGTAGAAGGTCTTGGTGCGCATACTCTTCGAACCATCATCATAGACAGTTGTATAGACTTCTTCATATCCACCGGGAATCTCACGAGTTATCATGGTGGTGTTCTTGTCGATTTGAACAACTTGATTTGGCTTCTTGGACCTCTTCTTCTTCTCTTGCTGTTGCTTCAACAGATCCTCTTCGGTAACAGGCTTAGGATCGTAGAAGGTCTTCACTTGGGTCTTTACAGTACCATTCTGCTGAGGAGTGGTAATATGGACTTCATAACCACCTTCGATGTGTTTGTACAAAGTCTTAGCCTTGGTAACGGGATCGTATTCGATCTTACCATCTTGAATTTCAGCTGAAGTCAATTGTCCTAAGAAAATCAATTCAAGTATTTTAATATCAACATTTCAAAAACAAAATGGCTTCCTTCTTCTCAGCTTAAAGCTTTACTTTGTTAGAAAACTATTATTGCAAAGCTCCTCAATAACAAAATAAATTGTATATTTAAGTTAAGAGAATATAACATTTATTAATTTTAAAAATTTAATATTATAAATAATTTTCTTTAAATTATTGTTTTTCTGTCTTCTAAAAACTTATAAACTAATTTATTAAAGAAATCATAGCAATTTTTGTTAACTATTAGTTGTTATTTGGATTTTTTGGACTTTTGCCTTGCTGGCGGTTGTGGTGTTGGTTTGTTAGTAGATCTAGCAGGCTTTGGAGTTGTTACATTTGAGGCAATAAGCTTCTGAGCAGTTGCTTTTATTTCAATTTCAGGCGGTGTAACTGAACTTTTGTCGTCTGCAAAAAGAAAAGAGTGTGTGGTTGTAACTCATAGTTGTTTGATTTCTATCAATGTGTTTTCTTCTCGTTTTTTTGAAAAAGAAGAGTAGTAATGTATCAATGTTGAGTGCTTTCTGAAGTGAAGTGAATAAACTGAAGAATACAACAAATTGTGCAGTGTGGTTTTGAAGAAAAACGAAAATAAGTTTAGAGTTTGTGTCAAAAGAGATTTGGTGTTGTGTTTTTTAAAAAACGGTGTGATTGAATTGAGTGAATATTAAAACACAACATTAAACAAAAATATGAAAAATGCTTTAAATCTTACTTACGGATATAAAAACGTTCATTTTTAAGAATTAGAACAAACACTTGTTATGAATATTTTTCTTCAGCTAGAATACTCGAGAAAAGATGATTTCAGAGAGTCAATAAATTCTTTTGTCTCGAAAATATAACTTTTAAATTTATTGATATGGTTGGGGGAAAAATTGTATCAACATTAGTTTTGTATCAAACATGGACTTTTGAAAAGTGTTCAGAGCTTCTGGCTACAGTTTTGTTCCAAGATTTTTATTGAATATCTTGAAAAAATGCTGTGGGGTTGTTTGACTTCTTCCATTTTTAATGTTTGCTGTTATTATTTCACTAACTTGAACAATGTTAAAGGGCAGATGTCAAATGCTGTATGAGGATATAATAATCGGTTTCGCAACTTGAAAACGGTTTATAGATTTGGTGTAAATTCGCTCGCTGTTCCTGAAAGACCAGGACCAATTTGTCAAAAACGTTGCAGAACTTAGACATTGGCAGCATTGGTGAAGAAAAATGTCTGCACGATGTGAGCATTTACTATTACGATTGTTAATTAATTGTAAAAAGCCAATGTTTGGGCAGCTGCCACTTTTAAAGCCGCCATCTTTTGACATTTGGCAAGCTATAGTTACGCTATTATTAAAAATGGAACGCTGACCGCTTCGACAAAGAAGTTTGTTGTCCGTGTTTTATTTTTTTAATTGGCCACTGAAATTTTGTGATTGAGCCACGTGAAAGAAGATATCTTTATCAATGTTGCAAATGAATTGATTCATGTAAAGGATGTGTGGTGTTGCAACCATAGCCGTTGGAAGAAACTTCAGTGTCTCTTGTAAAAATTACATTTGAAAACTCCACATCACGCGATTAGGTCTTAATGTTTGTTTAGATAATAAATTAAGACTTCATCAATTGATTGACAGAATAATAACAACAGAACATAAGAAAATCTAATTTTTCAGAATCTAGAGAATTTGAAGTAAAAATGAAATGGTGCTCAAATAATAAATGTTTCAACATAAAAATGAAACTATTCCATCACCATGCAACAACACAAGAAGTGTTTCACATTTCTCAAGCTAAATTATTCTGAAAATAAAAATAAATCAATATAAAATTTAATACACTGAAAAGAAAATGAAATACATTTATAAAAAAACTAAAACACATTAATTAAACTTCTATTAAAAAAACTATATTTGAATCTTTTGCATATATTTTTGTTTTAAATAAAAATATTTTTTTTTTATAGGAACACATAAAATTGTAAGTTGTTGTTAACATTCTTCTTTTGGTGATACAACATATACATAGCCAAGCAATATATAAATGAATAGTGATGTTAATTATATAATTTTGATTGTTTATTTTTATTTTTTCTTATAATAAAAACAATAACATTTATATATTTTTCTAGCTAAATAATGATTCATGTGATGTGTGATAACAGAAAATATGATTTTTTCTAAAAATTAATGCGCTGAAAAAAAAAAATTATTTTTACAATCACAAAACTAACTACATAATTTTTATAATGCAAAATAATTTATTTGTTGTTTGTTTTTTTTTCTTTTTAACAAAAAATGATGAAATGTGAATAATAACACATTTTATATAAAAAAAAAATAATAAAACAAAAAATATTAAAAAAATTTATAATAAAAAAATGTGATATTCATAGTCGTGAGAGTTTTGATGATGATATTTTTTTTTCTCTCAGTGTACATCATGCATCATATTACTGTGTTCCGTGCACAATTCTTGGTGTTTCTGGTTGTATATTTGATATGACATTGTATTCTTATGCTTATGACTTTTGGATGTATGTTGAATTTAATTTAAATGATTCTTTTTAAAATAAACTCATTTACTATCATCATCAGCAGACTTGGCAGGTGCTTCAGGTTTCAATTCTAAAGTTTGTTGAATTTTCTTCCAGATATTATCAAATGAATCCTTGCCAGTGTAGTCAATATTTCCAGATTCCCAGCATTGGCGTCTCATTGAAGCTTCATAAGCTTCTTGTTCACTAGAACGTGGTTCACCCAAACGAACTTGAGCCAAAGCACCAGCTAAACCAGCCTAAAATTATTTTTTTTTAAATTATTAAAAAGTTAAAATTACAAAATAGAAATATATATTTTGTTTAATTTTTTTTAGTTAATGTTAAAGAAATGTAAATATGTACTATGAATTCCGGTAATGAAACATTAAATAATTTATTGGTGAAACTATTGTTAATATGGGAATTGTTAGTTGTGATACATGTTTTAGTATTACATCGACCATCATTATTCTTAGATCCAAAAAGACGTTTAGCAAGCTAGAAAAAGAAAATACCAATCACCTTATTTCTTATTGTTTAAATTTTATATTTTGTGCTATAACTTTGAATTATACTTCTAAACTAGTTTACTACTAAAAACTATAAACAAAAAACTAGGAAGATCGCACAATGGAAACACAAAACAGCTTTTAATTTGAAAAATATAAAACCCAAAAAAGTATACTAATCCGCAATCCAGTAGTAAAATTATGTTTATATTGAATAAAAATATTGTTTAAAAAGACTTTAAATAATTTATAACCTTATTTGTACTTGCTATTGTAACTTTAAATAACAAAAAGTGAAATATTCATCTTAAATGGCGCCCAACAAACAAAACTTAGAAAAATAAATGTTTCATATGGAGATGAAGATTTAAAAAAAAAAACACATTTAATTGTGTATTCCATGGAATGAAAAGATACATAAGTCTGTCATGTTTAATTATTCTTAAGGCCAACATGAACTCATCAGGTCCAACACTTTTAATTTTTTTTTTAATTCCATTTAGGAAAGCAAAAACATCTTAAAACAAACCTGGCTGTCTGGTTCATTACCACTTGACATTTAGTTGATTATTTTAATTTAATTTATTTTTTAATCAAAAGCTATACCCGACCTAAGCAAAGTATTTTCTACAACTATACAACACATCCTTGTAGATATTTTAGTTTTCTAAAGTTCTCAATGAAATTTTAAATAAACTTTCGAAATAAAAAAAAAAATCACACAAATAGCTATGCACGTAAATGCGGAGACAAATTTTTAGGGATTTTGCCAAAAACATTTCAACATTTTATACGCAGTAGTTGTTTAATGTAAACAAAAATAAAATATGCATTTATAATGCTAAACAAAGTAAATAGGGGTGTTTTGAACTATTTGTGTTTCTTTTGATTTTGCAAATACTTTTTTATTTGCTTCATTATTAAAAGCCTACTTTGAATTTAATCTCGTTTGTGTCAATGTTTTGAAAAATTAATCCCAAAATCTTGTTTCTTTAAAGTTCGCAATTTTTATAAAAAAAAAAAAAACAAAAAAGAAATGTGTTTTTCCAAAAAGAACTCAATGAAAACACGAAATATGTTGTAAGAAAGTGACAGCTGAAAGTACGTCATTATAACATTATCTGAACGTTTCACAATAGTGCAAGTGTCACTGATCAAATTTATGTGATTTATTTAAATTTTAAATATAAAATCGAGTTTTCACTAAAGACACACTTAATGAATGATTCAGAATTAATTTAGAACACTCTTTGTTTCTTACAGATTTGAGATTTGTTAAAAGAGATGACAGTTATTTTTTTGTTTAAAGATAAACGTCAAAAATCTATGGCAATCAAAAATCTATCGAAAAGCGACAATTTTGACAGTGTTGAAATTAGATTTTTGTTAAGTGACTGGCTATGACGTTTAGTCATTTTATCTCACTCCAACACATTTTTTTAAAAATTAATAAATACCAATTCACTTAACTATCTCATTTTTAAGTGACCGCCATCTTGGAAGTCATCCTTTCACTATAAAATGAGAAGGTGACATTTGTACTGTCATTTATCATGTACACCATCCATTACTATAGTTTTTAATACATGTGTCACAATAATGTAAGATTTAAAGGAAAGTACTTCTGCACTTCTGTACTTAACTAAAAGATTTTTAGGAACTCTGATAAAGCTCAGAAGCTTACAAGGAACTTTTAAATAAATGCGTAAATGTTTAAAGAAAAAAGTAAAAGTATTTTTTTAAAAACGACTACTTTTTGCAAAAACTATTTTCGTCATAACTTAACACAAATTATAGATACCCATTGAAAATAACTTTGTTTAGGTTGGATCTTAAGCTAACCAACATTTTTTAAATAATCTCTGAAAAAACACGCTTCATGAAAATCATACGCAACAAGTCTTAAATAAAAACACAAATATTCTAAAAATAGAGAAGAACAATAAAAGGGGTTCTGTGTTAGTAATTAAAATTAAAAATAATTAAATTAAAAGTTTCCCATAATTACCTTGAGGAAGATTACTATTTTAATTTTGTATTACTTAATTCATTTTTTGGTTAAGTATTTTATATTTATCCCATTTATTGTGATTAAGTCATTTACCGCATGCATAAAGTTTAATACCCTTACAAACGAAGACGAGTATTTTAATAACATGGAAGCCCGTTTAAAATATTATAATAAACAAATGAAATAAATTAAATTAAAAACTAAGAAAATAACGATACGATTACATTTTTACTTCAAAATGTGAATGAATGTATGTTATAAATAAACTCCATGAGACTACTAATGTTTGTTTATAATATATGAGAAGACAGCACTGTTTTTAACTTTCTATTCATTATAAAAATATAGTCCCAAATTTTTACTGACTACATGAGCAAAATTTCCTTACTCGTTTCTTTTTTATACCAACCTCATTTTCGGTGTGATTTTTATTTAAGTCATTTTGTGATTCCTGATAATCATCACTACTTTCACTCGATACTGTTATTGCACTTGAGTCTAAATTGTATTCAATTTGAGTTTGTTCATCATCTATCAAAGTTTCATTAAGCGATATATTTATTTCATGTGATTCTAAAAGTGTACTGTTCTCAGTGGGATTAGTTTGACACCAATTGGTATGAACTTCCTGACATTCATGATGATTTTTAATCATTTCATGTTGTTTGTCATTTTCATTTTCATTACTTTCAATATGATAGTACGTCGTTGACGACGCTGGTACTTCAACTTGTTGAGGTAAATTGTGGTAAGATTCACTATAATCGTGGTGGGAAATATTTAAAGAGGTATGTTGTTGACTTTGTTGTTCTATTAAATTAATTTGTGACGTAGTTGGTGATGGTGACAGTGATTTGTACTCATTAAATGTTTCACTATTGCTATTGTAAAAATTTTGTTCCTTAAGTTTTTCCAAATTTTCATAGTAATCTTCCCAAGGATCATGGTAGGGTTGAATATTATCATCAAAGAAATTTCCACTATCATAATTCGATACACTAGGGGAGGAAGGCAAATTAGGGTTGTTGTTGTTGTTTATGTTGTAATTGTTGTTGTTGGTTTGTGTCCAAGTTGGAACATTGTTTTGAAACTCTTCTATTGGCCAATATGATATCTTTTTTCATACATTTTTAATTAATTGTGTTTGTTTGTATGGAAGTAAGTATATTTGCATTTTTTGATTTTGTGGAAAAAGAAAAATCAAAATGTTTGGTAATGATTAGTTATTGTTAGTTGAACATGCTTTATACAATGAACAAATACATTTATAGGAGAAAGGTAAACAGTTATGGGAAAGTTTTTCATAGCTGAACAATAAAGTTAACTTAAATTTTTGTAGGAACAGGGAACATATTGCACTCCTATCATTATTTCCTATTTTAATGATTTGATACCTTTCCCTATTTTTCTAATATATACATAATATCTGATTAGTTAAAACGTAAGTAGCAATTTCAAAGAATTTAAGGTCCAAAAATGTCTAGAGTTATATTTGAGAAAATACAGGTTTCCAATAAAGTTATTCATATTAAATAGCTCGGTATTGTGGCAGCTGTCATCTTTTGACATAAGAAAAGTGACAACAACTTTATTACTAAAATGGAAGTTCATTCCAAAAATGGTTAAAATTTGGCAGTCATAATCCGCAAGACTAAAGCACTGTTGGGTTGTAAAATTTTACAGTTTTATCCTGGAATTGCAAGATATTGATGTGACTGCAAGTAAAATTGAGTGACCGTATTTTTTCTAGAAGGTGTGAACTTTAATCTTGTGATTTAAATCCTTTCTTTTCTTTCTTTGGAAAACGTCAAATATAAAAACTATTTCATGGCTCCACAATCGATTCAAGACTTTAAAGCTGCAATTTGTGGAATTATCCAATTGGATTTCCTGAAAAGCATGTGGTTTTGAAACGTTCACACTTTGGTTTATGTAAATCGTTTTCGATTCATTAATTTTTGAAATATTCGTTTATTTCTCTTAAAGTTTTAAGTTTTTTAAATGATATCCAAAATTAAAATTATCAGAAGTTATGAATTGTGTAATCATATTCAACGATAAAATTTATTTTAAAGAAAGTCCATGAAACAGGAATTATAATTGTCTGATAATGGAAATTAATTCCCTTTTTTTTCATCTGGCAACTCTATTTTAAGTGTCACTTTGACAGTTTTATAGATATACGTAAGTCATTTTAACAACAAAAGAACGTTTAGAAATCGTTATTACTAAGAAATTATCATCCATAGTAAGGAACTTTAAAATATTTTTGTAGAGCCAGTTTTCGACTAATGTTTTCTTAATAGTTTTGGATAATTATAAACTAATTTATTTGTTATCAAAAGTATTTTTTTCTATATTTGCTGTAGTAGAGCCGCAGATTTCACTTTCTTCGGCTTAAATAAATTTCTTATTCGATTTAATTTGTTTAAGAACAAAATTTTGTTTGTCTAATGATTTGAATTTAAAAATAGAATATATCAATACTTCTTTACGCACCAAATACAAATAAAATGTTTATAAATTATTTATTGAGAACCTAATCACTTGTTTTGAAATTTCTCTTTCTCTCATGAAATTAAGTAATTTTAAGTTTTTTTCCTGATAAGACCTTTTAATCTTCTTAGAATTGTAGGAAATAAAAAGAAGACAAAAACTCTAGAAAATAAGTCAAAACTTATGTTGTTTTGAACAAAACACGTGGTTAGATTAGATTTTATAATTTTCGGCATTGGACATCATCTTATCTTTATTGGCTGTTCTACGAAATGGCCTTGACTTTTTTACTTCTTGTGCATTAGGCAAGTTCTATTTTTCATTTCACTTGATAATAAAAATAATCATTATCAATAATTATATTGAAGAGAAGGATAAAATGAAGTGGGAGTAATCCAAAATTGGAATTGTAATATTTGTAAAATTTTACCGGTAAAAAAAGCTTACTTTTTGTTGAATTTGTGTTCTTAAAATAGATTTTCTTTTTTTAGAAAATAACAAATTTAGTTGACATTTAAACATTCAATACTTGATTAGAAATTGCTTATAATTTGAAATATTTATACGTTTATTTGAGGTTCTTCAAAATTGATGTGCAAATCAAAAAAATTGTTTACAATGAAATGTTTTTATATATGTTTATGAGCATTTTGTGCATTTGAAAGATCTGTGTGCATTAAAAAATAAGTAATAATCGTAACCAATTCCATGTTTGATTTTGAACATTAAAAGTGCAATTTGAAAGTGAAATATCCGGGTCGAGGGACCAAAATTCTAATTTTGTGTGTTTATAAAGTAACTTAAAAGAATTATAAAATTATTTACAGTTTTTCATTCTTAAATTCAATAAAATATCTACAAAAGAAAAATAAGCACCTAACCGACTATACTAAGAAAAAATAAAAACTTCCTTTTCCAACAAAATTTAAGAATATGACATCTCAATCTTACCTCCTCTTGGAGAAAATAATCTGCATGTGGTAGCTTGTATATAAAACGAAACAACACTCATTTGTTAAATTTTATTTTTGTTTAAATTAAAAAAAAAAGAAACAACTTAACTTGTTAAAGTTTAAAAAAAAAAGTAAATAAACTCAGATAAAGGATTTAAACGAAACAAAAGACAAAACAAAGTTAAAATATTAAGTATAAGCTTCAAAAACTCACCATTTGATCGGATAATCTTTGATGAACGTTATCACAGAAAATATTCCACCACAATTGAATGAAATCACCACAGTGAGTAAACATTGGTGGAATACTAGCTTGTTTGGTTTCAGAATTGAAATTCAACAGCCATGGCTTCACTTTTCCAGCAAAATGAAGAATTTTTATTTTATTTTTAAATCTGTGCGTGATGGAAAAAAAAATGGAGAACATAGTGAAAATTATTCTATGGATGAATTTATATTCACCACACTAACTCTTTAAATGCTGGCAAATAACTGTAAACTGCAAAAGCAGCTGTATTGTATGTGTATGGCAAATGCTTAGTGATGTCAGTGTGGGCCCATTGTGAAAAGTATGAATTCAAAATGCCCTGATCGCCTCCATCGAAACTGCCATTTTTCGCTGCGAATTCAATGATCGAGGTGAAGGTGGCTTCATTTGGACGGTACACAAAGACACCAGAATTAAAGCAATCTGGCCAACATACTTCTGGTGCGGCTGATAGCTCTTCACGTTCCATCAGTTCATCGCAATTTTGAATGACCTAAAAGATAAAACTCCACATTGTATTCACCTCACCATTTTATGGCATCATCAAACTAAAAAACCTACAAGTGTATCAGAATCGAGGAAGACACATTTCTCATATTGCACAAGTTTCCAGGCATGGAGTTTTGTGAACGTGATACCGAGTTCTGGACGTGCTAAAATGGCCAAATTGGTGGCATCTTTTGAGTCCAAAACATTGACCTCTTGAACTAGATTGAAGACTTCTCGTAGCCGGCTGCGCATTGCTTCGGATACAGTTGGTGTGATCATAACAACCAAATCATGAACGGTTCCAACGCGTTTCAGTGAATGTGCCAGAACCATGGCGCCCAGGGAGTATGCATCGTTTGTTGTTAACGTCACCCACGCACATTCTGTAAAATAAAATAAATTATTTAAATCTTTTATGTATTTTTTTTTTTTTTTTAATTTGTTGAAATATTAATTTTTCTTCTTTGTAAATCTTTTTTAATTTGAACTTTTGATGTTTTTAATAATTTCTTTCACACCATAACATGCAATCGCACTCAATTTTCTTGTAAGAAATCATTAATTTTCTTATAAGAAGGCGCAATTTTTATATTTATTTACATTTACACAAAATTTTGTGTATATCGTGCCTTTTTTTAAATATTGGATCTTAAAAATCTAGAGTAAATAAATAAATTTTTATTTTTATTTTAGTTTATTTGACGAGGAAAATATACTAAGAAGATTCTGGGTGTGTGCCCAGTTTTTATTGTGCGATGATAAAAATAAATTAATTTAAAGCGATACGGCTTATGAAATTTCTTGAGATGATATTATGCTTGAGTAATGAGTATGGTCTATCCAGCTACTATATAGTTTATTTTGTATTGTCAAAAATTTGACGAAGATTAATGATGACAATAGAATGGATGTTCGAAATGATAAATTTCGACAGGTGATTGGAGGTTTAAGTTTTTTTTGTTAAAATGAGGTGGAACTCAGTTGATTTTTTGGATAAGTAAAATTTATGAGATTTCTTTTCGAAAATTTTTAATAAGTAGGTGCTGAACTGTTTTTTGTTATAATTTATTTTAATTAGGTTAAAGTAAAAAGTCTTAAATTAAAGGAAAAAAAATTGATTTAAATTAATTTTAATTTTTGTTGTGATTCTAAGCAATAAATCTGGAGCACCTAATTTCGTCTATTTGTAGAAAAACTTAGAGCAGATATGTTTTTTTTAATAGAACTATTTAAAATAGCACTTAACAAAATTTAAAAAGGAGTACTTAAATTTTTTGAATTTCATGTACATACTTCTATTAGGTTAGGTAAATTTTACTTTTTTGGAATTATAAATCATCCAATCCAGATCGGATCAAGAAATTAAAATTGCTCGGGTAATCAAATTATTTGACATTTAGAGCGGAGTTGCCCTTCGATCATTTTGTTCAATTTATTTGATCTTTTTTTTGGGGAAAAATGAAACCTATATTTATTTTATCATAGTTTGACATATTTACTTTAGTTTCCCGAAATTATGTTTTATTTTGATAAATATTTCCAGTACTTTATCGATTACATAAAAAACAAGTAAATATTAAGTCATTCGTTTCAGATAAATAAAAATGTCAATGTGAAAACACTGTTTTTATGGAAATAGTTAGGAGTGATACCAAACTATACAAGACAAAATGTCATCTGGTGTGAAATAGAAAAACTAATTTTTGTATCATGGAAATATATCGCAGTAGGATTTTGCTTTGGTGTTGTAACGCAAATAAATAGATGATCTGATCTGGATCGCGAGAGAAATGGAACAGTGCTATGATCTTAAGTAAACAATTTAATATACATTTGTTACGACTTATTTTAATGTGATACTTTTATTGTCAAAAAAGTATGCAGTATTTCATTAAATAAAGATTCTTCGTGAATTTTATCTTTAAAAAAATGTTTTTGAAGTTACCACAGATTTTTTTGAGGTAAATTTTCTTGACTTGTCTGAAATTGAACTTAATGACTTTTTTAAATAATAATAATTATGGAAATATGAGCCTCAAAACTATTGGCCAAAGTAAATATTTGTATTCTTCTTTAAACTGAAAAAACAAGAAGAATAGCATTTTATACGTTCAAGGAGTTAGTCACATTTCCAATTTCAAAGATTTTTTTTTGTTTTAAACGGTTCTCTAGGACCCCAAAAATATATATAATTAAAGTTGCTAGTTTTTGGAATGTGTGTATTAAAGGTATAACAAAGTTGCTACTACTCCAAGCTTTAGATGCTTTTATCTCATAACCCTGATAATTTTTAATGGATTGATTTGAAATTGAAAATAAGCAAAAGAATACCAGAACCCTACAATAAATGAAATGATTTTCAATTTGGAAGCACTGAAATTAAGACTGTTGTCATTTTGAAGATGAATACATTACTTAACAAAGAATTTGTATTAAGGTGACATTTCATTTTATAACAATGATGAGTGATTTTGAGTTTAAATCTCATTTATTTTTGTACAAATAAGATTTTTGGGAAAAAACATTAATGTATAATTAATCTTTTTTAAGTTTTCTTTTCTTAAAAAATAATATTTTTATGGCTTTTATTAGTTACTAGCGGCCCGTCCCGGCCTCGCACGGGTAGACATAAATAGGTACAGATATTGAAGTTATAAGCATGCTAATTAAAACGACCATGAATCACTAAATTAGAAAACATTTTTTCGTCCTATCATTAATACTCTTCGCAGCATATGCGATGAAAGACATTTTATGGCTAATTTTCTTACACCTTCGGTTGGTTTAATAGGAATTTCTAAAGATTTCTATAGTAATCTAGTACTAAATATAGCCTATGTTACTAAGTGATAATGTAGCTTTCTAATGAAAAAAGAATTATTAAAATCGGGCCAGCACTTTTTGAGTTTATTCGTTACATACAAAAATACAAATCTTTCCTCTTTATAATATTATAGTGTAGACTAACAGCAGTAGCTCTAAAACTATTTCAACTTTTTTCAAGATACTGTTTCTAGTAAAAAAAATAGAAATATACAGTTCAAAAGTTAAACTTATAAGAAAATTAACTAGAAAGTTAAATTTTTGCTTTTCTACCCAAGCATTTAGCAAATAAATCAAAAATGACAAATAAAACAAACAAAATAAGATTTCTTATTTTTGTTCTATGAGAGACTTGCAAATAATTGTGCTTTATTTGTTCACTGATGAGCCTTGCGGGACAGTTTTGGCTATCATTGAATTCAACCAGGAAAATATTTTAATTAATATTTTAATGCGTTTTTTTTTATCAGAAAATAAACGAAAATTAAATAGTGATCGATTAGAAACTATGCAATAAATTTAGTTTAAGGAAACAAAGTTTAACAAAACAATTATTTTTTGCATAAAATGTTATTTGGTCCAATTTCATAAAATTCCAATGACAGATCACTGACAGATGTGGAGTCCCTTGCATCAGATCACTGACAGATGTGGAGTCCCTTGCATCCACATCTGTCAGTGATCTGTCACAGCTATCATTCGTTGAAACCAATCATATGTAATTGTTTGACAGGTTGGTTATAGCTATCATTGAACATTTCTGTCAATGGGTACAATTTTCCTGACGATAATAAAGCATTTTCTGATTTAAATCAAGATTTTGAAGTTATAGTTAATAACTGAAAGTAAAACTGACAGATGTGAAGACAAAGAAAATAAAACACTCAGTAAAAATTTTAGTTGACAATTATAAACTCAAAAATCAGCTGTTCATTGAAAACGATTTAATTATTGAGAAATTAACTAAAACAAAAGTTTTGGGTTAAATAGAGTTTTTTTTTTGTAAATAAAAATTGTTAAACTCAATATCTTGATTTTAATATCAAACATAACAAAGTAAACTTTCCTAATCGGGTTTACATCTTGAAACAAAATTTTCAATAATGAAAATCAATGATAGCTATAAATCACACCTACAGGTATGTATAGATCAGGAAAATTTGTTCAATGACAGAAATGTCAAAAATATTCCACACATTAATTTTAAAGATAAAAACAAATGATAGCTATAACTATAGTCTTAGGCCTAAAAAGTGAAAACACAAAAGTTTAAATAAAACGATTTTGATTCGATAATAGGAAAAGATAGAATCAAATGAAGCTGTTAAAAAGTATGTACAAGAAAAGAAACAAATGGAAACAATGAAATCGAAATTGTATTTCTCAAAATAACGGGTTATCCATTTTGCGGCTTCAAAAGAGCTGAAATTCGACATCTGTCAAACTAAGTTGTTAAGACATTTTTTTTTCAGTTGAAATTCTGACATTAACTTTACATTTACATTTATTTGGATTGCTTAACTATCGCACAACGCATACAAATTGTTGAAACCTGCCACAAAAATGGTGATTCTGTCACAACCACATGCCGTGCTTTAAGAGGAAATTATGGTTCACATAATCCATTGTCCATTCACAACGTTTGTCGTAGATACGTCGAATAGTCGCTTGAACAACAGGCAGTGAACGGTGATTTTTCGAATAAAATTTTCTTCAGCGAAGAAGCACATTTCTGACTCGGTGGGTATGTTAATAAACCAAAATTTTCGTATTTGTGGTTCTGAGAATCTTCAAGTAATTAAAGAAAAGCCATTACACCTACAAAAAGTCACTATTTGGTGCGTTTTATTGGTCCGGAGGTGTGATTGGACCTTACTTCTTCAAAAACGACGATGGAACGACTGTCACCATCAATTCGCAACGTTATGGTCATTATGATAACCGACTTTTGAAGAATACGACTTGACACAACTCGAACGAATATGGCTTTATTGCAAGAGATATTTCCTGACCACGTAATTTCTCATCGTGGCGATATTAACTAAACCGAAACCATGCAATTTGACACCGCTGGACTTTTTTTTGGGTCTGAGCGAAAGACCGTGTTTATGCAGATAAACCAATATGCGTCAAAAAGTGGTCGAACATTACGTCTAATTTGAGAAAGCACTTTTTCATGACAAGAATTACTCTTGGAGAATTTGTCAATTCCTCGCAAGAGGCAGTACCCATGAAAAAAACTTTAGGTGGTACAGGCAGTGATCGAACCCAAGACCTCACGCATGAGGTCAGCGTTCACTTTTTATAATAAAAAGAAATATCATGAAAATATATATTTTATATGTGTTTTATTTACGTTTACTTTTGAAACCCCAAAATGGATAACCCTGTACAAGTCATCTATCTGCCGAAACATTTCTTTCTGTTTTGCCTTGGATTTTATGCTTTGGTTTATTTGAGTGTGTGTGAGTAAATGGAGAAGTCAAAACTACAATATAATCCATTCAAACTTGATTGGAGAATTTTCTACCATGAGCTGAATTATAAAAATCTTGTGGAAAAGTCTCTAATCTTTTTTCAAAAAGTATTGAAAAATTTACTCCGGGAATTTTGGATTTTATGGTCTTAAAATTTACGGCGGTACCTAATTTTTCAGTCTTTCAAAACTAACTATGCATGTTTGCCAAAATTTAAAAATGTATTAAGTAGTAGTTTATATAGGTAAAAAATCATAAAGTTCAAAGCAAATTTCTTGGTTAGCAGTAATTTATTACTTGTTGAAAATAAATATTTTTTAAGCATGATAATTAATTTGCAAATGTTATTAGTTTGCAGCCATACATATTTTTTTTTTAAATAAAACATCTTAATCAGATTTTAAATTATATACCTAGTATAAGTTCAAAGAACTAAAACATTTTTATTATTCACAAAATATAAAAATAGATATTTTACAATTTTTAAAAAAGAGGAGACAAACACAAGAACAGTAAGAGTTTTTTTCACATTTTTATTATTTTTGTTTTCTAAACGAAAACAAATATTAATGAGTAACATTACAAAATTTATCTGCATGCTTTTGATTGATGAGTTTGTTTTTGGTTTAGATGGTATTTTTTTTTAAACAATACATAGTTTTTTTTATATTTTTTAGTTCCTATAAATATAGAAAAATATGTTATATAGTAAATAACAGAGTTTTTATTTAAAATCACACAGCAAACAAAAATTTTAATTTTTTTTGATAAATTGATTTTGGCATTGAAAAAATTATGTTTCATTAATTTGTATACAATTTAATATCAGCAGCTGTTAGATGTTGGCAATTTATTTTGTTTAATTTTATTTTTCTTAAGCAAAAGTTGTGTTTTTATTTTTTTGTATCTACCTTCTAAATAAAATAAGGCTTCCAGTGATGAGGCACAGCGCGTGTTTTGTATGATGAATAAAAATACCAATTAAATTTGTTCAGTAAAAATTGTGAGTGTGTTTTCATTTTTCGTTTTCTTTTTTGGTAATTTAATTGAAATCCTAAAAAAATAAAAATTAAAATTAAAAGTGTTAATGTTAATGTGTGTTATTAGATGGTAAATGAAACCACATTTTTAAACTTACCAGATACTCAAAAACTACATAACATCTTAATGCATAGATACATTAATCATTATATTTTAAATTTGTATTAAAATCACAGAAAACAAAATGAACCACATTCTCGAATTGCTTGCGTTTTCGAGAACAATCATCATCAGCAGGAGGTTTTGTTCTGTGTTCGTTCTAATTTTGGATGAATAAGTATTTTTTTTTTTAATTTTTTGCGCGCACTATATAATTTAATTTTGGAATCAAGTTGAAGATATCACACACTCACACGTGTTCTACTTAATTTGAATTTCAAAAAAAAAAAAACTGAAGATAAAAATAAAAGATGCGATGCAAAAAGTCTTTAAGAATTTATTTCAATGCATTGCGGGAGGTTGTATTATCCATGTGTGTGAGTTTTATTAATAAACGAATTTAAATAATTAAAATTTTATTTTTTATGAGGGGAATGTTAAGTAGTTCTTATAAGAACACCCACGTTTTTGAAAACATTGTCAACACGTTTTTGACCTTGAAAAAATAAGATTTGTTGCAAATGCTTAGCAAAATTTTATTAGTTTTTTTTAAAAAAATTGGTTGTCTCAAATTTAAAAAAATATCTGTTTGAAAAATGTTCGTATAAAAATAAATTAGAAATTTAATTTTTAAGGACAAGAAATAAATCAAAAGAAAAACTGGTTACAATTGATTAAATTTTCGAGACTTTACTGTCATTCTAACAAGGCATGAGAAAAGTCTAAGATGCAAATCATCGCAGTTGAAAAATGACTCAAGAGATCTTTTCAAACTTCTGGTTTTCATTGAAATTGTGAACTTATATTTCAACTTAAATACACCTTGCTCTTTTTTTTCTTCCTCGCATAACTCACATCTTCAACACAACAATAATGACCTCTATATATCCCACTTCTTAGAAGATGTCCAAAATTATCCCTATCCCAAAAAAGGAAAGAAAAAGGAGTACACATCCATATCTATACTTCCTTTTGTATCTAAAGCTTTTGAAACTCTTAAAAGTAACCAATTAAAAAAATATATTAGAGACAAACAAGTCTTGACACCTCTGCAGTCAGGATTCCAGTCTGGACAAAGTTTCATTTGAGCTTTGCTTAATATCTCCGATGACATAAGACAGGCTTTAGACCAAAAATTTACTACTGTGATAAACTTACTTGACTTTTCGAAGGCATTTGATTGCGTGAATTGTAATCTTCTCTGTAATAAACTGTAAACTTATTATAAACTCTCTAACGCAACTAAAAATCTTATTTATTTATATTTGACCAATCGTATGCAAAACTAATCTTATAAAGGTAAACTGTCTTCGTTTCTTTCTGTTCATGCTGGTGTTCCTCAAGGATCAATCCTTGGGCCTTTACAGTTTTCGTTTTTCATTAATGATCGGCGATGATGTTCAGTTATATATAAGCTTCTACCTGAGCGTCGAACTTGTCGAGTTGTAGAAGCTGAGTAAGGTCAATGATTCTCGGGAATTATTTCTCCAGAAGAGTCCTTGAACCAAAGGTCGCTCGCCCCTCCCCTTCCCAATCCTTTACCCCCCTCCTCCGTCAGATCTGTGCTATTATGCTGGCTGATGTCTCCTTACCCCCTGACTGTATGGTGTATAACTGTCTGTCATGCCTAGTTTCCTTCCTGGGACGCTTATGGCTTAATTGCTGTTCGTCTCTCCTTTCTCAAAACATATCCTTCCCCTTAAACTTCCCAATTGGGCTGGATCTAAGGTGTTATACGACCCGTGCCGATGATCAGCCAGGCTGAGGGCCCAATTAAAAAACTAGCTCAGTCGCGAACGGAGTATCCGGATACCTGGCGACCTCCGGATTAACCAGCCTTATCTGTATACACGGATCTCTGTACAGATGGACCACCCCTTATCCGCTACTCGTGGGATTTTAAATGAACAAAACAAAACAAACAAAACAAACAAAACAAAACCAAAAAACCGTATCGGCCAGCAGTACGACGGCAAAGTTGTCTGCTGTACCGGCCAGCAGTACGACGGCAAAGTTGTCTGCTGTTCATCCCTCTTCCACTGGTGCTGACATGGCTGTGGACACTCACAGCCCTGTTGTCGCCAGTGGAACATCGGATAATCATGTAAAATTACCTTCTTCCTGTAGTGAGGCAGTTGTGAAGAACGGCTCCTCTACTACCACTGAGAGTAAACCTCTCAAATCGTCAACACCTCGAGTCGGAGGTAGCAGGGCTGTGATGCCAGGTCCTTCTACCTCCAAAACAAAGGCTCCTAAAGAAGGTCCTGGGGGAGATGGGCGTAAGCTCAGACCCTCCAAGGCCTACTATAGGGACATACGAAATGCTAAGAGGATTCTCCAGACGTTTGGTGAACAACTAGGCGCTGGAGGAAACTCTCAGCATGACGCCAAAATAAATTGGGCCAAGAGCTTCCTCGCCAAAAATAATTTAAAGACCAGCCAAGACTCAACGTCGAAGCGACAAAGGTCTATGGAAGGTAGTGTTTCACTACCTAAACGCCCCAAAGTGCTAAACACCAGCACTCCTCTCGACCCTCGCAAGGATAAAATGTCCTTCAGCGAGTACACCTTAGTTGCCTTCTTAGACATAGAAGGTGCATTTAACAATGTCGACACATCTGCAATTGCACGTGTATTGACATCTCTGAAGGTAGATAAGTCGATCAGCGAATTGATTAATCAGATGCTGATAAGCAGGATTATCAATTCAAAACTGGGCGATTTTACTACACAAAGGGGTGTCAGCAGAGGTACGCCACAAGGTGGTGTCCTATCCCCTCTCCTCTGGAATTTAGTAATAAATGAATTACTAACTACTCTAGAAAGAGAGGGATACAGAGTGTTTGCCTATGCGGACGATGTTGCTATTGCAGTAACGGGTAAACATCCCAATATACTAAAAGAACTCTTACAAAACGCTTTAAATAAGCTCACCAGATGGGCTAATCGGTGTGGACTAGGCGTTAACCCACAAAAAACCGACCTTGTCCTCTTCACAAGGAAATACAAAGTCCCACACATTGACCCTCCCCTCATAAATGGTGTACCACTTAAATTCTCTGATCAAGCAAAATACTTGGGTCTCATTTTAGATAAGAAATTAAGTTGGAAACCTAATATTCAAGAGAGAATAAACAAGGCCACAGTAGCCCTGTTCTCCTGTAAAAAGGCCATTGGTAATAAATGGGGCCTACAGCCCCGTATTACACACTGGCTATACATCTCGGTCATAAGACCGATCCTTACTTATGGAGTAGCGGTATGGTGGACGGCGATAGATACAGCGACAAATCGCGATAAACTAAGCAAAGTCCAACGAACAGCCTGCCTGTGCATGGGAGGAGCACTTCGCTCCACCCCCTCCGCCTCACTAGATGTTCTGTTCCATCTAATACCGCTGGACTTTTTCAGCAAGCAAACGGCCGCTAATACTGCCATACGGCTTCAGGCCTCCTCTCTGTGGATCAATAATGGAATTGGCCACACCACTATTTTGAACTCGTTCAGAACTATAAATAGTAATATTGACTACACCATACCCCATCCTCAGTTTAACAACTATAGCTTCAAAGTGACTATACCTCCCAGGTCTTCTTGGGAGAATACATCATTTTTGAACGATGGTCCTATAAACTTTTATACAGACGGATCAAAAACGGAGGATGGGGTTGGTGGTGGCGTATACTCAGATAGACTTAACTTAAGTCTCTCTTTTCGTCTACCCGATCATTGTAGCGTGTTCCAAGCTGAAATCCTGGCTATAAAAGAAGTCCTATCCTGGCTTAGAGAAAACGTTATATCAACAAATGATATACGCATCTTCTCGGATAGCCAAGCTGCGTTAAAATCCTTAGACTCTGTCTCTACAAATTCACTAACAGCCCTAAATTGTCGATCATCTCTTACGGAGATGGCTACACAGTTCAACATTCACCTTTTCTGGGTGCCGGGCCATAGAGACATTCCAGGAAATTGCAAAGCAGACGAACTTGCAAAAAGCGGAACAACTTTACCTCTGCTGGCTCACAATGCTAGCATAGGTATCCCCTTAGCTACATGTAAACTCATGCTAAAGCGAGATACCATAGAGAAAACAAACCTCAGGTGGAATAACACCACCACCTGTGTAGCGACTAAACGAATTTGGCCTAATCTTAGCGCCAAGCGCTCAAAACAATTAATCTCTCTGAGTAGATTGCACATTAGCTACGTTATAGGTGTCCTGACTGGGCACTGCTTAATAGGAAGGCATGCTATTCGACTTGGAGCCCCTGCAAATGATTTTTGTAGGAGTTGCATGGACGAAGAAGAAGAGGAGACAATCTCTCATCTTCTGTGCACATGCCCTGCCGTATCACAAAGACGTAGAATCCACCTTGGAGACTACTACTTTAACGATACCAGTGATCTAAAAAATTCAGACATTACTTGTCTCCTACGCTTCATTCGAAGCTCCAATTGGTTCAACGAGTTAAGCTGATTAACTGATCCATGTGGTATCACAACGGACCATACTTTGGTCTAAGTGTGTTGGACTTCCCAAACCAACAGCCACTTTAACCTAACCTTACCCTTCCTGAGAGCATGATTAAGGATGCAATAGCTAAAATGAACATTGATCTACAGTCTATATTTGATTGTTCGGCCCGAAACGGGCTTAATCTAAATCCTGAAAAAAACTAAAGTTCTTCCAATATCGAATTAAAAACTCAAACCTGAAAACTTCCTTTTCTTAACATTAAATAATTCCATAATTGATTATGTTACACAAGTCAAAAACTTAGGATTGATCTTTAACAATAGACTTACTTGGGCTACCCACATCGATACTATAACTATTGTGTCAAAGATTTATGCTTCGCTCGTTAATGTCACCCATTCTGCCTATAATTACGTATGGGTGTGAGCTGTTTGCAGACCTTGACTCTCACCTGGCTCAGAAATTAAAGGTAGTATTTAATGCCACTGCTCGATTTGTTTTTAACCTGCGTAGATTTGATCTTGTCTCGTTTCAGGCTTGTCAACTTTTTAGCTGTAAACTGGAAGCTTTCTTCAAGTATCGGTGTTTAATCTTACTTTTCAATTTGATTGTTAAAAAGACTACAAGTTATCTATCTAACAGACTTAATTAAGTTTTATTTGATGTACAGCTGCTTTATAAATAATTAAATTTGTTGCATTCCAAAAACTAAAAGTTTTTCCAGAAATGTGAAAGTTTAAAAGTTTGAGCTTAAAAAACAATAAAATTAGAATTTTAATCTTCTTGCCAATTTATGTGTCCATTTATATAATATTCCTAAAGTAGTACTTAAAACCGACATTCCCTATTTTATGATTAAAAAGCAATAAGAATGGTAACACTAATTATAACAACCTTTGAATAAAGAGACTTAGAAGTCAGAACTCTGATAAATTGGTGACATTTTTAAAGAGAAAAACTTTTGTGGTGAATTTTGTTGAAATTCTCTCTAAATGAGAGCAACAAATGACACAATTAAATTCAAATTTAACCGGTTACGTAGAAGAAGATAAAAGTAAGCAATAATATGTATTTAATCAACAAATAAAAATAAAAGAAATAAAAGGCTGGCTATACGGTCATTGATAAGATAATAATTGAAGAGAGACTCACTCACTAAATTAATGACGTTTACATGACACTCACTGAAGACTCTCTCAAAATTACACCTCTTTTTTTCTCTCCTATATGACATTCATTTTGGCGGGCTTTGCGCAGTTGAAAGATTTTTTAAAATTTTATTTATTGGCACAAAAATTTAAAAGAAAAAAAAATAAATTGCGAGGCTAATAAAATAAAACAAAAAATAAGAAACAAGTTGTGCAAGAGCCAAAATAATAAAACGCAACACTTATACGTATGAACTTATATACATAGCTTGAGGTTGATTAGCAGACTTGTACAGAACATTCGTACAAATCGTACTGAAGAACAAGACGCTATCTATATTAATACCTTAAGAATGAAATGTTTTTTGGACCTTGGACATGATATTGTCTGTCTAGGACGTTGTTTTTTTCCTGCTTTTGTTTCTTTGAGATAATAATAATGTCAATGTTATGGTTCATTGTAATTTCCCGATTGTAAATTACGAGGTATTCAAGGCCATGACACAGTTTGAAAGAAAGTTTTACATTTGTTAATTTTTAGTCATTGGTTTATTTACAAAAATCTATAATTAACTAAGAACTACTCATACAAAATTTACTAATAAAAAGTAATTTTTATACAACTTGTACTTCATCGAGGTTTTGATTATCTTCTCATTGCGTTTTTTTTTTTCAAAAATAAAACCTAAAGCAAAGCTGAGTGTCTTGTAACTGGAAATCAAAATTAAATTTTCCAATTGATTTTTGGAAGGAATTGACAAGAATAATTCTTGTCATGAAAAGTGCTTTCTCATATTAGCCGTTCGGATTTGACTGTTGCGCCTTTGCAACAACTTAGCCTTTGCAACACTGTTTTTGGATGTCTTCAACATTTTTAAAGGGGCATATTTTAAATCCTATTGTTTTGTTTATGGTACTGAAAAAAAATATTATTTTTTCGTCCTCCAAAACTTAACTTAAAACGGTAGTTAATGAAAATACGTAGATTATAAACTTTATCACCATGTTCTTATCTTATTTCTCAGAAAAAAATAGAATACGCTTTTGCATAACTTCAAAAAAAAGTCCCGTTATTTTTGATTAGACAAATATTTGGCACAACATCATTTCACATAACAATCGACTCATCACAACTTACTTGCGGAAAGGGTTCAAAATCATCTCGATTTTTTTTTTTTTTTAAGAATCCAATCGTAGATGTAATAGTGTAAAAATTTTAAGCAGACTTTGGCAAGATATGGCCAGATCACTGCAAAAAGTATTAACCACTAATCTATAGGGGAAAATGCTGGAAAGCTGGGCATTCGTCGCAATAAGTGCGTTTTTTTCGTATTCCATATATAGTACAGTGAGAAATTGCCAAAAAAACGATCCGCAGTAGTCCAGTTTTTATATTTGAAAGTTGATACAACTGAATATTTGCCAGAATAATTTATCAAAAAATTCCAAAAAAATAGCGAAATTCAGAAATCGTGTAAACTGATTTTTGATAGTTGACTATTAAAATCAAGAAAATACGTCTGTGTAATGTGATTGTCGATTTCAAACAATTTGACATAAAATAAAAACATCAAGAAGGGGGTTTGTTAGTAGACTACTACATTAACATCAACATGTGGTGTTGAAGCGAGCTTGAAGCTCACCTAAATTCTTTATATACCTGAATCGAGTTGAAATGAGCTTAATTTGATTCGATTCCCGTCGGAGATCGGAGTAGAGTCAACATTTGTGAAGAAAAATCTGTGTGGAGGAGTTGGTTTTACAGGTAATGCATTATGGTCTGTTTATTTGCATGTTTGTGTACAAAAATATAGTTTTGTTTTAATCAAATACAAAAAAAAAATTGCACATGGAGTACGTAGCATATTCTTATATGGTGCTGGACTGTTCAGTTTTTCATTGATTAACTCTAAACTGAGATAAACCTTTGGTGGAAACATAGCAAAACTTAATTATCTTTTCTACTGTTTTCTTGCAAAATACCCCAGTTAGTCCATTTTCACTAACAAAACTAAATAATGTCAACAGTATTAGATTGATTTTTTTCCCAATAGAAAACACACATGATTCCAAATACACAACTACTCAACGAACACAGCCATCGAGATACAAATGCAATATCAATTGTACCAACATTTGAGAACGAAATCACATAAGATCCATTTGAGGCTCGTATAAATGTCAAAAACCCATCCATAGTAAGATTCTACTCTAACTTTTATCGGTGTTATTCATACTATAGATATTGTTTTTGTTATTCGTGTAAAATCCTACTATACTATGGATAGATTTTCCAACAAAACATGGGTAATGACACTTTCCAAAAACTAAGTAAGATACTAAATTATTTAAACTGTATCTAGAAGACAAAGATTTTCACTTTGCAACAAAATCATCATAAAATTTGTTGTTAAACAATTTAATGTATTGCATACAACTACAATGCACTTTTTAAAAAAGTTAAAAATATGATACGCTGAAATGTTAATGGTATTTCTATAAAATCCGAATAATGATTCCAATATTTTGTAAATTCAAAGTTTTTGGAAAAGAATTAACTTTTTAAATTGATTAAAAAAATATATATAAATTAATAGAATTATTTTTAAACAAAATTTCTGTATGTTTTTTTAACCATAACAAAAATATTCAAATCGCATTTCTCAGAAAAAATTCGAATAAGCTTTTGAATAACTTCAAAAAAAAGTACCGGTATTTTTGATTAAACAAAAAAATTCTAATGAAATTATAAGCAGACTTTAGCAAGATATAGCGAGATCACTGCAAAAATGCTGGAAAGTTGGGCATTCGTCACAATATCCACCGTCGTCGTAGTTGTTAAGATCAACACTCTGCTCACAAGGTAAAGTGGCTTAAGTCGTTTTTTAACATTTTTCAGGAGAACGAATTTAAACTTTAAAAAAATATATAAGGAGAACCGTTTTGAGTAGAAACATGAAAATTGGATACAAACATTATAATTTTCGTCTCTTTTTCTATGCATTTAAGGAATAACAAAATAAGTTTAATTAAAGTTTTTATAAGCAAAATTTGTCACTTAAGCCCTTTTACCTTTTTCTAATTTGTATATTAATTTGGCTTATGTTACTTAAGCCGGGTTTCCGAATTTCGTTTCAATTCTTGTGTGAGCTTTCTTATACATAAGCCGTTTTTAACTTTTTTAAATTTAACTTCATTTTTACTTAAGACTTTTTTCTCTTAGGAAATTTTTGTTAAGTTTTATTGAAATAAAAGTTATTATAGGAAAACAAAACATAGAAATCAGTTAATACAAAAATTAGACTGTAATAAAAGAAGATAGCTTAATAGCACCTAGTCAAAAGTACCATCTTCGACTTCTTCTGTAAGATCCGGATGAAAGCCTGGTTTTGCTTCAGTGCAGAGAGTCTTATAAAAGTCATGAAACTGCTCATCAATCAAAGGGAGCAGCTCCATAAGATCTTGTTTTTTTGCTTCGTTGATTTTGTTTGGTCCATCGTACATCATTTCAAGAGGGCCTGTGCTTAGTTCATTACATCCTCGTTTTATAATATTGAGTATTTGAAATGGTTTTGCTCGCTTAGAGAATTCTTATAACAAATGTTGAATGGAGCATCTGATATGAAACGAAGCCATCTAATGTTCCTCCAATTTATTTTGTTGTTATTGTCATTAACTTTGCGAAAAATGCATTTATTTTTAACAATCGACCCAAAGTTGTGAAATTTGGATCGAGACATCTCAATTACATCAAATTTTGTTTTGGTTCCGACTCCCCATACAAACTGGTACCAATCTCTTGGGTGGTGAATTTTGTAGTTAGTTCTTTTTTCTTTCTTTCAATAATGAAGTGGTCTATGTCACATTCCATGTGTGTGTGACCCGGAATCAAAAACTTGTGATCAATGTACTTTAAATTGTTGGTTTCATTACAAACGCACATCAACATCATTATTGCAACGATCTTATTTTTAGTTTGCCCAAAACAGTGTCGCTGTAAAAAGTGACATGCTCGGTGTCTGGTGGTAGGGCAGAAGGCGAATTTATATGTTCAAATAAGCATGAAGCTATCCCATTGCCACCTCTATTGGCAACAGCTTCATTCCACATGTAACAGTGGTGAGTTCCTTTTACGCAGTCGTGTACAGTCAAATTAAATATATTTAAGTGACGTTAATAAAATGTTACCGAAGATTGTAAAACTGGAGTGGGAAGGCCCTGCTGAAGATCGAAGGTGAAAACTTCCTTACCTCGGTGATTTTTTGCAGACTCGATATCCTTTTTTTTCGATTCATATGCAGAATCTGCATCTTCATGGTGTTGCTTTAGCTCCAGTTCAACCGATGTAAGGGCACCTCCTGTGACTGACGATTTTTGATACTGCATTTATATAACTTTAAATCGAAAATAATATTTCTTTCTAACGTGAATGATCTGCTTTTTATTATTACTTAGAAAAATATCAGTGTTTTCTTAAGAATTTAATACTGGTATACCAATAACAATAAGGGTATTCAATTCATCCAAGTGTAAAAATTGTTAAAATTACTTTACATAAAAGTTTGCATGAACGGCCTTATAATCCATTTACTTAGATGCTGTGTAATAATTGAATCTCTGTGCATTAAATGTCAAATATAGGTATAAACTGTCCTATAAGCTTATACAAACATTTATAAAAATTAGTTCAAAGATGCAGATAAGCAAAATACTTAAATTAATTCAATTTTATCTTTAACTTGGTTTTTATGATTTAAAAATTTAATAACTATTCCGAAAAAAGGAGTGGTTGTTAGTGTATAATTTAATAGTCACAACGTTTGGTTAAGTTTATCAAAAAAATTTTATTAATAATTTTCCGCAGCTAAATCTTATCCTAGGGCCAGTTTTTCAGTACAGGGTTAGAGTTAATCTTGAGTTAACTCACCAAATTTGGTGAGTTAACTCTGGATTAACACACACAATTCTTTTGATATTATCTTCCTTGTTTTGTAAGCCTTTCTGCATTCATCCTTCACTTAAAAACTGCTTCTTGACGTAAATATAGACAAATATTTTTCTTGAGTTAACTAACTCTGGCTTAACTCACTACTGAAAAACTGGGCCTTAGTGTTAAACATGAATACCTTTAATATAATGTTTGTAGTTTATTTATATGTATTTTGTATAAAATGAAAATTAAAAAATAAAACAAGACCAATCACATAATGTACATATAGTTATATGACACTTAAACTACAAAGACAGAGGAGAGCCAACATACCTTTAGGTTTAGGATTCTTATTCTTAACGCCTTTCGAACGTACAAGAATAATCATTTGCATTGCTCTATTCATTTTGATGTTAAAAACTTTTTGTTTATGATAGTATATAGAACACAATTATTGCGAATGTTTTTTTTTTGTTGATACATATATATTATACAAAATACTTTCACTTAAATACTCGTACAACGATTTAATAATATATAATACTTATTTCACTTTTATCAAACGACCGTATTTACGCTTTCAAAACTCAAACTAGAGTGGCTTATGTGTACATAAATCAGTTTCCCCTTTTAGTTTCTTTTTAAATCCAGCATACTTTGATCGGAGTAAAATGGCTTATTTGAATTTAAAACAGCGTTTATTTGAAAAATTTTCCGGGTAAAGTGACTTATGTCCGTTAAACCGTTGTTCCAAACGAAAAAATTTTTTTATTTTTTTTCTTTTCGTTTGGAAAAGTGGCTTATGTTCTCATAGTTCAAACAAAATCACAGATTTCATTTAGGAAAAAAGGATTATGTCATTTACATTAAAAACTGAAAATGGAAAACCGGCTTAAGTATACATAAAATTTAACTTCAAATAGGATTTTGTTTTGGAAAAGTGGCTTAATTGTACTTAAAATTGTCTTCCTTATCAAAAAACTGAAATTTTAAGTTTTTTTTAAAACGGCTTAGTTACACATAAGCCAAAACAAAATTAGATGAAAAAAGAATATGTACTTAAGACGCTTTACCAAAAGCAAATTTTTAAATATGCTGGAATTAAGCCGTTTTTACAATCCTAAAAGTGACTTCCAGATGGAATAGAAACAATCTGAAGACACAGAAATGTAGATAATTTTTCATTTTATTTAAATGTTAAAAAAAATCATTTTTGGCTTAAGTCGACTTAAGCCACTTTACCTTGTGAGCAAAGAACAGGAAAAGGATAAAGTGATTCACTCCACTGGCAAATGCACTACCTTGGTTATATCGTTACTTTATTCTTTGAAAAGACATTCCTAAAGTATCTTAATGAGCCTTTCGTAATAAGAAGCAAACACCTGATTTCTTTCTTAACGCATCGAAATAGATTAAGCGAGAACCCGCTTTCTTATAACCTTTCATATCTAATTCTTCTCATTACTAAATCAAAAATGTTATATTATCAAATTCTGCTTGTGACAACCATTTCTACCAACCTAACTATTTCTATGAGCAATTGCTCAAATAAAGAGCATTTAGTCAAGAGCCATACAAATTCGGATATACCATAAAAAGTTACTATCCAATTTTTTGTTAATTGCTTAAGTTTAAATTCCTTTTAATCCAAATTATCAAATCGATTTTCAAAGTTAATGATATCACCAAATAAATGTATTCGGCGGTTTGAATAAAAAGAATCAGGTCCTAAAAGTCATTTTTACTTACTCAGTTAAAAAGCTTAGTAGCTTTTTAGTAAATCTCGGTAAAGCTTAGCTTTAGGAAAACGGAGTTTGTAACAAAGCCTTTGTTTTGGTCACACAAACATAGTAAAGTTCAAAATTCGATCTTGTCTCTAAGTGACTTAAGCTTAATACAAAAGTAATTAAGAGTATTTTTTTCAAATCCTACTTAACATTTATTTTTTAAATTATTTAAAAACTCAGAGCAACACAATTCCAAAAGGCTTTTCTTTTTAACCTTGAGAATGTACCTACACATACAATTATGCTTCCATCAGAGAATTTTTTTGAATGGCTTTGTGGTAATTTATAAGTTTATTTTGTTTAATTTTTAATTCCCCTAATATTATTTATTGAAAAAATAAATACAAAATTTGTTTTACAAAAATAATTTGGAAAAATCCCATAAGTGTTGCCAAAAAAAACAAAACAAAACTAATTCAGAGAAATAAATCACGAAACTCTTTTTTCAAAAAAAAAGTGTTAAAATTTACCGGAAATATCACATTAAAAAATGTCAAAATATACATATTTATAAAAACAAAAAACGAAATAGCATCACCTACACCTAATTATCTTTTCTTAAATATTTTTGATATTTCATGATGATGATGAGTAAATTGAATTATTTTAATCTCTCCTGATTCAAAGTATCTTTTAAGCTAGACAAAGATATAAAATAGAAAACAAAAATTAAAACACTTTCAATTTATTTATTTATTTATTTTGGCATCTATGCCAACAACATTTAAGTATTTCTTGAGAACTGTCAACAATATTTTATCACCTCTTAAAGGATCAGTGGGAAATATTTGGACAAGTGAAAACTATCTATCATGATTCCTCTAATCTCCAATTTTAAAATTATCTGAATTTGTTTTAAGTAAGTAATTTAAAAATCTTTTGACAAACAAAGCAAATATTTAGTTGTTACTTAATTTTGATTACATTTGAATAGGCGGCGCAGCAGCGGTAATCTATATCTCTAATAAACTATAGTAAAAACTCATACATAATATTGTTGGTTCAACAAAGTGATGTGAATATTTGCATTATGAGTAGAGTAGTTATAGTTTTTGTTTGTGGTTATTGTTTATATTTGTTTGTCTTTCCTCAATATTCAATTACTGATGTGACAAATCAAATAGTATTAAGGAGAAACTATAGAAATAAATAAATTAAAACAAATAAAATCGTCGACCGAGAAACTATTTAAAGTAATCATATTTGATGATAGATCGCTGGACCATTATTTGATATCGATCGATAATTTCAAGGCCAGAAAAAATAATTATTTAATATTTGCCGATCAATGTGTGCATAAGCGATTCTAGGAATATTTTAAAAGATAAAACACTGGCTTAAAGCGAAAAATACTTTTGAGGAACGATAATGATAGAATACATAAGATATCAAAACTAGATTTAACTAGCTTGAATTTTGTTTTGATAATTCTGGATTTATTTAAGTATTGTTTTTATTTTCTGTCTACATATTTTTCAAAACACCTAATTTATTAAATAAATAAATTGAGTGGCGCAACAGTCCGTGGAGAACTAGGGCCTAGTGACTTACAACTCTCAACCATTCCTGTGTGCGAGTACTGTTGTCAGGGATGGAGGGGACCTACAGTTTATATGCCTAATCCGAACGGCAAATTTGAGAAAGCACTTTTCATGACAAGAATTACTCTTGGAGAATTTATCAATTCCTCGCAAGAGGCAGTACCCGTGAAAAAAACTTTAGATGACATAGGCAGGGATCGAACCCAAGACCTCTGGCATGACAGTCCAACGCACTTACCATCATGCCACGGGTACTACTTTCTATTAATGTGTTTCAAATAGCAGTATTCAAATTAAGCTTACAAATCGTCAATTTTCAGTGGAATTGATTTGAGTACAAATGTTTTCGAAATCGATTCTTACTTTTATAAAAGGCATCAGTTTGCCTGATAACAATCTGGAAGTTAATTTCGTGAACATCAACATTTTTGGCTGCCAGAATAACCCGATGGCTGAGCCAGTTATGATTAAGTAATAACTCTGCATATCTAGAAAAATACTCTAAATCAATTCATTTTTTTCCTGACCTCTTTCGCTTACTACAAAATAAATTTAACCTATACTTTAGCCTCAGCAATATGTAGTGGTTATGCTATTAAATTGTAGCTTATATGAAACGTGTGGAAGTTTGACAAAGCGTCATCTATTGAATACTAAATCAATCCAGTTAACAGATGTCGACATCTATTAGAATCATGTGGAGCTAACAGATAATAGTGACTGTCAAATAAAAAACAAATAATTTCCAATAAAATAATATTGCTATCATAAATTGAAATGTAAGCCATCATATCTTTTAAGTTGGATCAAATTACTGACAGTGTACAAATTTAATTAAAATCGGTCAAATAGTTTAGGAGTCTATCGTGATTATAATTAAATCGGTTAAAAACTTTGAGCCTTCTCTCTCTCTCTCTCTTAATGCTGAATGTAAGCCCAAAGCTGAACATATTCACTAACTGACATAAAATCAAATTAACTTTCGGACAATATATCACCCGTGTTTTGTTGGAAAATCTATCCATAGTATAGTAGGATTTTACACGAATATTTTTTATTATTTTATTTTATGTCAAATTGTTTGGTTAAAACTTTGAAATCGACTATCACATTACACAGACGTATTTTCTTGATGTTTATAGTCAACTATCAAAAATCAGCCTACACGATTTCACCCCTGGTCTGAATTTCGATATTTCTTTTGGAATTCTTTGATAAATTATTCTGGCAAATATTCAGTTGTATCAACTTTCAAATATAAAAAGCAGTAGGGATCGGGTTTTTGGCGTTTTCTCACTGTACTATATATGGAGTACGAAAAAAACGCACTTATCGTTGCGAGGCCAAAATCTTTATATTATAATTGATTTTGAAGTCAATCGTGGAAATATTTTCATCTTTTAAAAAATTGAAACATGAATAATTTAAAAAGCTATTCCATGTAATTCATTAATACCTTGAATAAGTTTAAAAAGAATATTGGCTCTCCACTCCATTTCAACAGAGACCAAAATTTGAGCTTGGAAATAATAATAAAAAAGTATTGGAACTTAAAAAAATGTAAGTTTCAAAACAATACTTTTATAATTTTTTTTCAAATCATACCGAAAAATGTAGTATCCATGGCATGATTGCCATGCCAGAGGTCTTGGATTCAATCCCTTCCCGTGCCATCTTAAGTTTATTTTTCACGGGTACTGCCTCTTGCGAGGAATTGACAATTTCTAAAAGAGTGATTCTTGTCATGAAAAGTGCTTTCTCAAATTTTCCGTTTGGAATCGGCTTAAAAAACTGTAGGTCCAGTCCATCCCTGACAACAGTACTCATACACAGGAATGGTTAAGAGTTGTCACTAGGCCCTACTTCTCAACAGACTATTTCCCCATCTTTTTTAATTTAATATACCCAAAAAATCATTTGTATCAGTTTTTGTTTAAAAAATTGGTGAAATTATCAATACCTTTTCTACAATAAATTCACCAAAAATTGTATATTATTCGTCTTCTTTTATTTTTAATTTCTACGCAAATTCAGCTTCTTCTGAACGAATATTGCAACAATTCAAAAATTTTCTGATCACTCTTTTCGAAGTTCATGCTGCATGAACATGTCCGTCTATATTATTATAGACTTGATGGTGCCAAAATGAGCGTCTCCCGCCATCATTCTAACTAATTTTCAATGTGGTGAAATTTTTGAAAAAAAAAAAAAAAAATAAAACAAAAACAAAAATATACAAAAATACAAAACTTTAAAGAAAGCCGCCCACTTCTTGGCATCTTATTTTTATGCGGTGATTAAAATCCTTAACAAACAATTAACTCACAATCACAATTCTGCGTCATTTATCTATTTTTTTAAACTCTGAATTTGTTTTTTCGAAATATATACCTACAAAATCATGAATCTTTCCAAATAAAGTGTGATTAATGGAAAATTTGATTCAGTGATAAAAAAATAGAAAACATTTCATCAAAATGACACAAAAATTACTAAAAATATAAAAATTAATCAAATGAATTCATTTTCTCCCAAAAAAATGCAACAAAATATTGGGTGGGTTGTTAAAAACAAATCATGGAGAAATGTCATTTTTATTAGCCCTACTATTCTCCTATTTCCAGACGTTATAATTAGATTTTCCAACTCAGACATCAGAATCACCAACGCAAGCCGATATCACGACCGACCGACGCGACGTTTCCACCGCGCCAAATACCGGCACCAACAGCATCACATTGCATATATTTTTGAAGTGTATCTCAATTCTCGAGGCATCAAACGTCATGCTGAGATGAATTGAGATGAGATAGATTCACTTCACTTCACCATAGGCATGCAACAGATAATAAAACAGCAGAACAACAAAAACAAAAAAACACAATTGGTACGGATTACAGTTTAAAAATATAACGAACATTCAGACTTTTCTGATGATGATGAAGATGAGAGGTGGAAAATTAAAAATGCAAAAAGAAAAATTAAATTAAAATAAGGAAAAACCAAAAAAAACAAAAAATAGAAAATAGAAAATAGAAAAACTCAAAGAAACAGGGTTGGGGGCGGTTGCTTCTTGATTTTCTTTTCTTTTTTTTTTCTTTTTGATTCCAATAACTTAATATTTTCGAACTCAAAAAATAAAATAAAACACACACATGGATTTTCCTCTCTTTTTTTTCTCGATTTTCCGTCTAAAAATATCCCAAAAACTCAACAGAAAAAATCCAATACTTTTGGATATTTCTTGTTCTCCAAATAAGTTGGTGAAGTGTATAAGTATCCACCCAAAACGCACCCCCTACCTGATTATATACATATATTTTTGTCTGTTTTTCTTTTAGGGGTGAAACTGGAACACACCTTTTGACATTTCAAACTCAAAACAAATGCCTTCACCCAACCAAAACGTTATGTAGGTTACTGATTTTCTTTTACTTGTCATCCTATTTTAAAAAAGATCCATGAATGGATTGAAATAGGAACGATTTTCCAAACGGGATTTCTTGTTTTTTTAACTTATTTGGAAAATGTAACTCAAATCAAATATGGAAATGAAAATAAAAGAAAAATAGGAAGTTTCTCCCCAGTAAGTAAGTAGTTAGTTAGTTACTGTGAAACTCTGTGGAAGCGTAGAAGAGAGAGAAAAACACATTGAAGGTCACTTAAGGTCGTCTTCAATAGGCAGCGGCGCGACAACAACGACGACGACAGTGAAGACGACAGGGAAGACGACGGAACGATGATGATGATAATGAGGAGGAAGAATTGCAAGATTCTTGCAAATATTTTAACATGAAGATGATTTTCTTTTCTTTGGAATGCAGATTGCAAATTTAGGCGGCACTAAAAATAAGATTAAACTTAAAACTAAATCAAATAAAATGTTTAATAAAATTTAAATTATATTGAGGCAAAGTTTTTGTTTCATGCTGCACTTAAATTTATTTAGGTATTTGTTTAAACTTAAATCTAAATTAATTTTTATAGAGTAGGTAGGTAGTTACAAAAATTAAACTTACTGCTCATTTTGATTAAATATAATTTTTTATTTAATTTATTTCACACACAAAATATATATATATATTTTTTGATACACAAAAGGGGGTTGTTTTGTATTTTTTGATTATATTTTTATTTCTCACAAAAAGAAAATATGATTTTCTCAACCGGCCTTTATAGGTTCACTGATATCAAAAATTATATTGTTTTGTCCAACGCACAGAGAAGAGGCGCTCAAAGTTGTTTTGTGTTACTCGGAACACGAACGGCGATAAACTGAATTTCTTTGGCTTTCAGTATTTTAATTGAACGGGTCTATTGAGTTTTGAGATGAAAATAGAATTGATGAAGTTTATTTTTCTTTTCTTTAATTTAAATTCTTTTTCATTTAATAAGTATGGTGATGGCTATGGTGATGATGATGATGATGATGTTTAAAGTTTGCGGGAGGTTTTTGATTTTATTTTAATTTGTGTTTTATTTTTTGATTTTCACCACAGCATTGGTGAAGAGGTGTGTAGAGAAATACCAGACAAAATTTTGAAAAAAAAAGAAGAAAATAAAAATAAAACAAACAGTAGGTTACTTTTTGTTGACAGAAAAGAGAATTATTGATAAAGTGTTGGGGATTTTTGTGACGTCGCGTCGTCGTGGTTGGATGTTTTTGTATTCGAAGAGAGGCTGTTAGCAGAATGATGGTGGAAAAGAGTACGAATTAATAGGGTTGCCGCTACAGTGATGGCTTTTTTGGTATTAATTAATTACTGTTATTTGATATTATTTTCAAAATATATAAATTAACTAGCTGAACCGACCATACGTTGCTGTGGCATTTAATGGTTTGGGGTTTGAAGGGGAAGGAATTTAAACACAATTTCCGCGCAGTTGATGTAAAGACAAAATGAATACAAAAGAATTAAATTTGGGGAGAGTACGATAAGCCATGCGACAAAGTTTAATGACGGATTTGTATAGAACAGTTAAAAACAAGCATTTTTTTCTATGGGTCTATCTCCCCCCGTTTGGGCAGTAGAGGCGATTTAAAAAAATATGTACATTAAATGGAATAAAATAATTAAAAAATGGTAATACTTACAACTAAGTTTTATACATTTTTTAAAAGCCAAAACTCTATTTACTTGTTTTTAAATCAAGTCAAAACTATGTATAGTTTTTGAAAAAAAATGTTTTAAACTCAAAATTTGTGCAAAAAAAAGTTAAAAAAAGGTTTAAAGTGTAACTTTTCAAAACTAAGACTATCTACTATTGTGTTTTTTAGAATTCATTCTTCTTATTTGTTTTTGATCAAAAACTGAAAACTAGATGATTTTATGTCTTCTAGTTCTTGAGAAAATTGAACATTACCAAAACTAATATTTTAATTAAATTACTTTTTCCTTGTATGTACTTAATTGTAAGTATTACCGTTATTTTTTAACTATTTTTCCCATTTTAAGTAATAATTTTTTTAAATTGCCCCTTCCGCCTAACCGGGGGAGATGGACCCCCCTCCCATAGTAAAAAAAATGCTTGTTTTTAACTGTTCTTATATCTTGTCGGCTGAGTTATTGTACTCTTGCATTAAATTTAAAATGTATTTTTATTTTTATTTAAGTTTTTAACATATAAATATATTACAAATTTTGTAGTAAATTACATGTGACAGTTAAGCTTATAATTATGTGGTAGCATTTTAGGTATATCTAGTGATTTTAAAACTTCAATTGAAAAATGTACACTATCATTTGCATTAACACCAGCATCGACTGACTTAAAAGACATTAGTTCGCCTGGTAACAACTGTTGTTTCTGAAAGTTAATTTCGTCAACATCAACATTTTTGGCTGACAAAATAGCCCGATGACTAAGTCAATTATGATTCAAGGAATTACTCTTAATCAATTCATTTTTTTCCTGAAGAACTGAGCAGAAATTGTCTAGCAGTTTAATGCATTGAGTATTTGGTTGTATTATATTCACTATAATATAAATATAATTTATTCTAAGTGTAAGTATAAATTAAATTTAGTCTAAGTAACACGTGGCCGGCTATGCTAACACCAAAAATTGAAAAAAGTAAAACCTTTACCTTAGCCTCAGCAGCATGTAGTGGTTATGCTATTAAATTGTAGCTTACATGAAACGTTTGGAAATTTGACTTAGCGCCATCTATTGAAGACTTACTCAATCCAGTTAACAGATGTTACCATCTGTTAGAATCGTTTGGAGCTAACAGATAATTGTGACTGTCAAATATACCAAATAATTTGCAATAAAATAATACTGCGGTCATATATTGAGACGTATGTAAGTCCATTGCCACATAATTTATATATGTATGTATGTAAGGAAGACGAAGATAACCTTTGTTTATTAATTGACGAAAATTCGGTTAAAGTCTGACATAAAACAAAGTACAGTTTTGATGTTAACATAATATTTGCTTGGTACTAAAAAGAAATTGAAATTGAAGAAATATAGACCCAATTTGTTGTTCATTAATTTTAATTGTGAGATTAAAATTCAAATAACCAATATTTGCCTTGATGGTTTTATGATTGAAATGTTTTGCATGTTTTTGCAAAGCATTATAGAGAAAATATATTTTCAATCTAAACATTTTTTTTTTTTTCAAAATAGTTTTAAAAGGGTTTTCAGAAAAAAATTAAAAAAATATATTTTTTTTGTTGAAATATCAATATTTTGAAAACCTTGCAATTTTTCATGAAATATATTCTTCATAAATGTATTGCTTATCTCTTTTAAATTTAATCTAACACAGTAAAATATTTTATAAATAAGCAGATACAAAAAAATACTAAGCATACGCCAACAGAGTTTGATTCAAAATGTGCTTTAAACACCTAAATATTAATAATACAAGAATTTCAAAATTGATTTCACTCGCTTTTTTAAACTAAGTTGTTCACAGTGCGCATTTTTTGTAGTGTGTTAAAAGCTTATTTTTTTGGAAATTAAAAGCAAAAATATATCGATTATTAGTAAATACATTTGTCCATAGAAACAAATAATTGGTGCAAGAAATTTATACGAACAAAATGGCTTTCGAAATTTTGAAAAAAGGAAAATTTGTTGGAGAGCACAATTCCAGCTATAACCATTCTCACTAAACTTTTTCGCAGTTCAATACTTTTAAGTAATTAAGCGATAATATGTCCGATATTAAGTGAAGTGGGCTTGTTTATTTCAATTAAGTTAATTAATTAAGAAGTTATTATAATCGGTCCGATTTGTCGAATTGAAGTTTTTGATATTTCTCGAAGTTTCAAGGACCCTATAGGATCTAAATTAAAGATCTTTAGTGAGATTTTCTGTGTGTGTATTTACGTAGTACGTTTGGGAACCTTTTTTCGCTAGCCAGTGGAGATATCGACTTCAAATAAATTTGGTTTTCAAGACAATAAAGTCGAAATATGAAGAAATGACATTCAAATAAAGTAAGTTATTGGTTTAAATAGAGGGTAACATTTTGTTGAGTTCAAATATCTCTTCAACCAGACTTCAATTAAATTTTATATTAAACATAACAACAATTGTGTATGAATTCTAAACCTACAAACCTACTGAATATTTTGCGAACAAATAACAAAATAATTGTGAACATCGAAAAATACCTAATGTTTTTGACATGTGGTAAAATTTGCATTTTGTTTTCAAAGTGGTGTGGTTAACTTTTAGTAAATTTAAAAGAAAGTCCAATTGAAAACTTTTTTTTACAAAACACCAAAACCTCAAAAACAAAAACAAATTTATAAAAAATGGTGTTTGACTAAAGTTTCTTGAGAGCAATTAAAGATATCGACTTCAAACATTTTAATCTTACACAAAATGTTGCTATTAATAATTTGTAAAACATTAAATAATTTTGACAGACGAACATAAATGGATAGTTTTCAACCTCTTTTTTACCAAAGTCTTAAAGATCACTTAGAGAAAAGTCATGCGAGCTATCTAAAAAAAGCAAATTTATTTGAGATATCACTAAAAATAACACAAGTGTTAACAAAATTATGAGAATTCTTTTTTTGAACATAGCCCAAACAAAATTAGAGTACTTTTAAGCAAGTGCTTAGGACATAAGCAAATTTAAATTTGTAGGATTTCTTTGGAAGTGAATATTGTATTATTTTTAGGAATTAGATACATATTTATTTTTAAATTAAACAAACAAATTAAATTATATAAAAAAATAGTATTTTAAACTTACTTTCACTAGGATTGACCTAATTTTATTAACTTGCAATTGGAATAACGAATCCGATCTACCAAATTAATTATTTTTGCATTTCTCAACGTTCTCTAAGAACGTACAAAATGTAATTCTTAGTGATATCTTTTTCTCTCTATGATTATCTTACTAGAAAAATTGCGTTTTACCGATAATATCATCAAAATACTCAAAAATGACTTTAACAAATTTCAGTTAGAAAATTAAATAGACGGGTACTTTTTTATAAATCAAAAAAATTAACGTAAACTTTATTAGCTCAATTTTTTTACGAAAAAAAACAACTTTTTTGACATTTGGTAATTTTTTTAGAAAAATCTAATTAAAGGGCTAATTTGAATAACACGATAAGCCACATTTTTTCAAAAAAAAAAAACGTTTTTTTTAGCTAAATCTATTGCTGAATAGTATATGTATATCTACATACATTTTAATCTTAAGGCTATTCTATTCATTTCAGTGACTTTTCCAATCAAGAGTTTTCATTGAATACAGTGATACAGTGAAAATTGATCTAATTAAAAAAGTGTATTGACATCGAAGATTTTTGAAAAGATTTCAATAATAATATTTTTGATACTGATTTAGAAACATCAGATGATAATAACTCATCAGAAATTCCTTAAGTATGTTGTATGTCCGATATTATTGTTTCAACTTAAATTTTTGTGTCTCAACTTAATGTGGCTTAAAATGTTTTGCAAATGAGCCCTTTAATTGATAGTTTAAAAAAAAATATTACCAAAGCTTTCTTAAATTTGAATTTCTATTAAATATTTTGAGAACAAATAAAGATATGACTTTAAAAATTAAAATATTTTCATTAAAATTAGGTAAAACTTAAAAAAAAAATCCTCTAATATTTCTTAAAAAAACCACTTTAATTTTAATTATAGATTGCATGCCTTTCAAAATTTCTTAAATGTGTGGATTATTGCAAATAGAATTCTTTCAAAGATCACCAATATTAAGTTATCTGTGTGGCTTTAATCACATATTCTTGTTTCTTCCTTTGATGAAATTTGTTTCTTTTTCGAAATATCTATGCTAGCAAATATGAATTTAAAGAATTCCAAAATTTTTTATTAAAAAAAAAAGAGATTTAATTTACATAGAAACTTTGCTTAAATTAAATTATTTAAAAAAAAAAATAATCAATAAAAGCAGTTTTTTAGTTTAAATTGTTGCGTATCAATTTTCAATAAAAACATTTGAATAATTAATTTTAATTCAACATTTCGAAATATTGTCAACCAATACCTGTTATTAACTTTCATGCTTAACTCATATATCTAAAAAAAAACAAACGATGAGTTACTTATTTTACTGTCAGAGTTTTGTATCCAGATTTCTTTAAGTGTGTTTTCTACTTTCATTTCTTGAACAATGGCCGCTTCTAGTTTCTGAAAAATCACACTGCATTACCGATCATCAACATCTTTGAACTAAAACCCAAATTCACTCAATGACATTCCTGTTCAAATCCAAATGTCAAATTCTTAATTCATCTGATTCATCTACTACATTAAAATCGTACTAGTTCAACTGTCAAATTTCAAACCTTAAAAAAAAACAATAACAAACAAACAGCTGTTTACACCGCATCCCGCATGTTATTCTCTTAAATAAACTTACCGCATTTTCCAATTCTCTTATATTACTTTTTTTTTTGAGAGTGAAAATGTGTCTTTTTTTTTAAATGAGAACAAGAAGAAAAGGGCTGCCAAGAGAATATTTATGAAACCAGTTTTCCACAGTTGCGGTTTATCTATTCTTGAAGTTGGTTGGGAGAAAAAGTATCTACCGGATGCGAATTAATTTTTGTTGTGATTAAATTTTTTGTAATTGTTGTTGTAAAAAAAGTTAAAAATCCAAATAAAGAAATAAAATATATGAAATGAAAATCTTTATATTGAAAACAAGTGAAAAATATGATGAGAATTTCCTGTGAAATGTTAAAATTTATCCAAAAAAGTGTGTGTATCTAGTATCTAGGCGGTGTGCAATTTCAAAAAAGAAATAAGTAGAAAAGTATCGCTCTCAAAAAAAAAAAGGATAAAGTGTATCTACAATAATTCCAGCAGTAATATCTACTTGTTTACAACAACAACAGAAAGAAGAACACCAACAACACTCACAGCAATATAAGGATGGAAAGTTCTCCAAATTCCATTGAGATGCAGATAGATAGCTTCCTGGAGCATTTTAAGCGAAGTGCTTCTAAGGCCATGGACGCCGACTGGGTTGTGGGTGGTAGCAGCATAAGCAGCATGAGCAGCAGTTGCAATGGAGTGTCTGCTTTTGGAAATTTAACCAAAACTAGAAGCCGTTCAAGTTGCTTGGATGTAACGGAATTGTCAGGTTCGTGATAAATAAATACATACATGTCCGAAATATCCTTTTTCTTTTCGTCCTTTATTTTTATTCTTATGCTACAAAAACACACCCCCGGTCTAACTATATATCGATTAGTTTTCCATTTGGAATGACATTGACGACAACGACGCTAGGGTTTTCCTTATGCTTTATATGTATGTACTAAACTCTATGCCCCTTTCTGTATTTCCTGGATACAACACCCTCGCTCAAGGGGTTAGTGTCCTTTGATAAGTCTTCGTTCATTCGTTTGGAGTAAAACACCACACGTTGAGTGACTTGCTACGTCGGTCTTCGAGGACTATACGTAGCTTCGTGGGTCGCTCGTCGTCGTTGCATAGAAAAATATGAATTTTTTGTCCGCCCATATCCTTGTGCATCATCTTCCTTAACAACTCTGCCTCTGATGGGGCTCTCGTGTGGATGTGAAGTGTGTATTTGTTGCTGTACTACCACCCCTTGTGTGCTACTCGACTTTGCTCTGATGTTCTGGTGTTGTCCGCAACTAAAGGGTGGAAATGGCAGAAAATCGATTCCCATATTCTCTGGCAACACCACCACCGCGCCACGCTTCACCGTACCGGGGTGCATGAAACTTGTGAGGGTAATTACTGAATTCTATGATTGCAATTCATCCCTCTTCATGACGCTTCGTTGCCCTGCGTCGTAGTTGGTTGTCGTTCAGTGATGGTTTTTTTTCGTCTTCTACATATAGACGAGCTCAAGCCTATAGAGAAAGATTCGTGCGTAGCTTGGCTATAGGTACATATCCAAGGATATGGATATGGAAGGAAACTTGTTGAAAGCGCAATTAACTTGTTTGTGCCGCAGAGGAAGAGATAAATTCAGATTCCGAAGGATATAAATTATTAAATGCCAGCAGCCGTGTAGCAGAAATGTTAAAGTAAAACGTAAAACAGAAAAAATAAATTACGTCGCTATAAAAATATGTATGTGTTGAAAAATTGCGCGGGAAAAACTAAATGAATTTAGAAGGGAAGGCGCACAACCAAATGGTACATGTAGCTATACGAGTATGTAGGTACATTTACCCTTCGTTACTTTGCAACTACAACCTTCCTACGTTGTTTTTCATTTCCTCTTCGAATAACCAATCGTAAATGACCTTGAGTTGTTCCATATGCAAGAGGAGCTAAATGAGAGAAGTACGTAGTATTATGTATGTACCTACAACCGTTACCATTCCAGCCTACTTTTGGATACCATCATCATGATGTTTCCGTTACCGACCATGCTTTCGGCCGTGATGGTGTGACCATGATTTTTAAAAATTCTTGTTTAGTTACTCTTAAACATTAAAAACTAGAACTAGGTTGTGTTAAGATGGTTTTTAAAATGAACACAGAAAAACTTAGTGACTCTGATGTTGATGGAGAACTAGGTGCATGTTCTGCGCTCATGGTGGAATACACTTGTTCTTGGATAACTGATGGGAGGACTTTAAGAAGAGAGTTAACATTTAATTAGTGCGAGAGAAAACTTGACGATTTAAAAGTATGTTCGTAGAATAACGTCTACATGAGTTTAAAAAAAGGCATACATATGAGCAAAGAAAACATTTTTAATAAATTAGAGACTTTCATACCGACTACATACGTTATTAGTCAAATTTGTGAAGGTTTATTTTAGGATGTTTATATTTACATGAAAGAACGTACACATAATTATTTAACAGCTTAAATTTTCAGAATCGACATCAACTGAAAACTTTTATTAACTTAACTGGGTCACTTAAATAAAGTCCTTTAAAAAATATATTTTAAACCTAGTAATAACAACAAATATACATATTTATAGAACTACTATAAATAACTCTGTTTTATGTTTAAATTAAAATTTGTATCCGATTTAAATCAAAAATGGAGATAAATTAGTTTAAAATTTGGTCGAACAAAAAAGTGCGTATACGCCTGAGTTTACCATATTAGTTTATTCTTATTCTTAGGAAGAATTTTTTTGAATCTTTGGTTTTCGTAGTGGGAACTGGGATTTATAGTTCTGCTTTTCAAAATTATTCTGATTGTTTGCATAAAAATGCTGATTTTTCGAAATCTGTTGGGAAAAGATTTTCAAAATTGTGCCATTTTTATAAAATTAAAGAAAATGCTTATTCTGATTTTTTATGAGCGATACAACAACAACAATAAAATCTCCATCTTTATTGAGACACATTTTAAGAGTATAGAGTTTCGTACGTCCGTACGTTCGCGACGTTTTTTTCGTCGTTCATAAAATTTGCGTGGGTGGTTTTTTTACTATAGAAATTTAAAAAAAAGGTGAACATTTTGGTTAACCCTAAATATCTCACGAACCAATAACGCTAGAGACTTGAAATACATTTTATATAATATATTGTAACGCGATACCAAACAAATATATTTTTCGAACAAATCTAATTAACGGTTTTTTTATAAATCAAAAGAACTGAAAAAAATATTTGTCACCTCAAAAATTTTACGAATATAAAATGATTTTATCTCCAAAACAATTTTGTGCAACGAAAAATAACGTTTTAACATCTGGTAAGGTTTTGAGAAAAATCGAACTGACAGTTTTTTTTATAAAAAATAAAAACCTAAAAAAACATTACTTAAAGTTGGTAAAAATTGATTTTCGAATCAAATATCTTTTCAAAAATTTGAGATTATGGCTTTAAACTAATTTTATCTGTTAAAAAATATTGTTGTCAACATGTAGAAATATTTTGAAAAAATCGAATGTATATACAGTGTTTTTTAACAAAAAATTAAAAACCTAAAAAAAATTAACAAAAGTTGGTAAAAATTGATTTTCGACTCAAATATCTTTATAAAAATTTGAGATATAGGCTTCAAATTAATTGAATTTTACAAAAAAAATATTGTTTTCAACATTCTATATAATTTTGAAAAAAATCGAATTGACAGTTTTTTTACAAAAAATAAAAACCAAAAAAAAAGCATTACTAAAAGTTGGTAAACATTCAAATATCTTTATTAAAATATCACTATTAGCTTCAAATTTATTTTATCTCACAGAAAATATTGTTTTCGACATTCAGTAAATTTTTTATAAAATGCAACGGTCAGTTTTTTTCAAAAAAAAAATAAAATTTGCAAAAAATAGTACGCAAATGTTACTACAATTGTTAAAAATTAGTTAACGACTAAAAATCTCGGTAACAAAAATAGATTTTGAAATCAACCTATTTTATTATACTCGTATGCAAAATATTGTTGGCTATTTTTAATTTTTTTAGAATAATTTAACTGATAACTTTTTTAACAAAACACGAAAAACAACAAATCTTTTAAGCAAGACAAATCGGCAGACGGGATGGGAAGTTATCAGTGTGGGTCGCATCCCAGCCTTTTTTTATATATATTTTGTACCATCATACCCATTACTATATGTTAGCCGGCTAAGGCTTAAAACCCTTTCGTGACTACCCATTATCTAGTGCAGATTGTAGCCACTAAAACTGGTTCTCCTGCTTCACCCTATCAATTCGGTCCCGTTCGGACACAGCCCTATTGAACCGAAAGAGCTCTGCTCTGTCTTGTGCTCTGTGTCGATGCCTATCAACGATTCTTTGTCTGACGTGGTAGAAAAGCGAAACTGACAATCCATCTAAATAGAGGAATGTCTCTGGAGGAATGAAGGCGCTCAAGCGTGCATTTTCAAAATACTCGTCGTTCGGATAGAGCGTCCCAAAAATGAAATTGTTGCTCGAAGACATAGCTCTCGTAGTGTAACCTCAAACGAGTTTTAACCCGAAATTGTCAATTCTTGTTATTCGAGCCCCGTTGTATAGGACCTCGCTTGAATAGTGATGAACGTAAGAATATTCAGCTGTTTGATGTAAGCCGGTACAGCGTCTTAAACACTGCCTTTTGAACACCCGAACCACAAAGGACATCCATAAACGATCATCGGCAGTATGAGGGACATATAGAAAATTACTTAAATTACTTATTAAAACAGCCATATCATCAGACCGAAGCCTCCTCTGGGTTTGGTCAGACCAGCATTTATATATCTATCAAAATATAAAAACTGATCTAACCAGATACCGGGATACTTCATTAAACTTTAGCTCGTTAATCACGTGAAGATCAACGATGACCATCTTGCGCCACTTCTTGAATGTTTCCCTCATGGTCCTAGCCAAAGGAGTGCGGAAAAGAATTATTTTTGCGACTTTTGGAAGCATCATTTTCAGTTTCCACCCGTCGCAATATCGCTGAATCTTGTCGAAATCACGCTGCAAAAGAATTCTAATAACCTCAACCTTTTCGGGTCTATACACAATTAGATCGTTGGCATAAGCAATTGCTTTGGTTAGACTACCTATCAGATCGCTGGTGTAAATTCTAAAGAGAATCGTCGAATTTACCGCTCCCTGTTAAAAACCATTTTTATTTTGGAATATTGTGGTAAAAGTTACATTGTCAATTTTGACAAAAAACTTTCTGCATTTGAGCATATCATAAAGCATATACAACAATAGTTTTCTTATACACGGCCTGCTTAGTTAAAGATAAAAACCTTCTAACCTTAGACGATGTCGAAATTCTTTTCCAAATCAACCAGAACAGCACCTGGCCATAGTTTTGTTTGTATTTATTCCGTTGGAAAGCAGAAACAAGTTTAGATGCAGCATTGATGGTGTCATGACCCGCCTTGAACCCGAACTTTTTGTCCAGAATTATGTTGGTGTCCGCAACCAGTCAGAGCCCTTTTGATGATCTTCTCGAAAAATTTTCTGGTGCTCGGAAGAAGACTTATCGACCGAAGATTTGGCGGGTTGAAGTAGTGTTCTCCTTTTTTGGGAAGGGATGAACCATAGCACACTAGATAATATGCATTATTCAGTGGTATGAATATCAGTTGCCTCGATCGGTAAATGTCTTAATACAACGTTGGATATACCATCGAAACCTGCTGACTTTTTGTTTTTTGCTGAATTAAAGATTAGTCGGAAATCGATCTTTCTCGGCGATTACGGCATTTTCTAAGAAATCTCATTGGACCGCATGAAACAGGCAGACGTGCAGACATTCAAAAATATGACCCTTATCTAATTGCTCGCACTGCGTTTAATCACTGTAAGGGTATTCATATCCTTTCAAGGGCGCATATAATATAAAAGGAATGCCCTAATATTTCTTTAAAATCAAGAGCCGAAAGCCTTGGCTGCTATTTGCTCTTTCCACATATTAATAACAATTTTAATTGTAAATTGATATTTTAAAAATAAATAAATTCTTTAAAATCTTTAATTTTTTTTTAACCATACATTTCCAATATTTTTACTAGTATTAACAATTTCACAACATTTTATTGCATTTTGGGAGATTTTTTCCATGTTTTGAAAAATCACACAAGAGTTTAAATCGTTTTGTTAAATTAAAAAAACTTATTCCACATGCGAAACCTCGCAAGATGTTTTAATTTATCCAAATGTAAGCTGTCGACAGAATAATATAATTGTATACGATTATACATATATGTATGCAGGAAGTCCTTCACTAACTTAAGACCTAATTCACGAAAAAGCAATACTCTATTTTTCGCAATTTTTTAGCTTTCTCAGAAACTTTTTCTTCAAGAATTTTTAAAGACACATGCTTTTTTACATGTTTAAAGATTTATTTTAATATTTACAATATTTCTTAAAACGTAACTTTAAATTTTCAAATCAAAATTTTAACTGTGAAGGAATTTTAACTAATACTTTACGAACCTTGTTTATAAACTCACAAATATCGTGAGTAAAAATTAAACTTCAAATTAAAACTTGCATTTGGAATTTTTTAAAACAAAAATCCATTAAATTTTAAATCTCAACGTTTCACATCAATGATTCAAAAACTTAAGAAACCGTCTTCATTTGGCTAAATGACATTTACATCTGTCTTCTTAATATGTACCTATTTGTCTTTAAGACAAAGCTGATATCCCCATTATTTAACTGCAGCTTTTTTGGAATGAATCCAAAAAAGATCCATCTCAAATTGAAATGTGAAAGGTGTGTTAAAGATCCATTAAAAAAAAAAAGAAGAAAAATTACATCATGCATTCATTTTACACTTATATATCTTCTTCCCCATGAACAATGGCCGTCAATTTACAACCCCCTCATCATAAAGTCACATATTATGTACAATGTACAACATACATATATTCCTAAGAATTACACCTTATAATACTTGTCTAACTTAGTGAATACTTAGCAGCTTAACCTTGATTAAACCACCTCAGACAACTTGAAACAAAATAATCATGTCCTATACATTTAGGTATTTTTATTTTGTTTTAAATGTCAACTTTATGTCTTACATAGCATAACAAAATACGTGGAGGCTGATAAAAAGAAACCTTACGTCTTGACTTTTTAAATTCGTTATTGGAACACATAAAAACGATATGTCCTAGGAACTCAATTTTTTAAGTTTGTTTCATAAGGGTTCAATGGGATTCAACATCCTTATAGCACCTAACTAACATAAATTGATGATTATATCTCAATATCAATCAAAAACTATAACTTATTTACACCTATAAACACAAGTTGTATCTCCTAAAAACAAAATTCACTTTTTAAAATCTAGAGCACAACCTTAATATTTCTTCGCACGCAATACCACAATATTTTTGTAAACTTAAACCAAATCCAATCGAAAAACATGAAAAACGAAATAATAATCATTTCAATCACTAACCCAATAACTTAATATCAATAAAACTTCTCAATTCAATCAATTAAAGTTCATCTACAGGTTAGTCTACCCTCCAATACCTCTATGTCTATCTTCTGAGTGTTGATTTTGATTCAGTTAAAGTGAAAAACGTATTTGAAACTTTTGAGACAGCACGCGCTTCTATTGAGGTATACGAGTCCACAAAATGTTCAGATATTTTTAGAACTTCATTATTTTTGAAAAAAAGAAATACTGAGGTATATTAAGATTTTATGTGCGCATTTTCCTACGAAATACTCAAAGTAAAAGAGCTGCGTTCATTCCAACACTGATGTTTCTATCTGAAGGAAAAACATTAATTAAAAATATAAATATATATTGATGGAACTTGTGATGCTTATTTTTCGTCATACCTTTTTCCCGGAATAAGATTTTAAATGCAAAGAAATAAAATGCACCTTGTATTTTACCACAAATGAAACTTAACACTTTTCTTAAAGAGTGAAAACTCCGACAGCTTTTTGTCATTCACTTTGAAATGAAATATTAGACTGCATTTGCATTGATACAGTTTTTGTACCTGTCCTATATGTTGTATTATTTTCAATGAAAAGATGTGAACAACAGTACGACGACGTACAATATAATTTATTGGAAAACTTTTAAGACTTTTTACCATTTTGTTTGTTAGTTTCTAATTATAAAATTTACCTGTGGCAGAAGAACTTAAATGCACAAATCAGTCGCAGGCATTTGCTTGACAAATTAATAATAGTAATAGAATAGTTGTTTCTTATTGTATGAAAACCAGTGTTTTTAGAAACTTTTCCTATTGACTTCAATTTAATTTTTCAATGTAGTACATATGTATAGTATATGTACGAGTATATGACTAAAAAATAATTTTCAATTCAAACAAAAACTTATATCTATTACCAAGACAATTTTCAACACTTGGTCTTATTACACTTAAACAAACTGAAATAAAGCCAAATTGTTTTTTTTTTTCATTTTCAACAATACACTCAACCTCGCACCTACCCCAAATCCTATAGTGTGCCTTGCATACCTCACCGTACAAATAAGTTGGTCTTATTTCTCAAAATAATTTGGCCTTATTTCACTTTTTGTGAAGGTGCAATTCATATTTTTTAAAATTGGTTTTATTTCATTTTTGATATCCGAAAACGTGATATCAATATCTGATTTTCTCGGAAAGTCATGCCGCATTCAAATCTCTAGACTCTGTCTCTACAAACTCTATAACAGTCCATAACTGTCGGTCATCTCTAATAGAGATGGCACAACAGTTTAAAATTCACCATTGCTGGGTGCCGGGCCATAGAGACATTCCAGGAAACTGTAAGGCTCGATGAACTCGAGAAGAATGGTACAGTACAACCCCTTCTACCACGTTTGGCAAATGCTGGCATACCAATCGCTACATGTAAACTATTGCTAATGCGACGCTATGAAGAAGGCAAACACCAGGTGGACCAACATCACCACGTGTCAGGTGGCGTATTCTCAAATGACTTTTGCAGAAGCTGTATGAATGAGGAAAAGGAGAAAGCAGTTCTTCACCTTCTCTGTACATCACCTGCTCTAGCTCAAAAATTCAAGACCTACCTAGGAGAGTTCTTCTATAACGATATATACGATCTCAATCATGTTAACATAGTCAGCCATTGACGTTTCGTTAGGTATTCAAACTGGTTTCATTGAGCTTAGAAGAAAGCCTCAAGATTCATATGGTATCACAATAGGCCACTAAACTGGCCTTAGTATGTCCTACTCCACGACGGACAGCCACTTTAACCTAGCCTAACCTAGTTCATAACAAAAAAATAATTCTAAGAATTTGTCCTGTAAATGAAAATTAGTAAATTATATACAACTTTTTAAAGCACTCGTTGCAGCCCAGCAGGAACGCCTTCAAGCACATCGATTTTTATTAACTTCCCATAGGAAGTTTTTTTAATGGGTCCGATTTGTCGAATTGAAAATTTTGACATTTCTCAACGTTTCAAGGTCCCTAGAGTCGAAATAAAAGATTTTTAGAAAGATGTCTGTGCGTGTGTGTGTACGTATGTACGTTTGCGACGTTTTTTTCGTCGTCAATAGCTCAAGAACCAGAAGAGATATCGACTTCAAATAAATTTTTTTATATAGATAATAAGGCAGAAAAATGCAGAATGGGCTGTCAAGAAAATTGCGTGGGTAGTTTTTTTACTATGGCAGTTTAAAAAAAAGGTGAAAATTTTGGTTAAACCTAAATATCTCATGAACCAATGACGCTAGAGACTTGAATTACATTTTATATTATATATTGTAACGTGATACAAAACAATTATATTTTTGGAAAAAAAATCCAATTAACTGTATTTTTTATAAATCAAAAAAACTGAAAAAAAAATTTTCACCTCGAAAATTTTACGACTAAAATACGATTTCATCTCAAAACCAAGGTTGTGCAGCGAAGAATAATGTTTTTGACATCTGATAAAATTTTGAGAAAAATTTAATTGACAGTTTTTTTTATAAAAAATAAAAACCTAAAAAAAAATAATAAAAGTTGGTAAAAATTGATTTTTGACTTAAATATCTTTTCAAAATTTTGAGATATTGGCTTTAAACTACTTTTATCTTTCAAAAAATATTGTTGTCAACATTCAGAAAAATTTTGAAAAAAATCGAACTGACAGTTTTTTTTTTTTTTAATAAAAACCTAAAAAAAAAACAATACTAAAACTTGCTAAAAATTTACTTTCGACTCAAATAGCTTTTCAAAAATTACAAGTATTGGCTTAAAACTTTCAGTTATTTTTTTATAAAAATCCAACAGTCCGTTTTTTCATAAAAAATAAAATCTACAAAATAGTACGCAAATTTGGTAAAAATTGATACATATAGACAAACTTTTAAGCAAGACAAATCGACAGACAGGATGGGAATTTATCAATGTGGGTCGCATCCCAGCATTTTTTTTAATTTCAAATTGTATTTTTGACACCTTACGCTGCAGCAAATAATAAACTGAAGAAATACATTCTTATATCGTTGATAGTGAACTGTGAATGGCTTTAGAAAATTGCATTTCAGTTCTTATCTAGTGATCAAAGTCTTGAAAACAAATAGTCAAATGTCATGTGTATTTCTTTCTGATTGTTGTAAATAGACTGCAATCATAATGCGAAATTTGGAAGACATGAAAATCTGTGGATAATAATTATCTTAATATGACATCAAGGCCAGGACTGAAAAATCAAATATCTGACTTCCAATAGTATACTAAGAACTCGTCTCTGAGTTTTATGAGCTAGGTTATCTCATGTGTCAAACATTGAAATCTGTTTAGTGGAATACTCGAACCTGAAAAAGTTCAAAATCCTTTTGCTTATAAGTTCAAATTTTAAATAAAATGTGAACAAAATGAGTTCTATATTAGTCCAGTAATTGTTTTTTTTTATTTCGGAATGAAATACGGGACCAGATTGCAAAAAGAAATTAATTGCTTTGAAATCGTAGTGTATTTATGATGCAAAAACTAGTCCATTAGGGTTAAAACCGTCAGTACTTAAAAAATAATATGCAAAACTGGATCGCATGAAATTGCTCCTGTTCCAAAGATTGTGTTTAAAATTAGTACCTATGATTTAAGATTTAAAAATATGCCTGCAAAACAAGTTTATCTTCAAAAACTTTGATCTTTAAAAAAAACCTTAATTTTTCAGAATTATTTTTCGAGAATCGTTAGAGGGTTTTTTTTAATTAATTTTGTATATATAACATTTTTGGTATGCAGTTATTTAGAATATATTAATGTACATTTTATATTTGATTTTTGTAAAAAACTGTTGACCCGTTTTCGAGATATCGAATTTTTTCTATGGAGGGTACCTTTTTGAAGCAATACAAAAATATATTTTTTTCGTTGAAAGCAGCCAACTCAAGCCAAAAAGGAGGCTGGGATGCGACCCACACTGATAACTTCCCATCCCGTCTGTCGATTTGTCTTGCTTAAAAGTTTGTAGGTTTTCGTGTTGGGTTAAAAAAGTTGTCAGTTGAATTATTCTTAAGCATTTCAAAATTACCAACAATATTTTGCATATAATGAAATAGTTTAGTTTCAAAATCTAGTTTTGCTAAATAGATTTTTAGTCGAAAACAAATTTTTACCAATTTTAGTAGCATTTCTTTAATTTTTTTTTATCTACACTAATATTATAAAGAGGAAAGATTTGTATTTTTGTATGTAACGAATAAACTCAAAAAGTACTGGACCGATTTTAATAATTATTTTTTCACTAGAAAGTTACATTATCTGTGCCTATTTATGTCTACCCGTGCGAAGCCGGGACGGGTCGCTAGTTTTTAATATAAACAAATACAAATTGGATGAATGAATACCTCCTATTGTTCACGAGATATCGAGAACCGAATATCAATTTTTACCAAATTTGCGTACTATTTTTTTTTTTAATGAAAAATGGACTGTTGGATTTTGATAAAAAAAAATGTATTGAATGTCGAAAACAATACTTTCTGTGAGATAAAATTAGTTTAAAGTCAATATTTTTAATTTTTGAAAAGATATTTGAGTCAAAAATCAATTTTTACCAACTTTTATTAATTCTTTTTAGGTTTTTATTTTTTGTAAAAAAAACTGTCACTTCGATTTTTCTCAAAATTTTTCCGAATGTTGAAAACAATATTTCTTTTAAGTTTAAATAATAATAATCTCAAATTTTTGAAAGATATTTGAGTCGAAAATCAATTTTTACCAACTTTTGTTAAATTTTGTTTAGGTTTTTAATTTTTTGTAAGAAAAACTGTCAATTCGCTTTTTCTCACGAAATGGGATTGTAAAGTAAAACGTATAAGTTGAGTATTACTTCAAAACAAGAAGTCACATTTTTCAACAACAAAAAGGTTAAAATTTACAATTAACTTTACCGAACTTATCAATTATCTTATGGCGTTATTTTTAATTTAACTTATCATGTCAATTAATTGACAGCTAGCAGTACAAAACGTCATTTACACATACCTATAAAATACATATCAATTCTTCTTCCTTAGACTTATGAACAAGATCGCTCCTGTAAGATCTGAAAAAGATAAAGCCCATTAGGTTTCTATTAAGCATAGGTATTCAAAGTTTCTTATTAATCTACGAAGAAAGGTGTATCTTATTATCTCAAAACGGGTGAAAATAAAGTAGCAGGTCTTCGAATCATAATCATAACTCCAGTTTGATGGAGTGGAACATATGGCTAAGTGACCAAGTAATTGTGGATTCCATCTGACTTGGACTCACTCTGTCCTTAGTTTAATGTGCATAGAAATAGAAACCTACTGAACTAATTTGTTTCAATTTCTTCAATTCCCAACACTGTGATTTCTTTAACAACCCCATTACATGTCCTTTTATAGAACCACCGTAGCTTAAGTAAAAATAGGTCATCACATAACTCAGCCTGCTCATAGCTTCATTTGACGAAAAGGATATACAGAAATCATGTCAAACTAAAGAAAAATTTTATCAATCCTGAGGTTATTTTTATCGGACAAATAAGCACAAGGAAAAAAGATAGAATGAAAAAGAAACCCTCATTTAGATGAAGGATAATAAAAGAAAAAAGTCAAAGAAAAAGGACATTGTGTTGGTCACTCCCTTAGAAATAATATCCTGTGTGGAATCGTTTTCTTTGGCTCATATAAAACACGAAGGAAATGAATGAAGATATGTACATAAATATGTGTATTTTCTGTTTCTTTGAAACGATTTCGATTCTGCGTTTTATCTATCTAAAGTTACAACACTTTAAAGAAAGACTAAACTGGAATGACCCATAATATTCATTGAAACTGGATCAGATCACGAACTTTAAATGGAAGTACATTACATATGTATGTACATTTTCTTTGTTGTTGTTGCTTCAAAAGACTTCAGATTCAGAAGAAGCAAAACGACCTAATAGCAAAAATTGCAGTAGTATCCATTAATTGGCAGCAGCAGGAAAATTCTATAGATAAACTAGCCCCAGTACAGTAAGTCATATGAAGTCTTTCCTATAGGTAGGAATATAATCATAGGTATGGTCGGGAAAAACTAGGAAATACAAATGCGACGACGACGACAGTTTTATTGCTTCGGTGGGCAAAAGTTGAACAAAAAAATGGGGAGGGGGGGTTTTTTGAAGACGCCGGACGACTAAACGACGAGCGACGTCTGTCTGGAGTTCTTTTTAGACGTATAAATGAGAACATTGGGAACAACATCAGGGCAGGGTTGAGAAATATGGGAAACATAATCACACTACTGGGTCTGGGATGCGAGTTTATTTTATGTTAAAGCAAAAAAAAACAAAAACTATTAACTGATTGCGCAAAATGTGGGTTATTGCAAAAGGAGTCTTTTCAGTTCGTATTCTGTACACGAGAATATTATGTACTCATAGGCTAAAAATGCAAATGAACTATTGCAGTCGATGTTCATAAATTCTGGAAGCAAAACCAGGAGATATGTTGTACAGCACATTTATATTTACGTATCAGAATAAATATGCTTTATTCAGTTCTTTTTTAAGTTTACGAGTATGTTGGGAAAACAACGGCAGCTAGTAAATGGGGTCACCATATTCTGAAAGACAATAAACAGGAATTTACAAAAAACAATGAACAATAAGTTTTCAGAGACCAAAAGTCTACAGACCCTCCAGAGAATACACATAAAGAGGTATACATAACTACTACTTGTATATAGAGTTGAAAAAGTTTATTACCTTTAACATTTGTGTCCTTAATATGACTTTTGATATCATTTAGTTGTGTATGAAAGTTAATCATTTCTCTATCAGCCATATATCATGATAAAGAAGTCGTAATTAAGAAGAAAATGGTAATTTAGGAAAATTATAATGAATTGCTTTAATTACCTTCACTTTTTGTGTTATAATAAAATAAAGAAAAACAGAAAACACTCTAAAGGTATAGATATTCAAAAAATCAATAGATCGGATAATAACTTCGAAACATGCAAAGTCTTTTCCTCCAAAATTAAAATATACAAAATACTGAAACTAAAACTAAGGCAAGAAAATATTTTAATTGAAGAAAAGTTGGCAGGTATTTCTTTTATTAACGAATTTAGTCATAAAAAAAAATAAAACCGAATAAAATTTGCATGCAAAAGTTTCCCCTTGGAACTTAAAGTGTGGATAGGATTGAAGAGGATAGTTTATGTCCATTATAATTAATCAATTTTATTTTATTTGAAGAATTGGTGTATGACGAGATAGAGGATAGTATTTCATTAGTCTTCTTATTATTAATTATTTATTCATATTAATTTATTCATATTTTCTAATTGGTTGGTCAATTTGAAATTCAGATGCAGAAGGAGTTTTCTTTTTAAAGGGGTAGAGTGCTTTATGTACAATGTTCTCAAGATTTTCTGCTGACATGGAAAGACTTAAATTATCATAGAAGAATACTAACCCCCAGTTTCACAGTAGAAGTTTAAACTTCGGTTTTGGTTTAAACTTCCGTTCAACAATTTATTCGGTTTCACACTTTCGTTTAAACCTTGAACTGAGTTCATTCTGTAGTTTAAGTTAAACGCTAGTATTCTGCCGTTTAACCTCAGTTCAACGTTTAGGCATTACAACAGTTGTCAGAATAGCTGCCATTTTCATATTAAATAGTGAATTAATTTATGATGGTGATTTATATCCTATTTTCAATAAATATTAATAAAAAGTATATTGTTATTTTAAAATGTCGAGTTCGGAAAGTTATATTGAAGATATTAGTGAAAAGTTGTTGCTTCTTTTTTTGTTTCTATTAATTTTCACAATGTTTTCATTTTTATTCCATTTTTATTTTTTCGTTTAAGCTCACAGAAATCACAACTCACAACGGTACTTTAAAACAATACAAATTTTCCCCGATTGTCAACAAAATATCTGTTGCTGTTTCACGTGTTCCTCGCTTCAGAGAGAGAAAGAAAAAACGATGAACAGCTAGTACGTCATAGAGGAAATATATTATCTAGAGTCCCGACTGGTACCCGTCTTGCCTGAATCACCCTCAAATTTTATTTGAGGTAACTCTCTTAAAAGCCCGTAACAACTACATAGAATCTGCATTTTCCCATAAGAAATGCACGGGACAACTAACATATGCTTATTCTACAGGGCTGTCGAAGTACTGCAATAGCAGTATTTGTACTGCAATTTGTTTCTGCGTACTGCCGTACTGCTCACATGCCAAAAGTACTGCTTTTTTTAAATTCGCCAAATTGCTTTGATTGCTGAACTCATCCATCTTAAATTCCCAGACCGCTCTATTGACGTTGACTTCAATGATACAAATATTCATTTAAATGTTGAAAATATCTATATCGGCCCTAAGGCCGAAATACTGATGAGAGCAAACGATAATTCTAGTATAAATGTTTTTGAAATTAAATCTAATTGTTTGAATTATTATATAAGTCTTTGTAAAGCTATTAAGAAACGGTTTGATTTTGATGACACAGTGCTTAATGAAGTGCAAAAACTTAACCCTAAAAATTTAGGTGAAAGTCTAGTTGACTTAATAGCCTTATTTCCAAACATTGCTAGAGATCTAGAAGTAGAAGATTTGGACTCTGAATGGAGGGCTATTTTAAACTGCAATGAGATGTCAAAAGAACATGATTTGGAAAAGTTTTGGCACGATGTATTTTTGGCAAAAAATGGCTTGGGAGAACTCCGTTTTCCAAACTTAAAGGTTTTTGTTGGAAATTTACTTGCTCTACCACACAGCAGTGCAACCTGCGAGCGGATATTTTCAAGTGTTAATTTAATAAAAACAAAAACCCGAAATTGCCTCAATGTTTCCACCGTATGTGGAATTCTTTCAGCCAAGTTTTTGTTAGGTGACTATAGCACACATCAATGGCAACCTTCACCAAATTTATTGAAAAAATATTCGAAAACTTAATGAAATAAAAAAAATATAGTAATTTACTGAGTTTTGCAGTACAATTTTATTTATTTTTTCAAAGAATACAAATATCCTAATAAATGCGCTAGTATGTTCCTAATCAAAAATATATATGTTTTTAAAAATAATATTAATATATATGTTTTTAAAAAAAATGTAAAACATTTTAAAAGCCTTGTCAAAACTTTTTCCTTTTATTTATGTAATTTTAAATTGTAAGCTTTATACATAAGGTATTTGTTTTAAAATTGAAACATAATGTACTTAATTTAACCAAAAAACTGAATTCTTTTTACCTTTTTTTAATCTTTATTATTTAATAAAAAAAATGTATACAAATTTCCTGTTTTATTTGCTGTACTGCCCCGTACTGCTATATTTTTCTGAAAGTACTGCAGGATCAAAAAGTGAAACGACAGCCCTGATTCTAATGGGCAAAATTCGCTCAATTTAGTTTGTAGGCCGAAAGAGAGCAAACCCATTAAGTCGGGACTCTAGATAATATATTTCCTCTATGAGCTATGTATTGCTTACATTACGTCACATGAATTACAATGCTACCAAACTCTTTTCATACAATTTAATTAAATAACGTTCAATTGAACTGAAGTTCAGAGCACACTGTGAAACTAGAGGAGTTGAACTTCAAATTTAAACATAAGTTCAGGTTCACCTGATCTTAAGTTTAAACTTCCACTGTGAAATTGGGCATAAGAGTTTAAAACCTTTGCATTTTTTATACACGTTGCTGTGGCTCACGTTTTTTATCATTTTACATTATTGTAAACTATTTGAGGGGAATGGTAGGGGAACATCAGACATGGGCACCACCGTGCTTTTTTACATAGATGCCATTTGTAAAAAAAAACATGGCGACCATCATGGTTTTCTACTACCTTTACCCGTTATTACAATGAAATTATTATTTACGAACGAAAACGTTAAAGCTGGTATAAAAATTTACTGGTTTGGGATTAGAAAGGTAAGGTCTTTGGTTAACCTGTCTTTCGCTAACACAAATAGATTCGAAGATTTTCCTACACATGAGAAAAACATGGATTTTCTAAATCTAAACCACTAATGGACATTGTTTGGCCTTGATATTTATTTATAGACATGGCAAAAACTAAACGAATTGGAAACTGAAACCTTCTGAAGGGTATGGTAGAATCTGACGATATCATTGGAATACGTGGCAACACTGCCATTTTTCCGTTAAACTTTCCAGTTAAAATGGTTGCTTCAAGAATATTTAGAGTGATATTTTTGATGACCGAACGTGTACCGTTGCATAATTGAGGTGGATTAAAATTACGCAAGAGAATCTTTAATCGAAGAGTTTATAGTTGCAATCCAGGTATATCTGGTGAATTTAAAAATTCAATTTATAAAATGTACACTATCATTTTCATTAACAACAGATTAATTGATTTAAAAGACTGGTAACAAGTTACAACTGTTGTTGTTTGTACTGTGTACAAATTTGATTAAAATCGATTAAGTAGTTTAGGAGTCCATCGCGGATCCATAATAAGATATTGTGACGTGGTACCAAAGTAGTATATTTTTGGACAAATTTCAACTAACAATTTTTTTTATAAATCAAAAAAAACTAAAAAAAAAAATAACTGTCAACTCGGATATTTTACGAACAAAAAATTAATGTACCTCCAAAATAATTTTTTACAACGAAGAATAACGTTTTTGACATCTGGTAAAATTTTGAGAAAAATCAAATCTACAGTTTTTTTGTACAAATTTTATTGGTTTCAAACTAATTTCTTTTCTTATAAAAAATATTTTTTTTCTACCAAATTTATTACGAAAAATTGGTAAAAATTGAAATTCGATTCTCGATATCTCATTAATAAATGAAGGTATTGACTTCAAAATGCTTTCGTTTTGTGCTTAATTTTGTTGTTAACGTAAGATATTGTTCTTAGAAAAATCCAATCCGTATTTGTTTTATAAGAAACTAGCGGCCCGTCCCGGCTTCGCACGGGTAGACATAAATAGGTACAGATATTTAAGTTATAAGCATGCTAATTAAAACGACCATGAATCACTAAATTAGAAAACATTTTTTTGTCCTTTCATTAATACTCTTCGCAGCGTATGCGATGAAAGACATTTTAAAGATAATTTTTGTACACCTTCGGTTGGTTTTAATAAGATTTTCTAAAGATTTCTATAGTAATCTAGTACTAAATATAGCCTATGTTCCTATTATTATGTACATAAAAAATTTAGAGCAATGCTACTAAAATTGTTAAAAATTGGTTTTCGACTAAAGCTTTCGTTAACAAAAATTGATTTTAAAATTAAACTATTTCATCATATGCAAAATATTGTTGGTAATTTTTAGTTATTTTTTTTTTTTTGAAAAAATCAACTGACAAATTATTTAACAAAACACAAAAACCTACAAAAACACTGATAAGAAATGGTTTTCGACTCAAATATTAGACAAACAAAGAAAGAAATTGACTTCAAAAATTATTTCTCTCACACAAAATATTGTTATGAATATTTTGTTAAGGTTTTAAGCAAGACAAATCGACAGACAGGAAAGGAAGTTATGAGTGTGGGTCGAACTTTAATTTTTAAGAGTTCAGCATTTTATTAAAGGGTGTTTTTTAAAGTATGGTTTTCAAGAATAAATAAAACTCATATGTTATGGTTAAGAATTCAGTTTTAATATAAATATAGAAATTTGCTATTATGTTTTAAAAATAATATTGGGCAAAAGGTCGAAGCGGATGTCTTGAATAAATTGCAGCACAGATACCCAATTTCTGACCACTGTCAGCATTAACTTATAGAATATTTACTTGTAAGGCGTCAATCGCTTTGACAAGTGACGATATAATCCAGCAATATTAAATCGCACGATCTTGAAGGCCGCACAATGTCACATACCCACGATGTGAGATTGTTAATCCACTACGACGAACGAGGCTTTGAGGCGAATAGCAGAGCTTGCAGCTATTTGTTTACTAAATCTATCAAGAGCTGTTAGGTAGAGTAAAGTATCCAGTGCCGCAGATGTAAATGTTGTACAGAGGTAACTCTATTTATTATAACATCACGAACAAAATTGAGTATAAGTCAAGTGACAGCTGTCAAAAACAATAACTCCAAAAAAAGAGTTGACAGATTGAAAACCACACGTCTAAAAAAAACAACACCCGTTTTGGAAATCAAAAGATTTTTAAAATCATTCTTAGTTATGACTTTAAGTGCAGTTACTAAATGGATTCAATGTTTGTAACTATAAACTTAAAGTAGTTAGTCAATACTTCAAAATTACAACCCTTACATTGACTAGATTAAAAAAATATATAAATAAAAGTGTTATCAACTTTCATCAAAATTCTCAAAAATTTAGGTCACAAAGTTAAATGTTATTTTCTTTTCGCATTTGATTTTATCCCTTCACTTAAATAAAAAGACCAAAAATAACAACAACAACAACAATACAAATTTACCTACCCCAAGAGCATGTTTCTATTTTAATTCCCCTTTATTTTCATTTAAAGATATCATTTAGTAACTAACTTATGGGGTTGTTGTTGTTGTTGCTGTAATCATTAGGTATATAGTACTTGTAGATAGTTTTTGTTTTTGAATAAAATTAAGCATTACAATACCAACTTGTGTCCATCGACGCGGAAATTGATGGTATATACGAAAGTCAAGCCAGACAAATAAAAAAAATAAAACTAGCGAACGTCCAATGCTGAGGGGATTTTTGTTTTATTTTAAATTTTTATCTGCTTCAGGTTCTGGATATGAAATGAAAATGATGATACTACGCTAATAGCTTTTGCAAGTGCAGTCAGTCTTCCAAAGGGAACCATTAACAAGCAAGAGAGGGAAAAAATAGTTGATCCATTAAAAAAAACATTGCTTTGCATTTATATTACATAAAACTTTATAAAAAGGGGTGATAAAAAGGCTTATTTAGGGATCCATCCACTGTGAAAATTAATTTAAGAAAAAATGTTTATAATTGAACACCTGATGGGGGGATACTCGAAGTTTGTTTGCTGGTAAAAAATAGTAATAACAGTCTCAAGATAAAGTCGTTGAGGAAGGTAACTTATGTTCAGGTTACTTTTACAATTAAAATTTTAGGTAGTATTCTACTCAAAATTATTCTACGTAACTTATTAACATTTTATATAGCTCCCCCAGAGAGTTTTATGATTTCGATTTGCAATTTTCAGATACTCATTTTAAATAGAAGATATTGTAATTATAAAAAAAGTGGGTGGATACCACGCCTTTTTTATCCCAAAAACACATGTTTTTTTGAATTTTTGGCCGTAAGACCCATATCCTTATGTAAAAATTCAAGAATTTTAAATGTTTTATAGTTTTGATAAATCAGTGTCCAGTGAGTCGCATTGTAATGATGGCTTTTGGAATGTCAGAAGTCTTGTAACTCAAGAATTACGTGGCCTGTGGAAGTAAAATTGGTTGAGGTTCCCGTTCTAGTTAAGCTTAACGAAGGAAATATTTGTTGGTTGATTACCATTCTATGAAGGTACGGGCGTAGTATTCAGTACTGGACGTTTTTGTGTTTTGAATTTAAAAAATCAATCAAATGAAAAACTACTCGTATACGCTACAAATTAATTGTATTTATCTGTAAAACGGCTTCATTCACAAACATAAAAAAGAGGATCAATTTTTGTTGGTATATGACCTGCTATCTGTAGGTGATTAGACTGTTACTTCTTTTTAAATAGAAATTGTAAATAGATGAATTAAAAAAACTGTAAATATTTTTTAATTAAGATTCAAAATGTTTTATGTATTTTTTTGATTTTGAAAATGTTGTTTTCAATTTTTGTTGCTGTCTTACGTTAGCTTAAAATTAAAAGCTTCCCATAGGAAGTTATTGTAATAGGTCAGTTTTTTTTCGAATTAAAAATGTTGACATTTCAAGAGTCCTAGAATCTAAATCAAAGATTTGTAGGAAGATGTCAGTGTGTGCGGGTGTACGTACATTCGTACGTTCAAGATACATACCTCTGTTTGTTTGAAAGATCTCAACAACTATCAGAATTCAGAAATATGGACATCAAATAGATACAAACATCATAAAATCCAGAAAGGGCTTTTAAAAATGCAGCTTTTGTTTTTTTTTTTAATATCTCACGAACCGACAACGTTACCGACTTCAAATAATTTTGTTACTGTGGATTGGGACGTGATTTTGAAATGGAAACAAATATTTCTTGAAAATTGTACGAACAAAATAAAAAAACATAAACAAAATACTAATAAACATAAGAAAAAACAAAAACCGATTTTCGAGTCGAATATCTTTGTAAAAAGTTCAAATACTGGTTTTTGTTTAGATTTGGTAAAGTTAAAAAAAAACAAAAAAAAAAAAGCCTACAAAATTGATAACCTACATTGGTAAAAAAATTTAGTCTACACAATTATTTGGAGAACAAAGAAAAATATTGACCCCAGATTTTTTCCATCATGTACTAGAAATTGTTATTAAAATTTTGAAAAAAGATACAAACGACAGTAAAATGAAAAACCTAAACCAAAAAAGTAATATGTACATATGTATAAAATTTAATTTGGACTTTAATATATTGAGACTTCAAAATTGTCAGTAGAAATATTGTTGTTAATAGTTAATAATATTTAAGGGCATTTTTATCCCAACATAAATCAAAGCCCTACCAAAAATACTATTTTTGATTTAACTTCTCGAATATACTTTGAATGTCAATGTTTTTGTTATAAACACAAAAATAAGCCAAGAAATACAAAAAATTTATGAGAAAAAGTTTACAAAATTCTTCTATTAAAACATATAAAAAAACACGACTGAATTAATAACGCTGGCCAACAAATTCTTATATTCCTCAATTTAAATAATATTTTTACAAAGAACTTAAATGGCTTTAATTAAAATCCGACTTTAAAATCATTCTATTAAGTCAGGGTTTTGAGATATTACCTTTTAAAACTCGAAAAAAAAATTAACTAAGAGATATGAAGTTTGATTTTTTTTTTTTGTTCTAAAAAATTAATTTTCCAATAATTTACTTTAAATATATTGATTTTTTTGTAATTTCATATTTTTACAAAGATTTTCAATATTTTAAGCTGGGCCATTTATGCTTAAACGGTTTTTAAGGATGTGAGAGGATGGCCAAAATTAAATATGGTAATGGGGAAGGTTATGGGGAATTTTATGACCTTTCAGAATATTGTAACATTCTTATCCTGAATCATAACGGCTTACGAGTAATAGCTGTTTTAATGAAATTTTTAAAATGGCTGCTTTTATTGGATTGTTTACTCACTCTGTTAGCAAATAATTTTGTTTTTAATGTTTTTGATATTTCAAAATAATCAAATATCTGGAAATTTGATTTAATTAAAAGCAATTCAGTCTTTAAAGCTGTAGAAGACAAAAATGTATATGACATTTGGATACCAATTTTGTTCACTATACATTTTACCACACATACGCTCAAAACTAAGTTAAACCATGTATAATACTTAACATAAAATAAGAAATTGTAGCTTTTTAATTTTTCAAACAAAAAAATAGATTTCTTGACAAAATCCCACTGTTGAGTAACTTTTAATCACAAGTGTATTTTGGGATGCATCCAACTCCAATCAAACAAACATTACTAGATTTACTTCAAGAGAAGCAAAACGTTCTTGTCTCTTCTTTTCGAGATCTCTTTAAAAAAAGCCAATACAAAAACCTAAAATGCCAAACATTTAATATTTAAGAGTAATATTTCTTTCTCTCTTAAAATAAATGTAGTTGATTGGTATAAATGTAATAGAATCCTATGAAACATTACAGTTACAGAATCAAAATCTATTACATTTTTCATCGAATTTCTCACTCACTCTCTTTAATATTTTTGACAGTTCTTGAGCAAGGAAAAAAATTGTTTGGATTAGATGAGTTGTAAAATAAAATTCAGAGTGCTACTTTTTAGTTCTTATCTAATTAGATTAAAATTAAATCTTCTCCTTAAAATTTATCAATGAAAATGTGTTAAAAATAAATCAAAAATATAATTATTGTCCTAGTCCTAGTCTTTGATATTTTATTGTCTATTGTGTGTTGGTTCCATAAAGACCTAAAAAATACCTGTGGTGTAACCTTTTGAAAGACAAAAATGTAAGTTAATAATTTGTTTACAAATCAGATTGAAAGTAATAAAACAAATGAACAGTTTATTATGACATGAATTTTAATAAAAACCGTCTGGCAATTGAATTAAGTCAATTAAATAAAAATATAAACTGAATCAAATCTAGAATTTTATTCTTTCGGTTTTTTTTTCCTTCTTGGTCTTGAAATTTTGTTTTATTGATTTTACTCTTGAATTTTATTTTCTTTGTTCTGTGTGATCAAACCGAAATGACAATAATTTGTATCACCATATTCAGATAAAAGAAGCTATAATTGTATTCCTTATTTTAGATGAAATAGTAACTAAAAGAATATACGATGAAAATGTGTAAATTAATAATAATTTATGAGGGCATTTGTTTTATTTCGAATGAAAATGAAAATTACTCAAGTGACATTGTAGAGTATCAGTGTAATAGATACAAATGTGGAATGCCGATAATCAAGGTCGTTGGGTGAGCTCTCTACTTTTTTTCTACTAGGTATTTAGGTACCTTTGCGTTGGTCCCGGGATAGGTTTTGTCTTTTATTTATTTATTTTTACCTATATTTAAATAAATTGTTTATTTTCTGCAGTTGTGCAAAATAAATTATTTGTGATTTTCAACGGTTAATTGCACATTTTTGAAATTCCAAGCAAGTTCATAAATAAATACCAGATGGCAAACAACATTTGTAATTCATGACCATAATAAATTATTAAAGTACTGAATCTATAGCTGCTCTACAGTTTAATTAAGAACTCTACACACGTCTTTAGGGTCAACAATTGAAATGTTAAAATATTTTATTGCATTATTTAAGCTTAAAGAAAACACTTTGTGTTCTTTTAAAATTTGGTTACAGTAAGTTGAGAGTTCTAAGCCACCATAAATACAAATTTTTCATACCGATATGATTTTGTTAAAACAAAATGCACGTACACCAACCTACTTTGGTTTTTTCTTTTAACCCAGTTAAATAATGAATTGATTGTTTGCGGAAAGCGGAAGTCTTCTATGTTTGATGCCAAAATAAAGGCAAATTATTCACAAGTCGGTTCAACGTATCCATCCACTGATTTAGCTAATTTTAAAAAATTACTTTTCTCTACAAGATAGTAATTTGTATACTTCTTTTTCTTAAAGTAATTTTATAGTAATGGCTTAATATCTTATTATGTTATCAAAACTAACTCATTTTAAGGTGATGAAAACAAAAAATTAGATTATATCCTCAAAATAAATTTTAAAGGATGTTTTTTTTTTTGATGTGTGGTTTTCAAGAAGAAATAAAACGGAAGAATTTAGCTTTATTACTGCACTGGCATTACGGGAGCAATGAGATCCACTCCAACTGCGGGACTGGAAGTTATACTCAATTTGATTCCCCTAGACCTCTTTGTTCAAGAATCTGCGGCCAAAAGTGCCCTGAGACTTAGTCAAACTAAAGTCTGGATAAACAGTTCCATAGGACACGCCCAGATCCTTCATAAAATTATGGGTCATAGTAATACAGCAGACTATAAAATACCCGTACTTGATTTTCATAAACCATTCCAAACTGCCATCCCAAGCAGAGAGGAATGGATAGATAATATACCATACTCCAGTGAGTCGTCAATAGCTATCTATACTGATGGCTCTAAAATGGACACTGGTGTAGGGGCAGGCTTCTATTCTGAATCTCTCAAGTTGACCGCCTCGCTTAGGCTTCCAAACCACAGCAGCGTCTTCCAAGCGGAGGTCCTGGCAGTGACAACGGCTGCTAAAAAGGTATCAATGTTGGCGATACCACGAGCTGATATCACCTTTTACATTGATAGCCAAGCGGCAATAAAAGCGATTACTGCAACTGAGGTGAAATCAAAGCTTGTTTCATGCTGCCGCGAAGAGCTTAAGGTTCTTGGCGCACAGCACAACATTAGACTCTGCTGGGTCCCAGGCCACAGCGATATAGTAGGCAACGAGAAAGCCGATGAATTAGCAAGATTAGGGTCAATGCTTGACGTAAGCCAAGCTCAGCTAGTTAGCATCCCTACCTGTTATTTAAAACAGGAAATCTCAAAAAGAATAACAATTAAGGCCGATGAAAGATGGAACCTTCTTGACACCTGCGGCACTACAAGAAAGATCTGGCCCTGTTTTAACAAACAAAGAACGGAAAGAATTATGCAGCTACAAAAGGGATCACTTCGATCTCTTGTAAGCATAATCACCGGACATAATCTGTTAGGTTATCATATGAAAAAGATGAGAATCAGTTCAGATGATCTATGCAGAGGATGCGGTGACGAGGAGGTGCATGAAGATACTTCGCACTTTCTGTGTCACTGTCCCGCACTCTCCCATCAAAGGAAGAAACTGCTTGGCAACTATTTCTTCGAGGATTTAAAAGAACTCTCTAGTACGCCAGGTACTAACATTCTGAACTTCGTCAAAGCCTCTAAATGGCTTGACTCACTGAACACATAGGTTTTTCTTATTAGCTTGAGTAGCAATATTCATGGGTATCACAATGGATCTGTATTGATCTAAGTGTGACGGTAAAGACATCAACTGTCAGCCCCTCAACCTAACCTAACCTAGCTTTATTATGAAGACACGGGTAGGGTTTGCCACAAATGATTACGGACAAGGGCTTAGCTCGAATAAGTTCTAGTCGAGAGGCCCAATTTTAGACCTGTTTTCTGTTTCTGTCGTCAATTGTCTTGGGCATATTTGAGTAGATGAGCGACTTCACACAACCTCACAAAAAATAATCCAGCGGATATAAATGGCTCAACAAAAGTTTCCTTCAATAAATTGATCGACTCGTTGCCGTTGCCAAACATGACCATTGTTTTGGAAAATAATTTGCACGTTGTTCCTCGAAAGTAAGTTTATTTATTATGTAATAGCAACCCAAATTGGGCATAAATTAAGTGACATCTGTCAAAAAACCAACTCAGAAAAACTATCGCCAAATTGAAAACCACACTTCTAAGAAAACATACATTACAATTTTTGAAAACTGGATATAATGAAGCAAAATGATTCAATTTTCTAGCGATGATACCTCGATAACACAAGCTTATACGCTTTAGATTGATTGAAAAAACCCAAAATGTAGGTATTCTATTTTTTAATGCACTTCGCTTTTTGGTTGCAATTTTCTGAAAAAAATCACTTGTAACATTTTTTTTTATTTTCATTAAAATTGTATGAGAGTATTTTGCTTTTGTTACATTAAAGTAATTTAAATGACCTTGGATTTTGTTTCCTAATGATTGCACTTCTTTCAAAGTAAATAAAGGTGTAATTGAAATTCATGGCTAATTTTACCCTTTTGTGTTGACATTGTGTAAATTCACAAACGCATCACTGCAGAGATGATTTGCGATCATCCCTTTAGCACGTTCATAAACGCAAATAATTGGCATCACTTAAAATGTCAATTGTTCATTATTGCAAAGTTTGATAAACTGATGCGCAAATATAAAGAAAAAAGGCATCACGAATTTTCTTGATAAGTTGTTGATGCGGACGCGATTTCGAGCAAAAATAGCGGAAAAAGACAATGAAAAGTATTTAATCAAAATCTAAATTGTTTATAAAATAATTAATTTCATGTATTTCAGAGATTATTTTACCAACGCACAAATTAAACTATTAATAGAAACCAGGTAAAAATAAGAAGTTGAATTTATTGCCAGCAGAAAATCAAAGCCAGTATTGTGGAGAAAAGTTTTAGAGGAGATAAAATGTGTGGCTCCAGATTTTAATTACAATGAGAGTTTTTATTACTATAACATCCATCATAAAGCAAAAGTTGTTTTTAAACGTAAAACTTTTTGTCAATCAGCATCGCATCGTAATCGGCTGAGCAACGATCAGCATCGCAAAAAAGCAGTGATGCCTAATCACTACCAAAAAATTTGACGTTTGTGAATTTACCCATTTTCAGCTAAAAAATTAAAATTCATGAGAAACAAATATTTGTGATAAATTAAATAAAAAGTTTTAAAGTAAAAACATTTTCCTTTATGAATTTCGGAAATTAATTTTAGTTGAATCCTTTCTAAAATGCCAGTAAACAATTTTGAGGAGAGTGGAAAGATCTAGAACGTTGTTTTATGCACATGATTAATTTATGCAAAGATCATTTTAAAGATTATTAAGTGAACTTCAGAAAAGTTAACAAATATTAACCAGAAAAAAGTCATACAATCAATCAACATTTCGACAACAAATTAACTTTGAACTGCTATAATCTAAGAAAGAATTCAAGTGCAGGAAACTTTAGTACGTCATTTCGTGGGAAAATTAACTTGTTGAGAGTTATAATGCGAAATAAAAATTATTTTAGAACATATTTTTCCAAACATACCCAAAAACTGTTCAGGTCTATTGTATGTAATGCGCTTTTCTTTCATTATACTTCAATTATGTGTGATAATCATCACGGTTAGAAAAAAAGATCTACAGTTACTAATTTATTCAACTTCACCTTTTTTTGTTTACATGTTTTTGAAAAACATAGACAAGTCGATTGTGTATTTATTTATTTTAGTAAAGCCTTTTGACTATACATTAATTTTAAAACTAAACAATCAGGGTTTTAACATCAACTTCTTAAATTGGATCTCATCGTATTTTAAAAATAGAATTCATAGTTGTATTTCGTAATGAGTATTTGGATCAATTTGTTGTAAATTCTAACGTCCCTCAGGGAAGCCATTTAGGTCCTATTTTATTTATAAATGACATTAAGCTTTTCAAAAGTATAAAACCAACTTCTGACTGTTTACTTTTGCAGAAAGGCTTTTTAATGTTTAGGCACCACACAAAGAATTTTTTTTGAGAAAAAAACGTTAAATAGCGCATTTTTTTTTTGCTAAAAATGTGTTTTTCTATTTTCCGGACGGAAATTCATTTTCCGGACGGAAATTCATTTTCCTGAACAGCTGATTCTTTTATGTCCAAAAATGAAACGAATCGTTCCAATGGCTGCGTTCAATCTCAGACAGATAGGGTATCCGGATACCTTTTTGTTAGTGTTTTACGTGTAAAATAACAGCTGATCAAAAACAGCTGAGATGTCAAAAATGGAATCCAAAGGTATCCAAGAACTTCTGGGGTATGTAGGTATCTGACAGAATAGCTGATTCAACACATAGTTGAATTTCAAGAAACTTGAAAATTGATTTCAGCTTTTTGTATTTTTTGGTAAACAGAAGATACAAAATGTTAGTTGAAGTTGTGTTTGATGTTTAAATGTTTCTCTGCTTTTTGTGAACAGCTGAAAGTTGTTTTTATTTTTTGACAGCTATCCAACTCGTTCAACAAGGTATCTAAAAATCCACCTATACAAGATACCCTAGCCAACACGAGACTGAACGCAGCCAATGATTTGTGTTTCAATTTCACTCAATTCCAATGACAGATTTCTGTCACCAAAAATTTGTCGGTGGAAATTTTTTTCAATGACAGAAATTTTTAATGATAGCTATAAACGACCTGTCAAAAAAAATTCCAATGTTTCTTTTCTATAACTGGCGCCTTAGGGAATTGTGCAATAAAAATCGTCTCGTTTTGAATGTTGACAAGGGTAAAACCACGAGTTTTACACGCAAAAAAGTTTCCTTTGATTTTAATCATACGTTTGACACATGTCAGTTAAGTCTCTATGTTTTCTGATTTAGGTGTTATTCTTGATCCCAAGTTAACTTTTCATGAGCATTTAAACTACATAGTCAAGAAAGTTAATAGGATCCTAGAATTCATAAAGAGATTCGGTCGCGATTTCTGTGACCCTTACATTCATAAGATTCTCTTCGTTTCATTTGTAAGACCTATACTCGAATGTAGTTGTGTACTTTCTTGAATTGAAGCAATTCAGAGAATCTAAACATTTATGTATATTGTTTTAAGAGATATGTCGATTTGTGCGTATTACGTACGTTCAAGATACCCTTTTTCGGACAACATTCAATATCTCAAAAACCAGCATTCATATCGTGAATTGAATTGAAAATTATAAGAAAGTACAAAATTGGTTGTCCCCAAATATCTCACGAAATTGTTTTTAAGCTCAAATATTACTTATTATATTAATATTTAACATACCAAAAATATTAGAACATTGAAGTATACCCAATATCTCGACAGAAAACAGTTTTAACTTCAAATTTTGAAGTTCCTTAAATGACAATTTGCCAACTTTTTTAAAACACCAATTATTGGGAAGTAATCAAGTAAGAAAAAAACACAAATTTAAGTTTAAAGCACAAAACTACGGTCAACTCAATTCTTCAACTGAATTAGCTCAAAAATGTTCAAGACTACGTTCTCTAATGAATAAACTATTCGAACAAAAAGAAATTACCCAATTTATCATCTCCTGACATTAATTACTCCGTACTTAGCTTATTATCTAACTGCTGATAAAGTTTATTCTGCTAACTTATGCATCAGTTCAGTTCAACTTTATATAATAATAAAGTCACTGTTTCAAAATAGAAACTTTAGCAATAAAAATCAAAAACACTTGTTGCGCACCGAACACACAAAGCCCCAAACCCAAGTCGATTATTTATGTTCATGATAGCATCGCGTCCCTCACCCTTTATGGACATAGTTTTGCCTTTTTGAATTGTTTGAACAAAGGAGTGGGTTTGAATAGGGCCTCTTTTCAAACTTATTACTCTTTGAAAATTCCAACATAGCATCATATCCACGCACAGCATATACACCACACAACATTCCAACAGAAATTTTAATCAAAATCCAGTACCACCCTCAACCTCACCACCCATCATCAGCACCAACCGTATACCACCTCCCCAAACATTCAACGCTCGACCATGATCCTTTGACCGAAACCAACGCAGGTTAATCCACTTGGAAAGCAAATTTCTGTTTCTACAGCAATGCACAAATGAAATTCGTAGCCTCCACTTTGGTCGACGTCGTCGTTGTTGTCGTCGTCACATTGTGGGTCTTCCAGAGACTGGCACACATTCTGATTCCAAATAGTTTGTGTAACTCTCGTGACAAATATTCCAGAGCTCCTTTCATACTGCATGGCGCGTTTATCTCCATGTAGCACGCTGCCGCTGCTGGTGCATAGAATTTTGTCAGGCTTCCTCTAAGAGCCTCTGTATGGTTTTTGGGGGTGGCACACGTCCGACTGCTACGACGTCCACATCAGACGACATATGGCGGCGCGTGTTATCTGACTCATATGGTAATTGGCCACATTCTGCCTGTGCAATTTGTTAGCCAAATGTATTCGAGCACAAACCAAAGAACTAAACTGGCCATTGTCACGCCCTCATAAGCCGATGTCATGTTCGGTTTTTGTCACCCCTAGAGATCCCGCCAACAATACACAATATGATATAACGACGACGAGAATTATGAGGACGATGATGACGAACTATGGCGAGCTATTGCGATATGGCGACATTGTGACTAAAAACTGAAGACTGAACACTGAAGACTGAACTGAGCTGAACTAGGTCAGTCGTCGAAAATCGCTTTAGGCAAATGTGAAGAAGAAAGAAGAAAAATAAAAATCTAAAACAAAAACATAAAACATAAAACAAAACGGCTCCAACTAAAAACTATGCTGCTCCAAGACTCATTCTGATGATGTTCTTGGAGTGATTTCCAGTGATGACGATGACTATGACGATGATGATGATGATGATGATGATTTTTCAGTCAAGGATAAAGCTGGCAATGGCTGATGGTTGACAAAGTGGAATGAATATCTTATTCGTCTTTTGTCATTCAAATGGGATTTGCAAACGGAAAGAAGGAAGAGCCCAGTGCCAGTGTAGTACTTCAAAACTCTGTGTGTGCCTCTAACTGGAATCGAGAGACTGACTTAAAAACTGAAAGACGCTTAACATCATCGTCATCAACATCATCATGAAACTCCACAGAGAAATATCAGATAGAAGATAGTTTGTCTTTTTTTTCTTCTTGCTATAAGCGATAGAGCTTAAGAGCTTCTCTTCGCGTAACGAGGATATACGACAGCATCAACATCAACATCACCATCAACGAAACGACCAAGGAAGTAGGTTAAGGACATTCGAAGTGGGTAATACATTCAATGCCATTTAATCTGAATCACAGATTTACTCGACAAGAAGTGGTACCTACAACTTCTGAGGAGAGCTAGAGATAAATTGAATTAATTATTATTATTGTATAAAATTGCAACCTGTTGATACTTTAAGCCTGCGAGATATTTAAAAAAGAAAAATGTCCTCCTTTGATGGAAGAAACATTAAGCAAAGAGAGATGCTCTTCCGGCAACTACTATGTTTTATGTACATCAAAGCTTAATGGAGAAATGAATATAAAAGTAACTAAATCCGGTAGAAAATTTAGCAATTTGTGAAATTATTTACGACGGCCTTAACTGTAACGCTGTAAGTGGGGGTAAATTATTAGAGTGGTCAAAACATGAAGAAAATTACTTTTGACAAATGTTTGCCTATAAGTAGCTTTTGAGGTAATTATAAGTCAACAAAAATAGAATGATGACATTTTTAGAAGAAAGAAGGCAATTTAATACGTCACTACAAATTCACTACATATTCGACTAACCAAATGTTTGCATGACTAGACATTAAGGCAAAAAATACTACAATGTCCTAATGATAGTAAACATTTCTGGTCATTTGTAAAAAACGTACGAAACACCACGTCATCCTCGGTTCCAACGCTCGTCCACAGTGACATTCCGTATGTAAGCTCGATTGATAAAGCCAATTTGCTTGCAGCACAGTTTGCTGTTAATTCGACGCTTTAAGAGAGTGTCCTGAGTCCTCCTGTTCTTGAGAGCGTAAACGATTTTATCTTCTTTCGCACTCATACAGTTGCAAGAGTACTGAAAGGCCTTGACATACACAAATCTGCTGGCCCGGATAGTATTCCCCCTATTGTTCTGAAGACGTGTTCTTCAACGCTGGCAAAACCACTGCGTAAACTTTTCCATCTTTCCTACTCTACAGGTCTCTTTCCGAGCTGAAGGAAAATAGCATTTGTACAGCCTGTCCCTAAAAAAGGCGAATCATCCTCCCACTCTAACTATCGTCCAATAGCACTCACGTCCCTTCTTTCCAAGGTCATCGAATCGCTGATTAATTATCAGCTTAAGAAATATCTCCAAGAACGTAAGCTTCTTAATTACCGGCAGTATGGCTTTCGTAGCAATAGGCCCACTGGTGATCTCATAGTTTATCTCAACGAATAGTGAAACAAATCTTTCCATCGTTTTGGAGAAAGTAAGATTATTGCACTTGATATTTTAAAGGCATTTGATAGAGTTTGGCACCAAGCTCTCTTATCGAAAATGCGTGCTTTTGGATAAGAAATTACCTTTCTAACCGTTCAATACAAGTTGTATTGGATGGTTTCAAGTCTGAAATTCATAAAATAAATGCTGGTGTGCCCCAGGGCTCCGTTTTGTCTCCGACTTTCTTCCTCATATTCATAAACGATCTCTTGTCTGTCACTTCTAATCCATTTAACTGTTTCGCTGACGACAGTACCCTCAGCTTTTCATATTCGTTTCCAGATTCACATCCTTGTCCTTCGGATGTGGAACTTTAACGGCAGTGTATGATAAGCTCATTAAATTCTGATCTGACGGCATTGTACAATGGGGAATCAAATACCGTGTAGAATTGAATGCTTTGAAACTCAATGCTGTCTCCTGTCGTTAAAGCGTAACCCACCCCCGATGCCCCTATCCATGAGTGGCACTTGCATCCAGGAAACTTACCAACTTTCAGCACTCGGTATGTGTATCACAGATCACATCTTATGCAAAAGATCACATATTCGATATTGCCAAAAATGCTACTGGGTGCTTAGAATTTCTCCGACGCATGGTGCAAGAAATTTTTCACGTCTTCTGATCTGGCTGTACAAAGCCTTCATTCGCCCAAAACTTGAATATATCTCGCATATTTGGGCAGGTGCCCCTAAAACAAGTTTAAGTATTTTGGACAGGATCCAAAAAAGAGCTTTTGTAAATGATAGGCGATAAAACTATAACGGAAACAATTACGTCACTCGGACACCGCCACAATGTTTCATGCCTTTCGTTGTTCTACCGATATTTTTATAAACAGTGTTCTATCGAATTAGCCAGTTGCATTCCCCCCCCCCCCCCCTCAAACAATTCAGCCGTAATACTCGTACTTCTAGGAATGCACATCAGTTTAACCTTGAGCTCAATTTTGGACGTACCTACAGTTAAGTATAGAGATTCTTTTTTTAACCGCACATCGAGAATGTGGAATGCCTTACCCAGCTCTGTTTTTCCCTATCATTTTGATATTCAAAACTTTAAGACCAATGTGCATCGGTATCTCCTCTTTAATCCTTTCATATTTTTCTAAAGCTCGCACTGTGTTTAAAGTTTAAACATATTAAGGGTATTAATAACCCCTTGAGTGCCCGTTTATTATAAAAAAAAAAAAAAAACTGACCGATTGCAGAAGGAATCTAATGTCAATTTTGACTTTTCCACCATATTGTCAAATACTGGTGTTTTCTTAGAGGTGTTTTCAATTTAGAAATACTTTTTCGGAGTTTTTTTGACATCTGTCACCTCATTTTGGCAAACCATTTCATAAGAAACTAGCGGCCCGTCCCGGCTTCGCACGGATAGACAAAATTAGGTACAGATATTTAAGTTATAAGCATGCTAATTAAAACGACCACGAATCACTAAATTAGAAAAAATTGTATGCTTATTTTAAAGCCTCCCTGTACCCTACGTTGGCTGTGGTATTTCTAGGTGGCAACAAAATGTATTAATTTTCAGGAGATCCTACTCGAGAAAGTGCCACATACAATTTCCCGTAGGAAAAGCACTCTTTCCTGAAGTCGATACCAACTATGGAAAAAGTTTGTCCCTGGGATTTATTTATTGTTAGGGCAAAGGATATTTTTAAAGTGATCTGTAACCTTTTAAAAGATATGGGCAAATCAGTTGGTATCATTGGAATCCGCAGAACATGTGCGAGCTGACCAGCCACGGGACCTGTAATGATAGTTGCTACAATCACATTATCTCTTAATTCTTTGATCAATAGTCTTGTACCATTACACATATTGGGAGGGCTTCAATTTCTTAAAAGCATAACAGGTGTACCTAGCGGACAAAATTGTGAATCTAAACCATTCTCAGATCCCCTTGAACACACACAAAAAATTTCATCAAAATCGGTCCAGTCGTTTAAGAGAAGTTCAGTGACATACACACTCACAGAAGAATTATATATATTAAGATTAAGAAGACTTACTCGTGAACAACGCAACGTTTGCAAATCGTCCAAATTTATTACCAATATAGTAGTTCGGTTCACACGACGCGACGCGACGCATCAAAAACAACATTTGCTTTCAAGGGGGTTAACTGAGGTCGCTTGCCTACTGCCTGCAGATAAGACGAAGACAATTGACGCCTTACAAGAGAATATTTGTTGCGATATTACTGACATATGGAACCAACTGCTGCAAAAATTGCTTAAAATGTTGGCCTCCCGATTAGAATTTATTTGAGCCAGCCGCTCAAACATAATGCAAACGCTTATCCTTATAATAGAGCTTAATTCTTGGTCTTTACATTAAAATACATGAGTTTTGTTTCTTCTTAACAACCAAAGGTCTAAAAAAAAGCACCCTGTATATAATCACGACAAACAATTAATGGCGTTCGTTGTGCAATCTCCAAATATTGTTTTTCCAAACATGAAGTGGACACATTTGTATGTTCTATGCTTGTTTCAAGGACGTAGAAACAGTATCCAGACTTTTAATCAGGGGAAGCGGTCACAAACTTAATATAATGTGAGTTTTTGAACACTGCTTAAATTTGTTCTTTAATGTTCTCGAAATGAGGTTGACAAAATTTTAATAATATAATTTGTATATTAACCATACATTTACATATATCAAGGGCTAAAGTGACAACTTTTGTTATTAGATTATTTTGGAAAACTGTTGTAGAGTAAGATATGGTCTAACTATTTAATTTAGACGACTGTTTACATATAAAAGCATTTCAAGATACCAATAGTTTTCTAAATATGACATATTTTAGTGCTAAAATACAATAGTTTAGAGAGTTTTTGCTGCATTTCACGGTGAAATGTTAGCAATTGTGTTGAAATGTAGGTTTTTAGCAAAAATAATATATTTTGTTCTTGTTTTTATTTCTATAAATCCGAAGAACACTTCAAAAATATAGATTCAAGAATCCAGGAAATGATAAAGTTTGAAAGAAAAATGTGATCTTTTTTCGTAGGAAAATAAAAATATGAAGAATTTTCGGGCTTTTTTGACGTATTTTTTTCGGACTCAATTATCAGTCTACTTTCTCGTAGATAACAGCTGATGCTAGAAGACATATTTTAAAAAGTTACTGTTTTGCGTGAACCTTTTGAAAATATCTTGGTCTTCAAGAAAAAACTTAAAAATTTTAGAGAGAAAATTGTTTGGTTCTTGAGTAAGATAATCAAATAAGTTGCGAAGAAACTTTAGTGTGGCAATCACAAATTACACGTTGCAGAATCTCTTTTCACTTCAGTTCTCAAGATATGTATTCAAATCTTTTATATTAAATTAATAGATATGAAGCGTTCATTATGTTTTTCAATTAGATATTAGGTTAAGGAAAGTGTCTCTTTTGCTGTTTTTCGGACATTTATATTCTTGAAATTCGTGTTTAAATCTCAGTTTTAGAGCATCCAAAGCAAATTCAGTTCAAAAGTAAATTTCTATAATTTTTAATATTTTAAAAGTTTTAAATCAATTTTGAAAGAAAAAAAAACACTCTAAGAAAGCCTAACACTCTTTATGTGTCTTAAAAAAATAACATGTTATTAAAGACGAGTTTCAGGTATTTAAAGACACCTTCAGTTTGTGTTAAGGAAATCAAAAAATCTGTTTTCTCAGATCGAGGTTTCCAAAATCGAGTGAAATGAAATCTAAATCTTAATTGAAAATTGAGTAAAATTGCTTTCTGGGTTCCATCATTCGATCGATTCCAAAACTTCGAATACTTTTCGAAATCACTTCAAATGAAAATTAAGTTAAGTGACTGTCATAATTTGTATAATTTATTATCATTTTAATTGTTCTGTGCCTTTCAATAAAATAAATATTAAGTATTAGTGGTATTTCTTTGTATTATGTTGATGTGCATTACAGCTAACTGCAGCCTTACGTCTCTTTGCGGAAGGAAGTTTTCAAATATCAGTTGAAAAAGACGGATGTTGCTGTGGGCCTTAAAAAGTTTTTAAGCAAATATTAGATTATTCGTGCTTTGTCCGTTCCCTAAAATATAAAGTTGTGTTGTGGAGTTGCAACTTCTTACGAATTAGGTGCATTACGTTAAAAAAGTTAAGGTATATTTTCTTTTAAATAAAACGAGTACTATTTTTAAACAATTTATTCTTGTGGAACTCAAATCACACCAACTTAATGTGGTCGAATTCAAATTACTTCAAAATAACAAAAATCGAAAATTTACTTCATTTTAAGTTCGAAAAGAAGAGAAATAGATATACATAAATAAAAGTGTCAATTTAAGAACCCCCCCCCCCCCCCGCTTTCACAACGTGAATCCACCTTTGACCCGTTTGGGTAACTTGAACATTTAAGTCAATGTGTTCATTAATTTGACATTTGTTAGATGAAAATGTCCAATTGTTGACAAGATGACATAAAAGTCATCGCATGATATTTGCAAATGGCGTTGAATGTCAACTCTGATTTGACATTTCCAAATCAAACAGACACAAAAACGACGAAAAAAAATGGGTATGAATAGCTTAATTTTCTTACTATAAAATTTTAAATATTGAATTCTAAGAAATTTTAAAAAGTTAAATAAACTGACAAGCTCCATATTTCTGCCTTGAGTTTTCGAAAAGCGTTGTAAAAAAATAAATTTCTTTTGTTCATGTCAAGTTGCAATTACGAAATAATTTCACAACTCGAACAGTTCTTTTTACTAATTAATAGGTCTGTTTGTTGTTATCTTCCCTTTATAACAATTTCTCGCATATTTAGCACAAAGTTATGTCAAAGTATAGGAAACAAAATATTAACAAATTAAATTTGTCTAAAATTGTATTTTTTATTCTGACCCTGCTACCACAAAATAATGTTTTTAGTTTTTTTTCTTCCTTATTTCCATTTTCTGGTATAATGTATTATAAGATGACATGCGAGGTGTCGGCCTTTTAAAATAAATGAGAAAGAATTCTCGAGTTTGGTTAAATCTGTGTCATTGAATTCTTTTTAAAGCAGACATTCGAGTGACATTTCATTTAAATAAACACCCATGTGTCAGTGTCATCATGTTAGGAGAAAAAAAAAGAAAAAGAATTGTGACATACATAAACAAATTATTGAACAAAAATTAATTATTTAATGTATTTAGTTCAGATGTGATTTATGATAACACTATGTGGGTGACAATTCCTATTTTATTAAAATTCAAGAAAATTAAATGGATGAAAAAGAAAGCAAGCACTATCATAAACTGCCTTGTGTCGTACAATTGTGGGAACTTGCAATTTTGATCAACAAAATTGTCATTAATGTCATTATCAGCCATTGTCAGATGACGTTTGTAATTGTCAAATGTTGTTGGTTAAGACATCTGAGAATACAATTGCTGACAAGTTTTCTATTATCACATAAAGGGTTTTCTAATAAGAATTGCTGTCACTTTTAAAGCTGTCATCTTTTGACATTTGAAAAGTAAAAATTACACTAAAACTAAAACTACAAACGCTTCAAAAACGTATTAAAATCAAAAGTTTACTTTAAAAATAGTAAACAAAATGAAATGTTAACTCTATACTTTAAAAATTTTATTATTTATTTTGTAAAATTCATTTAGTCCACTATTTTGTTGTCATTGTCAGCGCCCGGCGTTTTTATTCCGATCTCAATCAAAGTATAAATCAAACAGTTCTAACTGTTTAATGTTTAAGAATTTTTCCTTTCACTTTAGATTTAATGAGTTCTTTCCTTATTTAAATTATTTTTAACCAATCTACCGGATAAACACTTAAAAAAACCTGCATACGTCGTCGTGTCTTATTTATTTCCCGTACCTATCTATACTAGACGAATATGCGAAAGACTTAAGAAAAAAGCCTCTCACTAATAATTCCAGCAGCGGATGTCAATAAACTCTCTTTCTCAAAACCTACAAATGGCATTCACTATTGTCACAAATTGACGTTTTGCATATTAATTAGTGACTTTGTTTGATCGTTTAAATGAACGACAGGCGACGACGACGCGGTGCGCTGATAATGATCATCAGTGAGTGGTCAAGAAGTTTGCCTTTATTATTTGTTTTTATTAATAACATATTTTTTAATTAATTATAATTACCATTCACTTGACCATATTTGTATGTAAATAAAGGCTGTTCATCGAGTGCACGAGGAATTGAATGTTGACGTGTGGGGGATCATTCAAACCACCTGTCATAATTATTTTGATATGTCATTTATTTTTTTAGTATCCATCTACCTTTGGACTTATTGTTGACGCATGAAGATTTGAATTGTTATCCGTGAATGTTCTTTTATTTTTACTTAATAACTTTATGAATGTGAAATTTTAATAAATAAATAAAAATAAAACGCTAAATTGAGTGAAAGATTATTGCAAATTGATTCATCAATGTCGCTCTCAGTTTGATTATAGAACGCATTAAAGTATCATCCCACGCATAGTTCAAAGTGAAAACATAAAAATACACCAAAAACAAATTATATACAAATTAAAATTAAATTTTTATATCATAATTATAATCATAAAAAAATAACAACCAACATTGAAACCCCTTAAAACTTATAAAATGAAACGTTTCTTTAGGTCAAAACTTAAATGGTTCAAATGCTGTGACATGAAGTGCTGTAAGTTTGAATTAAAAACAGAAACAACAACTGTGTTGTGTTGTTCTAATTTGAAACAATTTTGTACATAAATGGATCAAGCTGTACTTAATTATGAGAAGTTGCTTTATGGGTGCTTTAATTAAATTGATTTATTCTTTTTTATTGCTCAATCAATAATTATATTTGTTTGTTTGTTTTGAGAAAGTGAATAAAAACATTTCTGTTTTAATTGTTTTGTTATGAGTTATGATATTTAAATGTTTGTTAAACATCTGGCTAATTGAAACTACTGTTACTTTCATTTTAATTGCTCAAAACAAAAAGTTAGAACTGTCCAAGAATTTTTAAATGAAATACAAAAATTATAATGCTATTTACTAAGAACAAACATCGATTGTTTATAGAAAAAGAGCAAAGAAAGATTTCTTCTTAAATGGCGCCCGGAGTGACACTTTCTTAATAATGTAAACAAATTGTTAAAACATGTATAAAATATAGCACTTTTAATAAATCTTCTTACAATCTTGCATCAATAAAACACTGTTCTCTGTGAACTTTATGGAAGACTGAAGATGAATAACAAGATCCTAGTTTTACATCAAATAATTTAATATTGATTGAAGATAAGACTATGGAATATAAAAAGAATTAATATTACTACTAAGCCAACATTAACCAAATCAATATTAAAATACACCTTTGCGTCGGTAACACAGTGTTTATTGAAAATTAAAAATTTTTAATAAAAAGACCTTTCCAGGCGTACGAATTTGTAATTTAATTAATGCCAAATCAAAGTGTAATTCACGTTGAAATATTTCAGAACTCATGAAATTTAGTTTTTCATTGAAAAGCATTTGGTGTACTAACTACAAATTCCCATTGTTTAAAAAAAAAAAACTGGCTCTGGCAAGTGCCGGCTGATTTTGACATAAGAAACCTATTAAGACGCTGATTTGGAGGCAATTTTCGATGAGGATCCTTCGCAATAGCAAAAAGAACTTTCTTCGGCATTGGGAATAAGAGTTAGCCAATAAGTCATTTTCAAATTGTTTATTGCTGTAGGAATTGTTGAAAATAGACAACTTGGCTTCCTTTATAGGTTATAACCAAGAATTTAAATGTATTATAAAGAAGTTTGCCATTATGTTTTAAAAATTGGGTAGCGTGGCTAGCTCGAATTCCAACCGCCGAGAGGACTAATTTTCGAACTCTTTGCCGTATGCAGCCACTCTCTGGCTAATGTCAGCAATAAATCAAGTGACAGCTGTCAAAAAGACCAACTCCGAAAAAAGGATTTTAAGATCTTCTTGACGGTTGTTAACTTCCCATAGGAAGTTATTGTAATGGGTCCGATTTGTCGAATTGAAAATTTTGACATTTCTCGACGTTTCAAGGTCCCTAGAGTCGAAATAAAAGATTTTTAGAAAGATAACTGTGCGTGCGTGTGTACGTACGGACGTTCGAACGTTCGCGACGTTTTTTTCGTCGTCGAACCAGAAGAGATATTGACTTCAAATAAATTTTGTTATACAGATAATATGGCAGAAAGATGCAGAAAGGGCTCTCAAGAAAATTGCGTGGGTGGTTTTTTTACCATAGCAGTTTAAAAAAAAGGTGAAAATTTTGGATAAACCTACATATCTCAAGAACCAATAACTCTAGACACTTGAATTAAATTTTATATTATACATATATTGTAACGTGATACAAAACAAGTATATTTTTGGAAAAAAATCCAATTAACGGTTTTTTTTTATAAATCAAAAAAACTAAAAAAAAAACTTAAACAAAAAAAATTAATAAAAGTTGGTAAAAAATGATTTTCGACTCAAATATCTTTTCAAAACTTTGAAATATTGGCTTTAAACTACTTTTATCTTTAAAAAAATATTGTTTTTAACATTCAGTAAAATTTTGAAAAAAATCGAATTGACAGTTTTTTTTACAAAAAATTAAGAAACGAAAAAATTACAAAATTTTCAAAAATTTTAAATAATGGCTTCTTACTAATTTTAACTTATAAGAAATATTGCTTTCAACATTAGGAAAAATTTTGGGAAAAATCGAATTGACAGTTTTTAAACAAAAAATAAAAAACCTAAAAAAAAATTAACAAAAGTTTGATTTTCGTCTCAAATATATTTACAAAAATTTGGGATAATGGCTTCTAACTAGTTTTAACTTATAAGAATAATATTGTTTTCAATATTCGATAAAATTTTGAGAAAAATCGAATGGACAGTTTTTTTTACAAAAAATAAAAACCTAAAAAAAAAACAATACTAAAACTTATTAAAAATTTACTTTCGACTCAAATAGCTTTTCAAAAAGGAAAAATATTGGCTTCAAACTTATTTTATTTCACAGAAAATATTGTTTTCGATATTCAGTAATTTTTTTTATAAAAATTCAACAGTCCGTTTTTTCATAAAAAAATAAAATCTTCAAAAAATAGTACGCAAATTTGGTAAACATTGATACATAGTATAGACAATCTTTTAAGCAAAACAAATCGACAGACGGAATGGGAAGTTATCAGTGTAGGTCGCATCCCAGCCTCTTTTTTAAAATGGAACACAGCAACCGAAATACACCGAAGTTGTTGTGTAATAAGTCTAATAAAATCAGTATTAATTATTATGAGCTCTTGGTCACCGGGTATCAGCAGGAATCGCAGGATCGACTTCAATTGTTATGATAAAGTCGAGAAAGCTTGAACTCGCAGCGTCAAACCCACTTAAAACGACTTATTGCAGTTTCAACAAACTAATTTTGTTTTATCTATCGCAATTAATCTAAACTGACCTAAAAATAAATTGCATCTTTTCTTTCTTGAGATTTTGGCATAGACCTTCTTTTTTACCTTCTTTCAATATTAGACAACATGATTTCGGTGGTCAATTGTGATCACTTCTTGCAAAACTAGCATAATGACGTAGTGTTAACTTAAGATGATATAGTTTCAAAAGTCACAGCTGTCCAAAAAACAGGCTATTCAAAATGAAACATCTTACTGGAAAACCCTCTTATAAACAAACAATATTAATTCCGTATCCATTTATCTTGAGTGTCATCGTTTATTATTCCAGCCTCAAGACAATTTTTATGAGTCACCCTTGATCGAACTTCTATAAAAATGTCAAATAAAATTAAAACCAATCTTATGTTTATATGAAGTCGTTTGTTTTCATTTGTTTTATGTTTTTTTCTGTTTGCTCTGAAACAATCATCCATACAATTCAATTAGTGTCACAGTCCACACAATGTCATACATGCGTTCTCTTTCCGCTCTTGCGTTTTCTGTCAATTTATTGAGTCATTCAATTGAAAGTGTTTTCTCATGTCATATGTCCACCTAACGACCAACGACGACAACGAGACGGGCGGAGACAGCGCTGCGTAAGTAAAACGGCAACAAGCTAAAGCTAAATAATGTGTCATATGTTTGGTGCGTGTCATGTCGTGAGCAACTATATTACAACATAAAAATAGTATACCTAACAAGAATATATGTAGAAAAACTATCATTAAATGTCACACAAACGTGTAATAATATTTAATTTTGCAAAATAAAACTTTGTAGTTTTCTTATGAGAGCTTTTGACTGTTCCGCATTCTTATAATTGCTAACACTCTTGCTGACAGCGCTGTATAAAAGTAATTGCCATTGATTAATAAAGAATAATGAAGTCTTCATATAACCTACTACACGTATAGTTTGAAGTGAAATGAAAAAAAAAACGTGAAAATGTGAAAATGTGCAATTGGGGACAAACGCACATCAAAAAGCTAACAAAGCAACATGGTTGCCAATTTTTCATTTTTCAAAATGTCATTTATGACAGATTGAAGCTCCAAATGTCAAAGTTTGTTCTAACTCTTGCTTTTTCTGAGAGAATGAGAGAATAGGAGAAAGAAGAAGCACAAAGTTAATCCCAAGTTAAATTGACAGATTATCTCACATGACAGCTGTCATTGTGTGCGTTAAGTTTGTTTGTTTTATCGCTTACATTGAAAAACTGTTCCATTAATTGTTTGTAGTAAAAGAAATGTCAAAATCAAACAAATTATCTCCTTACTTTCTACGGGACAACTTCGATCCACAAAATCCAAATGTTTAATTATCTGACTGACAGCTGTCATTTAGTGTGTTTAATCTTTAAGAGAAATGTCAAAATCAAACAAATTATCTCCTTACTTTCTACGGGACAACTTTGAATGAAAATGTGTGATTATCTGACTGACAGCTGTCATTTAGTGTGTTGAATCTTTCGAGTTTGTGCATTTTTTAAACTCAAACTATTGATTTAAAAAACTTCCGCCAACTTGGCAACCATATTTAGTAAAGTAAATCTTTTAATCGTTCCTGAGGCAATTTTACAAAATGCTTGAAGGGATTTTACGTAACATGAAACTGTGATTGTTCAAATGGCTGCCGTGTGACACACATGACACACTACACACTATACCCATTGCCTCGCTAGACGAAAGACGACTTCAACGTTGTCGTCGAAAGCAGCTTTGACAGCAAAGGCATAGCGTTAGTACATATACGATACGAGTATATAGTAAAGGGGCTGCTCATCGAGCGCCAAGCGCCATGATGAGCAAATAAAATGCCCCCAAGTAACTTGAGAATGATTTGTGAAAGTGGGATAAGCTTAAGTCAGCACTTTAGTCCGTGAATGCATCAAGTCATCATCATCATCATCATCGCAGTACACCCAGAAACACAGCAACAACAATGCAAACAAAGGATTTGCAAGCTTGATATACAGAGGAGAGGAACACATCACATCACACGTCCGGGGCGGGGGGTACGTTTATAGTTTCTCGTTCATTATTCTACCCTCAGGTGTTGGGTGAATGCTGATGGGTGGTAGTGGGTGGCCAACCGACCAAAAGAACAAGCTAGGTTGAGGTTGAATGAGCAGCTTGCCACCACCTCCCCCTCCTCCAACAACTCTCCAACCAGAAATATAAGTGTAGAACGTTATGCCTATATGTAGTGTATACGAGTGCTAATGAATTCTGTGCTCAAGTGGACAGGAAACAATGGTGCTTCATATAGCTTCTGTAGCTCTATATAGCTTACCATTATCAGCTAGCTATATGCTACATTCACTTAAACGACCTGGATGAGACTCGAATGCAATAGTTTTAGCTACTTTAGAATGCATTGACACGTCACGCAAGAGAAGGTTTTGAAGAGCTTCGATGTAAAATAGTTTTTGTATCTTGCATTTCGCATTTTATTATTATTATAATTTTTGTATATTTTTAATTTTAATCACGTGTCTTGTCATCATTGTTTTTGTTGTTGTTGTTGTTTCTGATAGTTGGGGTGTATACTGCGATGATGGCAGGCTAATTAATTTAAAAAAGAAGATGCGTGTAAAATGCAAAAATAAAATTGAATAAAATAATTAGCATGAAAAGTGAAATTCATTAGAAAACTTCTTCTCTGACTTATGGAAAATATACAAGTTTAATTGAATAATTATATGTACATATATAAAAATATACCCATCCACATCAAATGCAGACATTTTCTATTAAGAGAGTGAAAGGAAAGAGATTTAACATGAAGAGTTCATCTTAACCTAAAGCTTATGGATGTCTATAATAAAACGACAAGTGCGTATAATAGAGAACTTTATAAAATCTTGACAAGACTGGTGATTAAGTTTTTCAGTCAACCTAGTTTAGTTTCTTTTTAGTATCAGAAAAACAAGAAAAATGTAGTAAAGACTCAAATTATAAAACCTTCATGATTATATTTTAAATTGGTGCTTATCATTAGCAATTAGTGTTGATACAATTCGATTGACATCAGGTGAGAAAAAGTCTAAAGGCTAAATTCTATCTTATGAAAGAATAACCTCTTAAGTTTAAGTTGTCTGTCTCTAAGATGTATATTTTCCATTCAGAATATCACGAAATCGCTTAAAGCTACTAATTAACATAAATAGTAACATATTATTTGTGTTATTATAGAAACCTCAATCTAATTGCAGTAAAATATAAATATAATAAAATACTTTTCTCAAATAAATATTAATAAAAAAAAGAGGCTGGGATGCGACCCACACTGATAACTTCCCATCCCGTCTGTCGATTTGTCTTGCTTAAAAGTTTGTCTATATATATCAATTTTTAAAAAATTTGCGTACTATTTTTTGTAGATTTTATTTTTTTATGAAAAAACGGACTGTTGGATTTTTATAAAAAAAATGACTGAATATCGAAAACAATATTTTCTGTGAAATAAAATAAGTTTGAAGCTAATATTTGTAATTTTTGAAAAGCTATTTGAGTCGAAAATAAATTTTGTTTTTTTTTTAGGTTAGTTTTTTTTAGGTTTTTATTTTTTTGTAAAAAAAAAACTGTCAATTCGATTTTTCTCAAAATTTTATCGAATGTTAAAACAATATTTCTTATAAGATAAAATTAATTTGAAGCCAATGTCTCAAACTTTTGGAAAAGAAATTTACGTCGAAAAACATTTTTACCAACTTTTGTTAAATTTTTTTTAAGTTTTTAATTTTTTGTAAAAAAACTGTCAAATCGATTTTTTTCAAAATTCAACTGAATATTGACAACAATATTTTTTGAAAGATAAAAGTAGTTTAAAACCAATATCTCAAAGTTTTGAAAAGATATTTGAGGCGAAAATCAATTTTTACTAATTTTTATTAATTTTTTTTTTTAGGTTTTTATTTTTTGTAAAAAAAACTGTCGATTAGATTTTTCTCAAAATTTTATCAGATGTCAGATCCCATAGGAAGTTATTGTAATGGGTCCGATTTGTCGAATTGAAAATTTTGACATTTCTCGACGTTTCAAGGTCCCTAGAGTAGAAATAAAATATTTTTAGAAAGATGTCTGTGCGTGCGTGTATGTCCGTATGTCCGTACGTTCGCGACGTTTTTTTCGTCGTCCATAGTTCAAAAACCAGAAGAGATATCGACTTCAAATAAATTTTGTTATACAGATAATAAGGCAGAAAGATGCAGAAAGGGCTCTCAAGAAAATTGCGTGGGTTGTTTTTTTACCATAGCAGTTTAAAAAAAGAGGTGAAAATTTTGGATAAACCTAAATATCTCATGAACCAATGACTCTAGAGACTTGAATTAAATTTTATATTATAATATTGTAACGTAATACAAAACAAGTATATTTTTGGAAAAAAAACAATTAACTATTTTTTTATAAATCAAAAAAACTGAAAAAAAAATTTGTCTACTCAAAAATTTTACGACTAAAATATGATTTCATCTCCAAAACAATTTTGTGCAACTAAGAATAATGTTTTTGGCATCTGATAAAATTTTGAGAAAAATCTAATTTACAGTTTTTAAAAAAAAAAAATAAAAACCTAAAAAACATCACTCAAAGTTGGTAAAAATTGAATTTCGACTCAAATATCTTTTTAAAAACTTGAGATAAAGGCTTATTTTATCTTATAAGAAATATTGTTTTCAACATTCTGAAAAATTTTGAGAAAAATCGAATGGACAGTTTCTTTACAAAAAATAAAAAAATGAATAAAGGTTGATAAAAATTGATTTTCGACTCAAATATCTTTTCAAAAATTTGAGACATTTGCTTCAAACTAATTTTATTGTATAAAAAATATTGTTTTCAACATTCGATAAAATTTTGAGAAAAATCGAATTGACAGTTTTTTTTACAAAAAAATAAAAACCTAAAAAAAAAAACATACTAAAACTTTTTAAAAATTTACTTTCAACTCAAATAGCTTTTCAAAAATTACAAATATTGGCTTCAAACTTATTTTATTTCACAGAAAATATTGTTTTCGATATTCCGTAATTTTTGTATAAAAATCCAACAGTCCGTTTTTTCATAAAAAAATAAAATGTACAAAAAATAGTACGCAAATTTGGTAAAAATTGATACATATAGACTAACTTTTAAGCAAGACAAACGGACAGACGGGATGGGAAGTTATCAGTGTGGGTCGCATCCCAGCCTCTTTTTTGGTTTTATATTAAATCGCAAAACTAACTGCATAAATGATAAAAATGTTTTGCTTTTGTTATTATGTTTATGACTTAACATTTATAAAGGTTATGTATTCGTTCCAACTAAACGCAATTTAGGTCTATTCTAAATAAATCTTTAAAAATTATCAAGGTTGACAAAACTAAACATTACAGTAAGCATTTTGTAATGTTCACAAAATTAACATAAAATTAGCAAGAAGTTAATAATTGCTATTGAACACTGCAGTCTTCCACTTGGTTTCGAGAAGACCATTATCGCACGATGGTTACAAAATTAGTGTCTTGAAATTGTAATCTACTTAAATATAAATTATTATATTCACATATGTGTGAATAAATCTACTATTTATTATTTATTTTTCTTTAAATTATTTCAAATTCATATTAATTTATGTTTTAAAAGTTAATTGAATACACTCAACTCCATCTACATTTTTAAACTAAACCTTTCATAAATACACTTATTGTAAGCCAAGAACTCTTTTTTTTCAGTATTTAACTTTTTCAATGTTTAATATTTTATTTGAAAAAACGAAGTTCTTATCGAAATAAATATTTTATAAAACTTGTTAATGAAGAATTCTAAAAGAAGATTTTGGCTCCTAAAGCTTGGAACTTGAGACGATCCTATTTATTGGGTAGTTAATTGGACTCCGTAAATAATTCTCCAAGAAATAACCCCCCAAAAAAATGGAAAATTGTATGGGAATGGGGAGTTCTGTTTTTCCAACAAGAAGCTTCAGTAACTAAGATACTACTGAAAATTCACTGTAAAAATGTTGAAAATTTTGCAGCCCAAGTTCGCAATCTTGCAATAACAGTTTTTATTTCTTGTAAAGATGATTGAAATAAGGCACCGAAATCTGATGGCTACATAGCCTACAGCCCTATTCTGCTATTTATCGGGGGGAATTTTTCTTGAATTTTCACTAATCACTATTCTGCTATTCATTCGAAGTGAATCGGTAACGTCACGTCGGTAATACTGCGCGGAATCCTTCAATTCACGTGAACGCATTCATTCTAAGCAATTCACATCGCATATGAAATGTAGCGGATTTTTCATTTGATGTCTGGTTTGTTAATTGTTGTTAGCAAAATGTAAGTAAAAACTAATTTATTGCTTAATTTAAAATAATTGTTTTGTAAATAAAAGATTAATAACAAGTTTTTGGTATTTTTTTGACTTTCTTACATTTCTCCGAAGCTCTTTGTTTGAGGATTCTCTTATTGCTCTGCTTACAATTACTGTCTATTTCCAAAAATTACACAAATTTAACAAATAATTCTGTTTAGGTGGATCGATTAAGCTTAATTTTTTTATAAATCAAAACAATTTATCCAGCATTCTCAAGATTGTCACATGAACAGCTGTTTACGTGAATGTCAAATTGGTTTGGGATAATGTAGTTCACCCGATGGATAGCAGAATGCAAAGGCAGTGTGAAAGGGAATCGAATATATGATCCACGTGAATAGCAGAATAGGGCTGTTAGACTTTTTTCTTTGGGGCCAAAAGATAGATAAGAACCATTCGTGAAGTTTTCGAGGATATACAGCCGCAAATTTGCGATTTAATCATACCGTATTCGGGGCGACCATATGGCTGATATCGTTGTCCATTGTAAATGTCATACCGTTAAACATCTATTAATATCTGTAGTTCAAAACTACTGCTTTTCTTTAAACATCAAACTTATTGAAAAATTTGTTTTTAAGTATATTTTAGAACTTTGATCACATCTATAAGTACCTAAAAATTCTATAACCTCATTATTTCCTTGAACCACAAGAATAGGTTTGTACGAATAATTCGTATATTTGCTTAGTTTTATTTTTAAATCTGTTCAAATAGTAATTAGCCCTGAGTATTAAGAATAATAACAACGCATTAAAAAAAAAACAACAATGTTGAACCTAAAGCAAACAATATATTTTTTGTATTATATTTATAATCAATGTCAGTGACATAAGTCTTGATCTTCTACTTTTCCACCATACCTACCATATTCCTCTCCAACCCCATAATAAGATCAGGTAACACGGTGAAAATAATATAAAAATAAACGAACAAAAAAATTAAAATAATTATTAATTGTATGACGTTGCATTACCATTAAAGTATAGATATTATTATATAAACTAACCTGTACTCTGTACCTGTGTGATCTTCACATTTCAATGAATAAATTTATCTAACTACGTCAACACAACACCCATCAGCTATAGTTACTCCAACCGTATAAAAAAAAAGCAAAACATGGACAACTTTTGTATGTACATATTTTCAATTTACAGGGTGATTCAGATTTGTATTTCACTGCCCAATTCATTATTAAAAAAGGGAGCGTATTGGAATCCCGCTTTTTAAAATCCCGTTTTTAAAAAATCCCGAAAAAAAAGTTTTAAAATCCCGTCTTCTAAAATACCGATTTTTTGAAATCCCGTCTTTTAAAATCCCGCTTATTCAAAATCCCGATCAATTATAATCCCGCTTTTTAAAATTCCGTCAAATACCGACAGTCCCGTTTTTTTTTCTACAAAATACGTGCATTAAACCAAATAACAATGTGAATCAAAAGTTTTTATGTTAAATAACTTGACTAAAATATAATAATATCGTAATTTGTTTTGTTTTAAATGTACATAAACATTCATTTTTGTTTACAATATTAACTCTTGCATAAACAATATGCAATATGTAGTGTTGACGTCAATTAGCAGTTATTAATATTTAAATGATTATTTATACCAGATTATTTAAAATGGATTGCATACTGTTAGGAGTTACTATTAAACGTAACGTAAATTAAGTTCTTAATTTTAACAATAATGAAGTTGAGAATATAATAAGACATAAAATCTCTATTTTATAATCTCACCTTTATGTAAACTAAGTTTATGGTTTTCACCACCGAGCTAGTCTGTTTGACTAAGGCACATTCGTGTCTTAATAATAATTGTAAAATCACTTCGATTGTAACATTGGTATAGATAAGACGTACAATAAGAATTAAACACTAAAGGTATACAAAAAAAACTGTTCTTCTTTTTTTTCTTTTCAATTGCATTGTGGTACTGCAAGAGATTTACACTTTTTTTCAGCAAAGACCTTTTAAGCCCTGGGATTCATATTAAGAAGAATTCCCCTAACATGTAGTACCCGTGGCATGATGGTTAGTGCGTTGGACTGTCATGCGAGAGGTCTTGGGTTCGATCCCTGCCTATGCCACCTAAAGTTTTTTTCACGGGTACTGTCTCTTGCGAGGAATTGACAAATTCTCCAAGAGTAATTCTTGTCATGAAAAGTGCTTTCTCAAAAATTTGCCGTTCGGATTCGGCTTAAAACTGTAGGTCCCCTCCATCCCTGACAACAGTACTCGCACACAGGAATGGTTGAGAGTTGTCAGTCACTAGGCCCTAGTTCTCAAACGGACTGTTGCGCCACCCAATTTATTTATTTATAAACAATATGCATCCTACAGCAAATCTACCTCTCGATAACGGTTTTGCCACTATCGTTGACTTTGTTAATTGATTTGAGTTTGTTTTAAAAGAATACTTTATATTTTTATTTTTTGATATGTTGTATTTGTTAAAGTTTATAATGAAATGAATCTAGAAAAATATCTCATTTTTACTTTGTTTAAATTTTTTTCTATAATAAAAAACGGGATTATAAAAACGGGATTATAAGAAACGGGATTACAAAAAGCGGGATTATAAAAAATCGGGATTATAAAAAGCAGGATTATAAAAAACCGGATTTTAAAATCGGGATTTTAAGAAACGGGAATATAAAAACCGGGATATCGAACCCAACCCATGAGTCAAAACCCATTTCTATTGAGTTTTTGTTGTATATGTATTTTTTCGTGTTTTGTTAAAAGAGATGTCGGTTGAATTTTTCTAAAAAATTAACTAAAAATTACCAACAATACTTTGCATATGATGAAATAGTTTGATTTCAAAATCAATTTTTACTAAGTTTTAGAAATGTGTTTTAGGTTTTTATTTGTTGTAATAGGAATGTCAATTGATATTTTCTCAAAATTTCACCAGATGTCAAAAATGTTCGTAAAATATTCGAGGTGACAATTATTTTTGTCAGTTTTTTGATTTATAAAAAAACCGTTAATTGATTTTTTTTTTTAATTTTATTACTTACACGTTACAGTTTATTTCAATTCGCTAGCGTTATTTGAACACGTAGCACAGGCATCTCTTTAAAAATCTTTTATTTAGACTCTAGGGACCTTGAAAGGCCGAGAAAAGTCAAAATTTTCAATTCGAAAAATCGAACCGATTACTTTCTATGGGAAGTTAAAAATACTCAAAAAAGTTCAAATTTTCATTTTCAGATAGATTTTTAAATAAGTTTGTAACGAGTTATTTTTAAAGAGCTATCTGAAATTAAAAAAAAAAAAACATTCATAAAATCTTTATTTGAATCAATAGTAACGTCGTCGGTAAAATTTAATGTTTGAAGATTATTGCATTCAAATTTTGTTATCAGCGCACGGTAGCGCTTACTATTCACAGTAACGTTGCGATTTCCATTATCTTTGAAGGGATACGGCTCAATGATTCCTTCTGACTATAATCCGCACCAAATGGTGAGTTTTTCTGGATGTATTGGTAGCTCTTGCAATATTTCTGGCTAATCTTCAATCTAAATATGGCAGTTTCACACATTTCCATTGAACCAGAATTGCCCTTCGTTGCTAAACACAATTTTTCCCCATTTACAAAAAATTCGGCATTGTGGTAAGTCTTTCGGATACAATTCTTTTAAGGGCTGTATTTTGAAAGGCTCACACCTAAATCCTTATCCACGTTGTAGAGTGACAAAGGCTTTTAGGAACGGCTCCGAAACGATAATTTAACTTTAACACTAACACTGGCCGATACAGCTACGATATTTACCTCAGTTCACACTCTACGTAAGGTTTAATATCAAAAAATGCGTTGTTCGTTTGTAAGACGATTCATTGTTAAATTAAAAACCAAACTGAAAATGTTTGACAGTGACAAACACGAAACAGTTTTGCCAAAAAAAAAATGGCAACCAAAGTACCTTTGGAATTTAAAAAAAAAAAAAACAGTATTTAAGTTTGCAAAATTTCAACAAATTACAGCTATAAAAATGACAGCTGTTCAAAAATAAAACCATTATAGGAAATGTGTACATTTGAATAATTTTGTTTATCTTGTATACAAAATTAGTTGAAATAAATGCTTTCAAACTATCTTAGTTCTTTTTATTTTAAAGAACAGTTTTTAAGACTTTTAGAAAATGTCAATGACTATAATTATTCAACGTACAATTGTTTGATAAGCGCCATTTAAAAATAACTTCTGCGAATGACACTCAAATGTCTTAAAATTCCACTCATCAGGCTAATATTTTCTTTTTTTTAGCTTTATCATGCTTATTGAATAAAATTCCCACCTTTGTCTTCGTCTCATATCACGCCTCATGCAGACCACCCTATAAAATAACTGTGTCCCATCTTTGTTTAATATTGTTAGATGGATTTCTTTGTTTGTTTTGATATCATTCCGTTTGCTCGATTCCATTGAACCAAATTAACAAAATTCATCTTTAATTGTTTATATCCACTTAAGCTTGTCTTCGTAATAATTAAAAGATACAATATCTATCCATACACAATATCCAGAACAAAATTATTGCTTAGTTACTTCATCTTTTTATGGTCAACAATGTTGTTTAAGAGTATGACAATGACCATAATATTGGACAATGGACATCAACTTGCATTTAATCGTAATTCTTCTCTATATTTATCTTCCAATGCAATTACAATGTCAGATTAACTGTTAGTCCATTTTTAATTATTCAATGGAATAGAGAGAAGAAGATGCCCCAGAGAGTACCAGAATCTAGTTCGCAGAAAGTCATAAATTATAAAATAGAACATCAGAAATGGGTGAAATTGAAAATTAAACTTTACCGTAAAATATACAAAAATAAAAATAAAATTGAAGAGAAAGAGGAAAAAAAGAGAATTTAAACATAAACATGAACAACAAAACAAAACTTCACGTGTATCTAGAAAAAGATAATTGCAGATACTTTTTATCGTTAGTAAAAAAATTGTGTGTTTGTTTATATTTATTTTGTTTTTCTATAAATTTTCTAAACAGGTGCTTTGAGTTACTCTTAACCAAGTACGATGATGTGATGCTTGTGGTATTGAGACTGGTTAGTCTCTGAATAGATTCGTACTCGATTTCATGTATAGATACTTTATTCGATATCCAATAGATACGAATGCAAGATCATAAAATTCATACACAAAATTTAAAAACATCACGATTATTGTCGTTTCGCTAAACATCAGTTCCGGTAGGTTGGTCGATCGGTATCGCGTACGCGCGAGAATGACAGGTTTTCAATGTCGGTTTTAACTAAAAGACGTGTTGGCAGCTTCAAGATCAAGAATGTTTCTAAGTAGTTCAAGTATCTTTGTATCTTTTAACGAAAATTAAACAAAAAAAGAAAGACCAATAATTTATAGCGCGATCCTCAATCAAATTATCAAATACTAGTTGGAATCAATTATAAATTTTATCGGAACTTCTATATTTCTACAAAGAGATACACTTAACGAAAGAAAACGTTCTCTGGTGGAAAAACTGAACAAAAGTGGTACGAAAATATACATACAAAAATATTTATTTTGGTTTATAGAAAAATTCTTCCGATTTTTTTCTTTTTTTTTTATCTTGTTTTGTGGATATTTTTTTGTTTCCCTCATTTTCTATATTTACGTTCAACTTATAGAAAAAGAACGAAAAAATAATTTTCTTATCGCAGAAAGTTGTTATTTTTGTATTATTGTGTTCTATGTGTTCTGTAGTTGTTTTGTTTCGTTAAGAAGAAAATGAATTTAGAACAAAACTTGAGTGAAATTAATTGAGAAGACCGACCGTCCGCGTCGTCGTCGTTGTTGGCGACGATCTTAGTTTAGTTTGTGTTGTGCATCTTTAAGATGTTTGATGTAGTTTTTGTTTTTTGATTCGCTTCTATTATAACTTGGGTTTTTATTGTTTAAATACAAAATTCATTGATACACCTCTAATAAAAGTGCTATAAAGATAAATTTTGTGTAAAATTACGTAATGATTGAAAATGTATTTTTGGTGTTTTTCTTTCATTTGATTCGTTTTTGTTTTTAATTTAAATTAAGTGGGTGATGGTTTCTTCTTTTTTGAATGCGCAGTCGTTTTATTTATTTTATTTTTTAGTATCTAATTTGTCCGGTGGTATATTTTGAATTTTATTTGTTTTGATTTTGAGTTTTTTCTTTCTATACCTATCTAAATGTTTAATTATCTATAGTGTCGATGACAGTTCACGGTTCTTTTCTTTTATCTTTAATGTTAGACGATAAAATAAAAACAAAACAAACTCGTTTGTAGTTCATGGTTATAAAATCAATTGTGGTTTGATGTAAAGTAATTCATTTAATTTAAAAGAGTGTTGTAAATTTATATCAAACAAAGAACAAATAAAAAATCGTGTTAAAATTGTAAATAATATGGCGGAATATGCTTTGGATGCAGAGGATCGTTTTAGATGTTATTGCTGTGGTATGATTTATTTATTTGTTTTGTCTTTGAAGTAATTATGTTTTATTAATTCTGTCATGAACTTTCAACATTGATTCAAACATTTTAAATTACAAAATAGCAGAAAATATGTGTCCTAGTTTTGTTTCCAATAAGAGGTTTTATTTTATTATTTAAACAACGAGTATCGAAAATTAAATTTTACATGACCAATCCTCATATAAATAATTGTAAATGATTGATAACTTCACAAATTTCATATTTAAGTTTTTGAAACAATTGTAAAGTTCGGTATAGACCTTATCTTTCACATGACCTCACAGAAAAAAGTTTAACAGTGTTAAATCAAAAGATCTCGGTGATGATCTCTTAGAGAAACAACACGGTCAAAAAACTTTAGCCCAATTTAATATCTTCCAAGTCCGGCCATTAAAATCATCGCTTTTTAACGCAATCCATTACCCGGAACAGTTGTAACAGCCTTATTTTATAATAAGTAAAGTCCAATCACACCACCAGCCCAAAAACAACACCAAAAACAGTGACACGATAAGAATGGACATGATGTTAAACAATCATTCTTGAGTCTTCTAAACTCCAAAGGCAAACTTTTTACTTACTAACGTAGCTTACGAAGTGAAAATAGAACATCTTATCACTGAAGATGATTTTTTCATTAAGATCCGGATCATTTTTATGCACTTTAAGGACCCAACCAGGGAAGATACAACGTTGCTGTTGATCATTCGAACGGCTTAAGTTATTGTGTTTATTGATCTTTATAAGCCTTTAGAACTAAGTTATTATGCAAAAACGGTGTAAATCCAAAGATACATAGATGAGGAACCGACAACCCTGGGTTTTGGTTATCATTACGGGCTACATCAGAAATATTCTCAATTCTTTTCGAGCGACGACGCACACGGTTTCGATTCTTCGCTAACTTGACCTAAAATGTCAAATTTTTCCACTAGTTTCAGTATTACTGGTTTCCCCGCGAAAGTGCTTAAGTTTTTCAAACTGGACAGCAAAATGATCAACATTTTTTAAGTGAGTTTTAAAAATCTCAATTCATTGTTTAAGAGTGTATCGTTGCATTTTTAGTAATTGCTGCAAAAATGACAGCTCAAAATGAGATATCATATTGAAAAACGCTCAAGTGTTAGGATAAAAGTATGAATTTTGGATCAACAGCACACGTGCAATGCAAAAGACTTAAATTGAAGTTCACCGAAAACACAAAGTTTTATTTTATATTTTAAATTTCAAATTTGTTCGAAATTAACATTGCTCATTAAAACGAATTTCTATCGCTGTTGCAATATTTATTGCAAAAATGTATAAACATTTAAAATTTTGTATACAAAAACTAAATGTTTATTTAAGTTTTCTTGATGTATTTACACATAAATTCAATTCCTATAAAATGTTTTGAACCAGGTAGCTACACATTATTTACATACAAAATAAACGAAACAGATTAAAAATATACATAAAACTGCAGTTCTATTAATTTTTTGAATTTGTTTGCCAAAACTCTGAATCTTAGTTTTGGTTTAGTAAAGGGTGGTTAAATTTTAAGGGCTGATGTCAGTATAATTGAATTATGTAAGTAAATTAATAAGACACTATTAAGTTTTACTTTTTTTAATCAACTTTATTAATATTTAATAATCGATGAGTGGAGCTGCCCGTTGATAAAACTATCAAGAACAGACGTGGTTCGCTGCACACAGCTTCTCCTGAACTCACTTCTGATAAAAAAGTTTCTGATAAGCCAGCATATCTCTCTCATCATGAACGGTAACTTGTTTTTCACTTTGGATGCATTTAGATTATAAATAAAAAAAAATTTCAACGGTATGTTGTTCACCAAATTATAATCTTCTGCGAAATAATATTGTTCGAAATTCTCATGAGAGGTACAGGGTGTTAACTTGTATAAAACAAAATATCGGTCAAATGGCCGCCGCTACTTCGGCGGCACACCTCCATTCGATGGTCTAAATTTTTGATGACGCTGAGGTTTATTTTAGGTTCTATGCTGTTAATGTGACGAATTATTTCATCTTTTAGCTTTTGAATTGTTGCTGGCTTATCGACGACGTACACCTTTTCTTTCAAATAACCCCAAAGAAAGAAGTCCAACGGTGTTAAATCACATAATCTTAGCTGCCAATAGACATGGCCACCACATATCGGCTACATGCATATCTTCACATTCGGGCCATAAAAAGTTCATTATCATCTTACGATAGCATTCACACAAACTGCCTGACCGGCCTCATTTGGGAAAAAAATAGGACCCGATGATGCCGCCAGGCCATAAACCGCACCAAATAGTCACGCTTTGTGGGTAATGCAGTAATTCTGCTTATTGACGAATTCACTGAGGTTAAAAAGTGAATATGATTTTCTTTGAAAATTGATCATCCACTGTTGTCTTTTCTTACGTCCACTCTAAGTTCTGACCATTGACGACGCTTGAAATGGTCAAGAGCCTTTAGTTCTTAAGCCTAACTATCGCAAACAGTAGCAATATTTTCTACAGTGCGAGCTGTACAAGCATGCACTGGTGTTTTCACATCTCCTACAGACCGGGTTTGGTCAAATTATTGCACGATTGTCCCGATTGGAAGCACATTTGGACTATTAAATTGGCCAAAAAAATTACGAAGGGCACGATATGCATTTTGATTTGAACGCCCATTTTCATAAAAAGCCTGCATAACTTAAACGCTTTGCTCGATTCAAATTTTCCTTTCTTTCCATGGTTCAAATTGAAAAATATCAAATAAAATGTTTGCAAAATTTTCCAGAGTCGTTCCCATCGAAACGAAAAAGGCAATTAAAGAGACATTTTGGAGAAAATCGAGGAGCTGGAGAACAAATTGAAACAGACGAAGAAATTAATTTCAAGAAAAACACCTTTTACGTCATAGTTGATTCAATTATATCTGGAATTTCTCGATGCAGAATTTGAATGCTACATTTTCATTTTTATGGCAGTTTTCAACAATGGACGAAATTGAGATTAAAAACTCCGCTACAAGGTTCATCCAAAAGCATAACTCGCATGTGTCTCAAGAGTTGAAAGAAGAAATAATTCATCTGAAAAAACAATTTTGAAGCAGAACTTCCGCCATTGTGTTTGCTCAATACTCTTTATTCCCAGAACTTGGAGACAATTTTCCCCAACATTTGTGTTGCTCCCGTACCTGTAACCGTAGCTAGTACCGAACGTTCATTTAGCATCCTTGCCAGATAAAGAATTTTCATCTTCGTGGCTCATCACAAGATCGTGTTTCTGGACTTGCTACACTATGTTTCGAAGCACCTTTGGCAATGAAATTGAATTTCGATGTAATTAGAAGTTGTTTTGCTGCTCAGAAAGCTAGGAAAGCTCGTTTGCAAAAAGAAATATTTAATTGAATGCAAACTAATTCTAATGAAAACATTGTGATAACATTTTAATATAAAGAAAAACAATAAAGAGTATTTAATGAAAACCTTTTAAATACATACAAAAAGACAAATTTCAAATACTTTTACTTAGCTCTATTTTATTTTCATAGTAGGTAATAGATCTTCATGCAAACTTTTTTTTAAATAGTTAATCGACCAACCAACATGTCGTTGGCAATATCGAATTGAATGTATGATTTTGTTCGGAATCTGATCTACTCGCATGTAGAATTATTTTCTATCCATCTTCCATTTCAACTAAACTGGACTGTACCCCTGAGATTGATTTGATGATTAACACTTTTTTTTCGGTTCACTTTGCAAACAAAAAATTATTATTTCCGTTAATTCCAACCAATTTCATGCTTTTCGTAATTAAAATAAGAACGTACCATATTAGTAGGCATGAACTTTGAAAAAAAAATGGTAAATATGGGGGGGCCGGAGTTTTTTCCGTCCCGGGCCCGGAATTCCTCTCGACGGCCCTGCTCAAATGTAACAACTCTGCTTATTAACATTGTTTCTGAAATGAAATTGTGCCCCATCATTGAATATGATTTTTAGCTGAAAAATCGGCGATGATTGGCTTGGGCTTTTCTGTTAAGAGAACTCATAAAGCCTTAAGACGGTGTAAAGTTGCTTGTGTAATACGTTATTTCATAAAGAAAGACTACGAATCATTAAAACTATGAGCTCCAGTAGCAATATTTTAAGCTTTTGTTGAGCAACGCACTCGGTTTCAATTTTTCACATCACTAACATGCTCAAAAAGCTCAAATTCTAACAGTTTCAATGTTTCTAGCTTCGCGACGAAAGTGCTTAAGGTTTGCGAACTTGGACTGCAAAATTTTCCCCAGTTTTGAATTGAGTTTTAATAATTCCAATACGATATTAAAGCATTTATCGCTCCACTTTTAGTATTGACATAGTTTTTACTTGTCAAATGTCAAAAAATTACAGCTGCAAAAATGACAACTCCCTAAAAATGTTTGCTATTATAAACGGCACTTCTTATTGGAAAACGTTTGAATCTGAAACCTGTCAAATGTTAAGATCAAAGTATGAATTTTTGATCAACAACACACGTGAAACAAGACATAAATTGCATCAGTGTACCATAAACACAAAATAGTATTTTATATTTTCGAGTTGAAATACATTCGACATGAACATTGCCCATCAAAACAAACTTCTATCGCTGTTGCAATATTTATTGCAAAATTGTGTAAGCATTTAAAATTGTTTATACACAACAATGTATTTGTTTATTTAAGATTTCTTGAAAAATTCGAATGTTTAATTTATCTATAATCCCCAAAAATAGCCAATTGCGTTTAAAATTTGAATTATTTAAAAAAAAAATATACGGAAAAGATTAAAAATATAAACCTGTAGTTCTATCGACTTTTTTTAATTTTTTCCAAAACTCTGGAAGTTAGTTTGTCTTAAAAACATTTGATCTGTTTTTGAATAAAATAAACAAGTTAAAATTAAATAATTCATTGGAAGCTATTGCAAGGTTTCCTATTTTCATCCTCTTTAAAATTATAAGACTTCGAAAAATTAATAATGCTATTTTCAGAGACTGATGTTAATCCCATAAAAATAAATGCAAATACCCATAAAGACTAGATGCTAAAATAGTTCCTACTTGTATAATTAATGTTTTGATTTGTTTTCATCTTCCATAAACCATAAATAATATAATTATTAGCTCTCTATAGTTTCACCCAGAAAAGGTTAACGCATTCATTTCATTTAACTTAATATTAAATTATATAACAAAATATAATTGCATGGATGATGATTTTTTGACATTAATATGTAAATGACTTAAATGATTTTAAGTATTTAATTGATGTTTGTGCTAATTTTAGTTTATTTAAATTAATAAACTGCAAATTTAGATTTGAATTAATTAATGGCGCATTATGTGAATGCATCATATTCATAGTATGAGTAAAGCTTTTCGAGAAAACCAAGTAAAACAGCCCTTGTAAGCATTGCATCTTCATGACTTTCAGCTGTATTTGGTCATCAATTTCTGTTTTGTTTTATTTGTTGCTTAATTTTTTAGAAGATTGAATAAATTTTCTTTGTTTTTACAAAGCAGTCGTTGTAAATAATATTATGAAATTCATACCCTTTGTATAGTTTCAGTTCATGAGAATTACGTGTCTTAAGCTGATTATTTTATGAGAAATTTATAAATCTGTGCCTCATGCTATATCTAAATAGAATCACACTTGTAAACAAAGCAATTAGAAAAAATAAAGGCTTGTTAAAGCTCACGATCGAATTGTTAGTGATCGTGATTGAAGACAATTATTATTACGAGTATTTGAGACATACAGGAACTTATATGCTACTATTTCATTCGTTAAAAAAAAACGTACATAACGATGATAGAAAAGTCGAAAAAAGTGGGTCCGGCGATTTCGTCCTGCTGTTCTCTCCCTACGTCCTAGGTCAAAAATAACAGTAGGTCCCAAACAAATTATTAGTTAAAAAATCGAAAACCCAAATTTTCTAAAATTTATAATTTTTCTCCTTATATATAAAATTTTTCAATTTTGTTCTAAAAATATTTTTGGTATGCAGTTGTTTAGTGATTGTAAACATACGCTCTACATTTGAATTTCGTAAAAAAATGTTGACCCGTTTTTGAGATATATAGAATTTTGAAAAAAAAAAAATTCAATATTTTTTTTTTAAATCCAAACAAAAAAATTCCATTTTTGATAATCAAATATTGTGAAGACAATATAAGAGGTCGTTCAAAAAAGAATTATTAAAATCGGTTCATAAGTTGCTGAGAAAATTAAAAAAACAAAATAACGGTTCTATGAGCGGTACATTTCCTGAGCAATACAAAAATATGTTTTTCATATTAAAAGAACCCAAGTTTAAAAATAAAATTTTAGGGACAATTTAAAAAAATCTATAGGTTTGTTTTTGAGAAAATTCGAATTTTCGTTTTTTGACCAAAAAAAATGTATTGGGGCCACTGTTAGTTTTGATCTTAAAAAAAATGAAAAAAAAAACCCTAACGCGAATCTACTGAAAACCTTAACTTCCAAGTTTGAACTCAATCGACCCAATGGTTTAGGCTGTAGGAGCGTGGACAAACAGACAGGACGGAATCACGGGACCCACTTTTTTCGACTTCTCTACCATCGTAATATCATTTTGATGTAAATCTCGAGTTCGAAATTTTGCACGAATGCAAAACTTGCCATATAGTTCATATATGTCGCAAGTAAAAAGAAGGATGCCCAATAGAGGAGTTATTTTGTTTTTAAAATGTCTCAGGAATTTTTCTTCTGAAAAGTCACTTATAATGTCTAGACAATATTTTGTTGATCATAAATGCCTAAATTATTTTTTTTTTTTTGATTTTTCAAAAATATTTTTGTTTCAAAATTCGAGATCTCAAAAACGTGTCAGCAGTTTAAGCAGTTATTAACAAAATTCAAATATAAGCACTAAATTACTTCATACCAAAAATATTTCTAAGAAAATTTAAAACTTTAATTATGTTTATTTCTATATAATGGCAAACATTTCGCAATAATACAAACTTTTCAAAAATTGTATTTTAGAAATTTTAAAACTCATAAAATTGTATAGTTTCGTTCAAGAATTATTATTGTAATTTTTGAAAATGCTTGAAAAATTTTAGCTGTTGTATTTCAAAATTTGTTTTGTAGGTCATAATAGGTAGGAGATTGACTCAAAATTCTGCTTTAAAATTTTACTTTTCAAATACGCGTTTTCGAAATTCATATTTTAAAAATTTGGTGTTTTGTTGGTTGTTGCAAGACAGCATTTGCTCTTAAGAAATCAAATTGTATTTTGATAACATTTTCTATTTGAAAAATGTGTTATGAATGACAAAAATCATAAAATTCAGAATATTCTAATTCGTTGTACTTCGATTTTAAGGTCAATTATTTTTTAAAAAAATAATTTTGAAACAATTTCCAACAGATTATTATTTTTAACTTCAAATAGGAAGCTATTGTAATGGTTCCGATTTGTCGAATTGAAAATTTTGACATTTCTCGAAGTTCCGAGCTCCCTAGAGTCGAAATAAAAGATTTTTAGAGAAATGTCTGTGCGTGCGTGTGTACGTACGTTCGTGACGTTTTTTTCGTCGTCCATATCTCAAGAACCAGAAGAGATATCGACTTCAAATTAATTTTGTTATACAGATAATAAGGCAGAAAGATGCAGAAAGGGCTCTCAAGAAAATTACGTGGGTTGTTTTTTTACCATAGAAGTTGAAAAAAAGGTGAACATTTTGGTTAAACCTAAATATCTCATGAACCAATGACGCTAGAGACTTGAATTAAATTTTATATTATGTATTGTAACGTGGTACAAAACAAATATATTTTTGGAAAAAAAATCCAATTAACGGTTTTTTTTTATAAATCAAAAAACTGAAAAACAAAATTGTCACCTCGAAAATTTTACGACTTAAATAATATGATTTCATCTCCAAAACAATTTTGTTCAACGAAGAATAAAAATTTTGACAGCTGATAAAATTTTGAGAAAAATCTAATTGACAGTTTTTTTTTATAAAAAATAAAAACCTAAAAAAAACATTACTCAAAGTTAATAAAATTTTTTTTAACAAAAAATTTAACAACAGTTGGTAAAAATTGATTTTGGACTCAAATATCTTTTCAAAAATTTGAGATAATGGTTTCTAACTAATTTTAACTTATGAGAAATATTGTTTTCAACATTCTGAAAAATGTTGAGAAACATCGAATTGACAGTTTTTTAATAAAAAAAAAAACCTAAGAAAAATTAATAAAAGTTGGTAAAAATTTACTTTCGACTCAAATATCTTTTAAAAACTTTAAGATATTGGCTTGAAACTGCTTTTATCTTTCAAAAAATATTGTTGTCAACATTCAGTAAAATTTTGAAAAAAATCGAATTGACCGATTTTGTAAAAAAAATTAAAAACCTAAAAAAAATTTAACAAAAGTTGGTAAAAATTTACTTTCGACTCAAATAGCTTTTCAAAAATTACAAATATTGTAAAAAAATATTTTGTTTCACAGAAAATATTGTTTTCGACATTCAGTAATTTTTTATAAAAATCCAACATTCCGTTTTTTCATAAAATAATAAAATCTACAAAAAATAGTACGCAAATTAGGTAAAAATGGATACATATAGACAAACTTTTAAGCAAGACAAATCGACAGACGGGATGGGAAGTTATCAGTGTGGGTCGCATCCCAGCCTCTTTTTTAAACAGGTAATGGTTCGCTTTGCAAAATGGGTTAAAACAGATTTGAAGAAAAAAATGTGAGTTTAAATAAAAGGGTCTTCAAAGTTAAGTATTTTTTCTATCCATCAAACCAAACAATTGTCTTGAATTCGAATCTCCCCTTATGACTTTTAAAAATGTTAGGAAACGAAACACTACAGTTGTAAACTATAAATTAAATGATGATTTGGCAAATTAAAAATCTTTATCTATAGGATCTCACTGAGTTTCAAGTAGGTAGGTAGAGATGGCGCAGTCACAAGCACCCCTTGCTGTGTGACTCACTATCAATTAGCGCTAAAAAGGCCTGTTTTGATACCATAAGCTTGTTGGACCTATGTATTGAACAAAAAAGCTACAAAAATAATTCTATGACGGGTTTATATTGACAAAATTAGCGACACTAGTGCCAGAAAGGAAATCAGGTCTTTGATTTTGATCTCGAAAATTTCATCAAGATCTTTAAGTAATTCCTCTCCAAAGCTTAACACTCTATAACTGGCCAGGACAGGACACTTACAGAGAAAGTGAATCACAATTTTCCTTTTATGTTGGTCTCCACAGCTACGGCATGCAGTGAGTATTGTGAGGAATACTTAACTTTTCTGCTTGCTCTCCTATCAGTCAATTTCCGGTACATATTGTACTGACCCTGGGTACATCATGCCTGGATCTGCATAAAAGTTCGATAGAACGGTTTTTATTATAGGTAGGCCATATCTTCTTGGATATGGTACAGCCCGTTAGACTGTTTCACCTGCCGTTGGATTCTGTCAGAAAAATTTAGAAAATGTTGTCCTTCATAGTTCCAAGAGGAATATTTACCTTTTTCGTAAGTAAGCTATGAAGGGTCGATCCTTGCCGGGCTTTGGTAATGCCACCATTATGACCTGCAACCCAAATAAGAGTAAGAGCCTTGTTTCTTTTTTGGTTTGAGTTTGATTTGACTATTTTGTGGTAACTCTCATAACTTTTAAGATGATTTATTAACAAATTATGACGTAAGAAAACTTTTGTGAAATACTGAAAATATTTAAATTGACAATTGATAATAGGGTTTATACATTTGCAAAACCATCACGAATTTGATTTTGAAAAAAACTCCTTAATCCTCAGTTTTAAAAATTAATAAAAGTTTTAAAAGCCTGACTTAATAGATGATTTGAAAATCAGACATGGATCAACATTAAAATTTTATTTCCATTTACAAAACATGGCGAATGAGTGTTAGTTGAGTTATGTTAAGTTAAAGAAAAATTAATAATTAAGATATATATTTTAAGTGTGTTTTAATTTAATTTTTTTTACTCGAAGTACGATTTTTTCAAACTAGGTATGACTCCAAACTTTAAGGCTTCTTTATTTTGTGGTTAATCTTAAAATCTTAAAAAAAAAAATAATTAAAATTAAAAAACAATTTCTTTTATGAAGCATACAAATGTCAAAATTTGAATCCCATATTTCTGTTAAGTACTTTGTTTGCTTACCAGATCTAAACAGAGTGTGGTACTTAAAGCGTTCGACTGTCATGCCAGAGGTCTTGATTTCCAACCCAGCCTGTGCCATCTAAAGATTTTTTTCGGGTACTGCCTCTGGCGAGGAACTGGCTCAAAACTGTAGGTCCCCACCTTCCCTGACAACATTACTCGAACACAGAAATGGTTGAGAGTTATAAGTCACTAGCCCCTAGTTCTCAACGGATTGTTGACTAACTTTATTTATTTATTAGATTTAAACATATAATAAAAATCATATTTGAATAAAAGAATTTTTAGGAGATTCTAAACTTTTTTTTTTGTAAATATTTTACAAGAAAAATAACAGGTGTTCTTCATAGTTTACAGTATTTCATGGCAGCTCAGAAATTAAGTTCAATTAAACTACGTACGGAGAATATTACGTATACGACATAGTGACCAAAAAGAAAACATTTTTAAAATTGCTACCTTATCCATTTTGCTTACTTTTCTGAAAAGCAAAATTAAAAAACAAATACACAAAAATAGATATACAAATGTATGTTTGAATTAAAACATGAAACATACATTTCCTTGAAAAGTTCTCACAAAACAAAGAAATGCAACATTTCCATTCAATTTGGTATGCTTGGGTTTTCCTCTAATTATTCAATTCCATTATGTTACCTATTGTATTGATATTAAATAAATACAAACAAAAATACAAATATACACGCATAAAAATGTTTTCACAATTTCTATCCTTTCGCATTTTGTATGTAAATATTTCCAACGTCTTTTGGCAATACAGTGTATTTTTCCTCAGATGTTTGTAATTTATTATTTATATTAAAAATTCTTAGGGAAAAAAATACTACCGTAGACGTAGTTTTAACGAGGTGTTATGAATATCAAAAATAAGACATAAACACAATTCCAATGAGGTGACCATATTCCATGCACTTGCGTACACTATTTCATATAGGTACATCCTTTAAAATTTGTTACCATATCTTGGATAAAGTCGAAAAAACTTGAATTAGATAATAAACGGAAGTTGGTTTTTAAGATTCTGCTAAACCTTTTAAAAAATCAGCTTTTCAGCAGTTTAGCCAAAGTTTGTTTGTATAACTTTTTTTTTTATTTGCTTTATTTCACTTTTGAAACTTCTTACGTTATTATTGGAAGACTTTTGAAAAGCCCTATTCTCAAAAACAGAATTCTTAGAAGTAGAATTGTGAAGCCAGACTTTTAACAATAAGAATTTCAATTCTGAACCGTTATAAATCTAAAATTCATAACTCCTCAAATTTGGGAATGTTTTCGGATGTTTTGAAATAAAGAAAAATATCAATTTCTAGAACTACAAAATATTTGTCATGTTTACATTTATGAATTGAGGGTGGAAGTTTAAGTACTAAAAACGAAGAATGGTCACCGTATTCATATCGTAACAAGTAAAATAGGTTACATTCATAAAAACAAAAACATAACATTTCGAGTAAAATGGGTGTGCGCACTCTTTTTCCATCAAACTGAATGAAGATGAAAATGGAAAGCAATATAAATGAATATAGAATGAATTTATCGTTCCTTTAAGGGGTGAAGCAAGTTGTGAGTTAACATTTGAAAATACGTCTACTCACGTCTACTTACTATAAGTTAATGTTATGATATGAAGAATGAATTTGTGGAATTGGGTAATTCATAAGGGATTGATGTGTGTGGTTTTGGTTTTATTATAAAATTCATTATCATATCAACTTCACTTTAGAATTAATGTGTCAATCTCCGAGTTAAGAGGGTGCAAGTTGACTCTTAAAAGGAATTATGTTGCCTTTTAAATGAAAATTTAGATAAATACGAAATTTTATGCTCTGCTAATTAATTTATTTGAAAGATGGTGATTGATACCAAGAAAATTTCGTCTTCTGATTCTAATTTTTGCAACACACTTTACTTAATGAAAAAATTCTCTTGCAGTGTTTTCCACTATTTAATGGATTTCTTTCTGTTCTTTTTCTTCTATAGACAATGATGTCGAATTTGCCCTTGCCGAGTCAAAAGCAATGGTTATGAGTGCATCCCGCCAACATGTCCTTCAATCACAATCATCTGTTAATAGTACAGCATCAATACAAACAGTCCTCCATCAAACAGATGGAACAATACAAACTTCATTAAATCAACTTCAAACATCGATAATAAGCAACGGTTCTGGACAATCACAATTGCATTTACAGCAACAACAACAACAACAGCATCAAAATCAAAATCACCAACAACAATTACAATCCTCTCAAAATCATCATCATCATCCATCAGATAGTATAAGTTCGTTTTTAGATCCACCATCAGCTGTAATGAGTGGTGTTAATGGAGGAGGTGAAAGTCCTTTAAATATTGGAGATGTTGCTGATTTATTACATCCGCAACATGCAATTATCACAGGTTTGAAATATTGTTGCAATGATTATAAAAGTTATGAGAAATAAGAATTATTTTGAATTTTGTTTTAATATTTCAGGTGGAAGATCTACTGAAGGCTGCCCACTTATAATATTTCCTGACAATAATAATTTTCATGTGCTAGAAGAAGCTGATTACCAAAAACTAATTTTATACTTAACTTCAGTGCCATCGTAAGTTTAAAAATTTTAGTCAAAGCGTTTATTTTTTTCAGCAATATATTTAATTTTAAAAGCTAGAACATTTATCACAGAGAGCAAATAAATAGTTTTCCAATAAGGAGTTTCATTTGGAACAGACCGGTATTTATGTCTGTGTTGGAACGATATAAGCTTTAACAACGCACAACGCAATTTTTAAAATTGCCACACAAATATCGAATATTTTGCAATCACAGTTCGCAAAACTAAACCACTTTTCGAAGCTTTTGAGAGAAGTTAGTGATTTGAAGAATCGAAATTGTCCGCGTCACTCAAAAACAACTTAAAATGTTGTTAATGACCGATCTTTGGAATGAGGCATATAAACTTAGGTCTTAAGGCATTTGAAGCTAACTCAAAACAAAAACTCAAGCCAGTCGATCAGCAACTTCGTATTTTCGCTGATTCGGTAATTAATATACAAAATACAGATTTGTATCATCTTCAGTTTTGGGACCCATTGTCACCTCGGAGGTTACGTAAATAAGCAGATCTATGAATTTGAAGATATCAGTGTGAACGAAATTAACATATTTTAAACAAGACAGTCATAAGCATTGAAACAATCCCAATTTTGCAAGAAAAGTTTTCTAATCGTGTTATTTCGCAAAGAGGTAATCGCAATAGCCCTCCTAAAAGATGCAAATCCTGAAGTTATCGAGGACATACAGCCGCAAGTGTGCGAATTGTTCATTTAATTAAAAGGATATGATGCTGCAGTAGTTGGCTTGTGAGCTATTTGACTGATATCGTTTTCCATTTTTAATGGCATACTTTCCTCTTTGCTTACATACTTAGCTCCTCAGGCCTATTACTCCCGAAAGTTCCCCTTACGTGGCATAGCGACTCTACTACTTCTACGCACTATCGATCGTGTCCAATTTCTATATGTATCTTATGGCTGAAACAGAAACACGCTTCAGCTTCGGTTTCGGCTTCGTCTGCGTTACGGTGGGCCTGCTTCGAGGTTGCTTTGAATGACATTTCTATTATTATTTTTATATATTTTGTTTGTTGACATTTTTTTACAACTGTTGAGCTTTCAGACAAAGCAAATGTTCAGATAATTGAACTAGAGCTTCCGTTTGGAGTCACATTACGTTCTTTTCCTTACGATTGTCAAACGAAACGTGAGGTCGAAGCTCCATTGTGATAGCATGCATTGAATTCCTATGGCTGAACTCGTAAACGTCAGGCGAAGCCGAAGCTGAAGAGTGTTTGTGATTCAGCCATTAGCCCTCTCCAACTCTTCCCCAGTCTTTCGGATTCCTATTGCGTTAGGTAATTTTACCTTAAACATCCAACGACAAATCATAAAATAACATAGAGCCCAAGGGGAGAAAAGTCGTAAGAAATATCACTAATAAAATGTCATATCACTTAAACCAACTTTCAATGTCGTAACGCACAATTTCAAAAATATCATAACGTACAAAAAACATCCTTTAGTGAGCCCAAAGAAGGGATGAAATACTGATACCGGTAGCACTGTAAGCAAGCAAACCATTTCATTTTATTTCACTTCGAAAATTGGCTTTGTTTCGCTTTCTGAAAATTGAGTTCTTGGGGATCTGACATTTTTTCGTTTAATTTTTCCGTTTCGGCGATAAAATTCAAAACTCAAAAAATGTCGTGACATTTTTCAAAATGCCCAAATGTAAAAAAACACGATATCTTTTGGGGGACATGTCAATTAGTAATTTCAATATCATGATATTTTAAAATAGGGCAATGTGACCCTGATTTTGGGCTTTGTGGCATTTTCTTCTGTAAAAGTTTTCGGGCGACAGAGTCATGTTTGTGAGATATGACATTTTTATAATCTTGGCATTATTTTATTGGGTAATAAGACCGAACTTTTCGTTTTGTTTGAAATTTCATAACGCCCAAGGGTTCGGTAATATTGCCCAAATCGTACAACAACAAAATGTTAATAAAATGGTTTTGAGCGCTATGACTATGAGGTGAAAAGACTTAACGTCGATTCCTGTTCTAACGTTCTTGGTTAAGAACTTCTAGATCAGGCCTCTGATTTCATGCCTTTCTGTTGAAGTGGTTTCCATTGCATTGCTTGACACGCAATGGCCCGGCTCCTTTTCGAAGGGTATCTCCAATCCACTACCACAGTGTCACTATCGTCTTCTTGCAATAGAATCTATGGGTTCCTGATCCGACTACAGATATGTTTTGGCTAGAAATCTTCAAGTTCTGAAGACGTTAGCAGCTTTTTAAGTGCTTCATTCATTAAGCAGCACGGTTTCAAGATTGAAACGGAACAGTCGTTGATTGGTCTTTAAGCTAAAAGAGCTATTTTTTCATATTTTGGACAGCAGTCCAAATGCAGCATTTAGTTTTCTGATACCGATACGAACGAACGTAAAGACAATAATCTTAAGATATTGGAGCTCTTCTTCCATCTCTACCGGTTGTGCAGAAATATTGAATTGAATTGATGAATTGATCATTGGCTCCATGATTTCTGCTTTTCTCCCCATCATTGTTGTCATTTTATAAAAATCCAAGACCCTATCATGTTTGAGTTGTGATTGCAGAGTCCCTTGAATTCCCCCATTTCCATTCGATAAAAATACGTGCAGTATGTCAGTTTCATTTATCACCAACAAAAAGGGTATTGGTGAGGTTCCTTGTGAAATTTGGATCCATCATTATGTAGCCTTGATAATAGCAGTCGATTTATCCGGGATGTTCCTCATGCACAAGGTAATCCAAATAAATTCTCTGTTGACACTGTCGAACGCCTTTTCGAAATCAATGGACAACAGATGAAATAGTGATCGATATTCAAAGCACTTTTCGATGATTACCCGCAAGGTGTTCATGTGATCCAAATAGGAAAATCCAGTGCGGAATTCTGCTTGTTCAGCGCCGAGTATTTCTCCGAGTTGGTGTTTATTAGCTATAGTACTATTATTTTCCCCTTCAAAATTAAATCAACATCTCTTAATTTCTCTTAAAAATTACTCCTTATTTTAATATCAAAATGAAAGCTCTTATTGGAAAACTCGTACTATTAACATTGAATAAAATTATTGTATTTTTTCTCTTGTGTAGATTTTGTTTTCTAAGTAAAGTAAATAAAATCACTTTTGTTATTTTTAGTATGCAAGATGCCGATCTTGGATACCACCTAATAATTGACAGGCGGAAAGACAAATGGACATCAGTGAAAGCAGTTTTACATAAAATATCAGTAAATTAAATTTTTCAAAAAATAAATTAAATTTTGTATACTTATTCACAAAAACGTTCTTCTTGCAGATCTATTTTCCTGGAATTGTTCATGTTGTATATGTTTTGCGACCAGCAGGACTCTTCCAAAAAGCAATATCAGAGGTAAGATCTTCAAGTCTATATTTACATCAGAGCGTTTAAATACCAAACAAATAACTTCACTTAATTTCGACAAAAACAATTTTACTTTACAAATATTTAATCAATCAAAAATTTGTAAAAAATAAAGATTTTAAAAATAGTTGTATTAAATTCTTCGCAGCTCTTATGTGAAAAATTATTTTCCTTCAAATATCGTTTTAAAAAAATATCCCTCCTCTTTTTAGGTCAGTACAAAATTTTCCAAAGATGAATATCGATTTCGTCTAGTCATCTGTTCGGCTTTAACGGATCTACATGAATATCTGGATCAATCTCAGCTTACATTGGATATGGGTGGAACATTAGTTTATTCACACCACGAATGGATTCAACAAAGAATTGTTTGTTATATAAATTATATAATTTTAACTGCTTATTAACATTTTGTTCTCTTTTCAGTCCTTGGAAAAATTCTCAAGTCTAACACATCAAGTATCAAATGAATTAGATATATTCATTCAAGTTATTCACGATACAGAATTTCCTAACTCTGTTGATGCTACACAAAAATTATTAGATGATCAAGGAGCTGATTATGATCGATTAAAGGTTTTAATTATTTAATTTGTTAAAGAAAAAGAGTTAAATATTTTGGTGTTCTTTTTTTCGTTTTTGTAGGAAGAAATATTAGGTGCAGCGAGACATGGTGAAAGTCTTCTAAATAATATCAAATCAAACGATGAAATAAAAGAATTTTCAGAAAGAACTGGCAATGTCAGCTCAATTGAGCGGTAAATTTATTTTTATTTTTTAATTATGTTACTTTTTAGTTTTTGTATTTTTAAGTAGTAATTTAGCTTTCTACTAAGTCTATCGGGCATTGGGTTTGGTTTCTTTGCCTATTTTCTCTATTTTAAATTTAAATTTAAAAAAATAAACTTTAAATGTTTAAGGATGACAAAAAATAGTTAAAGAATAAAGAAATGACTTAACTTTCGGGTATAAAAGGTTATATCATCAAATAATTTAGTAATATAAATTTCAAGGGAAAAGGATTTGTTTTAAAACACTCACACTCAGTTTCCTATATGGAACAAATTTTAAGACCCTGTTAAGTCTAGTTACAAACTTAATTGTTTTAAATCAGCATTTCGAATCGCTTCCCGCGATTTATGAAGTCTTATCAATGAGCTTAGATTAGGTTAGGATAAAGTGGTTGTTCGGGTTGTAGTAGAAATCACTTATGCCAGTTTATTGGCCCAGTGTGATACCACATGAATCTCGAGGCTTTCTTCTGATCCCAATGAAACTAGTTTGAGTCCTTTACGAAACATGAAAGACTAATTATGTTAATGTGATTGAGATCGTTTAAATCGTTATAAAAGAATTCTCCTAGGTAGGTTTTTGCTGTTTTGAGCTAGAGCAGGGCATGTACGGAGGAGCTGAAGAACTGTTTCCTCCTCTTCCTCATCCACACAGCTTCTGCTCAGTCATTTGAGAATACGCCTAGCCTATCAATGGGTTTACTTTTCAGCAAAATTGAACATAATACTCGTGTACCTATCTCTTTTTGTAATCTAATTGTTTGGTGATTTGTACACAAAATCCCTAAAATTTTAAGTGACTTGATCATTGTACTGTCTTGTAATCTAGGTTAAAAATCCTATGGATCAAGCATTGCTTAAAAGCTTGTTGGGTTCTTCCACTTATGTGATGTCAATATCTGCTTTGTTCTAAATGGTCCTTATCAGTCTACCAAAAAGTCACGATTCAAGAATGCAGTTCTCCAAAGTTGACCATAGTATCCTTACTCATGTCACTATGCCTTCAAAAATAGGGAAGCTTCATTAACTATCAATTTTTTGAAGATACTGATGTCAGAATTAAATTTAAATTTGCTTTTTTATATTATAACTACTTCTAAGACCTTTCCAAATTTCATTACTCGCAAATGCTAGAAATATAAAAATAAAATAAAACTTAACGAAAACAATTTTTTGTCATCTTGTAACTATTACAAATTTTTTAAATATAGCTCTGCACTGGTTTTGTAAAAAAAAAAAAAGTATTGATCAAAATTTACCCAAAAAGATATATCCCTTTTTGCAATTAATAAAATAATAAAAATTAAATCCATCTATATGTCCGTGTTAAATAAAATGTTTCGTTAAATTCAGTTTAAATCATAAATATTATAGCTCTTTAATTGAGCATTTTTATATGTGTTGGCGGTTATGCATGTGGTTAAGTTAATAATAATCTTTTTTTTTATTAAATTTAAGTTCAAAAATTTCGTTTATTTAAAAATATTATCTTGACGTTGCTTTGTGCATGATGTGTTTTATAAAATTAGTTTTCCTTATTTGTTTAAAAACACTTGAAAAACACAAAAAAAAACACTTTTTCCATTGAAACGAACAAAAACAAACATTCACTTTCTGTTTAACAAGTTTTGAATTCAAAAATTTCACAAAATCACGGTTTTCAAGACTTTTTTTTTGTTTTTGGCACTCAATATTATGCACAGCTTTGTAAAAAAAATACATGTCTCACAAGCTTTTGGAGGGGGGAGGCACAAGCGAGCGCTTTATTATTTATTTTCCATCTACCGTTATTCTCAATGTGGCTTCATTCAAAATTATTTAAATGTTCTAAATATTTCATTTACCCTAAAATTCATTGAATCACATTAAACTCAAACAAAATTAACACAATATTCACTTCAAAAATCACCCACAAAAACAACAACACCATACAAAACATTTAGTTGTTAATTTTATGTTTTAATGAAACAAAAATTGATGAATTGATTTTTAAAATTCATTATTTTTTACATTTAAAAAAAATATTTATGTGCCAGTCTCTCACACATTCATCGCTCATTGTGAACATAATATTGTTGTCTCTCCTCTTTTTCTCTTTCTGTTATATACGACAAAAAATATTGTTTCGTCGGGTTTTTTGCACCGCGTTAAATTAAAAAAAATAAAAATTAAAACTGAACGAAATAAAAATCGAACACACCCCAACCAAAAAATCAAAAAAAATAAAATATGTATGAAACAAACGAACAGACCCAGTGCAGGGAATATAATGATGAAGCAACATCAAAATGTTGCCCAACATATTGTTGATGATTGTCGCGATTATCGCAGACTTCTAGTGCAATTGGAGGAGACCGAACGACGTTTCGATGAATTCTGGAAGACCCATAAGAATCGCCTGAAACAATGCCTCGAATTAAGGCGATTCGAACAAGATTTTCGTGAGTTGCAGGTAACTTATATTGTCTATGATTTTGTGAAGGTATTAAACATTTTGATTTTTTTTTACAGACCAATTTTGATGTTCATCTCAAGACCGTAGCCGATATGACAGAAATTGGAGAAACAGTTGTTAGAGTAGACACACTAATCAAAGAGACCAAAGCTTTTCAGAAGATGTGCGAAACCGATATTGAACGTGCTGAACAAGTTATTTCTGCTGGACAGCAATTGATTGGCATTCGAGGGGCATATCCCTGGGAAATTGTACAACCAAAATGTGATGAATTGGCTCGAGTTTGTGATATAATTCACGAAAGGTTGTGCAAGAGGCTTGAAATTTTAAGCAAAAATCGAGAACTAATGGAGAGAGTTGAAAAGGTGGGTTTAGGGAACAACTTGAGGATTAAATTGATAAATGAAAAATAAGCTTTTATCTCGAAAATTAGCTACAGAGCAATTTTACTTAAATTCCTAGTTTGTAGCTCCTAATTATTTTTAATATTATTTAAAATCGATAAAAATGAATTTCAAAATTTTGTATATATTGGGATTGAAAATTTATAAACCCGTATTTTAAAATTCTAAAATCAATATTGCAATCCTTGGTGATTCTGTTTTTTGTATGACTTATATTTAAACACTGACTGTCTTCATTGGATTGACTTCAAAACTGATATTTCAAATTTTGAGTCTTTTCTTCAATCATTCATCAATCAACTAATTGCAATCATTTATTGGAAGCCTCTTGATTTATTAAAAAGAATGGAGTCCATTGATTGAGAAAAAAGGTGAATGTAATTCTTTTGATGCCAAATGATTGGTGATTGAAATATGTAGAGGTCGTGGTTTTGAATGATGTATTCACAAAAGATTGCATTCTTTTACAACTTTTGTTGATATATTATTTAAAAAAAAAAAAATGGAACAACAATAGGATTTTCCAATTATATCTGTCCTATTCTACAGGTCTCTTTGCGAGTAGATGGAAAACAGCAGTTGTCCAGCCTGTCCCTAAAAAAGGCGAATCCTCCTAACCCTCTTACTATAGTTCAATTGCAATTCCTTTCAAGGTCATAGAACCGATGATTAATTTTCAGCTTGTGGTTTTCGTAGCAATAGATCCATTGTTGATCTCATGGTTTATCTCACCGAGCAGTGAAAGAAATCTTTACATCGTTTTGCAGAAAGTAAGAATAATGCAATTGATATTTCAAAGACATTAAATAGAGTTTTGCATCAAGCTCTCTTATCGAAAATTCGTGAATTTGGTATTGATGAATCTACTCTTTGTTGGGTTAGAAATTACCTTTCGGATCGCTTAATTCAAGTTGTATTGGACGGGTTCAAATCTGATATCCACAAAATAAACGATGGTGTGCCTCAGGGCTCCGTTTTGTTTCCGACACTCTTCCTTGTTTTTATAAATGATCTTTAGTCTGAAACTTATAAAGTTATAACCCACTAAATTGTTTCGCTGATGACAGTTCCCTCATCTTATCATATTCGTTTTAAGATTCCCATCCTGATCTTGACAGCATTGTCCAATGGGGCATCAAAAACCGTGTAGAATTTAATGCTTCAAAAACTCAATGCTGTCTACTGTCCCAAAAGCGTAACTCTCCCCCAATGCCACTATCCATGGGTGGTACTTGCATCGAGGAGACTGAACAATTTAAATTTCTAGGTATGTACATCAAAAACCATCTCTTGTGGAGTGGTCACATATATGAAGTCGCCAAAAACGCTGCTAAGTGTTTAGGTTTTCTCCGAAGATGCAAGAAGTTTTTTACCCCTTCTGATCTGGCTAGAATTTATAAAGTCCATATTCGTCCGAAACTCGAGTACCATTCCCCTATCTGGGCAGGTGCTCCGATATCCCGCTTGAGTCTCTTGGACACAGTTCAAAAGAAAGCTCTAAAAATGAAAGGCGACTGCTCTCTAGCTAAAACTTTTATATCTCTTGAGCACCGTCGTAGTAAGTTTTCATGCGTGTGATTATTTTATCGCTATTTTCATAAGCAATGCTCCTCTCGAACGTTCTTCTAGGAATATCCATCAGTTTAACCTTGAGCCCAATTTCAGACGTACAGAAATTCTTTTTTTAGTCGCACTTCACGAATGTAGAATGCTTTATCAGACTTAATATTTCCCAATCATTATTATGTGCAGACATTTAAAAGCAATGTGCATCTGTATCTCCTTTCTAATCCTATCCTCCCTTCCTAATTGCTCATAATGTGTTTAATCATTATAAGGGTATTCATATCCCCTTGACTGTGCGCACATTATATAACAATCACTTCACAAAATTCATCTTAAAGGTTTTGAATAAGCTTTCACGCGCCACCAAATAAGAAAGTGTTAAATCACAAGATCTTGTTGGTCTTATTAAGACTTAAGTCCTTGTACAAAAAAGTCTAATGGCGTTTGTTGGATTTCGAATTCAAAAGATTGACGATTGACAAAAACCCAGTGTCACTCTATGAGCTACAGCAATAAAATTTTTGGTTTTTTTTACCAGGGCCCAAAAATCGAGCTATTAGAAATGAAACCTCTTATTGGAAAATCAAGGTTTCAAAGTAAAACTTTCCGACAAAATAGAAAAATTGTCATTGCAAATTTTTAAAAGAAACCCCACATTTTTGAAGAAGTTTTGAAGAAATTCCGACTTTGTAAGATTATTTCATAAGTGTAATCCCCTTTTTCATTCAAAAGTTACTTTAAAAAATTTTATTATAAATAATTCAATACTAATCATTTCTATATTTTTTCAGGCTAATAAATGGTGTGCCAACGGTGTCGAACTCCTTGCCACGCAACGCATTGAAAAATGTTCAGTATCAGCGGAAATTGCCGATAAGAGTTTGCAAGAAATTCAAGCGTTCATTGCCTCAGCATCTGAATTTAAACTATCTAGTCCTAGAGAATTTAAGAATGTTTTCCTTGAAAGTACAACACCAGAGACCAAAGCTCTAGTCACTCAAGTAAGTTCTAAAAAAACAAATAAAGCATCTATCAATTAAATTTAAAAAAAAAAGTATTCCCTTATTTTAAATGCATCACATCATGACTAATGCTATGATATGAAAATCGCCGCCGGGCCGCAGGCCGTGCCATCGTGCGTCGTTGTCGTCAATCTGCCAATCAGTATGGGTAGTGTAATGTCTGGTTTTGTGGTTTTTGATATCTTTTATAATAAAATAAATGCCCATACATTCACTTACTATACTATAAATTCCTCTCTTATCATAGAATCCCCTTTGGTTCCTTCTCAAGCCCATATCGTCATAATCATAATAATATGTCAGCTCAGAAGTCGAATATCTAAAGCTGCCCCATATGAAACTTATAACAATGAAAAACCTCACTTTGATTTTAGTTCCCTCTCGTTAGTTCATTTTATTTCAGTGACAGTGACAGCTGTTTCTTTATTGTTATTGTTATTGTTGTTGTTTTTGTTGTTGTTGTTATATTTTTGTTGTTATTGGTTGACTCTTTCAATTTTATTTTAAGTGAACGCGCTTTAACGAATGAATGATTAATTTAGCATAAATGCAAATCTAGAGTAGATTGGCCATTTAAGAGTTTATAGTTCTCCAGTTGCATGTACACTTTACAGTACAGTGTACACATCATTACAGTGTTTTCAGTTCAAGTCCCATCATATAGAAGATTTTTCAGTTATCCGGGTTTTATATTTGAAGGGAACACAATGTCACTAACAAATAGTACTTGTATTAATTTCTTAACTATACGGAGACGTTGAAAATATGATATCGGTTACGGCTATTCGGTTGAGTTCAAAAAACACCCCCAAAGTGAGATTCTAATATTTTTTAAGGTGCGTGTGATATAAGAAAAAGTATCTTTTTGATGAATGAGCTAGTAATGTCCAGTGAAAATTTATAAATAAATCCAATTAGTCACCATTATTTGCTTTTAAGTTATGATAAAAAATGTAAATATACAAATTTTTCTAGATAAGCGGGCTTGAGTTTAAGACGCGGTTTATACATATTTGAATTTAGCTCAGTTTTCCGTTTACTGCGATAACTACTTTTTTATCAAAAAAAGCAATGTTAGTTTGAAATTAATAGCAATATGTTCAGAATTAGTGAAATAATCGAGATTTACGAGAATATTAACAAAATTGGATAAATCTCAATAAAACAAGTTCATCCTTTGAAGAATTATCCTGTTTTAGTATATGATAAGGAATACTATCGAAGTTTTTGAATTCAAGAAGTAAGTTTTTGGAACAATTTCATTCATTTATTTCTTACAATATAAATAGAATACGTTGATAAAGTTTTATACTCTGATAAATGTTTATTAGAAGTGATTCAAAACCAAAACAAGGAAAGTGTTGTGGTGTTTGTTCTTTCTTTTCCTTAAATTTGAAAACTCCGAAAAATATGAGTGTTGTCTTATCATCTTTTACGTCGAAATTAAATATGTAAACAATGTCAAAAAAACCACAATTATTTTTTAATATTTTGTTGTTTTAGTGATTTTACTGTGAACTTAAGAAGTACATAATTATGACAATTATGAAACCAATTCGGTTTACCAAGAAACATCAACAGTTTGTGAAAAAGTGCATGAATGTACCTTGTTTTGTCATAAGTTCTTTTACAAAAATTCAAGACCTTGTTATAGGTGTCTTATTTTTTTATAAATAAAGCGCTTAAGAAAATAGAATAGCTAAAAAACTAATTCCCTACCTAACAAAGTTTAGGAATTAGTTTTGGCGAATTTGTATGTATTTTCGGAAATCGGGCTCTCCCAGTTTGCTTTATTTTCAAGAGTAGAATAGTTCAAAAAGTAATTGTTCGGTCGTTACCCACATTTGTTCGTTTATGAACGTATTGCCTAATACGGGTCCGAATACTACTAAAACTCTTGTCCATATTTTGATAGTTAATACTATTTTTTATGGTAAGAATTGGAGAACATGCCTGAAAGACTTCTCATAGACATGTTTAAATTCTTAATATAGAGTTGACGGAAGCAGTAATAAAAATATCAAAATAAACATGGAGAGAATGTTTAAAAGCTGGCAGCTGAGGTCAGTAATTTTGAGAGAAACTTTTTTTTTATTGAAGCAACATATGAAACAACAATAAAAATAAAATATTATATTGTTCTTATCTTATGATGTTTTATGCTTGTAACAGAACATATAGTACAATTATAGAAAATTAAATTTAACGATGTTTATAACATTTTTTAAGATTTCTAATCCAGTTTATTTTGCGTTCTTTTGTGAAAATTTCATTTAAAACTGACAAATGCTTTGGCTGGCTTCGCAGCATAGGGACTTAAATTTTTGAAAAACTTTGTTGATTTTTTCGGACAGTAACTTCTGGACCATCACTGTTCCCCACAAAAAGAAGTCCAAATGAACCAAACCCCATTTCCGACGCGATCAATTGACATAGACCAGGTGACTGATAACACGATTTAAGAATTTGGTGATCAAAAGATCGATTTTGGAATGCCAATAGGTATTGCATGAAACAGTACGCATCCAAATCAATTTCTTCAATTTCTGCAAAAACAAAAGTTGGCTAATATGACTCTGATCCGGATCAGATCATGATAATAAAACAGCATATTATCATATTATTTATTATTTAAAGTTTGGTAGCAGTGTCAAATTCGTTCTTTCAAAAGTGACATTTCGAAGCAAAAAAAAATACAAACACATTTATCGATGATGATGATTCACAACTTTTGAAAATGTTCCTGCAAATACCAAAGAATTAAAAACTTTTTTGAAATAATTTAAAGCTATTCCGATGTAGACTTCAAAAAACTATTTATTACAATTTATGTATTTGTATTTTCTCCCATTTGTGCTGCAGCTTTCTCGATTTTATTTATACTTTTTGACATTTAAAGCAGTGTTGCCCTAAGAACATTTTGCTCAATGATTTTTTTTTGTTATTTTTTTTTTGGAAAAATAATACCCATGAATTATGTCAAATGTATATTTTTTTGAACTTAATTATTTTAATTTCACCAATTTATGTCTAGTTTTGTTAAAATATCTCATTATTTCATGGACTATGTACAAAATAAATAAAAATATAAAGCTTCTCGCTTTCTATTTGAACAATATTTTATTTCAGTCAGATGGAAATGTTTATATGGCAATACATGTTTTATATAATTTGTTTGCAATGATACCAACATTTACATGTGAAATTACAATGTGTGAAAAAAAGAATTAAATTTTAGATCTCAAATTAAGATCCAAACACAAAGCAGGATCTTGTGTTGTTGTTGTAATGCATGTAAATCCAAGATCCGGATCAGTTCATGGTGATAATAAAACGCGGCTATTGTTCCCAACTTATTTTAGATTTTTTGAAGCCCTCGGTGTTGCAATTTTTTGTCTAGCGGCAGAGGTAAAAAATGCCTTGTGAAAAAAGGATACATTTCGTCCAAAACTGTTCTACCAATTCAAGCTGCTTCAAGGCCAAATTGAGAAGCGATAACGAAGCGGATGATCGTGCGCCTTCAATTGCTGAGTCAATTGAGCCTTGTAAGCTAATAATCTAAAAATATTTGTCCATGAACTCCTTTCAGAACCCTTCAGAATTCCTCTCAGGTTCAGTACCTGATATGTTGAACTTTTGAGGTCGATGGCGAATTAGGCTCGTTTCACATTACACGGTTTTGACCGTACGGCAAAAAACCGGACGGCATAAACCGGATAAATGGCTAATTACACATTATACGGTTTTAACCGTACGGTAAAACACGATATATGTATGCAGAATTCCTGTGCTTAGTATACTTTTTTACAGGTCTTGAAGTGGCTAATCGAACTCTGCCGCACGAATAAAATCGTATGATGTTAAAACATGCATTTCTTCACGTACGCCACTAAGCTTATCGCGCCGTCCGGCTGCCGTATACTGCAGTGGCAGTAGACGGTTGCTACACGGCCGGCGTGGCGCCGGCATTTTGCCGTGACCGTATAATACGAAAGCGTATATGCTCTTCTTTGCGCCTCTAACAAAATGTCGCCGTCCGGTTTTTTGCCGTACGGTCAAAACCGTGTAGTGTGAAAGGGAACATGAGTATACAGCAAAGGTCAACTTAACTTAAAAAAAAAACTTTTTGGGCTTCTAAGCACTCACTTCAGAAATAGTTTTGAAATACATATTTTCCAACGTTATTCAAGCGTTAAACGACTCATTTTTCCACGGAGGACTTTTTAATTTTAATCAAACATGACATTACTTTGCGTATCCCACTTCCGTCCATCTCTTTGTCCTCGCCCCTACAGCTCAAACCATTGGGTCGATTGAGTTCAAATTTGGAAATTAAGGTTTTAAGTCTTTCATTTTTTGTATAACTAAAAATAACAATACAGTCGACATACAAAATTTTGGTTCAAAAATCAAAAATTTAAATTTTCTCAAAAACGAACCAATGATTTTTTTTTAACTTTTCTATATTTTTGTGTTACTCCATAAGTGTACTTCCCATAGAACCGTTATTTGGTTTTAAAGTTTTTTTTTTTCAAAAACTAATGAACCGCTTTCAATAAACTGTCTTAATAAGATTTGATGATCAAAAATGTTATATTTTTTTTTTATTTTTTAAATAATATGTTCCTATTTTTTCAAAAATCAATATTTCGACAATTGGTCAACACTTTTTTACGGGATTGCAATCCAAAACGTATATTATTAAGCACTAAAAAACTGCATACCAAAAATATTTGTAAGAAAAAACTGACAAAATTTATATAGTACACAAAATTAATTTAAAAAACACTCTAACGAGTTTCGAAAAGAAAAATTAATGAATTTTGATTACTAAATGACATTTAAATATTTGGAGGCAAACTTATTTTATAGGTATACATTTTTAAATTTTAAAATATAACTACTATTTTTAAACAGAGTCTTTGGGTACAAAAGCAAGTTCGTGCAACCCTGTGCACTTTATTTGTGAAGATTTAGAGCTTGGAACAGCTGTCAATGTCAAATCAACTTATTATACAGGGTTTTTCAACAGGGACGCTACAAAAGTAGAGCGACAGAGACAACAAACGACGCCATATTTCTTGCTGCTCTTCTCAAGCGTTAGGCATCTCTGTGACGTCGTTGTGGCGAATTTTGCGAAAAGATCTTGGCCTACATCCTTACAAGATTAAATTGACGCAAGAACTGAAGCCGCTTGACCACCAGAAGCGTCGTATTTTCGTGAATTGGGCTGAGCAACAACTTGAAAATGATTCGGATTTTCATCGAAAAATCATCTTCAGCGATGAGGCTCATTTCTGGCTGAATGGCTTCGTCAATAAACAAAATATGCGGTATTGGTCAAGCAGCAATCCACACGTCATCATTGCATCCCGAAAAAATTACTTGGGTTCAGCGTCTGGACTTCTGCAAGCGTGCCCGTTGTGACCATGCAAAAGAAATCGAGTTTCATACATAATGACATCGAACGTCCTTTCACAGGAATAAAGAATTTCATTGATATCCAAAACTGTTTTTGTTTTATTTAAAAAAACAAACAAATCACTAGATGGTCCACCCTGTATTAATTACAAATGTCAATCGAAAACATAAAAAAGAACGTACAATTTATAAAAACGTTTAAAATTCTTATTCGACTTAAAAACGATGACTTTTGATGTTTGAAACTTAAATGATTTTTTCCATTTAAAATTGTCGAAAAATTTTAAATTTGTTGCATATGATACATTTCACCAAAAATTCGGTCAAAAATACTTAGATTTCTAGAATCACTTATGTATATGATCTTAAAAAATCTTCAGAGCTGAAGAAATATTTATCTTTTACATTTAAAATAACGCAGTTTTAATAGTATCTACATTTCCAAATATATGTAGGCATAATTTTAGTTAAGTTGAGTTGGATTTACCATTCTTGAGAATTCTTAAGAATGGTAAATATCTTAGTCTCAATAACATTTAACAAAATTAATACCCGGAGTCTGTTAAAAGTGTCACAATATATGTGTAATTTTATGTTAAGTAAATAATAGTTGAAAAAACGGTATAATTTTCGTAAAAACAAATCGAATAGTTTAAAAATATTCATCAATTTGAAAAACCCTCTTTGAAGTTTTTAAATTTGACATTACTTCGAAAATTAGTGAATAATTCGTAAAAATTATTTTAATATTTTTCTCCATTACCAACTTTAAGACTTCTAAAATCAACAACTTACACTCGTTTCAATTTACTAGTGTCAGTCTTTGAAAATAAACTTTGTTATATGTAAATAGCTTGTAAAAATCTCAAAGTGCTTGACATATAAATTTCAGTCACACCCAAATATTTTTATTCCCAAGATTCCTCTTTTCTTTCATTTCTAAAATAAAATAAAAATACAAAAATGCTAATATTTTCCCACTTTCCAAAATCAAGAATCTTAAACTGATTACAGATGCAGTAAATATTAAAAACAACAAATAAAATTTTACATCAACCAACACCTACTATCTTTTCAAATTTTGAATAACATTAACCCAAATGTTAGGTTTTGATTTACGAGTAAGAAAGATAGTCATCCAGATTAAATTGATCACTGCTTATGTCTACAGATTGAAATAGGTAAGCTCTGTTCAAAAGTATCAAACAGAAAAAGAGTTTTTTTTTTTCAAATACAAAACCATCATGAGAGCTATGAGTTTATTAATCAGTAAATTTACCTATTTCTTCAAAAATTAAAGACAAACTAATTTAATAAAATATCTATCACACTTTTTAAGTCCACCCACCTTTTTCTTAAACAATCTCTAAACTAGATTTGATTGTTTTTGTTCGTATCTTCTATACTTAAAGAACTTGTTTATCATATTTAAAGCACAAGATGGCGCTATTCTATTATTCTATGAGAAAACTCTATTTAAATACATAATCCCCCTAAAAGCAAAGTTATGTTACAATATTGTTGCAACTTAACGGTTTATTGTCAATTCCTTGACATTGTATCAATCAGTTACCATCAGTTTCTTTGTTGTTTGTCAATAAAAAATAATTAATCTTCATCGACTTTGAGGTCATTGTTACAATCGCAGAGCAACCAACCAACAACGAAGACGATAACAAATCTTCATTAATTGATGCAACAAATCGAAACAAATGCAACAAACAAACTTTTGATGATCAAACATCAACCATTAGACACATAAGATGCATTGTATCTATCATTCATCTCCATCTCACAGTTATATAACCTCATATACGACGACGCCACGTAGCGGTAGAAGTATTATTTCAGTATCTTGAGAGGAGCTATCTTATCGATAATTATCGTTATTCACATTCTCTTGATGACTTGGAATTCCCCATCTCCATCAAACGTTATGTATACTGATGGAGGAATCACGGTTCTATTGAAGAACTCACAATTCTAGACGCAGAAACGTACACAATTTCTGCAAAACATCAACATCTTCTTCCTTCCCAGCTCGACAGCCAACATATTCATCTTCCCCATGTAATCGTTTTGTCAATTTATCGAAATAGACTTGTGGACTTCAACTTGAACTTCTGACTTGTTTCAAAGACGAACAAGTATTTCTGGTTCTGATCTCTGCCAGGCAGAATCTCAGTTCCAAGTCTAACCACTCGAACATGGAATAATCAGGGAGTCTAAGTGGGCACACTAACCACAACCAACCACCTATTGAAAGAGAACCTCGTTAGATGGTTAGATAGATTTGCAGGAAAGAAGGCCGATAAGGAGGGCTTGAAAAGAAGGAAATTTAATGAACTTCGCAAATATAGAATTCGTGTGGAGTGGAGGTGAATGTTGCTCCACTGGATTTTCAGATGATCATGTCTACTGCTTCTATATACCAGAAATAGATACCGTTGCATAATAATTGATATACGAGTATGTACCTAAATGTGTAGGTACTTTCCAGAGGAGACTGATGTTTAGGTATAGAACAACATCAGAACTCGGTAACTGGGTCAGGAACTTAACTTACTCAGGCCAGGACCAGTTTCGTGGGTTCTTCAACTTCAAGATCAAAAATGTTGACTGTGGTAAATTAAATTTTGTGGGCCAATACGGTTTTTCGTGCTACCAAGATCAACTTGTTGAGTGAGATTTATGAACAATTAACATGCATCGTCGTCCGTCGGTCGGAATGGAGCCGTGGTGCCGAGGATGATGGAACTTGATTTGCTTACTTAAACACCACATGCTGGAAACTCTTTTAAGAATGCAATGCATTTGAATTTTGTTATTGATTATGGATTGCCGGAGGACTGGCGTCTATTTTGAAAGATGACCAGAGTCTTTTTTAAGAGGAGTATTAAACTTCATTTAAGATACAAGAAAAATAGACGTATACGGTGATGGATTGAGTTGAGTTATAGGAATTGTGTTAAACTCAGGAAGTTATATTTATATGTATATGCAGATGATCATGAAGATATAGTAATATATACAAAGTGGTAATTCGTGATATAATCCTGTTGCATTGAGGCGATGGTTTTTGGTCAAAACTTCTAAATGAGTTTTATGTAGTCTTCGGACATTGAGCTAAATTTCTTCAACAAGTTTGGATGTTAATTGCATATGAAGGGGTTAATGAACATATTTGAGGTCAGAAACTATTAAAAATGGCCGGCGGTAGGTATTAAGCAAACGGCAGGAAGATCTAAAAAATCTTATGGTCTTATACATAAATAATGAGTTTTTCTGTGAAATTTTGTACACATACGAAATGTAAATAATTCAGTAATTTTTCTGTTGAATGTTAAAGAATTACCATTGAATTACATATTTTTAAGGAAATAAATCCTTACTTACTTAAGGTAGTTCTCTTGTGAACTAGATCTAGAACCCAACAAACTTATTCATCTATCTCGGTCTCTAGTTGGATGAGGCCACTTTCCACTTGTGCGTGCCACCTTCTCCGTAGCCTTCCTCTACTGCACTGTCCTGTGGGATTGGATTTGAAGGCCTTCCGGTCCGGAGCATTAGTTTCTATGCTAGCTCTTGAGCAGCTCTCGTCCTCCTGAGCAGAGATGCTTTGCGTGCCTCTTGTTTGGCTGCATGTGCCTGCCAACTTTCCTCAGGGGTTTCTTATTGGTGGCTGTTTGAAACCCAGCACGTCGGAGGCAGTTTCTCTGATTGCATCTTAGCATCGTGGTTCTCGATACATTGTGTTGGCGGAAGAGAACTTCGAGAGAGTTTACTTGTGATTTAGTTATAGAAGGATTTGGCGATCTCTTGCGATTGTAGCCGTTCGAGGTTGTATAATATTTTCCCAGCATATATCTGTTTTTCGCTATATTTCTCTCTGGAAAACCGAAGTTCGAGGTAGTTGTCCGAGTCGATGTAAGCTCCTCGGAAAATTCGGATATTCGTGATCCTTGAAGCGTGTCTAGCGTCAATTGCAGTATGGTAAATCTGGTTGACGGTAAATTGCTCTAGAGAACTCCAAGTTTCTTTGTGGATGTTGTTGTGCAGAAAACATGTACTGGCTACCATGTCGTTTCTCCCCGAAGCAACATCAATTAACCTAAATCCGTTATCGAAAGTGTTGTCTTGCAGGCTATTTTTCCCGATTATAAATAAATAGCTGAGTGTTAATATTTCCATTACAAAAAAATGAAACTGAGCACCTCTATATTCTCATTATGTGTAAGAATATTTTACTCCTAAAATATGTCTCATTGTTATTCTGGAAGACGTACTGATCCAACCCAGTAACCCTGACTCGAATGCATACATGAGCCTCAGTCTCTACCAAGCATTAGTCTGTTGTCTATCCCTAAACATGAAAAATCCGGCTCGAAGGACCAAAATGCTGCGCCAAGATATACTTTAATTTTAACCTTTTAAATGAAGGTCAATTTCCTTGTTTCGCTATCGTTATAAAAGTGATAAATTCATTAACAGTTCACAGTTGACAAATTGTACAGAGAATATGAAGACAATAGACAATTAACAATCATATGAATAAAGATTGACATTACAAAAAAACATATATATAGAGAGAGAATTAAGTTTGTGGTGCGTTCCTTATTTGTGCTGCGTTCATGTCGTAACACACCTCTTGTAGAACAGTCACCTATGAGAAGTCGCGAAAAATACCACAAAATATTTTGATTTTCTAAGAAATAACGCTACCCTGCAGATAAGGCGACAATCAATAAAATCCAATATACAAAGCTTTAACTCCCATCTCTAGGCTCGCGCTCCAGTAACTTACTAAAATATCTTCCAAAAAAAAATTTAAAATAATTTGTGGCATTATTCTCATTGACTTATTTAAGTTCATTTTTTACCGTTATTTTAACTGGTTTAGCTCTAGTAAAATATTCATCGTAATATCTCCCCTTAAACAGGTTAAGAGTATTACTTGAACTTTTATAGGAATTCTTATCAGTTTAACCTTGAACCCAACTTCGGCCATAGTGTAAAGTACAGAGATTCCTTATTTAGCCGTATGTTAAAAAATTCGAAACCAGGTCATATCTAGCCCCCCCCCCTTTTTTTTCCTAATCACTCACACCGTGTCGCCGGTATGTTGAAGAACATTTTCCAATGCGCTAAAATAAAACAAGTTGTATATGACATATCAATAAGGTTTTATCCTTACCTGAGAGTTCTATCAATGACATTATGTGTGAAATGTATCATCGTTTAAATAGCCGCCGCGGCTACGCTGGATGGAGTGCATTCGAAAGGTCCAGTTTTCTTTGGTTTAATCAGGCGCGATTTTGTCTTCAGCTATGTCTCCTGTGTCCATATCATCCAATTCAAGCTACAAAAAGTTAGTGATCATCGACTTATAGCGATCGCTGTTAACGGTGATGGCCTTGCCAGCATTTACTCATACAAAACCTGCATCATCGCGAAAGATGATTTTTCAACCTAAATTGGAACCATCTTCCAACTGCTCCAAAATCTAATTAGCGAAAACACGACGCTGCGTATGGTCGCTTGGTTTCAGATCCTGGGTCAGTTTACGACGTAAAATTCACCATGTTGCGGTCTGCAAACGGCCATGTTCTTGTGAGCGACGCGGAATTGACTGCCTTATATTCTTTGACGTACGGGTGTTTGCTGATTGTTCACTGAGCAGGTGGAATTATATTTTGGCACTGAACGTTGAATAGTCGACTTGGAAGAACGACCGTCGACCATGTACCCCATAAAAAGAGCGCAACGTGGGCTTGGCTGCTACTAGAGAACACTAACGGAAGCTCTAGTTCAATTATCTGAACATTTGCTTTGTCTGACAGCTCAACAGCTATAAAAAAATGTCAACAAACAAAATATTTGCTCTTTGGAGGAATAAAATAATAGAAATGTCATTCAAAGCAACTTCGAAGCAGGCCCACCGTAACGCAGACGAAGCCGAAGCTGAAGCGTGTTTGTGATTCAGCCATAATTTAGCTCGACGTCATGAATATTTGTCTCTTGTGATTTAAAGAAGATATTTTAACAGAAAGTAAAACAAACAATATGGCAGCCAGGAACTGTCAAAATCAACATGTCTATTCCAAAAACTCAGACGCCAGAAACATTGTTTTAATTTTTGTTGTCTTAATCACTGATTAAAACTGATAAATTTGAATATAATTTCTTAACTAAATCAAGTTAAACTTTTCTTCATTCAATACTTTCTTTAAGGGACAACTCATAGAAGTCATAGGAAACAATCGAATTTCCATAAGTACTTTATCTCCATTTGAAGACCTCGTTTGCAATCATGTAAACTAATAGTCACACTTTCAATAAAATTAAATACAATGTCTTTATTAATGACAATCATTTAAATTTTAAGACCCAAATAATCTAGATGCCTTATTTAAAAGACAAATTGCATTTAAATGGTATTTTTAATTAGTTTAAAACCAATTTAAGAAGTATTTTACTATTTACATAATTGATACGAGTTTAAATTTAATTTCTTATCAAATTAATGACAAATAAAACTACATTATATGTCATCAAATTGTGATTTTGTATGGAACCGACTTAATGTCGGTAACCTTTCATTGACCGAATTCTTGCTTTTGGAACTAGAACTTTGTGTATTATGACGTTCTTAAAAGACAACAAAAATAAAAACTAGAATTTAAATGAAGATGAACCCATGGAAATATAACAAAATAAAACAAAAACTTAAGAATCTCATAATAGAGAAAGTGCTTCACGTTGATTAAGTATATACTAGGTTTAGGTATTAAAATTAGTAGAAAAAAGTTAAAAAAGAAATAAAGACATTTAAACAAAAAAGCTGAGAAAAATAAAACTTTGTTCTACATATTTTTCAGCGCGACATCTTTTTGTGTTATTACCTTGAACATTAAGATGTTGTTTATTTATTTTTTTTTTAAATTCATTGTGATATATTGTTGTTCTTACAAGTTGATATCTACTACTTCATTAAACAGATGAAGATACTCGACTTGACTCAACTCAAGGCATCACTCGTGCATCGTTTTGGTTTTAAAAAAAAAAGTTTATAATGATGACATAAATTTAAGAAAATGAGATGGATTCTGTTGCATGTACGATATGAGTGAACATTTACATTATAAGACATTCGTCGTCGTCGTTTTCATTGTCATCGTCATCGTCGTCGTCGTTAAGGTTCTTGTCATCAACATCATCATATTGTGGGACATTTCTTTTATAATCATTAATAGATGTTTGTAGATAAGATATGCAGTGAAATAATGAAAAGTGCAATTCAGGTAGAAGAATTTTTTTTTTTTTTTCAAATATTTTCCAGGAAAAAGTGATTAAAGAAATTTTGCTCCAATTATTCAGATAGTAAAAAATTGAAGTTCAAGACTGAGGCTAGGTCAGAAGTATTTTGTTGTATTAAAATAGGTTAGGTTAGTTGATGTTTATATGCTTACAATAGAAATGCCATTATACACTTCAAAAATGCAAAGAACGTATTGCATATGTTTTGAAGCCAAAATACCTAAAATCTCTAAATTATTTCATAGCCCAGGAAATTTAGATATTCACTTTGACAAAAATTACTTTTATGTTGGACTGGAGCAAAAACAATTAGTTACAATTTGTTTGCAAGGTGTTGAAAACTATAGTTATTTTTAACTTCCCATAGGAAGTTATTGTAATGGGTCCGATTTGTCGAATTGAAAATTTTGACATTTCTCGACGTTTCAAGGTCCCTAGAGTCGAAATAAAAGATTTTTAGAAAGATGTCTGTGCTTGCGTGTTTACGTACGTTCGTACGTCCGTACGTCTGTACGTTCGCGACGTTTTTTCGTCATCCATAGCTCAATAACCAGAAGAGATATTGACTTCAAATAATACAAAATTTTGTTATACAGATAAAAATGCAGAAAGATGCAGAAAGGGCTCTCAAAAAATTGCATGGGTGTTTTTTTTACCATAGCAGTTTAAAAAAAAGGTGAAAATTTTGGTTAACCCTAAATATCTCATGAACCACTTACGCTAGAGACTTGAATTAAATTTTATATTATAGATTGTAACGTGATACAAAACTAATATATTTTTGGAAAAAAAATCCAACTAACGATTTTTTTTATAAATCAAAAAAACTGAAAAAAAAAATTTGTCACCTCGAAAATTTTACGACTAAAATATGATTTCATCTCCAAAACAATTTTGTCCAACGAAGAATAATGTTTTTGACATCTGATAAAATTTTGAGAAAAATCTAATTGACAGTTTTTTTTTTATAAAAAAATAAAAACCTAAAAAAAAATTACTCAAAGTTGGTAAAAATTTAATTTCGACTCCAATATCTTTTCAAAAACTTGAGATTAAGGCTTCAAACTTATTTTATCTTATAAGAAATATTGTTTTCAACATTTATTAAAATTTTGAGAAAAATTGAATTTACAGTTTTTTACAAAAAATAAAAACCTAAAAAAAATTAATAAAAGTTGGTAAAAATTGATTTTCGACTCAAATATCTTTTCAAAACTTTGAGATATTGGCTTTAAACTACTTTTATCTTTTAAAAAATATTGTTGTCAACATTCAGTAAAATTTTGAGAAAAATCTTATTGACAAGTTTTTTACAAAAAATAAAAACCTAACAAAAAAACAATACTAAAACTTGGTAAAAATTTACTTACGACTCAAATAGCTTTTCAAAAATTAAAAATATTGTCTTCAAACTCTTTTTATTTCACAGAAAATATTGTTTTCGATATTTAGTAGTTTTTTTTTTATAAAAATCCAACAGTCCGTTTTTTTCATAAAAAAATAAAATCTACAAAAAATAGTACGCAAATTTGGTGAAAATTGATGTTCGGTTCTTGATATCTCTTAAATTAATTTCATTCATCCAATTTGTAAAAATTTAAGAAATGCTAATAAAATTGGTAAAAAATTGTTTTCGACTAAAAATCTATTTAATAAAACTAGATTTTCAAACTAAACTATTTCTTTATATGAAAAATATTGTTGGTAATTTTAAAATTTTTAAGAATAATTCAGCTAACAACTTTTTTAACCCAACACGAAAACCTACAAGCAAGACAAATCGACAGACTGGATGGGAAGTTATCAGTGTGGGTCGCATCCCAGCCTCTTTTTTTTGGAAATTGCCCATAACCACTTAAATAGTGTTGACGAAATAAAATTCTTGGGAATAATTAATCAATATTCAAACTAAATATTGTTTCAAGATGACAGTAGCGTTTTCCATGAGATGCAACTCTGAAACTTTTCTTTCCAATAAAAAAAAAAATTTAATTGCAAAATTGCAGGCAAAACAAAAGCAAACATTTAATTAAATTTTTAACATTAAAAGAAAAATAAAAGAAATAAAAACAAAACTTTTGCATTATGAATATTATTGAAAATTTTTTGAAAATTAAATTAAACACTCCTTGGAGCTAATAGGTCATTGTCGCTTTGTAAATGCAATTTTTTTATAACATTACTAGCGGCCCGTCCCGGTTTCGCACGGGTAGACATAAATAGGTACAGATATTTAAGTTATAAGCATGCTAATTAAAACGACCATGAATCACTAAATTAGAAAACATTTTTTTGTCCTATCGTTAATACTCTTCGCAGCGCGTGCATTGAAAGACATTTTTTTATGGCTAATTTTTTTACACCTTCGGTTGGTTTTATTAGGAATTTCTAAAGATTTATATAGTAATCTAGTACTAAATATAGCCTATGTTACTCAGTGATAATGTAGCTTTCTAATAAAAAAGAATTATTAAAATCGGTCCAGTACTTTTTGAGTTTATTCGTTACATAGAAAAATACAAATCTTTCCTCTTTATAATATTAGTGTAGATTAGTGTAGTTTTGCACACATCAAAATAGACTATGAATTTTCGAATATGTTTATCTTAAACAACAAAACTGCCTAAATCAATTTAAAATTGTCTTAATGCAAGGAATAATTTTAAAATTTTTTTTTGTGGTTCACATGTTTGTATTCGTTTTTCAATTAAAAAAAAAAACATTTTAATTAATTTTTGACTTTAACATATTTATTCAATGCAAACATTTTTTAAGTCTAAAATAATTTATAATAATAATAATAATTTCTTTTTCATAATGCAACACATTTTTAACTATGCGTTTTTTGTTTCTAATCCAAACAATTTTTAACTTTTAATTGATTTTCCTTATTGCAAAAAAAGTCCTATGTAATTAAATGTAATATACTTGAATTTATTTTTTTTTATATTGTACGCGCAGTCAAGGGAATATACCTTTATAATGATTATACACAGTGCGAGTAATTAGGAAGGGAGGATAGGATTTGAAAGGAGATACCGATGCACATTGGTTTTGAATGCTTGCAAACATTATATTGAGTCTGGTAAAGCATTCCACATTCGTGTAGTGCGACCAACAAAAGAATCTCTGTACTTTACAGTACGACCGAAATTGGGGTCAAGGGAGAACTGTTTCTTAAGAAATCATTTTTATATTAAATTCAAATTTGACTTAACGCAAATGAATTATATCTTTTATTACAATTTTAACATTGCTGTTTGGGGAAAATATTTTCGTCAACTATATCTTAAAAACGAGTCAAATTTGTTGTATTTTATAGCTTGAATATTCAAAACAAAAATTGTTATTAAATTAAGAATACTTTTAATTTGCAAACTCAAATCTATTCGCTATTGCGATGATTTTTTAAAATCATTCAATTGGCTGTTTGTTGTAAGAAATAAATGAACAAATTAATTAAGATAGATTTTTTACTCGAATATCTTGAAAGTGAACAATAATACCAACATTGGGGCAATTTTATTTTGATTAAAATCTCATTTTTTAAGAACTAATAAACAAATTTAACAAAATATTTTTTTACTGTAAATTATCAAAGAATGAGAAAAGTAATTACGTACATTTATTTACTTCCCCTAGGAAGTTATCCGATTTGTCAAACTGAAAATTTTGACATTTCGCGTTAAAAAATTCATATTTTTATGTACCAAAAATGAATTTTATTTTAAATTTTTATTTCATTTCTAAGCTCCGCAGCATCTGTTTCTGTAGTGTTAATATCATCATTAAACCATGAACCACAAAAGAGGAAGTTCATATGACAATCAAGTCGTGTTCATATTTTTAACTTTTTTTTTCATGTCTTTTCCTATTCAAGAGGATTTAATTGAATAAAAGTGAAAATACAGACCATAATAATAGAAACGTTTAACAAGTTTTAAGAAGAAAATAAACATGTTCACAGTACACACCCACCAAAAGGAGCAATGGCATTTTATAATCCCCCCTTAGTGTATCCTTCAATTTGTAAATAAATACGTTCATGCAATGTCGAAGAAGTTAATTACACATAAACACTAACTACTATTTAAAATGTGCTGTGTACATAATAAGCATACAAGGTCAGAGGACTATCGTGAGGAACTATAAAACGATGGTGATCGAAATTGCATATTATGTACGAGTACATCGTGATGGCCAATTAAATTGAATTTCCCATCGGCCAAAGAAGATGCAATTATGTTGTTTTTCTTTTAAATAACGTCTAGGTGGTAGGTAGGTAGGTAGGTAGGTTTGGTATAACAACGTGAAGTTCAATTTCAATTGACTTTACATGACATGGAATGGAAATAATGAGATGAAAATTAAGTAAAAAAAATGATTAAAGAAAAAGTAATTGAATCGAAAATTAACGAAATAAAAGAATTAATCTAAAATTGAATAAAATAAAACCCTTTAGTCCCTTTTTTAATCAAACAGATCATCATGACAGCGAAATGAACAGAAGCTGCCATTTTGTATTTATATTTGACAGCGGAATCTTATGGGGTTTTCCCTGGGGCAAAATAAATTGATTTATTTTTGATTTAAGATCAAATCTGCAGATCTAGATTTTTCGACACATTTACTCCTCATTGCACAAATTCTAATACAATTTTTAAAAAATGTTTAGCTTGTAATTTGACAGTTCTATCGCATTCGTTAACACGTTCACGAAATTACACTAACACAATGACAACAAAAACACAGTTAGAATCGCCATGAAAAAAAATGAATTTTTGAAGGATCATGGAAAAACCCATTAATCTGTCAAAAATCTTGTACATGTGTACCATCTAGTGGATTCTCTTTTAATTAAATGTTAATTTGACACTGACAGCTGTTTCCTACTCGAAATCTTGGCAAAAAGTCTGTCAGCTATATGCTCAAACAAAACTGGGTTAGAACAGCTTGATTTGGACAACAATATTTAATGGAAAACCGATCATGACAGCGAAATGAACGACAGCCGCCATTTTGATACGATATTTGACAAGGGCATCTTAATGTGTCTAAAATTGTGTACTAGTGAGCCATCTTGTGGTTTCTCTTTTAATCAAACGTTATTTTGACACTGACAGCTGTTTTCCGCTAGAAATCTGCAAGCTTAATCTAAACTTCAATAAAATAAAACCCTTTAGTCCCTTTTTTAATCAAACAGATCATCAAGACAGTGAAATGAACAGAAGCCGCCATTTTGTATTGATATTTGACAACGGAATCTTATGGGGTTTTCCATGGGGCAAAATAAATTGATTTATTTTTGATTTGAGATCAAATCTGCAGATCTAGATTTTTCAGCAGATTTACTCCTCATTGCACAAATTCTAATACAATTTTGAAAAATGTTTAGCCGGTAATTTGAAAGTTCTACCGCATTTGTAAACTCGTTCACGAAGTTACACTAGTCGCCACAAAAAATATCAATTTTTGAAGGAACGGGGAAATCTACATTAATCAGTCAAAAATCTTGTACAGGTGCGCCATCTTGTGGTTTCTCTTTTAATCAAACTTTATTTTAACACTGACAGCTGTTACCCGCTAGAAATCTGCAAACTTGACGCTTGAACAATGTTGGGCTATGGAAGCTTCACTTGGACAACGATTTTAAGTGAAAAATCATCTTTTTTGATAAGATGCATTTTTATCTCTGCTCCTATGTTTGCCAAATAAAATTGACGCACCTATGGCGCAAAAAAATCCACAGATTGTTTGTTTAGAATTTTATGCCTCCGCAGTGAATGACAGTTTAGTGCGGATTGTAGAGATGCTGGGAATAAAATTTCGGTTAACGGTGGGCATTAAAGACCTAAGTTAACCGACACATTATTTAATAAAATTGTTGAAAAGTATTTGAACGACCTTTGGTTCAGACAGGTTAGAGCGTCATGCCAAAATTGATTAAGCTCCCTAATCGTGTTATCGGTCGTCTTGGTGAAGTCAATTGGCTGCCTGGAAGGTACTATCTGAAACCTTTGGACTTTCTTTTTACCAAACCATAAAGTACCGATGTTATGCCAACAATCCGGAAACGATTCACAGCACTTAAGAACCATATCATTCCAATAATCCATAAGCTACATATTACCCAAATCATCAAAAATCTTCTAGTTTACAAATAAGTCTTATAGTGAAAGCCTGTAATGAAAACGACAAGGACATCAACTTTCTTCAATAACAAGTCTATTGCATTTCAAATGAAATAAATCATTTTCCTGTCTATTAATTGAAACATCATACAATATCTTCAACATCTTGTTAAAAACATCCGAAACTTATATAAATTGTTTAAAATATTACCCAATTGTTTCTGCGAACAAGAAATGCAAAACCATCATCCTCCTCTGCATGACAATGACACACGATTTTCACTTTCTATAAAAACCAAGATGTGTGAGCTGTATAGATACTTAACGTAGGAAAAATAAAGCGAAACAAGTCTCATGGGTCTTCTTTCAGGAAGAGATTTCCCTAAATCGTCTAAAATGTTTTTATAAAAAAAAAGTAAATAAAACCCCCAACAACTTTAATGTCGTAATCATACAATAATGTTCACATTCGCACGTCCAACAGCAGAAGGTGAAGTGTATCCTCTGCTAAGTGCAAAATGTCTTCAATTTATTTTCCAAACATCCCAACGACGACGCGAACTTGTTCTCCTCTGCCATAATCGGCCACAGCTAGACCATCACCTTTACCATACCAGACCATCTGCTAGCTGGCTGCATGGGTGGCTCGTTGGATGGCACGAAAAAGCAAACCAACGAACCATCCCCAAAAATTTCAAAAGCCAAACAACAAAGGTCATCGTCTTTGGTTTGGTCCCACGTCGCGTCATTGCGAGGAGCTTAAACCTCGCTGAAGCTGATAGATCCCATTGAATATAAACTACCCAAGAGCTCATCCTCCATAAGATAGTATCTTCTTTTCAGCTCCTATGCATATGAGATGGCTTAGCCGGAGTTGTCGACGTCGGTCGTCGTCGTGTGATGTTCATCTACTCTGCCACTTCCTCGTGCCTATCGTTGTCGTCGTCGTCGTCGTCTTCGTCCACAATCATACATATATACATGGTCACAGCTATCACAGGTTTTTCCAGTACGTCTCTATGAAACCATAGAGCTCCTTTTGGAGGATGATGATGCAGTGTGGAAGCAACATCAGCTTTCCTGCACTTTGACTTTGACAATGGCAACCACACGCTGCTGCTGATGACGGTGGTGGTGGTGGGTAATCGGTCATTTAGCATCACCTAGCTGCTTCGCGGCCGTAGTATAATCGCGCATCAGAAAAAAAGGAAGATGCTCTTTGGGACGGACGACCGACGCGAACGTACTGATGCGGTACGATGGTTGGGTTTTCGTTTCATTGTTGCATTTGGATGTTGTATCCGTTGATGTGACGCTTAACAAAACGACGACGGCAAATCTGTCGTTTAGCTGGTCGCAATGTGCGGTTTCCTGTCTTCATGAGGCTCTTTGTATTTTATTTTCCATCCGACGACTTACAAAATGATAGTGAAAGTCCGTCGAGATTGAATGCAGTTTTCGGCAAGAAGCGATCTTTGTGAAAAGTGAGACTTGGCCATTTTTACCCTTTTGTTCGTTTGATGTGAGAAAAGGGGGGATAGGTTCGAAGATGCTCGTCTAGGATGATGTTCATGTTAAATTTATTTATTCTCACTGTCAAGTGCAAGTAAAGTTTATCTACGTTTAACCATTAAAGGTGCAACCATCATATAGCCCCGCCAGGCGGGATACTCTGCGAAGGCGAAGGCGAACGCCAGCCAAGAGCAATGATCTCCTGATAAAACAAATATCTTTAAATCCATAGGTGGTACATTCAGTAGCATGTGGTTTTTTGATTGAAGACAATGTTTTTTTCTTCTCTTAAAGTCGATATTGGACTTTCGTTTCGAGATGATGCTTATGATACTGTACTGGGGTGCTGCAGAGGATCGACCGGTCGGTGGTGGTGTTGATGCTGGTCGTGTGTAGACTCTAAATGTGCGCTGAAGCCTTAGAGAAATATCGATACAGAGAGAGATATTGCTTTAATTTTTCTTACATAAAATTAAGTCTTTTGAAATGAAATAAATGTTCTTGATATCAGTTTAGCGAAAGTGTAATTTACAATTTTAAATGGGAATTCCGTTAGAGGATTGAAGATAGGCTGTCATAAATGAAGAAATTTACTTGTTTTAGTAATTTTTAACACAGTTGTTTGATATTGATGGTCTTAACCAATGAAGGCGATATTTACCTAAGTAAACCAGATGTCAGGCAGGTGCCGATAAGTATTTGAGAGCAGGTGGTTATAGGGAGTTCAAGTTTTCAGCCTTGAAAACTATGTAAAAACTTGTTCGTCAGGAAGAATAAATAATATATTTTGAATAGCTTGACGCTTAAAATTGTTTAAGTGTTTCTATATTTCTATGCCTTACTACAAGTTTAAGTTCTTGTGATAGTTATTAACATTTCTAATCTGTGATACATTTTTTTAAATATTTTGTTACTTTATTGTACCGCCGCGCCGCCGGGAACAAAAGTTCTCATTTTCTATTTTATATACCAAACATGATTATCAAAAATAGTTTTTGCGATAGTTTTCATACTAATTTTGTATACTTTACTTTACATATTCCCCACCAGTATGTTAACACTGATCGACAAGATTTTTTAACTGGAAATTAAAGAAGAGGCTGGGATGCAACCCACACTGATAACTTCCCATCCCGTCGGTCGATTTGTCTTGCTTAAAAGTTTGTCTATATGTATCAATTTTTACCAATTTTGCGTACTATTTTTTGTAGATTTTATTTTTTATGAAAATACGAACTGTTGGATTTTTATAAAAAAAATTACTGAATATCGAAAACAATATTTTCTGTGAAATAAAATAAGTTTGAAGCCAATATTTGTAATTTTTGAAAAGCTATTTGAGTCGAAAGTAAATTTTTACCAAGTTTTAGTATTGTTTTTTTTTAGGTTTTTATTTTTTGTAAAAAAAAACTGTCAATTCGATTTTTCTCAAAATTTGTCCTAATGTTGAAAACAATATTTCTTATAAGATAAAATTAGTTACAAGCCGTTATCTCAAATTTTTGAAAAGATATTTGAGTCGAAAATCAATTTTTACCAACTTTTGTTAATTTTTTGTTTCGGTTTTTAATTTTGTGTAAAAAAAACTGTCAATTCGATTTTTTCAAAATTTTACTGAATGTTGACAACAAAATTTTTTTAAAGATAAAAGTAGTTTTAAGCCAATATCTCAAAGTTTTGAAAACATATTTGATTCAAAAATCAATTTTTACCACTTTTTTATAAATTTTTTTTTAGGTTTTTATTTTTTGTAAAAAAAACTGTCTATTCGATTTTTTTTTCAAAAGTTGTCCTAATGTTGGAAACAATATTTCTTATAAGTTAAAATTAGTTACAAGCCGTTATCTCAAATTTTTGAAAAGATATTTGAGTCGAAAATCAATTTTTACCAACTTTTATTAATTTTTTTTTTAGGTTTTTATTTTTTGTAAAAATAACTGTCAATTCGATTTTTCTCAACATTTTTCAGAATATTGGAAACAATATTTCTTATAAGATAAAATAAGTTTGAAGCCTTAATCTCAAGTTTTTGAAAAGATATTTGAGTCGAAATTCAATTTTTACCAACTTTGAATAATGTTGCTTTTAGGTTTTTTTTTATAAAAAAACTGTCACAAACTTCTCACAATTTTATCAGATGTCAAAAATATTTAAGTCGTAAAATTTTCGAGGAGACAAATTTTTTTTTCAGTTATTTGGATTTATAAAAAAACCGTTAAATGGATTTTTTTTCCAAAAATATAATTGTTTTGTATCACGTTACAATACATATATAATACAAAATTTAATTCAAGTCCCTAGCGTCATCGGTTCATGATGTATTTAGGTTTAAAATTGTCACCTTTTTTTTAAACTGCTAAGGTAAAAAAAACACCCACGCAATTTTCTTGAGAGCCCTTTCTGCATCTTTCTGCCTTATTATCTGTATAACAAAATTTATTTGAAGTCAATATCTCTTCTGGTTCTTGAGCTATGGACGACGAAAAAAACGTCGCGAACGTACGGACGTACGGACATCTTTCTAAAAATCTTTTATTTCGACTCTAGGGACCTTGAAACGTCGAGAAATGTCAAAATTTTCAATTTGACAAATCGGACTCATTACAATAACTTCCTATGGGAAGTTAATTAAACTTTTCCGAAGGGTTTTTATGTGTTCACTTCGAATCTGACTTCGAAATTCCACTGAAATTTGTCAGGAATATGAGATATCATTTTTTAAACTCCGAAAAAAGACTTACAGCCTTATTACGGTTGTCAAAGATCAATTAATTGACAATTGAAACATTTTGTCAATTAATTGATAAATTGGTATTATGAACGCGAGTTGATCATTTTTTGATCCATTGTGAACAAAGATCAAAAATCTATTGTGAATAGTGCAAATTTTAGTATGTTTGGGATGGATTGTTGTCTTTTCTTTGGTTTTAACTTGTCGTTGATATCTAAAAATACATTAAGGAAGGCTTCTTTCGAAAGTCTAAAGTTTTGAATGAATCTAAAAGCGAGCCAAATTAGATTTTGTAATGTAACTAAAAAAGATCTTTTATCTACTATGTTCAGCCAAATCCATGGGATTTGAAGCATCGCGTAGTTTTCTTCGAATCTTTGCTTGCTCCAAAGTATTTTCTTCTTCAATTTCATTTTCACCGAAAAATAGTTTAGTAGACATGCTTTTGGCTTTCGCGATCGGTAAAATATTTTATCAACAAGGAATTTGTGATTGACTGAAAATTTGATAATCAACAAATATTTTGACAATCATAATACCAAGACTGTCAATTTGAATCATTCACAATAGATCTAATTTCTGAAGAGCGTTCACAGTTTATAAAAAAATTTGATTGCTGACAACGATAATACCAATTCATCAATTTCATTGAAAAATGTCAACTAGCGTATTGATAATTGACAACCGTAATAGGGCTGTTATATTAACTTTCCACTAAGAGGTTTCGTTTTGATATTGTTTTTGATTATAGGGGCAGGCCTTGAATCCGTTGTTGAGCTTGAATATAGAGCTTGCCTTTCATGTATTTTCACACAAAAAAAGTCTAATTGTTTTAAGTCACAATATTTCGGTGGCCTCTTGTGATCACCTCTTCGTTTGTTCTGTGGCGTGTAGTGACCTCTTATTGAAAATAAACGTCATCCACACCAATATCTCCCAATTCCGAAAATCGTTTAAAATAGCTCAATTTTGCAATCCATTTATTGTTTCAATAGCCTCATATTCGAATTATTAAGGTATAATCACAACTCAAGCACAAAAACCGTATCGAAAAGTAACACGAGAATAAACTATTTCCGAGCCCTATATGCAGAAATTCTGCTTGTTATCATAGCCCCGAGGTTAAAATAGATCTTCTGCTTACTGAAGATGATTTTATTATGAAAGTTTGGATTATTTATTATTTTGATACATTTAAAGCACCAAATCATCGAAAAAAACGACGTTGCTCTTGATTGACTTGCGTGAATTCTTGTGTTTTAATCACAGTCTTAATACAAAATATAGTGATAAGTCGTTTGTGAAATTGCTAATTCCAAAGATTGACGAGTTATTGACAAACCCTTGAATTTTTCAACACTGCGGCCTAGAGCAGGAATTTTTCCAGTTGAGCAACGCTCATAAGATTTTTCACATCACTAACTTGTCCCAACAACTCAGTCCTATTGACGACTGGAAATTTGATTCCTTACCCAAAAGAATTTTAGTTTTGAGAACTATGTTCACCATTTTTGTGTTGAATTTTAAATATTTCTTTCGAATGTCAAAAAATGGCAAACTTCAAAAGTGTTTTTTTTCCAAAAAGTGGGATATTCAAATTGAAACCTCTTATTGGAAGATCTTATAAATGTTTTTTTTTAGACGTGTGATTTGCAAGAAGAAATAAAATGCTTTTAATTTAATGTTATTGCCAAGAAATTTGCTTCATTAGAAATATACGGGTTTGACATTATGTTTTAAAAAAACACTTTGGACAAGTGGCCACCACGGTTAGGTTCAATAAATTCTAATCGAGAGGCCCAGTTTTCGACCACTTTTTGGAGTGATTTTGGGGCCTATGTAACCCACCGAATTTTCTCTTCCAGCATGATAATCGTCTTAGGTTTATCTGCGTAGACAAGTAACTTCACATAATCCCACAAAAAGAACTCCAGCGATGTTAAATCGCATGATTTTGTAGGCCACCTGCAACTTGGACGACGCACGTGAGATAATGCGGACATCATAAGTTTTCTTCTATAAATTTATTGTTTTATTTCGTAATTGTACTTATAATTTAATAATAAATTGGCACGATTTGTAAACTGAGCACAAATAAAGTGACAGCTGTCAAAAAGACTAATTTCGAAAAAAGTATTGCCAGATTGAAAACCATACTTCTAAAAAACACAAATTAGATTCAAAATACTGCCAAATTATTTGGCAATATTTTGATTCCATTTAATAAGTTTTAACCGTTTTCGGTAAAATAATCAACACATAAAAATAGAAAATTTAGAATTTAAAATAATTGATGCTGTTAAAAAAATTGTCAGTGGTTAATCTCTCTTGAACGAAATTGAAAGATTAAGAAACTCTACTTTATCTGTGGTTTAACTTGTCTGTAAAAAGTTGTCTGTTTAAGCATCATCACGTTACACAAAAATGGTGATAAATTCATAGATATCCTACGGTGCTAACATTTCGAACAAATTTCTGTAATTGAATGATTACAAATTGGGAGAAATATTGTCTTAATTTTCTTTCTTTAACACAGAATACGATTTGGTTCAAAGTCATATGAGATATGATTTTTAAACTCATTTGTGTTCTAAAAAGTTTAAGTAGTACATACTTCAATCTTCTATTCGCAGGGAAAACGCCCACTGTACTTCTATATAAATCATCATATCTACATATTTAACATAAAATTCCTTTTTTACCCCCAATATAGCCTCTCAGACATTCCAAACATCTATGGTCATCGCATTTAATCGAATTCCTTTTGTTTCCTTTTTTGCATATTTGTTTCCAGGTCTTACAAAGAATCGACGATGTGTCATTGATGTGTGATAAACGCATAGCAAGTTTAAAGAAACTAACTCTAAAGCCACCTCGACCAGTGCAAACAGTTACTCCAGAACCAGCTGTGCCACTACAACCACCAGGTGGAGCACCAAATTTACTTCGTCGAAAAAAGGTAAGTCTTTTATTTTCTTTACATATTTTTTCCTTTGGTATGTTTAAATTTAAATTCTATGTAAGAAAATGAGTCACGCATGCATGGGACAACACCATAAGTAAAGTATCTATAAAATATTCTTGCCTTGGTCTGCACAAACATTATGTTGGAATGACTGCAAAAACAAAACAAGAATACTCGTTCAGTTTGAACTGTTGACCTAATTTTCCAAAAGCCCCCATTTGACCACTTAGAACATAAAATAAACCATATCCATGCGTATAGGAGCATTAGTCTATTTACTCTTATAGCTGAAAATGAGGATAATATGGGTTTTTTTCTGGATTCTCCCATTTACTCTCTTTTTCCATGAAACATGACTATTAAAAGAGAAGACAGGTAAATCCCTAAGACACCGTAAACAATACCCTATCATAAAATATATTTGCATTGTTTTCATTCTCGTCCCATCACATCGTTAATCTTCAAGGTAAAAAAAATATAGTAAACAGAAATTCAACGTAAAAGTATCTTCTACGTAGCTTCACCACATTCTGCTAAAGTGTTAGCGGCAGTGACAGTGGCAGCGAGCGTCAACAATCAGCAATCAGCGAATCTGGTGTATAATGTATACGAATTAGAGAAGTTTCACTTTTGTTCTCAGCGTTCCGTAAAGTGTCTCATGCCAAATCTAAACTACACAACACCATCAGGCAACAATGTTCATTAGCATACTTTACGTTTGCCCCATCACCACAAATGATATAGTTGTTGCAGTTGAATTGTTTTATGAATTTTTCTTTTTAAGTCCAAATGTCAGCAGGGATGAATTAGTGACTAGCAATGGGCCTAGGGCGCCAAATCACTCTATCTTTTTTGTCCCAAAACCACAAAATATGTTATTTTATTACTACATTTTATGAGGAGTTTATAAAAATTTTCTTTTTCCCTTTTACAATTTAAAACATTTAAGGATTTCTTAGTTCTCGGTAATTCTCATTAGCTTTAGATGACCTTTTAGTCTTTATTTAAATTTGTATGAAGTTTTGAGTTAATTTTTGGTGCTGAATTCTAACTTGGGGGGGGGGGTGTTTGCTTTAACTAAAGCCCTTGTTACGAATAGCGAATCGAACGTTCGGCTTAAAGCGAACGTTCGAGAAATCCAATATAGAGCAAAGTTAAGATGGGTGAATTTCGAGTTTCAAATTTGTGTTAACCTCTTTTTCCAAAAAAAAGTTGGATTTTGAAGTGAATATTGAAATGGTATTCACGAGATGATTGATTTCAAAAAAGGTCGCTTTCAGTCGAACATTCGATTCGCTTCTCGTAATAAGGGCATATTTTTTTTTTAAATTACACTTTTTCAATGTTGTTCTTATATTTTTTTTTAATATATTTCAAACACTTGATGCTATAGCATTATCTAAATGAATGGGTTCGTTATAAAAACAAAAAAAAAAGGCTTTTAAACCCTGTTATCTTTTTCTGTTAGCATAAATGGTTCTGTGTTTCTTGAAAATCTGTGAACTAATAACGATTTTTCGAAAAATTTTATAAAATGCAAAAATATGTAAACATGAGTATTGAAGATAAAGATTATAGGTTTGGAAACCCATCACGAATTTTGTTTAAAAAATGATAACGTTATTATGTTTCATAGCCTCAACTATACATACTTTCGAACTTTAAAAGTGATCAGCTAGGTTCCCAAAATCAAGTAAAATAAAATCAAAATCTATAATGAAAATCGAGTGAAATTTCTTCCAGAGTTCTCTCATTCCATTTATTTCATAACTTCAAAAACTTTTCGAAATCAGTTTTAATTGAAATTAAAGCAGTTGACAAATTAGTCAATAAGTAGTTATATTGACTGTCATAATTTGTTTAATTTCTTTTGTTTCTAAATATTTGTTCGGTGCTTTTCAATGAAATAAATATAAAATATTGCGCTTTTTATTATTTGCATTGTGTTGATTCAGACTTAAATATAAATATTGGTTTGGACTCTAGTATCGAAGCATAGTTTTGTAATGCGTCTTGAAAACTTTTTGAAAGGGCATTGTTTTACTCGAAATTTTATGGAGAAGACATTTGGCCTGCTGCAAAATCGTTTTCCCTTATCCAAAATTGAAGCTGCAACTTTTCACGGACATAAAAAAGTTAAGGTTTATTCCCATCAAATGGGTGTTTTTAAACAAATTCCTTTTGTCGAATTCAATTCACACCAAATTAATCTAGTCGAATTCAAATCACTTGAAAATCGCAAAACAAAACTAACTAAAAAATAAAATATTCATTCCAGAAATGTACTCTATAAACATTTCAGTGTCAACTTAATTTCGGCGTGTGTTAGTTCGCCATAACATGATATGTTACGAGTATGTCATCACATGCCAAATAAGCATTGAAATCTGCATTGTCCTCAAGAACGTTATCTATGACCACGAGATCATTTTCCGGCTGCTCTTCTTCTTGGATTAAGCCTGCCTTTAAAAAAAGAACTTGCAAATGTAGTTTTAGTAGTAAAATATTTCCAATATTACCTTTCTAAAACAATTTCTTCTAGTAGAAGGTGTTATAAGCCACAAACAATGTTTACTTATGTGCATTGCTTGCAAAGATGTGATCGACTTCGAAAATTCTTCGATAGTCTTGCCACATTCGATGGCTGTAATTTGTTTCCTTACATATTATATTTTGCTGATAGTAAGCTTTGAAACAATAAAAATAATGCCTTGGTCAAAAGGCTGAATAATGGACGTTGTATTTGTGGGTACAAATTGCACGTTTATATTTTTTAAATCGTCCAACTTCTTATGACAGGCAGTATTGTCGACAAAAAAAAATTATTTGTCTGTTCTGCTTTATCATTTCTTCGTAAAATTTATACAAAATTTGGACTCATAAATGTTGGGTCATCCATGCCTTTTTGTTGGAGAAATATTGCAAAGGTGCAACCTTATTTTTAAAACACCTTGGCGTTTCGGTTTTTCCAATCACAATCATTTTTTTGTCCGTCCAGTTATCCGAAAAAGGTTCATGTATTTAGTTTTTCTGCTGCATATTTTTAAGATCATTTAAGCGAGTAATTCAACTAATTAACCGTCTAAAAAGCTTTTCTACTAATACGGGAAATTTTCGAAGCCAATTTTTGTCGATCAATTAAGCGGGATGTTCAATTAAGCGAGATCCAACTAAGCGGGGATTCCTGTAATTGATGAAAAAATACGAAATTTTCTTTTAAACAGCATTTCAAAGTATTTTTGTTATTCCATTTCTTCGTAAGAAATCAGTCATGATTATTTTTTTTAAATTACCAATTCTGAAAATGTTAAAAAAATGGCCTACATTTAACAACATTGTTCGTTCTAAAAATATTAGATTTAAAATTGCTATTTTTATTAAGAGTTCCTTAATAAGATGTTCCGTTTTGAATACCCCGGTATTCACTTGTCACTGTCACTTTTAAAGCTTTCGTTTTTTGACATTTGGCAAGTTTATGCCATTACTAAAAAAGAACGATACACTTCAAATAGAGCTTTTAAATTGTTAAACATCATTAAAAATGGTAAAAATTCACAGTTTGCAAAACTTAAACCCTTTCGGGTCGTCATGAAGCACCTTCTCGGCCGACAAAAGTCCAATTGGTGAATAAATTTAAACTGTTGAAAAATCGAATACGTGTGTGTAGCTCAAGAACTCTTGTGGCACGAAGTGTTCCCGAAAACTTAGCAGTTAGGGAATTGCAACAAAAATATAACCGAAACTTACAAATACTTAATTCATGAAATGTTATGATCTTAATTGACGCAAGATGTCATCTTAAGCGACATGTCAAAAGTCACCCAAAATCCCCCTATTACATTTTTTGTGAAATGGTATTTTAAAGGTGGTTTATGGGGGGATGTTTATATAAAACAAACTTATAAACATGTAATTCATGATTTCAAAGTAGTTTGTAATGCCCAACCTAATAAAACCCAAACCAAAGAATTTGAACCGACTTTTAAAAAATTATAACCTTTTTTATAAAATCATGTTATTTTTTAAGAACAAAAAGTAAAATATTATTGGAACCACCTTATATACATATATTTTTATTTTAATAAAATTTAGAGCAGATGTATTAATTAGCATAAGCATAAGCAATCAACAGAGCCCACAAACATATTTGAGGTAAAAGGGTGTTTTTTTGTTGGGAAAGAAGTATGTGCAGCGTATTTGTATAACATTTTCCAATGACTTGATAAAAACATAAAATTTGTTAAAAATGTTTAATTAAAATAACTACATTCAAAGGGTGCTTTTTTGGGCGATAAAGAAAGTCTACCCATTGTCAATGTTATTTGACTTATTCTGTTATTACTTATTTAAAAATAAGGCTGGTGTAACTGTTACTGTAAATTGTTTGCCTATTAACGATTTTTTGTGCTCAAAATTGGAAAACATTGATTTTGGGAACTTTTATTTTCACAAGATGTCACTACGAGTCATGCAAACAACGAAACAATTTCAATTTTGTAAGAAAAGTTACCTGATCTTTATATTTCTCGGAGAGTTGAGCACAATTGTCCACCGAAATCTTGTGATTTATATAAATCTTGAATTTTTTTTAAGGTCGACGTGAAAGATAAATTCTATGTCAATACTTTACAGTCGATTCAAGACTTTAAATGTGAAATTCCTTATATACATAATCAGGCCTGACATATTCTATTTTACAATGAGATAAACATTCATTGATTTCGCTAAAAATAATACCATTATTTTTATTTCAATTTAAAAATGAAACCTCTTAAAGGACAACACTATACTTTTTTTAGATACCATTTTACAGAATAAAATCGTCGAATTTGTTAAAATGTTGAAATCATATACCATTTTCTTTTAAGTATACTCATATCTCAATAAAAGTCATTCTCAAAACTCAATACCATGTTGTGATTACGAATTTTAAGTTATATATTTATTTGTAATGTAATTAAGTTTTAAGTCAACAAAAAGTTATTCAACAGTTAAGCAAAAATTATAAATTCCTTAAAAATAAGTTTAAAAATGCAAAATATCGCAAAAGCAAATAAAGTATCCTGAGGGTATTTAGTTTTACTAATTACAAATTAATGTGGAGAAAAGCTTTCTTAATAACCAAAGAACCCTTAGGATATAATATGATTTAAATCCGGCTCTGCGTACACTTTATAGTCAAACAATAAATTAGAAAAAGCTGAAAAAAAACGACAACTGAAAGTCTTTTTTTTTAACTTACCAAGATGATGTTCATTTGTATATCTTTAAGCGTAAAGTGTTATTCGTTAAAGCATTAGATACACGTGTATATTTTGTCTTCCTTTTGCTAATTTGATGTTATTTTTTGTTGTTGTTGTTGTTATACATAGATGAAAGTCAACACACAATTTAGACACCTTTAGATATCATTAATCATAAAAGATATACATTTTACAATAGGAAATAAAGATATTTTTATGCATAAAAAATAAATCGCAAGCAAAATAGCAAGATATGTATTCTCGTACATATTTAGATTAAAGATAAAATTCTTGATGATGATTATGAGGGGTATGAATGAGTGTTGTTGGTAATTCTTTTGTTTCTTTGATGGGTTTTCATTTCAATTTCATCTGTACCTACTTAACTTTTTTTGTTTTTGAAGAAAGTTATTCCTTTGGGAACTTTTTTGATGAGAGACACATAACAAATTAACAAATTTCATATAATTGTGGTGAAGTAAAATTTATATTTGTATATTTCTTTGGACAATAGACAAGTATTTCAAACAAAACCCACATTTATTGCTTGTTTTACATAAAAACTTACCTTTTCTATATCTTCTTTATCTTAAACTTGAGAAATTAAAATATTAAATGATAGTTGAGACATCAAATTTGATGGTTGTTTTAATTGTTTGTTTTGCATCAGCACGAGAACTGATTTATATTAATTATTCCTTTGTTCTGCACACGTTACTGGCATTTTTCTTTGTTTCAACGAAGAAATCGATTTTATAAAATTTCATATTATATTTTTATTTAAAATAAAATAAGTTTGGTAGTAGATTCATGTCATTCAAAACTAGGACCTTGTGTGTCAACAATCAATTAATTACACTTGACAGAATCAGTCTTGCAGGATCTGTCAATTTAGCTTAGGCATAGATTGAGCACAACTTTTAAGATTATATTCGGGTACATATCACTTAGACTTAAATTCTATACGTTGCCAATCTTGCAGATGCTAATGGTACCTAACTTGAAAAGTTTGATTGCATTTTTTTACGACAATGAAAACAACAACTACCATTCGCTCATTCTTTAAACCTTTTTAAAAAATCATTCTTGCTCAGAAGCTATGTCCTTACATTTAAGCCTTCATTTGTCCCTTAATTCATTGGTTGCATTTTGGTAACGCATTTTTGCATAACATTTAACAACTTTCTGAGTAATTCTGCAGAGATTTGTGAGTTTTGTGCATAAACAACTAAAACAAAAAACACAAATAAAGAAAAAGTTCTTACATCAACTCTTTTGTTTAGTTTTGATTTTTCAAAAAAATTTCAAATTTCTCTGGAATATTGCGTTTGATCGAGATTTTTACTTTTGATTAATTGAATTATGATTCTTAGAATTAAATTTTTTCCCTAAAAAATAAAAATCCTCTTATCTGCATTCATTTTCTGTTACATCGAAAAATCTCTCCTCCCTAGATATGATACGTGACAGAAAGTATTCGAAAAAAAAATAATGTTTTCTAATGAAATTGAATCTTTAAAAGTATTATCTAGCTTATAGTTGAACCTTAACTCTTACAAATATTTGTAAAACATTATAAAATTCCATCATGTCCAATAAAACAACTGAACCACTTACATTTTATGTATACTTTTTCCTTCTTTTGAAGTTTGCTTCTTTAATATTTAACAAAATTAGAATAAAATGAAAAGTGTAGATACTTTCCATTGCAGATGCAAGACAATATAGTTGGCTAAGCACACTTTGCATGTCATGCTATAATGACCATGACCTAAACACGTCTTAGAAAAATGAAAAAAAAAAGAGAAAAACATTTTCCTCACTGCCCATGCCCAAGCCCAAAAAAGGTTAAAATAAAAAAATATCTTTAAGATAATTTATCTTATCTTCTTCAAGTGCACATACATAGTTCACTGATCTTCTTATTTAAAAAAAAATAAAAACAAAAATGCTTTCTTGTTCATTCACTCTCTAATAACAAAAGAAACACACTTAGTCGAAGCCAACGCGCCCGCCGCGCCGAGCCGCTGCGTACGCTTCATAAATAAGATCAACGTTTTCTATGTCACAGTCATTATCAACATGGAACTTAATTCCTACTTAGTTTTTGTCGGTTTGTATATTTTCTATGCCCACAGGTAGCAATACCTAGCAATTATACATTACCTACCTTCAAGATAAGAAACAAAAAAAGAAAACTTTTATAATTTTAAAATAAGCGTAAGAAAGTCGTAAGCTTTGGATTTTATGAAACACTTTTCTGAATGGCCTTAAATTCATACAAAATGTTTGTATGATATTATTTAGACTTGTTTTAATTTTAACTCAGTCATTAATAAACATTTCTTCGGTCATTAAAATTTGTTTTGATGCGATAAGCTTAAAAAAGACTTCTTCAGTCCATCGGTTGATATCTAAGTCAAAGTTATTGAATATTAAAAAAAAAGAGGGAAGATAGCACGCCTTTTTCTAATTTTATTAAAAACGAATGTAATGATTTTACTTATCTTTAATTTTAGAGTTTGTTTTTATAAAAATAAAAAGTTAATACTTTTATATCCTAACATTTAATTTATAGGTTTAACATTTTTAGAACTTTTTTTGTTTGATTATTCTTAAGAAACCAATACTTGACCTTAAATGATGAACTAAGAACAATAACACAAAAAAAGCTAATTATAAATTTTAAAAAAAGGCCAAGATCAACACAGCAAATCGTAGATCATGTTTATTAGAGTCTTCGTTGAATTTGTTTAAAATATATTTAGGACAGAATTCGTTCGGTTAAAAGCAGGTAAAATGTAGAAGGAAAAAAGTTTGAAAAAATAGTAACAAATCTATAGATATTTATCTAAAATGATTTCATTTGAAACAAACAAATGTTGTCAATAATTATGTCAATTATGTCAATTTAATCTTTAAAATATTTTTTTTTCAATTAAATTGTAATTGACAAAATTACCGGAAATAAAAATTGACAAAATTAGCACTTTCACATATTTAAACACTTTCATTTTCATTTGAGACTTAATTAAGAATCGTTTTCTTTTAACTTTTATGACGGCAAAACATTTAAACACAAATTTTATTAAATTTACGTGCATTTTAACTGTAATTTAAGTAATTTTAGAATTTACCGAATGTTATATAAGTTTAATCAAATCTAACATAAAAAAGAATCAAAAATATTGTAGAAAGTCAGCTTTCATACATTTTTAAAAACGAGAAAAGTTTACTATTAAAATAAATAATAAACAAAATTTGTATGTAGTCATTATTCAATGATTATTCATTCAAAATTGATATAACTACATAACTTTCATCAAAAGACAATACCCGAAAATTTTGCTTGAATCACCCTTAAAATATATTTGAGGTAAGCTAGGGATTCTCTCAATTTCAGAAAAAAAGCTCTTTTATAATATTCATTTACTTTTTCGAGAAATAACACAAATAATAAACTTTTCTTATAAAATTACGAATAGTATTGATCATAGCTCGGTATCGCCTACCAGCCTCAAAAACGACACTAAACATAGCCACGTTGAGAATGGAGAGACTTTTTAACAATCATGCTTGAATTTTTCAAACCTCTAACGCTAAAATTTTGTAATTTTAAAGATGGAAGAGGTATCAACAAATCTGAGTTTTCAAAATCACTGCCAACCTATTGTAGCTTTTAACGACGTGACGGCTTTGATTTATCACATTACTTGTTCTAGAAGTTTAATTGTTTTTTGTAGTGAATTTTAACAACTTCAATGCGTTGTTATAGCAGGTATCGTTCCATTTTTATTAATAGCGTAGTAGATATTCAAAACAAAACCTCCTATTACAAAAACTCTTCTCTTTGCAAATAATACGTGACGACATAACTATGCTTTGATAAAACTTCTTAAAATTAAAATTTCTTTTTACGCAAAATAAGCCATAATGTTGTCTGAGCAATGCCCAAATTTTGACATGTAAGTTTGATCCGAAAGCCTGAACGGCAGCGAGAATTTGACAATTTACCAACCCGTTGCATGTCAACGAGCGAGAATTATTACCGAAAATTGCAGTTCACGCTTCTGAAGTTGCGGTCACCGACTCAGACTTTCTGTACAAAATTTAGTATTTAAGTATTTAGTATTTATTAATCATGATTAGCTAATATTGTAAGAACATAAATTCTTATTTATAATATAGCTTTAAAGTGTACAGCAGCTACGGCATTTTGTATCACAATATATATAAGTTAAAATGTTAAAACATCAAATTACAAAAAGAAATAAAGAGAATAATAATAACAAAAATATTAATAAGAATAGGTACTTATACAATTTTATAAAAAGATGAATTTAAAAAATATATTATTAATTGTTTTAATTGTAATTAATTGCTAAGGTACAGTTTTAATTCATTTTTTAATTTCTTTGCGCAATTTAAACTTCTTATTTCACGTGGTAACGAATTCCACATTCGTGAGGAGTTTACAAAAAACTGGCGTTCAGATGTCGCACAACAAAAACGCGGGACCAAAACTTGAGCGGAACGATTTGAGTTTAGGAATCTTATCTCATTATAAAGGTATTCAGGTTGTCGGGTTTGAAGAATATCAGAGAAAAAAGTTCGATATTTGAGAAAATTTTCAAATGTCATTCCGAGAAATTGAATCACGTAATTGGATATTCGATCAAAACTTCTAAGTCCATAAACATAACGAACAGTACAGTTAAAGACGACACTAAGTTTTCTTTTGCTTTCGAAGTCAAGTTTGTAGAAAATTTCGCAACCGTAAGTTAATAAAGGCAGAAACAACGTTTTTATTAAAAGAACTCTGATTTTTATTGGAATTAAATATTGAGATGGCCAAAGCATACGAAGGACACTATAACACTTACCCACAGTTCTATTGATATGGTCCTCCCAAGTCAGGGTCTTATTGAACAAAACACCGAGGTTTATAGCTTTGTCGACATACATGATGGCACTTTCTTTGAGAGCAACTTGAGGAAAACATGACACATCAATCTTATTCCTAGCGATGACGATGCATTTAGATTTTTTCGATTTAAGCAGCAAGCAATTTTCTATTGACCATTTTTTACAATACTAGGCAACTCGTTCACATACATTGAAAAGAACAAGGGGCCTAGTATTGACCCTTGTGGAACACCATTCGCTACAGGTAAGAAGATCGATTTTTGTTGATTATGTTCAACCGCCTGTTCACGTTCTGTTAAATAAGAAAACAATAGATCGACTGCAGAGGAGGAAAAATTGAAATAGTTTGAGAGCTTAAGGCAAAGAATGTTGTGATTTACCATATCGAAGGTCTTGGAGATATCGAGAAGAATTAGAAAAGTAACACTTAACAAGGCAGTCAAACAGCTATTTTTCTTTCGAAAGCCGGATTGTCTTGAGGTCAATAAGTCAAACCGTGTTAGAAACTCGTTTATTTGCTTTTGAAGTATTCTCTCAAAAACTTTCGACAAGAAAGGCAATATAGATATAGGTCTAAACTCATCTCCTTTGGAATTTTTTGGTATAGGAATAACCTTTGTTTTTTTCCATAGAGAAGGAAATTCACGTGTTCTTAAAATGGAGTTAAAAATGTGTGTGATGAATGGTAGCAAGGTAGGGAGAACAATTTTTAAGAACTTAACAAATATCATATCGAGTCCTACAGCGTTAGATTTTATCGATAGAAGGGCCTCAACTACATCCTCCGAGGTAATGTGAGAGAAGTCGAAAAGGGGTGTATTTGGCCTAGCATTTGATAAATTATTCTCCGATGAATTAACCCGGTCTGAAAAATGCGAGGTGCCTGTCGTGCTTGAGACGAAAGATAAGTTTAGGGCATTTATGTCAAGCAAATCTGTAGATTTGTTATCGAATTTACCAATTCCTATGTTTTTCAGATTCTTCCAAATCTCTTTGCTTCCCAATGCGGCATTGAAACGTGTTGAATATGTTTGAGCTTTGGCCTTGCGTATCTCCCGAATAATTTTGTTTCGCAGTTTGGAATAATTTACATAAAAACTGTCAATGCGAAATAATTTCCATCGTTTGAAGAATAAATCTCTTTTTTTAATGAGAGAGAGAATACTTCTCGTTATCCACGGTTTACTAATTGGACTGAAAGTTTTAGTTCTTAGGGGCACATGACTATAATAAAGTTCATTAATTTTTTCAGTAAAAAATTCTACCTGCATAGAGGGCGAAGATATATCTAACAACGAGTTCCAACTAATAGTACTAAGATGTTGTTCCAAGGCGGCGTAGTTCAAATTACGGAAATCCCTGTATTCGATGGTATGGTTTTGCCTATGTCTTTCAACGTGGAAATCATAAACTAAGAAAATAAGGTCGTGTTTTGAAAAACCTGGAGTAGATAGTTGATCGTGTGAATAACTTTATTTCGATCACATACTAAAAATAGATCCAACAATGAAGGATTACCATTATTAGGGAAATGTGTAGGCTCAGATGTGTTTACAGAAAATAGATTAAGCGTCAGAAATTCGTCATACACGTGCTTTTCCATAATTTAAATGTTAAGGTTGCTGAATACATTGACAATGACAGTTTGATGAATAGAGAAAGGGCGCGTTTACAATTTAATTCAAAGTCGTTCAGTCTCTATAAGCAAACTATATTTTAAAAACTCCCTTAGTACACACACCTTCACACTTACAATTCTTACTTCAAGTGGAATCTTTTCATGACACATTTTTATATGGAACAAGAAAAAACTTAAACTTCAATGTCAATGAAAACCCACTCTTAAAAGAGAAATTATGCAGTTCAAACAGTAAAGGAACTCAGCCATTCCCAAGTCTACCTGCTTTGACATCTAAAGCAATAACAGAGACAAACCTCATAAATAAATTTTCGGGTTATTGCAAGTATTTGGTATTTTGATGTTTGAATGTTTTCATCTGGGAGTTAAAAAAGAAACTCGCTTTTTGAACCCGTCCCAAGACTCCACATGCCAATTCGTGATTTGCTAAGTCTAACATCAGTTAACAGACGTCAGTTGAAAGACTTTATTTGACAGACGTCAGTTGGCAGACGTTTATTAACAGACGTTAGTTGACAGATGTCAGTTGAAAGCTATCAGTTCACATACGTCAGTTGACATACGTCAGTTGACAGGCATCATTTGACAGACATCAGTTGACAGCCGTCATATGACACATTTCAGTTAATAAATCAACTAAATCGAAACTAAAAAATAAGTTATGTTCTATTTTCCTTTGACCCACATTAAATATAGCAGTTTTTCAGTTATTCTTTCTTTCCCGTTCCTCAAATTATGAACCTTCTTTTCCTTAAATCCACCTTCAACGGTCAATCTTTTCAATTTTCCTTCACATTCACAGTTCCCACAAATAAATACAAATGCGGATATAGCACAAACCTCATCTCTCTATATAGCCCCAATCAAACATCGCATCGCGTCAGAAACTCACGTTGCATCAACAGCTACTTTTTCTTGTATATGCAGAAATATGACCAAGAAAAACTTCCTCTTATTGTTAATCAAAAAATCACTGTTACACTTTTCTTTTAGCCAATATACAATAAAATTTCAATCTTTTTTACGTTATTCTCTGATTTTTCTTATGTTATGTGTGTGAAGGTCATGCTCTTTGCGTTCATACGTTTTCTTCATATTTCGAAAAACTTGCCCGTTTTCAATTTTGACCAATAATACTTTTGCTGTTTTGAATCAATATCTCATGGATGTATCTTTTGTGTTGTAACTGTAACCGTTTCTTTATATTAGTTTTATTATTATTATTATTATTGTTTTTATATACAGTTCAGTGGCGTTGTTATTCGATTATGATGAAAGCATAGCACAACAAAATGATGAAAATCGAGCAGTCAATAATATTTCGTTTCCGCAACAATGGCTGACCCCCCGTATGTGGTGGATATTGTATGGTGTTACAGAAATGCAAAACGGGCTCTGATGCAGAAGCTCTGTTCGGCAATGAGTTTGAATGAATTTAACGGTGCTAAAGGGAACTTAATGTTAAAAATCATTCAGCACACGCACGAGCATACTTATTTCATATGCATATAAACACAGCTTATATTTTATTATGTGTAATTGAAAAAGAAAAAACAGAATTTAAATAAAAATGCAAGAACATTTCACAGTGGATTAGAATGGCCTCAATGTTGACAGAAAAATCCAAAGACCCTCGAAATTCACAACAATTATATTATTTTTACTTAAAAATTGCCTGCTATTGTAAAATTTGTGTCTTAATACATTTTTCTAGAACATAAGAACCTAAGTAGGGCAGTTTAAATTCAGCAATTTATTCTAGTATCAACATTTTCTCATACTGCCCCTCTGCCCCTAAAACACGTTATGGTCTTCAAAAAAACAAATTCATGTGAAAAATATACCATAGGAGGGAAAATTTTTCAAGGAACTGAGGAAACAATTCAATACATTCAATTATTGACGCGTACAGAATCAACCAAATGTCTTGTATGGAAAATATAAAAAGTAAAGGATCAAGTGTTCACCCCTGTGGTACTTCAAAGTTTTCGTATAGGTATCGAACATATTAGGTAATTCAGTTCCACTGTAGTAATTTTAGTATTGTTAATGGTCAGCTCTATACACATCACGTACATATGGGAAGTGAAAATGATTGACGGTGGTGGTGTTCTGATTTAATGCAATTAACTTGTTTACTCGCGCGATGATCACGTATCTGATCCTCCAGTTGCGAAACGGTTTTGTTTTTATATCTTTGTTTCTACTATACCATCAGCAATGTACTCGTAAATCCCTGAATTTTGCGGAAGTTTTATATGCATGAGAATTCTTTTTAATCTTGTGAAATTTTACGTTTTAATATTTTGACACAATTTTGTTTTCGGAACAATTGACAATTCCTCGCAGCAGCCAGTATTAAAATGATGTAATTCAAATACAGGAATTTAAGATTTCAGATTAAAAGAAAAAGAACGAGGTCATGAGATAAAATTTTATTTTGTTTCCATTTTTTGTTTAATTGAATTTTAATTTTGCAAGTATGAAGTTCTTTTCAGTTGATTAAAAATGGCGCAATATATTTACGATGTCAATGAACTTCACTTTTGAAAATGTTGTAATCAAATTAAGTTAGTTTTTTGTTATTAAACTCTTCCGACTTTATGCGTCGATATAAGTTTTATTTTAACTCATTTTATTGTGTAATCGTGTGAATATGAATTAAATATCCTTGAATAAAGCAAATCTAATTGTTTAATTAGCTTGAAATTAAATAAAATAAATTTATAAATAAAAAAGATTTCCCCCGATTGAATTGATGAATGAATAAATGAATGTGTGCTCATTCGAAAGCGTAGAGTAAGGTGGTCTTATTGAGAAAATGTTTTTTGTATAAATTTAATTAAATATTACTTCCGATATGTTAACCAAAAATAATGAAAATTGATTGATTGTGTTCTTTCTATTAAATTTCAATCAAATTAATTCATTAGTTTTGATATTTTATCATCCTGCATTCTGCTTAATTTATTTCCAGAAAACTTTTCGATTGGAAAGTTAAATCTTGCCATATTTTGTTCAATTACAAACTTAACAGCTTTAGAAATTATTTGAAAAATCAACTGATGAAATCAATAAACATTGCATAGGAAAGGTTTCCCAGTGACACTATTCGACAAAATTACGTTTTTTTCTGAAGCACAACCAAATCAATAATTCTTTTCAAGGAAAAGTGTCCTGATAAAGTGTCAGATTTTTTAAAAATAGGCCTCTTTAAAAATATTAAAAACATCCAAAAACGGGGTTTTAAATAGCCTTTTCACACTAAACCCAAAACCGGGTTTTCGGCAAAAAGTGTACGTTTTCATTTGAAATTTTAATTTGTTTAACACCGGCTGTCAAATTTTGTATTGATGAAAAAATTTGTGAGTAAAAAGTTTTGTTCTTCTCAAATTATTTGTGAAAAAAAAATGAATTCTAACCAATTGAAATTGATTTTAAAGTTGAACAAAATATGAAGATTTTGTTAAACTTTTTTTCATTATCTCAAGCCTCTATCTTAAAAAACACGTCGTTTTCTTTTGCAAATCCTGGAACTTCGAAAGAAAAGAAAAGCTTTAATTAGTACAATTGAAAATCGTAATCGACAAAGAAATATGGGGACAAAGGTTAGCTTGTTATAACAATTCAATTAGTAGGAAGCTATTTTTATATCTAAATATTTTATGCAGGTACGTACTAGCACTTTTTGGGAACGTGAAATGTTAGTAAACGATGATGAGTATTTCAACAACACTTCAGAACGAGCCGCAGAACTTTCGATATACATACTCTGCAATGAACTAAAGGATCTGGAAATGCAAGATAAAAACTTTAGCCTTATGTAGGTACTTATCAAGTTGATTTTCAGGAAGACAAAGATCTATACGAGCTCCAAAAGAACAAATAGGATCCCGTCATTCAGTGGTTAAACAAACGTTTCGATACGAACATACAAAAAACTCCTAGTATAAAACCATCCATCGCCTCGGATGCGGATAAAATGAAAATATTCAAGTACTTCCTTTCACACAGTGAAGATGTTCTATATGGTATGCCTTCTCTCAAGAATCAATTTTTTTGAAAATTCTTGAAGTGCAAACATTCTCCTAACGATTTTCAAGGAGTTTCAACTGAAGTTCTGGGGACGGGTGGAATGGGCTCGCGACATGAACCAACAAGAGCTATCCTCTTCGTTCACTTCAACCGTTCCGAACAATTCACTAAGGAGAAGCCAATTGTCTAGAAAATGTATCATAGAATCAACAACAAACAAAATTGTTACAATACAAATTAATTTTATTTAAAACATTTTCTTCTTCTTTCACAACAAATTCAATCCAAAATACTGAGCTTATGACTATTGCTTCTGTTGGCCAAATGTGCCTTCAGAATCGCTATATATTTTGGCCGTCCGAGCAACTTATAGGCGGTGTTGAGAAGATTCTGAACGATTTCGTGTATAACCTTATGGCCGGAGCAGAAAAGGTCAATTCCTAGTTCCAGATTCGTACCAAAATCACACTCATCCAGAGCGATCACTGAAGCTGTAATGATGGGCTGCAATTTCTCCATGACTATCTCTTTGGCTTCTTCCTTTGAGGACTCGCTTGGCTTGTCCAAAGCACTGAGGATCTTCTTGATGTTGGCATCGCTGTCCATCTAAGGGTGATAGCCCACTGTTGTGGTTTTATTCACTGGAACAACGATTCCCACATTGTGGAATGTTTTGGCGCAAATTTTCCTAGCTCGCTGCGACTTAGCCTCCACCAGAGATTTTCTTTCATACTTATTCTCCTCCACAAATGAACGTATCGCCTTTCTTATATCTACCAAACCCTTGTGATTGAACGGAGTTACCGGAAAGTCTTTCTCCAGGTAGTAAGCGAAAGCGTTGAACATATTTGTGGCGACGAGTTCGAAGACGCATCCCTTGGAAACGTCATTACGAACTATGAGCAAGTCTTCCTCGTCCTTGGGGTCGTCACGCCAGTAGAAATAGTGAATTCCGGTTCCTCGCTTAACAAAGTTCGTTTGAAACTCTGGAGGATCATAAAACACCCCCAGTGCCGCAAATATTCACCGGGGCTTTTATTCTCGACGTTGGCAAATTTTCCATATTCTGTAAATAAAAAACAAAAAGCAATAATTCTTATTTTGTAAGGAAATTGTATAAATAATATACTTACCACTACCAAATTTATTTCAAAATGAAATATTTATTTTGACAGCAGCCATCAGCTGTTTTGTTTACATTAATTTGAGCGCTGAATGTTTCGAAAGGTTTATTTGTTTAGTTCAACTTTGAATTGCTACTAATTTTCGAGAGGTTTTATATAAAACTTGTGGTTTACGAAAACTTGTGTTTTACCAAAAATGTATGGGAAAACTTGAGTTAATAAAGTTAATTTTCAAGTTTTTAAAATACCCGTTCTAAACATTGGCGCAAATCTTATCTAAATGAATTTGAGAATGAAGGTTGACTCTTTAATAATTTTAAATGATATAAACTATTCTTTAACGCTAAAGCACTAGTTTAAATTTAAAAGCAGCAAAATGCTTCTTTATCTTTTTTAAGACTACTTTATCAATTTGACGTTGCTTGGCCAGAAGAGTTAGAAGAGTTGTTTAAAATGATTAAAATTGAAAAAATTAAATAGATTCGGCTTTATTGCGTAAACGCGATCTATTTAAAATTTCACGCCTTTATTTTCATATTTCTTATTATATTAAAAAAAGTTGATACAATAAAATTATTTACACGAAGGGGTTCGTTTACAAGAACAAAACCTTCCTTCGAATTGTTTTGCATTTTTCTGTTGAAAACCGTTTTAGTACAAATGTTCTAGCGTTTATTTCAAATTTTTGTAAAACATATGAAATCTAACAACTTATGAAGGTGTTTTTGAAAATGTTATAAAATACTTTGAATATTTAAACAAATATTGAAAAAAGGGATTCTAGATTTGGAAAACCATCACGAATTTTATTGAAAAAATCTACTTCATAAATTAAGATAGCTTTAAGATACATACGAGTATATGTATGTATTTTTGTTCGAATATTAAAAAGTAATATCTCAAAAACATGACGTGATACTGTAATTCTGAAGTTGTATTTGAATAAATGCCATCAGTTATTTTATTAACAGTAACAAAGCTGTGTCCACCATTGTATTTTTCAATCTCTATTTTGGCAGCTGTCACCTTTGAAGCTGGCACTATTTACGTTACCCAACAATGCTTCTTTTACAATTGGTGTTTGTCATTTGCGATAAATTGGAGGTAAGGATTTGAAATTTCAACACTTGAGAGTTTAAACTTATTTTATTATTAAAAATTAAAGTATTATTTTGGACTTCCCTTTGTAAGTTCTGGAAGTCGTTGAAGTTAAAGATAAAGTTGTTCACACCTATTGTAATTTTTAGAAAGTTCGAATTGACAGGATTTTTAAAAAGAAAATAAAATTCTACACTCAATGGGGCACATCATATTTCAAACCCAAATCTATTTGAACTGCAGTCTTTTAGCATCTACGTTAGACACAGCTGTTATTTATAAAGTATTTGACAGGTCTGTTCAGTTAGAAACAGGAAGAAGGCAGCATTCTTCGAGTCTGAATCTAAGAGATTAGCGTCTTGTAAAAGCGGAAAGGAGTTTTGGAATCTGGCAAAGCAGCTGGACGGAAAAAAATGTTCAATCCATTTTAGTATAGGTTCTGATCACCTGGAAGATCACTTTCAGAGTTTGTTGAATCCAACAGAAGGGAAACTTGTTTTTCAATACGCTACTCCGGGTTTTAAAAATGAAACTCTCTATGCTGCAATAAGATACCAAGAAGTGATCTCAGCTGTAATGGAACTTAAAGATGGGAAAGCATGCGGATCGAATGGCATACGAGAAGAATTTTATAAGTATGGCACAGCAGAGCTAATCAACCGACTGACAACTATATATATCAATGTTATGGAAACAGGAATGATACCACTAAAATTCAAGGAGTCCATCATTTTCCCGATTCATAAGAAAGGGGGCTTGGCCGAGATGTCTAAGGAAGGAATATCCTTTCTAAATGCTTCATATAAAATATTCACACTGGTTTTGCAAAAACGTTTTAATAAATGGATAAAAGACAACAAGCTCTCAAAGGAGTTTCAAGCAGGCTTTAGGACTGGTTATTCGACGGTTGACCATATTTTTACCCTTAAAAGTATCGCAGAAACATTCCTGAATGAGGACAAGAAGCTATATACGTTTTTCGTTGACTTTAAATCTGCATTTGATATGATCGATAGACATGCGTTTATCTACAAGCTGTATAGTAACGGAATGTCATGGAAGTTCGGAAGAGTTATTCAGAATCTATATGTAGATACAATTGCTAAGTTATAGAATGGAGAAGATTTGTCGAGAGGGTTTAAAACACAATCGGGAGTCAGACAAGGCTGTACATTGAGTCCGAGTCTGTTCGCCTTGTTTATTGAAAATCTTACAGACCTCTTACCAGGTGGCATAGACTTCGCCAGACAGATAATAAAAGCATTGCTGTTTGCGGACGACATTGTTCTTTTGGCAGCATCACCTGAATCATTTCAGTTAATGAAAAACCGCCTGTATAAATATTGTCAGCTTTGGAGTTTGATGGTGAATCTTAATAAGTCTAAAATTTTAATTTTTAAACGAGGAGGAGGCCTCAATTCAGCGAAAGAAAAATGGTTCTATAATGTAGAGGTCATTGAAGATGTCACGGAATTCAAATACCTTGGAGTTCACTTAACGAAAAATTTTAGCATGAAAATTCATCTAAGAGAGAAACTAGTTAAGGCTAAAGGTGCAAGTAGGTCAACTTGAAAAAGATGTTTTTCTAACAAAAATATAGCACATAGCAGCAAGTTCAAGATATTTGAAGCGGTATCTGAGTCTGTCATGTTTTACGCGGAACAAACTTGGGGAACGAAACAGTTGAGAAACTTCTCCGATACTTTATTAAGCGAATTTTTAGGCTGCCAACTATGTTATTATGTTGGAATCAGGATTATCACCTAAGTTCATACGAACCCTAAACATGCAAGTCGATTACATCTTGAGAGTTATGAAGATGAGCATTAATAGGATTCCGAAGATAGCAGCACTTCAAGTAAAATGAACCAAAACAAGTTGGTGTGATGATTGGATAAATTTGGCAAGAGAATGTGGAATGAAACTTAACCTTTTGTGTAATAATCAGGATGATTTAGCTTCTTTATACCAGCTCATTTTCGCAGAGGACATAAAAACAACGAGAGAAATACTTGAATGACGCCACAGGATCTATATACAGGCAGCTCTACTGTCAACTAAATCAAAACTTGGAAGAGAGGAATTATTTTAGGGACGATAATTGCATTATCGAAATTTCAATGATAGTTAAATTGAGAGGTGAAGTTATACAGATGAATTTTAATACCTCATAGAGATGACTTACCAATTATATGCTCATTGTGCAATTTAAAGGAAAGGGAGGATGTTTTATATTTTGTTGGAAGATTTCCAGTTCTTAAAGAAATAAGAAGGAATGCTTTTGGTAGTGAAATACTGACGCAAAATCAAGTTATACTCTTGCTTAACAATATGGAAGTTAAAAAATTATATCAATTCTGCAGGCTAGCTCTTCTCTATAAAAGTAGAATTATAAATGAATATTTTTAAATGTATTATTGAGCTATGTTATCTTTTTTATGATTTGTCAACTAGGCAGATGGCAGTAAAGCAATGCTTTTTGTTTTTGTTTGTAAACTTTATGAACAAAAATTAATCAACGTTATCAAAATAAAAACCAACTAAAATCTAAATCTAATCTAATCTATTCTACTACAATTCTAGTACAATTTCACTTAAACCTATACAAAAATAAAATGAATTAGCAAGAGAGCCAAAGTCTTTGAAATCCTTGAAATTATTCTGCTTACTGTTAGTTGAGAAATTTCATGTAAGTATTTTCAAATAAAATGTCTTGCAACGTATAGTTTTTTCAATAATTTTGTTTATTTTTGACGTTTGTTTTTAGACTCCAAGATATCGTTTTTAAATACGTTAAAATTGTCTATGAGTGGCATAAGCTAGGATTTAGTTTCGAAAAGTTTAACGTTCCAAATATCTTATCAAAAACTAGCTTAAATTTCAATTGATGATTGCATAATTTTTTAAGTTGTTGAAATGACAATTTGGCTTCTGGAAAAGTAATGAATATTTTAACGGGTGGGTCGCATATCTAAACCTTTTTTTTTCAACCTAATTTTCTCACGTTTTTATTTTGACTTTATTTGATTTGTTAAATTTTTGACATGTACATGACATTTAACTGTCATTTTGACAAACTCATTGTTGCAAACGTCAAATTAAAACAGAAGCTATTCGTATATAAATACAAAACTTAATTCGGAAAATCACTTTCCAAATCATCAACCTTTAAAAAAAATCATACAGAAAACATAAAACATAACAAACCGAAGCATTAATGAATTATTTTTAAGACAAAATGTTGAATATTCGTATAAAGTGGAAATTAAAGTTTGTAATTTTAATCACGCGCATTTGATGTTTTTTATCGCTGAGACCTGTCACGCAATCAAACACAAGTCGAACTACATGACGCGACGACGCTCGCTGATCGCATCAAGTACGCATTTACACACGGCAATTTTAATTGTCATACAAGAAATCTTAACAATTCAAGACATAAATAAATATATGTTTGTATACAAACATATTTTTATGTTCATATGTAGCAACAATAATAAAATTATTAACTAATTAAATCAGTTCCATGAACATCGCGGTGCAAGTTTTATTTGTAGTTACTGCCAACGTCGCCGCCGCCGCCAGCGCCGCTCCGTTGTCTTGTGGAGAAATTTTAATACCTAAACAACAACACTGGTGGAACGTGTCAGTTACGATAGAGAGCAAGAAGAACAACAAAGTTGCACGATACTTTCATTTCACCCACAATCTGGGTTAATTCGATTGTTAGGGTCGGACGACACTTGGACTTGGATTCAGCACCAGCAGATACCTTTGGGCAAAACCCCTGCTCTTGCGGTTGGGTAATTAATTAATTTTTCCTTCATTCATTCATTCATGAGTTTCGTTTTCATTTGATGGGTGTAAAACAAAAAAGAAGTTGCGGGCGGTCTGTGTTTCTATTTCAAAGCATTTCAATGATGGGCTATGTGTTATGGTAGCAGAAATCAGAATTGCCAGTGCGTGAGGGCACATATATTTTTCTTGCTGCGGGTTTCGTGTCACTTAATTATTTTATTACCACCAAGACAGAGACTCTTCATATAAATTGCAGACGTTCAATCAAGGTGACATGATTGTCCAAGAGTATAGGTATGTTATTTGGCGAAAGTGATTGTCTGCTGCGGGTGTTGAGAAATACCTAAACCTACTCTTATGGAGGGAAATTCCATTCCATTGCGCCAAATCAAATTTGTCAAAGTCTATCCTACCATGACATTTTTTGTTTTATGCAAACAACACGAAAAATCTTCCTTCTCAAAGAAGTTATCATCATCATCCTCATTGTGACATAATTATTTTGATTAGCATATCACTCTCAATCTCAATTAAAAAATTGCATAAGATGTGAAAACATATAAATAACTCAAGGAAGACAAACTTTGGTATAGTTATAGGTAGAGGATAGGTTAGATATCTAAACCACAGTCCTCTATAACTCTGAGAAAATTTTAAAAAAACAAGAAAACACAAAAAGATTGATTTTGTCTCATGACAGCCACAATTAGAGATCGGCATATGTAAGGAAACGGAAGCACTTGGCACACAGAGTTAGGATTGCGCGACTATAATGCCGGAGACTATATAGATACGGAAAGTGCTCTGCTAACCTAACCTCACCCATATCTCATTGGGTAATTGGAACGCCTTGTTTTTGTCATTTTGGGTTTTTGTACTCATGTGACAAGCTAACTAACAAGCTTTTGAGAAATTTTGCACAATAATTGTTTTTCGTATGAGACAACAGAAAAATAAAATAAAATCAATTCACTCTCGTTTCCCTGGTTTTTTTAAGAAATCGAAGAAGTAACATGAAAAATGTTAACAATTACAAAACCAGTTGATTGGGTTGGGACAAGGTACATACAATTTATTGGAAACTGGGTAATTATATTTCGTTGGTTTTTATTGAACTATTAGATTCAGGTATGATTGTGAGGATATAAAAACCATTTGCACTTAACTTAAATTTATAAACAAATAATCACAGCGGTTAGGGGACACAAAGCTGTAGCTGCTTGTTTGCAGTTTTCAAGATGTATTTAAAAGAAATATAAGATTTTCATTGGTTTTCTTTTATTTTATCGCGTTTTTCAATCAAACGATCAAAAAATTTCCTTTAAGCCGCCTTAAAATTCAATTTTGCAATGAAAAGAGATTTTTAATTTTTGTTGGTATTTTTAATATTTTTGTTCTTTTGTCGCATAATAATTGTAGCAGTCTTTGTAGCACAACTTACCAATCTTTAAAATGAACTTCATATCATGAAATCCGACAAATTAACACCAAGTTTTAGTTATCTGCACTTTCAACAAACTTTTTTGGAGTTTGTGATTTTAAAAATTAAGCGATCCTCTCTTACATCTTCATGCTGAAGTTTCAGTTGTTTTTGTTTAGGGTTTTTAAAAGCACTACAAAACAATAATACAAATATTTTGCATGAGTTAAGAAAATTTAAAAGTCAATATATTTCTTTGTTTTCATAATACTTGAGTCAAAAACCATTTCTTACATTTTTTGGGTAGGTTTTCGTGTTTTGCAAACAAAGTTGTTGTTTGAATTTTTCTCAAAAAGTAACTAAAAATTAACAACAACATTTTGCATTGTAATAAAATAAGTTTGATTTCAATATTTTTGTGTTTGTTCCCGAGATTTTAAGTCGGAAATCACTTTTTACAAATTTAAGTAGAATTTTTTGAAAGTTTTTATTATTGTTATAAAAATAATACCTTGGATTTTTTTAAGACCCTTATCTTACGTTTACAACAAAATTAGGCGTAAGATGAAATAGTTTTGAAGTAAATGCCTTCATTTATTCTCGAAATATTCGAATTCAATATCAGTTTTTATCAATTTTGTATAGCTCATTTTGTAGATTTTTATTTTTTGTAAAAAAATGATCGTTGGATTTTTATAAAAGTTTTACTAAATGTTTAAAATAATATTTGTTTGTAAAACAAAATTTGTTTGAAGGCAATATTTTTAATTTTGCATTTATTCGATAGGGAAATCAATTTTTACCAACTTTAAGAAGTGTAAAGTACTAAAACAAAAGACTGTTGCTTCCATTTTTCTCAAAATTTTACCTGGTAATATCATTTGCGCTGACAAATATTTTCTTTTTTCAGTTTTTTTGATTTATAAAAAAAAGTTAATTGAACTTTTTTTTTAAAAATTACACTAATTTGGTATTACCGCACATTAAAAATCATTTATTCAAATTTTAAGGACCTTGAAACGTTGGAAAATGTAAAAATTTTCAGTTCGAAAACTCGGTTGGCTACAATTACTTCCTATGGGAAGTTAAAAATGTTAGGAGCACTATCAAACAAAATTATTAGTGATACCACAGAAAAGGTTGTAGTCTTTCAGTTTAAAGTACTTTTAGGTAAGTTTTTTCCTGAAAGCAGTTTTTTGTATTTACATAAAAATGTTCTCTTTAAAAATGCAGACAATTTCTTACTAAGGATCTTACAAAAAGAGGTTTTATTTTGTATAGTCTGCCATTTAGGCAGATGTCACTTGTCCAGCTGTCACCTTTTTACATTTACCAAGTAAAAACTACTTTATTACTACAAATGTAACGATACACATTTTGCAGTTCATAGTTTTGTTGCTTGACCGTGATATTTTATGGAGACTTGTTCACAATTGGCCATTTAGGTCTTGTGATTAATCCGCCCTAAGGAATTTTTCTTTAAAGCATCGTTTTTTTTTTTAAGTTGATTCTATGTAAATGAATAACCATCAGTGGTAAGAAACAGTTCTATTCATGTATTCCGATGACGTACAAATGTCTTTGAATTGCCCGTTAGGGCTCATCAAACATGGAGTAAGTTGCCTTGATGAAGACCTTGACAAATTGGTCAAAGTAAAATTATCTCTTATTAAACCCTAAGAAGTCTGTATATGTATTGTTTGTATTTCAAAGAAAGTTGTTGACCTTTATTGCATTCCTCCTGTGTTGCTGCATAACTCTCCGATAAATTATGTTGAAAATGCTAAGAATCTAGGAATGGTGTTCAACCATCAAAGTGATTGGAAAACATTAGGCATACTTTGATGTCAATGGGCAACAAAATCGGTGTAAGCAAACCATATCGCCCATTTTAAAAATGTCATAGCACCCAAAACAATTGTATTAACATTTTGTTACTGTACGATTGGGCATAATTTCCGAACCTTTCGGCGTTTAAATATTTTTGGGTTTTATGAAAGTCTAAATAAAAAGAAGCGTTGGGTCTTATTGCCCAATAAAATACCGCCAAGATATTTAAAATATCATATCGCCCAAAAATGGCTCTGTCGCTTAAAAATGGATCTATCGCCCAAAAACTTTTTCAGCAGAAAATGGGTCAGAGCCCAAAATCGGTGTCATATTTCCCAAATCAAAATATCATAATGCCAAAATTACTAATTAACATATCGCCCAAAAGATGTCATGGGTTTCAACATTCGGGTATTCTGACAAAATTTTTGTTAATTTTGCGCAGTACTAGATTTTGAGTTTTGAATTTTATCGGGAAAACGTAAAAATTAAACGAGAAAAATATCAAATCGCCTAAAAACTCAGAACGGCAAGAAAGCGTTACAAATATGTTTGGCTTTATTTTACTTTCAGAAAGCAAAATAATTTAAATTTTCAAAGAGAAATAAAACCCCCCTACTTAGGCTCACTATAAGATTTGGGGTAGGTGCAAGGTTGTGTGTATGAATAGTTTCTTTAAATCCAGATTCTTTAAATGCAAAGAAACATTGCATTCACCCAATTTTGCACCTACCCCAAATCCAATAGTGAGCTCAAGCAGGGGGGTTGCAGGAGGGAAGCATGCCCTTCCATACATACCACACTGTTTATACGCTTCCTAGAGCCCAACCACCCATAATCTTTTGGGTGTTATGACATTTCTAAATTTGAAATTTTATCTGAATTTTGTGATGTTTTCTTTGTGATAGTTTTTGCGACGTTTCTCTTTTTCGGCTTTATGTCATTTTATGATTTGGGTTATATGTCGTTGGGTGATAAGACACATGAAACGATAGAAATCATAATCGTCATAATGCCCAAAATAAATGTCACAAAACCCAACCCATATGTCATAAAACCCCAATTACAAATTTTTTTGGGCAAAACGACAACTAACAATTTGGTAGTTCTCCGATTGGTCCGATTTGTCGAATTAAAAATGTTGGCATTTCTCGACGTTTCAAGGTCCCTTGAGTCAAAATAAAAGATTTTTAGAAAGATGTCTGTGCGTGCGTGTGAACGTACGTCCATAGCTCAAGAACTAGAAGAGATATCGACTTCAAATAAATTTTAATATACAGATAATAATGCAGAAAGATGCAGAAAGGGCTCTCAAGAAAATTGCGAGGGTAGTTTTTTTACCATAGCAGTTTAAAAAAAAGTGAAAATTTTGGTTAACCCTAAATATCTCACGAACCAATAATGCTAGGGACTTGAATTAAATTTGATATTATATATTGGAACGTGATACCAAATAATTTTATTTTTGGAAAAAAAATTCAATTAACGGTTTTTTTTATAAATCAAAGAAACTGAAATTTTACGAACAAAAAATGATTTTATCTCCAAAATAATTTTGTGCAACAAAGAATAACGTTTTTAACATCTGGTAAAATTTTGAGAACAATCAAATTGACGGTTTTTTATACAAAAAATAATAACCTATAAATAAACATTACTCAAAGTTGGTAAAAATTGATTTTCGACCCAAATATCTTTTCAAAACTTCGAGATATTCGCTTTACACTAATTTTATTTTTAAGAAGATGTCAGTAAATTTTTGAGAAAAATCGAATTGACATTTTTTTTACAAAAAATTAAAACCCTAAAAAAAAATTTACAAAAGTTGGTAAAAATTGATTTTTGACTTAAATATCTTTTCAAAACTTTGATATATTGGCTTTAAACTAATTAAACTAATTTTATCTTATGAGAGATATTGTTTTCAATATTCAGTAAAATTTTGATAAAAAACGCGAATTGACAGTTTTTTAACAAAAAATAAAAACCTAAAAAAAGCATTACTAAAAGTTCGTAAAAATTGATTTTCGACTCAAATATCTTTTCAAAAATTAAAAATATTGGCTTCAAACTTATTTTATCTCACAGAAAATATTGTTTTCGATATTCAGTAATTTTTTTATAAAAATCCAACCGTCAGTTTTTTCATAAAAAAATAAAATCTACAAAAAAGAGTACCCAAAATTGGTAAAAATTGATGTTCGGTTTTCGATATCTCGTGAACAATTGAAGATATTGACTTCAAATTAATTTCATTCATCCAATTTGTATTTGTTTATATAAGAAATAAAAACTTTTAAGAAATGCTAATAAAATTGGTAAAAATTGGTTAACGATTAAAAACCTCGTTAACAAAAATAGATTTTGAAATCGAACTATTTCATCATATGCAAAATATTGTTGGTTATTTAGAATAATTCAACTGATTACATTTTTAACAAAACACGAAAACCTACAAACCTTTTTAGCAAGACAAATCGATAGACGGGATGGGAAGTTATCAGTGTGGGTCGCATCCCAGCCTCTTTTTTTAAAATTTATTTAGGCTTCACGAAATTCGCTTAGGGTTTTTTGTCGATTTGTTTTGTTAACTTTTTATGAGCAATTTTAAAATTTATGACATTTCAGGATTTGGCGTTATGGTTTAGGGCGAAAAGACCTAACGCCAACAAAATCATTTCCTTTTATAAGAGTGCGAATTATTACCCACACCTCATATACGATTGCGAAATTTGTTTGCATTATGTATGATTCTTTTCAGCAAAAGAAAGCTTGACGTGGCGTTTAACAGTGTAATACATACAATGTTACTAAATTATAAGCCCAAATGAAATTCAATTTTGCACATTAATCAACTCTTAATAGTTTTTCTTTCCTCTTTTTCCTTTTTTTTTAAATCCGTTTCTTTAACTTAAATATGTAATGTAAATATCTTTCCAATAAAATTTTTCAAAACTTGGTTTTTTTTAGGAACATTATGTCTTAGTTATAAGACCATTTTGTCTTAATATACAGGATAAATATGAAATAAATTATTTAATAAAATCATGAAAGTGAAAATGTTTTCCAAAGCTCCACAATTTCATGACTTCTAGGCAACCATTTGGTTCATAATGTTTTTCATTGTTAATGCAATAAACATACATTGATTTCTCTTTAAGAAAATAATTTTGCTAGAATCAATATGGAACATCTAATTCAAAAAAGACTTTCTAGATTATAAAAATCTATTTAAACAAATTTGTCTCTTGTGATCCTAACAGTTCAACCAACTACATACTTTAAAATTCAAAATACAACGCTTCTAATTAGATTTTAACTTTTTTAACTACTTTAATAAAAAAAATCAATTAATAATTTTTTTAAAAACTTAATTCTGTTACATAATATAAACTACACCATACTCATCCTTAAAAAAAGTAAGTACGTTTTTATCTAGCTACATGCATGAGTCCAACATTGTACAAATGAATCAGCCAAAAAAGTGACGTTCGTTGATGGGAACCAATACCTCTTTTTATTCCATACAAAAATCAATTATTTTTATAGAAAGACGTTTAAACTTCAAACTATACAACTTGATTATTAATTACCGTAGGGAATAATTAAACAATCGTACAAAATGAGTACAAAAAGTCACTGTGGCGTATACGTAACCAAGATCGTTCGATTCATAAGGTTCACATCAGCAAATTCATATACATACATATGCCTATGCCTAGGCTTATAAAGAAGCCAATAAGTGTTTTGTAATTCAACTAAAAAAACATTGGTTAGCATTTTTTGTTTTCTGTTCGTTGTTCGTCATTGCAATTTACCCTAGATTTCCACTCTATGGTCACTTGATGTCCATGCCATAAAAATAAAACTTATGAAAAATTACGAAATCCACGAGTAGGTATCTATGACAAAAGTTAACAATTTACCAACCCAGCAGAAAACAAAATACAAACACTGACACTTTGAGGAAAAACTCATTACGCAGGCTTATTTTTCTTTTTGTTGGAAGTGAAAAACTTTACGCGTGCCAGAAACAAAACAAAACAACTAAAAGTATAAAAAGAAATAATATAGGAAGAAAACATTAAAGTAGTATCTTATCTCATCTTAAAAGATATAAAAATAGCTTTAGTCACTTTCTTTTGTTTAAGACTGCACCACCACCACCGCCCGCCACAGACATCGTCGGCCATAGTCCGCCCATATAAAAGTTGCACTTGAAGTAGTCATGGTATACAATTTCTCTTGACCGTATAGAAGACATGTGAAAGATATCAACTATAATTATTATAAGGCCTATTAAAATCAACATCACGAGCAATAGCCATCACTTTAAAGACCATTGTTAAGTTAACACTCCTCTTAAGTTCTGTCTTATGAAAAGAAAAGAGACTTTCGTGTCGGAATTAATCTTTAAGTGATGGAACTTTGTTTACAGTCAATTTAAGTAAAACCTACTTCTAGATTGTTAAACATAATTTTGGAAGAATTTTTCTTTAACAAAAATTGACAATTGATGATTTTAAATTGTCGTTTTGTCATTTTAAAAAAGACTTTTACTTATTTATCACACTTTTTCAATCTTAGTTTAATAGTTAAATAAATACCTAACAGTTCTTGGTAATCATTCAAAACCATCAAGTCCACTTTTCGACATGCATGTAGGTTATAGAAACCATGAGGAAATTAAATTAATTCAGTAAAATTTAATTTGTATTTCTTTCACACAAATAGTTAAATTTTTATGTAAACAGAATTCTATTAATTTTTTTATTTGTTTATGAATATTAAAGAGATATTTGTTTTTGTTTTTATATATTATTTATTTTTTTTTGCTAATCCGTTAATTATAAAAACTAAGCAGTTATGCACAGGCCATTCAAAATACTTACATAATTTCGCACAAATAAATCATTGTTATGCTTATATTATAACATTTATAGCTCATAATTAAATTGTTTTTATTGATATTTTTTTATTGTTTATAATTAAAATATTATATACTATGTAAACGCACCATAAATGAGTATCTATTGTGAATAATTGAAAAAACGTTGAACTTCTTTTATTAAATTATTTGCATCTGAAAAGAAAAAGAACAATATCTGGTTAATATGTCACCATTACTATAGATATTTTTTTTCGTCAATCTTTTGTGACCTTCATTTTCAAAGGTAGACATAAAACATAAAGTGTTCTTTTGTTTCATCTATTTTGTTTTGCATTTTATATTGAATTGATGTTAAAGTTCCCTTGAAAATACCTTCAGGGAAATATTTTTGTATTCATTTGCTTTTATATTAAAATTCTGTTAATAGTTTATTAATAAAGCAGAAATGACATTCGTATATGATTTAGTAACTATTAACACTTTAAATAGTGGCTGATGTTGTCCTAAGGCAATTTACACAAAGCATTTACGTTACATTTACAACTATGGGCTTCAAATCATTTCGTTATAGCATGCAAGGTCAATTTAGACCTAATCCCGTAACTTAACAAAACAATTCTATAAAAGCTTTTACATTGTCAATTTTGATTGCCATGTATACATAACCTTATGTCTTTAAGTCGTGTTCAAAACGTCCAAATGTGAATTGACACATTGACAATCAGCCATCTTTTTAATGTCACCAGTTGTTGGCATCCATTTTGTATTCAGTTTGGGAACAAAATGATGATGAAAATATCGTACCAAAGCAAAAGCTTAAAGCTCACACTTAACAATGAATGCATCGCCCTCAGGTGCACAGACTCACTGTAGATTGGCACTGACCAACATCCTTTCTCTTCACCACAAAGACAATGACATTTTGTAACTTAAATCAAGTTCCACTTTAAACATCGCTGCTAAACACAATTAATGACATTTAAACTCTCCATGGAGAAAACAGATAAATCAATATGGCCGCCATTAACTGTCAAACACATTTGTTTAGTGTATTAATAACACTTAAGCTAATTTCTTAATTTTAAATTTAGTTTTTAACAAATTTTAGAGGTGCTAATCAATGACAAAATTAGCTGATTAGCTTAATTCGTAGTCATCTTTTAAACTATAGATTTATTTATACAAAATATGATTTATAAACAAATTTGAGGACATATGACATATGAGCTCGAATAATCACTTTGTACAGACTAGTCCTAAAATCTACAGCTGATACATTTTTTTAATTAAGCGTGTATTTTTAAAAGAATCGTCAAAAATGTGTAAGTATTTTGATTTTGACACTTGAAAAAGTAGTGAATGGAAACAGAGCTTTTTCATTAAACTTTGCATCAAGTTGAGCTTTATTTTCATTTACTTATTCAGCTGTCAAACTAATATGTTGCATACAAATTTTAACGAAACGATCACAATACAATGCTGCTATATCTCCAGCTTCAAAAACGGCTAGACATTTTGTTAAATTTTGAATGTTTAATTTTTTTGAAGTCTCCACTATTACTAACGCGTTGGAGAAGAAAAATTCCAATTTTGTTCTTAAGTGTGGTTAAATTTTAAAGGCCGAAGTTGGTTTTGAATAAAACACATTTTTTTTTAGGAAATTATTGTCATTTCGTGTTTTCATGATAATATTGGTATGGTTAAATTATGTATGGAACAAAATATCGGAAAAATGGCCACCGCGACCTCGGCGGCACACCTTCATCAGATGTTCCAAATTTTCGATAACTCCGAGGCAAAATTGAGGGTCTATGTCGTTAATATGCCAAATTAGCTCTTGAATTGTTGCTGGCTTATCGAACGTACACATTTTCCTCAAAGAAAGAAGTCCAATGATGTCAAATCACATGATCTTGGCGAAATTGTAGCGCAAAAGAGCCAATTTTTCGTTAGCTATGTGGCAAGTGGCGCCGCCGCCGTCCTGTTAATACCACATATCGTTCACATCAATATCTTTCAATTGGGGTCATCAAAAGTTCCTTATTACTCACGATAGCAAAAACCATTCACAGTTACTGCCAGATCAGCCTCATTTTGGAAAAAATACGGCCCGATAAACTTCCCATAAACCGCACAAATCAGTCACTCTTTGCGGGTGCATTGGTTCTCGACAATCACTCCTGGCCTCCTGGGTTATCATTTGCCCAAATGCAGAAATTCTACTTATTAACGAATCCACTTCGGTATAAATTTACCTCACAACTGAAGATGATTTTCTGCGAAAATTGCTCATCCACTATTGCCATTACTTGCCAACATTCTGACCATTGACGAAGTTTGAAATGGTCAAGAAGCTTTAGTTCTTAAGTCAATTGCACCTTCTAAGCATGTAAATGCAAGCTTTTAAGCATAGTGTCCATCAACGACTAGCGTGAGAGGTGCACGACTACGAGTTGAGGCGGATGGCTCTTCAGCCACACTTTTGCGAACGGCAGCAATATTTTTGTGCAGTACAAGCTCTACGAGCATGCACTGGTGTTTCTACATCTGCTACAGACCCGGTTTGCTCAAATTTAAGCAAAAATCACGAAGTGCACGATATGCATTTTGGTATAAACGTCCATTTTCATAAAAAGCCGAAATAACTTTAACGCGTTGCTCGATTTTGCATCTGTCATGGTTCAAAGTGAGTTAGTCTAAAATTGAGAAATGTCAAATGAAATGCTGAAAAAAACTTGACGTTTAGATGTGGTTTACATTCAACATCGGCCCTTAAAATTTAACTACCCTTTATTTTGATTTTGACACTTGAAAAAGTATTTAAGCTCTGTTTGCATTTACTTCTCCAGTTGTCAAAATCAAACTATTTTTAACAAATTTTAACAATACATGCAGCTGCATCTACAGCTTCAAACAGAGCTAGACGTAATGTTCAATTTTATGAATTTCATATAGTTTGACTTCATACATACCTACATACATAATAACATAAGCTATTCCAACTGTAGGTCAAATCTAAAAATCATTAAATCTCGTTGGTCAATCGTGATCTTTGAGAAACAACACGATCAGGAAACTTTTCTTGCAAAATTGCAATTGTTTCGTTTCCATTTCATTTCATTCACCATTTTTGGAGAGAATTTAATCAATATAGATTTGTTATGTGATGAGGTATCTTTTCATTTTTAGTAATGGCGTTATTTTCAATTGTCAGATTTTGACAGCTTAAAATCTGATAACTGTCAGCTATTAGCTATTTAAAATAAAACCTCGTATAAGGAATTTTTATGAACACATTGTTCTTGGCATAAAGTATCGTTTACCTTAAAACTTCCAAAGCCATATAGAATATTATCCGTGCTTCAATTTTAAAACACCTTTCAGTTTCACTTTTGTTTACCTTCAATAATAAACATAAAATCAAAAACAAACAAAAAATAACTGTTTACATATTTTAAACTGAATTAGTTCTTCAAAATACCACTTTAATCAAATAAAATGAAACACTTGTCAAGTTTCTTTTCACCTAAAAAAACATCATCATTGTGAACATCGAAAATAAAAACAAAACAAAAATCAAATTTTCACTAAAGTAGCATTTTTTGAAGACCTCGACTTCAAAAAGGTACACGCAGAAAGAATATCAATTAAACGCCTCTCACAGTCAAAAACTGAAAATGATGATGGTATCGCTAAATAAAATCCGCGAAAAGTTGCAAATATCTATGCTTCGCACGCTTCGCACGCTTCTACTATAATCGCACCATTTAAAATAATAATAATACAAAAAAAAATTAAAAACTTTTAACAACTGAACAATTTTATAGTTGCAAAGTCAATTAAGTTTGCTGTCATGGTTGAGATATCGCGAGCAATTCGATATTGCAGAAATAGGCGAGAGAGGACGTGTTAGAGGTGGCGGTGTCTTATGCTCATAAGATCGCATACTTCAACATGGTAAAACATAAGCAATGTTCATTGAAATGAAATTCCATTTCCTTCATATATCCCCTTAACATCCTCAACTGCACATATAACATGAAAACCGCTAGAGGCTGTCTTAAAAGGTCTTGAACAACCTTAAACTTGGGCACATACATTAGTCGTGTGCAACAGACTCCTCCAATGTCAAACAACATCGTATGCGTGCGTGCGTCGCTTGGTCTCGATAGTTCCTCGTCGTTGCCGGCCGATTTAATTTATCGATCGCTGTTCATCTCTTTTTACGGCCCGTTGAATATGCCTGTTTACATTTTTGTTGTCTTCTAAAAAATAAACATGCCTCAGCAACGATGACAACGAGGATGCAGGCGTTGACTAGATGATAATGCTTGCTCTATGCCATCATATGCTTCATTGGTTTTTATTAAAATGCTTTAAGCCTATTTGCTTGTTGCGTTTCTTTGTTGTTGAAATTGAATTAAAGTTCTTGTCTTCTGGGCTAAAATATATTTCAAAATCAGTGACGTAGTCACATTAAAATGAGTCTTAAGGTCTGTTATCAAAAGGGACCCTTGATAGCCACATACGGAATAACAGGGGTTCAACCTGAGCTATTCCGGCTTAATTGATGGTAAGATTTTTTGGAAATATTACCCCTAATTAACATAAAGTGGTTCTATAGAGTTGATTATTTTGAACCTTTAACCTCTTTTCAAGAAGGAAATAAGTCGAGATTTTATTCCATTTGGTGAGTCAACAAAACTTATATTGAATCAAAGGAACTCACGATTAGAAATGGGACATAACATGTTAGATAATTATTTAAACACACATGACATAGTCATCGCACCAACTAGCACATTCTCCTATACCAATTAGACGTTTTAGCTTGGAGCTAAAAGGTCAATAGCTTTATTGAGGTTACAGTGTTGTCGTCTTCGTCACTGGCCTATGAATACACTTTTCATATTTTGAGCATTTACTATGATATAAGGATCAAGGTTGTAAAAATCAATTTATTTTGGCAGCTGTCACTTTTAAAGCTGTCATATTATGACATTTGACAGGTAAAAATACGCCATTACTATAAATTAATAGATACAAGTTTCAAAAATGTATTAAAATTTTTAAAATCCAAAACAAAAATGGTGAAAATTTTGCAGTTACCGTTCGGTCACAGTGTTATTGCTCAACGACAACCTTCCAAATGGCTTAAAATTCAAAGATTCAACCCAAGAAGTTTTGTTGCGTGCTTTGTATTGACAAACAACTGACATCTGATTCAATAGACAAGTTGTAATGAGAAATGAAAAATAAATGACGTACAGTGGTGAATAAGTGCATCGCCATCGGTAGAACTTTTAAAATTTCTGTCCATCAAATCCGTGGATTAAATTTGAAGAAATTTCACTTCATTTAAAGTCAGGTGAAGGACAACAATAATCGTACCACAGAAAGCAGTCAGTAAATTTCGAAGTTATCCACTATTCGTTTTATATGTCGCCGTAAACAAACTAATTTCCGCAACGCATTTGACGTACTCTATGACTCATCTTAAAATTTTCCGTTACAATTTACCAAACGCGTATCTGTTGTACGTTCATAACATTTGTAGGTGGTCTATCGTCTTGTTTGACAAATTTTCGTAATAGATGTTCAACAACTTATCCGTTATTATCCAGACTCTCAAAATTAACACCATTTCTATGCACGCCAGTGTTAATAAAATTATCTCACAACAAACGTCACAACGCACTCTATACGCAATGCATGCACGAAATATGCATCAGCACCCCTCATCGCATGCATCAACATCAACATCCCACGGGCATTACACTCTTTTTTCAAGTCCTAAAACCCAACCACACAAAGTCATCATTGTCTTCCGGCCGCAAAATGCAACCCAGCCATCTCTAGTCAACAGTAACTATCGACAAACTTAGTCTTCGTCGTCATCATCGTCAAGCCCATCGAATACCCAATATGAAGACAGTCACAAAGTAAACAAGGCAGAAAGAAAAAAGTTAAAAAAGAAAGAAAAAGAAAAAAAGACCAAAGAGGAAGCTAGAGCCTAAGCCGAAGAAGAAGAAAAAAAAAACCAAACCACAAGCCAAGCTAGCCGCGGCTGCGCGCCATCAATGCATAGATGGTCTGCGTATAACCCATCATCATTCGCCATCATGCCCACAACCAGCTCCGAATCCGACCTCCATAGGAATACCGAATCAGAGCCTCAAAGCACAAACTCAACCATCCAAATCCATACTATCAACTTTACTGCATTTTTCCTCGGTTAGTCCACTCCGATCCGTGTCGCGGTAAACGTCTTTTCGTCGTCGCAGCGCAGTCGTCTTTATAAAATTATTCGTATTCTTAATAATCTCGCTAAACGCGTACGCATGCGGTCTTGATTTGAAGACAAACAAAATATATCTGTGAGATACTTTTCTCGTCTTCTTTTGTGTGATTAATTTATTTTGATAAAATAAAATAAAACCAACAATAAAAATTCGGGTTGCGCATCTCTGAATTACAATTAAAGTTGTTTTTTGATTAAATTTGTATCTGAGAGATACATTTGAAATCTATCTTTATGATTTGCTCGAAGTTTTGTTAAACATTTTTGCTAAGTGCCAAAAATATGAAAATATGCAAAAATCCCTTTGAATGTTTAAATAATTGTTAAAAAATTGAAAATTTTTGTAAAAGTCGAAATTTTGAAAAAGAATTTAAAAAAATCGAAGATATTTTGTGTTTTTGAAATTATAGAAAAATCTCCTTTAAGTGATGTTTGATTAACTTACATACCTCCCATAATTCTTGTATTTAACCTCCCCTTGAAAACGAAATGCCAATAGGCCGCTTGGAACAAAGCATTCGAAAACCATCTTCCCTGGAGACTCTTTGTATCAGTACGAACAGTACTCTAGAATCTCGTCTCTCCAGCAATGACATACCCAAAATGGAGCTACTCAAAATCAATTATGTCAATCAATGTAAACAGGCAGTTTCTGTCACAAGATCAACTCCATCCCCAAGATCACCAGTTGCATCATCATCATCAGCATCATCGTCTCCCACGTCTAAGCCCCGGATAGAGAGTGATCCAACTCGGGATTATAGATTTCTGGGCTATAAGAGACCCAATAGTCATCCAGAGGTGTTGCCGAAGAAAGACTCATCAGTGACGATGATCGAGAAGTCACACCATGAAACTTGGGATTTTCTTCAGAATAAACGGGCCATTCCGACAGCAGCAGCGACGTCACCAACCGAAGCCCTTGCATCATCATCAGATTGTCGAGATTGTTGTTCGGAATGTTCGGATTGTTCATCTGGAACCACAGATTCACTGTCATGTTCAGGAGCAGTGGAAAAAAGCAACAGTTGGAATTATCGTTCAAAGTTTGACATTCCCAAGAAGCCAGAATCTGTCAGTATACCCCGAACAGAGCGTTATACAAAAATCGACTCAGTCGATAGGAGAGACCATGAAAAAGTACAGATGAGGCATCAAAACTCTCCAATAGGTGCAAAATCATCCTCGGATGTGTCGAAAATTCAGCGGATGTTCGAGTCGGCTAGCCAACATCAGAGAAATCATCATGTGCCTAAGCGGGAATCACTTGACTCTGAGCCTTCGCGGAAATTGAACTCAAGACAGGCCGATTCTCCTCGACGAAGGACTTTTTCGCCAGCCGGGAGTGATGAGAGAATTAAAAGACTTGAAGGACAGCCTTACGACTCTGACTGTTGTGAATGTAAAAGTAATCGGAAGCTTCTGAGTGATCAAAAATCGATCTCCAGAATTCCCAAGAAGGTGGATTCCAACGATCAATTGAGTCGACAAAATAAAAAAATGATGGATCATAAGGCTGAAAGTAAAGACATTCCAGGAAAGCAGTTCAAAAAGCAAGAGGTACATCAAATTCTAAGTCGACAAATATCTGTGGATGTTAAGGGCTTATCAAAAACTCACTCCGAACCAACGGAAACTAGAAGCTGGGAGACTAGCAAAGAAAAATCAAAGAGCGAGCCCAATGAACTCGTAACATGGCAGGCTCAAAAACAAGCCGAGACGAAAAATCGAAGAGATTCAAGTGATCTCGAGTATCACCCTCGAAATGAGTCCAATGAACAATTCAATCGCCAGATAAAGAAAATGTTCCAAACCTCTGAGGGCATTTCTTCGACATCCATCAATCGGAATCGATTCTATGACTCCTCACCGAGTTCAGACAACGATTTGCCACAGATAATCGATTCGAAGATGCTCCGCAAGCGGAATCCACATCAAATCAAAGTCGAACGTATTCACATTCGCAAGAAACGCCAACCCCTGTTGATCATTAATCAGCTTTCCGATTCTTCGTCGCCAACTACCGCCGCCGATCATTATTGCGAAAAATCCACAAACAATAACGTTGATAAGACTAAAAATACGTGTGGCTTTAAGAAGTGCACCTTCTCCAACTGCCCGATGTCAGCAAGCGATCCTCATAATACTAATGACAGTTCAAAAGATCAATTGGTCAAGGAGAATAACAAGAAAAACCTTGAGAAGTCAACATCTTCACAGACCACCACGGAGAAGAAGATCATTTTGGCTTCACCAATGACCCAGAAGAAAAAATTATCCACGGTTGATGATGATGGCGATGGCGATCACCATCAACGAATCGAGGATCAAGTGACAATTGTGATCAATCGGGGTCAACAGAGTGGCGGTGACCCTAATGATGTTCAGAATTTCAGCAATAAAAATCTAACAAAAGCAACAACTGATGAGCTATTAGCGCCATCTGTGCTCAACAATACGATCGTGATCAAGTCGCCATCAAGCGAGAAGATCAGCAATGTGGATGTCAATTTGATGAACATCCAGAATCGTAAGTTCAATGATCTGAAGAACATCAATCATTGGACGGAGGAAGCAGAGAATGCTGGTGGTCATCATCATCGATCACAACAGCAAGCCCACAGCGTCTCCAGCAGCGATCACGTGCGGAATAGTGTTAAGATTTTCGTTCGCAATTATCCCGTTAACAGTTGCTCATCATCGACAACGTCGACGTCGTCTGCCGATAGTAATTCCTTGTCGTCTGCCGATGCCGATGACCGGGGGCGACGTGTGGGTAATGGCGTTGGTGATCTTATCAAACGATACGACTCCCAGCAGACGGCAAGTGGCTCGAGTTGTGTGACATTGTCTTCATCATCGGCAGCAGACGATGAAGAGTACGACGATGATGATGGCTCCGGAAGTGCCCTATCTGCAGATCTGCGAAAATACCAATCGGATTGTAGTAGCAGTAGTAATTGTAGTTTATCTGTTTTGGTTCCTGCCTCCGTGTCATCGGCAACGTCGTCAACAAGGGGAACGGCGACAATTCAAAGCGTCTTCCCGCCCTCCTCGACGAAATTCGGTTGCGATGGTGGGATTTTTTGGAATAATTGTTATTTCTACGATGGAGATAAGAGTAATTACTGTTGTTCGGCGATAAGTTGTGATGATGAAAATTGTCCGTACTACGATTTGGAAGATGACGAAACTGTAGCTCATCAGTCTTCGGATAAAGTTGATGGTTGTTGTAGGGAGAAAGGGAGTAAGCAAAAAGTGACACCCTCCGCTGCCGTAGTGGTGGTGGGAAAGAACCGGAGTCCAAGAAAGGTTTGTACATCAGTTTTGTGACTTTCATATTTTTAAATGTTAATTTTGAAACAAAAATAGAAAAAACAAAATAGTTGAAAAATTGGTAATTCCAAGAGTTTGCTTTTTATGGTCCAAAATTTCATCGTAGCATTTTCAAAATTTCAAATATGTAGTTTGAAAATTTGATACTTATGCGATTGTCAAATAGTGAAAGGTGCAAGAATATCCCCAACTAAATTGTTTTAAATTGAGTTGGACACATTTTTCGGTCTTTTGACTGATATGAAGTTTTTTCTTGCAAAAATGTCATCATTTGCTATATTTAACTTTAGGAATTTAAAATTAAAACTTTTTTCTATGCTGTCCCAAATTAAAAACCAAATATTCTAAATTGCAGGCAGTTTACAATATTTGTGACAAATTTGTAGATTATAAGTTCCAATGGTGCCGAGCATAATACATTTTTATGATAATCTTAAAAAAAAATTAAGGATACAAAATTTTGTAAGCTAATAAATTATGTCCCAAACTCCTACAATTAAATTCTAAAGTGTCCCAAAATTATGTATTTAGACAGTTTCGGGTACCTAAACATAAAATTTTAGTATAGCTGGCTCTAAATGACATTTCTGACAGTGTTTGTTGTCCCAAAGTCTTATCACCAAATGTCCTAAGCATCGGACAGTTACAATATTTTAAACAAAAATGTTAGGTTTTAAGAATTTTGGGACATCTTTTTCAATTCGCAGTATAATAATTTTTTTACAATAATATTAAAAATTTTGCAAAAATTGTGTCCCAAATTATGTTTCAACACTTAAATTTTAATTGAAAAGTGCCCTAAGCTTCCAGATAATTTTACAAATAAAAATTGTAAGTTCAGGTGTTTATAAGATATTTGGGACATATTATTTTCTGAGTCTGAACATATTTTCTGATGTTGAACATGTTTTACAGATTTAAAATAATTTTAAAAATAATAAATTTGCCACAACAATTTGCCGTCAATAGCTAAAGTCTTGTCCCAATGTCGTACAATTTTATTTCAAACATGTCCTAAGCGTCCAAATACTATAAGAATTGTGTAAACAGGCAATTGTCAGATTCCTCTATAATATATTCATACGATGATTTGTATGTTCAGAGCCAAATGATTGTGAGACACTTGGGATCAAATCTTTAAATAAAAACAGTAAAAATGGTGTCCCAAAGTCCTTAAGTCAAAGCTTTTTGTAAATATTAAGGGCAAGTTCTTGGTTTCTAATCATGCATTACGTCTATTATTTGAACACAAATACACCTTAAGTATTTCCAAGCCTCGGAGCCAAATGATTGTGAGACACTTGGGATAAAATCTTTAAATAAAAACAGTAAAAATGGTGTTCCAAAGTCCTTAAGTCAAAGCTTTTGGTAAATATTAAGGGCAGGTTCTTGGTTTCTAATCATGCATTACGTCTATTATTTGAACAAAAATACACCTTAAGTATTTCCAAGCCTCAAAGCCAAATGATTGTGAGACACTTGGGATAAAATCTTTAAATAAAAACAGTAAAAATGGTGTCCCAAAGTCCTTAAGTCAAAGCTTTTGGTAAATATTAAGGGCTAGTTCTTGGTTTCTAATCATGCATTACGTCTTTTATTTGAACAAAAATACACCTTAAGTAATTCCAAGCCTGAAACCAAAGCGTAGGAACGCGCATACCCAGCCTTGTATCAAATTTCAATGTGCCTTACTAATTTCAATAGATGAAACATTTTAACTCGAATTTTAATGCATTTTAAATTAAATATACAAATCATCAATTACTTTCAGTACAACACCTTCATTTATATCTAACCATGAAATTAAGATATCTTGACAATCTAATTAATTTAAGTCATTGTGCGTTAACCCTAATCTTATTTGAGAAAAATAAACCGTTGTCTTTTTCTATGGACCGATCTATTGAGCCCACATTTAATTCACAATGTGCATCTTACCGTGGATGCAGCACAATACAAAGTATCGCAATGCGTATTATAGAGATCCCTATCTTTCTATTAATTTTCTTTTGGATCTTTGGACTTGATATGCATACCTATATTCAAATCATTCATACATATTTTAAGGTCACCAAACATCTCGGCTATAATTAGGTCATCCACACATCATCGCATCGCATCGTCCAAGAACAGATGAATAATCCAATTAAAGAACAAGTCTTGTATCACTGAATGCATTCATCGTGTTTTAAATTGTGGTTATATGGTGAATACAACTTAAATGGTTGCTCGACTATAGACCGTTAATAACACACAATTTCGTGACGTGCGTCGTCGTTGGTCGTTGTTGGTTGGTCGTACCCCATATTTATGTAGATTTTTATCAACAACTTAATATAAAATACAAGTTTTTATTTTTTCTTCTATTAGAAGCTTTGGTTTTATTCTGCCTAAATCAGTTGAATCCAGTGCAAGAATTTATTAACTGGTTTTAAATGGTTGTTTTTGTTGTTGTTGGTTGGTTTTGAATTTGATTTTGATTTTGATTTGTTTGAATATTTTCCGTTGGAATTGGTTTGTAAAGCAGGACAATGTACGGTATATTTTTGATTTACGATAAAAAACAATCTATGCATTATTAAAATTTAAATTTAAATTTGAAAAGAAATTTTATTTCTATAGAACGAGCGAAAGAGCGGTATGATTTTTTAATTGTGTTGTTTTATGGAGATGTGATTTGTATTCTATAAAATGAGCTTGTAATGTGATATTTAGTTAAATTTACATAATTGCCATCACCACCGATTATAAATTATATATGTATTCAAAGAATTTAGATTCGGTCAGTCACATAATTTAAGACCTTGGCATACTTTTATTTTTGTTTGGCAGATCTGCTATGGGCTATGTGCGTTATGTTTAAACGGGAATTAAGTTAAAATTAACTTAAATAGGTTATGAGAAATGTTAATAAAGGTTTTGTTAACATCATGATAAAAACATAATTTTGGACATTTTCAAGAGTTTATTTTTTAATTAAAGGTCTAATGTACAAAAATTGATGTTTTTATTTATTTTTGTCTTGTTGATTTATTTAAAACCACAAAATTCACAGCATTGATGGCAAATTTTACCCACCCACAATGATGAAGTCATGTCTTAGTGAAACTTTATTCAAATTTGTTTTTAATTAACATACAACTTCAACTATACCACTGACATATAGACTCTCATATCCAGGTATTAAATTTGATTGAGGTACTGTATGCAAAGTAAAAGTATCAGATTTTTCTTAAAATTTCCCACAATCAAATTTAAAAGAGATACTAACTTAAAAAATTACTTTAATTAACTCTCCATGTATAGATAAAAGTTCAATGGTCGACATGATGTTTTGTATTAAAAGTACAGTGCCCTATTATATTAGTTTCTGTACAATTATTTTTAATTGGGATTATTGTTTAAAATCAAGTGAACTATGGAAAAGATATTAAGAAAATTGTGGTGTTTACTTCTTAAACAATGCGAAACATTTCATACTCGTTTAACTTAATACAAAGATTCAAAATTTTAAACAATAAATATATTTTGAAGGGCTCAAAAACTTACCTTTTAGATATCTCCCAATTCGAATTCCATTAACTTAGCTCCATATTATTAAAAAAATTAGCTCAGAAGTCATATTGATTTAGAAAATTACTTAAAGTTAATGTAGATATTTTGTAATTTCAAATTTAGAAAATATTTAGAGATAGTAAAAATCTTTTGAAATAAGTACAATCGTCAACAAGTTTTATGTAACTTAGCAAATTAATCTAAAATGTTATACCAAAATATTTAAAATTTTGATATAAGGTTTTGTTAGATTCGACCTTGAAAAATGTTGTTAAAAAATAAATGAAGTGAAGTTGGACTTTATTATACTTGTTAGATGATACATTTATGCTCGGATTCAGAGTTCATGATCCAGCGTATTTCTGGTAAAAATTTTGTTTTTATAAAACAATAGCCAAAGAAAAGTTTTTTAAGTGAAATTGATTGTTTTATTTGTATTAAATTTTGTTTGAATGCAAACTCGCAAATAAATCAATCATCAAAAGGAATTGTTTTATTTTTATATTTGCATACTTTTAAAATATTCATGTTTTGCAATGTCAAGTTTAAGAAAACCGTTATTTCAATAGTCAACTTATGTTGAAAACAACAAAAATATATATAAATAACCCTTCATAAACAAACGATATTGAAATCAACACACCGTACAAAAATAGAGGAGAAATTCGTAGTAAAGAAATCAAATAAATAAAAAAAGTACGCATACGCCCCAATGTACATTGAAAAAATGTCTGTAATGTTTAGTAACATATTAACGATCTAAAATTGTTCAAGTGTTCAGGATCAATGTAAAAAGAAAAAATAGGCTGCGACCCACACTGATAACTTCCCATCCCATCTGTCTATTTGTTTTGCTTAAAAGTTTGTATGTTTTCGTGTTGGGTTAAAAAAAATGTTGTCAGCTAAATTATTCTTAAAAAAATTAAAATTACCAACAATATTTTTCAAAACAAGACAAAATTTAGTTTGAAAATTTAGTTTTGTTAAATAGATTTTTAGTCGAAAAATAATTTTACCAATTTTAGAAGCATTTCTTAAATTTTTACAAATTGGATGAACGAAATAAATTTGAGAGATATCAAGAACCGAACATGAATTTTTACCAAATTTGCGTACTATTTTTTGTAGATTATATTTTTTTTTTTTATGAAAAAACGGACTGTTAAATTTTTATAAAAAAAAAAAACTACTGAGTATCGAAAACAATATTTTATGTGAAATAAAAAGAGTTTGAAGGCAATATTTTTAATTTTTAAAGGCTTTTTGAGTCGTAAGTAAATTTTTACCAAGTTTTAGTATTGTTTTTTTCTTTGTTAGGTTTTTATTTTTTGTAAAAAAAAACTGTCAATTACATTTTCCTCAAAATTTTACTGAGTGTTGACAACAATATTTTTTAATAGATAAAAGCAGTTTAAAGCCAATATCTCAAAGTTTGGAAAAGATATTTGAGTAGAAAATCAATTTTTACCAACTTTTATTTATTTTTTTGTTTAGGTTTTTATTTTTTGTAAAAAAACTGTAAATTCAATTCTTCTCAAAATTTTACCGAATGTTGAAAACAATATTTCTTATAAGATAAAATAAGTTTGAAGCCTTAATCTCAAGTTTTTGAAAAGATATTTGAGTCGAAATTCAATTTTTACCAACATTGAGTAATATTTTTTTAAGGTTTTTATTTTTTATTAAAAAAACTGTCAATTCGATTTTTCTCAAAATGTTACCAGATGTTTAAAACTTTATTTTTCGTTGCACTAAATTGTTTTGGAGATAAAATCATTTTGTATTCGTAAAATTTTCGAGGTGACAAATTTTTTTTTTTTCAGTTTTTTTGATTTATAAAAAAAACCGTTAAATGGATTTTTTTCAAAAAATATTCTTGTTTCGTATCACGTTACAATATATTATATAAAATTTAATTCAAGTCTCTAGCGGTTTTGGTTCGTAAGATATTTAGGATTAACCAAAATGTTCACCTTTTTTTAAACTGCTATGGTAAAAAAACCGCCAACGAAAATTTCTTGAGAGCCCTTTCTGCATCGTTCTGCCTTATTATCTGTATAACAAAATTTATTTGAAGTCGATATCTCTTCTGGTTCTTGAGATATGGACGACGAAAAAACGTCGCGAACGTACGGACATACAGACATCTCTCTAAAAATCTTTTATTTCGACTCTATTGACCTTGAAACGTCGAGAAATGTCAAAATGTTCAATTCGACAAATCGGAACCATTACAATAACTTGCTATGGGAAGTTAAAAAACAGAACGCATTCGCCCCAGTGTACTTTGAAAAATGTTATGTTTAGTTACTTATGTATTAACGATCTAAAATTGTTGATCAATGTAAAAAGAAATAAAATAAACAGTATTACCTTTATTTTGAAAAAGAGTAATTTTATTTAAAAAAAGACCAGAAAAGTATAGCCACAAAAAATAGAGAAGTCTCGTGCTTACCTTATCTAAGTGAAACCAGATACAGAATTATCCATTTTGCGGTTTTAAAAGTAAACGTAAATAAAACGCATATAAAATATTTTGTTTTCATGATATTTCTTTAAGTTAAGTTATTATTAAGTTTTAACGTTGAAATTATGTGTAAAACACTACATCATTAAAATGACCACCAAGCGAATTTTTACAAGCATTGATTCTTTTGAGGTAATTTTAGACCACTTTTTGACACATATTAGGCGAGATACCGCCTAATATGTGTCAAGCCATAACTTGACGAATGATGGTTTTTAAGTGTTCAAGAGTTAAAGGTTTATCTGCATAAAAACGGTCTTTCGCGAAGCCCCACAAACAAAATCCAGCGGTGTCAAATCGCATGATCTTGGCTGCCAGTTGATATCGCCACGACGAGAAATTACGCCGCCAGGGAATGTCTCTTAAAATAAAGCCATATTCGCTCAAGTTGTGTGACACGTGGCACCGTCTTGTTGAAACAACATATTCTCCAATTCGTATTCTTCAATAGCAAGCAAAAAAAAGTCGGTTATTATATGACCATAACCCTCCTAATTGACGGTGACAGTCGTTCCATCGTCGTATTCGAAGAAGTAAGGTCCAATCACACCTCCGGACCAGAGAGCGCACCAAACAGTGACTTTTTGTGGATGTAATGGCCTCTCTTCAATTACATAAGGATTCTCAGAACCCCAAATACGACTATTTTGTTTATTAACATACCCACCGACTACCGAATGAGAAATGTGCTTCGTCGCTGAAGAAAATTCTGTTCCAAAAATCGACGTCCACGGCGCCTGCCCATTTGACGTATCTACGACGTATGGATGTAGGTGTAGATCTTAATGCCATGATGTGGCGTGAGACAGTTTGCATTCCTGAGAACGATAAGTGTCGACATATTCGAGTCTTCGGCGACACTTTTACTTACAGCAGTGATATTTTCAGCGGTACGAACGAATCAATATGCACAGGTCTTACAATATCTGTAACCAATCCAGTCTTTTTAAATTTCTTCACAATTTTGCCAATTATTTGCATAGTTGGACGATTATGTGAACCATAATCTCCTCTTAAATCACGATATGTGGCTATGGTAGAATCACCATTTTTGTAGTAGGTTTAAACAATTTTTATGCGATGGTAAAGCGATCCATTTTCGTAAATGTCAGAATTTCAATTGAAAAAATATTGGTTTAACAACTTAATTTGACAGATGTCAAATTCCCGCCCTACATTTTTGAAACCACAAAATGGATAACCCGTTATTCAAATAAAGAAATCAATTACCTTGATTGTAATTTAAAATTGCTTTCCCTCAACAACTTAAGCAAATCCATTAAAATGTTCAATTAAATGCATTTTTTCAATTACAATTACAAGAAATTGAAATGTATATCTTTTCAATTACAATTGCAAGTAATTAAAATAAATATTTGTTTCAATTATAATTACATTTTCAGTTAGAATTACGTGTAATTTTGTTGTAAAAATAAAGCCAATTACTAATTACTTGTAAAAGAAATTAAATCTGAAATTAATTACGAAAATTAGTCATTATTTTTTAACTCTGGTACATAAACCAAATAAGCTCTCGAAATGCTCCATAATGTGATAGATTTTATAATGTGGCTAATTTGTAAAAATAATATCTGAATGAATTCATACAAAAATAGGACGGGATGCGACCCAAACTGATAACTTCTCATCCGTGCCTGTTTGTCGATTTGTCTAAAAATTTAACAAAATATTAATAACAACGATTTATGAGAAATTAAAAAAAATTGAAGTTGTTGTTTTCATGTTTAAAAAAAAAAAAAGTTTTCTATTAAATTTTCCTAAAACAATAACTTAAAGTTAGCAACAATATTTTGACTATAAAATGAGTTTAATTCTAAAACTGTTTTAGCTAGATTTTTATTCAAAAACCAGTTTTTATCAATTTTAGTAGCACTTTTTGAAAGTTTTTATTTCCTATAAAAACAAAATACAGATTGGATTTTTCCAATTATCTTACATTAACAACAAAATTTATCACAGAATGAAATCATTTTAAAGCCCTAACTATCATTTATTCACGAGATATCAAGAATCGAAAATCAATTTTTGCCAATTTGGTGTAGTATTTTTTGTAGATTGTAATTTTTTATGAAAAAATTCACTGTTACTGAATATTGAAAACAATATTTTTATAAGATTTAATTATTTTGAAAACAATATCTTTTATTTTTAAAAAGTTATTGAAGTCGAAAATCAATTTTTACCAACTTTTAGTAGGTAATGTTTTTTTTTTAGGTTTTTTTTTTGTAAAAAAAACTCTCAATTCGATTTTTCTCAAAATTTTACCAGATGTCAAAAATGTTATTTTTTGTCCCATGAAATTATTTTGGAAATACAATCGTATTTTGTTCGTAAGATATTCAAAGTGACACATACATATATTTTAAATTTTTGTTATTTATATCGGGTGATTTTTTAAGAGCTTGAGAACTTTTTTTAAAAAAAAAACGCATACAATTTTCAAAATCTCATCGATTCTTTATTTGAAACGTTAGATTGGTCCATGACATTTACTTTTTGAAGATAATTTCATTTAAATGTTGACCACGGCTGCGTCTTAGGTGGTCCATTCGGAAAGTCCAATTTTGGGTAACTTTTTCGAGCATTTCGGCCGGAATAGCCCGAATTTCTTCGGAAATGTTGTCTTCCAAAGCTGGAATAGTTGCTGGCTTGTTTGTGTAGACTTTAGACTTGACGTAGCCCCACAAAAAATAGTCTAAAGGCGTCAAATCGCATGATCTTGGTGGCCAACTTACCGGTCCATTCCTTGAGATGAATTGTTCTCCGAAGTTTTCCCTCAAAATGGCCATAGAATCGCGAGCTGTGTGGCATGTAGCGCCATCTTGTTGAAACCACATGTCAACCAAGTTCAGTTCTTCCATTTTTGGCAACAAAAAGTTTGTTAGCATTGAACGATAGCGATCGCCATTCACCGTAACGTTGCGTCCAACAGCATCTTTGAAAAAATACGGTCCAATGATTCCACCAGCGTACAAACCACACCAAACAGTGCATTTTTCGGGATGCATGGGCAGTTCTTGAACGGCTTCTGGTTGCTCTTCACTCCAAATGCGGCAATTTTGCTTATTTACGTAGCCATTCAACCAGAAATGAGCCTCATCGCTGAACAAAATTTGTCGATAAAAAAGCGGATTTTCTGCCAACTTTTCTAGGGCCCATTCACGTTGCTCGTTGCTCGTTGCTCGTTAGTAAGTCTATTCATGATGAAATGTCAAAGCATACTGAGCATCTTTCTCTTTGACACCATGTCTGAAATCCCGCGTGATCTGTCAAATACTAATGTATGAAAATCCTAACCTCAAAAAAATCACCCATTACAAGAAATCATTTTTTTTTAAGAAATGCTACTAAAATTAGTAAAAATTGATCTTCGACTAAAAATCTCGTTAACAAAAAAAAATTTGAAATCAAACTATTTCATTATATGCAAAATATTATTGGTAGTTTTTAAATTTTTAAGAATAATTCAACTGAGAACTTTTTTAACAAAACACGAAAACCTACAGGATAGGAAGTTATCAGTGTGGGTCGCATCCCAGCCTCATTTTTGTTTAGAAACGATATCGTATACCGATTTCAAAACACGGTAGCTTAAACGTTTATTTTTAAAGCAACCATGTCTTTTTGTGAGGGCCAATATAAAATATTCTTATTTCTCTTCACATTCAGACGAAACATAGTAATAAAATTAACTAAATTTGATGATTAACCGTTATATTCGATTATACCCAAAAATATACATAATATACTCAAACCAACTTTATCAAAATGATTCAGACAAAACCAGATTAAATTAAATGTACATTTATGAATTTATTCAAGAATGTACGTAGGTATGTACACTTTAAAACACAAGTAGCACTCCAATTTAACAGCCCATTAAATCGTTTAAACTAACGCGAGACGCTCAGTTCCGATTTAATTAACCAGTTTTCAATATTTTTAACCATATCAGCTGACTTAAGTAGTGCAGATTTTTTGATTTTGTTTGTTAATTAATTTGTCCTATCCTACTCAAAATCAAATAAAGTAAAATAAAATATTATAAAATAAATTTCCGCTAAAACAAAAATTAAAAGAAACATTTAACTGCACTTTTAAAAGATAAACTTGTCTTAAAACCGCGACTTTGCATGTAACTCTTTTATTTTAAACAACCGTCAAAAATATCTAAACCTGTTGACTTTCTTTTTATTCATCATCATCAACATCATCGTCGCGTCGTCTTAGATTGAAGTCGAAGACGAAGTCGTCATGATTATTATTTTTTTGAACTTCGCGAGTATTTAGTGATTGATCCGTTATTTAACGAAAATTTAGCATTCACGCAGATATTTTGTATATTTTTGGGTTTTATGTTTTTCTCTTTGATTTCATATACATAATCAAGTTCATTATGTAAATATTTTTGGATTTGTTTTTGTTTTTTAGGTTGTTTTTTTATATATACAATATACATACATACATATGTATCAGGTTAAGTGGGGTTTATTCAATTTATTAACGGATTGTTTTAAAAGTAGATTTGCATTAGACTTATGTTAATTTTTGTTGAAGAATTAACCTCACAATATTGTTGCGAATTTGTTGCTTTTTTTTAGTCAGTCTATTCTTGGCCGACCTAAAAATAAAAGAATTCAAACAAGAAAATCTAGTCTACAATTTTATTTCCTTGAACTAAATATTTATAGAATTATTTTCATATAATGACAATTTAATTATTTTGACATTTAAAAGAATATAATGTAGAGTTGATCATGTCAAAAATGCATTTAAAATATTATAGTCAGGTAAAAAAAAAACAAGTTTTGGTGAAAAGATTCATTGGACTTGTGTATAATAATGTGTGAAACATTTTTCGAGACGATTTATAAATCGAATCAATAAGTAATAATAAATTGAATACATTAGGATCGTGAAAAGACAACTTAATTAATGTCATAATATTTGATTTGGTGCGTTGTCATTCATTAAAAAAAAAAACATATAATCATTTATTTATAAATAATATTTTTGACATTTAATGCGGCAATACTTTTTGTCGAAGCTGGTCTTTTTGACAGCTGTCATTTGTTAAATTTTTAGTTTAGTTTTCCTTTTCACAATAAATAGCCTTGCTCCTAAAAAAAAACGTTTGCAAATTGTGCAAGTTTATTACCATCAGAATAGATGACGCCGACTAAACAAAAAATGCATTGGGGGAAAATTTTGGCACACGTCTAGTATTAGTTTAATATTTTACGGAAGTGATATTTCTACCCAGTGAAGAATAAATCAGCTTAAGATGCAATAGCTAAAAAGTGAGAATGTGAAGAGTTTATGTAAACTGTAAAGGGTTTTTTAATAAGAGGTTTAATTTTGTTATTAAAAAAAAATATATTTTTAATAGAAACCAAGTGATGTTTATATTATTGATAAAAAAAAAAGGTATAGGATATTTACAGTGGAAAAATATCAGTAGCGGTTCGAACACCATATTCTTTTCATCAAATTTTGCATGACCAATTCACACATGTAAAAATAAAATAAATTAGGTGGGCGCAACAGTCCGTTGAGAACTAGGGTGTAGTGACATACAATTCTCAACCAGTCCTGTGTGCGAGTACTTTTGTCAGGAATGGAGGGGACCGAATCCGAACGGCTAATTTGAGAAAGCACTTTTCATGACAAGAATTACTCTAGGAGAATTTGTCAATTCCTCACAAGAGGGAGTACCCGTGAAAATTAACTTTAGATGGCATAGCCAGGGATTGACAGTCCAACGCATCAACCAACATGCCACAGGTACTACAATTCAATTCAAATTCACACATGTACACAGAAAAATAAAATGCACGACTGGGTCGCACGAACTTGCTCCTGCATTCAAAGAGTCTGTTTAAAAAAGTATCTATGTATATAAGATTTAAAAATATACCTGTAAAATAAGTTTGTCTTTAAAGATATAAATTCCATTTGATTTGTCGAAAAAACCTCAATTTTTCAATTTTTTTGGGAGGGGGTTACATTCAATACAGTTAAAATAATTTAAAAAAAAACTAATTTAAGATTCAAAATTTTACCTGAAAAATAAGTTTGTCTTCAAAAATTTAAATGCCATTTTATAAATAAAAAAGCCCTTGATTTTTCATAAAAATTTTTCGAAAATCGTTAGAGCGGTTTTTTTTTAAATTAATTTTTTATATATAAAATTTTTCAATTTTGTTATAAAAATATTTTTGGTATGCAGTTGTTTAGTGATTGTAAATATACGCTATACATTTAAATTTCGTACAAAAATGTTGAACCGTTTTTGAGATATAGAATTTTGAAAAAAAAAAATTCAATATTTTTTTAAAAATCCAAACAAAAAAAAATTGCACTTTTGATAATCAAATATTGTTAAAGCAATATAAGAGCTTATTCACAAAAAAAATTATTGAAATCAGTACATAAGTTGCTGAGAAAATTAAAAAACAAAATAACGGTTCTATGAGCGGTACCTTTCCTGAGCAATACAAAAATATGTTTTTCTTATTAAAAAAAGCCAAGTTAAAAAATAAAATTTTAGAGAAAATTAAACAAAAATCTATCGGTTTGTTTTTGAGAAAATTCGAATTATCGTTTTTTGACCAAAAAAATTGTATGGGGGCCACTGTTAGTTTTGATCTTTAAAAAAAAATGAAAAAAACGCCTAACGCGAATCTGCTAAAAAACCTTAACTTCCAAGTTTGAACTCAATCGACCCAATGGTTTAGGCTGTAGGAGCGTGGACAGACAGACAAAATTTTGCACGAATGCAAAACTTGCCATATAGTTCCTATATGTAGCAAGTAAAAAGTTATAATATTAATAACCGTGTCGATAGTCAACTTAAAATTTAGCCAAATTGTAGCATTGACTACCCAAATAGTCAATATGACAGCCTTATTTTAAAAAATTGAACACTGGATATTTAATAGACCAATTCAATATGGCAACAACTGCAGTAGTCAATATGACAACTGCGGTAGTCAGTATGACAGTTTTTCAGTTCGGTTTTCAAAAAAAAACTGTCATATTGACTATTGCAGTTGTCATGTTCACTACTGCAGTTTTCATATTGACTACCGTGGTTGTCATATTGACTACTGTGGTTGTCATATTGACTACCAAAGTTCAGTATAGAGGAATGTTATATTAAGTGCGTTTTTTTCGTATTCCATATATAGTACAGTGAGAAATTGTCAAAAAAAAACGATCCGCAGTAGTCCGGTTTTTGTATTTGAAAGTTGATACAACGGAATATTTGCCAGAATAATTTATCACAACATTCCAAAAAAAAATATCGAAATTCAGACCAGGGGTGAAATCGTGTAAGCGGATTTTTGATAGTTGACTATCAAAATCAAGAAAATACGTCTGTGTAATGTGATAGCCGATTTCAAAGTTTTAACCAAACAATTTGACATTTCAAGAAGGGGGTTTGTTTGTAGACTAATAAATTAACATGTGGTGTTGAAGCGAGCTTGAAGCTCGCCTCAATTCTTTATATACCTGAATCGAGTTGAAATGAGCTCGATTCGACTAGATTCCGGTCGGGGATCGAAGTTGAGTAAAAATTTGTGAAGAAAACATCGAAGCACCATTTGCATTTTAGAAAGTGCTGTTAAACTTAATCATTTTTAAATGTTCTTGTGCGGTGGAAATACCAAAAAGATTTATCTAATCTAAACTGAGATAAACCTTTGGTGGAAACATAGCAAAACTTAATTATCTTTTCTTTAGTTTTCTCTTGCAAAATAAGCCCAGTTAGTTCATTTTCACTAACAAAACTAAATAATATCAACAATAATAGATTGATTATTTCCCCCAATGGAAAACACACATGATTCCAAATGCACAACTACTCAACGAACACAGCCATCGAGATACAAATGCAATATCAATCGTACCAACATATGAGAACAAAATCACATAAGATCCATTCGAGACTCGTATAAACGTCAAAAACCCATCCTTAGTAAGATTCTACTCTAACTTTTATCTGTAGTATTCATACTATGGATATTGTTTTTGTTATTCGTGTAAAATCCTACTATACTATGGATAGATTTTCCAACAAAACACGGGTATTGACTAACCGGTAGTCAAATTAGATTTCGGTTCTCATATTGACTACCGCGGTAGTCAATACGATTACCGCAGTTTTCATATTGACTACCGCAGCTGTCGTATCGACTACAACATTAGTCAATATGACAACCGTAGTTTCAATTTCCTTCAACCAAAGTTGTCATATTGATTACCAACTTGTAAAAAAATTTGGATCCCAAAATTGACAACCGAAATTGACTTATTGATCGCGGTCATCGACTGAAAATTGGCTATTTATTAGTCAATTTGACTACCAAAATAGTCAATAGGATGACTTTTTTTCGTTTTGTGTAGTAATACCCGTTTCGTGATGGTTAGTGCGTAGCACTGTCATACCAGAGGCCTTGGTTTTAATCGATGCTTGTGCCACTTGAAATTTGTTCACGGGCACTGGCTCTTGCGAGAAATCCTCCAAGAGTAATTCTTGTCATAAAACAGTTCCTTCTTATATTTTATTAGACGTTTGGATTCAACATAAAAACTGTAGGTCCCCTCCATACCTGATATTATGGAGAAAATCAATGAGAGCTATGATACAATAGGCCCTGGTTCTCTACGGACTGTTGTGCCACCTAATTGATTAAATTTGCAACTGTATGTTCTCGATAACTTCACGAATTCCATCTTTAAGGTCTTGAAATGATTATGGACCATTGACATATCCCTAATCTTTAACGGGGCTCTCAAAAAAATGTCTAAGGGTGTAAAATCACAACATTTCGGGGGAAAATTTTCAGGTAACTTTCGCGTAGCGTCGTCTTGTTAAAAAATAAGCGTTGTCCACATCAATCCATTTAGTTACACAAGCCTCATTTTCGAATACCTAAGTAAGGTTCAATCACATCGCTTTCCCAAAAAACGCACCAAATATCGATGTGCTGAAGATGGAGAAGCTTTCAACAATCATTTTTACATTTTCCGAGCACGCAACAATTCTTTTTATTAGAGTAACCTTTCAGCTGAAAATGAGCCTCATTACTGAATATAATATGTCGATAAAAATCCAAATCATTTTGAAGCACGATGCTTGTTATCTACCGGATTGAGTTCTTTTGTGAATAGAATCTAAGTTGTTATGCAAAATACGGTTTAATGTCGACGGTATAAGGTCTAATTCCAAAGATCGTCAAACTTGGGTTTTTGTTAAGGAAAAAAATTTCTGAATTGTCGGTATCAATCCTTCACATTATTATCTTATCCCAAAAGCTCAAATTCCACGATGCGGACGACTTAAGACAGCTTTAATTTCACTTCGGTCGTACTGTCAAGTACAGAGATTCGTTCTTTAGCCGAACTATGCGAATGTGGAATGCCTTGCCACACTCTGTCTTTCCCAGCCATTGTAATATTCAGGAATTCAAAAATAATGTGCACCGACACTCCTTTCAACCCCTCTCTCCCTTTCCTAGTGCTCACACTGTGTCTACCATAAAAGGGTAGTATTATCCCCCTGAGTGTGCGCTTATTATAAAAAAAAAAAAAACGTATTTTACTGCAACATTTGCACCTTTTTTCTTGTAAATTTCAACATTTTCAATACATTTAATTCTATTTGTAGTAATGACTTAATATTAACTTGTCAAATTTCAAAAAATCACAGGTGCAAAAGTGACAACCGCCAAAATATCGGGTTATTTAAAATGAAGCCTCGTATTGGAAAACCCTTTTGAAAAATATTTAATCAACTATTCTTTCTGTATTTAAAAAATTTGCTGCTGAATATTTAAATGAAAATATTTACTTATATATTTTTATTCAAATTCTATTTAAATGAAACTATAAAACTTTAAAAAACTTTCAAATTGGTAGCTAAACAAATACGTTTTGCTTTTGCCTTTTTGACACCTTTCGCACAAAAATGTATCGATCTTAAGCATAAACATTTTATGCAACAATAAATCGAACGTCTTAGAGTTTCTTTTTGCTCCAATTAATATAATGTAACGTACATACATACATATGGATGTAACTTCTAACGTAAATATATATTTGTTTTTGTTTCTTTTTCTTTCGACCTTAATTAGCATATAGCCTGTTTCTTTTTTTCTTATAACGTATATTTGTATAAAAATCTAGAGCATTAAAAATTATGAATAAAACATAAAACCGGCAAAATGGTTGAGTTTGGTTAATTGTAATGCAAATTGTTATGAATAAGTTTAAATTTGATATAAAAACAAATTAAAAAAGAACAAGAGTTCTTATATATGCTTATGATTATGGGCGGAAGCAAGGCAAAGTAAAGAAAAGAAGCGTTCCAAAAATTTCAAACGCAATGGTCGGTGAAATTATTAACTACATATATGCAAATGGCTAAATTGTAAGACTCACGGGCAGGTTAGGTACTTATACTTGAGTAACAATTACAATGTACATTATGAACAAACTCAATGCTTATTAGAGCTTTAATTTTATTTTTTTAGATATACTGATGAAGTCATTGCGTTGTATTTAAGTTATTTTTTGTATTTAAAAATTAGATTGTTCATATTTTATGCATATTTTATAAAGGAACAAATAGTTAATGGCGTGTAAAATAAAAATAATTTTGATTTACTTTGAATTGAACAAGATACATAAACATTAAAAAAGATATAATAAAATAAATGCAAATAGGTGCATGAAATGAAATTAACCATGAAAAATGTATTTACGAAAATGATGTTAATTAAAACCGATAGGATATAGGAATAGTAATTTTAAGTTTTATTAAGCAACTAAAACTATGAAATGAGATTTCTCAAAACAAATTTTGCTAACAGGTTGATGCACTAAAAGTACTTAACATCATTAAAAAATTACTCAAGTGAATTTCATGATTTTTGTATCTATTTCTTTCAAGGCCTCGATTGAATTTGATTAATTTTATTCATGTGGGATTTTTTTTTTGAAATCCAATCTTAATTAAGCTAAGTACAAACGATTGTCAGACATTACAAATCAAATAACACAATTTGCAAAATAAGGTGAAAAAAAGGGTCAACCTCGAAATAAGAGATAGGATGGTGGAAATTTGTTTATAAAAAACTTCCTTTTGGTGTTTTAGTCATTGTGTGAATAGTCGTAAGTTATGTATCGCCAAAAACTGCGAAAACTCTTTTTTCATTATTACGAGTATGAGACTTTTTACACAATGTAAGGAATACCAAAAGGAAGGTATAAACAAATTTCCAGCTAACAATCTCTCATTCTGATGTGAAACCCTTATTTTTGGACTTATATTGTCACATCAGTCAGTAATCTTTATGTAGTTACAAATTATCTGACAATGCCAAATATTTTTCAATACAAATTATTTTTCTCACATGTTTATAGGGCCCATACACTACGCAAACACGTTTGTTCAAACTTGTGTTTGAGCAAACATAGTTTCGCCACACACTACACAAACATGTTTGAGAGATATTAGTTGCGTGACGTTTTTCATCTTAATCAGACCTACCTACGGACACGGAGCAATGAGTGATTTAGCATGTGCAGCTTTGATTATTGCCTTGGCTATTAAAACTTTTATAAAGTTCAATGAATTCAGTCCAAAAAATTTGTTCCTCATGTTGACTCTATGAAAATTGGCATCGGTTTGAGCAAAATTCAATACACACCACACAAACATGTTTGTGCAGGCACGGAAAATTCAAATTTTTTGGATTTTGTTCAAACCGCTTGCGCAAACACGCATCATCGCTACACACTACTCAAACAGTTTGCACAAACATTTTTACAACAACAAAATACATTCGTTTGCTCAAACAGTTTGTGCAGTGTATGGGCCCTATTATTAAAATTTTTTGCCAAAGACTCACAATTTTAGATGTATTTGGTTCGATTTTACGTCAGAAGGTTTATTGCGAGTGACAATAAAGAAAAATAACAGTAACTGTTAGATGTCAAACTCCGTCTGACAATGACGTTTCAGGTAACATTGTCACAAAAAGTCATAAGTTCATACGATTGAATGACTTTTGGAAACAAATTGTCATTAAAATGTCTGAAAATATTGCAAGATGATAATTTTTACAGTTTTGATAAAACCTACAGCACTTGTATTATTGTATAAATGTATTTAACCTTAATTTTTCAATTTAAGCTTTATTGCACAATTAGCTGCATTTTATGATCACAATGACCCAATCCAGATCAGAGCAAGAAGAAAAAAAAAACAACTAGGGTCATCATATTTAAATTCTATTATTTGACGTTTAGAACAGAGTTCCCCTTGATCATTTTGTTCAACGATGATTTTTTGTTCTTTTCTTTTTAGGAAAAATGATACTTTTGTGCTTTATTGAATATACATTTGTTTGTACTTATTCATTTTAATTTCACGAAATCATGTTTTGTTTAAATAAACTTTTCCATTATTTTATCGATTACATAAAAAAACAATAAATGTTAATATTTTGTTATTTAATTAAAACAAATTATTTCTAGATAAACGAAAATAGTACCTAATGTGAAAACACTGTTTTGATTAAAATAGTTAGAAGTAATACCAAGACAAAATGTCACCTAGTGTAAAATAGAAAAACTGATATTTGATTACAAAATAGATCGATGGGGAAAATAAAATATGGCGAATGCTATCGATTTGAAATTACAATTTTATGAAATTGAAATTCTAAATAAAAAAAGCATTCGGTCTTATTAAATAAAAAATAAATTAGGTGGCGCAACAGTCCGTAAAGAACCAGGGCCTAGTGACTTACAACTCTCAACCATTCCTGTGTGCGAGTAATGTTGTCAGGGATGGAGGGGACCTACAGTTTATATGCCGAATCCGAACAGCTAATTTGAGAAAGCACTTTTCATGACAAGAATTACTCTTGGAGAATTTGTCAATTCATCGCAAGAGGCAGTACCCGTGAAAAAAAACTTTTAGATGGCACAGGTAGGGATCAAACCCAAGACCTTTCGCATGAAAGTCCAACACGGGTACTTATTGCCCAATGAAATAACGCAAAGATATTAAAATGTCATATCCCCTAAAACTGGTTCTGTTACCTAAAAACTTTTTAAGAAGAAAATTCCACAAAGCCCAAATCAATTTTAAAATGTCATTACGGACAAATTATATATTGGCATATCGGCCAAAAGATGTCATGTTTTTAACATTTGGGCATTCTGACAAACAAGCTCAACCACCCAAAATGTTTGCTAAATAAAAAAAATTTGCGATAAAGCAACAAAATTTTCACCAAAATGAAAAAATGTGTTCAATGAAAAATTACAAAAAATATGTATTGTTTCTGTTATACTCTGCCCAACATAAATAAGCCCAAATTTAACAAAAAAAAAAAGAAAACTATTAGGTGCTATGACATTTCTAAATTTGGGTGTTATGACATTAAAAGTTGGTTTGGGTAATATGACAGTTTATTTGGACTTTGTGACGTATTCTTAGTGATATTTTGTATGACGTTACTCTTTTTGGGCTTTATTTCAGCTTGTGGCTAAAACACAACCACGCGTCACGCGTTAAGGCGATATAACGATATCACTTGTCACAAAGCGCATTCTAAGAATTCGCAAAACGTAACGTAACTTCAAACCTCGGACTTTGAGAAGAAAGTGAATATGTCAGAATACAATTTTCGTTCCTTAAAAATTGCCCATTGTGTTAGTTAGTTATTTGATTAGTTAAAGTCGGCGCTATCGATACCGTTGTTGTGGTTTAGGTATTAACTTTAGGTAAAATTACTAAAACAAATTAATTTAGTGTTTTATAAACCAAAAACCGAATAGACCTTTATTTCTAACCTCGAATATTTTACGATGAAAATATGATATTATTTTCAGAATATCGATACGAAAATCGTTTTTGACATTTAGTACAATTTTTGGAAAAAAATTAATTTTCATTTTTTTACAAAAAAAAAATCCAGAAAAAACTATGTATGCCACGAAAATCGTTTTTGACATCTAGTACAATTTTTGGGAAAAATCAATTTTCATTTTTTAAAAAAAAAAAATCCAGAAAATGCCACGAAAATGTTTTTGACATGTAGTACAATTTTTGGTAAAAATGAATTTTCATTTTTTTACAAAAAAAAAAATCCAGAAAATGCCACGAAAATCGTTTTGACATCTAGTACAATTTTATTTTCATTTTTCTACAAAAAAAATCCAGAAAAAACTGGAAAACTTCATACTCGAAAAATCTTGAGAACAAATGAAGATTGTGACTTTTAACATATTTTACACGTATCTTATACAAAATATCTTCAGTAACATTTTAGAAAGTTTTAAGAGTTTAAGTTTTAAAAAAATAAAAATCTTTATTACAAAAATTCTATTTAAAATTTGGAAAAGGCAGTTGTTGTTTCAATTAAAACATCTCAGGAACACAAAAAGCAAAAAATGAAAACTGGTAAAAATCCAGTTTGGATTCAATTATCTTGAGAACAAATAAAGAACATTTAACCTTGTTAAACTTTCAAGTGACTATTTCTTATAGAAAAACTGAAAACAAAAGCAAAAACGATACTGACTTCAACTGTTTTATCCCAAAGAAATTTAATTGTTAATATTTTGTATTTTTTAAAGATAGTGTTTTTTACAAAAATCAAAGTCCTATCAAAAATATTATACTATTGATTTAACGTCTCAAATGTTTCTCTAGAAGAAAACAGCTTAAACTTACAGCCAATTCCTTGACATAGGTTTATCTTTAAGATTTGGTTTTAAAAATATTGCCTGCTCGAGTTCATTTCTTCACTGTCTATAATTTTCTTAGAAGTCAGTGTTAATTTATTATTGAGTTTTACGAAATCACATATCGGTTTAGTAAAATAAAGTTCTAACGAATAAAAAAAACTACTTTCGAAGTACCCGGTAGAATTTTTTGACATATATTTCTGACATTCTATCAGTTTAGACTTAGAGGTTATAGTTTAAAAGCTTAATATGAAAACCTACATACGTTATATAAACGTACACATATTATATGTATTTTTTAGTCTGAAAGTTGTGAGCTGGACTTGTCCGCGTCCAATAACTGTATTTTCTAACAATTTATTATTATTGCACAATAAAAAAATTCAGTGACTTCAAAGTCGTTCAAAGAATTAGCATCATTGCTTATCCAAGTTCTAATATTCTAGACCCGCAAATTTGAGGGTCTAATAAATTGAAGTTTTATCTCAGACTGAGATCTAAATCAGAGTTCTTATGCTCGAGAACTTGATGGAGAAATGAGTAAGAAATTAAGCGAGTGTTTGTCGCCTTTTTTAACTTCCCATAGGAAGTTATTGTATAATGGGTCCGATTTGTCGAATTAAAAATTTTGACATTTCTCGACGTTTCAAGGTCTCTAGAGTCGAAATAAAAGATTTTTAGAAAGATTTTTCGTCCTCCATAGCTCAAGAACCAAAAGAGATATCGACTTCAAATAAATTTTGTTATACAGATATTAAGGCAGAAAGATGCAGAAAGGGCTCTCAAGAAAATTACGTGGGTTGTTTTTTTTACCATAGAAGTTGAAAAAAAGGTGAACATTTTGGTTAACCCTAAATATCTCACGAACCAATAACGCTAGAGACTTGAATTAAATTTTATATTATATATTGTTACGTGATACCAAACAAGTATATTTTTGGAAAAAATTCCAATGAACGTTTTTTTTTATAAATCAAAAAAACTAAAAAAAAATATTATTTACCTCGAAAAATGTCCGCACAAAAAAAGATTTTATTTCCAAAACAATTTTGTGCAACGAAGAGTAATGTTTTTAACATCTGGTAAAATTTTGAGAATAATCGAATTCACAGTTTTTTTATAAAAAATAAAAACCTATAAAAAACATTACTCAAAGTTGGTAAAAATTGATTTTCGACTCAAATATCTTTTCAAGACTTTAAGATATTGGCTTTAAACTAATTTTTTGTTATAAGCAATATTGTTTTCAAAATTCGATACAATTTTTAAAAAAATCGAATTGACAGTTTTTTTACAAAAAATAAAAACCTAAAAAAAAACAATACTAAAACTTAGTAAAAATTTACTTTCGACTCAAATATCTTTTCAAAAATTAAAAATATTGGCTTAAAACTAAAGTATTGTATTCGATATTCAATAAATTTTTTACAAGAATCCAACAGTCCGTTTTTTCTAAAATCTACAAAAAATAGTATGCAAAATTGGTAAAAATTGATGTTCGGTTTTCGATATCTCGTGAACAATAGAAGATATTGACTTCAAATTAATTTCATTCATCCAATTTGTATTTGTTTATATAAGAAATAAAAACTTTTAAGAAATGCTACTAAAATTGGTAAAAATTGGTTTTCGACTAAAAATCTCGTTAACAAAAAAATAATTTCGAAATCAAACTATTTCATTATATGCAAAATATTATTGGTAATTTTAAGGAAGTTATCAGTGTGGGGCGCATCCCAGCCTCTTTTTTAGTAAGTAATTTTATTTATAAATCAAATGTTTCGTGATGCAAATACTTAAGCCTTCTTCTGATCTCGTTTCAATATCCTTGCTGCATTTTTCGATTTTCCATTTTCACTCTAGGAAAGTTTTGTAATGGGTTTTATTCATTTAAGTACATATATTTTAACAATGCATTTTTCCTTTTCTTAACAAACCCCTTCACCTCCCCCTCCCCATAGTTGATGAAGTATAGTGACATAAAATACACGAAGTACTTAAGCAATTTATTTAAAAATTCAACTCATGTCTTGAACTGTGAAAAATCATTTTATTTTATCAAAATTCCTATCTGCATTCCTGCACCTCTTCTGCGCAAGTCTTTTTAATTCGTATAGTTAGAAAACCATTTCACTTTTTTTTATGATCTAAAGTCATATATAACTTTATCGCTTAAGTCATACATCTAAGCATTCACTCTAATTTCGAATTCAAGTCTAGTTTCGCATCGCATCATCATTGGTATATGTTTTATTTCAAGTTAAATATGGTTTTATTTATTTTTAAGTCTTTTCTAGCCATTTCCCTTTTTTTGTACTATGGTCCAAAAGATCCGGTAGTAGCATCACGTTGATGTTTAATAAAAATAAAACTCATATATTTAAGATTCAAAACGCTACTTGTATCGTAGAAAGTTGTTATATTATTTTTATCTTTCGATGTAATCGATGCTGATTACCTTCAGCCACTGCCACATCCAGGTGCTGGAGTAAAATATCAGCCACCATTTGAGCTCTAAATGGAGACATTTTTTCTTTTTAACACCTTCATCATAATGGATGGTATGATGATGATAATAGTGATGTCGTACATTTATTTATACTACAGACACTCTCCGTGAGGAAGTCTTGAAAGACAGTATATACATATACTCGTAGCTACTTGTATACCTTTTACATATTATTACATTCAACATTCTTCAGATGTTCTCCAAACTTAACTCTTCTTGTTTTTTGTATTTTTATTTGTAGGCTGATGTAATACACGACATGAGACCAAGATCCATGGATGGAGTCGTTGACTCAGGAGTGTCATTAAATGGCGATACCGGTTCTAGTCCCGACAGTGAACACATGCAAAATCAGCAGGTAAGTTTTGAAAACTTTGTAACTAGCTAATATACCGGGTATGGGCTTTTGGTGTGGAAGTATAATCATATAATTCCTTAAGCGATCAGCGCCAGCGCCGCGCACTCCATTTACATTGATGAACGACGATTAAGGAAATTTTCCACAAAACCGAATAAACATATGTATGTATAACTTGAAGAGCTTGAAAATTAAATGGAAAATATCTTATGCCAAATTATGGACAAAGTGGAGAGGTTAAGACGGACACATTTTATTCATTTGTTTTTAACTGTCACTTTAACTTGTCAATCGAAATAAAAATCATATTTTTAAAGATTGACACTTATTTCATCTTTTACCTATCATTAAAAACAAACAGAACTACAAAAAAGAATCAATTTTAGCTCTTCGCCAAGAAAAATTGCAGAACCAAAAAGGAAACCACACTCATAGTACTGGTCCCAAAATGTTGCCAAAGCATTAATTTGTCGCATTGTATGTGCTTAGTGTTGGCAACCCTTAAAGTAATTGACAGCTGTCAATTTAAAGGTTTGTTAAAGATATAACAACGGATTTTCATTTGACATTATTGAAAAAAAAATATTTAAAGTTCGCCAGTTGCACAAAGTTGAATCATTTCATAAATGACAGCTGTCAATCTTATAAAATTAAATAAATTAGGTGGCGCAACAGTCCGTAGAGAACCAGGGCCTAGTGACTTACAACTCTCAACCATTCCTGTGTGCGAGTACTGTTGTCAGGGATGGAGGGGACCTACAGTTTAATGCCGAATCCGAACGGCTAATTTGAGAAAGCACTTTTTCATGACAAGCATTACTCTTGGAGAATTTGTCAATTCCTCGCAAGAGGCAGTACCCGTTTTTTTTTTAAATTAAGGTGGCACAGGCAGGGATCGAACCCAAGACCTCTCGCATGACAGTCCAACGCACTAACCATCATGCCACGGGTACTACCTACCTCAATCTTATGGTTTGTAGATTTAACAACGGATTTTCATTTGATATTATTAAAAATTTATTGAAATTTTCTAGTTTCACAGCCATTAAATCAATTGATGTATGTTTAATTCAGTATTGAATTTCATTTGTTCAGTGAGGTTCAAGATTGGTCCAAGGTTTGAATATAAGTAGCGATACAAAACATTTGTCAAGAATTTGACCCAAAATTCAACGGAAAATTTAACTTCGAAACATAAGCTTAAATCGCTTCTAGTCAGTGTCATTTAGTCTATGTCGACGTCATGATTATTACATAAGAAAACTGATTTTTAAGGAATTTCTAATCAACACAAAAATAGAATAGTGACATTTGAAGACATTTTGTTTTGGTATCTCTCTTAATCCACTGCACTATAATGTTTTGTTTCTTCAAAATATCAAACACAACATTTCGCTTCTTAAATCGTACCGCATGATCGTGAATGAAAATCTGAAAACAAATTTGTTAAATTTTGAAACCCACTTTTGTAAATGTCATCTTTTTGACATTAAATAAAAAGTAACTACGCTGTTTGTTAAAATGCCGCAAAACGATTTAATAAAATGTTAAAGCCATTTTTAGCAATTTATTAAGCTTAAAATATGATTTACCTAATTTTAAACGATTTTAAAAAATTACTATCTCTTAATAATTTGCTTAAGTTAAAATCACGGAATGGCTACTTTAACTTTTAGCAATTTGCTAAATCCATATGACATCTGTACAATTATTCTTATAAGAACAATGAATGGAATGGTTCAGTCAACAGTTCCAATTAATAGGTCCGTTTGAGCATATTTGCTCTGTTTATATTCACGAACAATATTTAGACATGTTTGGGTGCTCGTTTTTTAATAAAAGGCAATTAATAATCTACTAGTTTTTTTAAATATTAAAGTGACATATGTATCTTATTGGAAAAGCCTATAAAAAAGTCTTTGTGTCAAAATTGCTGGACTGTCATAATTAATTTGTATGTCAAATGAAATAGGTAGTTTCGTTTCTATGATATTTTCGATTTGTCAATATGAAAAATGACGATTTAAATAGATTTTCAGATCTTTTTTACAGTTGACATTTAGTTCTAATTCACAATTGATATTTCGAAAACGTCACTTTGCATAAATCAGCAATTTTCTTAATGATTTGTTATTCTTTCTTCGTGTTTCCTTATTTCTGATGTCAAATCTTATTAAAACATTTCAGGCTTATTTGTAACATGTTATAAAAAAAATAAACAAAAAGGTATAAACCAATATAACTCGCTTACAAGTGTAAACCCACCCCAAAGTGTTCATTTTCGTCGAACAAGTTAAAATCGCAGAGTGAAGTTGAAATAATGTTATCTCTTTTCAAGTTAGAAAAATAATTTATTGCGTTTAATAATCATTGCATGGTGTAAGCAATACAATCTTTACTTACTTACAACATATCCACACCACACCATATTTGCGAATGTTCATTCATTCACAATGATTGAAAATAATATCGCTAAATGCAACTTTACCTTTTATCTGTCATAAATACGAGTGAATAGATTATATTGGCATCTCTGTTTAACATCAAATCTTTGTATCCATAAGATTTCCGGTTGATATGCCTGAAAATATTTCTGTGTGTGGATGGCATAATAAATTTTAACCCAGACACTCACTTCACTCGTTATATGCCTCGTTTGGTTTCAAGCCGGCTTGATGGTTGCTGAGTCTTAAAACAGGTCCACACTCCATATGTCAATTCAAAGTAACCATAAACCGTTTTACTTACAATGATTTTGTTGACAATTCGTTTAGATTTATGGTCATAATCATGTTTTATCCTTATTTAGTTTATATTGTGTCTGGATATGCATCAGTATTATAAATCAAAACAATGTTTTGTTTACTTCTTTCTTTGAATGCATCTTCATGTTTTGCAATCGTTTGACATTGCTTTGATTTTGATGTCTTTATTTTATGCAATAGTACTGTTAGGGAAGATTTATTTGACAGAACACAAATCAAAGGTATACAAAAGACAGTTGTCAAAACTCAAAATGACAGTTTAAGAATAAAACAATATTGTTAGATGTCATGTGCAAGGGAACTGGACCCTCCATTTTTTTGTTTTGACAGATAAACACAACTAAACACAGTATTTTCAAAATTAGCGCAAACATTTTGGAGTCATGATAAAAGGATGTTTACATCTTTGCTAAAAGAAACAAATTTTTGAGTTAGAAAACTGCTCAGGAACATGATTATATTTTCTTCTTTTTTCTAATTTCAGGACTCTCGTCTCAAACGTGGTCATGTACTATCAGAACTTCTCGAAACCGAACGAATTTACGTTACCGAAATGAGTTCAATCCTAAAGGTAAGAAGACTGAATGTAAATTATTTTTTCTACGCCACAATTATTTTCAATAACAATAAATGTAGATTTTTTAATTATAAAGTTTATTAAACCAGTTAAGAGTCCATTTCTATGAATTAATGTTAATTCCTATGTAGATCAGTTCAATGATCCTCCACTCCGCTGCAACTGTTACAAAATATTCTTTACACAAACAAAGAAAACGCATCAAAACTTCTATTAATTATTTATTCTTCCGGCAAACATAAGTACCTGCTCTTTTCGCGTCCGATAAACCTAATGGTCAGTGAATCATCGCGCAGAAATGCATGGATGATTTTAATCTTTAAACAGAAAAATGTTTTGCACAAATCTAATGCTTGGCTGATTTTTCGAGAAGTAACTGGTGCATCAAGTTGGCAAAACATAGAATATGACTTGGCTTGCATGGTCACATCATAATTGAAGATGTTTCATTCGTGAATCTTTCTTCGACGCGTCAAGATTCTTTGAGGTGTTTAATTTTTTCCTATAATTTGTTAAAATGCGTTACGGTGGTTATGATCTTCGAAAAGCTTCTAAAACTCGACGATCATTTCGGCTGAGGAAAGTTCAAAACACTGCCAATAATGTTGTTGGACGTTTCAATACAAAAATCGGTAGCTTCAATAGTAAACCACCAGCGGCACCAGTTTGTGAATCTCCATTGTCCTTCCAAGGATCACTTTTCGAGGATAGCTTCGATGAATTGGAGAAAACATATAAACCTAAAGCAAACTTCAGTGCGAATGACTTTCGACCTAAAATTGATTCTGCTGCTGCTGACAAAAGTTACGTTTTCGGAATGAATTTGCTGAATTTCTCCACTGGCAATATTCTGACGGGAAAATCAACCAAGATTTTCAGCGAAACTAGCTCGGAGCTAAGTGACAGTCTACAACAAATGAAGAATGAACGAAAGACCATCTTTAAAGAACTCATCGAACTGTCAAGTTGTGATGAATCGGTGGAGTATCAGCTGATCAAAGATTACCTCGAATGTAATTCATATTCGGAGATTGAAAATGATTCGGAATTCAAGGACTATTTGCAGCGAAAGAATTACACTGATATTTTGGAATATCTAGAAGAACGATGCAGTTCTGCAACGACAACGATACACAAGAGTTCGCTGAATAACACAAAGAAGCTTTCAAACCCCAAGAAGTTACCCAACACCGATGAGTGCACACATTTGTGTGCTGCTTGCAAGGAAAGATTCCGATTATGGCGTCCAAATGATTTGAATAGAGAAAATCCCGAACAAAATCTCAAGCCAAAGACATTTCTAGCCGCTTACAAAGATATTTACAAATTTTGTTTAGATTTCTTCGATGAAAGCTTCAAAAGTAATCGCAAGAAGGACATAGCCCTCATTGATCTTCCAGCATATTCCGAAGAGAAGTACTTTAAGATCCTCGAAAAGTTTGTGACTGCACATGGATTTGATTCGATTGATTCATATGTTGATTCGAAGTTTGGTCCGTTTATAAGCGCAGAGCTGAATACATTTAGCAGCAGTGGAGGGCGTCGGAGAACTGCAAAAAGCAATAATAATTTCTCTCTAGTATATTAATTCAGCTATTCAGCATGTATTCAGCAGGTGTTTAAATCTTCTTTTTTTTTATATTTTTAGGGCTATTGTGATCAAATGCAATCGGAAGAGCTGATGCACCTAGTACCAGCTAGCTTACAGGGCAAAGAAGATATTCTCTTTGGTAATTTGCACGAATTGTACACGTTTCATAGTGAAATCTTCCTCAAGGACCTTGAAAATTGTATTTCCACCACGGAATTGGTGGCTTTATGTTTTGTTCAAAGGGTGAGTTGTTAATTTTTTTGTTTGAAAATACATATACAAAAATCTAATAATCAAAATGTTGTTTGTATATTCAGCGTGACACTTTCTACCGTCTCTACTCGTTTTACTGTCAAAATATACCTCGATCGGAGCGTTTGCGAGAAACTCTAGTCGATACCCACCTTTTCCTGCAAGAATGCCAAAAACGATTAGGCCACAAACTACCCTTGGCTGCTTATCTTTTGAAGCCCGTTCAAAGGATAACCAAATATCAGTTACTGCTAAAAGATCTTCTGCGATTTAGTGATAGTGGAAGCTGTACGAAAGAACTTCAAAAGGCTCTAGATTGCATGTTGATCGTGCTAAAATGTGTCAACGATTCGATGCATCAAATAGCTATCACTGGTTTTCCTGTAAGTTTTTCTTTTTTATACAAAATCAAGTTGAGGGTGTGAAATAAGGGGTTTTTTTTGCAGAGTGATTTATCACAACAAGGTGAACTATTGCTACAGGATTCCTTCCAAGTGTGGACGGAGAGTAAAAAGGACATCCGGCTGAGGATCAAACCTCAGCAAAGACACATTTTCTTGTATCAAAAGTCGATGCTATTTTGTAAGCAAACCTCAAAGACAGGTCACAATAAGAGTACCTATCAGTTTAAGCACTATGTTAAGGTAAATGGCACTAGATGGCGCTAATTAAGCCTTTGTAAGCACATTTATTAAATTTCACCCATTTCTCTTAGATGTCACAAATTGGTCTCACGGAATCTGTTAAAGGTGATCCGAAACGCTTTGAAGTGTGGCTTCAGGGACGCCAAGAAGTTCACACCCTTCAAGCGCCCACAATTGATGTGAAAAACAAGTGGGTGGCTGAAGTTAAAAGGGTTCTTCTCAATCAGCTCGAAGAGCTAAAAGGTGAAAAAATCAAACAATACGGCCTAAATCACCGTGGCCTACGCCAAACTGCCTCTTGGGACACACCCAACTCCATTATTTCAACACCTCAACGTACAATGAGCTGCGAAGTCTCATCGGAATCAAATCGCAACTCAAACTGCAGCAGCGAAGACAGTTGTCCACCCCACACGCCAGGTGTCAGTTCGATCTCATCGACAGAAAAAGAAAATCCCGACGGTTGTGGTTGGAGTTCGGATTACTCCAACAGTGAGGATGAAATGTCAATGATCGAGGATAATTCAACACCGGTAAGTTAAAGTTTTCGAATATAATTTTTTTTTCAACAACAAAATTCTAATTTGTTTCATTTTTTGTTTTTCAAATTTTGGTGTTTTGTTTTTTGTTGTGTTTTTTTTTTTCATTTTGTTTTTCAATTTTGTTTTTATTTTTTTATTTATTATTAAATATTATTTCTGTTTTATTTTTCTCGGACTCCTCCTCTTCACTTTTCATGCACAAAATCAAAAACAATGCGCTTTAAATAAATTAATTAATCTTAAAAACAAATTTACAAAAAAAACTCAGACATTTTTAAATTTTCTGGCACAATGGGCTTACAATCATGATGGTGGTTCATATCCGCGTGCAAGTAAATCAAATTCTAAATTTTATGTTTCGGTTGAACATTGAAATATAAAAAAAAAAAAATTTCGAAAGTTAAAATTAAATTAAATTATTTAACTAATAGTACAAAACCAAAAACAAAAAAATAATTGTAATTTTGTAAAAAAAACAGTATTTCGAGCTGCCATCATAGAGTTAATGCATTTTTGCTGCATTTTAAATAATTAAGCTTTAAAAAATAAATTTGTATAAATATTGTAAATAAATAATAATAATAAAAGAGTAAATAAAATAATATGTGGATGAGAACTACCTATCTTCTATATCGTATGATCGCGGGGCGCAGTTATACGGTTTTTATTTTGGCCCACTATTTTTCGGTCATTGGTCACTGTCACAATTTTTTGGCAATAAAAAGTTTATTTATGAATAAATCAAATACAAAAAAATGTGTGTCTTAAATGCAACTCCATCGAGCATCAATTTTGGAGGCCATCATTTGACATCATTATTTTTATTACGTAAGTTTTAGTTTTGTTTAAACAAAAAAAAATAACAACAAATAACTTAAAAAAAAAAATATATCACATTTTTACTAACTTATCGCTCAGCAAGAAATGTATAAAAGTAAAATTAGCAAGTAATTTATACTAGAATTTGCTTGTGCAATCGTTTTTGTGGCTGCAAAATTACTAATAACTAACTAAAACAATGTAAATACATATTTTAAATGCTTTTGGAAGATTTTATTTCAGTAAAAATTAAATTATAACATCGAAAATAGTACAAGGTAAAGGATTTTTAGTGACTAAGACTAATTTTCTTTCCAATCCAATGAGTAGGATGTTTTAAGTGACAACAAATAATTAAACATTATTTCGAAGATATTCCCTAAATTTCCATTTGACAGTTCTACCTTATCAATTGAATCAACTTTTTGAACAGACCCTCTTCCATCAAGGGAAGTGACTTAACGAGCAGCATTTGCAAACTGTGCTAAATTTTAATTCTCTACAGATATCTATTATGAATTTTGTGTTCTGAAATCGATGCTTGTAATTTTTTACTCGTAGTATTTGACTACTAAAGTAAATTAACATCCAATTTTCAATAGCAAATTTGAAAAAACTGTTCGATTTTGGAACAAAGATCCAAATTAAAGATTCAATCAGGACCTTCCATTTTCAAAATAAAAATAAGCAATTTGCATTCGAATCAGTATTTTAAAGCACAAAAATGTGTGTAAAAAATACATCAGCCCAAAAAATGTTCTTTTTCGAGAACTGATGATTTTTAGAAAGAATACAAAGTTTAAAAAAAAAAGTTGTTGATAAAAAAGTTTTACTTTGACAGATTTACCGGGAAAGGATAATGTACTTTTTTTATCGCACCATTTCAACTTCATTTCACATATGAAAGACAAAGTTATTTGTTTCTTTCGCTTCTTTGTTGAGAGTCCGGCTATAATTGAAAACATAATTTTAAAACAACGGCCAGTTCGACTTAAGCCCAAAATCTTAAATTAACAGAAGCTTTTCAAAGTTCCAACGAGGTTTGTAGTGTTTTATTTCCAATCATTCCTCTACTGTCAAATTTTCTTGCATAGAGTTTATGATTAAGAGGAAAACTGACAGATAGAAATGCAAAGAAAATGGAACGGAAGAATGGAAGTTAAAAGTCAGATGTTCACTGAAAACGATTCCATCACCTAAACATCAAAAATGAAATAAAAGTAAAGTTCTGGGTTAAATAATGAATTTTTTAAGAAGAAAAAATCTACAACTCATCAGCTTCAAATCGACACCGAACATACAAAATTTGACTCTCTAACTCGCTTTTATAGCTCTCAACTCCCTCAACAATAAATAACTGGCCCTTTAGCTATCATTGAACATTTCTGTCATTGGATAAATATTTCCCTATAGGAATCAACATTTTCTTATTCAGCATTTGAGGCTAGAAGGCAGTTAAAGCTGTCATTGAAACAAATCTAGAAAATGGATATTTGACTTTGTTTCCTTTTAATTAAATTTGCAAATTATGAACTGATCGATCGGAAATGACTTAAAGTATTTTGTTTTAGAAAAAAGTTTAATTAATTGAATTTTTCTTTTTTCCGGACGCAAACTCATTTTCCTGAACAGCTGATTCTTTTATGTCCAAAAGTGGAACGAATCATTCACTGATTGTGTTCCGATTTCACACAATTCCAATGACATACATTTTTAAATGAAAGATATAAACGAAAAAATTCCAATGACTGGTTTCAATGATGAAAACCAATGATAGCTATAATTGGCCCCTTAGGCGCCAGTTATAGCTATCATTGGTTTTCATCATTGAAAACAAACATTGGAATTTTTTTGACAGGTTGTTTATAGCTATCATTAAAAATTTCTGTCATTGAAAAAAATGTCCTAATTGAAACCCACCGAAAAATGTTTACTGACAGAAATCTGTCATTGGAATTGTGTGAAATTTTAACACAAATCAGTGGAACGATTCGTTTCACTTTTGAACATAATAGTATCAGCTGTTCAGGAAAATGAATTTCCGTCCGGAAAATAGAGAAATACATTTTTAGAGAAAAGTAAATGCGCATTTTCATTTTTTTCTTCAAACAAAATTCTTTGTGTGATTTTCGATCGATCAGTGTATAATTTTCATTTCTAATCAAAGGGAAACACCGTCAAATATCGATTCAAAAATTTGTCCGGATCGATTTCAATGATAGCTATAACTGGCGCCTAAGGGGCCAGTTCGATCGGAAATCACACAAAGAATTTTTTTGAGAAAAAAAGTGTAATTACGCATTTATTTTTCTCTAAAAATGTATTTTTCTATTTTCCGGACGGAAATTCATTTTCCTGAACAGCTGATACTTTTATGTTCAAAAGTGAAACGAATCGTTCCACTGATTTGTGTTCCAATTTCACACAATTCCAATGACAGATTTCTGTCAGTAAAAAATTTTGGGTGGCTTTCAATCAGGAAATTTATTTCAATGGCAGAAATTAATGAAAGCTATAAACGACCTGCCAAAAAAATTCCAATGTTTGATTTCAATGATGAAAACCAATGATAGCTATAACTGGCGCCTTTAGATTTAATCATTGGAAGTATTACTGACAGGTGAAAATACAGAGAAAATGAAACAGTTTTCAGTGGAACGAGTTTGTTCCGAGTTATGAACTAAAAAATCAACTTTTAATGAAAATTGCTATATTAAAAAATTAAAAATTAACTAAAAGAAAAGTTCTGGACTCAATAAAGTAGTTTTTTTTTTAATTAACAACATTCTACAACTACCTACAACCCTCTTACAGAAAAGGTGCTCCATTGCAACCCTAAAATGCTTTAGTTTTGCGAAGTGTGAGTTCAAAATGTTCACTATTTTAAAAGTAAATGTTAACAACTTCTATGCTATGTCAAAGTGTGTTTCGTTCCAGTTTTAGTAATAGTGTAATTTTTACTAATAAAATGTCAAAAGTGACTTTCAAAATGATCCTATTTAGTATAATTTTGATTTTCATTTACTGGCTCACTATTGGAGAAGCGAAATTTTGTATCTGAGGCTGTCAATGTCAAATGTCAAATGAAACAAAGTTTCAGTAATACAAATTAATGAACACAAACTCCATCTGCTCAAGTCTCTACAGCATTCTTTTAGAACTTCAAGCTTCGATGTTAGTGTGTCAGTAACACTGATTTTAAACAGTCCCTAACTACGAAATTATCGACACAATTTCTGTATGCCTATGTTTTTTTTTTTTCAAACAGTTTGCTTAAAGTTGATCAGGGTTTTATATAGAAAAATGAAACTAAGTTGTACGCAACTTAAATCAGCTTAGAGCTACCACTAAATTTATATTACTTTCACCTTTGCATTTTAAAAAATATATGGTCATGGCCAGTAACCAAGCTGTTCCAAAAACTATTATGTGATTTTTATTGCTTAAATTACGAACAATTCAATTATAAAACGTTTTAATTTGCCGACTAAAAATATTTTTAATGCACTAAACAGAAAAAATTCAAGTCAGTTGCTCGTTGTGGCGATCACCTGGGATCAACTCCAAGAAACTGACAGCAACTTGAAGGTGGGTTCGACAACATGAAGTTTATCAGCAAAAGACGACCTTTTGTAGGATAAGAATTATCATCGGGTGTTGCAGAAGTAACCAAGTGGCTAATTAGAACATTAAGATTGTTGTAAGATCTAATAGAGTCCAAGTGGTTCTTTTAATGTTATGACATTCCAAATTATTTTCCAAGGTTCATAATATTTTAGTAAACTATTTTTGTCAATTATCCATAATCCACAACAGTTTTAACTTGAATAATATTCGCACTTAATCAATTGTTTACAAATGTAAAAACTTGCAAAAAAAAAACCAGCTCTGAGTTTTCAGATATCTAGCCTAAAGCTGACCGGGTCATTTCTTTTTAGATAGAAATATGAATTTTCGTTACTAATAGGGTTTGAACTTTAAAGCTTTATTTTTTGTAGTTCTTAGGAGGTATATTTTTATGCAGGTATTTCCCTTTGAAATCATAAAATATTTGCAATCTAATTTGTGTGCACAAATTCAGTATTTAAAGTTAATTTTCTTTACTTTGTATTTAAATTTGATTTAAATCTAAATTCAACAAATTATGTTTTATTTAACTTTATTTTTTTTAAATAAAACACAAAAGTAAAAAACAGCATCTCACAAAAACATATTAACACAATGCTTGCGCTTTATCGCTCGCTTAAACTCATATCACTATAACTATACACTAAAATTATTCTAAATAATTATAAATAATACACTTTACGTATAGGATACTCACATTTCACAATAATTAAATAACAACAAAATTATCACTTATACTATTTGTTTAAAAAAAATAAATACAAAATATATAAATATTATATGTTTTCACTCTTAACACTAACCAAAAAAATAAAAATAGGGCAGTAAGTTTATTGCTTTGGCTGACTATAATGCAATGGGTCATTCTGAGGTATCAATGCGTGAAGGTGATGCAGTTGAATTGCTTAAAGTCGGCTGTGCTGGATGGTGGTTTGTTCGTATTTTAGGTAATTTCTTTTTTAAGAAATAAATTAATTAACTTGCATTTTTCTTCTTTTTTTTTTCTGTCAAATCCGCACATTTTATTCATGTATTTTTGTTGGAATGTGATCTCTTTAATGTCTTTTCCATCTCACTTTCATAATATTTACGTAATATGTACTTGATGTAATTTATCTATTTTTGAATCACTTTTTTTCATTGCAAAAATTTACATATAATATAGAAATAGTGTTTTTGTAGTTATCCTTCGGTATTTAAATTTTTTGACATTCTTCTTTTCTCGAAAAAACTATTTCTTATTACTTGTAGTATGAATGTTTATAGTATATATTCGTTACCAACGCAAATCTTATTATCTACTTTTTTGAACAAATCAACTTTAAAACGTGTTATTTCGACAAATCACTAAAGTGGCGCCCAACGTGGATTAATACATTTAATTTTCGAGTCAAAGAAATAACATTCGGATCTGTCTTTAAAATCATTTTTTAATATTTGAACTAAATACAACAATATCAAGAAATGCCACAGTCGAAGTAGAAGAAAGAACAATAGTCTTCTTAAATGGCGCCCAACAGATAATTTCTCATAGTTTTGTTTTAGTTAGAAAAAGTAAGCAGTACCCAGCAACAGATATGTTTGTCTAAATATGATAAACTAGAAACTTTTTATGAGGCGGTGAATAATAAAAAAATAAATTTGTTAGTTATAAGATCCCTTTTTCGTTGGACAACTACTACTTTTCGAATAAGCGATGATTTAAGACGTATTTTATGCTAAACATCGCTGATTTCTAAAAGAACAGATTAATCCCAATTCCCAAAACAGCAACATAAAAAAATGAGACTTTTGCCATTTCTAGCAGATATGTACACATTTCAAAGTCAACAATAATATGTAACGGGCGTTTTTTTTAGACGTGTGGTCTCAATACTTTAATTCGGACTTTTATTCTTTTTGACAGCTGTCACTTGGTCAAAATGGTCAATGCTCAGTTTGCCTTTTAAAAATGAATAACGTTTGCAAATTGTGCAAATTTATTACCAAAATAATGTTTCGGTTAGCGCGATACAAAGAAACAATCAGTTAATTGAAGTAAACTTTTAACGAACGCATAATCTTGAGTCGTGGTTTGTGGCGTGGCCTCAGATCGTGCGATTTAACACCGCTGGAGTAATTTTGTTGGCGTTATGTGAAGTCGCTTGTATACGTAGATAAGCCTGATATGATAAACGCCTTGAAAAAGAATATATTCGGCGCGTTATTGCTAACATACCGCCGCCGCCTCTACTTTGGTCCTCTCGGCTTTAATTTATTTAAACCAGCCGCGGCGGCCTGAAATCAACACAATTGCAAACCCTTATCTTCTACAAAAACTAAATTATTGGTCATAACATTAAATTATTATGCGTTTTATTTATTCTTGAAAACCACACGTCTGAAAAAAAAAAAACACTCTTTATGTAGGAAATAATTAAACTAGACTTACATAGATTTCGTATAAACTTCTAATTCAAAAACAAATTATTCAAAGCTTAGACATCGGAGGAGAGGACGTTTAGATTACCTTATTCCAAAAAAATGTAGTTTCCTTTAAAAAAAATCAACTCTTATGTCAATTATTTGTTAAGTGGCGCCCAACACAAAGTTCTTCAACCAGCTGCCTTCTTTTTGAAATTTATCTTTCAATCAAACAAAATTATGTTCAACTACATTCTTTTTACAAAGATGCAAATAATCTCAAGAGAAAACTCAATTGCCAAATTAGATAAGTCTTAACTCTCTGCAACTCAATCAATTACAATTACAAACAAATATTTAAAAAATAAAACAACCGTTTCTAACTTCGCATGTACTCGTTATGTTTTCACCAAAAACTCAAAATACTTTAACCACAAATTAACCGTCATTAAAAACAAAACAAAATTAAAACAAAAACAAATTTCAAAAATGACCTATAAATATTTTTTTTATAACTTTCAGATACCAATTCAGAAGGTTGGTCCCCAGCCGCGTACTTGGAATCAGTCAATCGAAAATCATCTCGAAGTTCGAGTCGGAATCAAGAACGAGCAGTGAATAACTACATGAATATAATCTCAAATTAAATCTAAAAAAAAAACCTACAAAATATTATCAACCTATCTCAAAATATCTAACCTGCCCAAAAAGAATATCTTAACAAAACAAAATTTTCTCTTTTCGATGAATTTGATCGCGTTCAACAACAACAACAAAAATTAAGAAAATAATACAAATTCGGAGGAGGCATAGTTTAAGGCCTCAAAATATAATTAATTTATAAAAACGGAATATATAACTTTCTCTCTAGTCTTTTATAACATTACAAATAAATTATGTATAAAAACATAAAACTAACAAAATTTTGCCCCGCAATTTGTGAATTATTTGATTTTTTTAATCGAAAAATAATCAACTAACACTTTTGTGTGGCTTTTCTTATTTTTTTTGTTTAAATTATATTTTTGTCTTTTTGTAAATTATTATTCTTATACTATCGTTAAATATAAATATACCTTTGTAATTGTAATTTTATAAGAACTTTCTTAAACAAAACAAATTATTTATTCCCGAGTCTATAGCCTAATGTATAAGTCGAAATTGTATAATTATTTAAAATTAAAACAAATAACAAAATAATTTGTAAATCTCTAAGAAAAAAATAAATACAAATATTATTTAATTTCTTAAAAATAAATTTTACATAAATTATTTGAAATTAAAAAAATAAAAAACAAAAATTCTTATTCTTATACCTAAGTGAAAAAATAATAAATAATTGTACATTTTAATTTTAAGAAAAAAAAACAAGAATTGTTTTATTTTTATATTTAAAAGAAAAACAAAATATTAATTAATGTGTGTTAAGGCAGTTTTTTTAATCAATTGTTGTGTTTTATTTTGTAAATTATATGAAAGTTTTGGTTCTTTTTTTGTTTTGTTTATTTTATTTAAGGAACTAGGTTTTAATATTTAAATTATTGAAATTGTAGTTTGAAATTTAAATTTAAATTTTAAAAAAATCAAACAAAACTGAAATTAAAATACATCAATAGTTAAATATGCAATAAAACACTTAATTGGTAAATAAAAGTGTGCTTATAGAGGAAGACGTGAAATAAAATTAAAGCCTATGTTAAAAATGTGTTCGTTTTTATTTGTCTTACTATTTAAATATGACTACTTCTAAGTATAATTGGTAAGTTAACCCTTTCGTTTCAGAACATAGAATATTTATATGTAAACGTAAATATCAGCCGCGCCACTAAAGGATTAAAGTTCAAAATGTTTTAAGGCCTAATTTATTCTTAGATTGAATTTAATATTTTAATAGGAAATTTTAAATAATTGTAAGAAATATTAAGAATGAATTTCCTCCGGGCTTAAGTAAAATGACGATTTTCTTAACATTTAAAGTAAAATCAAAATCTTTATCTCTTAGATATAGTTGAAATCAGTTCGTTTATAGCTATCATTTAAAATTTCTGTCATTGAAAAAAGTTTCCAGATTGAAATATTTTTACTGACAGAAATCTGTCATTGGAATAGTGTGAAATTGGAACACAAATCAGTGAAACGATACGTTTTACTCTTCAACATAAGGCGCCAGTTATAGCTATCATTGGTTTTCATCATTGAAAACAAACATTGGAATTTTTTTGGCAGGTCGTTTATAGCTTTCATTAAAAATTTCTGTCATTGAAATAAATTTCCTGATTGAAAACCACCGACAAATGTTTACTGACAGAAATCTGTCATTGGAATTTTGTGAAATTGGAACACAAATCAGTTTAACGATTCGTTTCACTTTTGAACATAAAAGGGGCCGGTTATAGCTATCAGTAAAATTTGAAACAGGAAGAATCTGAAATGTTTTACTGATGAGCGTTTATAGCAATCAGTAAATTTACTGATTAATTTAAATAAATGTCACTTTGAGGCTTTGCGCCTCAGACAATTTTTTTACTGTTGCTTTCATCAGTAAAATTTTTAATGATGTGATCGGAACAGTAAAAAATTGGAACACCAACAGTAAAACGAAATGGAATTTTGTTTGGCTTTTGGCAGTCAGTTGTTCAGTAAAATGAAATTTCATCATTAAAAAAATTAAAATGGATTTATAAATTAAATAAAACTTTAAATGCATTGTTTCTTTTTGAAAAAAAGTACTTGAATATAGGATTCATCTTATTGCATCAATCTTTTGCTAGAAATAAATCTGTAACATGTTCAAAAAGTAAAAACAAAAATTTGACTGATCGATTTTACTGATACATAGCTATAACCGGCCCCAAAGTATCAGCTGTTCAGGAAAATGAATTTCCGTCCGGAAAATAGAAAAATCCATTTTTAGAGAAAAATAAATGTGCGATTACACTTTTTTTCTCAAAAAAAATTCTTTGTGTGATTGCCGATCGATCAGTATATAATTTTTATTTCTAATCAAAGGGAAACACCGTCAAATATCGATTCAAAAATTTTTCCGGATCGATTTCAATGATAGCTATAACTGGCGCCTAAAAGTATCAGCTGTTCAGGAAATTGAATTTCTGTCCGGAAAATAGAAAAATACATTTTGTTAACACCGTCAAATATCGATTCAAATATTTTTCAGGATCGATTACAATGATAGGTATAACTGGCCCCTAAGGCCATTGAAAACCTACCGGAAAGTATATTTCTATGAGATTGTTGACTAGTGTTAGCTAAGAAGACACGTGGAAGATAAGGTCTATCCGAATGTTTAACAATGATTCAATACCTTTAAGATGGAATTCGTGAAGTTATCGAGGACATACAGTTGAAAATGTGCAAATCGTTGACCTCATAAACAGACCTTGTAACCCACAAATTTTCCAAAAAACGAGATTTCCGGATTAAAATATTCTTGCGTTCATTTAAAACTGTCTCATGAGTCCAAGTCATGAAGTTCGTTAAGTATTATGTTTTTTGAGTTCTAACCTATGCATGTACAAATATATAAGGAAATATAATAGTAAAGAAAATTTTCTAGAAAATGGATTTCAAATATCATACATATTTGATGTATGTGAAGTTACTAAAGATGTCATGGAAAAATTCTTGAAAAGGATATGGTGTTACAACCGTAGACGTCGCAGCCATTTGGCTGAAATCGTTTTTGAATCTCTTGCCGAAAAACCCTCCATCCATTACGAAACGAAATCATTTACTAGTGCTTTTGCTTTGAAAAGTTTTAAAGTATTATTAAAAACATTTTTCTTTATTAGTTTTCATATTGGTCTAATTCCAAACCATGGCTCTTACATTAAATTTTATTTGTGTATATCCTAATCTTTTTAACAAATAATAAATATTTTGTTTCTGCCACATTTCCTTGAATCAAAATACCAAGTTATCGATATTTTTCTTTGTCCTTTCAAACTGACCCTTGTATTTCGTATAGTTAAGTTTTCTGCATTATCTCTTCGTACTGTTTCCTAATAAAAAAGTTGTTCCTCTACGTCGATTTCCAATTAATATCCTTTAAATCAGTAAGTTGGTTACCTTTTTACCCTAGAGACATTATAGTGTACTTTTTTAGACATTCATTCAAATAAGATTATTGTAAACTGCGGCGTACCTCAAGGTAGCAATTTGGGACCATTATCATTTATTTTATTTAATAATGAGAACAATGTGTTTTACTTGCAAGCATGATTTACTTGCAAAACAGGATTTTAAGTGTCCAAAAGAGATTCATAAGATTTTACCTTCGCTGTCTTACTTAAACGTGGCCTGCGTTGGGTTAAGAACTAGATTTCCAATACGTTCCAATTTTAGCCGATCGAACTATTCAGCTAGTTGTATGAATTATCAGTTGATTAATATTTTTCAAAAAAGACTTAATTATTTACTTCGTGCGTCGGTCTGGCCAATGACTCCGACATCTTTATCACAACCGGGAACCGGGCCGGGCCTCGTTCATTTTTATTGTTTAGTATTTTTCAATTGTAATTTAAAATAAATGTTACGATAGGCTTTCAACGTACTGTAAACAATATACTTAAGATTCCAGTTCTCCATATTTCTGGTGCTCGGCGCCACAGAACAGTTTGGAGAAGAGATTTAAAAGAGAATTTCATTTAATATTTGATTGCATTATAAACAAAACTTGGCTATTTTTAGAATACAATAAGAACTGGAAGCTATTAGTTTACTATTAGTAAATTTTAATAAAATTGTCTCAAAACATTTTTTAAGAAAAAGAAGCAATATTTTCAAACGAGACCCCTTTTTTATTATTTCTTCTGCCAATGAGAGTCATTCAGTCAGCTATTAACTTTTTTACGGATTTTCGAATCCTTGCATGTTTAGAAAAAAATCATGTAGTCAGTATTCTTCCCCAACAGCAAAATTACTACTTTTAAGGCTATTTTTATCCTTATTCAATGCCAAGTAATGGGAGCTAAAGCTAGATTCCAGATTTGAATAGCTCTGGGCGCGGTTTTAAATAGAAAAAATGAATTGCCATATTTCCAAAAAAGGAAAGATCGTTCAAAAATGTTTGTATTATTTGCCGCTCAGTTGAGAGTCTCTCTCATCTGATTTTGAAGAATTATTCTTATTTAAATAGAAAACTATAATCGATCTACCAGGCAAGCATGCTTTTAAGCAGGTATTATATTCGTTATCTGCTTTTTGCATTCATTCTCTCTTCCAAATGAAAAATAATAAAGCAAACAATGCGAGTTTTTGTTAGTTGGTTTTTTCTATCATACCATCCCGGTCGCGATCACCCACACTACTGCTTTAACCACTCCCACCTCTTTCAGTCTTTTTCGTTATCAAAACTCTCCTGGAAAATATCATAGTCAAAGAAGAAGAAAAATAGAAATAAGAACAAAACAAAACAACTACTATTGGCGAAGCTGAGACACATTTTTAAAACGAAATATGAAACAAGACAGAACAAACAAAAAATATTTATTCTTTTCACATAATAAGGGTATTCATGCAAACACAGAAAACCCATAGAAACCTTAAAAACTGTAGAATTTTCTATCGGTAGAAATCAACTGTCAAAATTTGTATGGGAAAAATATTCTGCAAAATATAGAATTTTATCTCTCAAATTTGAAGCAGAAATCGTAGAAAAAAAAACAGATAAATTTTGTGTTTGTTTCTAACGTTTCCGCAAATATTTCTAATGGGGTGTTCATGTAAGCCCTTTGCGGAAATTTATATTTGTCTACAAAGTAGAAAATTATATCGGTACATGAATACCCTTAATAATTATTTCGCCCAAATTAAAAAAAGTATGCTATATCAAAATTAAAAAATAAGTTAAAGAATATTACAGAAAAAATACGTATTATTTTAATTTAACTTCACCTTTCGTTTTTAGAATTAAAAATTGTGTAGACATTTAACAATTTGAATATTAAATAAATTTCCATACAAAATGAAAAGGAACAAAAACAAAATTATATTTGTTCCTTGCTTAGCAGCATGATCGCCTGATACACAAATTTGAAAAGAATTGCCACATGAATGGGATGTTTGTGGCGGAAATCGAATGCTTTTTAAAAATAATTAATCAAGACGATTGATTGCACTTTTTAGCACAAAAATAAAATAAATATGCTAAATTATAGCTCTTCCCTCAACATTAAAAATCTTATTCATTAAAAATCTTATTCATAAACAGTGTACCAGGTGAACATACTACGTAGCAAGGATTGTTTTCGCTATCTGCTCTTGTAAAAAGAAAAAAACATATGTTAACAGTGTTACTAAAGAAGGAAGGGAGGCACAGAGAGAGAGAACACAGAAGTATGACGAAATGCAAACAAAATACTTTCTTTATCATCATGAGCGCCTAGTGAATTATTGTTATTTTTTGTACAAAGCGGGTATTACAAAGTCATAAGGATCTCTATCTAGGCGGCCGCTCAATCGGATTTGATGTACCAGGCGATCATGTCGCTCAAGAAGGCACAACGAAATGTTTGATTTTATCTTCCTCTGCTTTCATCAATTATGCTTTTCTATTCATATTCTCCTTTTGAATTGTAATGCCTACTAAATTATCTATGTACACTAAAAGAAATAGAAGATAGTGTACAGTAGTTAGGTGATCGTGGTTGTATAGTTTAAAAAAAATAAACTAACACAACACGCGTATTTTTTGACTTTGTTTTTTTTCCCTTGAAAGTGTTGATGAAGGCCAGAATGAAGAGCTTAAAACCTACTACGCTTCATGAACGCCTGGTGCGCAGGAAAGAATTTTTTAGAGTCGTTATCTTCCTGTTCGCACTCTTAAATAGAAAGTGAGGTTGTGAATTAGAAAAAGGAAAATAATTTTTTTTCTTCAGAGAATAAATATATAAAAGAAAAAGAAGAAAACAAAAAAGGTGAGGGAGTTCAGACTCAGTGGGATAAAAATAAAGCACTTTTTAAGTTATTGACCTTTTTTTATATACAAAAAGTAATTAGTAATTAGTTAAATTGAAGTTATGATTACTTCGTATAAACATTTTGTAATATTAGTTAATAATTACTGAAAAGTTGAATTAAAAGGTGATGTAGATGTTTATTTCTTTGTGTTCCACGTATTGGTATTAAATCACCAATAAGAGGAGTTTAAACTAAAATATGCCTTTTTAAATACTTGCTTCAGATGCTAAAGGTTTTAACCTTCCATTAGAATCGCAAGTTTGAATCAAAAATTAAATAAGCTTTTATATTTATTTATAATGTACGTTTTGTTTTATTTCTTTTCTTTAGAACGATATTATTATAATAATTGATTGAGATTGAGCATCGAAGAGGGATCCTTCGGTGATCCAAAAGGGCCACAGAGTCATAGTTTCTAGATAGCACATGTACCAGGTCAATAGCAATTAGCATTTGGAATATATTGTATTGTATTTCAATTTAAGGTTTCATTTTCTAGAGCTTAAATAACATCTCGTACTTAGGCATCCAGATGGAACCAATCAGCAATTCAATCAACCACATGGATAAGAACGAGTTCCATTCTATGCCATCAAGACATGCGACTTGACTGGAAGTGGTGGACCACTTAATAAATAGCCTCTTAAGGAAATCCCGCAAACAAATTTTGTTTCAAAGTTGAAAGTTATGGGGTTTTCCATGGGTAAAATAAATCAAATTATGCTTGATCGAGATCTGTCAAAGCACAAATTTTCCCTGTTCTTGCATTCCATGGGGGAAAAATAAATCGATTTATTTTTGATTCAAGATCAAATCTTTACATCTGGATTTTCGGCAGATTTACCCCTCTTTGCACCAGTATACTGCTGGGAATTTGACATCTCTACCGGACTCGCTAACAACTACAAGAAGTTTCACTAATACAATGAAACGAAAAAAAAACAATTGCAATCGTGTTCCATGTGCCACGAAAAATCAATTTTTGAAGGAAATCTGAATTTACCCATGGAAAACCCCATTAATGTCAATTTGAAAGATCACGCTGAAGTAAGTTTTCACGGGCGCAGACATTTTTCGTTTTTTTAATACCATATACCCACTGCTTTGCGAACAATATGTCGAACTATGACACATGTGGAGTGGTGATCACAAAACAAAAACAGAAGAAAAAATATATTTTTTTCAAGTAAAAACTACACAATTGAACTGATAATACTTTATAACATTTATTTTCAATAAAAGAAAAATATCACTAATTCCACTAGTGGAATTAATGTAATAAATCTTAGTTATGTTTTTACAATTTTAATTAAACGAATACGACTAATATTATGATGTTTTAATCTGCGTTTGGCAGTTACAGAATTTTGTTTCATTTAAATTTGTGATTAATACAGATGTTTTGTGGTTTTTCTCTAATTTAACTATGATTTTTGTTTTATTAATATGCCATTATAAAAGAAATTTTAAATTTATACACGTTTTAATTTAATGAACAATAAAAAGGAGGTATAGTTGATTTAAAACAGAAACAAAATATACTATTTATTTTTGAATTTTTGTGTCTATATAACATTTTTATTCACATTTGTTCCTCTTCTGGTTTCGTGTTGTGTAGTTTTTGAATGCGCAAATTTAAGCAAAGTTTTCTGCAAGGAATGTGTGCTTTATTTTTGATTTGTTTTTAAATAGAACAGAAAGAAAACAAAAAACTTTACTTCTTATTTTTATAATAATGTATATATTTTCAATTAAGATATTTTGCAAAATTTATTTTATTCTTACGAATTAGGAGGATTATAACACTTAATGAATGGAGTAATATCGACAATCAAAATAGAGAAGAAAAAAGAAAATAAACAAAGTGGTAAAAAGAAAACAAAATTAAATTAAATTAATTTATAGAAGCGCATTTTTGTTGTTCATCACTATTGCACTTAGTTGGCTGTTACTCGACTGTTCGCGTAAAATTGTTGGGCAGACAACAGCAACGTCAGCACATAGATGCAAGCAGCAATCCAACAGTTGTAGGCGTTCTGTAAAGAAAAGAAATATTAATAACCAAATTAATAAAGAAATAAGAGTGTGAAAAATTAATTAGAAAAGATAAGTATTTAAGATTTAAGTATTCAACGATGATGGGGAGAGAGAGGCTTGTTAAAGGTACACGGGTTGACCTTTGGGCTTAAGTAGCGAATTATTGAGTGTAAAGAAAAGTTCGGTACAAAATCCGAGAAACCAGATGTTAACAATCATTTCTGTGTGAGCTCACGGTTAAGAGAAATAAATTTGAACTTTATTTTTGTACAAAATTTGAATGATATGTTAGTTTCTTACAAGAAGTACAAAGTACAAGTAGGAAAAGATGGTCGGAAGAGAGATTCAATACTTTTAGACTTCTAAGTGCAATTTGCAAGTAGAGGTTGTAAAATATTTAAATTGCGGTTCAAGAATTTTAAACTGGCCCATTTCGATGAGAAAAGGCAAGGTTCAACCTATCGGTGTTAACTTGGCATCAAAAAGTGGTCGATTTTTGTAATTTTTGTCTTTAAAGTTGACCAATTAAAGGACCACCCTTTAATTTTTTTATTTAATGAAAGAAGATAATCGCGAAAAATTCATAATAAATTAGAGGATTTTATTGAGATTATTTTACGGACAAAAAAGGTAAAAGGTGGTCATTATTATTATTATTTTGATATAGACAAAGGTTTATGGGAGCGTTTTTTTCGATTTTTTTTCTGGGATGGTCAATAAAACGTTAAGGGGGTCATCCCATGTGATGAGTTCAAAAAATCGAATTTTTTTTTTTTTCATAAATTGCTAGTTTAATATGTCTAGAATACGGTAGTAAAGGGATTTTTCAAAATTCGAAGTCGTTTTAAAGATACAGCAGGTCCATGTTTAGAACCAGTGCTCCACTATCGTAAACGTCTTTATTTTATTTTTGTTGTTCTGTAATAATTCATGTTAAATATTAATTACATTTTGTATTTTGTGCGTGTGTTAGGCTTTAATTGTACTATTATCTTACTAACAACTAACACATGCACTTATGATGAGCCTCTGATCGTAGTTTGAAGCTTGCTATAAGCTAACTACTTTCTGAAAATTCTGAAGTGTAAAAAAAAAATATGGGGTAAAGTATCTTACATACATCGGCGATGGTGACAGTAAAACTTACAAAGGGATCCTACTTATCATCTTTAATGAAGGTTTTGAAGGTAATTTGAAATTAATGTCGGTCATGGGATGCCCTATAGGCCGCGAAGCCCATACTTATGTTGAGAAACGTGATGAAAAGCGAATCTCACGTTCTGAGCGGCGCGTAAGTGATGCCGTTAAACAAGCCAGAATTGATTCAAGAGCTGAACAATCTGCTTTGAAAGAGTTTCAAGAAGAAGAGGAAGGAATACTCTATGGGCCAGGCATCGCCGATTGAAATGTAAGTTGATATTTTCATAGTTAAGAGGACTTGAAACTTTAAACGAGTTTTTCTCAAAACTGTGTTTTTCAAACTTTCCTCCATCGTATCTCAAAAACAGCTTGACCGAATGACTTGAAATTTGATGGGTTGGATTCAGAGCATGTAAACGCATGGAATGAACTATCGACAAGCAAAAATTCCAAATATTTCGATTTTTTTATAGCAAAAAAAAAAAAAAAAAAACGCAAAATTCGCGACTTTTTTTTTCAAATGTCTCCCAAAAGTCCAATTTTTGGAATATTCATTCGATGATAGTTCATTCCATGCATTTAGGCTCACAGATTAAAACGCCGTTTACTTTTTTTATTTTAGTTAAGCCAATCGGCCGGAATCGTGGAGGAAGTGCGAGCCCATTTTTTCAAGGTGGTGTTGTTCACACCGGTGTAACTCGTGTTCTTTACAATATTTTTAATTCAAATTTTATATTTATACTGTAGAACTATGTTAACAAATGATAATTAACTTAATAAAGTTGTATCTATTTACTGGTCGTAAAAAAAAATCCTAAAAATTCCTTAAAATACAAGCCGTCACATGGGATGACCCCCTTAAGTGTTTATTTTATTTGTTATTTATCTTCAAAAATCGACCACCTTTGTTGTTAACCGATGTTTTGGTATATTAGTTGGTTCTTACAGAATTCACGAACTTTGCAATTAACTCACAGAATTAAATATTTAACCTCCATTTTCAACATGGTCCTAAAAGAATTTCTAAGTGTGAAATTCATTTACCAGAAATGTACCGTTATTACCTAAGGAAATGTTTTACTTAGTTGATCTTTGACTTTTCGCTATAAATTATACAGTGGGAGTTTTGAGGTCAAATCTTGGCAAACGTCCTTTCTGACTGGTGACTAAATTTTACGTTTTTTATCATTTAAATTGTATACTATTTTATTCAGAAAAATACGTCTTATTTTGATTTTTATATGACGTTTTAAGAAAACAAATCAATTCGATATTAGGTTTTTGTTTTGTAGAAAAGTCTGTGGGACGTCCTGTACACTAAAAATCAGTAAAATTAATAAAAAAAGGAAACAAAGTTTTGTTTAACTTTGAGCATGAAGAAAAACATTTATTCAAAAATTACGTCCCCATTCTAATATTTAAGTGCATAATTCGTATTTATTTAATTGGCATACTGTGGTTTATTCTTTTTCTAAATATGGTTAACTCTTGGTTTTATGTCAAAAACCAATTGTTCAAGTGTCATTTTTACGAATTGTTGGAATTTTTCAGAATCGATATAAAAATATTTATGTACCCTGTTCAACAAAAACAGTTGGTACAGGGGGTCATTCCGTAAAACGATTATCGTCAAGCGATAGAGTTTTGACGATAGTCTCACTTCACGTAAGACGATAATCGTCAAAACGGTATCGTCTGTCATTGATTTCCAAATAGCAAATTGAAATAAAATGAAAAAAAAAATGAAAACTCAGAAAAAAAAATAAAATGAATACTGTTATGGAGACAATCGACCCTCATCTCTTCTAACCTATATGTAATCATATTTGTTCTTTCTTTCTCACTTGTCGTAAAACAATCCATTATAGTTTTGTTCAAAATTTTTCAAAAAAGGTCTTTATAAATATATTGGAAACAATAAATTTGCCAGACGGTTTGCTGTAACTATTAAAACTTTGAGTGGCGGGGGGTACCAATGCTCTTGCACGAAGCATATTATCCAAAATAGTTTCACAAATAAATAATTTACATGTTGAAAATTATAGTTACATCGTCGCAGTCGGCGGCAAAAAATTAAAACAGTAACAGTAAGAATAAACACCACAAAATAGTTGATCAGTTTGGTAAAAAGCAATTTGTTGCAAATTTTCACAATTTCCCATAGACAAAAACAAAGTTTAATAACATTTTCAAGTTATCGAACAAGCTTTATCTTTCGTTGAGTTCATTTTGACATTTCAGTAATCTTATACTAAAAGCGATAGACGAAACGATAGTGACAAAGTTACGTGAAGCAAATTATTGACGATATCGTTAATGATAATCGTTTCGAAAATTACGGAATGACTCCCCAGGCCTTTTGTACAAGCTTTTTCCAAATCATTGGCGCCTGATGTACCCTCACTACACTTCATCGGGAAAAATGTCCCTAACAAAAATTAGCAAGCAACTGACATTCCTTAAGGAATTTGTATTGTAATTTTTTGAACAAAATTGTACACCCAACATGATCGTTGTATTCCACTGCTAATAGAATGGACACAATCAATACAATCGTGCGCTTGTTATCTATATCTCAACAGAGTTACCATCATCACTCTCAATTGCAAGCAAAGAGCTTATTCAATGGAATTTATTAAGGAGCTTTTGGGTTTTGAAGCTTTTGAGAACAAATATTATGAAAATTAGTATGTTGAGTGAAACATTGGGCAGATTCAGACAACATAAGGGAATTCATTTAAAGTCAACTGCTTTCTTTGAAAGTACGTTTTTAGCAAGGCAACTGGTTAGTGTCATAAACTTCAAATTCGGAAATTTACTTCACCAACCTCTTCTTTCAGTTGATCATGCAAAAACTACTAAAAATAGCAAACCACAAGTTCATCTCGACTTGTATTTTGTATTTTAAATAAATATTAATTATTCTTTTACCAATTTTAAATATCTACATAAAACATAAAATGAAATTGTGCAGAAAATAAATAAAGTTCAGCTTTGAGTTGACTGAAAAACATGATCAACTGTCATCTTGACATAAGTAGACTTGATAGTTAGGGACATTGGGCAGGTTCAGCCGACATAAGGGACTTGAAAGTAAGGCAAGTTTCTAGCATCTGATTGGCCAGCTGCCAAAAAATTGCCTTCCAATTAAGGCAACTTTATTGGAAAGTTGACTGGAAAGTTAGTCAAGAAAAATCTCCCTAACTATCAAGTCAAGTCAACTTATGTCAAAATGACAATTAATCATGTTTTTTCATTCGACTGAAAGCTGAACTTTATTACTCAATGATTTATGTATTTATTTTCTGCACAACTTCATTTAATGCTTTTTGTAAAAAGCTTCCTTGTAAATTTGGAAAAGAAATAAGTAATATTTCTTTACAATACAAAATACAAATCGTGATGGACTTGTAGATTGCCTGAGGAGTGTTTTGTAGAAAATAATGATTTTGGTAGTTTTTGTACTATGAAATTGAAGTAGAGGTTTGTGGAGTAAAAATCTGAATTTGAAATTCATGACACTTGAAAAACTAACTAGTTGCCTTGGTCAAAATTTACGTTTAAAGAATGAAGTTGACTGCAAATGAAGTCCCTTATGTTATCTGAACCTGCCCATTTTCTAGACCAAATTTCAAGTCAACTTTCCAATAAAGTTGCCTTAATTGGAAGGACATTTTTTGGCAGCTGACCAATCGCCTGAACCTTGTGATATTATTGTTTAAGTGATTTTGTATTTTAATAACAGTGAAGTGATGTGGTGTTAATTACGTATTAGTAAATGACTACAAAATCTAAAAAGGACTTAAGTACAAAAACATTTTATGGCCATCTTAAAAATAAATCGGAAGCTGTCAGAAAAGCTGCAGATGGTTTTTTCTATAAGCGAACGAAAGCAAAGGCCACAATTCACCAGCAAACGATATCCCACGCATTTTTCTCTCGCATTTGCAGCGATTTATTTTTATTTAAGGATTCCGTAATTTATTATGAATTCCGTAATTATTATATTATAGATGTTATTATTTGTGATTGGCATCTTAAGAATTCGATCAATGATTTTCGTTAGGTGAATATCTTTATTTTCAATTTAAATAATAAAGCATGGATGGTAGCCCTCTAGATTTTTATCAGAGCTTTTAGCAATTTTACAATATGCAATATGGAAACCCTTTTTTTTTTCTTTCCTACAACTAAGTTCAATTTCTTGGTAGTAAGAGCAAGATACAGACATAATGATCACATTTTGTAATGAAATTCAACTCTCATTTAAATTATACAAGCAATTAGTAATTAACTTAAATTTAATTTAATTTAACTTAAATTTAATTTAATTAAATTTAACTTAATTTAATTTAATTACTTATTGATTTTTTTTGTAATCATTTTTTCCCAGCTCTGCTTAAACTGATGAGGTGAATAAAATGTTTTCAAACATATCCTGAATCGAGTATTTATTGGGTTTTCCATGGATAAAATAAATCAATTTATTTTTGATCTAGATCTGTCAAAACACGAATTTCCCGTTTTTCAATTCCATAGGCAAAATAAATTGATTTGTTTTTGATTTAAGATCAAATCGGTAAATCGGGATTTTTCGACAGATTTACCCTTTTGACAAAAAAAATTTGACAACTTGAAGAATTTACACTAAAACAATGGGCATCTTCAGACGACATAAGTGACATAAGTGAAAATAAGGCAAGTTTCAAGTATCTGATTGGTAAGCTGCCGAAAATTGCCTTCCAATTAAGGCAACTTTATTGGAAAGTTGACTGGAAAGTTACTCAAGGAAATTCTCCCTAACTATGAAGTCAAGTCAACTTATGTAAAACTGACAGTTGATCATGTTTTTTTCATTCAACTAAAAAATGAACTTTATTACTCTATGAATTATTTATATATATTTATATATACAATTTCATTTAATGTTTTATTAAAAAGGGTTTCTTCTCAAATTTGAAAAGAAATAAGTTAAATTACTTTAAAATACAAAATAAACATCGTGATGGACTTTTGGGTTGCCTAAAGATTTTTTGTTAGACAATAATGTCTTTGGTAGTTTTTGTACGATGAACTGAAGGAAGAGATTAGTGAAATTGAGTTCAAAGTTTGAAATTGAATTTATGGCACTTGAAAAACGAACTAGCTGCCTTCGTCAAAATGTATGTTCAAAAATGCAGTTGTCTGCAAATGAAGTCCCTTATGTTGTCTGAACCCACCCAATGACAAAAAACAAAACAATTCTAAGTGTTCCATACGCCACAAAAAAACCAATTTTTGACGGAAATCTGAAATTACCCATGGAAAACCACATTTGTTTTTTTTTATTGATAAAACGATGAAAAGCAAAGAGAGGTATCAACGAAAAACATTGGTTTATTGTATAATGCAAATTTGTGTCCGATTTAGATGATGAACTGCTGTTTGTAAGCAAATCTTTCACTTTGACAGTTCAACACTTGAAACTAATCTCCTAGAGCTAAGTTCTGGATTGTTAGTATGTTTTTGTTTGTAACTTTTGCTTTAAATATTTTGGTTTTGAACATTTGTTTTTCGTAATTTTGTCTTTGTAAACCTTTTTTTTATTAGTGTGTTACTATTTTGTTTTTTCAAGTACAGTAAATACAAAGTTTAAAACTCATCAGTTTTGAAGTTTCAATAAGAAATGGTGTTATAAATAAGCTAAGCTCTTGACAGTGTCGAAACAATCTTCTTGCTATATTTATTATTGATGGAGAATGTTATAGCACAAATATATACATATGTACATATTACATGAAATAAGTTAACAACAAAAAAGAGTCATGTGCTGTAGCTCTATAAAAGAACCTTGTTTTCGATCTAAACACACATCATTGTTGTTTTGTTGCTTTTCTTTCAGAAAGAATATGGACTTGATAATTTTGCAGCACTAACAAGTGTCAATTTTTCTTAACAGCTGAGATGTAAATCTTATCAATTTAGTCATAGGGCGTGAACTTACATTAAATGGCAACCATCTCACGAGACCTTGAGCTTTTGTTCATAAAGCAAATTACAACCACCAAAGATCAAATCAGTTGCAACTTCTCATTTGAGGGATTAAATGTACGTTACCTGATTGTAAGCAGCATTTGCAGCTGAGTAAAAGTCCCCGATAGTTTCATAATTCTCTGCCAAGGGCAAATCCTCAATCAGTGCCACACTGTGGATGTAAAAGAACAATCCCATCAGCGTCTGAAATTCCAAAGAAAATTCAATTATTTAAGTATCGCATCAATTTAATTTAACTCGGAATGAATATTTCTAATAGAAAAAGAAAATAGTGCGTAGAGGATTTTTCTTGGCAAATAAATTGAATTTTTATTTTCTCAATCGATTTTGCTCGTTTTGCATGATTTTACTTACCAATTGGATGATTCCCCAAACAGAGATGATAAGACCGCAGAGGGACAATTTAGGACCACAGATTTTCATTTTGGGATTAGGTGGATGGATTCTCTTCCAACAGTTTGTGAATTAAAGCAAATAAAAAATATTTTATTAATCACTATCCTCTCTTTATTCCTGTTGGAATACGACGACGATTCTTTTCTTATTTTTTGGGTGAAGAAAAATGTCAGTCAGGTGAAAATCATGTGACAGCTTGATTGTTGAGGAGAAAAAAAAATATAAAATAAAATTTCAATAATATCTGGATGTTGGTAGACCTGTGGGAATTTTATGGAATGACATGGAAATGGATAAGAAATGAAGTTCGAAGATGTAATTTTTTGAGGGAATTTTGAATGTTTATTTCGTTTTGTTTTCCATTGAAGTCGATTGTTTGAATTTTTTAGAATTTAAAATTTAAAATGTTCTTCCAAAAGTGTATCATTAGAAAAACCATTTAGAACTCATTTATTGAAGGGTTCGCACGTTTATTCATGATTTTCTACGACTCAAAACAGATTGTTTGGAAGTTAAAGGGATTTTTTGAAAAGGGAAATTATCTTGAGTGTTTTAAATTTAAAATTTTAGCATTTCAATAAATAAATGCACAATTTAGCCAACAATCAATATACAGGAAAAATCTTCTCGTGACTTATGATGAAAAAATTGTTATCCCCAATCTTATTTCAAAAATGATTAGTTTCGCCATCCCAGATGTGGTCATTACAAAAGAATATACATACATGATAAGACAGTTCCTGAAAACTTAAGATGACCAAAAATGTCAGCTGTTTTTAAGAAAAGTGACCCGGATCATACATTAAACTATAGTAGAGTACTGCGGCCGGGCGGTTTATTGATTCAAAAAATTTCTATATACTTTTTTTCTTGACCTGATCTGCTTTTAGTAAAAGGTTTGTCAACCAAATTCTTAAAATTCTATGAGAAGATGCTTGAGATGAATATTGTATTTGTCTAAGATGGCTCAAAGAAGTTGAGAAACTTCAAATGTCAAACAGGGGTTACACTTCCGAATTTCAGAAAGTAGTAAGCTTATAGCAAGCGTCAAACTACGATCAGAGGCTCATCATAAGTGCATGTGTTAGTTGTTAGTAAAAAAATAATACAATTATAGCCTAACACACGCACAAAATACAAAACATAATTAACATTTAACTATTACAGAACAAAACATAAAATGAGAACGTTTACGATAGTGGAGCACTGGTTCTAAACAGGGGTTCCTCAAGGCTGTGTTTTAAGTACTTTGTTATTTTTCTTATATATATTAATGATGTTAAAAATCACATCCCAGGAGGTATTGTGATAGGTCATGTTGATATTAAGGTACTTCTTTATGTAGACGATTTCGTTATGTCAAATAACCCGTTTACTCTAACGCTTAAAAACAAAAGTACTGTGATAGTTGGTATCTTAAAATAAATAGCTCGAATTCTAAAACTATGGTTTTTAGATTATGCAACGGATCTATAGGTTATCGTCACAACAGAACTCTTGGAGACGGTATTTTCGAGGTCGTGAATGAATTTTAATATCTATAGGTTATATACTTCCATATAACTTAAATGTTTATGATAGTGCAAAACTTTGTTGATACAGTTTCCAAATTTAAAGTCTTCACCGCTACTACAGTGAATAGCTGCCTCTGCTTTGTTAATAAAATATACGGTTATGAGCATTTACAAGATCTAGAAAATATGTAAAGATATTTTTTCAAAGGCAAATGCGGATTACATTCTCAAGATAATGAGTCGAACAGACCTAATCCTTGAAAAACGACTTCTTAAGATAAATTTTGATAGTGATGGTGACAGCCCCATCAAAAACTGATATGGTCTAGCTGTTTTGAATGACTTTCGGATCACATTGCGAACTGATAATATTGAAGAATTAAATATATCTTTATACGACTGTATAGCTCGTATAGACACAAAGATTATATCAGAATTTTATGGAAAGAGTTTATTTTTCAACTTCAAGGAGTATTTATCGACAAATAAGTCTTACCCTTTGAGCTTGGTTTTTAAAATCAGAACTCAAATACTAGAAGAATGCAGAAATGCCGAGATATTTATTTCAACATATTTTAACGCAAGAAGTCACCACTACTCCTTTGCATGTTAAAAAAAAACCTCAACATGCAGATTATTTTCTTTTTAGCTAAACTTAAAGCCCTTTTTTACTGTTTTATATTTTTCAAAATGTCACAATCGACAGACGTAACTTTGAGGTGGTTAAGGACTTCTTCTACCTAGGCTCCGCTATGAACGTAGAAAACAACACCAGCACTGAGATCAAACGAAGAATTACTCTTGCTAACCGCTATTTCTTTGAGCTAAGAAAGCAATTGAGTAGCAAAGCCCTCTCTCGACGGACCAAAGTATCGCTATATAAGACCCTCATCATCCTCGTCCTGCTATACGGTGCAGAAGCATGGACTATGACAAAAGCGGATGAAAGCACCTTGGGTCGTTTTGAGAGAAAAACATAGAGGGTGAGTGAAGGAGAAGATGAAACGACGATCTGTACGGGTTGTACAGCGACGTAGACTTAGTCAGAATGGAGAAGTTTGTTAGGTGAGGCCCTAGTTCACACAGGACTGTAGCTCAACCTTAAGTAAGGAAGGATGTATATTTTTGTTTTTACTAAACTAAAATCCCAGATTATACCTAAATGTTTTTTAAATTTGTATTTACAAGAAGTTCTAAACATTGATTTATTTTTTGTTTTGATTAAACTAAAAGTCACATTTCTTTGGTAAATATATACAAAAAAACAACTCATTAAATTGGAACTAATTTGTAAAGTCATACTTACTCATTGTATTTTTATTTAAAGTTTTTTGTTTTTGTACGGCATGTGGCATTTTGCCATGCTTTGTAATAATTTCTTAAAATATGTTATTGTTTAATACGAATTGGCATCTTTCATTTGATTTATGATGTCTTTTACTACACGTCATACAGTCAAGGAAACAATTAATTTATTGAAGAAAACTTTCCTAGTTGCTAATTTCTTGGCCATATTGAATTATGTATATGCATTTTTGCAGTCGCAATTCGCAGCTTTAAAATATATGTTTATTTTCCAAAAACGTAGTCACAATTGACCACTAAAATCTTTTGATTTAATACGTTTAGTCTTTTTTCTATTTTTTATAGGGCTAGAGGTCCATGCCAATGTTTCTTAATTGATTTATTAGTAATACCATGAAGATGATATATATGAACTTATCTAGGATATACAGACGCTAATTGATCGTGGAAAGTTTCAAGAAATATAATGGTGGCCTTCTTTTTTATATCTAAATTGTCGCTTTTCATATACAAATGAATCTTTTATTTTTTTCAATTGTGATAATTAGACACTATCTAAAAAAAATTTAGATTTAAAGCCTTTTAAGCCTAGTACGCTGCTGATGCGAAACGAAAATTCTCATACAAAAATGACATGACGAAATCGTAAACGAAAAATTTCGCTGTGCTTTTCGTTTTTCAGTGCGCTGCTGAACGACGAAATGTGTCATTTTAGTGGATAGCTGTACTAGATTTCTAAGTACAATTCTCCACTCTTTTCGTTCTCAATTTAATTGCCCAGCATATTAATTGCTTGCGAAATTTTGACGTTTAATTTTTTTATTGAAAAAAAAAATTGTTTACTCGTGACTTTCGGTGTTTTGATTTGGATTTATCTTTGATTTAAAATTTAAAATAAAACGGATTTATCTAATGTGTTCCAACATTGCATTTCTGAATCGGAAACTAGGATGTTATTGGTGATGTGCAAAAAGTGATGAAGACAAGCAGTGAAATTTAACTTCCAGACAGAACTCTGGTTTACAATTTGCTGTCTCATCACCGACTTTTCTTTAATCGGCTTTAAAAAGTTATAAGAATATTCGCATCAGTGAAGAAATAAACTGAAAATTTTGCGGAGTCAATAAAATATCAATTTTGACATCTGCTCCATAATAACAATGTCAAAAATCATACCAAATTGATCCTCAACTCATTTACCTATAGGCATTGTATATATATTTTGATACACGCAGCGCCCTCAAGGCGTCGTGGAGATGAAATAAAAAATTTCGTTCCATAGGAGTACTATAAGGAATATATGTATATACAATGCTATAGGATTGTTTCCGCGATGAATATTCTTCAGTCATAACTTAATTTTGACCGAATGATAAAACTAGGAATTTATAAATACCATCTATTATTACTGTTCAAATTCGTAAAACTCCGATTCCACTATATTCCAAAACCGAGAACGAAACAATAATTTTGACAAGACGTCATCTGTCAACTTGAAGTCGGAAAATTTTGTGTGCAGAAAAAAAAGTAAGTTGCAAGTTGAATCAGAATCAGACGAATACGAAAAAACAAGTTTCACAAAGAAATACATAATTAAAAAAAAGAGAAAAACATACATATTTTTTAAAAACATAACACAACCTTTAAAAAATTAACAACATTTTAAATAAACTAAATTTATTTTTATGTTTCCAGTTCTTTGTTCACTTTTCTTTTGTTTATGAACGAAGAAGAAAAACTTAAGTTTTCTTATTTTTCATTTAATTTTCTTGTAACAAATGAATGCTGCTGATTCATTTTACGAAACCTTTAACAAATCTCTAGAGGGATTCGCTTTACAAACCGAAAAACTAATTAATGTTTCAATTAAATTTGCATTGAATCTGCGTACGCAATTCAATCAAGCAACTGACACCTTCCAGAGTCCCATCGAGTTCACTGAACTGCAAATAACTCTGCTGAAGGTGTTGCTTTTGATTCTACTGACAAATCTAATTTTGATTGGATTTGCGTGGCGAAAATTCGGTGAAGTTATCACCGAGAAATTCGTTGAACCAAGTAAGTTGGCATACGAAAATATGGCATCAAATCGAAAATGATTTTTGTTGTTTTCTTTGCACAGGCACTTTGAAAGAAATCGAGGAACTTAAACTGTCTGTTGCTAAATTGAAACTTCCCAAGGAACACTCGCCTAGAATCTAAACTAATCAAAACAAAATGTCTAATCACATTCGGAAGTTCTTTTCCCGTAAAAAGGAAGAAGCTAAATTTAAGGTAGGTTCCCAGAAGTTTGAAAATTCAATTTTTATTACGTCATTAATGACGTGGTTGATTGATTCCATTTGCAGCTCAAAGTAGGCAATATTGGAACTGGACATCAGCTAAATGCACCTGCTGCACCATCTACATCCAAACGGCAACAACCCAAAGACGTTTATGTTCCTCCGAAACGCCAAGAACTTAGCAATGAAGCAAAAGCCGCAGCAGCTGCTGCTTTAGCCCGAGTCCAAAAAAAAGACAACAAGGAATTCAATACTTCGTTGGCGGCAATCAAGGCGCAAGCTAAACGGGAACTGGAAGCCGAGAGAAAACTGAAGGAGGAAGCAGACGCACCATCTAGTTCGGAAGTACCAAAAGAAATCGTCGAAAATAAGAATCTGGCTTGTCATGGTGTGTTTTTCCGGTGTCCAATGATTGGCGAAGAAATTCTCCCCAAGAAAGAGTGGAAGGTGAAGATCAAGGAATTCCTCTACCAACAGCTGGAATCAGAGAAAGCCCTGACCGCTTGTCTGATCATATACAACTGTAACACTAAGGAAAAGGTATGTCGCAAGAATTTAATGGACAATTTGTGTTTGTTTCAAATCAATATTCTATTAAGGCTGAGGACTGCGTGGCAACGCTCTCCAAATACATTGAGAACCTCATAAACCACCCGAACGAAGAAAAATACTGCAAAATCCGAATGTCTAACAGGTAAGTCTCATAGTGCAAAAAAAATCTTATAATGCTTCAAAATTTGTGTGCATAGAATCTTTTGTGAAAAAGTTCGTTATGTTGAGGGTGCCTTGGACTTTCTAATAGGCGCTGGATTTAGGGAACTTGAAATCGACAACGAACCTTTTCTACTTTGGTGCAAGGACAATCTTGATGCAGACATGGATCTTACAGTCCTACTCGATGCCCTTCAGAATGCCGAACCGATTCTCCTCGAATTAGATCGAAATATTCAAGTCCTCTTACCAATGCAAGCAAAACGCACTGAATTGCCACCCGATTTCTTCCGTATCAGCCCAGAAGAGATAAAACGTGAGCAACAACTTCGAAGTGAAGCCATCGAGAGCGCACAGATTTTGAAGACAAAAGCAATGCGTGAACGTGAAGAACAACGCAATCTGAGAATGTATAAATTTGCTTTGATCCGCATCAAATTTCCAAATGGAATTTATATTCAGGTTTGTAGCAGGAATTCAATTTTAATTGTTTGGATATTTTTGAAAAAATATTTTGTTTTCATTTTTGCACAGGGCACATTTAATGTTTATGAAAAACTAATGGACATTTATCAATTTGTGCAATCATGCCTGGCAGATGAGGCAATGGAATTTAGCTTAACACTTAGTGGTAGCCAATTCTCTGATGAGGATTTGGACAAGTCTCTTTATGACTTGAGGTGAGTCTTAGAGATGTTTTAAAATCTGTTTTAGTTTATGTTTTTCTTTCGTTTTATCTTTAAGACTCATTCCAAGTGTGATGTTTCTGTTTATTGCTCCGTCAACAAATGGTTCTGATGAGAATTTTCTTAAAGAAGATCTTTTGATGCTTATCCAACCAATGTAATATCCTACAGTAGGTGATGAATGAACCATCTCTCTATCTCTGGTAATAACGCTCTTGAAAAAAAAAGCTTATAAAGCAGCACTTATGGGTAATTAAATTGTAGCTAAAAGATGAGGAATTAAATTATTGATTGTGGCTTTCGAAAAAATAAAGAAAAACTCGATAGACAACAGAAGAAAATGTTACAGATCATGCTTTCATTATCACACTACCATATTGTTGTTGTAATTTGTTTGAATAATTTTCCATTCTTATTCTTATTTATATATAAATCAAAGAAATTATGCAAAAAAAGAAAAACTATTTATTACTTCAGCAAAAGTTCGTTTTTTTAAATTTTATTTAAGGAAGAAAACAGTAGTCCTTGATTTAAATAAGTGTTCGTCTTTCTTTAAAGATCAAATCAAAATCTCAGATCTCAACTTGCAAAAACTGATATTTTACATAATTGGAACAAAATTCTGAAGATTGTTCAACGAAACATCAAATCTTAACTTTCAAAGATGTCGTGGATAAAATTTCACTTCGACTTAAACAATATCAGTCATTTAAATTCACCGGTCACCGGCTTTGTTGGGTATCGTATACAAAATGTAGGACTTTCATGATATATGAAATTTTAGTACATTGACAGGTGGCGCTGGTGATTCTTTCCCTCATTATTAACTATATTAGAATAAGTTCCTTGACGGCGGCGGTTAAGATGGCGACTCGGTTATTGCTTTCCTTGATCTCCCAAATCATCGAGCTTAACTTGCTCCTAACCAATCTGACTTGCTTCTTGGATTTCTAATTTTCTATAAATTCAAATTTAAACTAATTGGCTATCCTATTTTATATGATTGAGGACAAGTTGCATCGTTTAACAACATCTTTTTGAAATAGTAATCAAACAGATCTTTGATATTGAATATTGACAAGAAATAACCGTTTGACGAGTCTGTATTTGAGAAATCACTCCAAACATGTTTGGTAATCTGAGTCCTAAAAAAAATATAAATGTAAAACACGAGTCAATCATTTTAAACAAAAACACTAATAGTACATTTCCACCAACAAATAATCCGAGATTTAAGGCAAGTGATTTAAAATAAATCATGAGGTGTTTCCACCAAAGAAAAGGAGATTAATTTGACGTTTGGTTTATGTCATAACAACCAAACTTCAAATTATTCTCCTTTCGAAAAGAAAAAAAATATGTATTTGTTCACTCATCATCTGTAAGTAATTAGTTTTATTATATTCTTGTACATATTTATTATTTTTGTATACTTACATTTTATTTCGTCTGTGATTTCTTGAAAGTTGTTTATTGTTTTGAATTTGAGTCATATGGAAGTGAGACAGATAGTTTTTGTTGACATTTCCATCTGTCAATAAACGAAATTGGCGTTTAAATGGGTCGGTTCAACAATTATTCTCCGAAAAAAAAGTTTGTTTGATTTGACAAACTAATGTTTCCAAGTAGATTTCAATGAGGCATATTCATAGATGTTTACTAAACTCTTGCTAAGTTGTTACTAAGCAAGTCCAGAGTTTAGGCTATTCATAAATAAATGTAAACCTAAGTTTAGGGCTAAGTCTGTGGTTTAACTATAAACATAGGAAATGCTGTGTTTAAGTAGTTATTATCACAGCCAAATGTCATATCTTATTTTTATTTGTAAATTGAAAAAGTAAATCATATAAAATAAATTGTACGTCAACTTGCTGTCCAGAAAAATGTCGATTGATACCGCAATTGAAGACCAGTTTTCTTGCCGTTCGCCTTTTATATTTTCCTTGTTATTCATCTTAAATATTATAGAACGTTGTTTATTGCTATTTTTTATATTTTTTATTAATTAATTTTGTTTTTCTTACTTTTTTCGATATCCAATTTGAGGAATGACAGCACAAAATAAAAACATTGAAAATATAAAAGTATTTTTTTGCTTTGACCTGTCATTTGAAGTATAATTGTAGTAGAATACAACCTTAAACTGGGGTTTTACTAAACACATCAGGAAAATTGACTATGAATAAGAGCTGTGTTTATTTAATCAACAAGCCTTAAACTATAGATCAAGAAATAACGACTTTAGTAATTCTCTATGAATACGACCCAATGAGTTTTATTTGAAATCTTCATTTGAGGAGATTAAAATTTGTATAATAATTCTTCGAGATTTCAAGGAGATTTGTGACAAATCTAGCTAAATCTCGGTTTAGTGCCAAGTGGAAACGTAGTATAATAAAGATAAAAATCTTCGGTAGCTATATTGGTTTGCCTACAAGCTAAACCTGAAATCAGACTCATAAACTCTTTTAAGTATGCGTGTCATTTCTCCTCTTATTTACGACATTTCCCCTAAAAATTCAGTAGTTGATTCTATGTATGTGTGAAAGCACGTCCAAATTACGAATACAACAATAGCCGCGTATTATTATCACCATGATCTGATCCGGATCAACCTGGTCTGAGAACGTGGTCCGGTGTGGGGGGGGGGGGTAAGTTTGCCCGTCGCGTTCCCTGTCTTAAATTGAATAATAGGTTGTTGTTCAAACAGAACTCAATCAAGACTAGCGGTCACAAATGTGTGTGAAAAAGCATATCGCGTAAAAAACAATATCGCTGCCATCCTATTTTGGAAATTTTAAAATTCTACGATTTTGAATATCTATGATTCAGTGAGTGAGTGAAATCGCCATATACTGCTTTTGCGTATTTTGAAGTTCTTTCAAAATTCGGCAAAGTGCATCATGTTTCATTTATACTCTGTTCAACAAAAATAGTCAGTACAGGCCTTATTGGCGAGCTTTTTGCAAAGCAGTGGCGCCTGATGTACTCTTACTACACTGCGTCAGAAAAAATACCCCTGAGAAATTAGTAAGCCACTGACATTCCTTAAAGAACTGTTGTTGCAATTCTTCCCCAAAATGTGTACCCACTGCAAATGGAATACTGTCAATTCAATCGTACGTTTGTTCTTTACATTTCAACAGAGTTACCATTATCTCTTTCAATTATAACCAAGAGCTTATTCAGTAGATTTTATTAAGGAGCTTTTGGGTTTTGAAGCTTTTGAGAACAAAACCCTATCAGAGCTTTAAAAATGAATCGCTTATGCAAACCAATGAAATCAGAGTGAGAGGAAAATGGCCTATCTTTCCTGTACTGACTATTTTTTGTTGAACAGAGTACAGCACTTTAAATTTTGTGAATTTCAAGTTTTTGACTTCATTGGTTTTGAAACTTAAACGGTTTGTTCAAGTAAAAAACATTTCAATATATATAAATATTGTGCATTTGATTTATGATGGATATTTATGAACAGTGTTTTCCAGAATTTTATATAATCCACATCTATTTATCATAACTAAAATCACATAAGCACCAAATAACTGAAATTTTAACGTAAACCTGAAAACTGAAAATTGTTTTGAAAAGTGTCCAATGTCAAATCGAGCACAAACTCAATAGCCCAATTATTGACTTCACTCAGTTTGGGACAAGTTATATCTATTATTAAAATAAATAAGGCGAAACGTTTGAATAGATTTGTTCATGTGTTTTCTTCCGATTAGAAACACAAACTATATATCGATCGTTTGGAAATCACTCAGAAATTTTTTGAGAAAAAAATTTAAATGGCACCATTAATAATGCAGATATCTTTTTACTTGAAGGAAAATAATTTCTGAACAGCTGATTTTATTCTGACACTGACTTGTATTTCTATTTTATACAATTTCAATGACAGATGTCTGTCAAAAAAAAGTTTACCCATTCATTTCACTCAGGAAATTTTGTTTAAGACAGAAATGTTCAATGACAGAAATGATTTCAACAAAGAAAACCTTTTCCAGAATTTGTCACTTGAATCTACATTGTTATCAACAATAATAAAATTCTGTATTTTAATTTTTTTGATTTCATAAATCTGAACTGGCCCTTGTTGTATTTTTGCCGATTCGTTGACAGAAACAAGTCAAATGAAAGGACGCCGCCGCCGCCCCAGCTGTTTCACCGGTTCTACGGTTAGTTTTGCTTTTTTCGTTTTCTTCCTTTCTCTTCTTCCATATTTCAATTTCATTAATTTTGATTCATCCAAAGCGAGGAAATCCAAATACCGATTCACAGAAAAATGATAAATTATTGGTTTAATAATTTACAAGAAACATAAAACTGAAATTAAAAATCACATCAAGAAATAAATTAAAAAGGAAAAAGTAATTTTTTCCCTTGGATGAAACAAAAAGATAAAAAGAATCATAGATATCTGCTGCATGCATTCTTTTAAGTCGCTATCTACGCGCACCGCAGAAAAGCAGAATCCAGTTAACAATTCACAACAGTGGGATTTTTCATGGTATGATGGATTTTAATTAAGTTTTAATTAGTTTAATTTGATTTGCTCTTGGCTCTTGCAGCCGCACTACTGTGGCGCAGCCGATCAATCAAGAATTTTCTTTATTAATTTTCTATTTTTACATTTTGAAGGTCTACGACAGATACGAGAAAATGATTGATGAGCAATTAATTGATGAAGTTGAACAACATGGAGTTATCTATAATCGGCAAAAATATTGCATCAACATGGGTGCTGGTTCGGCAAATGGCAATAGCAGTGGTGGTGGAGTCAACAAGTACGAAACAAAGGATGAGGCTTGGCAGGAAATCGCCATGAATTTGAGATCTGACGGTAAGTCATCTTTTCATTATTTTTTTTTTTAGTTAAGGAAACAAAATTCAAAGCAGAACCCTTTAAATGTAAAGTTTTTCTTGGGCAGTAGGTTTTTTTGTCAGTCAAGTATTATGCTTAGGAATTAGTAGTTCCAATTAGAGAAGGTTGGTAGTACAACTAATTTAATTGTTGTTGCATTTTATTGCACAGAATCATTAAAATTTGCCAATACTAGAAGCCACACAAACGATACCATACTTAGATATGGTTTAGGATTTTTCAATAAGAGTTTTCATTTGCATGTCTGCACATTGCAATGAGTGGCAAATATTGTACCTGGTTAAACATTCCACACTCATGAAGTGCTGGTAAAAAAAGAGTATCGCTCGTCCGGACAGTAGGTCCGAAATTGTGCTACTGAATAGCATTTATAAAATGATTTGAGGCAAGAGACCACCTTTTTGACCACTTTTTGCCATATGGGGCCACTTTGGGACCACGCCAAATTTTCGGCTCAACTTTCCATTGCCGCAGCACGAATTTCGACACGCGGTTTTTTTTATTTGATAGATAATAGATATGCACAAATAAATAATAATTATAGCAATTTTAGAGCGAGGAAACATTTATTTCTATTTTAAATTAATTTTCAAAGTTCACTTTTTCACATAAAAAACACGCAAAAATGGTTGATTTTGACATTTCTTCCCTGTTTTTTGTTCAGTGTTGCCATACTTGTTTTTTTTCGTTGGGGATTTCTTTGTTTTTAGTGCTCAAATGCGAAAAGTACTTTGCAATACCCAAACTCGCACCCACCCCAAATCCTATAGTGATTCCAAGCAGGGGGGTTGCAGGGGGGCAGCATGCCCCCCCTTACATACCTAGCTCTTAGTATACCGTAGTATCAATTAAAAAAAACTTGTTTTAGGCTCAAAAAACGCCATACAAAAAAAGTAGGGTTAAGTCCGAAAAAGAAAATATTTTTTTTATGACTTAACGGTGTTTCCTCGCCTTAAAATTTAAAACATGTTCTATTGAGACCCCTACCTAACTGTACAAAAAAAATCAGAACGAAAATCGTGCTGCGGTAATCGAAAGTCGCCCCAAATTCAAGTGACAGCTGTCAAAAAGACCAACTCCGAAAAAGTATTACCAGATTGAAAACCACACGTCTTAAAAAGCCAGCCTTAATCCAGTTTTTAAACGTCTCGTATAAAATTCCACGACGGCCCTTCATAAGCGTCTTAGATCGTGGATTACTTCAAAAAACTAGCCAAACAGTTTTAAGCAGGCTTTCTGAATGGTTATTCAGCGAAACACCAAATGTTCTGCCTGAAAAGTATAGCAAAAAGTTTTTTTATCGCAAAGTACAAATGTGTATATGTTTTAATTTGGTTTTGATGCAGCCTTCGATTCCATTGACCGTGTTGCCATGTTCCATAAATTATATTGTCTTAAAATGTCACTGAAAATTGGAAGTTTATTTGAAAATTCTTATAGAAATAAACGTTATCTAGAGTGGAAAATAACTATCTGATTGGGTTGCAACCATTTCAGGAGTAAGATAGAAATGTACTCTGAGTCCTAGCTTCTTTGTAGTCTTTTTAGATGATCTGATAGATTACCTTGCTGATGAAGTGTTCTTTGATGATACTACTGTATTGGGCCCAAGCTTGGGGAAATAAACAATTCGACTCAGTCGACTCCTTATTTAATTTGTTTAAACGAGTGTTTCAGTTTCCATTAAGCACTCCAAACTACAATGTCATTCTGCAAATAGGAATCTCATCTCTGTTTATATGAACACATATTATTGGAAAGTGCCCAGTACTAAGCGAAACTAGAAGACTAATATTTTGAAGCAGCAGATGTACAAGTCTTGAGTGATGTAAATGAGATTTATGTCGTCAAAGTTTTTGATTATTGCTAAATTGCGAATCTACGAAGACTTTTTGAAATTTGTTCTTGCATTGTCGAAGAAAAACTAAATACCTATGAGCAATTATAGCGATGTTAAGTATGTGATATCTCCATGAGAGATTGGTTACGCTTTAGCCACAGTAGACAGCATTGAGTTTTCATAGTATTAAATTGTACCGAGCTTATCATACGCTGGTGTGCTTTTGGTAATCCACATCCAAATGACAGAGTTTCAGACAAAAGAACATTATTTATAAAAATATGGTCAGGTGTTCGAGACATAACGGAGCCCTGAGGCACACCAGTGTTTATTTTGTGAATATCAAATTTGAACCCGTCCGAGAGGTAATTTTTAAACCAATAAATAAGTAAAACTTTTTCAGCCAAATGGCGGTCACGGTTACGCAGCACCATATCCTTGATTACTTCACGAATTCCGTCTTTAATGCTTTGCATGGATTGTGTGAGCATTGGCATATACCATGTTTTGTAGGTGATACCAAAAAAAGTCCAACGGTCAGTAACTTTTATCACAAAATTCCTATTGTTTCGTTGCTTGTGTGGCACGTATCTCTGCCACTTTGTTTAAAAAAAAATCGTAGTCCACATCAGTATCATCCAATTTCGGCCATAAAAACTTTATTAATCATAGTTCGATGGAAAGACTTTTCAGCTTTCAAAACTGACAAAAGCATTTCAATGATCTGCGATAATACGAATACTTGAGCTTTTGTGTTAACTCAACTTTAAATACCTTAAGAACTAAGTCCATACAAAATATGTAGTAATTTTGTTTATGGAATGCATAATTCCAACCATCAACGAGAAATGGACAAACTTGGGTTTTAGTTGAGCGACTCAAACGGATTCTTCATATCACTTATTCATATCTTGTCCAAACAGCTCAAATTTTCCCATCAGTTTCACTATTGCCAGCCGAAAAGGTGCTCCGTGGCGTGATAAACGAAAAGTGCTTGAGTTTTGAAAATTGTGATTTACCTCCTTTTTTTTTTTTAAATATTTTTAACAATTTTTAAGCTTTGCTAAGATGTGTATTGTTAATTTTTTAGTAATTTTTATAATTTCAAAATATGATACCTTTTAAAGTGACATCTGCCAAAATCTGGGTTATTTAAAATGAAACCTCTTATTGGAAAGCCCTTTTGGAGCTATCAGTTTTAAGGAAAAGTCGGTCTTAATTGTATCAATCTATCTATTTATCTTATCCACACTGTTGGACATCATCAAAACCTTCTATAAAAATATCCACTAAATGTTATGACTCACATAAACAAGCTATATATGTATGTACCTGTATCAAGATTTAAAAAACTATGCAATCATATTTCTAATCATTTTTTTACTTTTTTTGTTTCGTGTTCATTTTCAGTTGAAACATGCAAAAAACGTTGGAAATATCTACGAGAACGTTATGTATCACAACGCAAACAAGGCGATCCTCCAGTATACGAACATCTCTCACGTCCATATTTGGAAAAAATGAAATTTCTCGATCAACACATTCAGCCACGCAAATCCTATCGCAATGTATCAAGTTTCCTAACATCACCCAATGCCAGTAATTCATTTTGTGAATACAATATGGATTCTTCGAAATCAAATAGTTCAATGAAAAATCATTCATTTAATGCCCAACAACATCATCAACAACAGCTGCAACATCAACAACAACAACAATCACAATCTCTGTCCTATCCTCAAGAGAATGTCATCAAAACCGAAGAAGATCCAACGTTTCGTGATTTTGTAGCAGCAGTTGCATCACAATCACAACATCTTCAACAAATCAATGCCCATCATTCGTCGTCATTCAATCCAAGTATGATGACTAGTCCTGGCGGTAATAGCAGCAATCATCACATTTCCAATATTATACCTCCGCCTATTCAACAGCAATCTGTAGATAACTATGACCAATTTCGGGTGAGTGAACAAGGTGCATCTGCGAGTGGTTCGGCCAATGTTGGCAATGGAGTGGCTTCATCAACATCCTCATCAATGAAGTCTCCTTTGTCGTCATCGCCACCACCTCCACCACCGGTTGCAGCAAATAATAATGCATCTTCTGAGTTAAGTGATGAGCAAAACTTTGCAACCAACAGCAGTGGCAATAGCATGAAGAAAGCTCGTGTACAAGTGTCAAATCAATATCTGGACACCTCAGATTCAGATGATAGTCCATTGTCATCGATGCGGCATGCGAAGATGTTAAACGATAGCAAACACGCTGTCCAACATTTACATCAATCTCATCAGCATCATCAACAACAACAACAAAAACACCAACAACAATACAATAAAATGTTCAACAATCCATCACGTAATATGAATTCCCTCAACCATACACCATCAGCTGCCTCCGGAGGACTTTATCCATCGAGCAATGATTTTTTATTTTCACTCTATCAACAAATGTCGCCAGCAGCTGCTGCTGCAGTAGTTCAACAAGAACGAAATATCAATGCTGCTGCAGCTGTGGCCTCAACAAGCTCTGCACGCAGTTCGGAACATCTCCTTGGCGAATTGGTAACATCTGAGCTCCTCAAAATGAATAAGGATCGTCGAAAAACCGTCCAAAAAAGAATTCTAGAAATATTATTTTTTGAGGATTAGAAGAGTTTTGTTTGTTGATAAATGCCTTGGGTAAGTGCTTAGTTTATAGATTATTAGATTATAGTTAAAAAAGTGTAACCAAAATCGAACCATTATTTAAAAAAACATAAACAAACAAATATTTGTACAATATAAAATATAAATTACATTAATTACTTAATGTATAGCGAGGTATTTTGTAAGGCTAAGTTATTATGAAAAATGTGGTTAGGAAAGAGTTTGCATTTCTATTTACATTATTTATACATTAATATTTCCTTTTTCTTTTTTGTCACACTGAATTATTGAAAGAAATATTTTTAAAAAATGGCCCAAAATTATTAAAACCAACAACATTATGATGGCCCCTTAAAAATATAGAAATTCAGTTACATTTGATTGATTTAAAGAACAAACAAAAATCACCTACATTCATTATCCATTCAACAGATATTTTATATTTATATGCAATACTAGCTGACCCGGCAAACGTTGTTTTGCCATGTACACTATTTCTAGTAAATAATTAAAAAAAAAACCTAAAATTACTATAAGTGTGCGGGGATGTGGTTATGATTGAAAGAGGAATGGACAACATTAACTAACCATTTAATTATTTCATTCTTTATACTTTATTGAACTGACAAATATTTTAAATTTAGGAACAGAGTCCCCAATTTTCCACTGTATTTATGACCATACCAACATTTTTACCTTTAATCTCCAAAACCTTTTTTCTTCTCTAAATAAAATGTTCGTAAATATTGTTAGTGGCGGCCGGCGCGGCGCATAAGTGCGTGGTTTAGCGAAAAGCCTTGTGTAAGCCTTCAAGAGCTGCCTCAGACAATTGTCCGGTGGGTATGGAAAAATAGTTTTTGAAATGTATAGGCCCTATAATATATTAATTATATAATATATTTACCACCTGTATGTTCTTAAATATTATATTAGAATAATTATTTGCTTCAGATGTTAAACTAAGTTTGAGACATCACCCATGACTTGTGATTGAAATTTTTTATTCAACGGGGTATTAAACTTTATACATACATTTTTGTTATGCCGCGAAATAAAAGACTTGTCGATTTTTAGTTATATTTAAATGAAAAGGGTATCTTTATTGTTTCGAGTTTTACTTAAGACTAACTTACAAAAATTACATGTGGAAATATCAACTACCGATTTACTCTTATACATACATACATACATGTAGGAATGAATGAAAACAACTTTACTTTAGTTTGGATATTTTAATTAACATAATAATTAAATGTAGGAATTAATGGAAACAACTTTACTTTCGTTACAACTTTACTTTAGTTTGGATGTTTTAATTAACATAATAATTAAATGTAGGAGTTAATGGAAACAACTTTACTTTCATTTGCTATTTGCTCCCAACTATTTTTAGACCGTCGCCTTCGGGATCCACACACAGACTGATTTTTCTTCTCTTTAAAACAGATCATACACCGCCCACCTTTGTAGTAGTTGGTACCAGGCCAACGCCCTGCTGGCCCAGCTCAGCAATCAGGCGCCTCCGATTACTGCTCCCATCAGCAGTAGTACCTTAGTTATGTTTCTCGGCATTGCTTGTTGTCTATCTATTGTTTTTGTCATGACCATGACTGGCTATTTAAATGCCTTTAAATAGGTCATGTTTCTGTCATGTGCAATCGTATCACATTGTATTCGTCATCGTTGTCGCGGCGGCGCGGCGGTTGCTGTCGCCGCGGTGGATCTTATTCCATTCTCATCGACGTCTGGGAATGTGCTGATGTTTGTTTTATCGTGGGTGTTGGAGATATCCTTCTTTTAATAAATTGAACAGCTTTCGTTTTGGTTGAAGGGAAAACTTTTATTCCTACGGAATATATTTACATAATATGATCGCATTAATTTTATACATTTATGTACAATGTACATATGTATGTATCTATAATAAGTATAATTCATTAGTCATTACAATTCATTACTTACAATTAGTTTGCTTCTTTAAGGAAAGATAACTTTTATTTGATTTAACTATTTTCTGATTTAAAGTTTGCCACGAGGTTTTAGCGATAAAAGGCAGGTCTGAACAGATTAATAGCAGGATGGAAAAAGAAAGAATTTGCAAGAATTCAAACATTTTGTATTAAAAAGGGCGCGCTAACGATCTGTCATTTTTTGGCAGATGACAATCGAAGTCAGTGTTGTCGATTTGATGCCAATCGAAATTAGTTTGGCAACAGTGGGCGACGGTCTGAAAGTAGTATCTGTTTATGATTTTTATTTACATTCATTGATAGGAAATACTTAGCTTATCTTATTTATTTACGGATCCCACATACATATAGATAAACAAGAGCATCAAATATGAGATTCATCTTGGATGCTTAAACGAGATACAAAAAATGATGTGGTATGCATAAACATTCTGTCTTCAATTAATATGAATTTAATGATGAGACGTTTCGGTCCCCACTTGAAATATAAACAAAATATAAACAACACTTAAAGAGTATTATATTACTACAGATAATTTCCCTATAGCAATGATTTGAACAAAGAACTCTATGATGAAGAATAAACATTTAAAACGAAGAATGTGCAGACTAATTCAAAACCAAATTTATTATCATGCTTATGCATAATACATTGTGCAACATAGCACATACATTTACAATGCGTGCAGCCTTCTTACGTTTCGACACTTGGAGTGAACTGTGTTGAAATTCGCTTCATGACTTCCACTTGCAGCTGCCCTGTACGGTGTCATCATCCATGGCTCTAAGGCATATCCAGCGTCACCTAAATCAAAAAAAAAATTTACGTTTGGTAATATTAAGTTTCAGTTCATTTGTTATCCCCATGTCTAAATTGTTCTTCCATAAAAGCTCTCTCTCTCTACTTGTAGCTTTAACTCGACAAAAAATCAACAATGTAACACTTTTGTTTAAGTTAAATTTATTTTGGCTGTTTAAAAATTTGTAATTTTACATAAAATAACTGGTTGCGAACGCTGCCTTCTATCTTCTTCTTTTAACTGAATACCCATCTGACCATCTCCGCGTCTGTTTGGAATTTTTAAATAAAAGGTCTCTTGCCATTGGCTAGCCAATGAAATTAAGTCTTTTATTCATTTCGGAGTGTTACCATTAGCACCTTCTTCACCGACTGCACCATACGTTCCCATATGCCTCCTTCACTGGGATTTAAAGGACATGAAAACTTCCATTCAATTCCTCTAGTCGACAATTCATTTTGAATACGATCAGTGTCAAACCATTCTGCTTCCCTTCCCAACTCTTTTTTGGCCCCAATAAAATTTGTTCCGTTGTCACGTATACGAATACGGACAGGAACTCCGCGACGATTGATGAAATTCCTCAAGCAAAGTATACAGGCATCAGTTGACAGGTCTGCAGCTACTTCTAAATGGATGGCTCTTATTGTGAGGCAAGTGAACAATGCCACCCATCGCTTCTCCCTCCTTCGCCCTACGGATACTTGTAGCGGCCCGAAATAGTCCAAGCCGGTGTATGTGAAGGGTCGAACGTACGGCGTTAAACGGTCTGATGGAAGCTATCCCATAAGTGGGGTGGTAGGTTTAGCTTTAGCAATTTTACATCTTTGGCAGTTTCTCTTTGTACGTTTAAGCACTGATCGGATATGTAAAATCCAATAACGCTGGCGGATTTCGTTGATGATTAACGCGTCATTTTGATGATGTAACAACTGATGATAGTGGCTTACTACTAGGTCTGTAAAGGCATGGTTCTGCGGTAGTATGACTGGTCTTCTTACATCTGCTCGTAAATCGTCCTGGTCTAGTTGTGGCGTTAGCTGGTAGATTGAACTTTTTCTCGAAACTGGATTTCCCATTTTAAGTGCTATTCTTTCTTCTCTAAATGCTTGGGTTTGAGCTTGTCTGTATATTTCGGTTGACCTGATTTCGGCAGCTGTTAATACTTTCCTTTGATCGAGTTTGCAGTGTTGTGGTGTAGAATTGCCTTTTGCTGGACTAATTTCTGTAGCTTGTCCTTGAGGTTTTCGAGCAGCTATATTTTCCCTAGCTTGTCTAAGCAGTGAATGAATGTAACGCATTATCCAGGCTGTGGTTCGTCTGAATTTGGTCAAAGAAGAAAAATTTGTGCGAAGGCACTTTCACTGGCATCTGGGAATATGTGTAGTTCGATGGCGCGGGAGTTAAGGTAGCGACTCTACCGTTTGATAAAAAAAAACAAATTTTAATTACTTATGACAGCTTGCTGCTGCGTTTATTATTCAGCTGAAAAATTCTTATGGATAACAATAGGTTTAAATACATGAAATGTGTTTATTAATCAGTTTAATCGTGGGAAAGCAAGAATGCATGAAATGTGTTTATTAATCAGTTTAATCGTGGGAAAGCAAATGACAAAATGCAGTAATGTGATCTTGAAATACAAATATGAATATTCTAATGATAATGCAATAATCTACGGGAAGTTGTTGGTGTTGATGACCGGAGCCAAGGCTGGTGCTAGGTGAGGTATGTAACTCGGGCATGTTGGATATTTTGTGAGTAGCAGCGATTTATTTCGCCACAGTTTCCATTGACAGTAGATATTGTATTGCAATGGATCATCCCATCCCATGCCAGTTTTCCAGGTGTTTTGTAGAAGTATTTTAGAGAAAATGAGGAAGTCTGCTAAAAACCCGTATGGGTCAAATACTGACATAATGATGCTTAAAATTTCTCGTTTTGTTGGTGGCTTCTCTGATTCTAAAACATCTTTTGCTAATTTGTCTTTTATTCATTTTATTTGACGTTTTGTTTTATCCGCGTTCGGCGACGAGATTGACGAAGACAGGCAAGAGACCTTTCATTTTATTTTTATACGCGTTCTGCGACACAACAGTGTCATGAGAACTTCCCCCCTAACTGGAATTAACGCAAGTTATCCTCATTTTGTGGTCACATCCCTGTAAAATAATTTAAATAATTTAAAAATTACACGAATTTGCCGCGAATTCGTTAATAAGGAAATACGACGCGATTCGAATTTGAAAGGTCGAATTGAAAACGATCCGCCGCGAACCTCATAATCAGGCTGCAGGTCATTCTCGACAAGTCCAGGTCTCTTGCTATAGGCTTTTTGAAGTGAAACTTCATAAACTTTTTTCTTTTTTATTACCACCACTTCCTTTAATTCGTTGGCATAGGACGTCTTGTAGAAAATTGAATTGTTCATCGGACCCATTTTCGCCACTAGATCTTTTATGTCGTAAAAGTCTTCATGGCATAGCTCGTTGACAACAAAAAGCTTCCCCTCTTTCTTTGCTGCCTTTGTTGCAGAAATAAAACTTTCAGGTTAATAAATGGGTCCACTCTGCCTGCCCTTCAATAAGGAAATGAGCGGAATCATCTTCATTCTGTGTATGTCCTTTTATCAAGAATTTGTAAGTTATCTCTTTTATGCCCAAAAACCGCAGAGCATACAAATAAAAAGCTAGCATAAATTTATTTTTTTGTTGTCCAACACAATTGTCCGAATAAAAAATGACCTCTGCGTCCTGCATTGTAGCTTTTTTTTGCAAATGCTTTAAGAACACATGTTTCAAGCTTATTAACCCCTCCATGACCATGGGATTCGTCCCACACAAAACATTCAGAGCTATTATCGCGAAGATCATTAACTATAAAATTTGTAGAAAACAGAGACGTCTCCTTTTGGTATCTGCATCACATGCTTGTAAGTCATAAACCGCTACTACTCCGTTGAAGTTGGGTTTCTCTTTATCCTGCTTCTTTTGTTCCCTCGAAAGTATCTTTTCAGATTGGTGCAGGTCGTAGCTTTCTTTTAAACCTTCTTTTTCATCAGTAGAAGCGTTTTCGTAGTCAACACAAGTTTCACATAAATCTTTTTTCGGCGTGAAAAAGGTGATGTTGAAAGATTCAGTAAATACTTTATAAAATTAGACGATGAGGACGATCTTGATTGCAAGGATTCGTTTACTTGATCAACAGAGATTGATGAATAGTTTTTAGTTCTAAATTCTATAAAAAAATTAGATCAACAAATCAACAAATTTGCCAAGAAATTATGTAGAAATGAATGAACAATCAACTTTACCAAATGTACGAATATTTTAATTAACATAATACTTTTAATATCTTAATTAACATGATACTTTTAATATTTTCATTAACATAATATTTTCAACTACTTTCCGACCGTCTCGCCTTTGGGATCCACACACAGACTGACTTTGTTCTCTCCTTTTCTTTAGAACAGATCCCAAACCGTCCACCTTTGTAGTAGACGGTACCAGGCCAGCGCCCTGCAGCGGTTGCTGTCGCCGCGGTGGATCTTATTCAATTCTCATCGACGTCTGAGAATGTGCTGATGTTTGGTTTATTGTGGGTGACGGTCTGAAAGTAGTATCTGTTTAGGTTTTTTATTTATATTTATTAACAAAGAAATACTTAGCTTATCTTATCTTATATGGATCCCACAATTATTTGCATGGACATACCAGGATCATTCGCAGGTAATGGAATATTACTTATATCTGCTTTAGTAAAATATATATCTGGACCAATGAAATTTTCTTGAGACTGTTCATGATTATTTTTCTTCAACAGTTGTGCTTTTGCAAGTTCAACAAGTTGCTTTCCACTGGCATGCATGTATTATTTACCAAACCGTCTTCTTTTTTGTGGAAAAAAGGACGTAACACAAAATTACTCCTAAGAATTTACAAATAATATAATGTTATTATCAACAAGAACGTCATATTGTGACATAGTCTAAAATACAAAACTCCTATTTGACTAATGAATAATTCTCTATGAATAAAGTCACAGAACAAAATAATACAATAAACAATTTATTTTTTCAATAAAAGACTGTCAGATTTCAAAATATTACGTTCGTAAAATTTACATTTTTTTTTTGTTCTATACCGTCACAACACAAAATAAAACGTTTTAATCGTAAACAACTAGTACACCGAAAAAAAAAACCTTGGTAAAATCAAACAAAAATCTTTTTTGTTTTTGCGTCAAACATGAATATACTTAATTTGAACAAGCTGGCATTTTCAATTTTTTTGTTTAAATGATACAATTTTCATTGTTCAAATCAACAACGCCATTGTCAATTTCGTACTTAAACTATCACTAAAATTGTTACCTGGTCGTGTAATCCTCGATGGTAATCTTTGGATCCGTCCAACGTGAAAGAGGCCACAACGTTTTTAATTTTAGATATAAGTTTTATTTAATATGAAACAATTTAGTTTAAGTATCCTAGAAATTTAGTTTTTAAGTTTTACAATTTAGTTTAAGTTTTTAGGAATGGAGTTGTTAGCTCCAGCACAGACAGGATTAATTTTGGTTGAAATATTTGCAATGAACGCGAAGATGGTTTCGGTTGTAATTTGACATTTTGCTTTGAATTCGGAAGTGTTCCGAAACATGTAAAATGTAAGGACGCGTGTTGTGAATCGCGTTGATCACGCTAAGGGTAGTTCGCAACGCGATTGATTTTGGAAACGCATTTCGATTGCTGATTTGTTCATAAATGCATGTCCACCACAAAATAATAGTAACATGAGCATAAACATTGTTAGCCAACAACGTTTGTGATGCTAGAAAAATGAAAATCATGTTTCCTTAAATATGCAAATGTTGGTGTAACAATATTATTGTGCTCGAATTAATACAAAATTTAGCAGGATCGTTGTTGAACAAAAATATTTGTGATTTAAGTATCATAGAAATCGTGTAGGGCAACAATTAATAGTAATTAAGTGTTTTTTTTTTGCTTCCTTAAAAGATCAATAAATCCACTTTATTTTCATTAATTTCATAAAAATGTCCAATATTAGTTATTATGAAAATTAAATAAATTAAAAACGGCAGCAAATTGACCCTTTTAAACAGTAAAGCAACAATTTTAATTAAAAACGAATGTTTCTAATCAACAACGATGCTTAATCAGTAATTAATAATTAATTTAAGCATTATAATTTCAACAAAAACGTTTTTAAGTTTCTTATATTTTGTATGTATTATTTTTAAAATTCAGACCATTATTTTAGTCTATTTCTTTGAGCAATATAGCAGTTTGGGATATTTTTGATATCATTGGGGGAAATTCCAACATTGGACAAAATTCTTTTACAAATTACAAATTCTTTTAAACTTGATTTTATACCTAAAGACAAAGGTAAATTTCTTCGAGAAGATGAGTTATTACAATAACTTTTCAGAACTTTACGGTCCGATCATTTTCATAACGTTTGGGTAATGAACCATAAAATGAAATTTCGGTTTAAGCCTTTGGTCAAATAAATGTATATATGTACAAATTATGGTGCTCAGAAATAAGATTTTCCACGGTTAAAAGATCCCTTTGTTTAAAATTAGATTTTAAGACTATATCCAAAATTTTATTGCGAGTAATTAATAAGTTCCAATATTTGTTTTTGTCAGGGAAGAGATCGCCAATTATAATTGGTAAAAAACGACAAAATGTCCACATTTCCCTTGCTGACATATTTAATTTATTCTTTTTTAAAATGCTCTCTGATTCACCATATCTGAAAAGTTGAGTTCTATTATTTAAAACGTCTAATGAAAAAAAAAAATTGTCCTGCGTTACAAACTGATTTATAAGCTCACATAAGTCATAATGACATACTCCTTCAAACAAGTCATGCTGTTTGGACATCCCTTGATTGACATTTGTTTTTATGGAAGTTTTATATGGGCTCGTTCGATAATCACTGTTGAGCAGGGTGCATTCAACATTCTCCCCGGGCGAAACAGGCGCTTATTAACTTGCATTTTGGTATCTTGCAGCGGATAGAAGACGTTAGGAGGTAACATTTTTCTTGTGTTTGACATGAAAAGAAACAAATTTTATTAAAGCATTGTAAAATAAATCATTTGAGATAAATATTTTAATGAAAACTATATCATTATAGAACACTGGTTTTTTAAACTCGCCTTGTTCCGTTTTCAGCTTGACTACTCTTGTGATGTCATCTTTCCCTGGGAACGTTTCTAGGATTTGTCCTAAATTCCATTTTGTTGGGGAAAGTCTCTCATCTTTAATTAAAACCAGGTCTCCAATTTTAAGTTGCGGTTGCGGTTTCAGCCATTTTGGTCTTTGCTGTAGGCGGGCCAAATATTCTGATTGCCAATGATTCCAGAAAGTTTGTAGACTGAATTGGATAGTTTTCCACCGATCAATATAGCTGGTCTTAACAATTGTAGGATCCGGCTCGAAGGACCAATGTTTTGGCTGAAAAGCCTTGTAATTATTTTATAAATTTTATAAATAAATTCAAAGAAATTGAAAATAAAATACATCACGTTTTTAAACTTTAACTTGACACTTTTTATTTCTTGTTGAGAGGAATGAAGATGACAATTGAATGACGTTTCTATGACATCCCTTGAGTGACATTTGTTTTTATGGAAGTTTTATATGGGCTCGTTCGATAACCACTGTTGAGCGGGGTGCGGGGTGCGTTCAACACATGCATTATATCAACTGTAAGATTTTGGACACGTGAAAGGATGGGATGTTGTTAAACACTGATATTTCCCTAATGCCACTGTTAGTGATTCTTTCGTTTTGCGTGTACTGAGTTGTGTCGTCAAAATATAAATTGAAGGGAATAATATTTTCTCGTTTAACTGTAGGAAATTTCCAAACCTCTGTTGATATTAAATGAGGAACGGAGCTGGAAGTTATATTTCTCATATTTGAAGTAACTGCTTTGTATAAACCGGGTAATTCAAAAAACTTTTTAAACTGAAACTCTAAGGGTATTTAAGCTTACCGTTTGATTAAATTATTTAAGTTTACCATTTAATTAAATTACAAGGTTTTATTTTTAATGCGCTTTATTTCGGGTCCAACTCAATTGAATGCTCTTCTTCGACTGGCGTGTGTAACTTATATCTAGCTTACTACTGAATATAACGAATACACATATTATAATGTACTTGGATAAATACAAATACCAATACTTAAATACTAAAGGGGAAGTTAAGTACCGGCAACCCATATATCTTAACAAATATCGCTTCTTAAGAGCTTAACTCTTTTTTTCCGCTTAAAATTCGGCCTTCCTGACCTACAATCAATGTTTAAATAAGGTTTAAGATTAGAAGCCTCCCATATCCCATTGTAAGGGATTTGGCTAATCTGAAAACCCTCTACGTCACCTATTACATATCTATCAATTGGTAAAACTGGCTTTACTTCGTAAGGCCCTTTGAATTTTGGTATTTTTTTCTTACATACATTTGGCTGGCTAACAAAATTCTTTACCATGACGTAGTCACCTATTTTATATTCCCTACGTACCCTCTTTTGATCTTTCTTTTGTTTATTATAGTCTTGCATTTTTACTCTTCGTTCGGTTGGAAGCTCTCTTTCGTATTTCTCCTAAATCCCTCTCATTTTCCTTTTCATTTAATTCTTCCAATATTTCCTTTAATGGGTATTTGCTCGATTTGGATAATTCAAACGCTTCTGAGTCACAAATTAAGTGTTATGCTGAATTTCAAAAACAATTTTTAATTTCAACAAATATTTAAAAAAAAAATCATATGAAAATAGTTTCCTCATGCTCAAGGATTGTATATGAAATGACAAAACTATTCCTATATGGAATTTTTTTGTAATTACTTCTAGAATCGAAAATGGATTTTAGTACCACGTATAGGATCTAAATTAAGACTCAGAAGCGTTTCAATCATCCAAAAGAAGCTGGTCATTTGCAAATGCCAGCTTGGTATATCCAACAACTTCAAGAATTTCAAATGATTTTTTCATGAAATTCTTAAAGTTGTTGGATATACCAAGCTGGCATTTGCAAATGATTTGCTTCTTTTTGTTGATTCCAACGGTTCCGAGTATTGATTTGAGTCTTCTGGGTGGTAATTAAAACAATTTTGAAAAAAACCCAAAATTTAAACAAAAATTCATATCCAGCTACTTTCAAGAATTTCATGAAAAAATCATATGAAATTCTTGAAGTTGTTGGATATACCAAGCTGGCATTTTCAAAAGACTTTCTTCATTTGGATAATGGAAACCTTTCTGAGTTTCGTTTGAAGTCTTTAAAGTGTTTTTGGAAACCATTTTCAAATTGAACTAAGATCCCGAAAAATTGTCATACAAAACTAATTTCGGCGTTTGGTTGAAAAATTAAAAATGCCGAAATTAGTTTTATAAGAATGTTTTTTTTTTTAAATCTTGTTCTAACTCATATGAATGTTTTATAAAAATGGTGGAACACCATTTAGTTGGAAAATTTTCGAAATTTTCCTTTTAATTTGAAAAACTTTTTGAAGAATATTTAAATAATTGAAGCTCAAAAACTCTGTAATAAGTATCGAAATAGGAGAAGTGGTTTTTGAAAAGTGCATTTGTATGAGTATATAATATGATCCATAGTTATAGGGTTAGCGCAAAGAAAGACAAATAATACAAAAATTCACAGATATGTCTAATATTTTTATTACAATTAAAATACGTACATTTTACTTTTTTGAAACAAAATGAACAAAAGCAGCTAGTTGGGTAACAGATTTGAAAACCGATCTTTGAAGCAAAGAACCAAATTGATGCATCAGTTTTACTTTCAATTTGCCATGATAGATCCATTGACTTCCTGTCATATGACTCAGAAAACCAACTAGATATACATAGTGAAAATACAAAAAATATTAAAAATTTTAACTTAACCTGTTGAGAAGTTATATACGCAACCAATGTTAATAAGCAAGCTGTTGGAAACAGAAAAAAGAGCAAATGTGCCAATGTTTTGTTAATGAATGAAAAACGAAGTGCAAGTCTATAAATATGTGCTATAGGCTTATTTTTATTTAAACAAAATAATAAAAAAAAAAACATCCTTAAAAAAAATAAAAATAATAAATCCAATAAAATAAATAAACTTCATAAAACATACAAACAATAAAATAAATATGTATACTTAAAAAAAAAAACAAACAAATCACATGGAGAGAGTTAGTTATAGCTAATATCATTGAATAATTACAAATAGAAGTGGACACCGAACATTGCTCAAACGACCATGCGACTTATGAGCACCCAGTGAGTACTATGAGTAGCTTGAATATCATTTTGATGATATTGGTTTTTGTATATGCTAATTTAAATGCTCAAAAGGTTTGTGTATACAAAGTCAAAAGGGATTAAAAAAGTCCTTTTGGGATCTTTTTTGAAAACTAAAGCATCTTGCACATGAGCAACGAACTGCGAACTGCGAACTGTGGATGTTCGCATATTTTGACTTTTCTTTCACATGAGCTTTTATTTCTATTCGCAGGTAGCGACGAATTGTCAACTCTTTTCTCCATATTTTCCTCAGCCATCATCTTTCACACAAAAACAAAACAAGAGTGGTATAATTTTGAGGTTAGGTTGAGCGCGAACAATTTATTCGTTGCAGTGTGGATGGTATGTGGAACGCGAATAGAGTTTGACAGTTCGCAGCAACCACACTGCGATTCGTTACTACCAAATTGTTTTTACAAAATTCTCTCGTTTTAGAGAACAAAATGCAAATTTTATTATCCTAATATTAGTGTCAATTGGTTTCTTATAATTTAAATGTGTTTTTGTGTGGAATTGACTTTTTGAAATGTGTAAAATCACGTTTGTTCGTCCATTCGCAGTTCGCAGTTCGTTGCTCATGTGCAAGGCACTTAACTATGTGAATATTTATAGATGAAGACAATAATATTATGTTCGCGTTAGGTATACATCTTAATATGTTAGGTATAGGTATTTGAAAAGATACTATTCATTTTTCGTGTGTAAAAAATTGGCATTTTCTTACTATTTTTATTTTGTTTTGGATATTTGGTTAAATTGATTTACCAAATCATTTACTTGGAGGTTTGTTGTTCAAAATAAAAAAAATTGCAACTACTTTTTCATGAATTTTTTTATCGGTACTGAATGTTAGTACGATATGGCCAAGTGCATGTTGTATATTAATTCAAAAAATAAATTTCTTCAGTAAAGCCATTTGAAGGTTTTTAAATAAACTGAAACACATATAGGTAATTTATTTAATAGTACTAATATATGCACATAAATAATGCATTAGTATTTCTTGAAACTTTTTTTACAATTTGCAATGTCTAATTTAAATCAAATAAATTATTTTGTCTTAATTTTGTTAAGGAGACGTTGAAAATAATTGGAATGAAATAAATGAAAATGACAATAAAATGTCCTTAACATGGGTATTTTGTAGGATATATTGCAAAATCTGTGATAAGGAAAAATGACTGATTTATGCAAATTGTTTATGGACAAAAGCAAATGTCAAAACAAAGACACTCCATATATAGAGTGTCCTTGTGTCAAAATAAGTATGAAACAAGGGAACATTTAATAAAATTTCGTCAATTCGAAAATAAGGTTAATGGAGGCTTGTCAATTCCCACAAGAGAATTCGTAAGTCATGTAAAAACTACTGTGCAATGTTTTGTAGAAGAGTGCTTCAAAAGTACACTTTTCTCAGAATTTAACCACAACAGCACTTAATTATGAAACTTATGTTAAAATTAAATGATGAACAACAAAAATCTTATATCAATCAAAATTCTTTAGCAGCAGTTTTTCATAACGTAGCTTGGTCTTGATCATTTAGTTTCAATCTTAATTTCATACTCAATTTAACTCGATCGAGGTTAAATTTTAAAGGAAGTGTTTTTTCATTGCAATGTACGTACATATGTTCCAGTATACCTATCTGATCTTATTAATAATATATTCATGTACATTATCTTTTTAACGCTGTTTTTATTTTATTTAAGAGTTTTGGTAAAGTGTTGCAACTATAATTTGATGTGGTTTGTTCAATGTACAGTTTTTTTTTTCAAGCAAAATAAAAATTACTTAAAATCGTCTGCTTTACCTACAAAGTATTTGAAGTTAATCAAAACATTGATAAACAACGTAAATCGGCGAAGGTTCAACAAGATACCTTAGGTATATGTTAGTACATTACTTACCTAACTCAAGAAAAAACTCAAAACTGTATGTTTTATATAGCTATAACATAATATAACACCATAATATATATGTACCTGTACCACCATAATATATATGGCTGGGATGCGACCCACACTGATAACATCCCATCCCGTCTGCCGATTTGTCTTGCTTAAAATATTTATAGGTTTTCGTGTTTTGTTAAAAAAGTTGTCAGTTGAATTATTTCTAGAAATTAAAAAAATTACAACAATATTTTGCATATAATGAAAAAATTTGATTTCACAGTCGAAAATTAATTTTCCCGAACTTATGGTCATTTTTTTTCAAAATTTTACCAGATGTCAAAAACGTTATTCTTCTTTGCACAAAATTATTTTGGAGATAAAATCTTTTTTTTTCGTAAAATATTCGAGGTGACAAATATTTGTTTACAGTTTTTTTGATTTATAAAAACCGTTAACTAGATTTTTTTTCAAAAATAAACTTGTATATTGTACTTGTATATAAAATTCAATTTAAGTATCTAGCGTTATTGTTTCGTGAAATATTTTGGGTTAACATTTTAATTTTTTTTTAAATTGCTATGGTAAAAAAAACACCCACCCGATTTTGTTTAGAGTCCTTTCTACATCTTTCTGCATTTTTGTCTGTATAACAAAATTTATTTGAAGTCGATATCTCTACTGCTGGCACGAGTACGATAACTTTGGCGCCAAGATATAATAACGGTTTTTGGTAGAGGGGCTTAATACAAGCATTTTTACTATGAGAGGGGGGTCTATCTCCCCCCGTTTAGGCGGTAGGGGCAATTTAAAAAATTATTATTTAAAATGCAAAAAATAATTAAAAAATAACGGTGATATTTACAACTAAGTTTTATACATTTTTTTAAAGCCAACATTCTGTTTTATTAGCCAGTTTTTAATTCAAGTCAAAACTATGCGTAGTTTTTGAAAAATTTAATTTTAAACTCAAAATTTGAGTAAAAAAAGTTAAAAAAAAAAGGTTTAAAGTGTAATTTTTCAATACTTCAAGATTATCTACCATTGTTTTTATTTCAGAATTTATTGCTCTTATTTGTTTCTGATCAAAAACTGCAAACTAGATAATTTTATGTCTTTTAGTTTTTGAGAAAATTGAAAATAACCACAACTAACTATTTTAATTTAATTCTTTTTTTTTTTTTGCTTGAGTGGTCTTATTTTGATAGTAGCAATGGTAGGTGGGAGTTTGGGTGTATGCAACAGTGGGATCTGTAAGGGGGCATGCTGTCCCCCTGCAACCCCCTGCTTGGCAACACTATAGGATTTGGGGTGGGTGCAAGTTGGAGTGCATGCACGGTGGGGAGGGGGCAAGGTTCGGGGGTGCATGCAAAGTTTCTTTTGCATTTAAATAAGCTAGATTTAACAAAAATTAATTCACCCTAGGTGTATCTTAATCCATATTCGATTATTACTATCAAAATAAGACTACGTTAATACTTAAGCAAGGAAAAAGTAATTTAATTACAATATTTTTTTTGGTAATTTTCAATTTTCTTAAGAACTAGAAGACATAAAGTCATCTAGTTTTTAGTTTTTGATCAAAAACAAATAAGAGCAATGAATTCTAAAAAAAAAACAGTAGATAATTTGAATGTTTTGAAAAACTACACTTTAAACCTTTTTTTAAAATTTTTGTTTGCATACATTTTTAGTTTAAAACAATTTTTTTCAAAAACTGTGCATAGTTTTGACTTGATTTAAAAACGAGCTAATAAACAAAATTGTTGGCTTTAAAAAAAGGTATAATACTTAATTGTAAGTATTACCGTTATTTTTTAATTATTTTTTTCCATTTAATGTACATATTTTTTGAAATTCCCCCTACCGCCTAAACGGGGGGAGATAGACCCCCCTCCAATAGTAAAAAATGCTTGTTTTTAACTGTTCTATACAAATCCGTCATTAAACTTTGTCGCCAAAGTTATCGTACTATCCCCCTACTGCTTCTTGAGGTATTCGACTCTAGGGATCTTGAAACGTCGAGAAATGTCAAATTTTTCAATTCGACAGATCGGACCAATAAGTTAAAATTAAAGCGACTACAAAAACTGCTTAACGTCGAAACTACTTCCATGCCACCGGCAACCTAAAGCAAAACAATATCTCAAAAAAAAATTCTTAAAGCTACATATGTACATATGTATACCTACCACAAAATGTATACCTATAAAAAAATTCAACAACTCGAACAGAAATTGTTTGTTATTTGTGTACGCGCAGTGCACTGGTAAATCTTAACAGTAGGCTTTAAGAATCCTTTTTTACTCCAATTTGATTATAGGTACCTTTTTTTCTTCAGCCGACAGTTTTGTTTAAAGCAAAGAAATCTGCCAAAAATATACCTACTCGGTACTAAAATAGTTCAAAAATCTAACAGGTAGGTACGCCCCCAAATTATGTTATAGATATGTGTATATATATACATATATGTACCTATATTCATATTAACCTACTAACCTCCATTTGTGCATATGAATACCTACCTACATACATACCTATAAGTAATTACTAATTACCTACCTAACATTAGCCTAAACAATATATCTACCTATGCTTATGTATGTACAATGTACATTGGCAATGTACCTATACTTTGTAGTAAAGTATGATTTGTCCACTGTCCCTATTTTCAGAAAAAAAAGAAATTTAAAAATAAACCTATCAAACTAATAACGAAATTGAAGAAAAACTCACAGAAACTCACAAAACATCATAATGTCGAATGCACCGAAAAGCACCAAAATCATTTTCGTTTTATGAATGAGAACGAAATTTAAAAAAAGAAAAACAAACCTTCAAAATACCTACATTTTCTGCAGCGAACGTGATTTGGCCTTGAATGCCACACTTTTACAGACGTTATGTACCTACACAGTTGTTATTGTTGTTTTTTATTCTAAATAACAATATTCCGTTATCTTTCTCGACAACAAATTCTAAATTTCCCATAAGGACCAAATCTGAAAAATTGGGTGTTGTATTTGATAGACTGAGATACAATAACTCGCCGTGCGATACTAGCGACTTATGAGCATTTGAGAAATAAGTGTCGCCATCTAGAGCAGGATTTGTCCGGTGTCCCTTCTATTTGTAATTATTCAATGCTAATATTCACTTTTTTTTTAAGAAATCCAGAATTTCCTTTGTTATCTTTAAAATTTCGTCGAGCTTTTGTTCGACGGAGCTTTGCATGGCCCTTGCTTCCTCCAAACCATTTGCATACCCAATATTTTGGGTCTTTTTTACTTTTGGAGGTTTAGGGCCCTCGTCTTCAATTTCTAGATTCTATACATAAGAAAATAGATTAGAATTCAATTTAATAATGAATAAATTGTAGGTATTTACATCGTAGTCATTAAGTGCTTCTTCTACTCCCAATTCAGGGGTTGAACCATCCCCATCAACGGTATCAATTGTTATAATGGACAAAACTTTTTCGTCCATATCACTGAGTGGTCGAGGTCCGTCCACTACGCTCCCACCACCAGTTTTATTCATGAACTTCCTTTGCTCGCTGGCTTGTTTTTTAACGGACGATTTGATGTCTGTCCAGCACTAAAACAAAAACAAAAAATTAAAAACTTTGTCCTCGAAACAAGATCAACACCAAAATTGGTGCTGACTTTGTTTTTGTATATGTTATGTATATTATGTACATATACCTTTTTCCATTGCTCAACAGTTTTCATTATAGGTCCTTGAGCATTTAGCTGTGCGCTTAAACTCTCCCACGTCTCGCTGTTATTTTTCCTAGAATTTAGGCTTGAAAATTGTCCTCTTGCAAAGGGCTTGTTTTCGGCCATAAATTCTATTAAAGTGGTCTTCTGGCCACCGGTAACTCGGGAGGATCTCTAAATTATAAAATTTGAATAAAATAATGTACAAAATAGAATTTTTTACTATTTATTTATTTGTTTACCTTTTTAGCTTCAGACATTTTATTTTGTTTCTATTCGCCTGCTTGATGGTAAGTGATAAGTTCTGACATTTAAATCGATAAACTTATCGACTTTCAAAGATACAGAAACCCATTTTATCACATTTTTCCAGTATTTCTATTCCGTTTGTTTCAGTCGATAAAGTTATCGACTGTCAAAAGATACAGAAACCCGATGATGTACCGATTCTCACCGTTTCTCGAAGAATTTTATCGATGCGATAGTTACAGAACATGGGTACAGGATCGAGACTCGAGACTCGAAATATTTAAATATAATTTTAACGTCGATACAGTGTCGTATCTCGAGGGGATTATAATTTTGTATTTATTATTTTCGTTTCTTTTTGTGGGGTGCGCAGATACACACACGAGAGACAAATTCAAACGATTCTGTTTAGTAGGAACTTTTTTCTGCGCGTGTTTTTTTTTTTTTTTTTAAATTTATTTACGATGGGGTGGATTTCTATCTTTTTTCGCGATGGGGTCGATTAACTCTTTTTTCCGCTTAAGGTAAAATAATGCCATCGGATTCAACCACACCAATAGATGGTGTCAATCCACTTTTAACACATACTTCATTATGAATCACATAACTAGATGAATCTCTGTACAAGTCATTGCATTTAACTGTCTGAATAATTTTATAAAAAGTTTTAACACTCTCAAAAGGGTTTTGTAGGGCGGTTAAAATATCATTGAAATTTTGAGTTTTAATATCATTTATGTATGGTGACAACTCTTGATAAACTTGTTTAAAAATTGTTTTAAAAAAAAACAACTGTTATATCCAAAATTATTTCTTCAACCAACTTTCGTAATAGATTGGGCTTACCATATAATTTACAAGAAAAATTTTCTTTTAAATCAATTTCATAAAAAAATGTTTGGATAAATCCCCAAACAGATCTGGAAGCTGTTGGGTATTCTAAATTTAGAAAAAAAAATATTTTGAAACAGGTGTCTAAAGCTGGTAGCAAACTATTAAATTTATACAGTATTTCATTGTAATGAACAATATATGAATAAATTGTCATAAATGCAAAATATTATTAGCGGCTGTAAGCTTTGACCAAATTCTCTAACCTTGCTTACCAAACGGTATATTGCTGGATTGAAGTCGTTGGTTCATTTACCGACAGAATCATAGACTTTTGGGAGTCTTTTATAGTTGGCTTGAAAAATTTACGTTTTCGGGGTAACCCTTCAACTCTTGCATGTCTTGTTGATAGCGGAAGTATTGCATGTAGCAAATTTACAATAAGTACATCCTCTGGTGCTAATAAAGGGAAATGTTAGTTTACAAGAATAAAGAACTTAGAAAAAACAAGGTACCTTTTGAATAGTTTTGTTTATTTAAATCGCTCAAAAGTTTTAGACAGAATTTATCTTTCAATTTTTCGTTAAAAACTGGACTAATGAGCGATTTAAAATTCTCCCAGCGCTCTATCAATGCATTCGATGTTTTTGGATATTTTCTTTCAAAGTCAGAACTGATCTAAAAATAATACAAAAATAATGTAAAGTACATATGGCTAAACAAAAACGTTCAATTTATAACTAAAAATTTAAACATATTACCCAGTCAAATTTAATGCGCATGATCTTGATCGATAACACCCAACTGAATGAATTTTACCATGAGATTTCTGATTATGAAACCAGCTGATCGAGTGCTAACAGGGAGAATCAGAATTCGGCTGACCTGTTGCGCTTGAACTGTTTTCAGTGCTTCGTTAACTGTATTAAATCCGAAGAATAGTTTTTCGAACAAAGCTGCGCGGTCCTCCTGAACGGTCCGTTCTCCTTGTTTTCCTCTGAAGTCTTCCATTCTCTTTTCGTCTCTTTGGGACTTCTTGTCAGATCTCTTTCCTTTGTTGTTAGATCTAGGTGTTGTGTGTTTATAAGTTTATTGAACAGAATGCTTGCTGAGTATGATTTGCTTCGCCTTTTTATACCAAAAAAGGAGAAGCACATTACAGTTACATTAATTATGAATATGTGTTTTCTATTCACAAAATTAAGATCTTTTGATTTTTATATGATAATGGAAAATGTGCTGATAATTAGGGAAAAATAATTTATATAATTCCAAATATATATGTAGGTACAGGTGAACCTTACATTCTTATCCTGGGATGATCCTGTTGCTCCGACGACACGTTGCTTGTTGCCACGAATACTTTTCGTTGGTATTACGACTCCTATGAGCTCGGCGGCGGTGTTTCTTATTTGAGTATCCTTAAAGGGTGAAAATTTAAGTTAACCCTACCTCATTATAGAAATGCAGCATTTTTTGTTTGTTTTTTCTTTGCTTAGGAAATTGGCATGGAACCTTTATTTATGTTCGAGGTTAAAGGTCTTTTTTAATTTCTCTTCTTTTTCTGGAGGTACAAAATGATGTTTAAGTTGGAGTGAAGGACTGTTTCCTACAACTTTAGTATTTTTGTCTTCCAAAAAGTATGACCTCATTACGTTGCGGTTTATTTTTATGATTGAAGGACGTACTCGGGGCCTTTGTATTGGTGATTCGATAACTGTCTTTAAAATGATTTTATGTTTTTTTTTTAAGATCGGCAAGTCTCACTGTACCACTTTCAAGAAACACAATATAAAATATGTCAGTAAAATGTTTACACTACTTTTTGATCATTTTTATGTTAACGCACTTTAAACCAAGTGAAATGAGTTCAGTTTTAAGTTTTTCATTTGGAACCTCGTCAAGTCCAAAGAGCACAACTTTAAAAGACCTGGTCGACGGGGGAGCTCATGGGTAAAGAATTGCCACATTTTTTGATTTTGATACAGAGCACAGTTTAATGTGATCTTCACGAGTTTCACAATTAATTTTAATGCCAATTGACATTTTTTTGATACAATAATCTTTTATAGATGCTTAATTGAGCAAAGAATGTACATTTTCAAAAGATTTTTGCAAGACACAAATAGATGGTATTTTGATTTGTTTCTGCTTGAGGAGGGAGTATAACCTCTTCAACTTCACAATCATTGGTATTACCAGAATCAGAAATACACTGTAAGGGGGTAAACCGCCCATATCTTTGGTCATCCGAATTCATTTTTCGGTTTTTAACGCTCAGAGACAATTGAAAGCCTCCAACAGGGGAGGGAGATCGATTTTTTTGTTAATGTTTGCTTTTTATAGGTACCGCACAGAGGAAAGAGTCTGATCAGATCAGTCTGCCGATGAGTACTTTAGTGTCTTTTAAGTTTATAATTGTTTGCTTCTGCAAGCCTTATGGTCGAGCAGTCGGTACCCAGATCTAAAAATGCTCTGTAGTTGAAATCACCCACTTTAATTTATTTAATCAATCACCCTTATCTTGGTGGTTTTGCAGCAATCGCCTTACTTTGTTTGGTGGCCCATCTATCGGTGCAAAAGGCCGGCGCTTAGTTGCCCGGCAATTAGGTACGCGCAAAATGTCGCGGTTCTTTGCAGTTAAAGCAAGCTTGCTGTGATCTCGACCTCGGTTGATTAAATTTTTCCTACAGTCACTGGCGTAGTGATCTGGAGTTTTACATTTAAAACATTGTTTATCCTTAGTGTGTGGCGTAATTTTTCGTATTATTTACCGTTAAATTTGTCCCTACTCCTCACTTCCGCCCTTATTTTTGACAATGAATTCAAAAGCTCCAACAACTCGCCTATGGATGCACATTTTGACATAGTTACGTTTTCTATTAGTGCTGGGTTTCCCAAACGCGAAATTATGAATCGAATGATGGCTTTGGTTGAAAATTTGCCGCGTCTCTTCCTAATGCAAGCATTGCATAAACGAAGCTCTCATAGCTTTCGTCCGCTTGTTTTCTTTTCTCCGTCAGACCATCCAGCACGTGAGACGAGTCAGTCAAGGAAGGAAAATCCATCACCAAATTGGTTTTAAACTGAGTCCAAATCGCCGCTGGCTCATCCAATCGCAATGATGCGTAAAAAAAGAGTACAACGGTCGTCCCACTCATCAATATGTTTAAGGTTTTTAATGGTACTCACCCATTCTTCTGCATTTAATTATGTGCCATTATTTTTCTGAGTATACACATTATCGAGTTCAAGTTGAGTTTTTGTTTGTAACTCTTGCAACAAATTGTTAATTTTATTATAATTCCTAATTGTGTCGTTCTCATTGACACTATTTATTTGTGTCACTAACTAAAGATATGATTTTTTAACGCCAAATTGTCTTACCAGCTGTACTTTTACGTCTGTCCAAGGTGCAAGATGTTGTAGACTATTTGTTGCTCTCAAAGCCTCGCCTTGAATTTTCTGAAGCACCATAAAAATTGCTTGTAAGTTGGATCCTTGATCAAGTAAATACTCCATCGATGATATAAAAAGAGCCAGATTGTCTGTGTGTGAATGTGTGAGTAATTTGGTTTTATAGATTTTGTTGACTGTTGTTAATTGGTATAGGACATAGTTTCGTTACTGGCCGTTAAAATTATCCTTGTTCTGTTTTCAGTTTAACAGCTCTGGTGATGTTATCTTTTCCCGGGAACGTTTCTAGAATTCGTCCTAAGTTCCATTTTGTTGGGGGAAGTCTTTAATTAAAACCAGGTCTCCAATTTGAAGTTGAGGTTGCGGTTTCAGTCATTTTGGTCTTTGCTGCAGGCGGGCCAAATATTCAGATTGCCAAAGATTCCAAAAAGTTTGCAAACTTAATTGGATAGCTTTCCACCGATCAGTATAGCTGGTCTTACCAATTGTAAGATCCGGCTCGAAGGACCAATGTTTTGGCGTTTAGGCCTTATTACGTATTTTTTTTTGTTAAATCAAAATAAGTTTAAGTTAAATTAATTAAGAAATTAAAACAACAATCCTTTTTCTTTTGGTACACACTTTATTGATTTGAAGTGACAGAAGGAATGACTTGACAGAGAAAAACTCAATAGCCAGATGCCGATCATCATAGATTTAACATTAATAAAGATAAAGGGCCTATGTACTGTATGTCTACCTCACCTACTAAGCTATGGGGGATATTCGATGGCTTCCCCAAGCCGAAAATGGATGATGGCTAGAAAGCCTATCTGTTCCAAGTTTGAAAGTAAAAACAAGGCTGAAGAGCCAAACTCTTCTTTTCTACTTCCAAACTGAAAGTGAATTTATTCAATTGAACTTTAGCTATTTATACAAAATAATCTGCTTACACACTAACATCTTAAGTCTATACGTATTATAACTTGAACATAGAAATATTTTATATTCCGAATTCTGTGGGAAATTTACGAACAACGGAACCAGGCAGCATACTTGTTATGTCATCAAATTAATCCATCCATTGATCCCATATATTTTTTCCACGAAATATTATTAATGGAGGAGCTTTTTGATCGTTTGCACTGCATGCCATTAGAACCGTTATGTTCTCTCTTCCAGGTCCACTTTTTGTGCGTGTTGAAGATTGACCTCTATCACCAACAACTTTTGTTTTAAATGGATCAGTGCAAAAAGATGACTCATCCAAATTCCAGATTCGACCTGGCAGTGTGCAGTTATTTTTTCATTTCATTTTTTTTCATTTTCAGAATTTGAATAATTATAATTGCAATTTTAGGGTTCGCCTATACTTTCTGCATGATTTTTTCTGTTTTTTTGCGACTAGAAATCTTTGTTGTGCCAGGAAACAAAAGTGATGTTATGCAGTGTTATTTTATTTATTCAAAAAGAAAATATATTTTTTCACTTCGATTTACAATCGCCAATCGCAGACATTGTGTGTTGTTTAATTTTCGTTGAGTTGTTAAAATACTCACCTCATTTTTAATCTGTAAAAACTTGTCCAATTGAGTTTGGGCCATGTTCGCGATGCAGTTTTAGGGTTCGCCTATACTTTCTGCATGATTTTTTCTGTATTTTGCGACTATACATTTTTGTTGTACCAGGAAACAATCTTATTTTGTAAGTGATGTTAGGCAGTGTTATTTTATTTATTTAAAAAGGATATATTTTTTTCACTTCGATTTACAATCGTCAATCGCAGACATTGTGTGTTGTTTAATTTTCGTTGAGTTGTTAAAATACTCACCTTATTTTTAATCTGTCAAAACTTGTCCAATTGAAGTTGGGCCATGTTCGCATTGCAGTTTTAGGGTGCACCTATACTTTCTGCATGATTTTTTCTGTAGTTTGCGACTATAGATTTTTGTTGTGCCAGGAAACAATCTTAACTTAACCTTTTTATTTTCCTTTTTAAAAATCCATGACGTCACCAATTCGATACTCTCGAGTCTCGATCGGTTGACATCTCATGGGCTTACACAGAGTGTCGAACGGGTTAACATTTCCCAGTGACTTAATACTACGGTTTCACTTAGGGACACGCAAATGTGTAGTTTCTAGCACTGCGACATATGTATATAAGGTAAAGTGATTAATATTAAGTTTTAAACTAAATTATTTTGTATTATATAAACTTTAATGTTGTTAGTTGTTTCAACAACAATAAAATGTTATATTTTTTTTCACATTTTCCATAATATTTTATTTGTCCCGTATACATTTAGATTTGCTCGCTTTTATTTTATCTAAGCGTTTTGCCTCGGACGCCATGTCAGCCTTGCTTAAATGATTTGTTTTTTGTTCAATCAGTTGTGTTTTAACGTCCTCGTTTTCCGCAACTTTTGTTTTTGACACATACGCATCGCAGGTAGAGCATGTATCTATGTTAGGGTCTTTGAATTTTAATCCCATAGTCTTAAAAATTTGGGAATATTTTGAAAGACTAACAGGTTTTTCGGTTTTTTAGGCTGTATAAGCGATGCATAGATGTTAAATTAGTGCTATTGGCCAAGTATTTTTGACACGTATCTCTACGACTGTAGTGACTTTCGTATGCAGGAAATTTTGAAATATGCCTCCTTATTTCTTCTTCCTGAGCTGTAGAGCATTTGTTGGCAGGAGTATGTTTCCCTCTCATATTTTGAAAAGGAATTGCAGGAGAACCAATTTTTTTCTTTATTACATTTTTAACGAAACACTCTGTTTCGTCAAAACATTGAAGGAAATGTTTCTTACATGTATAAACATTAATTCCATTGACAGGCAATGAATATTTCATGGAATGCTCACGTTTCCTTTTTCTGTTCACGTCATTCACTAAAGTATCACATTTTTTATCCCCAATAGTAAACAAGGAGCTGATATACAGGATTCTTTGATCGTCACTTTCCAGCAACCAATATTGGTTGAATAAAAGTTCAACGTTTCCATGATCTATCTTTTCACTGCACTGGTTTCTGCAATTTTCAAATTTCTTAACAGATCTAGCCTTAACGGTTTTTCCATTGATGGATTCATAAATTTTCCCACTATTCCGTTGTTTAACTCGAAGTTTTTTTTTATTTTTGATCTTCGGTGATTCAAGGGCTTTTTCAATTTGAGCTCCCATAACAATTAACTCCTCATCACTCTGAGAACTAGAATAACCTGACTTGCTTGATAAGTTAAAATTAGGATCATTAAATGTATCATCCGAGTCCATCCACTCGGGATTATCACATACACTATCAATCTCGGAATCATTTTGAATGTTTTCAGTATGCTGGGACTTACCTAGTTGTAGAAAAATAATTCTCTAAGCATTTCTTAATATATAAACCTTGGTTTAAATTTAAACTAATGTCTAAATATATAAAAACTTCTTGACTTAAATATAATATATACATATAAATAATATAAGTAATTTATATAAAAGATTTTTTAAAAAAGGAATTAAAGAGCGGAGCTCTTGAAATGCGCGTAACATAGCCATAAGGTCATGGCTGGTAAAATAATTGTCAAAAAAAACGATGTGGTCATTTGGCCTTTTTACTACTTCCTGTAAATCAAGCACCACTCGAGATCCAAGTTGTAAACACTTATTGATTGGAATTACATTTTTGGCACCGCAATATATGTCAACGTTATAGCAATATCCATCGCTACTGCACAACATCCACTCCTTATAGCCAAAACGGACAGGCTTTCCACGCATAAACTGCTTTGCGGAATGGTGACCAAAGTATTTGATCATAGCCTCATCAATCGATAGTTTGTCATGAAAAAAACCTAATTTTTGATAGTTATTGCAAATGATTTTTATCAAAAAAACAAAACCATTCCAAAGTTGAAATAAATACACTAAGCCGTTTTTGTTTAAAATACAAATTACATAATCATAATTATTGAGGCTATCAGTTATTAATTTAATATTTAAGCGGATTAAGTCACATTTTTAGAAAGCTAAGACACATAAGAATTCAAAATGGTATCTCAAATAAATTTTGATGTGAAAATGTAAAAATTGGAGGTGAAAGAACACAAAATTCAAAAAGTGGGTTACGCCGCTATTGCACTGACAGCCTCAATTATAATGGAGTGTTCGCGCGCACGCGCAAGTAAACGGTCACAGACATAGGCACACATAACGACGACAACAATAATTGTTAACGGACAAAAGTAGTTTTTTTTTTTCACTCTGCCCTATACTGCCCATATAGAATATACAAATATCCACATAAACTTATGTACCTTATGCACGTTCTGCGAGCATCCTCGCTAATTGCACCATTTGTAATGCTCTGCTCGACATTATTATTATAAATTTGTTGGTATATTTGTACTTTTTATCACTTTTTACTTCCAAAATCACTTTTAAAATAATCACTTTTGAATTTCACTCATTATTTTTCTTTTGATTCGACCGGTCACGTCAAACCTAAATCAATTTAAGATTCAACTCTCATCGGTTGTGAATTATAATCGTTTGAGGCAAAGAAACCTTTGTTTACTTAGATTTGAAATTTTTCAAATTAAAATTTGCTATAACGACCTAATTCGATGCATTCCTTTCAAATATCTAAATTTAAATATGCCATAGCAACTTATCTTTAGTTAATAGTTTTAGAAATCAAAAATGGTTTTTTCCATAACAGCCTAACTCAAGTTACGAAAATGGTTCATCTATTTTGCATTGGGGAATAACAGGCTAACTTGAGTTAAGAAAATAGAAAAAACTAAAGTTTGTTGTTTGGGAAGACACAAAATTTCGTAACTCCAATTAAGATTTTATTACGAATTATTTTTTTTTTTTTTTTTTTCAAAAAAGTAGATGAGTGTAGTTTATCTTAAGATAAGTTTGTATGGCAAATCAAACTATAGGTACTTAAAAAACTTAACTTAAGTTATGAAATGGTCGTTACAATAAATCATAAAATGTTCAAGTTAAGTCTTTTTGGCTAATGACAAATTCAAACATTATGGTTTTTTACATATAATTTTCGTTTGAGAAGAGATACAGATCTAAAAATTTTAATGTGTCAATAGATCTTAATTTTCTGAACATGCCTATTACAAAAAGTCATTTTCGACTTAACTCGACTTAAGCGGTTATGAATTGCGGCCAAAGAATTTTCGTTGAGTTGTTAAAATACTCACCTCAAAAACTTGTCCAATTGAAGTTGGGCCATGTTCGCATTGCAGTTTTAGGGTACGCCTATACTTTCTGCATGATTTTTTCTGTATTTTGAGACTATAAATTTTTGTTATCTTAACTTAACCTTTTTAGTTTCCTTTTTAAAAATCCATGACGTCACCAATTCGATACTCTCGACTCTCGATCGGTTGACATCTCATGGGCTTACACAGATTGCCGAACGGGTTAACATTTCCCTGTGACTTAATACTACGGTTTCACTTAGGGACACGCAAATGCGTAGTTTCTAGCATTTCTTATACCTCGCACTGCGACATACATATGTATATAAGGTAAAGTGGTTAATGTTAAGTTTTAAACTAAATTATTTTGTATTATATAAACTTAAATGTTGTTAGTTTCAACAACAATAAAATGTTACATTTTATCATATTTTCCATAATATTTTATTTGTCCCGTATGATTTTTCTTTTCATTCACCCTTCATTCCTTTCGGTATCCATCCAAAGAGCCAATGAATCCATTTACTTTGTTATAATAATAATGTTTGTATAAATTTTTTCTTTAAAAATACAAATTTTCTCGTGACTGCAAAGTTTGTTTTGTTCTGATTTCTCGATTTGACAGATCTCATAAGAAATAATTCTATACTCGAAAAAACTAATTCGAAAAAAGGAAAAAGTATTTAGTATTATTTTTTTCCATTTCGAATGTCTTACAGAGTACGAAATCAAATTCGGCTTTCGAATGGAATTGACTTTCGAAACGAAGTACAGAGTACCTAGGGCCCTAGGCGTCTTACTAACGGTAAGCAGTATTCAACTGAATTCTAAGAATATTTTAGATTCACAACGAAGAAAGGAAAATAGATGTAGAAAATAATATGTATAAAGCCGTTTCTAAATTCTCTTGAAAACACATCAACAATGAAAAAATTAAACTCAAGCTGTATATAAAGTTAAACCTTTAAAAAGGTTTTTGTTTTTTTATTTCACAATAAACTCTATTAAGTATTTCTATTTTAAGATCATCTTGTACATTCAATGGTAGCTGAAGCATATAACTGTCAAGGGTTTTGTAATAATCTTCATTTCGGCTTTTTTCTGTGCATTCTATATCTGCACTATCCGACACAATGCTAATCCTGTTAAAATTCAATACCATACAAATTACTCCTTCAAAAATATATCTACATATATAAAATCAAGTTGTGTACAAACCTTCCATTACTCTCTACCGAATTCATTCTTTTTCTCTTTACTGCGTCATTTTGAAATGTTGTTGGAATTGTTGCTGTTGGTGTTAATTGACTGCTACAAGAAATCGCAACAAATGCCTTCGGATCTGGTGCTGGTATCTCTTCAACCTCTTCATCTGTATCTTCCATCTCTAGTTCTACATTTTCTATGTCTGGTTTTCCTTCAAATTTTGGAATTGTTGCTTCAATAACTTCCTGCTTCACATTTTTGTTCTCCTCTTCATATTCGATGGTTTGAGTAAATGATTCTAAAGCACTGCATGATACTTCTTCGTCAGTGCTACTGGTATTACTGTTTTTTAAATAAAATTCAAAACAAAAATACAAATACGAATCAATAAACACAAACTCAGTAATAAAATTTTATATCAAAATTACCGTAAACAAGGATTTAGAAATGAAAGCCGATTCATGTATTTCCAATTGCGATTTGATTTCTCTCTTATTTCTCTTACATATCGATCACGAAGAGATCTCCAACGATATTTACATTCTTTAACTGTGAATATTAAAAATTTAATCAATGATAAATAATTTTTCATAAAAATTGTTAACCTAAAATAACAACTTACCATTCGATCTTACATCTGCTGCAACCTTTTCCCATGCTTTCTGCTTTACAGATTTCTTTCGATAATTTACTTCATGCTTATCATAAAGACAAGAATGTTTTTCTATCGCAGCGATTAATTTTTCTTCAAAGGTTATTTCAGTTGATTCATCGGAATTTGTTGAAAGTCGCTTCATATTTTATTTTAATACTATGGCAAAAAAATAAAATAAAAATTGTCTTGTGACCCTTCTTTATTCGTATCGACTTCAAGACTAAATAATATTTTCACATAAAATATGAATATGACGCCGTCATGTGTACTGTATATACTGCAAATAAAGACGTGCCGTCGCGTCGCCATCGCATCCGTCGACACAGCAACATTCTACGTTTGGCTTGAAATTCTATTGTATGTATTTGTTTTTATTGTTTTTTTTTTATCATCTTCGTTATATGTATATGTATATGTATACAAAGAGAGAATACCTGCGCATTATATTATTTTCAATTATTTAAAGGTGTAGCAAAAACAAAAAGAACTCGTGTAAAGTAAATACAGTGAAGCGCAAAAGTAAAGACATTTTATATTTATATCTTAAAACATTTACATTTATGTATATTAAAATTGTTCGTTTCATGTGAGACTTTCATTTATGAATTGAAAAACATTATTTATTATTACATCAGTTTTTTAAACTAGTGAATATATGATTTTTTTGATCACCTTCTGACAAAAGTGCTTTGTCGAAAGAAGAAAGAAGAATTCTGCTATTTTTTATTGATTTTAAATTTATTTTTTTGGAAAAAGTAAACACGAGCTACGCGTAATTTAACCGGTACGCAAATGAAATTGGGGACTATTGTGAATAAAAATTTCCCTCGCAATGTTTCCCTCTCTCGACCATTTTGAACGTAAATACTGATTAAAAGTTTCCTTCGAAATTACTTGCCATCGGGAAAAAAAATGTCCAGGGAAAGTGAACTGTAATTGTATAGAATTTTTGTTCTTGGGAAATTTATTTACAGGGAGATTCCCGATTAAGGGAAAAATTCCGACGGAAATAAAATTTCCAGGGAGATTCACGATAGACCCCATTGTTGATGTATCATATCGTTATCATTTATATATTTTCATGAAAAAAGGATTCCATATTTAAAAGAAAATTTTGATGAGTGTAGTCTGTAATGTTAGTTAAAACAAGTTTTCTAACTAACCACCTACTTTAAAATATAATTTTAACAGGATATTTAAAAATAGCTTTACTTTTGCGCCTCACTGTATCTACTACATACGAGTTCTTTTTTCATGTGATTCAATTTAAAACTTGATTAAAATGCGCATGTATTCTCTCTTGGTTAAAAAGACGCACAACGGTAAAAAAAAAAACAAAGAACACATATACATTTCTATCACGTCGACGGATGCGATGGCCGATGATGACATGTTTCGATCTAACATGTACGAGTAAATACATGACGGCGTCATGGAAAATTATGTGTTTAGTCTTAAAGTCGATACGCGCTCAGAAGGGTCACAATCACATTCACAGTCGCAGTCGTATTTCCAAATGCATAATTCAGTTTCAGATATTTCAAGTGAAATGAGTTTTGAAGACAAATTAATCGCAGCGATACGAAAACATACCTGTCTTTATAATAAGCATTCACTTTCCTTTCGAAAAAAATCAATTAAAGTGAATGCATGGTATAAAGTGGCAGATGATGTGGGATCCGATGGTAAATATTATTTTCTTTTATTGTTGGTGCTGTTGTTGAAAATATGCATTTCTACCTGTTTAAAGTGAATGAATGTCGACATCGTTGGCGATCTCTTCGTGACCGATATGTGAGGGAAGTAAGATCCAAATCAAAAAATTGCAAATGGAAATATATGAATCTTCTTTCATTTCTCAATCCTCAGTTAAATTCACGGTAATTTTGATTTCAAATTTGTATATTTAGGTTTTTCTTCTTTTTTTTTTAAATTATTATGTATCATTAATTTGTTTACCTAGAAACGATAGTTATGACAATAGCAGCATAACGATAACGGATGACGATGACGACGACGACGTCGGGTCGTGTAGTAATAATTCAGAAACAAATACTACCATCGCTCATGAAGAGAACAAAACATATACGAAGCAAGAATGTTCGGAAACGCCAATATCGAAATTTGACGAAAAGAAGGGGATAGTAGATCTAGAAGAACCAACGCCGGTAGTGATAGAAGACTCGGATGTCGAAATCGACGAAATACCAACATCAAATCCAATGGCATTCGTTGAGTTTATAAATAATGAAAAAAGAAGCAGAACGGATTCGGTAGATTTGGATGAAAGGTTGGTTTTACTTTGGTAACGCAAATTTTCAAATTCAATCAATTTTGTGTTATCAAAACAAATTCAATTATTCAAGACTAATGCAATAATTTTTTTTAAACCAGGTTTGAAGTAAATCATTCGGAAACAAATAATCCAATAAAAAGTCGTAATGAAAACTATTACAAAACCCTTGATAGTTATATGCTTCAGCTGCCTTTGAATGTGCAAGATGATCTTAAAATAGAAATACTTAATAGAGTTTATTGTGAAGTAAAAAGTTTAAAACCTCTTTAAAGAAAAAAAAAAACTAGAAAATGTCTTTTTCTTCAAACCAAAACGTTATCGAAATGAAGAGTATATGTGTTTGGCAGATTGCAGATAAAATAATAAATTTGAAACACGGTTGTTTTTGTAATGTAAAAGAGTTGGTGCTGTTGAACCGTTTTTCTTGGATCATCGGGCGTTTATTTATTTCTTGAGTTGATAAACTCCGGTTTAAACTAAAACTGACAAATAATTTGCTGGAAGGTTGTAACTTATGATCGTTTCAAAGGGAAGAACTGTGTTTTTATCGACTTAAATTTTGTTATTTTGATTCTTAAACTTTGTAACTATAGTGGTGAAATTTGGTGACGTATCTATAGTGGTGGGTACAGTGAACCCAGGTGCTTTGAAATGATAAAATAAAATACAAAATTTAATTTTTTCTAGTAAAAATTAAAAAATAACAATTTCAGAGGTAGTTTAAAAAAAATATGAACTTTACTTTCTAAAATAAAATTTTCACTTTAAAATTCAGTCTTAAAAATCTAAGTTTAAATATATGTCATTTTTAAAATATGCATATTTGCTTGGAACATTTTAGGCAAATAGATTGCGTGCACCTTGCACCCAAGTGTATCGTCGTTGCTCTTTTATTGGGTGGACAGAAAAAGCATAATTTTCTTTTATTCCGTTCTAATGTTAAGTTTTCGGTATTACTTGCTTTAGCGTGTTCAATTTTGAGAACTGTTCCAATGCTCGTCCTTAATTGTATTGGTAGTCTTTGGTTGTAGTATCTCTCCTTCATGAGCGGCTCACACAACATTTGTGCTACAGTAAAACCCGGATAAGTGCCTGACCATAAATGTCTAGCTTTAAGAGGTACTTATGCGGGTTAGGCAGCTATGAAAAACCCGATTAAGTGCACATAAGCACTTATCTCTGTATTTACAAAAATAAAAAAAATTAAAACAAAAAAAACATTTAATTTTATTTAAAAAATAGGAACATACATACATTAGGAACATCAACTGACTAGTATTGATAACTTATTAAAAACTGAATGTTATATACTTAAATAAGTAAGAAACCAAACGAGTAGTTTTTATAAATTTATTCAGTTCAATTATAAATTGATTTAATAATTGTTTTAAGATTAAGTTATTACTATTCAATAATTACAATAAGAGTTGGACTGTGTGACACGAGAAGAAAATCGGAAGTGCCATCTTGGATATATTATTTTGACAGCTCAGATTTTCCAGATGATTTGCGTTCAGGTTATTACAAATGAGTTGCGTTCAGAGTTAAAGCTAACATTTGTAGTTGGGACGTGACACTGAACTTTGTATTTAAGAAGTAAAATAATCAGTTATTTTGGTTTGTGTTGCGTTATGGAATCTGATTTTAAGCATTTTTTCTTCAATACGCTCGATTTCACTATCATCCGTGTTGTTATGCTCAAAAAATTTTCTCAAGATCGTCAGCGCTTTTAAAGTTTCGGTGAAGCTGGGCGGTTCTAACTCTTCTTCAGTATTTTCAACATCTTCCTCATCTTCTTGATCTTTATTATTTACTTCTGTTACTATTTCCTCCTCCGATAAAACTCCATAACACTGGATATTGTCATCGCACTGGACATAGTCTTCAAAAATAGTTGGATTTATTGGAACGTCTCATATTTCTTCGACTATCGTCGACCGAGAATTGTTTTGTTGTAAACGCCAATTTTACGATTTTGGGAAATTGCATTTTAATGTTTGCGTTCCTATAAAAAAAAACTGATCGATAATTTTTTTTTTAATTAATATAAATATTGTGTGGAATATCTTCTTTTAATTAATGTATTCAAAATCCTCCTACCTACATTCATTTTAAAATTATAAAGGTTTTTACCTAAAATGAGTACGCCAAAGTGAACGAGTTACGGTGAGAGCAGCGGCGATTATAAAAAAAAAACAAAATTTATATTTATTCTATGTTGAAAACTTTATTGAAACTGAGCAACGTCGTATATATATGAAATTGGTTTTTATAATGTTTTTTAGCTGACTCATAACTTTAATGTGTTCGTGGGAATGTTTGAAAATATAAAACAGTAAAACAGAAGGTTTAGAATTACTTTGGAAAGAATTTAAAATAAAATGCAAGTGACAAAGGTTTTACATTACTATGGGAAATTAAATGAAAATTAATATTATAAACTTATGCTATATTGTTGCTGGTTGTTGCCGGATGTTGATGCGGGGTACGTAACTAACGCACGTACGACATTCCAATTCTCAAGCATATAGTATATTCCAGTACGCATTGGTGTACTTTACAAAAAAGTCAATTTTCAATTTTAGCAATGTTTTTTATTGAATAGGTAACAGTAACATACAAAAAAACAGTATTTTCTTAGGCAGTCTTGGCTTACAAAAATTACTTAATATTAACAGAACAAAAAAAGTCATTCTATGACTATAAAGTTTACAAGAAACAAATAAATGAGATCAAAATAAAATTTTTAATAAACAGTAACAAAAAAGTCATCCTATGACTATAAAAATAAAAGTGTAAATCTAGAGGATTTAATAACATATTGTTTAATACAACATAACACAACATGTAGACATTTAACTTTCGTTTATAAAAAAAACGATGACGCGTTACCTTTTGGGAGAGAAAAAAGACTCTGGAGGTCAAAATAAACAATGGCATGATTAGGGTCAATGTTTTGGCGATCAATTGCTCTCTCTGCCTTCATAGCTGCCTTTTCATTTTTGTGATTGTTAAATTCATTAATTTCAATTGTGCTTGGGTTCGAAGTTGCTTTAAAAATCAAAGAACGGTCGCACTGGTCTTTTTTCGGCTTGTAAAATGACAAGTTAAAGCTATAATTCAATTCTTTTCTATATATGTTTTCCTTAACGGGATTAGTCGAAGCTTCCTTGTAAAGCAGATACATTTTATTGACATTTAAATGGCTTTCTAAATATTTTTTGTACTTGTGCTTGCCCGACAATAATGACTATCTATGGTAGGAAAGCTTTTGATGTGGTCATGGACTTCTTTTATTTGTTCAGGGGATGTAATTTTTTTTAATGTTTTTACCTTTTTTTAATGGCTTAGGGCAGCCTTTTTCATGTAAATTATTGAAATAATAATAGATTCTTCTTTCACTAATAGAACGAGTATTAAGAAAGAAAAGTTTACAAACTTGTTGTATTCTGTCATCTTCAGATTGAAGATAATATTGAAATGTATTATTTCCTCCGTCTTTGGACTTTTATTTTGTCGATGAACTTACAATAGAAAGCTGGTTTCTCAGCATCAGACAACTTAATCCAAAAAGAATCACTAATTCGTTTTCGGTCCTCACAGGAGAAATTTTTGGAGCAGAAATATAAGCAGTTTGGTTTAAATGGTGGTTTAATTTTCCTCTCTGCCATGAGTTTTCCTTTGATATTTGAATATTCCTGCCCTGATTCTCTCAACTTCTTCCTGATATGACTTTTCCACAGTTCTGGTTTCTTAGCTTTTTTATTTTGTTCCTCTTGGGGAATTGTCACTATCTTAGTCAAATAAAACAAAAACAAAAATATCAAAAACACATGGCCACAGTGAAAATTAAGTTTACCTGATGATAAAAAGTATTCTGAAGGTATACTTCTCAAGTTTTCAATTATAGGGAGATCCGAAAGAGGATCTAAGTTTGGATTATTAGGGAGTTCTATAATGGGCTCTACATTTTCGACTTCATCAAAAGATTCAAATTCGCTTCCTTTTAATAGTGGAATGTAATCGGGATCTTTGCAAGAGTCTGTCAACATGCAAATCCTTATGTAATAAAAGTCCCAGTGTTACACATCTTTTATATTCCAGAAGAGGAACTTTTTCATTTATTTGGCAGTAAATTATATATGAATCTACGAAACAAATTTCGAGCATTCCCCAAAAAAGACGATGCCACCACTTCTTTGACCTCCAGCCCATAAGCAGCCCGAAGTTGATCAGCATGGTCCACTCCTCCCATGAATGTGTTGTTAGGGCAGCTGACTTCGTGTTGCACTCCCGATTTATCCCTTCTGGATAAATCCATTTGTAAAAACTGATCCCATCTTTCGAATATCGATAGTCGAAGTCTCCTCTTTTTATTTTTTTATCTTTTAAATTTTTCGGGTTCCCTTCCCAATTTTTTTCTGTTTTCAGTTTTTCTAATAATCTTACTGACGAAAAATACTTGTTAAAGAAAATTATGTTTTGCTTGCTCCACTCCTTTTCAGTCATTGCCAAAACTACTCTTTCGCCAAGACCCTAATTTTCATATATACTATCTATCTGCTCGTCCTTTCCTTGGTAAATTGAAAATTTCTTTATGTAGCCATGTTGGTCAGCTAAGCACCTCTCTTTATGGGCTTCATGGGATTGTACTGCTTCATTGAGTTCCTACCCTTGAAAAGAATCATCGACTCGTCAACAGAAAGCTGTCTTGTCCCATCATGGGTATGAAGTTAAAGTTATTTATTATAAAAAGGAACACGTTTCTTATAATTAATCTTTATTAAATAAAATTCAAAAACTTAATACTAAGAAAATACATTTATAAATTATTTATAAGGTTGACTATTTGCGAACACCACCTGACCACGCTCGACTCATGACACGACTGGCGAAATAAAGAGTAAGACTAAGACTAACTACAACTCCGAAGAAACGGAAAACTTCGGAATTACGAATTGGTGGTGTTGCCACCACAACAATAAAACGGAATTAGGTGGTGTTGCCAGATACACCACAAAGTGCTGAATTTTTCATTAAACGAATCTATCATTGGACGAAGCTTGAAAAGTCGATCTTTGTTATTTCTTGGAATAAGGCTGTTGTCGTTTATGTGCAAGCTACTCAGAATCGTATCGAATCTATTCCGACTCACTAAAGACACTCCCAAATCCTCACTTTCACTCCAAAAGTGCCTCCAGCTGGGTAGTTTATGATATCCCATAAGGAAGTTTATTCCTATTAAAGCTAGTAGCTCACCCTTCTTACCCTTTTACACCACCTTTGGTGTCATTATAATGCATTATAATATCTGCTTTGTTACTCGACTCATCATTGATGTTATCATGATGCATGGATGAAACTAAAATTACAATTTTTTTTTTTTTAACATAACTAATAATTGTTGTTTCTTTTGTGAATCCATTGAGTGCTGATCCAACTGGTCTTTTTGCGGTAAGAACTCTTTTTAATTTTTTTTTTCAAAGTCCCAACGAGAGTTAGAGTTTAATCGAAGAAGTCTTTAGCAGTCAAAGTTAGGCCGTCTGTATTTTTACTATAGTATAGATATGCATTGAGCACATAGTGCGTCTTTGAATCCGTAAGACATTGCAGCTTTAATCCATATTTGTTGGGCTAGCGCTTCTTTCTCTCGTGAGCGTCATTGATGGATGTAGCTCCGCTCACCACCTGAGAGTCGATGATGCTGACTCTTCCATCTTTAGCTGCTACTATGTCCGGCTTTCTTAATCCTTCAGATATTCTAAGGTGCTGTTCTTCTCTGACTCTGTAGCCCTTATCCTTGAGTCCGGCTACCAGTACTTTGCAGACCGCATTATGCCGCCTGATCCTACCCCTATGCGTGCGGTGACAGCCCTGGATTATATGTGCAGCCGTCTCCGTTACATTGCATCCACCGCGACACTGTATTTGGGCAGTCGTCTTTCTTATTCCTCTCGACGTCCGAATGCGTGTCGGCAAACAATTTATAGGTACATGTACGTTCTGGATAAATTCTCGCCCCGGAACTGCAAATAGGGCAGTATCCATCCACGTCGTGGATAGGCTCGATTTATTTGCTTCTCTGATCTCGACCTCATCTGTTGTGCCGTAGAGACTGTTTGCCCACCATTTTTGCCTTGCCTCTTTCGTCTCAAGTAGTATACCATCCTTGATTAGAACCTTGCGACTCCATTGTAACTTCTGCGTTACCCAATGCTCCTGAGCGACGGCCCTAACCGCTGTTGATGTTGATGCAGAAAAATTTGCAAATCTTGAAAGGATCATTCCCGGAGCTGCCGTTGTCATTGCAGGAATCCCGAGACCACCATCAGCTATTGCAGAATGGTAGTATCCGGTCGGTATATCCGCGGGTAGCTTCAGCCATTTCCGTATACCGCTTCTGATCTGCACATCCATAGTCTTCAACTTGTCCATTGTGACGGTGGACAGTACAAGTTTATGGTATAGCCGCGGTATGAGGAAGCTCCGTAATATTTTGGGCCTTTGCTGCAGTTTTAAAGGAGCCTTGCTCAGGCTCTCCATATACGGAGCTAGGTCATGTCCAGCCTTTCTTGGCCCCACTGGTCTTATGTCCAGGCCAAGATATTTCCATTGTTGTGATGACTGCAACTGGGGTATGACGCCTCCCCTGAGTTTAAATTGTGGCTGGCTAACGACCTCATACGTCTTCCTTTTTCCGTCCGGGACGATGGATATAACACCACACTTCGCAGCATTCATTAGGAGCCCTTTTTCCTTCGCCTTCTGTTCTACTCTCTCTAGTGAAGTCTGCATTCCGAACTTTGTCGAGGTGACCAAAATTATATCGTCAGCATACGCAAAGGCATTGACGCTGCCATCCCCTACGTTGTAACCCACATCTGTTGGTACAGCTCTCAATACGTCATCTATTATCATACAGAAGATGATTGCAGATAGTGGGTCTCCCTGCTTCACACCCCTCTGTACGCTGATCTCATTCGACCTTTCGCCATTGCATTCGATGACGGTTGTTGAAGAGCGGTATGCATGTGTGATGTATTCGATGAATAACCTTGGTAGTCCTCGACGATATAGCATCTCCTCGATGGCATGGTGGCTGACGCTATCAAAGGCTTTGGCTACATCAAGGGAACTAATATGCACCTCTTTAAGCTTCTGCCTTGAGTCCTCTAGTATTGTTGCCAAAATGCAACCATCTTCCAGGCAGCGCTGTCTCTCATCTATAAGACCGTTAGACTTAAGTCGGGATGCCAGGATCTTGTGCATCTGCCTTACAGCTACTGATGTTATGCTTATTGGTCTGAAATGGCTCGGTTCTGTTGCTCCAGTCTTCTTGGGCACGAACATTGTTCTACTTGTCATCAAGTCGGCTGCAAAACTACCATTGGCCATTATAACGTTGTAGAACAAGGCTGGTATTCTTGCTGGTATTGCCATTTAAAAAAAAAAAATTAGACATGTCATTTAGCATCAAAATATCTTATAAATTTGAAATCAAACTCAGAAAATGTATTAAAAAGTGTCGTTTTGTTTTGTTTTTAAATAAAACCAGCAAAGTTTATAGTCAAAAAATATATTATTTATTAAAAAACTTAAAATAAGTTAAATTTTATTTGATAAATAACAAGGAACACATAACGTTTATGTTAAACTTAAAAAAAACTGTTTTTAATGTTTGAGCGCTTGTGCCCAACCAATAAATAATGCTCTTTTCTCCTTTTAATGAACAAAAACTTTGTAATTTACTATTTAATTTAAGGTACACAAATACAAAAGAACTTAATTAAAAATACAATTTTTATTTGGGATGTGCCAATCAATGTGGTTGCTGGTTGCTGTCGCAGTCGAAACAAGAATGCCAGCCTTTTTAACCCGCCAGACAGCTAACAAAAAAATAGGAAATTTCTAACGGGGCTTTACTCTAGTCAGAAGAGTCGCGTTGCATGACACTCTGGTCATTTCATTCTCTCCGAACAATGTGTCAAAACTAGAATGCGTTCCGGGATTAAACAATTTATTTTTATTGATGGTGTGTTAGCATGTGGAGGTCCGTCCGCCACAAATGCATGTATACAGATGGAAGAACACAATTTGGCTATGATCATTTGGTCAGAAGTGAAAACACATCTGAATTAAAGTCATCTTAATATAACAATATTGTACTTTGGCAACAAGATCCAGTCTTTAAAGTTTAAGTAATATGGCTTATAAAATAGCTTGTAAGGATGAATTCTTTTTACTACAAGTTTGGAGCAGTCTTACTCTCGGGCACCCATAAATTTGATTTGAACACTTTTTTCCTATCAGAGATCCACATTTTCTTTGTAGACTCTAGAACATTTTTATAACTAGAACTATAAAACCATCTTGGCAATTGTAGTACCCCTACTCCTATTTCAGGATCTTCCGGTATCCATAGAGGCAACAACCCTTGATGAAATTTAAACATAGAATCATGAAACTTAAAACTAAAAGTTGGGAAAGGGTCAAAGAATTGAGTAAATAAAATTCTATGATGAGTAGTCATATTAGACAATAAGGATGATTTAGTTAGAATCTCTTTCTTATAACTAGGAAATATGCCCTCCTCTAGATTTAATCTGCTGCATTTCTTTCCAAATAAACGGTGGGATTTACAAATAGAAAAATTCCAATAATGATCCAGAACTTTATAAAAGAATAAAGATCCTTCTTTCAAGATAGTGTCAAAATTTTCATAAGTGAAGGATGGATTGGACATTAATATGGTTAAATAATTGATAGCAATCCTGGTCATAAATCTCTTCGTGATATAATTTGTTTTTGTTATTTTATTAAATTTATTGTTGAATTTCACCAGATGAGTATTCAATTTAGTGTCTCTTTCAAAATTTTGAGGAAATCTATATAAGCTGTTTTGATCGTCGAATAGTACAGATTCTAATTTGGGTCCCAATTTTAATATGAATATTTTATTATACTCAAAAGACATAGGAGATTCCAAAGACTGACTGTAAGATGCTGATAGTTGATTTGAAGGAGATTTAGAGCTGTAATTTTTCAATTTAGAAATCAATACGGAGGCAGTATGATGATTTAAATTAAACCTCATACAAGATTTATAGAGGTTGTCTACTGGAGGAAGATCTGATAAAGCACCATAAACTCCGGAACAAATCAAATAAACTTCAGCTGAATATTTGGAAGAAAATAAACTCCTAATTATTTGGATTGTTCTGAATATTTGTCTAAGTAATATTAGTTGGTTCAAGAAATTACTCCAGTTGGAGTAATAAGTTTTAAAAATTAACAGATCTGATGAACTGAATATTGCAATTTTGCATAGATTGACAAGCATCAATAGTCATCTACATTAAAAATAAATGAAGTGTTTTACAAACAATATTAAATATAATTTATGAATTCAAAAAAAAAATTAAGTTTATGTTTAAGTAAAAAAAAAAAAGTACACAAAACATTATTTATCAAAAATAATACTGTTCTTCAGTCTTTCTTTGTGCATTTTATAGAGACAACCCACTTCAAATATTATTAAGTAATTTATAAAAAAAAATATAGGAACTTTAATGAATAAGTATGTAGTTACATGGTAACAAAAAGGTATTTCCTTATTAATAATATCGAAAACTAAATTCACGATTTTTGTACGAGTTTTTTTTTTCAACACCTATCAAACTTAATAACTTTTTAATTTCAAGTAAAAATCTTTATAAAATCCTGGAATTTGATTTTTTTCGAATAGTTTTAAAAGCCCTTCTTTCTTCTTTGAAGATATACCTTTATCAGGATTTTGTAATGTCTCTAGAAGGATGGTTTGAATGGGTTCGCAAGACCTGGTGTTTAATCTGATTTGAATGCGACGAAATTCCTTATCGGCGTATGACGTTTTGACATAATAAATTCTAGGTGAATCTTTTTCAAATTTCATTATTTTAATACCAGTCATTTTAATTTTACTTTTTTGGTCATCCATACTGTAGTTTGATCTAATTCGCAAAGAAAAGGCTTTTAAGTCAAAGAAAGATGCCTGGTCTAGCTCATTAACGAAGAATGGTTTTCCAATTTTCTTAACTGTGCGAATAATGGTGATGTATTGGTCAGGAGTGTAAATCGATCCAGATTTTAAAGTTTTTTTTACGGCACGCTCAATGACAGAATGGGCTGAATCGGCCTCGTTTTGGGTATGTCCTTTAATCAAATATTTATGGCTTATGCTGTGCAAATTAGGAAAAATTTTAACAGCATAAGCATACAATGCAATCATAAACTTGTTTTTTTGCTGGCTTGTCCCTTTCTTTTTCCTCCCTAGAAAGTATTTTCTCTGCCAAGTGTTCATCATACTTTTCTTGCAGATGTTCTTTATTTTCGCTATTTTCAAAACCAATGCAGTCCTCACATTGGTCTTTCTTAGGATGGTGAAAAGCTATATTGTAGTTATTCACGAACACTTGGTGGAATAATTTATACTTTGCAAAGGGGACTTTTTAGCATTGCACTGTTCAACATAGTTTTGGTATATCTCCGCAACACTCATATCTCCATCAACGTACTCTTTATAATAATTGACTGAAATTTGGCAGCAAAATGACACAAAACAAAAAGTGTCACTTTTCCAGATGCTAATTTATCACGAATTTATATTTTTTTCTAAGCAAAATCACTTAACGCAAATTTAAACGTTTAACCACAAAAATAATTGACTGAAATTTGGCAGCAAAATGACACAAAACAAAAAGTGTCCCTTTCCAGAAGCTTATTTATCACGATTTTATATTTTTTTTAAAGCAAAGTGTTACAAATAAAAAGTGTCACAAAAAAAAACAAGACTTCCGGTTTGTTTCGGTGCAGTCTGACTTTTTTTTGTTATGACTTAACTCCACGAACAAACACAACCACTCACAGTGAGACTGAGACAAAACTAAAAAAAGTAATTTTGCTGGAAAAAAGATCAGGGATGTTACCATAAATGCAAAACGACACTTACGCCCTCTTGATGTCAGTTTAATAGTTATACTTATGACGGTTTGATAGACATTTTTTTCTGCGGTTCGTTTTGTATACTCAACTCAAAATCGACAAATTTTGACTTATGTGAGTTTGCTTTTCAAGCGACGTAATATGCAAGATCTAGGTTCACCTTTATTTGTCTCATACAGTGTGTAGTACCCAGGAGTTTAGGATGGGGTCTATTTAATTATGAAAACAAGGGAAATCGCTCAATCAGAAAATAAGACACTCTTTTATTAGATTTAAATCTGATTTATTCTTTAATATTAGCACAATCTAGAAAACGTCCGACTCGGTCGAGGTATATAAATCAACTGTACTTGTCATCAGCTTGGTTAAGTTAGGATGCTATAGAAATAGAAATGGGCCGACCTTCGATCCTTGGGCAACTCTGGACTCTGGTATTTTTCCATTGGTGTATATTGTATTGTGGGATATGAGTCATGTTATCGTTTGGCCTGTCTGGACTCTGGTTTGGACTCTCACCCAAGCAAGTTCTTCAATTATTTCCGGATGAGCGACAGAAGTTTTGATGAACTTCTGTTTTTGATACTGCCTTTGATAACTTTCAAAAATACCAGGTGGAGAAAAGCAATATCTCCAGAAGAAAGACTGGCGGTTACACTAAGGTAAACAAATAAAGATTATGTTTAAAGTAAAAAAAAAAACAAAAATTATTAATTAATACAATAAATTAACATAAAACACAATGATATGTAAATGTAATTTAGAATTTAGAAAATAAAGTGATTCAAAATAAAAAAAAATATGTATATTTCAATTAATGGCTACACGTCCAGCTAATGTGATTCGGAGTCTGAAGATTGTAAGATTATTTATATTTATAGCACTCTTTGTTTCGACGTGTTCCTTTCAAAACGCGCAAAAATTCAATTTTTACATCAAGTTTTAAGCTGTCCTTGAGTTACTTGAACGATGGTAACAAAGAGAGTAAAAATGTTTTGTCTTCGTCTATATTTTCTTCTTTTCTTTCCCTTAAAATCTCCAAAATCTCCAACAAATCCTGCTCATACATATGTGGATTTCTTTTTTTTTTGGTTGCAGTCGCTTGGACCTGTGTGGTTACTTCGGGTGCACTCTGTGGTTCTGTAAGGAATACCTCCAAATTTTCATCGAATTTTTCAATTGTTTCACAATTGCTGACAGTTAGGCGGTCTTCCATCGAGGACAAAAGAAACGATAATTGCTCAAAATAAACATAATAAATAAACATAAATAATAAATAAAAAAGGAGTGTTCTATGGCAACACGACAAGAGCTTAATTTGATGTTAAACATCTTTTGTTCGCGAGTAAGGTGCCCATTATCCCTGTAAGGTGTCACGAAATGTTTTGTACCCAGTACAAAATAATCTAAAAAAAAATTAAAAAATATGTTTTGTTATGAAATACAAATAATATTTACCACACCGCCTTATTTTACCTATTTCCTAAGGTAAATTTTACCTATCTCCTAAGGCAAATTTTACCTATTTCCTAAGGTAAATTTTACCTATTTTCTAGGTCAGCTGAAAAAAAGTTATTTTTAAATAAAAATTGTGACGGTGCTCTTGTCGTCGTCGGTGAGTTGTGGGACATACAGTCAAACCACACAAAAGAAAGCAGCTTTGCTGTGCTCTCAACCGCGTTCGTGCTGTCCGGGGACTACAGCGAACGTTGAATTGGCAACACAGTAAAGGATTGAAGAATGAGAGAAACAGAGGAGAGGTAAAATGAAAAGACGGTTTTTAAAATTTAATCAATTAGATATAAAAAGGTTTTTATTTAATTTAAAACTAAAATCTAAGTTATACAAGTGTAATCTAAAATGTAAGGCAAGTGAAAAGAAATACAAAGAATTTAAAGGCAATTGAAAATACAAGAAAGCAAGTGGCAAGTAAAAATTGAGAAGTTTAGAAAAAAATATTATGGCAATTTAAATACGCGCCGCGACCACGATGTATGGCTTTTGAAGTGCAAGGGACGGTGGAAAGCCGACCGTCGTCGCCCTTATGTTCAAAACCACAAAAAGCAGTGTTTATTGGGAAAAAATATGCGAACTCTTGTTTGTATAGGTCTGTATTATGTATGATGATGGAGATACTCAACTTCGATACATAACAATTCTATAAACCAAGAGTGTCGATGTACTGATTTTGGCCACTACTAATAACTTCCTCGACCCATACTGGAAGTGAACTTTAAAAATTAAAGTTCAAAAGTCAGTAGAGTGCGATGGTGACATTTAATTGGTTGCCAGTTGCCTCTTGTGTGTTATTGGTATACATATGAGTGTGTGTTACAATTTTTACATATTATTAGCAGAAGGCTAGTATACATTTGGTATACATATGAGTGTGTTACAATTTTTTACATATTAGCAGAAGGCTAGTATACATTTGGTATACATATTATGAGAGTGTGTAGTTCATGTTGGAGTGTTACAAAATAAAATTTGTATTTAATTTTATAAAAGTATATTATATTTATTTATTTTTAAATATTTATACATATATATACATATATTGATATCGTTAATCATTGTTGAAACAGAAGGAATTTTTTTGCCATTAAGAAAGTAATGAATTGATATCGTTAATCAATGTTGAAATAGAAGGAATTTTTTTGCCATTAAGATAGTAATGAATTTATATCGTTAATCAATGTTGAAACAGAAGGAATTTTTTTGCCATCGTGAATATTAAAAAAAAAGATTCAATAAAAACCCATACTGAAAAACATTGAGTAGGGTATTCAATATTTAAAACGTTATTTAAATTTCTCGCCAATAACAAATATAACGGGTTGAAGTTTCGTGCCGGATTTTGCACATTCTTCTTGTTTTTGTTTGAGGACCTGTTCAATGTGGCTTGCATTTTCAACTTCAATGGTGAATGATTGCCTGGAGTCCTCGATTGTAAATTTCTTTAGGTTTTAAAGTATCGCCAAATAAATTTTGATATAACTCATTGTGTTTTTCAATAAGATGTTCAAGTTCATGTAATATACAGTCAGTACACTGTGGTAAAAGCAATATATCAATAAGTTTTATAAAAACAACAACGAACTCCCAAACTTTATCGTTTACTGGGATCAAGTGACCAATCATCAAAGGAAAATGGTGAATAAAAGTCCACATTTCTCTTGCTGAAGCATTTAGTCTTTTTCTTTTCAAATGTTGAACAGTAATATCTTTAAAGACATTTCCTTTCTCAGTATCTCCATAGGAAAATGTTAATTTGTATTAATTAAGTTCAGTTAATGTAAATACTTTGCTTTTTATGTAATGTTGTATTATATGTGAAAGATTATAATGCGCAACACCCTCAAAATATCATGCATAAGATCAACAGAAAAGTTTGTTACAACATGAAAAGAAGGAATTTTGTTTAAAATTGAGTTTTCGTAAACTCCTTGAGATAGAGAGTCTTCATTGCAACATAAATTCTCATTATAATTTTCTTCAGTTCTAATCAATGTTGAATCTTCCTTGCACATTACTTTTGTTAATGCATTTGGTGCTGTTCAGAATCTGCAAAAGTAGTCAGAAGAGAAAGATTTACTAAATTCGAGAATCTGGTTCAGCTTTAAATTATCTCCTAGGTTTATGCCCAATATTAAACAAACTGTTGTTTTTTGCCCATTTAGAGTCAGTTCAATTCCTTCAACTTCTAGAGAAATAATATCTTGAACAAGCTTATACATTGTCAAACCATTTCCGTATGTTTTGATATCATGAGCCTTAATCAAGCCAGCTAGATAGATATCACTGACTTTAAAATAATGTTCGAATATGGGAATGGAAAAATATATTCCTGTTAATTTATGGACACCACTATGAGCTCCTAGTGGATTAGTCACTTCGAAATCGTCTGCGAACAGGAAATACGGTACCAAGTTCTTATTTTTGTACATGACTTTCTTTTGTTTCCATAATTCTCCGTTTAAAAAATTCCTTATATTAGATGGCTTGCTACGTTCGTCTAAAAATGTTGTTAGTACTTCTTGATTTTCTGCTTTTTCAAAAACTTTTCGGAATGCAAATTTTAAATCCATAAGAATACCCTTATCCACTTTTTCATCTAAATTGCTTTGCCCGTTCATGTCAAATTCTTTCGGTTTCTTAAGTAAATCTCGGTTTTCTAGGAATTTTTCAAGCTTATACTCAGTATTCAATTCATTAAAAACTTTTTTATATTGTCTTACAACATGCTCAATCTTTTTTTTATCTTCATCGCACATTTCAATGGCGAACACTATATCTAGTAATGGTGATATAATTAAAGTTTCGGCTGCTTTTTGTACGGTAAATGCATCTTTTCTAGAAAAATTATTGTTATTGTATAGACTTAGAACGTTACTTTCAATAACGTTTTTTTGTAATGGCGTTCGAATTTTTTCTTCACCTTTATTAAATACAGGTTGTTCTTGTTCATTTTTGAATGAATCAGGAATATATTGTAGCTCGTTTAATAAAATACTAGAAGAATTTTCAGCTTTTGTGTTCAAATTATCTAGCGGAAGGTTCATATTTTGTGTTTCAACTTCTATGTTATCTAAGTTCTTTAAATGAGCACCTAAATGTCTTTTGTATGAAGATAATCCACTGAATATTTGCTGACATGATTTCTCAGAGCATTTCATTTTGCTGTTTTTATCACAGCCATGTAGAATTTTTAGATGCATGAACAATGTTTTCAAGCAATTAAATTCTTTTGAACAGATAACGCAATGCATTTCACCTTGTTGACTAAAATGACTAAGAAACAAAATATATGCCAACATTTTTTGAAAAATAAGAGTTGTTTATGATTAAGCAAATTCTTTCGTTTGTGTTAGGGCCCGTTGCTGATTCGGAACTTAGCTGCCTTAAATTGAACTTAAGAACTTTCGATCTACTTTTTGTATGGCGAAAACTGTCACTTAAGAATTTATGTTCAACTTGAATGCTGTATTCTATCCTCTCAAAGTTCATTGTTTCTCTCACATTTACCAATAATCGCTCTGCCGCAGCAAGTTCTAGACGTGGTATTGTTATTGTTTTGAGCGGTGCGACGCGTGTCTTAGCTGTTAGCATACTCGCTCGAATCTTTCCTATCCGGACTGTGGTTCTGATGTAAATCACTACACCATAATGCTCTCTCCGACGCATCAGAGAGTCCATGAATCTCTATGTCTACATCTTCCGATGTTCCTATCCATCTATCCAATCTTATGTTCTCAAGGAATAATATCTCTTTCCAGAACTCTCTCCATCTTTCTTCTATTTCTCTCGGCAATTGTTCATCCCAATCGACGTTCAACCGCCATATGTCTTGGATGAGGATCTTTCCAGAAATCGTCACCGGCGATATGAAACCATTAGAGTCATACATATATCTGAGCAACGCAACTCACAATCTTTCTCTTAGTCATTGTGTCGTCTATCACTGGTGTTTTCACTATGAACGTGAATTGATCTTTCTCCAATAAAGTAAAAACATTTTAAATGCTTTTTTCGACTCTCGTCTATATTTTCTTTATTTTTAAAAATGTTGTTTCTTTTGAAATCTGTCCATGACCTCTCGCTCTCTGTCTCATCTATCGAATTTCTTTCCATCTCTCCGTCTTTCAAGCGTCTGCTGTTTGTTGGTGGTTGGCTTAGTCAATCCTCCTTCTTTCCATTACGCTTCGCTGGCTTGCGTGGCTCTTTCTCTGCTGCGAACAGTACGGCACTGTCACCCTTTCTCAGCTCTCTCATTGGGCACATCACACTGTTGTGCATCTGTTTTCCAGTTCACCTGATGCACGGACCCTGGAAGCACTCTTTCGGCTGGTGCCCTACTTTAAGGCAATTGCTGCAAAGGCCTCTATCTCTCACCATATCTTGCTTCGCCTTCAAGGTCCAAGTCTGGAATTGTGGGCATCCCCATATTGGATGGCTTGTAGACCTGCATGCTGGGCATGCCCTTGCTGATGTGGCTCTGTCCCTGTTCTCCACCCGCGGATTGACCGCTGGCATAGCTCTCTCACCTCGTCCGAACATCTGCAACGCTTGTGCTGATGTGGACGGCGCGTTCCTCCAAGAAGTCGCAAATCTCTCGTTGTGGGCATTTCGGAGGTTCTTGCTTCCTCCCATTTGCATGCTGTCTCTCCATCTAGTTTCTCGTGGAGCGTATGCACCACGATCATGTCCCATTGATCTGTCGGAATGCCTTGGCTCGCCAGCTGACGCATGGTCTCATACGTGGTGTTCGACATCCTCACCAGCTCGCTGGCCTTCGGAGCTCCTCTTAGAACTGGAAGCCTGAAGAACGAGCGAAGGAGTTCTCGGCACGTAGCGTATTGCTTGCTGTAGACCTGGTTCAGCCGAGCCCATGCCTCGCTATAATTCTGGTCCGTCTGCTGCCACTCACCCAGTGTATGAGCGGCTCTACCGGACTAGGTAGGCGAACTTATACGCAGACGCTATTTTCTTGTTGGCCGTAAATCTATCTTTGAAGCTCTGCCACTTCGTGAACGAGCCATCGAAGGTACCCCAGATGTTTTTGACGTCGTGCTCAGCAAACGGCAAATTCACCTGTACGGCGATGGCAGGCGTCTCTCTCGCATCTGGCTGCTGGGCCAGCTCTTTCTCGCGTTTCTTTAGGGCAGCATATGCCGGGAAGTAGCTCTGTTCCGCTGCCACCATGTTCCTTTCTACCTCGGCGTTTGCGAGCAAATCGCCTGTGGCAGTCAACTTCGCTTCGCACTCTTTCACCTGCGCCCATGCCTGCATTAAGGTTTGCAGCCGGACTTCCACTTCCTCGGCCTCTTTCTCTTTAAAACCCTCAGATGCGGTGAAGGACCGCATCCTATCGATGGTGTGGATGGCGGCCTCATAAAGATATGAGGTGTTCTGGGCAGCCATATTCTCTCCCTAGTAAGACTTTGTCAGCGACCAGAAACAAGGTAGTGAGTGTGTCTTTCGAATTTGGTTATTTATGTCATTGACATTCTTTCTCAGCTCCTCAAAAAAAGTATCCAGTTGTTCTTTGTTGTACGACATCTATTTGGTCCGTTTTGCCTGTTGGTAACTTATATATATTTTTTTGTACCCTAACAGGTTTAGCAAGATCGCCATGTGGTATAATTCCTAAGCTATATTGCGTAGCACGCTTTATATTGCTTTATTAAGCGCAGTTCGCTTCAAACAGTGGCCAGAGAGTTAAATAATTAGATTTTACCCCGAAGATTTTCAAGTTAGGAATTCATTTTATTTACAATTCTTACAGCTATGTATACCTAAATTCTTTTACAAATTATTTGGGCTATCCCCACTTATGATTATTAATATTCTTTAATTCTTCTATTATACAAAATTTAAAGCAGTGAAAGTCATCAGTTTTCTTTCAAATGTTGTCTAAAACTAGAACATTTGGTGGAACTCTTTCCGAACTTTCAATTTAAAAAAAAAATATTTTTGAAAAAACAGCCATACTGACCTACATGCTATTGGATATTTAAGATTTAAGACAAAGAAAACTTTAAAGCATGTATCAAGTGCGGGAAATAATGAGTCAAACTTGTACTTAATTTCGTTAAAGTAAACTAAACGATTTTTCAAATTCGCAATAAATTATTACTGGTTGCAGACTTTGTCCGAAGTCTCTCACCTTTATTGCCAACTTGTCGATTGATGGGTTAAAGTCATTTGCATCACAGACTTTAATTACCATCGATGATTGGGAGTCCTTTATTGTTGGTTTGAAGAACTTCCTTTTCCTTGTATTACTGTTAGATGCTAAGGTTGCTTGTCTGGCGGAAGGTGGCAAGATAGAATGCAGAAGATTTAATATTATAACGTCTTCTGGGTCTAAATAAATAAAACTGACATTATATACTACATTTACCAAATTGAGTTTTTAAGGGCGTTCATGAAACGTGTATAATAAACTTTACACTTTTACAACATCGGAAAGTTTACGATTTTTTATGAATACCCATAATATAAAAGCGTACTGAGAATTAAACATACATACTATTTGCAAAATGTTTCTTGTTTAGGAAACCAAGCAGTTATTCATGCAAATTATGCTTCTTTCCGAGATCGAACAGGCAAATAAAGGGCTTCTAGAACTTGCTTCTATTCTTTTCTCGTTCTGCTATTTCCCCCCTTTTTTTTTATAAAGAAATTCACTATCCGTTCTGTCACTGTATTTGCCTGTTCTCTCGCTGCACATTACACAGGTTTTCAATTTCATCGATTGAAATTTGAAAGCCCGTCACTATTTAACACACATAATAAAAAAAAACCATACCAAAATAAAGAAATTAATATATAAATAAATATTGAAAATAACACTGGTTGCGGCGCCACAACCAGGTCAAACAAAAAACTACCCTCTGTCACTTAAACAACAACACAACACTCTATCACTCGCTGCACATATATCTTTTCTCATTTTTTTTTTTTTTTTTAATAAATAAAAATTCTGTCCATCTTTCCGCAGTGGACTGTATAATATTCTTACCAATCAAATCAACTCGTAATTCGCACTTTCAATACAGTAATTTTACGCCTTTCGCTTTTATTAAGATTCAATTTAAAAAGTTCTCTTTCCACTAATAATTTTTATTTTTCAACTTTAACTCTTCAAACAGGACTACCAAGTTTGAGTGTTCGCTTTAAAGTGAAAAAATATACAAGACAGCACATATGTGAATTGTATTCGCGCTGCTCATTCTTTCCCCTATCCATATGCATGTTAATATTCATGCACCTCTACTCTCTCATTCTCTATCTTCTATCCTATGTATATACCTAAGACTTTGTCAGCGACCAGAAACAAGGTAGTGAGTGTGTCTTTCGAATTTGGTTATTTATGTCATTGACATTCTTTCTCAGTCTGATCTCTTTCACTCATTTTTGGTTGTAAGTCAAAAATTCGTGATTTCCCGGTTGTTAGGTGGGAATTCTTTCAATGATATATCTCTGGTGTGTTCTTGTGGTATACTCTGTCCAACAAAAATAGTCAGTACACGTCTTATGGCAGAGCTTTTTTCTTGCAAATGCTGCCAGTCAGTGGTTTTATTCCCTTTTTACCTAACTGCCCATCCTTGAGCAATCGCATCATATCCGCTGAACGATGAGCGCTCCTGTTGAAGATGTTGACATGCTAATTTAATGAGCTTATCTTCTTCAGACACCTTTTTTTTTCTTTGAAAGTGGAGGCACCTGTAATGGGAAACATACATTTCAATTCAATTAAAAAAAAAACATATTGTAAAATACTTTACCATTTCTTCATCATCCATTGAAGATCTTCCTGGAGTACTTGTTTCTTGACCTTCCAGAAAAGATAGCATTGAATAATACCATAAAGATGGTTCATATATTTCATCGGCTCCGGCACCAGACTTTTCGCTGGATTTAACTTTTTTTTAACTCTTTTTCTATAATTTGTCCGAAAATTATTAATTTTTTTGACAACAGTGTCTCGGTCAGCTTCTGGGTATTTTTCTTTAAGTTTAAGAACCAAGAGCTCATAGGCTTTATTTTTAATTATTCTGTTACTATATTCCGGGCTTTTTACTTTCCATAGAGCCGGATGTTCTTTATAAAGTTCGAGGAACTCGCTCCAGAACTTTTGTTCATTAGCCATTATAAAAAAAACAATGTATACTGGCGTAAATAATATTTTTATACTGAGCGGTTGCACAGTTTTTGACATTAACGACACAAATAACTGCACAAATTTAAGACTTGAGCAAAAATATCAAAATTGTTTTAATTTTTACACAGTTAACTGCACAAACCGCTCAAACAACCCCATTCACAACACAACTAAACTGCGCAAACTCCAGTTTGCGCAGTTATTTTGTGTCGTGAATTGGCGGCCTAAAAATAAAGCAACAATTGTATATCTGCCTGGGGCATGCGCTGTTACTCATGTTTATCTTTTCTCATTTTCAATGCGCATATGTATGTAACTTGCTCGTCGAGTTTTCGGTTGTAAATCGGAAACTTGATTTATGTGGGGAAAAATTCTCTCTTTCCTTCTGTCTCGTTTGCTCTTGGTTGTAAGTCGAAAACAAGAAATTCTGTCACACTTCCCGTTCTTTCACACGCGGGGTTTATTCTAATAAAAAGACAATATTTTGTAAAGAAAAAACCGCATTTTCTTTCTCATGAATCTATCGCGTCAAGGGTCAAATCGGATCGAATGACCAAATGTATCGACAACTCAGTGGTGAGCTCTGTCCGAAATTCCAACTTCTATATAAAAATAAAAATACAACGATTTTAAAATGGAAAATTAATCAAAAACCACTATCTTTCCGTTTTATTTAAGATCGACCGACTCGGTCGAAATCTATCCAGTCTCTCATTTCCTTTTACATTTCTTATTGGCTCTACATTCTCTTATACTCTTTCTTACTATATAGAAAACATCGAATGCAGAGTTGCCAGACTCATATAACTAATTAATTATGATTAATTGTTTGTAGCCACATGATGTTGGTACAACATTAAATGTTCCATCTACAAAATAATTGTTTGGTAATGCCTCAGGCATTTCTCTAATCATATTTGTAATTTTCATAGCCATGAAAATTTAGATTTAGTTCCCACTGAGTGGGAACTAAATCCCTCAGTGGAGTTAGTTACCGTGGATTTATTTCCCCGCACCGATTTAAACACCTTTGCTGTTTTTTTTAACTACTGAATAACTTTTATTAAGCTATAAATTGTCTATTGTCTATTGTCTTCCAGCATCAAACATGGCAGAAATCAAAATTTGTGTTGCTAACAAAAATACGAATAACTTACATTTTAATTTAATTTTGCTTTTGAATGTTGTTCCAGAAATGTTTGTATGTATATACTATCAACGGTCGCCGCCGCACTTTGTAATAGATACAATCTGTAAATTTGTAAAAGAATCTTTAGTCAGCTTCATTATTAATGATACTTTGAGCAACAGAGATTTTGTATGTGATTTATACTCATATGGATCGCCATGTGGTATAATTCCTAAGCTATATTGCGGAGCACGCTTTATATTGCTTTATTAAGCGCAGTTCGCTTCAAACAGTGGCCAGAGAGCCGCAGTTAAATAATTAGATTTTACCCCGAAGATTTTCAAGTTAGGAATTCATTTTATTTACAATTCTTACAGCTATGTAGCTATACCTAAATTCTTTTACAAATTATTTGGGCTATCCCCACTTATGATTATTAATATTCTTTAATTCTTCTATTATAAAAAATTTAAAGCAGTGAAAGTCATCAGTTTTCTTTCAAAATGTTGTCTAAAACTAGAACATTTGGTGGAACTCTTTCCGAACTTTCAATTTAAAAAAAAAATATTTTTGAAAAAACAGCCATACTGACCTACATGCTATTGGATATTTAAGATTTAAGACAAAGAAAACTTTAAAGCATGTATCAAGTGCAGGAAATAATGAGTCAAACTTGTACTTAATTTCGTTAAAGTAAACTAAACGATTTTTCAAATTCGCAATAAATTATTACTGGTTGCAGACTTTGTCCGAAGTCTCTCACCTTTATTGCCAACTTGTCGATTGATGGGTTAAAGTCATTTGAATCACAGACTTTAATTACCATCGATGATTGGGAGTCCTTTATTGTTGGTTTGAAGAACTTCCTTTTCCTTGTATTACTGTTAGATGCTAAGGTTGCTTGTCTGGCGGAAGGTGGTCTTCTAGGTCTAAATAAATAAAACTGACATTATATACTACATTTACCAAATTGAGTATTTAAGGGCGTTCATGAAACGTGTATAATAAACTTTACACTTTTACAACATCGGAAAGTTTACGATTTTTTATGAATACCCTTAATATAAAAGCGTACTGAGAATTAAACATACATACCATTTTCGAAATGTTTCTTGTTTAGGAAACCAAGCAGTTCTTGGCTATTTTGATCTTCAATTTTGTCATTGAAAACAGGAATTATGGCAGACTTAAATTCTTCCCATAATTCTATTAGGCAGTTCTGCTTTCCAGGAAATAGTAATTCAAAATCAATGTTTATCTTTAGAAAAAATAAGAAAAAAAGGGAAACAAAAATTTTAAAATACATGGGTATAACTTTGCATTCTGGAGCAATGTAATAAAATACATTCTATGCCACTTTGTTTGCGTTGCGCGTTTCAGTAAGGAGATTCGCAATTTTAGAAATTACTTCAGTAATAATATAATAACTAAAAAATAACTCATCTGTTATAATTTGATGTTGATTTGCGTTAGCTGATGCACAAATATACATATATTATTTTAAAATAACTATTTTAAAAACTCACTTCACTTTTTTTATTAATCACTTATATTTACTTCACCGTAAAGAAAACCTTGGTAAAATCAACTAATATCCTCGGTTGATTTTGCGTCAACCAAGCATCATACTCAATTTGACTCTGCTTGCGTTGTCAATCTTTTTATCAAAACTTTACAATGTTCGTGTTCGATTTCGTGTTTGAATAACCACTTCTTGTAAAGTTATTGTAAACGTGGTTAAAGAAAAATGATTACGTTAGTAGTTAAGCATTTTTCGTGATCACCAACATATTTTTTCCGGTTTTTAAGTCAACCATAAACATTTTTAGCTACACTAAACCAAATCCTTACGTAAATATAACGAAAAACTTCATTGGGACAATTAAATTTTAATTAAAATTGAGCCGATGAAAAACTTTTTTCATTTCATTTTTGTTGTACATTTCATTTTATAAATATACTCCTGGATAAATGACCAGAAGTTTGAGCAAGGAATAGGGTACTCCAAGTTAAATAAATGAAATATTTTAAATACAATATCTACCCCACGTATACATGCTTTTAGTGAATACCGTCAAAATATATATAAAATTCATTAAATTTTTTTATGCTTTCTCCTACTACCTACCCACTAAAAATGGTTGAATGTTGGTGGATTTTTTCCTCAAATGGATCCTCAACTTCCTGAACCGATTTGGCTACAAAGAGGAATGCTTCCTGAGAATCTCTAATCGTATATTTTGTTGTCGATTTTTTCCCGTTGTTATCTTTTACCACAACTTTCTGAGTGGGAATTAAAAACCCGTGCATTAAGTGAAGGAGAACCGCATCCTTAGATATAGAAAAAGAGAAAAAGAGAATTGTAATTATGTATGTTTAAATGACAACAAAGAAATTATATTTGGTGCTAAGTATAACTTTATTTAATATTCAAAAAAGAAAAAGACATTTACTTTTTAAAATTTAAATGTTTACCTTTGTTCGCATCGCAGTCTGGGATTTGGGAAAGCAGCTCTGTAGTTTTCTTGTCTTTTATATTTTGAATGAGAAACTGTTTTATTACTTTAAAGTTGGTTTCCCAGTTCTCGCAAATGGTTTGGCTTTCAGTAAATAAGTGTTTAAAGTATCTGTCAATCTATTAAAAAAAAGAGTTACTTAATAAACAAAACTTTTGAAGATTAAGACCTTACCAAACGATAACCATTCAAATTCTTGTACTGCGGCCATGTCTTGAAAATCTCCTCCTGCGTTGAAGAATTTCGCATCTCCTGAAGTCAGTCCTCCGTGCATGAATCCCATAGACTATTAAACTCTTCAGCTGACAAGTTGTCAAAATTTAAACTTTTTACACAAGTTTGTGCATCAGGCTCTGGAACTAAAGAAAATGATTGAACGCTCGTCCATTAAAACTACTATGTATATACTTACTTAAATTCCGTTTGCAGGATTTTGGATTTTGGATTTTCATTTGATTGCGATTTTTTAGTCTTCTTTGGTTCTAAGGATTTGTAAATCCTTTTTATATTGTGGAGCTTCGTGTAAATTTTACGTGCGGTAATATTCAATTTTTTCTGTCGGAAATCGGTCCAATATCTCCTTTTCGATCCTGTAGCTAGTTTTTAAGGACATGGACATGCTGTTTTCTTCGAAGTACTCTGCCATCAGACAGATGAGTAGATGTCGGTGCTCAGCTTGAAACTTTTCATGTTTATTGTAATACTCTACAATTTCTTGTCCCTGCTTTTTAGATGATACACACAGAGAAAAAATCAGTAAAAATCTACGAACAACTATAGTAAAATTTACGATAAAAGCAGTAAAATCCGAACTTACTACACACGTCGTTAAATTCACTACAAGATGTAATAAAAATAAGTTTTGCAATGATAGTAAAATTCACTACTGAAGCAGTAAAATATGCTGTATTTGTACTAAAAGTTTCCTACATGAGCATTAAAATTTATTGTAGTTGTAGTAAATTTTATTACATAAACAGTAAAATATATTGTAGTTGTTCTAAAATTTTTGAACAACAGTAGTAATAAAATACACTACTTTTTTTTTTTTTTTGACAGGAGGAAATCTTCAAAAGACACTTGGCAGTATTCGACACCAAGTAGTGTGGGACTCTTAACCACTAAAACCACCTCTTCATCCGGACCAATCTTGAAGGATCGACATCAGATTTTTCTTTCTTAACTTTTTACAATCACTTTGGGGAAAGTTTAAACTTTTAATACTTTCCCATGTTTTTTTAGACCATAAGCTCATGAGGCTTGGTTTCTAAATCTGCGAACATGGTTTCTTATATTCAAGACGGACTCCATTTCAGAATTAGTATGACTTTGCAGTCTCTGGTTGTGCGATACAGCGTATTTTTTAACAACTTCTGTAACCATTTCTATTTATAAGTCACGATGTAGATCGGTATTTTTTATGTACCAAGGTGCATTAACTATTCCACGAAGGACTTTGTTTTGGAATTTTTGGATGATTTCGGTATTTGTTTTCGTTGTACAGCCCCATAATTGGATTCCATAGGTCCAAACAGGCTTTAGTACTTGATTATACAGCATTATTTTGTTTTGGATTGATAAATCAGAGTTGTTACCAAGTAACCAGTACATTTTTCTATATTTCAAGTTTAGTTCTCTTTTCTTTTTGTAATACACTACTGACGCAGTGAAATCTATTGCAGTTGTGGTAAAATCCACGTTATTGGTAGTAAAATACATTTCATAAAACAGTGTGTATCTTTCTTACCTTTGTCTTTCCAGTATTTTATCTTGAACTTTCCTAAAGTGTGCACACTTTGTCTTTCCAAATGTTGATAATAAATAATTAATCCTGTGAATTATTTTCCAAATATTTCGCTTAATTTTCTTATTTTCGTTGTCTTTAATCGTTTTCAAATACTGTGCGCTTATTAAAAGCCGACGCGTCGCTGCTGCTTGCTACACAATGAATGAATACATAGATTCGATTCTTAGCTGTGCAACCGGCTTATTTTCTCTTTCCTTTTTCGTGTTTTTCTCATGTATATTATGCAGCTGTGCGCAAAAAGAAAACCAAAAAAAAAGACAACGGTGTGTATGTTGTATATGTTGCTATGAGGGCAAGACGAAGTGCCGTCATCGTGTCGCCTTCACCATGGTGGTGGTTGATGATATTTTCTTTCGTTTAAAAGCGCGTCGTCGTGGTGTATTCTTTCGTTTGTGTGGATGTAATGGGAAAAGAGGTATGCCGCTTGGGCTCTTTCGTTTATGAACGATAAGGGGAAAAGTATATACGTGCCGCTTGGCGCGTTCTTTCGAGAAAAAAAAAAAAAAGGTTATAATATGTATCTGTTCTTGCTACCATAGAACGGTAGCAATAAGAATGAAAGGTATATAATGCTGTAGCATATGGTTTCGTGAAATGATGTGTGCCGTTAAGGCGAATTCTTTTCGTTTTGTAAAGGCAGGGTGTTCCTTTTTTGCATGTTCTTTCGTGCTGAATGTATAGGTGTCGTCATGTCACATTCTTTCGATATGACTAAATAAGCATGCCTTTGTGGCATGTTCCTTCGTGTTCCTCTTTCCAAAAAATAGATACAGAACTGACTTACCATTTATCTATTGTTTTAAATAACAATTTCTTTCCTGTTTCGTGTGACGGACTTTTGCGTCCTCCTAACGCGTCGTTATCTTTCGTATTTTCCATACGTTCCCCAACAATGCACTGCACTTTTCTTTCAATTTGATCAATTTGATCATTTTATTTTTTACACACACAACTCGTAAATCTTTCCGCGGCGCGCTGGCTCAAATTTGCCTTGAATGACCAATGTTTTAGCACAAGTCCAGAGACAAGTACCAAATATTTTACCGCTGAAAAATAAAGATATAAAAAGCATTCGCTCAAAAAACCACTGTGACTTTTTATTCTTTCCGACCAGCTCTTTTTACATTCAGTCAAAGACTAAAAAAATAATATTTTCTCAGAAAGAAGGAAAGAAAAATATAATGTAGAAAATATCGAACAGAAGTCCACAAGGCTCTGTTCGATTCACAAAACATCGAACGAGAGTTAATAGACTCTTCGTTCGATACACAGTGAACATTATTGCAGTTGTAGTAAAATCTACTAGAGTGGTAGTAAAACTCATTACATTAAACAATGAAATCTATTACAGTTGTAGTAAGATCTACTACAGTGGTAGTTAAAAGGTCTTAAGTAGCAAAGTCAAAATCAAGTTTATCAGTTTGATCTGCCAAAGCACTAATAAACTGTTTTAAAGGATAATAAAGAAGTCTTAAGAAGCAAAGTCGTTTCAAGTTTATCAGCTTGATCCGAACTAGTAAACTGTTAAAAAGGATGTTAAAAAGTGAATCAAGTTTATCAGCTTGATCCTCTTAAGCACTAATAAACGTTTAAAAAGATGTTAAAAAAGTCTTTAGAAACTTAGTCGTATCAAGTTATCAAGCAATTAGATAAGGTTTATAAGGACGTCTTACAATTTGTGTTGTTTAAAAAAAAAAAAAACTTAATTTTGTTTATCTCTTAACTCATTAATCAGGGCTGTTGTTGCAGAGCTAGGAGGAGTTGAATTAAGATCATAAAATAAGTTTTCTAAAAACAACCACACATTTTGGCTTTGAAGTGGATACTTAAGATTAAATACATACATTAATTTAAAAGCCGAATCAAGAGCCGATAAAAAGCTTTCTGTTTTATGGAATATGTTATCTGATATTACATAATATAATTTTTCACTTGCCACTACCATTGGTTGAATGTTGAAATGAAAGCCCTTGTACGATTCTTTTATATGTTGGTATTTAACAAGGATATCTGCCTGGTTTTCGGGTTCTAATATACTAGTGCTATTGATAGAGTCTTGGATTGAAGCGTGCCACTTTTTCCCATTTTGAAGTGAAATTTTTTGAAATGGAGGCAATTTATAATGGATGAGCTTGTACGTTAATAAGTTTTTATAATCTGTAAAGAAATGAATTTGTATATGTTAGTATAAGTGAAAAATTGTGAAATGTAATTATTATTGCAGACAAAAATTTATGCTTTTTAAGTTATTTAAACATGTTTTTTATTACCTCGACTACAATAAAATTCCTCTTTTTCTTAGGGCTTTAATTTTATTGTTATAAGCTGAATACAGCTGACCTCTAGCTCTACCACCACTTCCACTAGGCACGAAATAAGAAGTCTATAAGAAATTTTTGTTAGTATTTAATATAAGACCTTGGATTCAAACGGAAAAAGTTTAATGATTTGTTCCGTTAATGAGTTTATTTCTTTTGTTCCGAGTAAAATCTCGTTAAATAGAGCAAAGTCTACTATTAAATATATGAGGTCTTTTCTGTCTGAGGAATTGAACGCCGTTTTTTTGGATAGCAACAATTTCCCTCTGGAGTTTGATTTTAATATCTGTTGAACGTTCTATTGAAAAAAAAAACATTCATACTTAAGGCGTAAAAAAAACACAAAGACTTCGCTTTATTACGTTTTTTTCCTTTTTGCGTTTCAATAAGACGACTGGTTGTTTTCTCGGTCAGCATTCAACTGAACTCTTTTGATTTTATTAAATATATCCTACCTATACGCCAGCCAGTTTCCCCTCTTACAATTTCCAGTGCCTATCTCTCTTAATTTTTAATTTATCGTTCATTTATTTAATGAATATTGGTTTTGACCAAGTTAATTATTTTAAAAATCTCTTACCTATTTGTTTTTAAAATTGAAAGCTCAGTAGATAGATATTTATTTTTCCATGATCCAAAAGGGATATGTTCATTTATTCAGTTCAGTTCAGTTCAGTTTATTTACTTTTTCTTTTACATTAAATATAGGCAATATAAAATTCAAACATAACAATTAGTTGAATACATCTTGATTAAAAATAAAAAAATTTTGTAAATGTACTATATTTAAACTAATTATAAGTGTTTTTCATAATAGAGAACGAAAAGGAAGGTACAATCTGTTGTCCTATGACAAGAGTCGAAAGTACCAAATAAGTATAACTTAATCATAAATTTAAATTGGAATTACATAAAGAAGTGTTGTGGGGTATCGTATGAGAAAGAAAATCTAAGATTATTTTTTTTTTTTTTGGTAAGGGAAATTTGATGTGAATATACAAATTTAAACCATAATTCTGATGATGTTATTGACTTCTTCAAAATCAAAGTTAAAAAGCCATTTTTTAATGTTTTTATTGAGTAGATGAGCAGAACGAATGCTTCTTATGTCAAAAGGTAACGCGTTAAAAAGTCTAGGTGCTACCGAGGTATAGATGAGAATTGTGCACTGGAATGACCGAAAGATTTCTATCGTTGCTTCGTAGTGAGTAAGCTGGCGTATTGTGACTTAAGAGATATCCACTTCTTAAGAAAAATATTTGTAAAACTTTAAAAAAATAAAGATGTTTGAGCGGAAGGATGCCAGAGCTGACGAATAACGGAAAGCTATGTTCATTTTTCTTTTTCTTCCAGATGGTTCTTAAAATATGTTTTTGAGAAACAATCAGAGGTTGTAAATTGTTTTTAAAAGTACCACCCCAACAAATTATACCGTATTGTATTTTGGATTGAACCAGTCCATAATAGATTGTTTCCAAAAGTTTTCTACAACAAAGTTTCCTCAAGTGAAACATAATATAAGTAGTTGATAACAAATATTTTTTTAATGCAGAAGTGTGAATTTTCCAGTTTATTTTGCTATCAATAGTTAAACCAAGATATTTGTATTCGAAGACTTGCTCGATACTAAAACACTTTGAAGAACAGTGATTATTTAAAACATTAGCTGGTGACAAAGCATTAGATGAATAACAAGATACACTACTTAACGGGATATTTTTGCAGTCAAAACTGTGTTGAACAAGAAATGGTGGATAAGTAAAGGAATCAAATGGTTTAAAAAACATAACTCTTGTTTTTTCACTAATGACAAGCTTATGGATACCGAACCAATGTCTGAATAATTCTAAGTCATGGTTTATATCCGAAATCATATCTAGAACAGTGGTACTAGAATACACACAAGCTATGTCATCAGCAAAACCACAGACTTTGCCTTTAAAGTTAAGATTAAATATACTATAAATATAAATAAGGAACAAGGTTGGACCTAAGACTGATCCTTGTGGGACACCTATATTAATATTTTTGACATCACTGAAATTATTGCCTATTTTGACCATTTGTTTTCTGATTTTTAGATAAGAAGAAAACCAATCCAGCATAAAACCCCTGAAACCAGCTTTCTCTAATTTTCTTAATAATATCTCATGGTCAACAGTATCGAAGGCTTTCTTGATGTCAATATATAGAGCAGCAGTATACTTTTTTTGGTCTATACTTTTATAGATAAAACTACAGTGAGCTAAAAGTGCATTTTCTGTAGATTTTCCAGCTCTAAAACCAAACTGTTTAGAGTTGAAAAAAGGAATGCCATCCAGATAATTAATAACCCTACTTTTAACAACTTTCTCGAATATTTTTGAAAAAACTGGTAATAGAGAAATAGGTCTAAAGTTGTTGACACATTTCTTATCCCCTTTTTTAGGAATAGGTATAACTTCAGATATTTTTAAACTTGACGGGAAATTACCGTGAAAAATACTTTTGTTAAATAAATAAGATAATATATCAACTATATTAAAACAAACCTTTTTAATACAAAAATTTGAAAAACTATTAGATGTTGAAGAATGAGAACTATCTAAACCTTGAATTACTCTAAAGATTTCGAAAGAAGTTATCGGCTGAAAAAGGAAACTATGAGATTGAAAACTTTCTTTGAAACAAATTTCAGAACACATTTCAGTACAGTTGTTAATACCAGCATTTTCGATTGTTTCTACCGCTATTTTTATAATATATCTAATCATTGAAAATTTTAGCCATTTCTGAATGATCAACAATGGTCTGGGAATTGAAAGAAAGATAAGAAGGTAAATCAGAAGTTTTGTTTTTGTTGAATAATTCGTTGACTATACCCCATTCTTTTCTTAAATCACCTTTTGCTTTATGGAACTTATCCATATAAAAACTTTCTTTACATATTGGAATTTCTTATTTCATTAACATGTTCTGCAACCGAAATCGTGGCCTTAGTCCATTTCCTCAAAGTCTTGACCTGGGGAACAAATTTTTTTATTAACTTAATAAATTATGAAAATAAAATTAGTTCTCACTAGATTGCTTGTTAACAATGTTTTGTTTTTTATACGAAAATAAAATAAAATTAAAGGCACACAAGCTTGAAGGTAAATGAAAATACGAATTAAAACAGATGAATTAGTTTTTTTTTAGGAATGATAATTTTTGTTCGGGACAAGTGGCATGAGATGCTTGGGGAAGATGAAAAATGGCCGGTTTTGTTACCAAAATATTACCCGTTACAAAAACTTTGTTAGAGCTTGATAGCGTGGGATGTTTCAAAAATAAGTCTTAAGACTATCAGGTTTTCAATGTTTTACTTTGAATAAATAAGAGCATTAATATTAAAAACGAAAATAGAACTTAATAACGTAAAATGATGAAGTGTTGCCATTGTTTTTAATGATTTGTATCCAATCTAAGTCGGTGTCTTAGAAAATTGCCCCTTCCGGATTAACGGAGGGAGATATGCTCCTTCTCTAGAACGATTTTTGTCTTTAAATATTCAAAATGTCTGCTTATTTTATGCATTTTTGAATTCTTATATGTTCGATTGAAAATAAAGTTGAAAATAATAAGTTTCAACTTTTTCAACGAATTCTTTCTTTGATTTGATTAAACCAAAACTTAGTAACACATTTTGTTTTAGGTATAAATAAAAAGCATAATGGCAAATAGCTGCACATGCACACACTGCGAACAAGCAAGCCATCCACGCGACGCACCAAACTCACGTACCTACTACATACATTTTTATTTTTTTTTTTATTTTGGCGACAAATCTTTTTTATTAATATATAAAAGAAAAAGCTTACTATAACTTTGTTATCTTTTAGCACTAGCTTTTTTTTGTATTTTCACTAAATATGCATTGTATAATTAAACGCAGTTGAAAGCAAGATTTGTATTTTTAAACGATATCGAACAATAGACAATACCATTTATTTCGACCTTATACTGAAAACTGAATGAGAAAGAATATGATACTGAAACTGAATGCGCGTGCCAAGCAAAATTAAACTAAAGTGAAAGAAAAGGGTGCGTCTGAGCTGCCACTTTGCTTTATTATAGCGATAGTTGCATAAATATAAATTTTTCAACAGATTTATAAAACACGTTGGATTTCATTTTGAATAATTGTTTATAACCAAGTGTTGCTATTTGGCAACAAACAAATGCTTACTTTCGGGCTAAAAATCATAGAAAATTAATTAAATAAGAAACTAAGGATATCTTATCATAAAATTCTTTTTAAATTTTTTCTTTTATAGCAAATGGTTTTTAAATTTTAAAATTAGAGAAAACAATAAAATAAGAAAATATGGTCTTTTCATAAATTGTCTCCTTAGTTTCTTACTATATGAATTTTTTGATTTTTAACCCGAAAGTAAATTTTTTTTTTTCATCGCGTGGCTCCATCGCCGCCGTGCATCGTCGCTTGGTAGCGCACTGCTCAATTTAAACTTACCTTCAAATTTCTGAATAAGAATTTCCAAATCAAAATCCCTTAATATTGCATGTAGCTTTATGGAATCGTCCTGGTCGTTGGAAGAATCAGAATATAATAAATTCACTAGTTGTCCACTTTCGTCCACTATCTGAATGTTATTATTAATGTATGACACCATTATACAAAGATTTTATTATTTTATTTTATTTGTCTTACTTTAAACTTTTGTATTATATTTCTGTTCACAACCACGTTACTAAAGCGAATGGCAAATAAATTACTCGACCGGCATATGAGATATTCTTGTAGAATGTTTACCGTAATCGTTCACGAGTCAAAGGATTACAACTTTGATTTGTCTCATAGAAACACATTTCTTGGCGTACGCGTCTCGACATGAATGTTCGCAGAAAATCGTATTGGTGTTGGTAACAAAAGAGGACGTGCATATTGCATGTGTATAAGACAATTATTGTCCAGATCTTATAGTAGTAGTAAAATAAACGTAAATGAATTTAATATCAAACGTCTTTAAATGAACAACCAAGTTTTCTGAGTTTACTCTATTACATTTCAAAATAGAAAAACAATTATTCAAAGGTGTTTAACTATACTTTGATCAATCAAACATTTTTCTTATTTAAAACAAAGTTGATCATATTTAAATTAAAGTGTATTAATCAAAAGTTATAGCAACTTAGTTTAAATACTTTCTTACTTAAATCTATGATGGTGTTTTTCTCTGGGTGTACCAACATGAAAATGAAAAAAAAAAATTCGAATATTGTTTTCGAAGATTTTGACATTTGATTTTGCAGTAAACAAAAAAAAGTTTATTTATTTTGTGCAGTGCTTAAATTATAAACAAAGTGATAGAAAATGCAAAGAATATCATTTTTATTATTAATTGACGAGATAGAACAGAGAGAACGAAATGAGCAGATAATTATAAGGCGTAGTTTAAGGCTTCATTCAAATCCATTAAATCTACCAGAACCACTGTAAGTTGAAACTTTTGATTGACTCATACATTTTTGATGCCGTTTCTATCTACAGATTCCATCGTTACTATAGAGCTAACAAGCCATTGTTTAAACATTTTCCTTTTCAATGTTTTCGTCCATATTTAATTTTCTTTTCCTGCAACTGGAAGGCAAACCAAAAGTAGAAGCATTTGGAAAGCCTTGCACTGATTCGCCCATTGCACAAATCCTAATGATGGTTTCTTCCAATGAGCTGAAGTTGTACTCCTTGCAAGGGCCTCCGCCAGTCGCTTTTTTATTTTTGTTTAATTTTCTGCCATTTTTTCCTCACATATTATTTTTTATACGTAAAATGACAGGGAAAAATTCAGAAGGAAAAAGCAAAAAATTTCCCATAAAAAAATTGCTCACGAGATATTTTTTTCTCTCTGAATTTTTTCCAAATTTATATGGGAAAAAGTTCATGGGAAACACAATTCCCGATAGCCCCAAATAAGTACAATTTTTGTAATTTAAATATGATAAGTCCTATTGGTGAGAAAAATATACAACAGTAGAAACAAACAAATAATAATTGCCAAAAAAGTGAAATTAAATCATACCTTTGTCCCCACGGGCTTTGAAGTTGCGTAATTTTGTGAATAATAACTTGAGTAGGCTTGTGGTTTCCCTTGTTGAAGAAGCTGGTGTATGCATTCATATCTTTAAACAAAATTATTCTATTGTTTTCAAAAATATTTTTAAAATCTTAATTAAACATTCAAATTTGTTTTATTCAAAAATTATAATTTTTTCAATCGCCACTGAATCAAATTTAATAAACACACACCAGGGCGAACCAGTCACGTCGAACTTTAAATTTCAAATGAATCTGACTGAGATATGAGAAAGTAGAAGGAAAAATTCTAAGCAATGGCGGCAATAGATCCAGAGAGAGACACACATATGATACGTACGCGACTATCAAAAAGATGAGTTCAGGGCTGTTATAAGGAGTAGAGTTATTTTAAATTTTTAGTTGAGCTGGGATACTTATTGCAATAAATGATCTCATGAAGATTTTTATATCTATTTTTATGAAGTGTTCAATAATTTCAGCACATTCAGATTCAATTTATATTAATAAATAAATAAAGTTGCTGACTTGTTTGAAATCTCATTTAAATGTACCTTTAGTCTTTATAATTGATAATTATGCTTTTTTCAATGTTATTATTTTTTATTCAATACTAAACTCTTAAAGACAAAATGTAAATGGAGATTATACTTGTTTTGAATTTGATTCTTACTTTATAATTGTGAACAATTCCATTTTTTATGCAATACCAATTTTAATTTTTGATGTTTAAATGTTGTTTTTACTGATATAAACAACTAGACTACAGGTTGACTATACTTTACAAGAAAAACTTATAACATTGATCAGGAAAATGGTACTATTTACCAGGATTTGTGTTGTTATATTTTTTATCAAAAGCTTCTGATAATATTTACAGATACAGATAAAATATGCTTTACCAGGAAAACTGATAACATGTATCAGAAATGTGGTATTATCTACCATTATTTCTTCTTATTTTTCCTGGTAAAAGTTTTATCAGGAAATCTAGTAAAAAATGTGCCTTCCTGGTTCTGGTACCGGCTACCAGGATCCAGATAAATGAAGGTTTACCATGAAAAACGATAACATTTATCAGAAAAACGATAGTATTTACCAGTTTTTTTTTTAGTGTAGATGAAAAGTTAGAATTGTAACGCCTGATTGTTTTGCCAAGTTAAGAGCTTCTATTGCTAGGTTTCTATTGCATGGTTGTCCATGATTAGTAAGCTCGGGTTAGTTTTGCTGCTATTTGTGTGTTTTACGAAATGCTTCATTACCTTCTAAAACAGTTCAGAGTTCATCCAGCCGGAGGGTGAAGCCAATCCCAAGGATCCTGGTGGTGCTCCGTTAAGCATATGGCTTTTAAAGTTCTTCCGTGGGAACACTATGATTGGAGGTAAAGCAGTGCCACTAGCACTGATAATGCAGCATGTTGTTACTAACACACCGTTCTCCCCACTTATTACTTTGGATAAGTTTTTTGGCGCAAGTACCTTTTGTGGTTTCTGAGCAGTTGTTGTCGCAGTTTCGTCGAAGTTGAAAATTCGTGTCCCATCGGAAAACTCGGGGTGCCTTTGAAGAACTTTGAACAAATTGTCAAAAAATACATACACTGAATTCTTATTAAAAGATGTGGCTCGAGCAAAGCTCCATTCTTCGGGTTTTTTAAGCGACAGCTCAGGATGCCTTCCCCTGAAGCCCCACAGCCAATCCAAGCCAGCCATTGAGTGCATTTTCCAACTTGGTGGAATATTTGACATATCATTTATGGACGCAAGTTGAAAAGCATTCGGTGGCTGTGATACCATAAAATATATTCGCGCAGTGGGTTATATAGGATTTCAGTGCATCTTAATTCTGATCTGAAAAAACTGCCTATGGCTATAAGTTGATGTTAAAGTAGTTGAAGCTGGAAAATCCATTAGTTTTAAAAAGTATCGCCGAACTGTATGATATGAAAGACCAAATTCTTTTGCAGCAGAATACAAAATGGAAACTGTTGATGAAGTGTCTGCCAGTCCATCGATGACATACTCAATCAAATCGGTCTCGTCAACATCGGCATATGCAGCAATTTCTTGCGTGGACAAGACATAATGCAGAAGTGTTTCATCTCGGCGACGGGTTCGGCGACTAAGTTGTCGATATACTTCTTGATGTGTCAACCGCTTATCAAACTCGGAAATAAGAAGGTTTCGTAGGGCGTCCCATGTATCCACTCGTACTGTTCTGAGGAGCATTTTTGCAGTGCCTTTGAGCAATCTGCGTGCACAAACATACTTGGATCTGTCATCACATCCAAGTGAATGGGCCACATCTTCATAATCGGCAATCCACTTTTTCATGCCATACGAATCGTCACCTGAAAACGGAATGACAGCACTTTCTATGTCACTGAAGATAACTTGCCGACTTAGTGGTGCGGTGGGTCCAATTTCTGCAAGTTCTCTCTGAAGATCTGCAATGCGCTTGCACCTTTCTAAGCGTGCCAACTGAAGTTCTTCTTCGGCGTCTGAATTTGTCGTAATACTTGTTTCGAGCTCAAGAGATGAAACATAACCAATATTACTACTAATAAATAAAACACATGAATTTAAAGTGGAAAAGGCTCAATGCCAAAAAACCACTATCTATCACTATTTATTAGTCCGATCGTTTCGCTGGTTACATTTCAACTGATTTATTCAAAGGAAAATTTCCCTTTTGTAAGAAGGGAAATTCCCAAAACCTATCTCAAACATCGAACCAAAGCTCATTCAGCTTTTAGCTCGATACATGAGCTTTAGTTCGATACAGTCCCGGCGAAAACCTACGGTTTTCCACCCTTTCGCATTTTATTTCTACTTCTAACAAACAGAATTACTTAACATAACAAAAACAATTGTTAATTTCATTCTCCATTCGGAAGGATACAAATCTTCTGCACCGGCCTTGTCAGCTGATTGATCGCAGTCTGTACTTCCACGCTTCGCACCAGTCCATCTTTCCCTTTGATAAGTCTCTTGATTCGTCCCAACGCCCATGCCGACGGTGGGAAGTTCTCGCTCTTTATAATGCACAGTTGTCCAATTTGAAGCCCATGCTTCTCTCTTCTCCATTTCTTTCTCTCAAGTAGAGTCACCAAGTACTCTTCTCTCCACCTATCCCAAAAATGCGTAAGCACCCCCTTTCTCTCTTTCCATAATCTCGCACCATGAGAATTTGATATCTCTCCAGTCACAAAAGGCAGCGGGAGCACCAGCGGCTCTCCTACCAGAAAATGTCCCGGCGTTAACGCCTGCAGGTCATTAGGGTCATCGCTAATCGCTTGAAGCGGTCTTGAGTTCAGGATCGCCTCGACTCCAGCGGTCAGCGTTAAAAGTTGCTCATACGTCAGTATCTTCGCTCCTATCACTCTCGTCAAATGAAATTTCATTGACTTAACAGCGGGCTCGTATATGCCACCCTGATGTGGCGCTGCTGGTGTCATAAATCTCCATTCTGTCCCTTTCGCTGCTAGGAAGTCAAGTGATTCCTTTCTATGCCAGCTCTCTTTTGCTTTTTGCAACTCTCTCGCTGCTCCAACAAAGGCTGTGCCATTGTCACTATATATTCTCTCGCATCTGCCTCTACGAGCAATAAATCTCTCATAGCAAGAAATAAAGCCAATCGATGACAAACTCGACACCAAATCTATATGTACTGCTCTGGTCTTGAGGCACACGAACACAGAAATCCAACATTTCTGTCTAGTCACTTGTGTCTGAAACTCATCTACTCTTCGCCTCTCAAAAAATTGAATCTAGAAAATTCCACAGAATTCCAAAACCTTTTCCTGTCTCTATCACACAATCAACAAAATACTATCCCTTCATTATTACGCTATTCTAATACATATTATCGAAATTCGTATGTACACACGCACACAGATGCTTTTCTGAAATTCATTCATGCACAATTTCCCTCGTCTTTAATTTACACAAGACGCGCACTATCTCCGCCAAATCGTATTCTCCTTCTGTCACACACACTCTCACGAAAAAAATTCTGACCAGCAAAATATTTCCTATGGTCTGTCTGTGGCAAGAAAAAGGCAATCTAATTCGATTTTGCATTTCCCCTTTTTTTCCTTTACTATCCCTCGCACAAATTCCTACACGAATACTCGATTCCCACATTCATTTTTCACAATGCTTCACAAATATTCAATCTAATTGATTCACAATTTTTCTCGAGAATTCTATCCTATCTCTTATTTTCCGAGGCAGTACATTGACTCCTTCTTCTATCACAATCGAATTCCCATCGCTTCGCACAACAACAACACTGATAGCACAACTGGTCGGCGAGTGGACTGTATATATTTATTCACTTCAATCTTCTTACCTTTCTCAATAATTATGATTGTTCAAACAATCTTAATCTCTGGGCGCTTCTCACAATCTCAATTTCTTTCTCGCAATCTCTATTTATATCAAATTTCACAAATTGATAATATAGATTTATTAAATCTTAAACGCCTTGTTGTTTTTTTTTTCTCTCAATCAACCAGCCACGCTATTTGTACTTTGTACTTTATCGCTTGGAAGTCACACACAGAATGAGAACGAGTGGACAATTTTCATCCACCGTCGCTGCGCACACACATTAGGTAGGCAGCTGCACAATGCACATGCCCGTTAGCCTTATGTACATGCTCTCTCTCGCTTCTCGGGTTGTATATAGAAAATTTGCCTGTCGGGACATGTCTATCTCTGTGTATATACCATGGTGGTTGATTGTTCTTTTCGCTGCGCTGCGTCACAACTCTCTCGTTAAAAAAAATATATAAGGCGACTTACCATTCACGTAGGGGAATTCTTATGTAAAATGTAAAATGAAATGTACCTATCTCTTGGCGTACGTGACCGTTTACCCATAGCCAAATTTAATTCTTTCTTCTTTTGAAATTCTGAAATAAAATTAATCAAGAATGTTCTCACCAAATAAATATTGTGCGAATTATTATTGAATTCAGCACTCTTTCTCCATTTCGCTTCTCTATTTTCTCCCTTTCACAGCACAAAATAGGCAAAAATTTATCTCTAAAGAACGCACATCACGGTTAAGAAAATTGAAGCAAAAATCGCTGGAAACTATTCGTCTCGAATGACCAAATGTTTCGAGCTCAGGAGATGAAACATAACCAATATTACTACTAATAAATAAAACACATGAATTTAAAGTGGAAAAGGCTCAATGCCAAAAAACCACTATCTATCACTATTTATTAGTCCGATCGCTTCACTGGTTACATTTCAACTGATTTATGCAAAGGAAAATTTCCCTTTTGTAAGAAGGGAAATTCACAAAAGCTATATCAAACATCGAACCAAAGCTCATTCAGCTTTTAGCTCGATACATGAGCTTCAGTTCGATACAATACTAACATTATTTGCACACATAAGTTCACTGCCCACATTGACCTTAGAAGTTACTTCACGAGAGCCATTCGGAAATTTGGCTGAACTCGTTTTGTGGGCATCGTCGGAAGGCGGATTCGGAGTAGCAGAAGTTTTCGGCGCGGAGTTTTGTATTTCTTCATTGGACTGAAGTGTCACATCGACGGTATCATCGTCATCATTTTCACCTAAAATAATATTCGGACATACTTCCTGTTCATACAATGCTCGAATGCTGAGCCACTGTGGCTGAAGTTGGCGCTTCGATGTTCGCCGCCAGGAGTGCATCCAAAAGTTGTGATTTTGTGAATTTCTTTGAACACATTTTTTTTTAGCAATGGGTTATTCACACAATATTTTCAATATTTATTGTTATGGAACCACATCTGATGTTATAATAACTTAAATTCTTATTCACATTGAGTAAGTTTTAAAAAAAAATTATTTAACTTACTCCTAACACACACAACGCAACCGATCACTTTCGATTCCAAAACGGACATAAACTTATCTTACTTATTGGAGTACTATTTATACTTAATAAGAACAAAGGGTTCTTTACAATTAGTCACTTTTCACTATTTCCAATGAAGTTGGCAACAATTCTATAAAATAAGGTGTAGCTGCCATCGTTGAAGTGCAAACCAAGTATAATGGTCTTCTTACACTTGGTCTCTTCAATTTATTATACTACAATTCTATTGATTTTAAATAAAGAAATACTTTGTTTTACTTAGATATTAAAAAAATAAACTCACCGTGTGTTTTTTTTTCTTTTTCACAACAAATTGCACGTGCAAATTATATTTATTCGTCGCGATAAAAAGTTATTTCAAAAAAATATATTTTTAAATATAAACTTTATTTTTCACTTAACAAATTAAATATTTTATAGACAATAGTTCTTACATAGTTTCTTGCATACTACTCGGCAACTGGAGATAGTTTTAGCAGGAATGCCAAAATTGTAAAGATTGTTCTTCGACCAATAGTCTTCCAACAATCCCACCTTTACGAGGCCCATCCATTTCTTTTTTCTTGATGCACGAGTTATTGGAACGCGATGTATATATTTGCTGCTCTCCATACCTATTTGTTTCCAAAACTATAAGTTGTATAGCCTCCTCATCAACAAAAAGGTAAAAGTCTTCAAGACAGCTTATAGTTGAAGGCACGTCTATTAGAAAACCGGACTTTCCAGTGAAAGTAAAGGCGGTTTTGCGGGAAGAAAACTCCATCCAGCATATCAATCACTTGTATCAATCAGGGTTGGTGTTTCCTCAGTTTCTTCAAGCATCTCTTCCTCATCACTTTCTAGAATTTCCGCATCAACTGCGTTCAAATCTTCATGTTCCGAGTCGGTATCTGAGTTAGGATCATCGTTTGGTAGCCAATTATCATCAAAGTCCAAATCGTCGCTTGAAAAATTTTTGTCACTTTCTTCCATTTCTGGTTCCCTCTCTACCTCATTTTCATTCAAATTTTGTCTTTCCATTTCAAATGCTTATTTTTCAGAAACCTATAACTGTACGAAAAATATTATTGACAACTTGCTCAATCACTTATGTAAAACTTACTAAAAACACAGGAGATAATACGAGACAACACGAAGAAACTACTGTCGTACGGTTTTGTGCGACGTGGCTCCAACGAGTATAATTTATTTTATGGGGCCACGTCTCGTACGAAAACGTGTGACACACAAATGTAGGATTTTTATTAACATAAAGTATTAAAATATAATTAAATACAAAACTGATTATAAAATGGTTTGGATAATGTAACTTCTGGCACTCGTTCTGGTTACCGCGACGACTCGAATGAAAAACTGACTTAAATACTACTCTTCTCCTCAAGGGAATTTCAAAATACATAAAAGGATGGAGAAAGACGCTTGTGCATTAGTATGTGTGTCCGTACGTGAGTTGTTCGATTGTCTGTCCTGTACAGTGTACATATGTCGTTGGTTCGTTAGTCTAGGGTTTATGAGTATTAGTCTGTCTAGACTGTCTGGTCCCAGAATGGCGTTTGTGTTAACGTGCTTGCTTGATGTTATTACTAATTTCCCTATTGAAGATAAGCCAGTCTGTACGCCTGTTATTTCTAAAGGGTTTGTGCTGTCTATCAACGTTAGGGATTTTAAATTCTATGAGACGATGGTCAGAAAAGGAAGGTTCTTCTAAAACTCTCCAATGATCAATTTGACAGGAGTCAGAATTATTTGAGAGGGTATTATCTAGCACCTCTTTCCGATTTTTTGTGACAAAGGTGGGTGTATTACCTCGGTTAGCCACACATAGATTGTTATCTATGATAAATTGAAAAAGGGATTCACCTCTAGTATTTGTATCGGTGCTTCCCCATTGTACATGATGTGCATTGGAGTCGCACCCTAGGATAATATTGAAATTTTTTTTGCTTGCGAATGTTACTACTTCATTTGTTATATCCGTTGGTAGTCCTTCAACTCCATCATAGGGCATATATGTGGAGGTTATTATGAGCGTTGGGTGCTCCTTGCGTTTAAAAATGACAGCGGTCTAGTCGATGTTGCTGTAAGAAGTTAGAAGAAAAGGATAAAACAGATTCTTGGGTTACTATTTTGGCTGTCAAGATTTGACTTATACAGCATGGGGTCTTTGGAGTGCAGGCCCTTGATCATGCCACTTACTCCCCAGGGTTCTTGAATCAGGGCCATGTCGTATTGTCTACTCTGCATGAGGTAGACCAGGTTGGCGCTGGCGGCTTTACTATGTTGAAGATTGATTTGTAAGATTTTCAATTCCATATACATAATAATGATTTGTTCATCGCCTTACTAACCTTTTTTCTTTTATTGGATGTCAATCTAAGTTTGCATCTAGTGATCCCGACGCGCACTTTGAAATCCATTTTCCTCAGTAGTGGTATAGATTTGTGGATTAATCTAACCATTACCTCGGTGCCTTCCTTAGTTTTATCGCACCTAATGACTTCCCATTCCTGGCTGAGGAGACCGCTGTTAAGTGATATGATGTACCTCTCCAGACGATCATTGGGAAGTGTTGGGCCTTTGACCAAAAGTATGCCAATTGGTCTGGAGATGTTTTTGATCTCCTTGACATCAATAAGGCGAATATCTGCGTTTTGCCATGGTGCAGAAGTGTTATCTGTGAATTCTTGAAGCCATTTGAGTGTGGCGTCATTTTCACAGTTCATCACTTTGAACCCATGGATGGTCGTTAAATTTCCGAAAATTGGGGGGGCCTGTTTTTGACGATTGCCTCATTTACTTCTTCTAGGATTCTAAGCTCCAGAAGTTGCCACTCGTCCTCGGTCAGCTTCCGTGAGCGTTTGCCGAAATCGGCAATGGCAGCTTGGTGCCCCTTCACGGTTGCCCGGGAGATCTTTAACCTCTTCGTTGCCTTGTTAGGCGAAGAGTCGGTCGGGGAGAGTTCGTTCCTTGCCCTTTTAGAGGAACAAGATGCTTCAAGTGGTGGTTGTGGATCTGCGTCACTACCTGTTGTCTATTTTGTGCTACTTAGGCGCTGTTTAGACTTGTCCAACGCCGCCTTCTCCTTAGCTGTCAAGGACTCAGGAGTACTGTTAGCGAAGCGCCGGACAATCCAGAGTTTCCTATATTAGTTACGTAATAGCAACACGAATTTTGCATTTGTCACACGCATGCTGAAGTGATCATTAAGCGAAGCGACTATTCTAAACGTCATTTTCAAATAGTAAAATATGAAAAGAAGAAATCTACGCATTAAATAAATGCATATAATACATCTCTAAACAGTTGGAAAAACTATTCGTTTGAGATACTACGCCATAAGTAAAGTTACGCTTAAAATAAGATACATCTAGTTTCATCTGTTCATAAGTAAAATGCGCTGGATTTCGCTTAAAATAGCGTTTATAACTAGCGCGAATGAACTCTGCTCTTTCACCATCGGGATCATCTACTGAAACGAAAACTCCCTTTCTTTGCAAGCGTATTATGTGTTCAGCTTCTTCAATAAATATACATATAAAATCGGAACTTTCGGTTTGACTGTCTTAAAGAAAGAAAAGTTTGTGATAACGCTAAATCCCGATAACACTAAATTATTAATAATTTCAAAATTCCCTTCTATAACTTTATTGTTAAAGAAGTCTGTGTCAAGGAAAAAATGCATCGAACTATGTAAAAAATATGTTTTTCCTACTCCTGGAGGAGCGTATACTAATATTCCAGGGCATGTTTTCACAGCTTCACCTTTGAAGTAACTCTCGATTACGTCTAATAACTCTAATATCTGTATGAAATCTATTTCCATATGAAATAATTGAGTAAGCATTAAAATAAACATCCTTCATTTGATACTCATGTGCAGCAACCATAAAGGAATAAATCTGCCTTAATTTAAGAAAATTTTCAAAACATGAATCTTCTATTATATCAACATCTTTTTCCAGAAACCCCATGTATATCTTTTTTAAATCACACTGCAACGCGTTAAGAATCTCTTCAAATGGTCCTCCAATCATCCCACGATACTTATTTCTAATAAGCAAAAAAAAGAAAATTGGTGAAGGATTTGTCCCAGTATGCTGATATTTTATATTGACACACTGTTTTTTGCCCAACGTTGATACTTACCGTTTACCGATGAAATATCAACAAATCAAGCAAAATTGAATAAATGAAAAAAATTTGGAATTTAGTGATATTTTAATTAATGATTAATTAAAATACTATTATATTCGAAAGATGTTCGCTTGACGTATATGCCCGTCTAACGAGTTCCAATCGAAAGGTTTTTATGATAAATAAACAAGTTAGTTTAATTATTTCTAAAAGGTTTTTATCAAAGTTATATTCGAATGACGTATAAAGTCATCAATCGATTTCAAAAATTGATTTTTTCCTTTCTACTACTTGTGTAATAATTTTATGTTAGGAAAAACAAAATATCAAAATATATTTGTTCAACGTATAAATCGCTAGACAATTTCAAATTGATTTACTTGGAGTGTTCTGGACTGCTTCTGGAGTTGAAAGAGACTGATTGCTGATTTTTCCGGCCTTTTATACCCCATTTCGCGTAGAAAAATGCTTCCCACGCTTCATTTGAGTGTTACCAAGTGTTAAAATTTCCGAATATGAAAACTCACTACATGAAAATAATAATGAAAAAACATATATTAAAACTTTTTATAATTAATTATGGTGAATTAAGATCTCAAATTCACTTGAATTTGTCTATTTTTATTATTTTAGATGTTTATCATGCCAAATAATGAATTTACCAATGGCATCATAGTGAATAAATTGCAATATTTATGCCAGCAATTTTCATTTTGGCAGCACTTGTCTTTTTGCTTCATAATTTTCGCGCAGCTTTGTTTTATGCCATTTTGTCCTTGTTACTTATTTTGTGTCCCTTTTTTTGCAGATTGCAACGATTTAGATTTAAGAAATAATAACAAACATAAAATTTGTATTTATTTTATTTAATAAACAAAAGTAAACAAATGCAATTTTGAATATTGTTATTATTGATGGTTCAACACACACTGATTTAAATGCAAATTTGGGTAATACTACTACTACTACTATGTAAGCAATTAGAATGCTCTCTATACTCTCTCACTTCTTGTCTAGTTGTTTTTTCAATATTAATTAATTGTGTTCCAACTGTATGCGTATAATTCCGACGAATTTTAAACAATTCATAACGAAACTTTGGAGTTAAAAATTTACTAATTTTATGAAGAATATACTCTCTAAAATCAACTTTATCTTTACCGATTGAATGATGGTAAAAAGCGTCTTCCACTTCACCCAATTTTAAGGGATCGTAGATATGCCAATCATACGTTTCAATCATTTTACGTCTAGTTATTTAAACTGTTGTTAATCAAATATTCCTTCTCCTTCCCTTCGTATTTTCTTACCGTAAGAGTACTTTTGTTTTTCAACTGTTTTTCAATATAGTACTTTAAGCTACAAATGGGCTATCAATGAATAAATATTCTTTACTTATAGGTTTTTTAAATCAAATAATATTACAACAATTTTTCAATAAACTTTATAATTTCTTTATTAACAACACGTCTTAACTACACGAATGCTCTTTTACAACTAAACTCTAACTGCCGTATGGCGAATTACATTTCTTGTTTTTCCCTTTCTTCTACCAGTAGCCATTCTTTTTAACGTTACTCTTTTTGCTTTATTTCTTTTCGTTTTCGTTCTTTTGTTTTCGGTTACAGTATTTGTATCATTTTCTCTGTTTCTATTTATTGTTTTGATTTTTTTGGCTACAGTACTTATGTAAATAACTCTTCTCTTCTTTCAAACTCAACTTGTTGTATTTAGTATTTATCTCAAATACAGCAGGTGCGTGGTCGTCAAAATCGTACGTTATGATATTTACTGATACGTCTTTACTGTTACTTTTGTAGCCGTGAATGTCCCACCATCCACCAGTAGCGGGTATATTCGGGATGTTCCAGCGTCGGTTGAATCCGTTCTTAAAATTAGTCGGATTATACGCTTCAATTGGAGCGCAGTGATCCTTCATTAACAAAACGACAAAAACGCGTTCCAAATTAGAGCTTTTACTCCAAAGTTCTAGCTCAGACCACGTCTTTTCACAAAAAACAGAAAATAACTGCAAATCAGTCTTATACTCGTCTAACTTTGTTTCAGTATATTTTGATGAATTCTTACCACCAACCATACAAATTAAAAATTCTATTCCCTTTTTCCCGTATCCTAGTACTCTGAGTTGAGAAACACGAAAGTTCCCTGTTTTCTCAGAGCAAGCAAAAGTCTCAAAATTAATTGGTAAAAAACATTCCTCTATTGGAACTGAAATCATATGGGCAAAAAGCCCGGCTCTAAAGAAATATCTTCTCGAACGTCCGTCTCTAGACTTTGGTAATAATCATCATCCTCATTATTTGTTTCACATAGAACAACATCTTTAATTAATTTAAATGGATTAGCCACGTACAATACAGTCTCGTTCCTGGAAATATTTAAAATATTTACGTTCTGGGAACATACAGCAATTTGTTTAGTCCAAGCACCCTTATCTGAAGTCAAATGATCGTTGTAAATATCTAATTGAACATAAATGCTAGTTGAATCTGGTCGCACAGACGAAGGTCGATTCAATGCTTTTACACTTCTGACAAATACACGAAACGCCATAACATAGACAAAATTTACGCCGGACAATCCTCTCAGCGTTTCGTCTTTGTCGTCGTCTTACTACGTTCTCGTTTGAAACCTTAGCTTTGCGTGTAGTCGTCCTTCATTCAATAACTGTCGCAATGCTGTCGTTCGTGTTGATCGTCCGGTTTTCGGGTACGGATTCGATGGTCTTGTTAAGGTTGACGCTAAGGCTGTGGCCAATAGCATTGTCTTCGCAAGCCATCTCATCTTTCCCCTCATTGAGAGCCGCTCTAACACCTGCTTCACTAACACCAACTGATATCGATGCGATCAGTTGCCGATCAGCGGGTGGTAAGATTAGCAACTCAATGTCTGTCCGTTTGATCTGTCCTGCTGGTACGTCTTGAGGAGTTGCCGCTACCATTGATGGGGAGCACCCTTCCTTACGCTGTACTAGAACAGCGTTGGGGGCAGGTGGTCCCATCAAGGTCTTAACGCTCGAGCTCTCTGAAGAGGGAGGGTTCAGTGCTTGACTAGCGGTGTGCCTGTCTTTTCCCAAACACTCCCTATCCAGGAAGGCACGAGCATTATGTAGCCGTTTCCTCTCCTGCTCAGTTAGTTGTTCCCAATCTAGCTGACCTAACCTCTTAACCGTCCTCTTGCTATTGGTTATTCTGCACCTCCTTGATGCCCTGGATACCGTCGAAAGGTTGGAGCTAGCGACCGAGCTGACGTCATCGTCGACCTCGATTGCGCTTGCTCCATCCCCCATATCCATGTTCGAGAAGGGGTTCAGGAGGAGATTCTCCTCTTCTTCTTTAGTACTCATATTGCTCATATTGAGATGTCTTAAGTGCTTATAATTGGTCGTAACTGAAAAAACTGAAAAGAGAAAAAAGAGAAAAGAAAAAGAAAAAAGAAAAAGAAGAAGTTTCGCAATAATAAGTAGTGTTATATAAGAATATATTGGAAAAATTTTCACTGGCGACTTCTCCTCTCGGTATTGAGACCGTGAGACAAAGCCCAAGCCGGTAGCCGTGACTTCTACCGACCATATAGCGTATATCCCCGCTATGGTTTTTTTCTGTTTAGGTAATTCTTCCATATTCATAAAGGTGGGCCTCTCTTAGTTTGCTTAAACCTAAGTTGGTGGCTGAGAGTCTGCTCAAGAGCTTGACTCTGCAACTTAACCTACTTGAAGTTCTCGCGTAAGCCTCCTCACCAACGGCAAGGTGGAGACCCGTCGAGGAGGTTATCCCTGAATTACAGTCCACCTTTGTCTTGTCTACTGGAAGTTCTCCTACTCTCTTGACATCAACGGATCGTTCTCTTTCTTTGGGACTTAAGTAATTCATACCAGGGTTTCTGGCTTTTGCTTTTGAGTTTCTCTCTTCTTTCGATGATTTTATTTTCTGGATGTTTCCTTTTGCAGGTGCCATTTCTTCCAGTCCTTTTTGTATTTCTGAATAGGTTTCCGGAATGTTATTTAACAAATGTAGTTCTAAAATAAGATCTTTTAATGGATTCGACATATGTATATGATTCGTGTTATAAAATAAAATTTCTAAAACTTGCCGTTTTGATGGAAGTTTAGCACCTGCTATTTGGTGGTTTATATTTCCCACTAAAAAAATAAATTAAGCACTTCTCACTTGCTTTGCCATCTTCTAAAAATTTAATTATACTTGTTATCGAATCTAAAAATGACGATATACTAGCAAATATTTTGGGACATACCCTATTTCCCTACATAAACTGCATGGCATACTTTGATTGAAAGTCGGGTATAGTAAATGAATTTTAAATTATGCAAATATTTTTTTGCAACGGTTTTAAGCTCTAACGAACAAAATTATGCCGCGTGCGTAAGAAAAAAAAATTGTTGGAAAATAAGGGACACCCTAATATACATGTATATATATATTTTCATTTTCTAAAACTCAATAAAATCATTACAAATGTCAACTTTTCTTAAATTTGAGTGTAAGAACATTATTTGGTTGATTAAAGTTGGGTCGGATCCAATTAAACTTCTTTTTTTCAGAGATTAATGTTCGGGCTGAAGAAAATATTCTTTCGGAGGCTTCACAACTTGCCGGTGTAGCTAACATTTTGTAACTGACTATACAATAGCAGAAACTCAATTTTGTGTAAATTCCACCACTGCAAAACCTCAAAACAATCGTAATAAATGACGTTAACATTTTTGTAATCCAATAATTCCTTGTTAACTTTATCATGGGGAGAATTGACAGTTTCTACTGGTTGCATAAAATCCAAAAATAAATTTTAATCATCGGACAAAAGGTTATCATTTAATTTAATAAGGAAAATATATGTGATAACGACAGATAGTAAAAAAACTGCCAAAAGAAAATAAAGAATGATACACAGAAGAATTGTGTAGTCACAACTGGTATAGTCAAAACTTATCGAAAGTATATTTAATAAGATACATTTTGTGCAAAAAAAAAAAAACAAAATACAAACTTAGATTTAACACAAATCGTTGTAAATTGTTTCGATTGCGGCCATGTTGTTGATATTTTAAACACTTTTATACTCAAAATTTATTGAAAAAAGATAATGTGATAGATAAGTAAAGACCACGTGCAAATAAAGTTCAAAACACTTGTACAGTCAAATCTCAAATTAATCAAGGAAAGATTTGTGGTAACAAAAGATAATCAAAATTTGTCAAAAATTAACAAAGAAGGTTATGTGGCAAACAAAGAACTGTGTGTCAAAACTTATAAAAACAACAATATATACAAATATTTATTCAAGACAATAACTCAAATTTTATAGAAATCGTTGTGGATTGTTTCGATTGTGGCAATGTTGACAGCTTTCTTGAGTTTTTGTTCCACTTTTAATGTCTAGTTTTACTCTAAAATAAATACAACACGAATCTTTCTTATTAAATTCTTCTTTTATTAGTAACGAAACTTAGTAACAAAACTTGTCTTTCTCGATCGGCGTCCTTTATAATAATAATGGCGGTTCGTTTTTTTTTTTACAAAGCCATCTGCTCTTTTCTTTGTAGCTTTTGTATTACTTGAAGTTGGTTGTAATTCAGGACAGTGAGTTCGAGATGGCGTTGGCAGTAGCTTCTTTGTTAAGCTCATGTTACATTTACGTTATTTGCAAACAAAATTAATTAAATAAATTACATTACACACTTTAATTCCAAATAAATACATTTGAGTAAACGTCCAAACCATCGTACTTTCTGCTGGGTAATTGAGGTCAAGAACGTAAAACAGAAAAAACATGTTTCAAAAGCTTCCAATGGATCATCAAAGTAATATTTCTTATCCAGAAGTGTAATGTAGGCAGCAAGCTATTTGGTGGGATCTCCTAATACCACAATTCTTGGTTGCTTCCCTGTATTATTCTTTGCTAGATTTATTTCGTGGTTGTCTATTCTTGTATGGTCTAAAGAAAAATTGTAAAATAAAAAAAGTTTAACTACTTTTCAAAGATAAAAAAACATCTTTAGTGGTATTATTTAAAATAAAAACTATTTTTCGTTAAAATATTTAAATAAGTCAAAATTTTAAAACTAAAAAAAAAAAAAATAATTAACGTACGTACGTTAATATTGTCAATAGCTCAATATTGTCAATGCTATAATGTTTGAAGCTTCAGTATTGGTTCTGACTATTTTCATAAATTGCTTAACATTGTTGTCTTTCGATTTCTCATCATATCTTAAGATTTTTGGATAATATGCCAACCAGCAATCTGAAAAGTTTTGAGCTTGAGGCAGCAAAATTTTCGCATCTATATTAAACTGTACATATATATATTGTAAGGGTGTGTACAAAAAACAAAACACTTAGCCTCCTCCTCCTTAGCCCAAAAGGCATTTTTAGAAATTCATATTGACCTAATGGGGTCACAAAGGAAGTATACTTTATCGATTCGTTTTCCATTCTCACATGGTAGAACGCACTTTTCAAATCCAAAAGAGAAAATATCTTTTTATTTGCTAACCTATCTAAAAGGTCATCGATTAGGGGTAACGGATAATTATCTTATTCAACGTTCGATAATCGACACAAAGTCGTAAATCACCAGTCTTCTTCCTAACTAACACTATAGGAGATGCATACTCCGACTTGCTTGTTCTGATTACACCCGATTCTACTAATTCGTCTAAAATATTTTGTACTTTTGCTTTCTCTAAATATGATAACCTTCTAGGTGAGCAATGGAAAGTCTTTTCATTTGTTAACCTAAGTTTAATCTCATAATCGGTTCCTGGAAATTCGGGACGTTTGCAGCACATAAAATCTTCATATATTTCATAAAACTTATTTTCGTGCTTGTGACCTCAGCTGAATATCAGGAATGCCTTCAATGAGATCATCAAGCAGTTCTTCTTCCTCTAATGACAACTTGTTTGCATTTATGGTTTTCTCATACATATACTGCTGGAACGTCTCCGACGGCTGCCACGTTCTACCCTCATAGATTCTCTTCAGCTTTAATCTGCTGACTTTTATCTCGAACATCTTTCCCATCTCTCGCAATAGTTCATCAGTTGTCAACTTTACGAAATCGGATCTTGAGTGAAACCAATCCAGTGCATTTCCTCTTAAGCGGCACGACAGAAATATTCTTGAATTTTTATCGTGCAGATTTTTAAATTGGCTTACCCAATGGGAAAAACATTCCCCTCCAAACTCTGGTACCACATCTTTTAGTGCCAAAACTGTAACGCCGACACCACTGTAATTTTTATTTGCTCCTCTCTAGAATATCGTTTTCTTTCGTTAGTAACTCATTTTCTCTCTTCAGCAGTTTTAATTCTTTCGTTAGCATTTCCATTTCTCTCTTCAGTATTTTTAAAACACTTATTCAATCACTAATGAATATTCAATGAATTCTTCGTATATGTTAGAGTCTAACATGGCACTTTGCAAGGGATCGTTGCACTCAACAGAACTGGACAGCGATGATGGCAGTGTTGCAGAAGAACTGTAGAGAGATGTTGTCGGTGCTGCAGAAGAACTAGATGACGATGACGATGCCTTCTTGGACAGTGGACGTATTGTATGATGTGAAAGCACTTTCTGTACATCTGCCATGGCGACTTCTGCCTCAGTGGGTGACAAATCTGTCAGCTGACTCGCGACACTACTGCCAAATACATCGTATTTACATCGTGTATCTAAAAAACAAACAATATTAAAACAATTTTTTTTTAAGTAACAACTATATTACCAGGCTCTGAAACAGTTGTGCTCAATGTTGAGGCTATGACATCATCAATTTGCGAACTTCTTGAAGCATTTCGACGTCGACCACTTTGCTTTTCTCTCCGTTCAGATGAGGTTTTAGATATTGCTAGAGTTTAAGGACAAGGAGAATAAATTTCCTCATTTATTACTGCTTCCCTTACATCTTCTATTACCTCCTCGGCTGGCTCCAATGTGTCATCCTATAAATAAAATTATATTTAATTAATGAGTTTTTTTCGGTTATATATAACTATACTCACTAGAAACAAATTTGTTTGGGTTCCTCTTGTGACAATAACATTGTCTAAGAAACTAAACTCTTTGAAATAAAGATGTGTCTCGTACACGTCTTCGATTCCCACGCCGGATTTTTTTGAATTATCAACTTTTTTTTCCATTTACATAGGCTGCTCGTAGATATTTTAGTTTTTTCTTTATTTCGACTGGATCCTTATTGAGCTGCTCAGCGATTTCTTCCCATGCTTTTCTTTTTAAGTCGTTCCTTTTGTATATGCTGCTTTTAAAATTCCACAAACACTATCTTGTTTTATACAAATTAATCAAATGCAGCGTGTCACCGGTGGTTAGTCGCCAATCGTTCATTGTAACTGAAGCAAGTATGTAATATGTAGTAAACAATAACAATATAAGAAATAAAATATATTTCACTTTTCTTAAATTAATTTTACTTACTTAATAGGTCAACAAAATATGTGGGTATGACCGAACTCGACGACAATTGAAAAGAAATGAAATTTTAATAAAAAAAAAAAAACTAGAAAATGGACGCTCACCACTACATACAACACAAACGTCAATTTGATGACAAGATTTTGATCCGCTCGAAAAATCCAAACTGCGATGACCGGATCATGGACTGGATGTTGGATTGTTGGTCTCCATTGGATTTTCTGATGACAGGCCGATAGTCCTTGTTGGTTTAAGGGCATAGAAGATTGTCCTCATGTTTGTCGGTATTTTTTCTTTAAAAATATTTAAGGCAGTGAGGTTATTATTTTCTATTTGTGTGATTTGTTTTCTTGAACGCTTTTCTGATTTATGTCGCACAAGGTTTTTTGAATGTTGTTATAAAATGTTAATACGTCACCTTTAAAGCTGGTTTGACGTAGATCTTCTTATATTTGAAAGGAATTTTAAAATCCTCCAAAATTGTTAATAAGCATTTGCTTAATGTCTTGCCATTTTTGTAAATGAGCATGAATCTCAATACAGCGTTTAGCTTTGCCAATAAATTTTGACTTTAGAATGTTAATACACATTCTTTTTTTATACAAAATACAATAATAAAACATAATTAAAATAATAACAAAAGAAAAGGGAGTGGATGACCACTGGATACTTTAGAGCACACTTTTTAGGGTAGCTACATAAGGTATGGGCTTTAGTAAACTAAAGACAATTGGGAAGGTTACTAATTTCACCTTGGTCTGTGAAAATTGATTCACAGGGGAGTACATCGAATTCAGATGTACTGGGAGACTCCAGAAGAGATAATCTGTTTTCTAATTGTAGAATAAGGTTGATCAATCTCTGGTTTTCTGAAATGTCTCTGGGATTAGAGTTAGCTGGGATGATTGTATGGAGTGTTTTCATCTTTCTGAGAATCTTCTCAGAATTTTTAGCTGTATCACGAGTGTTGACTGTTGTGTGATTAACAGATGTATCCATAGTTCGCAGGATTGCATAGCAATTGGTTAGAACTGCGAATAAGTTGTCAGTCCGCGGAAGAGACGTGGAACCATCAAAGCGGTACTCTAATGTTGTGTAGGTTAATCCTTGATCGGATGGACCAACCTGCATAGCTGCTATTTGAATAGCATGTTCATCGTCATCACATCTTAAGACGTGATTTCGGTGGGAAGCTGGGAATCTAAACCCAACTTTGGGCAGTAGTCCTGGAGATCCAGTATCTACTATGCCGGCTAACTGGTCTTGGCCTGATGACGCTGACTTTGAGTCAGTATAGTCTTGGACGGAAAGGCTGATGATATGACCAGTGAGGTTCCAGGCTTGCACAGTATGGATTTTAAACTGTGGGACAAATCTCTTGTCGCCTGTATCATGAGGATTAAATCCTCGGCCGGTGGGGTCGAGTTAGTTGCGCTCTAAGTTTGTCTTTTAGCGTATCGACTGACGCTGTCAAAGTTCCTGAGAAAGGATCGACAAGTGTAACTCTGTGCCATGGTTGGAATTCGACGTCTGGCGGGTTGGGTGATGGTGAAAACTTTCCACCAAATACCTGTTGGACGGTAGCGTATCTAGATAAACTAGCTGGTTTACGCTTCGAATTGCCTGAGTTCTTCTGCCTCCTGGTAGACCGTTTGGTAGCGGCGTCTACGATAGGTTTGGTAGACATGAAGAACGTGTGGGATGGTAAGAACACAGAGGATCAGTAATAAAACAATGAAGTTAGATACTGATGGGTTAGAGTTAGTGATTGGAATTTCACACTCTAAGGTTTTGCTAACGATAGTTTCTGCAATCACGCAAGAAATTTTCATCTGGTTTGTTAGTAAAATTTGTTTTTATATATATACTAGCTGACCCGGCAGACTTTGTACTGCCTCAATCGATAAATAAAAGACCTAAACTTTTGTATAAATTAATTTTAAAACAAACAAAACGTATTGAATAAAAAAGCATTTTTTTAATTGAAGCATGAAGTTTTATTATTATTTTCGACACATCATGATGCATACTTAAAAAAACAGAGTTTTCCTGAAATACTGGCTATTTATTAGGTTTAAATTTTTATTAACAGACACACAATGTTATGATATAGTTTGTTAATCAATTTAAAGCTTTCTCCTAAACTATATTTTTTGTTTTGTTTTGTGGTGCGTAAATAAACAAAGAAGACGGTTTTCCGACGCGCGAACACGTGACATATAATTGTCCATGCGCGAAACAGGGAAACTCCAAGTGGATTCCGCAAACTTCTTAAGACCTTTCTTGCGATTTATTTATTGTCATCGCAAAGGCCAGACGTACTGGAAATTCTAAGCGTTTTAAATCGAATGGTAAATCCGTTGGAATCATCGGTATTCGCGGGATCAAGACATCCTCTCCTTTGTATTTTCCTTTTATGATTGTTGCCTCAACGACGTTATTCATCAGCTTTTTCACAGCCAGTCTTGTTCCATTGCATAGTCGAGGTTGATTAATGTTACGCAGCATAATGACAACTGATCCTACTTTTAACTGCAAATTGTGAGGTGGTAATCCAGGCAATTCCAGTGAACGGTGTCGATTGATTTGAAGGAAACCAACTGCCCTGGAAGAAAATTCTGAATGGTCGCATTGAGATCTTCGACATCTTTATTTTTCGCTGCCAATATTGCTCGTTCACCCAGCTAATTATGGTTATTGAACTTTTGCGTTATATCTAGGAAAACACGCTGAATAAGCTGCTCTTTTGAATCTGTGATGTGACAGAAATCTGTGGGTAATGTGATGAATCCGGTCGAGGTGTCCATTGCAACTTTATTATTTCCAATATCTAACAACTTCTTCGCAGACACATTTGCAGTTTCACCATGTTGCAAAAATACTCGCATGTTAGTTGTTAATTGGAGTGTCTTTACGTACTGCCACAAATTCGATGATTTTAGGCATGCGTTTAGTTCATCAGCAACCAGTTGATCGGGGAATAACTTTAAGAGTCATGGCCCCACCAAAAATATTTTGGTTGTCACGAAGATCTTTCAATGTTCTGTCAAGCGCCTCCAGTGACCTCTTATGGGCCATTGTGCATTCATCCCAAACAATTAATTTGCATACCTGTAAGATCTCGGCCATTGCGCTATTTTTGGCGATGTTGCAAATTGGTGTTTCGGTGATTTGCATGTTTAATGGTAATTTTAAGGCAGAATGCGCAGTTCATCCGGCTTCTAGCAGAGTCCCAGCTATTCACATGTCGATATGATAATCGCAAACAATGTACGAATTTGATGCGGCGATGAAGATATTACGGAATCCTTGAGCGTATCATCCCAGTGCGAATCGTTCTCAAGTAAATGTAATAGTTGGCATGCCTCACGGTAAGTCGCACACAGCTGTCCATTAACTGTTCTCAGTTGTTTGAACGATGTCGGACCACGAACATTCACCAACAACAATCGCAAATAATAACATTCATCGTTATTTGGATGTACTGTGTATAGATGCGGCCCAGAGCGTCTGAAGCAAATACATTTGCATGTCCTTCAACTGGTGTTCCTTGTTTTCGACGCTGAAACGATTTCGATGATGCATTCCATATGTAATAGCGTGGCATGTCAGCATACAGCAAAGTGCGAGCAAAATCATCAAAAGTTGCAATGGACACCTCGACCGGATTCATCACATTACCCACAGATTTCTGTCACATCACAGATTCAAAAGAGGAGCATATTCGTGCATGTGGCGTGGGCTTTCTATATAAGTGGCTGGCAAAATTGTCAAAATTTATTGAATAGCAATAAAGTTCAAATTGACTCTAGAAAACGTTTGTATGGGAAATAGAAAAGGGCTGTTTTTAGGGTTTTCCCGGAAATTTTTCGATTTTTTCTCGGCTTTTAAACCTTCTCTAGACCTCCACGAACATTTCAAGACTAAGATAAGATAAATCCGTTCAGCCGTTCTCGAGTTTTAGTGAGACTAACGAACAGCATTTCATTTTTATATATATAGATAATATGTCCTTTAAAAAAAAAAACAGAATACTTTTATTTTATAGTCGAATATTTATTAACTATAAAACGCTTAAGCGATTCGACCGGCCAGCACACGAGACACTTAAACAATGAATCCCTTTTTAAAATTAACCCAATTGATGGAGCGGACCGTTCTCTTTTCTCGTTGTCTAGGTTTTGTATTCGTTTTGTTGTATCGTGTTTGTATCTATTATGTTTAATGTTACTGTTGTTGGAAAAGGTCAGGTGTCGGTCGTACGTTCTTGCTGTCTTGTATTATATTGCTCATCCCACATATATATATTATATATATAAAAGGTTTGTGGATATATAGTACTTGAAATATTCTTAATTTTAAATTTTAAGTTTTCAGTTACTGAAAGATTCGCGAATCTTCGCTCCAGCAATTAAAAAATTGAGTTTGTGTATTATATTCTAGTAATGTGGGGATTGTGTCATCTACGTTCGTTAAGAATGTGTAGAGGTCTTCCGAACGACCATCGAATGTAGGAAGCTTTTCAATATATTTTAACGGGTCTAACGTTAAATTTTTCTTGGGTGTCTCTTTTGAAATTTAATTTATCAAAAAAAGTATTACTCTCAATATTTTTTTTCTCATTAAATATTCTTGTAAAATTCTTATTGTTATATTATTCTTCAAATATTCTTACATAATTCTTATTACTTGGTTTCTTCTGTTCTACAGTTGTTGACGTTCTTTGGATGATGAATTTCTGTTTAGTTGATTCCTCCTCAACTTTTCTTGAATGGATCTGAATTGCTCTTGAAAATCGGCCGTTGCCTCGTCGTCTACCCAGTTTTGTTCTCTGTTTTGTTCCCTGTGTAGTTCTTCTCCTTGTGGGGCTTCTGCTCCTTTGGTAAATTTATATTTTCTGGTAGCATTAATATATATTATTATTATTATAATTTTTTTTTCTATGGTCAGTTCTCCTCTATGGAACTTCGTAGCATGGTTATATTCACTAACATGAGCTACTAACTGATTATAAATTTTGTTCACTGAATTAGTTTTGGAAGTGTTTATTTTCACTAAGGACTTCTTCATTTTTTCACTGAATTGCAGTTGCAATAGTTTAAATGTTTTAAGATCGATTTTGTATCGTATTCACTTTTTAACTAAACTAACAACTAAATCGAAAATAATTTCACTTTGTAAAAAACGGAATAACGGCTGTTAAAGGATACAAGAAATGTATTTGTATCCTACCGACCGCGCCAGTTAAATTATTTTAATTGATTTTTGATTTTTAAAAAAAAATCTTCATTTTAAGACGACTTGTCTGAGTTATAATTTGAAAACTAAAAACTGATGCAGTACGATCACTTAACTTATATAAGGTTCTTATCTTATTCACTCGATGGCGTGTCTGCTATCTGGGTGGTATATGGATGGTTGAATATAATATCATCCTTTGTTTGCATGTTTAGATCTTCGTCTGCATCCTTATCTGGGATTTGTTGCGATGTGAGTCTTTTGTTATATATAACTCGGATAGTGAGGATTATCCGCAGAAATTGAACCCGTTTGTTCTGTGTTAATTTGAAAAAGTAAGTTTAATTTTGAAATATAAATTCTAAAATGGAAAAATGAGAAATGGAAAATGAAAGTTAAATGAAACACACTCTTTTAACGTTATAATGGAAGTAAGTTTTATTTCATAAGTGACCTTTTTGTCACCTTCGGTTTATGTACATTATTTACAAAACATATTGACATAAAATTCAATGACATCAAATATTAAACGAAGATCGGGTAGCGTTCTAGGCTATTTCTAGCGGCAGCATCCAATACCGTTCGTTCTAACAAACGACTTGCCCTAAGCGTCATCCTCATTTCATCGACCTTAGTGCCTTCCTTTAAGCCCCTAGCCCGCAACTCATAAACGAGTTCTTCCTTGGTTAATCAGTTAATGTCCATTTTAACCGAAACGAAAAATAAAAACAACGAGAAGATCAATTAGATTTGAGAATTAAAGGCAAACAATTTCCAAATTGCACCGAGTAAAAAATTCAACACGAAGAAAGGAACAAAAAAAACGAATTATCAATAATTTTGAACTCACTAACAGAAAAAATAAAAATCCAATTAAAAGATTAAAGAGAAGAGGAAACAAATTTTATGTTCACACTTAAACTTTAAAAACTGATATGATCACACTAAACTCAACCCCACTGTTTTAAAAAAATTACTTTGAGAAAATAGAAAAAGCTGGTATGGTCACACTAAATTAAAAAAAAATTAATTTGAGAAAATAGAAAAACTGGTATGGTCACTCTATAACTTAACCCCACTGTTTAAAAAAAACTACTTGAGAAAAAAAAGAAAGAAAACTAGTATGGTCTCACTAATCTTATTTCTAACCCAACACAAAACTATATACTATATATATGATATATATAATAAATACAATATAAATTTCTAATTTAATGCTTTTAAAATTTTATTACAATACAAAATTTATTTTTATATACAAAATAATCGAAGAAAAGGAACAGAAAAAATTACTCACTCTAATAATCCGTCTGACACAACTTCTATAAAAAAGCGAATATCCTTGCTGGCCGTTACCTCCTATGGAGCACCCACCCGAATTATCACCTAATTAACAAGTATTCTATTCCGTCTCCTATGGAGCACCCACTCAAATTATCACCGAATTAACAAGTCTTCTATTCCGTCTCCTATGGAGCACCCACTCGAATTATCAAGCTATATCGGAAACAAAGAAAACAATTAAAGCAAATGGAATGGCAGCATATATATATATTAAACAGAAACTTTCCTGAAAGAAAAAACACCATATAAGGACACACAACACAATTTGTTCAAAATTTTGTATCAAGCCCCACGTTTGGGTGCCAATTTGTTGCAATATTTCTTGCCAATTTGTTGCACTTACTAATATTAATTATTATTATAAAAAAAGGAAGAAAACGAAAAGAAGAACACTTCAACAATTTAAAACGCGCGAAATAGAAAAATGTGCAAATTATGCCGAACTGTAAAACAACAGCGTCGAAGAGGCGACGAGGCAAAATTGCAACAAGCAGCAAATTAAGTGCTGCCACCACGACGAGCTCAGCGAGGGGTGAGTTCAGTATGCAATTTAATTAATCGGAGGGTCGATTAATTAAGTTGCTTGCGATTTTGATATCACTTTGATATTAAAAAGAAATATGATCTGATTGAAATTGCCACAGGGGCGTTCTTACGTTTAGTATGGAAAGGGGCAATTTTTTTTTCTGAAATCATCTGGACTTTCGTATGAGTCTTTCTTCAATTTTCCAATCTTTAATTATTGTTGATTATCGTTCACTTTTTCCTCATTCTCAACTCTCCATTGCAATCAAAGGGTTTAAAAAAAGGGATGAAATTGAATTCACGCCTGCCTCTCTGTTTTCGACGGCATGCAGTAGAACAGTGGACTGTATTGAGGAAAACCCGAACAAGAATCAAATAAAAACACTATATTTTAATGTGGAAAAAGGAAATGCCAAAAAAAAAACACAATCTTTCCTTTTATTAATTTAAACGTTTTCCTCTCGATTGACCGACTCGGTCGAGTTCTTTCGTGTGACTAAAAAATGAAAGAAAGCTTTTCTCTTTCTCGCAGGAAAGCAAAAAGCGTCTCTCGAACCTGAAATCTCTATTCTCTTTCAGTTCGATACAGTCCCGGCGAAAACCTAAGGTTTTCTACCACTTTCGCATATTATTTATCATTTTCTATAACTAACTTAAATATTACATGATTACATATATAGTTGTTCATCTCTCGTCATATTTTCCGTTGGCAATATGCAGATCTTCTGTACTGGCCTCGTTAGCTGATTCGTTGCAGTCTGGATCACTACGTTCCGGACAAGACCGTCTTTCCCTTTTATTAGCCTCAGGATTCGTCCTAAAGCCCAAGCTGATGGTGGGAAGTTCTCACTTTTGATCACGCATAATTGTCCCTCCTTCACACCGTGCTTCTCTCTTCTCCATTTCTTCCTTTCAAACAGAGTTACTAAATACTCTTCTCTCCATCTTGTCCAAAAATGTGCAAGCATTGTCTTTCGTTCTTTCCAAAGCCTTACCCCATGAGAATTTGGTTATTCGCCGGTGAAAAACGGCAGCGGAAGGACTAATGGTTCACCAACCAAAAAATGTCCCGGCGTTAGCGCCTGCAAGTCGCCTGGATCGTCGCTTAATGCTTGCAGCGGCCTTGAGTTCAAAATGGCCTCAATTCCTACCAAAAGAGTCAGGAATTGCTCATACACTAGGACCCGCAGGCCCACTACTCTCTTGAGATGAAACTTCATCGATTTGACCGCTGCTTCGTAGATCCCGCCTTGATGCGGAGCCGCAGGTGTCATGAACCTCCATTCTGTCCCCTTCGCACCGACAAAGTCGAGCGTCTCCTTTCCGTGCCAGAGCTCTTTTGCTTTTCGCAATTCTTTCCCTGCAGCAACAAAGGCAGTGCCGTTGTCGCTATAAATTCTCTCGCATCTTCCTCTCCGGGCAATAAATCTTTCGTAACAAGCGATAAATGCTACTGATGTTAGATCTGACACCACATCGATATGTACGGTCTTCAAGCATACGAAAACGGACACCCAGCACTTCTGCCTTACGATCTGCTCGCCAGCTCTGTCTATCGTATTGATTTCAAAAGGTCCTGCGACGACGACGACGACGACAGCTGTACTGGGCCTGAAAATATGCAACGATTAAACTGGGCTTAGAAAGATATTATAAACATATTCCATCAAACGCTTTATGCGTTCCTACACCAATAGATCAATATTTTGTTCATGAATGGAATAGGGAAAAAAATCCAGATGATAAAAAATATCCAGATTATATTATCCATGATAAAGGAAGTGTTCGCATGGATGAAAAAGTTCATCAATTTTTAATTAATCAGGCTATAGGAACTCCTATTGCTAATTACGAATATAAACCAAAAAGTGGTTTTATAAAAAGAGGAAAAGAGCATTTTGTTCCTGATACAAGAAATAAATATAAAGTTCATTCAATTAAACCAAGACCACACAGTCACGTTCTTCAGTTTTTCAAAGCTGGAAATAAAATTATAGCTGGAGACATAGGTTTGGGACAAAAAGAAGCCGTTCCAATTGTTATTAATAATATAAACGATATTTATGCAAGAACTATTGAATCATATGGCACTTATCATCCGTTAAGAGGAGGATTTGGTCATGACACACAACCTCAATTACATGTTGGAATGATAGCGACACCGCAATTAAAGCCAACAGAAATTGCAACAAGTTATTTGAATAGCTCATGTTATTGGAAAGTTGAATGTTCTATTGATATCAAATGTAATATTACTTCTGCATTTGGAAAAGGATTTAGTGTTAGTTGGCCTTTAGAAACAACTTTCTGTGCTAATTACGACAGAGGTTATACAGATGGTCAAACTTTATTTGGAGTAACAGACGATGAAAATGGAAGTTTAGTTTTCAATGTTTCAGTTGCTGTAGGTTCCAATAATGGTTCGTTCCAAAGTATGATCCTTTTATCAACACATTCCATTAATGGAAATGCACAATATCTATTAAAATTACCAACTTGACCAAAATTTAAAAAAAAATGAATGAAAGTATCAAAAAAATTTTTTTTTACCAGCATTAGGTGGTGATAAAACAAAAATAGTATTTTTTTTGGGTATTTCTTTGTTAATAATATTAAACAAATTTTTTTAAAGAATTTAAATTTCATCTTCGTTATTATAAAATTAAAAATTTAATAAATCATCTTAAATTTCAATTGATTCGTTAATAGAATAATAATATTCATATAAATTTCCAATTAGAGCATTAAAAATTAAATTTTGCGGTTCTATTGATTTTCAATATATGTATATATAATTCCTGGAAAGTTAAATTATTTATATAATTATTAACAATTTTAAAACAATTTTTTATTAATGTTGAATTTATGTCCCAAAATCTGAATTCTGAAGTTAACCACATAGATGTATTCAAAACATGATGAGTGGGCGCTGTAGGGTGTTGCTTCAAGAAATCTATGACTTTGTCTCCCTTTCCTCTTTTTTTACACCTGGAATTTTCTTGATATTGTTCGTCGCAGACACTAATAGCTTCATCACCAATTGATAATTGGGATCCAACGGAGAATGTGTGATGAATGTCGAGCGATAGTTCGCTTCCTTCCACCACTCCGTTTTCGGCTTGTTGCAGATCTTCGAAAAATCGTACACATCTAGTTTCACTACTTGGAATCCATGTTCTCCTTGCGATGTTATAGTCTTTCTGCAGATAGACTGACAAATTGACCCAGTGCTGTAACGAGTACTTCCAACTTGGAATAACTCGTCTAGCGAATCTTCTAGTGATTTTATATTCGAAACATTGGAAGAAGGAACATCTGCATGAGTTGTTGGAGTAGGTACAGTCATGGATGACGTGTATGTGGTTTCCGTGATGCGCGATAGTTGAGGTAGCGACTCTACCGTTTGATAAAAAAAACAAATTTTAATTACTTATGACAGCTTGCTGCTGCGTTTATTATTCAACTGAAAAATTCTTATGGATAACAATAGGTTTAAATACATGAAATGTGTTTATTAATCAGTTTAATCGTGGGAAAGCAAGAATACATGAAATGTGTTTATTAATCAGTTTAATCGTGGGAAAGCAAATGACAAAATGCAGTAATGTGATCTTGAAATACAAATATGAATATTCTAATGATAATGCAATAATCTACGGGAAGTTGTTGGTGTTGATGACCGGAGCCAAGGCTGGTGCTAGGTGAGGTATGTAACTCGATGATGAGGATGGCTCCTCCAAATTTTCTACAAATTGTTCTGTTATCCAGGTTGAAGTCTCCAAAGTTATATTCGGTTCCAAATACGTCATGGACCACTCGCTGTTTAATAGTATATTCGCTAAATTCTTTAGCGAACAATTTGATAAGTCTTTCTTTTGGGCTACTACCACTTTCCGTGCGTAAAGAAGGGATTCCATCAATGTGTACAACACTTTCTTCGCTTCGAACATTTTCGACTTCAAAGCGAGTGAGGTCAAAATTTCGATAATCGAAATTGAGTGGATCAAGAATTCCTTGGTCCATATTATTTGCAGGAGAGATAGCATTGACATGTGCGTCATTACTTCCTGACTGCACGTCGTAGCTTTCCTCATCTCCGCGTCCACATCTATTTCCAATTTTTTCAAATCCTTTATTCCTTCTTCTTGTGTCTTCCTTTTCCTCTTTGTCTTCTCTATAATAGTCACTTCCTCCACTTGAGTACTCGGTAGTACTCCGCCGTCGTACTCCTCTAGTTCTTCCCGATTTGGAAAATCTTCTTCTTTTTCGGAGAGTATTTGAGAATCGTCTTCCATTACAACAGGATCCCGAATTGTCACTTTCTTGTTCATTTTCATTTTCTGAGTAGTTATATGAACACACACTTGAACTATTATTGTTTTCACTGTCACTTTCAAAACACATTTAAATATATTTTGCAATGCCTATTTATACACAAATTTTCACCCCTGAATGCAGAAATGGCTTTCCTTGTGTTACTCTATCGCTCGGCAAGTCCGCCATCAGTTGCGTTTCGAAACGATGGTTGTATCGGACACACACTACACACTTATGTTAAAACCTTCCCAATTCACTTCTGAGTCTTGGGATCCAAAATCTTTCGCGTATATGTTGCATCATGATCTGCACAGCTCCATGCTTTGTCGCTGTATGAGCGCTATCCATGATCAGCCATGCCAACCGTGAACCACTAGGTACGATTGCTGGATGTCGCCTCTCGTATCTCATATTTGCTCTGTCCAAACGTCCTCCAACCCTTAGAATGCTTTTCTCATCTAGTATGGGTTTCAAAGATTCTATATTGCTTCTTTCCGGTAAACACCTGTCTTTCTTTAAACATGAAATGTCTTTCCCAAAATATCTTTCCTGTTCTTTTCGTAATACATGATCCATTGCCTGACTCTTTTCAACAGATGTCAGCTGAATACATATTCTTTCGCTTCTTTCCCTCAGACGCTTGGAGCGCCTATAATTCTTTTCATATTTTCTTTCCTCCTCTATCCGTCGCTTTACACTTGCTCTTAGTGAATTGACATACCGAAATATAAACCCTATTATACCTATCGCTTTCTCATGCGTGTGCGAGTATTCAATTATAGACACACTCTTTCCATTTTTCGTACGCATCGATAGTGGTTCTGCAAACTTCATTATCGTAAGCACTTTCATCTCATCCCTCCCCCATCTGAAACATTTGGCACAAAATTTTCAGAAGTCCAACTCGATTTGGGTTGTATGAGCCACTCTGGTCCGTGCAGCCATAGTCGACTCTTGATTAACGCCGACAGCTTCACTCCTCTGCTCTGAAGTCCTGCTCTCCTCCCACTTGCAGGCCGTTTCTCCATCCATCCTTTCGTGCAGCATGTGGACAACAATCATGTCCCAGCTTTCCGTAGGGATGCCCTGAGCCTTTAGCTGCCGCATCGTCTCGTGTGTCACATTCGACATCCTCTCCAACTCTGCAGCTCGCGGATGTTCCATCAGCAATGGTAGCCTGAAGAACTGCCGAAGCAGCTCCCTACAGGTGGCGTATTGTCTGCTATACACCTCGTTGATGCGCTGCCATGCCTCAGCATAGTTGCTCTTCGTGAGCTGCCACTCTCCCAGCGTCCAAGCTGCCTTTCCGGTTAAGGAACCTTTCAGGTATGCGAATTTATACGCAGGCGCGATGTTTTGATTCTCGTGGACGGCCGCAAGGAATCTGTCTCGGAATCCCTGCTACTTCGTGATGACGCCATCAAACTCGCCCCAGGTGTTTTTCACGTCATGTTGCGAAAATGGCATTGATACCTGTACGGCGATCTGCGGCGCGTCCACCTGCTCTCTCGGCGTCAATTCCTTGACCCTTGAGAATCGTCTTCCATTACAACAGGATCCCGAATTGTCACTTTCTTGTTCATTTTCATTTTCTGAGTAGTTATATGAACACACACTTGAACTATTATTGTTTTCACTGTCACTTTCAAAACACATTTAAATATATTTTGCAATGCCTATTTATACACAAATTTTCACCCCTGAATGCAGAAATGGCTTTCCTTGTGTTACTCTATCGCTCGGCAAGTCCGCCATCAGTTGCGTTTCGAAACGATGGTTGTATCGGACACACACTACACACTTATGTTAAAACCTTCCCAATTCACTTCTGAGTCTTGGGATCCAAAATCTTTCGCGTATATGTTGCATCATGATCTGCACAGCTCCATGCTTTGTCGCTGTATGAGCGCTATCCATGATCAGCCATGCCAACCGTGAACCACTAGGTACGATTGCTGGATGTCGCCTCTCGTATCTCATATTTGCTCTGTCCAAACGTCCTCCAACCCTTAGAATGCTTTTCTCATCTAGTATGGGTTTCAAAGATTCTATATTGCTTCTTTCCGGTAAACACCTGTCTTTCTTTAAACATGAAATGTCTTTCCCAAAATATCTTTCCTGTTCTTTTCGTAATACATGATCCATTGCCTGACTCTTTTCAACAGATGTCAGCTGAATACATATTCTTTCGCTTCTTTCCCTCAGACGCTTGGAGCGCCTATAATTCTTTTCATATTTTCTTTCCTCCTCTATCCGTCGCTTTACACTTGCTCTTAGTGAATTGACATACCGAAATATAAACCCTATTATACCTATCGCTTTCTCATGCGTGTGCGAGTATTCAATTATAGACACACTCTTTCCATTTTTCGTACGCATCGATAGTGGTTCTGCAAACTTCATTATCGTAAGCACTTTCATCTCATCCCTCCCCCATCTGAAACATTTGGCACAAAATTTTCAGAAGTCCAACTCGATTTGGGTTGTATGAGCCACTCTGGTCCGTGCAGCCATAGTCGACTCTTGATTAACGCCGACAGCTTCACTCCTCTGCTCTGAAGTCCTGCTCTCCTCCCACTTGCAGGCCGTTTCTCCATCCATCCTTTCGTGCAGCATGTGGACAACAATCATGTCCCAGCTTTCCGTAGGGATGCCCTGAGCCTTTAGCTGCCGCATCGTCTCGTGTGTCACATTCGACATCCTCTCCAACTCTGCAGCTCGCGGATGTTCCATCAGCAATGGTAGCCTGAAGAACTGCCGAAGCAGCTCCCTACAGGTGGCGTATTGTCTGCTATACACCTCGTTGATGCGCTGCCATGCCTCAGCATAGTTGCTCTTCGTGAGCTGCCACTCTCCCAGCGTCCAAGCTGCCTTTCCGGTTAAGGAACCTTTCAGGTATGCGAATTTATACGCAGGCGCGATGTTTTGATTCTCGTGGACGGCCGCAAGGAATCTGTCTCGGAATCCCTGCTACTTCGTGATGACGCCATCAAACTCGCCCCAGGTGTTTTTCACGTCATGTTGCGAAAATGGCATTGATACCTGTACGGCGATCTGCGGCGCGTCCACCTGCTCTCTCGGCGTCAATTCCTTGACCCTCTCCTTAAGGATGGCTGAGGCGTTGAAGTAAGACTCCTCGGCCTCCGCCACCTTCCTCTCCACCTCGGCTGTTATAAGCGGATCGTCCGTTGCCACCAGCCTGCTTTCCATTGCCTTTAGCTGGGCCCAGGACTCTCCCAAGGCCTCCAGCCTTACGGCAATTCCTTCCTTTGGGCAGACGCCCAACCTCTCCGAACGGCAAAATGACACCATCCTCTCAATGGCGTTAATAGCCGCTTGAAAAAGGTAACCATGATTTTCTTCGACTGGCTCCATCTCTCGTTCTTTCTAAAAAAAAATTGAATATGTCATTAAATTGTACGGACATAGCAATTGCTGAAAAGAATAAATGCTGAAGAAAAGAAATATAAGGAGAGTCAGGTCGGAATTCTCTTGACTAAAATAATATAAAAAAAAAAACTAAAACTAAAACATAAAAATAAATATAAAAATATTTTTCAATGATAAAACGAAAGGACCCGACTCAATCCAAAATAAAATAAACGATAAAGGAAAAAGTCACGACTCAATCCGCTCCTGGGGTGTGCTGTTGCTGGTGTTGTTTTAATCGTATTTTCTTTCCTGCTTGCAAGCTCTCTCACACACAAACGTCTCGCATAACCATGCTTTAAGAACGTTGCTCTCTCCTCTCTCGCACAAGCGTCTCACATAAACATGCTTGGAGAACGTTGTTCAAAATAATTCAACACGTTTTGTCACGTTTTCTTTCCGTTATTTATTTATTATTCTCTTTTTCCGAACCGAAGAACACTCTCCTCTATCGACCGGCAACAATTTGCCGACACACAGCAACAACACAAACGAAACTCCACTAAAAAAGACATTTGTTTCTTACCTCTCCTTAATCTTCTTTAAAAAAACTTATATTTTATTTTTCGCCTCTCGAATTTATTCAAATAAATTGCTGTATCTGAATCTTTCCAATTTTATTTACTTTCGATAAAGGTTTCGAAATTTTATTTTATATGTAATTATGTATATAATTCTCCAATTAATCGTCTTTATAAATTTCCGAACACAAAACAAACAAAGTTTACGAAAAAGTATCTATTAATTAAAAAAAATCGTATATCCTATGCTTAATAATGAATGAATTAAATATATAAATTAACTTACCAATTCTGTTGCTTGGGTATCATTTGTTAAAGTGGTTCTTCCTTCCAGGCAGTCTTCCTGATCTTCGAGAAATCCTAGCAGATCGAAATACCACAACGAGGACTGAAAAATATTCTCTGCTCCAGCTCCAGATTTTTCACTCTGCTTAATTTTTTTTTAAATCACGGCGATAGGTGGATCGAAAAGAATTTATTTTGCGTGTCACTTTTTCTCGGTCGGCAGCCGGATCGATTTCTTTCAATTTTGGTATCATTTTTTCATATGCACTAGCTTTTAAGACCCGGTTGCAATAGTTGTCACTTTTTACCCGCCACAAAACCGGGAGGCTTTGGTAGAGTTCCAAAAATTCAGTCCAAAATTTTTTATTCGTCAGCGACATTTTTAAACAACAAAATTCGACGCAAAAACAAAAATAAGATTCAACAAACAACACAATTTAATCTTATCTCGTCTCCAGACGTCCGCTTCTTTCAAAATCAACCCTTGACTGAGCAAATGTAGCACACACAGATTTCCCCATTTGGGTGTTCTGTTCTGACATAGATCACTGCTCCATAGGCTTTTTCAGATGCGTCTGAAAACCCATGTATCTCTATCGGTACACCAGGGGATGTGCCTATCCAACTCTCGATTCTAAATTGCTCTAAACAAGTTATCTCTCTCCATAGCTCTTTCCATCTCTCGAGAATATCTGTCGCTAGCTCATCATCCCAATCTGCCTTGGATCGCCAAACATCTTGAATGAGGATCTTTCCCAAAATGCTAACAGGTGATATATATCCATTAGGATCATAAAGCTGGGCCACACAGCTGGCTATCTTTCTCTTCGTCATCATGCTCTCCGTTATAGGTGTTTTCACCTCAAACGTAAATTGATCTTTCGCAAGCAACCACTTCAATCCCAATATTGAAGTGCCTTCATCTTCTCGAAAGACTACTGAATCTCTTTGCTCGTAGTTCATGTCTTTCACAAGAGCTTTGGAATTCGAATTCCATTTTCTTAGCTCAAAACTTTCACCTTTTAGAATGTGATCTATCTTTTTGGATAACCTAATGGCTTCTATCTCTGAGTCTGCACCCGTAGTGCAGTCATCCATGTAAAAGTCTTCTCGAATAATCTTCGACGCTCTTGGGAAGTCTGCCTCCGCATCTTTCGCTCTTACTGCATTATGAGCTGATGACGCCATACCGTAAGTGACTACGGTCAGCCAATACTCTTTTAATCGCTCTTGTGGACTCTCTCTCCAGTATATTCGCTGTAAGTCCCATTGCTCCTTCGCAATCTTCACCATACGAAACATCATCTTGATGTCCGCACTAATCGCAATTCTGTGCCTTCGAAAGCGCATCAGAATTTCATGCAGATCTTTCTGCAACTTTTCTCCAACCATCTGCACTTCATTGAGTGAGACGCCCATGGTTGTTTTGCAACTCGCATCAAACACCACTCTAAACTTTTTCGTGACATAGTGATGTGGTATATGATATGTCATTTTCGCTCGTGAGGTGGTTCCAACGACCGGTGTCATATGTCCCTTGCTCTCGTACTCTCTCATATGTCCTTTGCTCTCGTACTCTCTCATGAAGTCAACATACTTCTCTTTCAACTCTGGATCTCTTTCTAACTTTCTCTCTAAGGCGAAAAATCGCCTTCTCGCTGTAAGCTCGGTAGTGCCTATCTCTTTCCACGCTTCTCTCAACGGAATGGTGACAGTGAATCTCCCATCCCTGTTGCGTCTATACGTATCGACGAAGTTTCTTTCTACTAATTCTTCCTCTCTCGACCTCATGGGTGGTGGGTTGATTTCATCTAAAACCCATAACCGTTTGAGCGCTTCATGTATCTGTTTGTTGTCCAGACAAACCACATATGCCTTCTCCTCTTTCACTTGTAAGGAGTCTTGTCTCTGCCCAAGCATCACTCTTCCGAAGGTTGTCTTCAGCGAGACCAGATGGCTGTCGAGTCACAATGGATCCAAACATCTCCACTACAAACTTGCATCCAAGCAACAAGTCTGCTGGGCCTTCCCTCCAAAACTCCGGGTCCGCCAATGGCAACCCGTCTATCTTTCTCGCTTCGCAGTGTCCCAGACCACTGCTTACCAGCATCGGCCGTAGTGGACCTTCTCTCGGCAGTATCAAGAATTCCTGCTCAATTGCAATGTTCGAGGAGAACCATGGCCTTACCTTGATCTTGCTCCAATACTTAATGTGGAGTGGTTCACCATTGATTCCCACGATCTCTCGTGGCTTGCATCTTTCTCAACTGCAAACTCTCAGCTAGTTGGTGACTCACCAGATTTGGCTGAGCACCCGTATCCATCATTGCCCGTACCGGACCACTGTCTTTCCCCTCTACACTTACCATCACCTGCACCGTAGGTAGTAAAGTAACTTCTCCTTTTTCCCTATCAATAAAACTCTCTGTATAAACTTTATTGTGTTTTTTATTCTTCTTTCGCTTAAAGTTATCATAAGACACCTTACTCGATGTTTCATCTGTCTCGTCAAGCCTTTCTCCATCGTCTATCTCCTTCTCATTCTCCATATCTATCTCTCGTCTGTCTCTTGAGTCTATCACTGCCACCGCCTTCTTGCCGTGGTCCAATCTCCGTCTCTTTTCCAGTCAGTCCTCCTTTCGCTTTTCGTTCTCTCGCTTGACTATGACTCTTTTCCTCGGCTGCTCCTGGACTCGGTGAACAGCTCCCGCCTTTCGCATCTCTCGCATCGGACACAGCACGCTGTTGTGGAACTGCTTACCAGGACATCGCGCACATGGGCCCTGAAAGCAGTCCTTCGCCTGGTGGCCGACCTTGAGGCAATTCTGGCACAGCTTGCGCTCCCTTACAAAATTTGCTCGGCCTAACAGGCTAAGGGCCAGAAACTCCGGACATGCCCAGATCGGATGAGCCACCGATGCACACACCGTGCAACCTTTCACGTTCTCTCTAGTCCTTTATCTTAGGATCCTCGATGATTTTCCCACTTCCATAAGAGCCATCGCGGAAGTCGATGGTCTGGTCGCTTCTCGGCGGCGGCAATCCTGGACACTTTCCATGGCTATTGCCCGCCTCTCTAAAAACGCGCAGACCTCTCTTACGGTCGGGAATTCGGAAGCGCGGCTCTCCTCCTGGAAAACTGAATATAAATGAAACACACTCTTTGTTCGTTATAATGGAAGTAATAATTCTTTTATTCTTAACCTTTTTGTCACCTTCAGTTTCCTTTTACATTATTTACAAAACAAAACATATAATTCAATCACATCAAATATTTAACGAAGACGACATGACATCGGGTAGCGTTCAAAGCTTTTGCTAGCGGCAGCATCCAACAGCGTCCATCTTTTCGTGCAAGACGTGAACTATTATCATGTCCCAACCTTCAGTGGGCACACCTTGCGCCTTCAGCTGCCGCATGGCCTCGTGCGTGGCGTTGGACATTCTCTCCAGCTCGCTGGCCTTTGCTGAAGCCTGCAGAGCGGGCAGCTTAAAAACTGGCGCAGGAGCTCCCTGCAGGTGGCATACTTCCTGGTGTAAATTTCGTTTATGCGCTGCCAGGCCTCGCAGTAGTTTGTTTCTGTCAGCTGCCATTCGCCTAGGGTGCGGGCAGCCTTCCCTGTGAAGGACTTTCTCAAATAGGCGAACTTGTAGGCCGGCGCGATCTTATCATTGTCATGGATCGCCGCCACAAACCTATCCCTGAAGCCCTGCCACTTGGTGATGTTGCCATCAAATTCGCCCCACGTGTTCTTTACGTCGTGTTGGGCGAATGGCAATGACACCTGTACGGCAATTGGCCCCTCACGCTTCTCACTAGGGTCTCTCTCTTGCTGGAGCTCCTTCAGCATAGCACAGGCCATGAAGAAAAGCTCCTCCATCTCCGCAACCCGCCGGCCGCTCGACTGAAGCCATCGTAATAATGTCTTCCCGGCCGACCAGTAGCCGCTCCACTCTTTTCACCTCGCCCCAAGATTCCCGGACCCCCTCCAGTCTTACGCGCAATCCCTCTATTGGATACTCCTTGGCTTGGGCCGACTTGCAGAAGGCGGTCATCCTATGGATGGAGTTTATGGCCGCCTGGAAGCGATACTCCAAGTCGTCAGTGTTCGATGACTCCATTCTCTCTTGTTTTTTGTTCTATCTCTTTTTGTTTAGTTCTTTCGCTGTTCTATCTCTCTTTTGATCCTTTCGCTGCTCTATCTCTGCTTTATCTATATAAAAGAAAAAATGAAATTTAAATTATTCCAAATTTCAAAATCTGAAAAAATAAAAGAAAATATGCAAATGAGGAGAGTCCGTAGTTTATCTAAATGGTTCGATCTACCTAACGAGAGAGCCATGTCTACTTCAAACAAGCCCACATATGAACCACCCGCCAAGCCCCCCCCCCCCCTTTGATCATCTCAATTAACCAAGAGAATCTCCGGAGCGGGCCAGTCAGGTTGGAACATACCACTCGATCCATCGGCTCGGACTCGCTCTCTATAACCAGAGCCTCCATCCGTGCCAATTTCCCGAGAAAATCTAAAATTTGCACTACAATTAAACTTGGACTCAATCCTAGTAAAATCAAGTTCTGCCGATTCGATCCCATTGCTGAGAGAATCAAGGCATACTCAAATAAAAATAAATAAAAAAAAACAAATTTTGCCGATTCGATCCCATTGCTGAGAGAATCAAGGCCTACTTAAATAAAAATAAATAAAAATATAATTTGTTGCAGTGTGCTATGTAGTACTCAGTGTTGTTGTTCTTGTACCTTTCCGCTTGCAAGCCCTATCTCTCTATCACGCAACGAACTCGCATTATATGCTTTGAGCCTTGCCCTCTCTCTCACGCAATAACTCGCATTATTTATGCTTTGAGTTTTGCTCTCTCGCTTCTCATGAATATTTGTGTTTTTAGCTGCCCAGACCTTCATGTCTAGATTCCTCTACAAAATTGAATCTACAAAATTCTACAGAATTCCAAATCTTTCCCTGTCTCTATCACCTAGTCCACAAAATACTATCCCCTCAATATTACGCTACTGTAATACGCATTATTAAAATTCTTATACACACACGCACACACATACTTTTCTGAAACTCATTCATACATAATCTCCTCGTCTTTGATTTACACAAGACGCTCACTATCTCCACCAGATATTATTCCCCTCCTGTCACGTGCATTCTCACGAAAATAATTCTGTCTAGCAAAATGTTTCCTATGCTCTGTCTGCGGCACGCAAGAAAAACTTTATTCACTCTGTCTCTCCCTTTTTTTCTTATCCCTCGCACAAATCCCTTTACAATACTCTATTTCCACATTTATTTCTTAAAACACTTCACAAATATTCAATTTAACTGATTCACAATCTTCTCCGAGAATTCTATCCTATCTCTTACTTTCCGAGGCAGTACATGGACTCCTTCTTCTATCGCCATCGAATTCTCATCGCTTCGCACAACAACAACACTGATAGCACAACTGGTCGGCAAGTGGACTGTATAATATGTTTATTCACTTAAACTTCTTACCTTTCCCAATGATTGTAATTGTTTTAACAATCTGAAACTTTCGCCGCTTCTCACAGTCTCAATTTGTCAAAGATTATTTATTTGGATTTTTTTCTTAGCTTAGCCTTTTTTTTTTTTTTAATTTTATTCTCCTGTATTTTTCTCGAAAAAACCAACCACGTTATTTGTTGCTCGTCCCTTGGATGTCACACACAGAATGAGAACGAGTGGAAAATTTTCATCCACCGTCGCTGCGCACACAGATTATATACATACCTACCCTGTGTGGTGTGTATCTCTAGCTTAGTCGGCGCCATGGTAGGCAGCTGCACGATGCCCATGCCCGTTAGCCTTATGTACATGTTCTCTCTCGCTTCTCGGGTTGTGTGTAGAAAAATTGCCTGTCGGGACATGTCTATCTCTGTGTATATGCCATGGTGGTTGATTTTTCTTTTCGCTGCGCTGCGTCACAACTCTCTCGTTAAATAAAATATATAAGGCGACTTACCATTCACGTAGGGGAATTCTTATATAAATATAAAATGAAATGTACCTATCTCTTGGCGTACGTGACCGTTTGCCCATAGCCAAATTTAATTTTTTCTTCTCTAAAATTCTGAAACAAACAAAATTAATCAAGAATGTTCTTACCAAATAAATATTGTGCGAATTATTATTGAATTCAGCACTCTTTCTCCATTTTCACAGTACAAAAGGCAAACATTTATCTCTAAGGAAAAAGGAAAACACACATCACGGTTAAGCAAATTGACGCAAAAATCGCTGGAAACTATCCGGCTCGAAGGACCAAATGTTTCGAGCTCAGGAGGTGAAACAATAACCGACTTTAATAACAATAAATAAAACGCACAGATTTATAGTGGAAAAGGCTCAATGCCAAAAAACCACTATCACTATTTATTTTACTGCTCGCTTCACCGGTTACATTTCAACTGATTTTAAAAGTAGATTTCCCTTTTGTAAGAAGGGAAATTCATAAAAGCTATCTCAAAACATCGAACCAAAGCTCATTCAGCTTTTAGCTCGATACATGAGCTTCAGTTCGATACACGGGTATTTCAAATATAGGTATTCAGATATGCTGGATGCATGGTGAGATACTTTCTGTTGAAAGATATGATATGATGAATCCTTACTTTTGGGTGGCATTTTAAATGTAATGCGAATACTTTAACTTTTATACTCTTAATACGGATTTACTTACTTTTCTCTCTATTTAAATTTCTTCCTAAATATGTAGGGAAAAATATCTGTAAAATCAGTTTGTAATATGAAACAAACAAATAAATTTATTTCTTAAAAAAAGTAGGAAAAATATACATGTATACATATTTTCATTTTCTAAAACTCAATAAGATCATTACAAATGTCAACTTTTCTTAGATTTGAGTGTTAGAACATTATTTGGTTGATTAAAGTTGGGTCGGATCCAATTAAACTTCTTTTTTCAGAGATTAATGTTCGGGCTGAAGAAAATATTCTTTCGGAGGCTGCACAACTTGCCGGTGTATCTCATATTTTGCAACTGACTTTATACAATAGCGGAAACTCAATTTTGTGTAAATTCCACCACTGCCACTAAATGACGTTAACATTTTTGTAATCCAATAATTCCTTGTTAACTTTATCATGGGGAGAATTGACAGTTTCTACTGGTTGCATAAAATCCAAAAATAAATTTTAATCATCGGACAAAAGGTTATCATTTAATTTAATCAGGAAAATATATGTGATAACGACAGATAGTAAAAAAACTGCCAAAAGAAAATAAAGAATGATACACAGAAGAATTGTGTAGTCACAACTGGTATAGTCAAAACTTATCGAAAGTATATTTAATAAGATACATTTTGTGCAAAAAAAAAAAACAAAATACAAACTTAGATTTAACACAAATCGTTGTAAATTGTTTCGATTGCGGCCATGTTGTTGATATTTTAAACACTTTTATACTCAAAATTTATTGAAAAATGATAATGTGATAGATAAGTAAAGACCACGTGCAAATAAAGTTCAAAACACTTGTACAGTCAAATCTCAAATTAATCAAGGAAAGATTTGTGGTAACAAAAGATAATCAAAATTTGTCAAAAATTAACAAAGAAGGTTATGTGGCAAACAAAGAACTGTGTGTCAAAACTTATAAAAACAACAATATATAAAAATATTTATTCAAGACAATAACTCAAATTTTATAGAAATCGTTGTGGATTGTTTCGATTGTGGCAATGTTGACAGCTTTCTTGAGTTTTTGTTCCACTTTTAATGTCTAGTTTTACTCTAAAATAAATACAACACGGATCTTTCTTATTAAATTCTTCTTTTATTAGTAACGAAACTTAGTAACAAAACTTGTCTTTCTCGATCGGCGTCCTTTATAATAATAATGGCGGTTCGTTTTTTTTTTTACAAAGCCATCTGCTCTTTTCTTTGTAGCTTTTGTATTACTTGAAGTTGGTTGTAATTCAGGACAGTGAGTTCGAGATGGCGTTGGCAGTAGCTTCTTTGCCGCTGGACCGTTTGGGATACCCCATCACTTCTGTTGGTTACCTTGGCTTCGTCGGCGACTGCGGGCGTTGGTTCGGTGTTCAAACCAATCATCTTGTCGTACAAGGCCTTCAATTCTCCTGATGAGGCTCCTGGGGGAAACTCCACTCCACTTCGGCTGCATTGAGTGCAGTTTTCATTCCCTGGTCACTGATTTGAGTAGACATGATGAAATTCTGTTGTTTTTTCGGTTGAACCCCACACCTGAGATTTAATGTCTAGTTTTACTCTAAAATAAATACAACACGGATCTTTCTTATTAAATTCTTCTTTTATTAGTAACAAAACTTGTCTTTCTCGATGGTCGTCCTTTATAATAATAATGGCGGTTCGTTTTTTTTTACAAAGCCATCTGCTCTTTTCTTTGTAGCTTTTGTATTACTTGAAGTTGGTTGTAATTCAGGACAGTGAGTTCGAGATGGCGTTGGCAGTAGCTTCTTTGTTAAGCTCATGTTACATTTACGTTATTTGCAAACAAAATTAATTAAATAAATTACATTACACACTTTAATTCCAAATAAATACATTTGAGTAAACGTCCAAACCATCGTACTTTCTGCTGGGTAATTGAGGTCAGGAACGTAAAACAGAAAAAACATGTTTCAAAAGCTTCCAATGGATCATTAAAGTAATATTTCTTATCCAGAAGTGTAATGTAGGCAGTAAGCTATTTGGTGGGATCTCCTAATACCACAATTCTTGGTTGCTTCCCTGTATTATTCTTTGCTAGATTTATTTCGTGGTTGTCATATTCTTGTATGGTCTAAAGAAAAATTGTAAACTAAAAAAAGTTTAACTACTTTTCAAAGATAAAAAAACATCTTTAGTGGTATTATTTAAAATAAAAACTATTTTTCGTTAAAATATTTAAATAAGTCAAAATTTTAAAACTGAACAAAAAAAAATAATTAACGTACGTGAGCTTGGAAACATGTAGCTCAATATTGTCAATGCTATAATGTTTGAAGCTTCAGTATTGTTTCTGACTATTTTCATAAATTGCTTAACATTGTTGTCTTTCGATTTCTCACCATATCTTAAGATTTTTGGATAATATGCCAACCAGCAATCTGAAAAGTTTTAAGCTTGAGGCAGCAAAATTTTCTCATCTATATTAAACTATATATACATATATATATTGATATATTGTAGGGAGTGTACAAAAAACAAAACACTTAGCCTCCTCCTCCTTAGGAGGCATTTTTAGAAATTCATATTGACCTAATGGGGTCACAAAGGAAGTATACTTTATCGATTCGTTTTCCATTCTCACATGGTAGAACGCACTTTTCAAATCCAAAAGAGAAAATATTCTTTTTTTTTTTGCTAACCTATCTAAAAGGTCATCGATTAGGGGTAACGGACAACTATCTTTCAAAGTCATCTTATTCAACGTTCGATAATCGACACAAAGTCGTAAATCACCTGTAAAGTGGGCCCTACCTCACCTACAAATCTATGGGGGATATTGAAAGGCTTCCCCAAGCCGAAAAAGGTTGATGGCTAAAGAGCCGATCTGCTTCCAAAGTTTCAAAGTAAGAACAAGGCTGAAGAGCCGAATTGTTGTTTCTACTTCCAAACTGAAAGTGAATTTATTCAGTCAAACTTAAGCTATTTATACAAAAATAATCTACTTACACACTAACATCTTAAGCCTATATCAAATACATATTATCACTTAAACATAGAAATATTTTATATAAACATAAACATATTTTGTATTCCGAATTCTATGGGAAATTTATGACAACGGAACCAGGCAGCATACTTGCTATGTCATCAAATTATTATTCGATTATCCAATGTGCATAGCCCTTCTAATACAATGCACAAATGTATCCAAATACATCCAGCCATATCTTTGTATATGAAAACTATAGTACTCTCATGGTGGAAGTCGAATAGGGCGACATCTAAATATTTTTTGTGGAAAGTCTAGTCAAGACATTCATGGAGAAATAAATTTGCAGTCGGGACACTTGGGAGACTTAAAAATGTTATAATTTGAAATAGAGAAAGACTATAGAGAATTAACGAAAGTCTGAGTGAGTGCGAAAAACACATTTGTTTCTTTGTGTTTGTATGTTGGTGTGGTTATATTTTTTGGTTACATCTTTGTATATGAAAACTTTTTCATATACAAAGGTTAAAACGGTAGTCTTTCTATACAAAGATGATAAGACAAAAGCAGGTGAATTGCGATTTCGTGTAGGAATTTTATATTCTTGGTTGAGATTTTATATTTTTGATGATTTGAGGATTGTATAAGGGAATTATAATTTGAACTTTTATAGGCAAGTAAATATGTACATATGCAGGTATTGTATTCTTATCCAATAATAGATAGCTAGATAAATAAATTTAAAAAATTTGATCACCTAAACCTTTCTTACAATTTGTTTTCATATCGAACATAAAGAAGTTTAAATTTTCAAAGTCTTAGAAAGATGATTTTTTTAAATAAATAAATTTGTTAATTGATACCTAATAACATCATTTAAAAGCTAGTTACAAAATTGCTGACAACTTAGGTACCTATAATGAAAAGATGGATATTTAATTTTTTGACGTTTTTTAATGGTAGTGAATTTTTTAAATGGGATGAGGAACTTTTAAATTTGTTTGTTTTAAAAATTAACACATACCTATCTTTCAGTTTATAAAGTAGGTAGTTATAACTTCCGGTCAAAAAAGTGTTTCAAGGAAAAATTTTGAAACATACTTTTGGCTGTAAGTTCTTATGATATTATGTAGATATTTATTAAAAGAAGGACCAAGGGTATAAGCAAATGTTTACTTTTAATAAGGTTAAAGACTTTATTTGGATCTTTATAGAAGTAGGTACCTATTAGACTTTGCAATTGTACTTACATAAATTTGATGCCTTTGTCTCAGTCTTAAGATATCTAAGTTCTAGCAACTCCAATTTTTTTCTGCCAGAGCAAAGTTTTAACTTTTTTTCTATAAATTTGGAATAAACATAACGTCTTACTACTGTTTTAAAATATACGTACGTGCACTTTTGACTACCGAAAAGGGGTCTATGTCTCTTCGTGTAGGAGGTAGAGGCAATTTTAGAACGAAAATCTTTAGAGCAGTTTACTTTTTAAATTAATTTTGTACACATACAATTTTTCAATTTTAGTAAAATATATATTTTTTTTGGTATGCAGTTATTTTGAATTAATTAATATACAGTTTAGTAAAAACCTGATGACTCGTTTGGATATATAGAATTTTGAAAAAAATGTACTATTTTTAAAAAAATCCAAAAATAAAGCCAAAGAGCTTGTGCAGAAAAAACAATTGAAATCAGTTGATTTGTTCTTGAGAAAACTTAAAATCAAAATAACGTGGGGTACCCTTCTGGAGCAATACAAAAATCTATCGGCTTAAGCAACACATAGATGCCTACCTAAATATAAACCATAGCTACATATATGTTGTTTATGCCCTCTATAAGGTCCGAGCTTTGTTGTCCACATTAATTTGTTAAAAAGAGGTTGGGATGCGACCCACACTGATAGCTTCCCATCCCGTCTGTCGATTTGTCTTGCTTAAAAGTTTGTCTATATGTATCAATTTTTATTAAATTTGCCTACTATTTTTTGTAGATTTTATTTTTTTATGAAAAAACGGACTGTTGGATTTTTATTAAAAAAAATTACTGAATATCGAAAACAATATTTTCTGTGAAATAAAATAAGTTAGAAGCCAATATTTTTAATTTTTGAAAAGCTTTTTGAGTCGAAAGTAAATTTTTACCAATGTTTTAGTATTGTTTTTTTTTTTAGGTTTTTATTTTTTGTGAAAAAAACTGTCAATTAGATTTTTCTCAAAATTTGATCGAATGTTGAAAACAATATTTCTTATAAGTTTAAATTAGTTAGAGGTCATTATCTCAAATTTTTGAAAAGATATTTGAGTCGAAAATCAATTTTTATCAACTTTTGTTAATTTTTTTTTCGGTTTTTATTTTTTTGTAGAAAAACTGTCAATTCGATTTTTTTCAAAATTTTACTGAATGTTGACAACAATATTTTTTGAAAGATAAAATAAGTTTGAAGCCTTAATCTCAAGGTTTTGAAAAGATATTTGAGTCAAAATCAATTTTTACCACCTTTTATAAATTTTTGTTTAGGTTTTTATTTTTTGTAAAAAAAAACTGTCCATTCGATTTTTCTCAAAATTTTATCAGATGTAAAAAACATTATTCTTCGTTGCAGAAAATTGTTTTGGAGATAAAATAATATTTAAGTCGTAAAATTTTCGAGGTGACAAATTTTTTTTTTCAGTTTTTTTGATTTATAAAAAAAACCGTTAATTAGATTTTTTTCCAAAAATATACTTGTTTTGTATTACTTTACAATATATAATATAAAATTTAATTCAAGTCTCTAACGTGATTGGTTCATGAGATATTTAGGTTTAACCAAAATTTTCACCTTTTTTTAAACTGCTATGGTAAAAAAACCACCCACGCAATTTTCTTGAGAGCCCTTTCTGCATCTTTCTGCATCTTTCTGCATCTTTCTGCCTTATTATCTGTATAACAAAATTTATTTGAAGTCGATATCTCTTCTGGTTCTTGAGCTATGGAAGACGAAAAAAACGTCTTCCATACGACGTACGGACGTACGAACGTACGGACGTACGAACGTACGTACACACGCACGCACAGACATCTTTCTAAAAATCTTATTTCGAATCTAGGGACCTTGAAACGTCGAGAAATGTCTAAATTTTCAATTTGACAAATCGGACCCATTACAATAACTTCCTATGGGAAGTTAAAAATGAAACAAAAAGTAGAATTGTTGTAATATAAATAAAAGCCATACATTTCATATTAAAAAAGATCCTGGGGTGCGACCCATAATGATAACTTCCCATCCAATCTGTCGACTTGTCTTGCTTAAAATTTTTTAGGTGTTTTCGTGTTTTGTTAAAAAAAGTTATCAGTTGAACTATTCTTAAAAATTTTAAAATTACCAACAAAATTTAGAAAATGATGAAGTATTTAAATCAAATTAAAATTAAGTCATAAATTGACTTTAAATGTCTGAAGAATCCTTCATCTTAACAACGTTATAACACCAAGGTGTTGAAATAACATGAGTAATTATCATTGGCATAATTTTGAGTTTAATGTTAACAAATTATTGGTTGGTAAGTGGCACAAAAAAAATTCGAAATCGTATAAAAGAAAATTTCAAATCAATACAAAAAATACCTACTTCGACACTACATTTACTATACTTACTAATAGTTAATAAGTTAAAAAAACTTTCAAATGGATTTTCCTAAAAGTCACACATCTTAAAATAGACGAGCTGACAAAATTGTATTAAAGGTACCTACAACAACAAACAACATATATACATAGGTACATAGGTACCTACCTACCTAAATATAAACTACATTTATATGTCCTGTAATGTGCCCGCTAAGGTGTATAGTTAACACTTATTTATTATAAGTGATACCTACAATAAAAGTAGGATTGGAACATAAATAAAAGACACACATTTCAATTATCAAACTATTTAAATTATCTGGGCCAACATAAAGAATGCATTTTTCTTTTTATTTAAAACTATGTAGGTACCTACATATGTATTTATAAATACTGTACTTATGTACATATAGGTACCTATCAACTAATCTCAAACAAAGTGCTAAGTGTACGGATATTATCAGTGTCCTGATACTAGCATGAATTCCCTATGGTATTTCATGAAATACCTGCCTACCTACCAATACCTTTTATATTTAAAATTTGAATTTAAAATCAAACCAACATAGGTACATCCTGAAAAAAAAGATCACCTACCAATTGATATCTATCTACCAAAACAAATCTTTAAAGCTCAAACAAATCTAATCTTCAACTATTGAAGAAAAACTTAATGCCAAATAAAAGCAGAATACCTACCCACCAGCCAAAATATACATAACTATAACCAAACGTATAACTACCTTCATATTCTTCTTCTTCACAAAGATCTGCACGACAAAAATCCCATCGTAGCTTTGTATACATAATACAAACCATTTTTCATATACAAAGATCGTACGCAAGGAAACAGACTTGTGAATGTAAATAAAAACAAAAATCCGTACAAAATACTGAACAGCTGATGTAAGTATACAAAAACTTCATTCATCCCCTTATTAGACACAATGTTGAGCCATTGACGCTTTTCATATAAAAATGCATTGATATAAAGAAATTACAAAAACAAATTCATCGACCTTCATATGGAAGCTTAGTATATGGAAACATATACAAGGATAGACTCAAATATATTGAAGGAAATTGTGTCGACTTTTTGGCTGCTAAATTAACTGAGCTCCTTATTCTGCTGGCTGCTTATGGGAATGGAAATAATATTTTTCTCTCGCTCCCCCGAGGTCTCTCCAAAATTCGATTCTAGCGCCACCGACGGCATCCGCCTCACCAAAAAAATTCTTCCCATGAGAGTACTATAGTTTTCATATACAAAGGCCATATGCACTACACAGTATGCAGTACATTGAACCTCAGCGAGTAGGTAGATACACTTGACCAAAGTAATCTGAAGCGTCGCGTCCCGTCATCGTCAGTGGCATTGAAATTATTACTTAATATTTCAGTGCATGAGGGTGATATTCTTGACCATGAATGAAATGCGAGTGCATTATTAAAAATAGAAAAGTAATGCGAGTGCATTTAAAATATAGGTCAGCTATTGTAAAGCGTAGTTTGGATTTAAGTCAATGACCGGAATTAAATGTATAATGAAGTGGGCGTTAGTGTGATTCCTTCACACACCAGTCTTCTTCCTAACTAACACTATAGGAGATGCATACACTGTATTTCGGATCCCTTTTGAAGTCTTTCCATGAGGCTTTGCCGCTGTTGTCATCTGACTCGAATCTTCTAGCAACTTTCCTTTCAAGTCGTGGACGTTTAGCTGGCGTGCCCTCCAGTCAGTCGGCTTTCTGTTTCTTTCCATCTTTCGACATCCCTCTCTTTCGCCCCTGCTCCTGAACCTGGAGCACGGTTAGCTCCGCTTTCTTCAGTTCCTTAACCGGACAGAGCACACTATTATGCATTCTCCGACCAGGACAATGTGTGTATGGCCCTTGGAAGCAGTCTTTCGCATTGTGCCCGTTCTTCAGGCAATTTGGACACATATTCTTCTCTTGCACCAGATCTTGTCTTGCCTTTATGTTCAAGACCTGGATTTCTGGACACTCCCTGCCTGACATGGCATCCTCTTCTTTCTGTCTACCTTGTTCATTCTAGTAGTCAGACTTCTTCTTTCCGGTTGCTCTCTCGGTCTCTCCAGGTGTCTTTCCAGATTTCTTTTCGTCAATCTTTCCCGCGCAATTGCTTGCGCCGACGTCGATGGCCTGGAAGCTTCTCTGTGCCGACAATCTTGCGCACTTTCCAATGCAACCGACCATCTATCGAGGAAGGTGCATATATCTTTCACCGTTGGCCCCTCGGAGCGGCGAGCCTCCTCCCACTTGCAGGCGGTCTCGGCATCCATCTTGTCATGTAGAACATGCACGATTATCATATCCCACCCATCCGTGGGGATACCTTGCGCTTTTAACTGTCGCAACGTCTCGTGCGTCGTATTTGACATTCTTTCCAAGTCACTTGCTTTCGGCGGACCTTGGAGCGAAGGAAGCCGAAAGAAGTTACGGAGGAGCTCCCGACAGGTTGCATAATGCCTGTTGTATACCTCGTTCATGCGCTTCTAGGCCTCGATGTAATTCGATCCTGTTAACTGCCATTCGCCAAGAGTACAAGCGGCCTTTCCAACCAGCGAGCGCTTCAAATAAGCGAACTTGTACGCTGGTGCAATCCGGTCATTCTCGTGTACTGCAGCCATAAAGCAGTCTCGAAAAGCTTGCCATTTCGTGATTGTGCCGTCAAACTCGCCCCATGTATTTTTGACATCATGTTGCGAGAATGGCATCGACAACTGAACCTTAATCTGCTGGTCTCTCTTTTCCGGGACCGAAGGTTGTAATTCGGCCCTTCTGCGTTTCAGTGCGGCCGAGGCTAGGAAATAATGTTCCTCAGCTTCAGCCATCTTTCTTTCCACCTCGGCCATTTTCAATGGATCATTGGCCGAGGTCAGCTGTCCCTCTGCTATCTTGGCCTGGGTCCAAGCATCTGCCAGCGCTTCCTGGCGTACCTCGATTCCTTCAACGGGGGTTTCGTTGAATCTCGCCTCCTTCGTGAAGGCGACCATGCGCTGGATTGCATGAATTGCTGCCTGGAGCGCATATTCCGGATTCTTTCCGTCCAGATTCTTTCGAATCTTTCCAACTTTTGTAATCTTTCCAATCTAATCTTTCCTTTAAATAAATTGAAACAAAGGAATTATTGTAGATTTTATAGAATGTATAATATACCTAAGAGAAAAAATTAATAATTTTAATGATGAATGCAAAAAAAACCCTAATTCGACTCTAAATATGCCCATCGACACATCGAATCGAATGTAATTTTGTGCTATTGTTGTGTTGTTGTATTGAATGATCTTTCCGCTTGCAAACTCTCTTTCCAGCTAGTGGCGACTACTCATTATTCAATGCTTTGAGTCCCTGCTTTTCTTTCCAGCTTTCGTAAAGAATCTCATTATTTGAGATACCTTTCCTCTTTCCCAGTCAATAAATCTTCTTTCCTTTTTCTTTTATATATACACTATCCAACCGATCTTTTCAGAAAAATCTATTTGACAATTCTTTCAGAAAAGTCTATCCAACAATCCGTAAAATCTTTCCAACAATTTCTTTCGTATAAATCTGTCCAACAACTTCTTTCGTATAAAATCTGTCCAACATTCCATCAAATCTATCCAACAATTTCTTTCGTATAAAATAAACAAAAATCTCAAAAGGAAAATAACTTGCACTTGTTGAATTACTAAAATTCCTCTTTCCATTCTTCTAACCACCCCCCCCCCCCCCCCTTGTGACATTTAACAGCCATTTCAAATTCTTTCCGTAGGAGAGAGGAAAAAACTAGCCCAAGATAAATGTAGACAATGAACGAGAGAGAGGAAAAAATAAAACGACATCTCTTTCACATGTTAACGTCACAATTCACAATTCAAAAAAAAGAAAAGAAACAAGCTATCCAACACAATTTTCTCATGTCTTCTTTTCAATTAAAATAGCATCAAAAAGGCAAAATAATTTCTTTCCGATATATTGATTAACTCAATTATTTTCTTTCCGCACAACAACACAACACATAAATGCACTTTTCATGATTTTATATTTGTTTTGTGGACTGTATCTTTCTTACCTTTGTCTTTCCTGTATATTTATTTAATCTTTCCTTGAGTGTGCACACTTTGTCTTTCCGAATATTAATAATCTTTCCAAATATAGTAATAAATAATTAACCTGCGAATTATTTCCGAAATATTTCGCTTAATTTTCTTCTTTTTACTGTCTTTAATTGTTTTCAAATACTGTATGCTTATTAACTGCCGTCGCGTTGCTGCTGCTTGCTGCAAAATGAATGAATACATAGATTCGATTCTTAGCTGTGCAACCGGCTTATTGTGTCTTTCCTCTTTCGTGTTTTTTCTTATGTACATTGCGCAGCTATGCGCAAAAAAAGAAAACGAACAAAAAAAAAAGGTGTGTATGTTGTATGTGTTGCTATGAAGGCAAAACAAAGTGCCGTCATCGTGTCGCCTTCACATGGTGGTGGTTGATGATATTTTTTTTTCGTTTAAATTGTGCGCGCCGTCGTGGTGTATTCTTTCGTTTGTGTAGATGTAATGGGAAAAGAGGTATGCCGCTTGGGCTCTTTCGTTTATGAATGATAAAGGGAAAAGTATATGCGTGCCGCTTGGCCCGTTCTTTCGAGAAAAAGGTTGTAATATAATCTGTTCTTGCTACCATAGAACGGTAGCAATAAAAATATAGGGTATATAATGCTGTAGCATATGGTTTCGTGAAATGATGTGTGCCGTCGAATTCTTTTCGTTTTGTAAAGACAGGGTGTACCTTTTTGCATGTTCTTTCGTGCTGAATGTATAAGTGTATCGTCATGTCACATTCTTTCGATATGACTAAATAAGCGTGCCTTTGTGGCATGTTCTTTCGTGTTCTTCTTTCCAAAAAATAGATACAGAACTGACTTACCATTTCTCTATTGTTTTAAGTAACAATTTCTTTCCTCTTTCGTACATTCCCTAATAATGCACCGCACTTTTCTTTCGATTTGATCAATTTGATCATTTTAATTTTTTCTTTCCAGAAGGGACACACACACAACTCGTAAATCTTTCCGCGGCGCTGGCTCAAATTTGCCTCGAATGACCAATGTTTTAGCACAAATCCAGAGACAAGTAGAGTAAGGTCGGTGAATATGGACCACCAATCATATTTTTGCTAATAAAACAGATAAATTTAAGGTTTAACCATAGATATTTATTAAAAAAAAAACAGTAGTTCATTCTTATTAATAATTAACAACAAAAATAAAAATTCACTTCATAAAAAATATAACAAAAAATAAATACTGAAATAACTCAAAAACGTTAAAAATAAAAAGTAGGGGGTAATTTGGACCATATAGTCCATATAACCCGATCTATAAAAAGGTATTAATATGGGTTACAGAATTCACAAATATATATGGGTTTTTCACAACCAGCACAAAGTTCGTGGCTCCACATTAGGCATGATACACATTGTATCCATATTTCGCCCGGCCTGTCTTCTGAATACAATGTACAGCAGTACATGCAGGTAGCATCTTCTTTCCCAGTGGCAGAATTGTTTGGGCAATCATTTTCGACGTCCGACTCGTCGTGACAGCTGAAGTGATCCAGTTCTGGGCTTGATGAGGAATCCCTCTTCTCCTGTTTCTTCTTCCCTTTATTAGAAAAACAATTACAGATAAATATTTGAAAGATATAGGGGTGACATTTTAATTCTAACCTGCGCATTTCTTTTTTTTCAGCTAAAATATTTTTTAGCGCTTGTTTAGAAGTACTTGGCTTGTTTTTATCTGCAATTTTGTTCAATGAGTCTTCTAATGAGTGTTTGTATGGTGACCCGGAAAGCAAGGTGGATTTTCCAGCTGGTCTACCACGAATGCTTTTAGTCTTTTTCTTAACTGGGATTGGTGATATGTCAGCTGGTGTTACAACACGGCCGATTTCTAATAAGTTTGTAGTTTGCAGCCCACAAGATGGTGATGAGGGTGACACTTCTGGGATTTCTGGCATTTCATTATTTGTGGACTCTGCTGGTAGGATATCATCATCAGCTGCCAGAAAATCACTATTGTTAAATTTTGATTGCCGTGGTTCCTCCTCCCGATCAGTTGGCGGCTGATCAGGGGTTAGTGAAAATCCGCCTGCATGTCTGAAGGTACAAGTCCACGTTGACTTCTCTTCGATATATGCCATGTTGAACGCATATATTTCTGTATACTAGATCCACTTTTTACCTCCATAATTTGGAAATCTCCTAAAATTATTTCGGCATAAGTGTGCGCTGTATGTTTGCAATAAAACCGCTTAGGCATGATTACAGCGATGTGATGATACTCGGATAGTTGCACCAATTGGTGCCATCTGGCAAAGCTATCACAAGCATTGCTACCTTTATCCAAGTATTCAACAACCGCCATTTTTAAGAAAATTGTGAACAAAGAAGATAAGGAAAAAGTGCATAATGCACAATAAAAAATTATTTGAAAAGTGTATCTTCTCAAACTTGTTACAATGCTAGGAGTGAAGGAAAAAAATGGCTCGATTGATTGCGTTAGGAAGGATGTGTGCTTAATACAATGACTGAATAAAGTTCCAAAAGTTGGAACTGGATAAGGAAACTCTAAGTTAAAAAGGAAAAACGTTTTAAAACAAATGTCCACATTATTCATTAATGGCGTTAGGAGGATGTGTGCTTTTGTACAATGGATTAAGAAACTCTAAATTAAAAAAATATAAAAATTATTCATTAATTGCGTTAAGGAGGATGTGTGCTTTTGTACAACGTTTTTTTATCTTATTATCAAAATACAATGACTGAATAAAGTTCCAAAAGTTGGAACTTGGATTAGGAAACTCTAAATTAAAAAGAAAAAACGTTTTAAAACAAATGTCCACCTCCCGGATGAAACTAATAAAAGGAAACCTTACCCCATCGAAATACAAAAATATTTCTTTAAAATTAATTGCATCCTTGCCAACCACAATAATAAAAGGCTGCACGTTATCTCCTTTTTGTTGTAGGTGCTGGATGTGATCCTCAACGTTTTGGATAGAGGCTGCAACAAAAATGAATGATTCCTGGGAGTCCTTGATGGTTGGTTTCAATGTTGTCTTCCCTTCCGGTCCTTTCGCACAGACTTTAATGTGGGTACAAGGTACCCATGAAGTGCCCACAAAAGAGCGGCCTTTCGACAGTCTAAAAATATAAATGAAAACATGGATATAAAATTTTGTGATATAATTATCTATTACTTAAATAAAACTAGTAGGCATTTATAATATAAACTTTCGTAAAAGACAAGATAAAGGAGACCTCGAATGTAATGGGTGGTTTCGTCCCATTGGTGTGACACTTAAAGATCCATAACATATCGTCGTCGTTCAGTGCAAAATTCCCCAAGTCCCCAAACTGCATTTGAAATTGGTTATCCAATATTAAAAATCCAAAAATGGAATAATCTAATTGTTAAAATTGTAAAAAAGTTGTTTTATTACAATTGAGAAATAAAGCTTCCGTTATTGGTAATGGGATGTAACGCACTCAATTGTACCCATTGTCTTTTAGTACCTGTCTTTTTTAATACAAATACCCAATCTTGAGGACGGAAATAAACTATTTGCGTTTTTAAAAGCCAAAAATAAATTGTATATAACAAAATTATATTCAACTTACTTTCTGGAGTGTTATCAGACTCCATTTTATCCAGAACGTCCTTTATTGATTTTTCTTTAACTCGATCTTCCGTTGTTAGGAACTCTCGGATTTTGGAGTATACGTGTTCCCATCGTTCAAGGAGAGAGTTGTGGTTTTTAAACATATACTCGAAGTCCATGTCCAACTGTAAGAAAAAAATTTAAAAAATTTATTCATACAGCGTATTTTTTAAAGGATTTTAAAAAAATTTCAGAAGTTGACAATTTAAAAAAAGAAAATTTTAGACAAATTACTACTTAAACTTGACTTACGTATCGAAATCCAGTAGGAAGTTTATACTGGGCCATTTCTTTAAAATATCCGATGTTGCTGTGGATGAATGAAATGAAAAATGAGTTTTTATAATTTTTATGAACAGTATTATTTTCAGTGTAGGTTTTGGGCACTTGTGCCCAACCAATAAATAATGCTCTTTTCTTCTTTTAATGAACAAAAACTTTGTAATTTATTATTTAATTTAAGGTACACAAATACAAAAGAACTTAATTAAAAATACAATTTTTATTTGGGATGTGCCAATCGATGTGTTTGCGGTCGCAGTGGAAACAAGAATGCCAGCCTTTTTAACCCGCCAGGCAGCTAACAAAAAAATAGAAAATTTCTTACGGGGCTTTACTCTAGTCAGAAGAGTCGCGTTGCATGACACTCTGATCATTTCATTCTCTCCGAACAATGTGTCAAAACTAGAATGCGTTCCGGGATTAAACAATTTATTTTTATTGATGGTGTGTTAGCATGTGGAGGTCCGTCCGCCACAAGGTGTAGGTGTTTTTTCGTAAGGGAGTTTGATTGGGTTTCGTTCAATTTTAAACTTGCAAATTCCGCATTTGTTTATTATTTTATTAATTAATTCTCTCAGATTTGGCATATAGTATTTTCTTATTATTTCTAGATAGATTTTTTCTATACCTATGTGGTTATGTGATTTGTGTATTTTAATTATTTCGTCTTCCGTTCTTGGAGGATATAAATTTATTAAATTTGTCATTTTTCTTAATAGTTATGATGTTTTTTTTCCAATAGTTCTGGAATTTGAAGAAGAGTTCGTCTTCTGTCTCGTATCTTTTTAAAGCTATATCATCGTTATCAAAGAATATAGAATTTGTAATGTTTGTGTCACATTCTGAAATTATGAATTCAAAGTATTTGTCTGTAAATTCTTTTCGCGTGATAATAATAAGTCCTTTTCCTTTGTATGGGAAAGTAATTTTTTCTGAATTAATGTCCTGTCTTTTTATTATGATTTCTAATGCATTATTTCATTCACATATTTTAATTCTTGATAAGGCATTTGCCACTTTGTTTTCTTTTCCTTGGATATATTCAATATTGAAATCGAATTCTTTTTATTTTCCATTGCTGGAGTTTCGAATTTGGTTCTTTTAAATTATGGAGCCATGCGAGAGGTCTATGGTCCGTTAGTATTTTGAATTTTCTACCGTAAAGGTAATGACGAAATTGTCTGGTTGCCCAGACAATTGCGAGCAACTCTTTCTGTATTGTAGAGTAGTTGCATTCATGTTTATTAAGTGTGCGTGAAGCAAAAGAAAGTGGTCCATGAGACTGGCTTAATACAGCACCAATAGCAAAATTGCTAGCGTCTGTTGTTAATAGAAATTCCTTATTAAAATCTGGATGTTTATTTATCAAGGTATCTGTCATTATTTCTTTGGGCCTTACCAATAATTATTGACTAAACAAGCGTTTATATAAACGCCACGTTAAACTTTAGAGACGAGTTTATTTGTGTGTTAACCAATAACCAAATTAAACACGTCTTTACCTAAACTGTGCTCTATTACATTATCTACTACATTTGTTGCCAAACAGACAGCTGCTGTCGAAATGACATTCCCCACGTTCGGGATGCTAAAAGATACGTATCCGAATCTCTCCATTTGAACTTGTTCAATTCTTTTTTTTATTAACTCTTCTGATGTTAATATTGTTGGCTTTCTTGCTTTTCTTTTTATTGCTGCTCTTTTTGGTGGTGATTTGTCCATATGTGGTGACCTTGTTTTGGGTGACTTAAATTTGGGTGGTGTTTTAACTTGTGGTATTGTTTCAGGTGGTGGTATGTTTTCGCTGGAATATAAAAGATGATTTATGTCAACATAAATTTATTTTGAATAGAAAAATAAATTTACATTTCATATGAGTGAATTGCATCACTATCAAATTCCGCATTATCTAATTGGAAGTCCACTGACGACATTGCAGATATTTCAATGTCGATCTCAGAAGTTTCTTTGGGGGGAGACCGACTGAACGCACTTATTTTGCTCCTGGCTTGCGTTTTTAGCCGATTCCGTTGCTCTATTATTTGTTTGGCTGTAAAGCAATAGCCAGTGGCATTGAACAATTCCTGAGTGCTCTGCCAAGCTTCAAATTTAGCTTTGAGTGTTTTTCCATCGTTGAGTTTACTCTCCACTGTCATAGAAAACGGCTTCACTGCTTCAACCAGCAACTCCTGCATTGCTGGTGTCCGGTTAACGGACCGACTTCGCTTTGTTGCCATTGGAATAACAATTTACTCTGAAATAAATTGAAATGTTACTTATATATTTAAATAAAAAGAAATAATTAATCTATTTGTTTATTTTAATTACCTTTTTTTAGTTTTGTTAATTGTTAATTTTTATGAGCTCACGGTCACGGCCATAAATAAATTTGCAACAGAAAAAAGAAACATACGAACAATTTCTTTTGCTACCAACTGTCAGAATGACAGCACAAACATGACGTTTACACTTAATCACGAAGTTAAACACGCGTTTCTCTACTCTTAAATTTAGAGTGACGTTTAGCGTTAAGCTGGCTATTAAATTGATTATTATTGGTATGGTTCATTATTTAGAGTCCACTTAAATATTTAAGTCGTCACTAAATTTGATTATTGGTAAGGCCCTTTTAGTTTGTCGAATGCTTCGATATATTTTTCGTTATTTAGATCAATTTTAGTATCTTTTTTAAAAAAAATAAAGGGTCATTGGTTTGATAATTTTCGCATAGTCTTGAATGAATGTACGGTAATACCCTGTCAGTCTGAGAAATGACTGTATCTCTTTTACGGTTTTGAGTATAGGAAAATCATTGATAGTTTGTATTTTTGATGGGTTCGGTTTTATGCCTTCTGGCGTGATGATATGTCCCAAAAATTCTGATTCTTTTTTTAGAAAATCGCATTTGTTTAACGATTTCATATGAAGTCTTTTAATACTTCGTTCATCATGCGTTGGAACGTAGCGGGTGCGTTTTTTAACCCGAAGGGCATACGTATATATTCATAATGACCTGATAATGTAAAAAAGGCTGTTTTTTCTTGATCTTCTGGATAAATTTCTATTTGATAGAATCCTTTCGTTAAATCTTATGTAGAGAAATAATTTTCTCTACCCACTTTGTCCAATATATCTTCGATCAGAGGAATAGGGAATTTATCCTCTTGGTAACTTGATTTAATTTACGATAATCAATTAGTATACGCCATTCCTTGTTTCCCATTTTGTCCGCTTTTTTGGGAACGACTCAAATAGGGGCATTATAAGGTGAAGTAGAATGTTATATTATTCCTTGGTCTAAAAGTTCTTGAATTTGTCTATTAACCTCGTTTTTATGGACTTCAGGATATCTATATATCCTTGTAAATATGGGAGAGGTGTCGTTAAGTGGAAGTTTATGTTTCACGTGTGAGGTGAAAGATAGATCATCTCCTTTATGAAAGAAAACATCTTAATCTTTAAGTGTTCTTATTAAATTATCTTTTTCTTCTGTATTCATATGGTTCGTATTTTTTTCCTCAAATTCATCAAATATTGAGTTATATGATTTTAAGTCGTTTAGGTGATGAATTTCCATAGCATATTCTTTTTCATCGGTTTCATCAAAAAACATAGGAATTTGTATGTTGTTTAATTCGAGTGTTTTTGTTTTATAATCAATTTTAGAACTATTCGTCATTAAAATATTGTTTCGATTAAGCTCATCATTTGGAATGTGCAATCTTCTTTAACTGGTAGTGCGAATTTGTCTTTAGGAAATGTTGCCTCTTCTGTCACGATGACAGGATTTCCTACTGTATTAATTTGTAAAGGGGTAATTCTTTTTAGATGTTGGGTTTGTATGGGCGCCAATAAATAAATTATTTATTTATTTATTTATTAAATATTTGTGAGAGCTTCGTTTTGGTGTGGAGAACTCGTTGAAAACACTAAGCTAAAAATTATAGAAAAGGATTAGCCAACGCCGCCGCTTTGTTTGACTCTCCACCACAGGTATGCTGTCCGAAGACCGCAGTATCCGTTGAATGGGCAGATAAACAAGTGTTTTAAAGTCGAAGATGAAAGAATAAAAAGAAACACCTTGTTTGTAAATTTAAAAAAAGAACAAAATGGATTTTATTTATCATTTAAAAGAAACGAATAGTCTAGTAAAATGGTGGTATGTACTTAAAAGTGACAACCGTGGCAAATTAAGTTAAAAGTTATTTTAATAAAAAAAGATGGTGTGGCAACATTGTTTTGCATCTGGCATCTATGGAAGAGTATTTCGTGTGGACGCTCGTGGAACTTCGCACATTCCATACCCCGTAGTGCCCTTCAGCAAAAACATGTGCTAATGATAAAAGAAAAGGAAGAAACATCCGTGCACTGCCAAACACTATAGGACACTTGTGAAACGTCGCGTCGCAGTAGTGCAAGCATACACAAATGCTTCTCTTCCAATATGATGTTTAGCGGACGCTGGGTACCAACTTCGCAACTTTTATTTCAAATTTAAGATCAAATAGAATCCGTCTATGATCAGAAAAGAAGTTAAGAAGAGATACTCTCCAATTTTCGATGGAGAGGTTGCCATAAATATTGACAAATGTAACGTCTTACACATCTTCCCACCCTTCTGAGTTGTCCGTACTCGGAAAAACAAAAGTGGGAGTATTGCCCCTGTTACATATAGTGAAGTTATTTTCAATTATATAATTAAAAAGAGACTCATCTCGCTCATTAATTTCAGTGCTGCTCCAGATTGAGTTTGCAATGATCCCCTCGGTGGATCTCCTAGTTTTCTCGTACTCAAAACGTTGGCTATTACGCCGTGCGTCGTTTGCCTCTATAAGCGAGAACGCTATATAATAGAGCGAGCAGAAAATAATAAGACGATTCCAGTCTGAGCGGGTAGCTCTTTAAAAAGGAACAATCTTGGTTTCGAAAGTATGCTTAAAGTCGAGCGAGTTGCTCTTAGAAATTAAACACACTGGTTGGCGATTGAGGATTAACAACCTTTATTTCAGATTTTCATTTGTCTTTTATACAAAAATTAGTCTTAAATTTTCATTCAACTATTCATTCAATTTCATAATTTCATGGCCTTCGACAATTGAACCCCAATCACTTCACACCTTGCTCTAGCATATCGCCATATCAGCATTATTGTCCAAACGCGCAAATGTATGTATCTCATATATTTAGCAACGAGGGCCATGCAGTAGATATTCCAAATACGTTTGGTGGTAACATGAACCCTAAATATTTTCGTTGGTTGTTTGTCGCTTGCCTTCGGTCATTCGCTCCTTAGAAGTGTATGCACTTGAAATAGTATCTCATGCAGCGATGGCAATGCACTTGGGAGTATATTTATGTGAATGCATATCACATTGAATAGATGAGCAACGTATTTTAAATGGATACAAATTTAATGGTTTAGGTTGATATGGCGCTATGCGTACGTTGAGAGGTTTCAATTATCGAAGCTCGAGATAATAAATGATCACTAGTGCGATCCCTTCACAAGTGCCTCGCGTTCGCATCACTCCCTACAAGCAGACTTGTTTGTCTGGCTTTTGCCTCCGCCACAAGAGTACGCACTTCCTCAGGCGGTGACTCTTTGTCATGCGCCATGTATGAGGATGCAAGAATCAAGCCCTCCGCTTGTTTTCCCTCTAACCTAACAACTGTTAAGTCAGAAGTGCTAAAGTTTGGACACAGAAAAGCTTTTAAGTGTTTTTTAGCTAAAATACAAGTTCTAGGCTTACCTTGATTCTGATTGTCGGGCTTGTAGAATAAATCGTATTGGCTGTCATTAAGGCCTCTAATCGCGAGGCCATTAACCCATGGCTCTTGTACAAGGGCGACATCTATATCTTCCTCACTCAGGAAGATCCTCAGGTTATCCAAGGCACATTTAGAGTGCTTCAGATTAGCCTGGATGGCGCGTAGCTTGTCGTTTTTAATTGGCAGGTGGAACTGCAGGGCCAGGATCCAGCGCCTCGCCGGGGGCTCCAACCTGCATGGTGACATCGTCTACCTCGACAATATCATCACCCAGGGTGGGGCCAACTTCCTGACTCTGCAGAATATTTATAGAGACACTTTTGATGCCGAACCTCAGCTTGCACTGTGCCTCTTCTAGGGCTTTGCGACTAGCCTCGCAGATCCTCATAAGATAGACCGCACTATTCTTGCGCGGTTCCTCTGTCTTGATGACTACCCAGTCATTCATAGAAATCCACGGATTCAGCCGTTGAAGGCTCCAAATCAGGTCCGCTCCAGTTGGCTTAATGCTCATCAGTGGCAACAAGATGCGAGCCAATGGTTTTCTAGGAACCTCCCTGGCGGGAATGAGCTTGAGCTTCAAGCCCTTCCAGTCGTTGCTAATCCTAGCAACTCCTTTGCCAAGGAAATCCCTTGAAAAGTCGTCTGCGCACCTTATCACTTTGTAACCCCTGAGCATTTCGCCGGAGTCAAAGCCTTTCGTTCTTTCCAAAGCCTTACCCCATGAGAATTCGGTAATTCGCCGGTCAAAAACGGCAGTGGCAGGACTAATGGTTCGCCAACCAAAAAATGTCCCGGCGTTAGCGCCTGCAAGTCGCCTGGATCGTCGCTTAATGCTTGCAGCGGCCTTGAGTTCTAAATGGCCTCAATTCCTACCAAAAGTGTCAGGAATTGCTCATACACTAGGACCCGCAGGCCCACTACTCTCTTGAGATGAAACTTCATCGATTTGACCGCTGCTTCGTAGATCCCGCCTTGATGCGGAGCCGCAGGTGTCATGAACCTCCATTCTGTCCCCTTCGCACCGACAAAGTCGAGCGTCTCCTTTCCGTGCCAGAGCTCTTTTGCTTTTCGCAATTCTTTCCCTGCACCAACAAAGGCAGTGTCGTTGTCGCTATAAATTCTCTCGCATCTTCCTCTCCGGGCAATAAATCTTTCGTAACAAGCGATAAATGCTACTGATGTTAGATCTGACACCACATCGATATGTACGGCTCTGGTCTTCAAGCATACGAAAACGGACACCCAGCACTTCTGCCTTACGATCTGCTCGCCAGCTCTATCTATCGTTTTGATTTCAAAGGGTCCTGCATAGTCTACCCCTGAATGCAGAAATGGCTTTCTTGGTGTTACTCTCTCTCTCGGCAAGTCCCAAAATATCTTTCCTGTTCTCTTCGTAATACATGATCCACTGCCTGACTCTTTTCAACAGATGTCAGCTGAATACATGTTCTTTCGCTTCTTTCCCTCAGACGCTTAGAGCGCCTATAATTCTTTCCATATTTTCTTTCCTCCTCTATCCGTCGCTTTACCCTTGCTCTTAGTGAATTGACATACCGAAATATAAACCCTATTATACCTATCGCTTTTTCAAGCGTGTGTGAGTATTCAATTATAGACACACTCTTTCCATCTTTCGTACGCATCGATAATGGTTCTGAAAACTTCATTATCGTAAGCACTTTCATCTCATCCCTCTCCCCATCTGAAACATTTGGCACAAACTTTTCAGATGTCCAACTGTAATCTGTGAATTAAACCATGGCCCAACCTTGAGCCTTGTATAGTACTTGATATGAAGTGGTTCCCCTTTGATACCTACGACCTCTCGCCGCTTGCCTTTTGTCAAGCGCCAATCTCTCCATTAGCTGGTAACTCACCAAATTCGGTTGAGCTCCAGTATCTAACAGGGCCCGTACGGGACCATAATCTTTCCCTTCTATCCTGATCATAACTTGTGCCGTCGGCATAAGTGTCTGACCTTCTCTTTCCCTATCAATAAAACTCGGAATAATATGATATTGAATTTTTATTAACTCTTTTAAAGTCTGCCCATGACATTCTTTCGCTAGAATCACAGGATTCTTCATCTTTACTATCCTGTCCTCTCGCTCTCCCTTCTTTCCTACTAACCTTCTCGTCTGTCTTCGGGCGCTTAGCTGGGACGACCTCTAGTCAGTCCCCTTTCTCCTTCCTCTCTCTCTGAGCGGCAGTTTGCCGTTTCCTTGACTGCAGCTGAACTGGAAGTGCTGCCTCGCTCTTCTTTCCGCCTTTGATGGGACAAAGCTCGCTGTTGTGCATCTGCTTTCCAGGGCACCTAGTGCACGGTCCCTGGAAACAGTCTTTCGGAATGTGGCCTGCCTTCAAACAATTGGCGCAGACCCCTCTCGATTGGACGAATTTGTATCGTCCTGCCAAACTCAAAGCTAAAAACTCTGGACAGGTCCAAATTGGATGATCCATTGAAGCGCAAGCTTGGCATGGCTTTTTTTTCCTCCCTTGATAGCTTTCTCCTCTTTCCACCCCCTTGCTAGGGCCGATGTTGATGGCATCGGCGCCTCCCTTCGTCGGACACTCTGGGCACTTTCCAAGGCAGTTGCCCTCTTCTCCAGGAAGGCACATATCTCTCGCACAGTCGGCTGCTCTGAAGTCCTGCTCTCTTCCCACTTGCAGGCCGTTCCTCCATCCATTCTTTCGTGGAGCATGTGGACCACAATCATGTCCCAGCTTTCTGTGGGGATACCCTGGGCCTTTAGCTGCCGCATCGTCTCATGTGTTACATTTGACATTCTCTCCAACTCTGCAGCTCGCGGATGCTCCATCAGCGATGGTAGCCTGAAGAACTGCCGAAGCAGCTCCCTACAGGTGGCGTATTGTCGACTATACACCTCGTTAATACGCTGCCATGCCTCAGCGTAGTTGCTTTCTGTGAGCTGCCACTCTCCCAGCGTCCGAGCTGCCTTTCCGGTTAAGGAGCCTTTCAAATACGCAAACTTGTACGCAGGCGAGATGTTCTTATTCTCGTGGACGGCCGCAAGGAATCTATCCCGGAATCCCTGCTATTTTGTGATGACGCCATCAAATTCCCCCCAGGTATTTTTCACGTCGTGCTGTGAAAATGGCATCGACACCTGTACGGCGATCTGCGACGCGTCCACTCCCTCTCTCGGCGTCAATTCCTTGACCCTCTCTTTAAGGATGGCTGAGGCGTTGAAGTATGACTCCTCGGCCTCCGCCACCTTCCTCTCCACTTCGGCTGTTTTAAGCGGATCGTCCGCTGCCACCAGCCTTCTCTCCATTGCCTTTAGCTGGGCCCACGACTCTACCAAAGCCTCCAGCCTTACGGCAATTCCTTCCTTTGGGCAGACGCCCAACCTCTCCGAACGGCAAAAGGACACCATCCTCTCGATGGCGTTGACAGCCGGATCGTCCGCTGCCACCAGACTTCTCTTATTCCTTACGTCAATTCCTTCCTTTGGGCAGACGCCCAACCTCTCCGAACGGTAAAAGGACACCATCCTCTCGATGGCGTTAACAGCCGCTTGAAAAAGGTAGCCATAATTTTCTTCGGCTGGCTCCATCTCTCGTTCTTTCCTTTAATTATTAAAAAAAAACATATGTCATTAAATTGTATGGACATAGCAATTGCTGAAAAGAATAAATGCTGAAAGAGAAAAAAATATATAAGGTCGGGTCGGACTTTTCTTGACTAAAATAATATATATATATATATATAAGACAAAAACCGAAAACATAAAATAAATGTAAAAATATCTCTTAATGATAAACCGAAAAGGACCCGACTCAATCTAAAAAAAATAATAAAAAAAATAAACGATAAATGAGAAAGTCACTACTCAATCCGCTCCTGGGGTGTGCTGTTGCTAGTGTTGTTTTAGTTGTGTTTTCTTTCCTGCTTGCAAGCTCTCTCACACACAAACGTCTCGCATAACCATGCTTTGAGAACGTTGCTCTTTCCTCTCTCGCACAAACGTCTCGCATAAACATGCTTTGAAAACGTTGTTCTCTCCTCTCTCGCACAAACGTCTCGCATAAACATGCTTTGAGAACGTTGTTCTAAATAATTTAACGCGTTTTGTCACATTTTCTTTCCGTTATTTATTCGTTATTTTCTTTTTCCGAACCGAAAAACACTCTCCTCTATCGACCGGCGACAATTTACCGACACACAGCAACAACACACCCGAAACTGTACCCCAAAAAAAATTGTTTCTTACCTCTCCTTAATCTTTTCAAAAAACTTGTTTTATTTTCTCGTCTCTCGTATTTATTCAGCTGAATTGCTGAAATTGAATCTTTCCAATTTTTATTCTCTTTCGATCAAAATTTTATTTTATGTAAATATAACACTTTAATTACTCGTCTTTAAATTTCCGAACACAAAAAACCCAACTTACTCCGTTGAACGACGCACATTGAATGAAGATTCTCATTCACCACTGCGTGAACCATCTGCGCTATACACATTATGTGTATCTCTCTGTGTATCTATCGTCTCGCACACGAGCATTGCATTTTGTGTCTCTCTGTGTATCTATCGTCTCGCGTACGAGCACTGTGTATTCTGTGTATCTCTCGTTAGGGGTGTGGCTTATGGTATGTAACCGCACACAAGTTTGTTGTTCTATAATAAGCTAAAAGGGGAAAATGAAAAAGAAAAAGATCCCTAACGGAGTTTGTTTTGCAGCTGCATCATTGGGTTTTTTCCAATGAGCTGTCGCGTCGTATCCAGCATTCTCTCGTCCGTTAAGTAGAAGAAAAATAAAAATAAAAAAACGGACTTACCGATTCTCTCCGAATACTATCGTTGCTTAGTGGCGTACGTGATTTTTGCGTAGCCTCTTACCCATATACACATGTATGTATGTATTTCTTTCCATAAACTTCTATTATTATTTTTTCTTTCAATTCCCGACACTGGTACATATCCTACTCGAATGACCAATGTTTTCGACGGCATTAGGTCAGTGAACTGTATAAAGAAAAACCCGAACAAGAGTAAAATAAAACACAATATTTAACGTGGAAAAAGGCAATGCCCAAAAAACCACAATCTTTCCTTTATTCAATTAAATTAAAACTAAACTAAACGTTTCCTCTCGATACCTCTCGATTGACCGACTCGGTCGAGTTCTTTCGTGTGACTAACAAAAATGAAATAGCTTTTCGCTTTCTCGTAGGAAAGCAAAAAGCGTCTCTCATCGAACCTGAAAGCTCTATTCTCTTTCAGTTCGATACAATGACTTTGATTTTATTGTGGCTTTTTTTTCACGCACTATTGTGTCACTCAAAATGTTTGTACATGTGTTTATTGGATTTCGGTTGAGCTCCCGAATTTCTGTGGGATTCTCTTCACACAGTTCATTAAATATTCCAAATAAAACACCTTGATTGTTTTAAACTGTTTAATTGGCTCAATTAAATTGACAAAAAAGAAACACTTTATGAATTCTTGATATTTATTAATTGTTTAATTACAAAAAAATAAATATTTCTGCTATTTATATCACTAGGGTTGATTCTTTTTGACTGACTCTTTTGCTTTTCGCGTTTTCTTTCGTCCTGTCTGTATTGTCTCGTACCAGTGTTGTCGTTTTATGTATTTTGTCCGTTTTGTCCAGTGCTGCAGTTTTGGGATCCTACATATATGTATGAATGTAATGAAAATTCAATAATAAATACGATGGATGTGTGTGGTCGTTACATTTTGATAATATATTGTAGGGGTGAATCTTTTTTATTTATAATACTATTTGTTGCTCCAGTATCTATGAGCATTCTTATACATTTTCCATTTTTTTCTATCTTGAGATAGGGAAGTCCTGATCTATTTCCGAGGCCTGTATCCGAAAATTGGTGTCAGGTTCTTGTTTCCTATTTATTTTTTCTTGTTGGGGGTAATACATTTTTGGTTCGAAATTTTTATGTTGAGTGTATTGATTATTATTTGGAGATTTCTGAGGTTTTTTCTCAAAAGGTCTTGAATTGACAAATCCTGCATGTGTGAGTTCATAGAGAGCTTATTGTAAACTTGTTGGTTTAAAGGCGTAGAGGATTGTCCTCATGTTTGTCGGTAATTTTTCTTTAAAAATATTTAAGGCAGTGAGGTTATTATTTTCTATTTGTGTCTCCCAGTACATCGAATTCAGATGTACTGGGAGACTCCAGAAGAGATAATCTGTTTCTAATTGTAGAATAATGTTGATCATTCTCTGGTTTTCTGAAATGTCTCTGGGATTAGAGTTAGCTGGGATGATTGTATGGAGTGTTTTCATCTTTCTGAGAATCTTCTCAGAATTTTCAGCTGTATCACGAGTGTTGACTGTTGTGTAATTAGCAGATGTATCCATAGTTCGCAGGATTGCATAGCAATTGGTTAGAACTGCGAATAAGTTGTCAGTCCACGGAAGGGACGTGGAACCATCAAAGCGGTACTCTAATGTTATGTAGGTTAATCCTTGATCGGATGGACCAACCTGCATAGCTGCTATTTGAATAGCATGTTCATCGTCATCACATCTACTATGCCGGCTAACTGGTCTGATGACGCTGACTTTGAGTCAGTATAGTCTTGGACGGAAAGGCTGGCTGATGATATGACCAGTGAGGTTCCAGCTTGCACAGTATGGATTTTAAACTGGGACAAATCTCTTGTCGCCTGTATCATGAGGATTAAATCTTCGGCCGGTGGGGTCGATTTAGTTGTGCTCTAAGTTTGTCTTTTAGCGTATCGACTGACACTGTCAAAGTTCCTGAGAAAGGATCGACAAGTGTAACTCTGTGCCATGGTTGGAATTCGACGTGTGCCGGGTTGGGTAATGGTGAAAACTTTCTACCAAATACCTGTTGGACGGTAGCGTATCTAGATAAACTAGCTGGTTTACGCTTCGAATTGCCTGAGTTCTTCTGCCTCCTGGTAGACCGTTTGGTAGCGGCGTCTATGATAGGTTTGGTAGACATGACGAATGTGTGGGATGGTAAGAACATAGAGGATCAGTAATAAAACAATGAAGTTAGATACTGATGGATTAGAGTTAGTGATTGGAATTTCACACTCTAAGGTTTTACTAACGATGGTTTCTCCAATCACGCAGGAAGTTTTCATGTGGTTTGTTAGTAAAATTTGTTTTTATATATATATAATATGTCCTTTTAAAAAAAAAACAGAATACTTTTATTTTATAGTCGAATATTTATTAACTATAAAACGCTTAAGCGATTCGACCGGCCAGCACACGAGACACTTAAACAATGAATCCCTTTTTAAAATTAATCCAATTGATGGAGCGGACCGTTCTCTTTTCTCGTTGTCTAGGTTTTGTATTCGTTTTGTTGTATCGTGTTTGTATCTATTATGTTTAATGTTACTGTTGTTGGAAAAGGTCAGGTGTCGGTCGTACGTTCTTGCTGTCTTGTATTATATTGCTCATCCCACATATATATATTATATATATAAAAGGTTTGTGGATATATAGTACTTGAAATATTCTTAATTTTAAATTTTAAGTTTTCAGTTACTGAAAGATTCGCGAATCTTCGCTCCAGCAATTAAAAAATTGAGTTTGTGTATTATATTCTAGTAATGTGGGGATTGTGTCATCTACGTTCGTTAAGAATGTGTAGAGGTCTTCCGAACGACCATCGAATGTAGGAAGCTTTTCAATATATTTTAACGGGTCTAACGTTAAATTTTTCTTGGGTGTCTCTTTTGAAATTTAATTTATCAAAAAAAGTATTACTCTCAATATTTTTTTTTCTCATTAAATATTCTTGTAAAATTCTTATTGTTATATTATTCTTCAAATATTCTTACATAATTCTTATTACTTGGTTTCTTCTGTTCTACAGTTGTTGACGTTCTTTGGATGATGAATTTCTGTTTAGTTGATTCCTCCTCAACTTTTGTTGAATGGATCTGAAGTGCTCTTGAAAATCGGCCGTTGCCTTGTCGTCTACCCAGTTTTGTTCTCTGTTTTGTTCCCTGTTTTGTTCCCTGTGTAGTTCTTCTGCTTGTGGGGCTTCTGCTCCTTTTGGTAAATTTATATTTTCTGGTGGAATTAATATATTATATTTTTTATTTATTATTATTATTATATTTTTTTTTTCTATGGTCAGTTCTCCTCTATGGAGCTTCGTAGCATGGTTATATTCACTAACATGAGCTACTAACTGATTAAAAATTTTGTTCACTGAATTAGTTTTGGAAGTCTTTATTTTCACTAAGGACCGACGGAGGGTCGATTAATTAAGTTGCTTGCGATTTTGATATCACTTTGATATTAAAAAGAAATATGATCTGATTGAAATTGCCACAGGGGCGTTCTTACGTTTAGTATGGAAAGGGGCAATTTTTTTTTCTGAAATCATCTGGACTTTCGTATGAGTCTTTCTTCAATTTTCCAATCTTTAATTATTGTTGATTATCGTTCAATTTTTCCTCATTCTCAACTCTCCACTGCAATCAAAGGGTTTAAAAAAAGGGATGAAATTGAATCATCTCCACGCCTGCCTCTCAAAGGTCTCGTCTTTCGTTCCTCGTCATAATATAATAGTACTGTAAGAAATATATATAAAATAGGTGTTCAAGAAATTATTCACTGATTTGAATATATGCCAATAATATAAACAAAAGCATTCATAAATTTTATATATAATAATTTCATAGATTGATTTATGATACATTTACCAAATAGTTGTGTGCTGTGCTGAGGTTGAAATCCAAATAACAGACAGAGAAAAGTTCTGCCAACCAATGCAAAGCCAAAAGATCAAAAAACATCTTCACTTACAGCTGTGGCTTTCCAGTCAACTCTCTTAAATTATAGGATATTTTTCACTATTTGTTCTCCTTTCTTTGAAGGATACTTATTTTAATGATTGTGTTGAAAATAGGCTCTTTTGGTTTGGGAATGCAAATAAAAAACTATTTCATTCTTTCTCCCAACGTTTCGTAAGAATTCCTTACTTCTTCAGGGGATATTTTTCTTAATTCAATCTGTATGAATACATATAAATAATAAATTTTCAATTACAATAGTCTCGTCAAAATACTTTGTTTAATTTTACATTTTCTTACATTTGTATTAAATCATACTGTTTTCTTTTATCTCCACACCTGACGGTACTGACACAAATTGAAAATAAATATGATGAAAACAACAAACAAAAAAAACTATTGAATTGAACAAAAAAAAACAAGAAAAACACTTATATCAGAGATGTTAAAGCGTTAAAGTGCTTCAGTGTTTGATGTTGTCGATGTCTTCTTTCGTGTTCATGGTTCTCTTTATTTTTTGTTGGATTCGTAAACTTTCCAGAGTTAGTCTTGTGTTTACTTTTCTCTCTTTATCCAATATTTTTACTCCCTCGAAGTTCACTGAGTGTATACTTATATACTGAGGATACTTATTTTTATTTTTCGCGTAAATTGTTTTTTCGCGAAGACCTAAATTACGTCGACATTAACTTGCTATAAGAAATAAATGGGAAAATAAGTGCTGCTACTCTCATCTAGACTTTCGTATGAGTCTTTCTTCAATTTTTCATTCTTTACTTATTGTTGATTATCGTTCAATTTTTCCTCATTCTCAACTTCTTTGTCTTAATATAATAGTACTGTAAGAAATATATATAAAATAGGAGAGAACTCCGCCAACGATTTTTATAAGTGCTGCTACTCTTCTCTGGTCTTAAGAATGAGTATATCTTCAATTTTTCATTCTTTAATTATTGTTGATTATCGTTTAATTTTTCCTCATTCTCAACTCTCCACTGCAATCGAAGGGTTTAAAAAAAGGGATGGAATTGAATCATCTCCACGCCTGCCTCTAAAAGGTCGTGTCTTTAGTTCCTCATCATAATATAATAGTACTGTCACGTCGGGGTCACCAAATGTTTTGTTAAGTCAATTGTCCAATATAATTATTGCCTGTCTTACTGTACATAAACAATAAGATTGATGAAGAGTCAAGATCCAAGCACTTGAACTTGTTCTTGTGGAGATTCGTAAATAAAACACCTTGGTACAACTGGTTGTTACTGACGAATGCCTTTATTGTTGACAATTATGTCTCTTTTATACTTAAATGATTGATTACACATAATACAATTTTTATTACAAATCAAAGTATGTCAATCGATTACACATAATAATAATTTTCCTTACAAATCAAAATATACACAAATTATGTCAATCAATAACATTTAAATATGTCAGCATTAAAAGAAATAAAATAAAAATAAAAACAATAACACAAATAGAATCGAAGTTGCGCTGGTCATTGCCTCCTGTTGTGTCATCAGTATTCGCTGTAGTAGGTCGTCAAGGCGATGAACAATATATAAAATAGGTGTTCAAGAAATTATTCACTGATTTGAGTATGCGCCAATAATATAAAAAAAAGCATTCATAAATTTTATATATAATAATTTCATAGATTGATTTATGATTCATTTACCAAATAGTTGTGTGCTGTGCTGAGGTAGAAATCCAAGTGACAGAGAAAAGTTCTGCCAACCAATGCAAAAAAGATCTAAAAACAACTCCACTTACAACTTTGTCTTTCCAGTCAACTCTCTTAAATTATTAAAGTACCTCTTGTATGAGAAATGTAAAAATATAAACTAGAAAAAGCACTTTAAATTTAAACCGCAAGTACAGTGGAGTTGTTGGTGGATTTACAAGGCAACATTTAAATGAATACAAAAAATTAAATTGAATATATGGAAGTTATTTTATAGGTAAATTTAAAGATTGATTTTAAACAATGAAAGCGAGTTACATATTAACAAGTTATATAATATTAATTAATGTGTATTATGATTCAAATAGTTCAAACAAAAAAAGGAGAGAACTTCACCATCGCTTTTTGTAAGTGATGCTGCTGCTACTCTTATCTGGTCTTTTTAACGAGTATATCTTCTATACTTAATCTTTTATTATTGTTGATTATCGTTTAATTTTTCCTCAATCTCAACTTTCCACTGCAATCGAGGTGTTTAAAAAAAGGCTCAAATTGAATCATTTCCACGCCTCTCAAAGGTCGCGTCTTTCGTTTTAAAGCCTAGTACATACTTCCTCGTGAAGTGAACGTTCGCCAGTGGAGAAAGTGAACTTTTGACATTGCTCACTGGTACACACTTGTGAATACACGTTGTGAACTTTTGACGTTTAAAACATCAACGCAAACAATGCATAGCACAAAATAAATCTTTGATGTGGATACATTTATTAAAATGGAGGAAAAAAGCATAATTATCGCTGCAACTTCTGTTTTAATTCTCACCAGAATTTGCTTGAGACGGAGACGTAAAATGAAACGAAGATTATTTTGGGTCAATCCATATTTACAGGGACGAAGTTCTTTCGGAAGATTCAATGATGTATGTACATTGTACATGTACAAGGCTCAAATCAAAATATCTTTTTAAGAGTGCTTAATTAAAATTATTTGATTTTCAAGTTTTCGGGAGAGCTTTCACATGAGCTATGAGCAGTTTCATTATATTTACGACAAAATAGAAACACATTTGAAACCAGTAAAATATTCCAGAGCTGATATAATCCTGCAAAAGCAAAACTAGCAATGGTCTTAGAGTAATTTCCCAAGAATCAAGAATTTCCATTTTGACTAATTCCTTTTTGTTTAACCCAGATTTCTTGCTTGTGGTTCGCTTCAAAGACACATTGCACCTGTTTATCGAGTGATCAAACAAGCTTTTGGTCTAATTGTTGATCAAGTTTGTATCGCTATATGCACCGAGATGAGTGACGAGATGCCAAAAATGAGGAAAACAAATTGGTTGGAAGTTGCAAATAAGTTCAATGCTAGATGGAATTTTTCCAATTGTGTTAGAGCCATTGGTGGCAAACATATAGCCATTAAGTGCCCCAAAAATGCCGGGTCCTTGTTCTACAATTACAATTTTTAATTTTTTCGCAGGTCATTGCAATGAATTGCTGATTTAAATCAATCACATCATCCTCCGACAATTTCTGGAAGAGTATGTCGAGGTTTTTCCAGATATATTCAAACTTGAATTTAGATTTGGAAGCAGCCGAATTTTGTTTAACAAATGTGCTGAGTGACTTTGTCACTGTGCCACCCATAGTTATCGTGGACCGAGGAAATTTGGACGAGGTTGGCGTGAGGAATGCCAAAGCGTCATTCAGTTCAGAACTTTCGGTTTCATCAATGAACATTTCGTCGCCACTGTCTCCCGATTTTCCTTTTATTTTTTTTTTGTTTGTGGCGTAGGCTGTCTCGAATACTTTTATAAATGGCTTGGCAGTCATCAACTGAAAAATTTATACAAAAATTATTATACTAATTAGGAAATATGTAGGTATATTTACCACTTTTGTCCATTTTCTTTGCCACACGTATCCAAGCAGCGCTGGCAGCATTTTTGTTTGAGTGTAACTTATTATTTAAATTGTGGATCACATCCTCATCTTTAATAAAACCGGAGAGCTTCATTTTGTCCGCATCTGATGTTGGCTTTCGTCTCTTATTTGATTTATTATAAATTTCTCTTTTTGCGGTTTGTGAGAGGTCAACATCGTCAACTTCATCTGTTGACTCTTCACACAGGTATTCTATTTCATATAAGTCCATTTTAACTTTTTTTCACGAGCACGTTCACGGGTGAACCAAAAACCGAAATTTGTATGGGTTCACTAGATGGTTCACAAGTATGTACTAGGCTTTAGGCGGCGGCAAAACACGGACTACGTATGATAAGTAGACTGTTCTTTCATCTTTAATATTAGGAAAAACAAATTTACAGGTTCCCGACTTCTTTCTCATAAATGAGACATTATATTCATTAGCGCTATATTTTGATACCACCTGTCCAATGTAATGTACAAGAGTTTTCTTTTTTTTCAAACTTAACCAAGAGAAAGCTTTGTCCTTCAATGTTTTCAATCGTTACTTGGATTTCGTTCTCCACATCGGATTCCTCTGATATCTCATTGAAGGGAGAACAAGAACTTTATCTTAAACTCATAGCAGTCTCATCGTCACTCTCAGTCTCAGCTTCTTTAGCTTTCTTTTGTTTCTTAGATTTAGTTTCTTTTTTTGTATACGATATCACATTTAATGCACGTTTTATGTCCTTAGCTTTCTGTTTTCGTTCTTGCTCTAATTTCTTCAAGTTTTTAGCTGTTGCTATTTCTAAAAGCCTATTTTTTCAGGAGTTTCCGTAAAGATTCTTGATTTTCCAGACAGTTTTCCTTTCTTTTTCTTTTTGGTTGTATATTCCTGTCAACTTTGCGGTAAGGTCGGATACATTCTGGTGAAATCAATCCCACATATGACGAACCTGGTAATGCAAGTGACTGACGATCTGGGTGATTGTTCTTGTTCCCTTAAGTTTATTTGTTCATGTGTTATTTCTTGATCTTGAAAGTTGTCATCTGGGGCTGCTGTTGAATCGGAACGATTAACTTGCACTGCTTCAAATTCCTTTTCACTGAATTTTAATTTATTAAAAGGCCATATTCCAGTCTTTTCAAAAGCGTTTTTGATGTTTTTTGCCACGGAATGATTCAAAATACGCAATTTTTGCCAGTTTTGGAATATTGTATATGTTCAGTGTTTTACCCGGGTTATTGATATGCCAGTCAACACTAATTTTAATAAGTTGAAACTATACGAGCAAAACTTCATAAGGAAGACACATTTTTTAGATGAACGAAAAATTACTTACGAGAACCGAAAATGCTTATCGACTTGTCACAAAGAATGTCTCCGTTAAAATGAGGTCGCAGTTAGCTGTGAGCGTAGACACATAAAATAACTGCTCCCACACACAAACACAGCTTGCACAACATGTTCGATAGGGTAGATATGACAACTGTACGAATGCTCCTGCTGTACAAATCCACCCTGTTCTCCCCTACAACACAAAATGTTCCTTCCCCACTTTGGAATGTATTATACCGAGTACCGAATAAAAAACAAAACCAGAAGAATTAATTGTTCATAAAAAAAACATAACAAAAACAGGACACTAGCAAATTAAATCACAAAATTCTTAGATGGGTATTCCCCATGAAAAAAACACCAGCTCTTCAACTGTTGGGCCCCCATCTTGGGCTCCAATTTGTTGCACTTTTTTTAATATAATAATAATATTATTATTATAATTATTATTAATTATTTCAAAACTAATTGGAAACGTTTAAATAAATAAAGAAAAGGAACCAAATGTATTTGAATGTATCTTTTACTTTAGGCAAACCGTGGGATAGAAGATCCTTGGATTAAAACCGAAATGTTTTCGAATTGAAAAAAAAATGCACTTAAAATGGCCGTTTTGCTGAATATAAATTGTAAAGCAAAATGAGATAAAAAGAAAAAAAAAGACTATGCGAAGAAAAAAAGTTTTTTTTTCGCGAACCGAAAGCGCGTCTCGACATTTTTTATGAAAACTCGGACAAAAGCATTTGGTGGAGAACAGAAAATAAAACAAAAAGATTTTTATTTCAAAATTCGTCACTTTATTTAGGTTCAAGCTTCAGATCCCTTTCCGTTGGTGGGGAGAAATCTTTAACTTATACGTCGATATGTAAATTAGATTTGAACTACTTGAGATCGAACGATCCCTTTTTAATGATAAAATGATTACGCAGCAAATCTTTGTTTGACTACGGATTATGCGATGATTAAATTTATTCTTTGTTTTATACAAGCTGCTGAAGGTAAAAAGTGTCGATATGCAATTTTATGCTACTCTAAGTTATGATCACATCATCTTCTTATCTAATGAGTTTATTGTAATTGATATTCAAGTTTTTGTGGGGCTTTGATATAACATACATACAGCATATGTATATGAAATTTAAGTGTGGATTTAATAAAATTCTTTTAAAAATATTGCATCTTCATTTGTTATATTTGAAATCTGTCTGTACAATGCGACAGTAATTTAAGATCTGACCAGAACGTCGCATCCAACTGGTATTTTTACTTTAATATTTGAATATATATATAAATTTTATATTGAATTTAATGAAAGATGTTTTTAAAAATTATTTTAAAGAGCAGAGCTCTTTATGTCTTTATTAATTGAGAGTATCTTAAGAACTAAACTGTACCATCGCAGATAGACAGTGTGTTTACGACAACCTCTTTGTCATCGTTTTATTTATTAATTCTTTATTTTTCGCGACAAACACTTTGTCAGCATTTTATTTCTCTTTGTATATTTTTCAAAAGTGAAAGTAATTCAAACCGATTTTATTCCTCCTTGAAATATATTTTCTTTAAATAAAAACGCAAAACAAGGCGTACTTTCATTAATAATTCAAATTTTTTATTCAGTTCCTGATATTTCTTATGATCTATGTGAGTTTATACAATTGACAAACTTATACTAAATTAATCACTAATTTAAATAATTGGCGACTGTCAAACCATATGTGTGGGACGTATAAATCATCCCACAAGTTCAATTTGACTCTATTTAAAATACAATTGTTAATAATTTTCGGCAATTGTCAAACCATGTGTGTAAGACGTATAAATCGTCCCACAAGTTTAATTTGACTCTATTTAAACAAATTAGGTTAGTTTTTTAAAGTTTAGTGAAATGCTCAGTGATATATGTTTGACGTATAAATCGTCAAACAAGTTCCACTGATTTACCTTTACTTAATTGGATTTTATACAACAAAATTATGTTGGTTGCTTTGAATCTGGTTGCTGTTTATCTGGCGGCGTGCTGAACTCTTAATGACAATAACAGGAAATGGCATCAAATGAATATTCAATAGTGGGATATGAATTTGATGCTATTTCTTTTGTTTACAAATAAAAATTAAGATCAAAAAATTCTATGTGTATTTTATGTGGTTATAACCTATATATATATACATTTTAAACTAATTTCAAGAAAAGATCTTTTTAAAAAAGTTTAATTAAAGAGCGGAGCTCTTTGTTGTAATCGAGAAAAATGTATTGGGAGGTTGGGTGTATGAACACGAAGTTATTTTAATGTATGGTTGGCAAAGAAATACTTTTGTATAAGGTGTATTTTTCAACAAATGGAAGAGGTATTTTGTTTTCGAATACTATTTTGTCGTCATGAATAGCTACTTTGGTAGTACAGATTTTATAAAAAGATATAATGTTATTATCTATTGGGGTATTGGGTAATTTTGTGTTTAATGGAAGTTTTTGCTTTATTTTTGCTAATACGTCTCTATATTGTTCGGGGGTTATAATGGATGGGTGAGGTTTTCCATGAGTTACATCTGTAAATAAATCGAGTATGTCGTCTAGTGTGTTAAGATATCTTATAATAATTAGAGTCAATAAGGAAGTTAGAGATTCGAGTTCAGTGAAGGCAACAATGTTTGTTGTATTAATGAGTCTATCTATCATTTTTTTTTGTATTGTCTAATTTTGAATTGATTATCAACATTTGGTTTTGAATAGTCGCTTCTGATTTACTAAATACATTTTTGGTTGTTTCGAGTATGAGGGTTTGTTTTTTGACGAGAGATATTACATGGTTTTCATTTTCCCTAATTTTCTTGATTTCTCCAGTATAAAAATATGCATCATCATCGTTTAAGGTACAGAAAAGTGATTTGCTTAGAATCCCTACGGCATTAAATAGTGATCTTTTTTTTCTATAGTGTGGGTTTACAAGACTGTATTTTATCTGAATGCCTGTCATCAAGTGAATCATTTCGGATAACGCTACGACACATATTATTTGAAACTTTTCCTTATTTTTAAGCTGTTCACATATATCACTGATTTCGGTGATTATTTTTGCTGCTTCCTCTATTGCTTTTGTTTCAACTCATGTCTATATAATTCAACTGGTCCGATTACCTCGAAGTAAATACCAGCCTTTTGTTCGATTTGGGCGATAATTAGGTTTGCATATATGCGGTACTCAGAAGCCCAAGAAGGAGAATTGTGAACTTCATGTTCTGAAAAAAAAATGATTGTCTATTTATCTCAGAGAGTTTTGCTTGGATCTGTGTGACTGTGTACTTATGGGATAGGGGATAGTTATTTAATCGGCAAAGAGTTTGAGATCATTGTTATGGATAACCTTATTTCGATTTCGTATTTTCATCTCAGTCGTTTCGTCGGAAATTATTCTACATACCTCATGGGAAATTGAAAAAAAGATCAAATTGAAAAGGAGCCTCAATTAGGCTTTTTCCTATTATTCTACCGCGCGGAACTCGAAGTGGGAATTAAACTAAACTATTTCTGGAGGTACAGAAAGGATTGTTTTAAACGATACTTTATTTCATTAAATTTTATATAAAATTTTAAAATTTGTGTTTTTCTGTTGCTGCCGCTGCCTTTCACTTGTCAACTTCAACTGTTGACTATTAATATAAAAAAATTAAAATAAAAACAAATATTAAATTTTAGTTTATATTTATTATTTTATTTTTGAAAAACAATTAATTTCACAACTTTTAATTTGTTAAATATTTCGCGACGCGTTTCGGATATTTGTCATCCAAGTGGGGGGATCTGAAATAATTGACTAATACAATTAGATCTCTGTTGTTGTACTCCGAATAAACATCCCGACCGAGTTAGGTCTCAACGCCTTTGCGTGTGCATAATTTGCACTAATGCAATATTATTCTTGCTTCGGTAGCCAAAAAGATAAAATATGTTTTGATTTTAAGACAACTTTATTCAAAATTATTTATTCTTGAAATATATACAAATTCTCAATTTAATTAATTTTCAAAAAAACAAAAATGGATCCCGGGTGGGTAAGAGGTATGTATGGCGCTGTTGAACGGAAAAATAAGAATGAAAAAAGAATCACATCTTGGAGTGAAGTTGGTGGTGGTTGAATGATTGAATTGAAAAATGCAAGTTGCAAACACAATGCCCTAAAGGCGATTACACATTATTTTCGTTTTCGCTCCTTTTTTTACGTAGTTAAAACGTAGTTCAACATATATGCTTGGACATGCTACAGTTGAATAAGCTGACTTTGTAACAAGTCCAAAATCCACCTGATATGGGAAATATGAATAATTCTTGTCATATTCTTCAGTGTCAGTGAATAACCGCATTACATCCTCTTCAAGATCTTCAGTGAAGAGCCATTTCAGCAGGCCTGCAGGACTTGTGAAACCCAATTGGGCATTAGTTTTTAAAAAGATTGTTAGAGCAGCACAATCTTTGTGGGGAGAAGCCTGTGTACCAAATCTAATTGACGAAAATTCATTGTTTATGGGAAACGAACAAAGAACATATCAATAGCACAGATTAATTTACAAAAATCCTTGCTATTTTCCCATCCTTTTCCGATCGAGGCCGCTCCTGGGTAATGAAATTGTGCAGTTCTTGGTTCCGATCCGGGCAATCCTCTGAGGAAATCTCTGATGACATTAGTTAAGTGGGTTTTATACTCCGGGGAGTTCGCGCGAGCGTATCGGTAAATTGAAGTGATATATGCCATTATAAACAGGTCATTGTCGGCATTCACTTCGGTCTCGTCTTGTAGACCTAACATAGGGTCATGCTGCGTCACAATGTCTATTGGCGAAATAGGTGAAATCCTAGCCCAACGTGCATTTAGATACTGTATGGTCTTTCTACCCGGGCCATCTTTTCTGTAGTTGTGGGCGAGATTACAAATCTCCGTTCTTACCAACTCTTGATTATTCGTTAATTCGTTGATGGAAGGCATTGTTTAAATTTGCATTTTCTTGAACTGAATTTATTCAAATTTAAATATTTTTTTTTTTTTTAATTTTTAACTTTTAACTTTTCTCGACTCACTTCAGTTTTTGTTAGCCTGTAATTAATTAAACAAAATTTTAAATAATTACAGGCACTTAACTGTTTTAGTGCTGAACTCTCTTGCCTGCCCCGAAAATTCACGGAGACTTTTGACAACATCTGGGATTTTATCTAAATCTGATAAATTTCTATCATTTCCTATGTTAATAGGTTGGTCTATGTCATTTGCAAAATCAAGGTTCGGGTTAAGTAGGGATTGTGGAATAGTTCTACCTTCTCGAGTAAGAGTATCATTAATTATTCTATTGACATGTTCAGTAATAGTATTCATGAAATGCTTCATTGGGTGCATTTTGGGGTGGTTGTCCTGCATTTGCAGGGGGTGCACCAACTGGTACGACATTTTCCGTACGAGGAAGTCTGACTAAATTATTAGTATTCATTTTTTAAATATTTCAATTAAAATTTGCAAGAAAGTAGGGAGATAGATGATATTTTGATATTTATGTTTTTCAGCTCTCATATTAATTTTAATCAAGTATAATTTATTGTATTTCCTTTCTAAACTAGTCACTGTTTATTCATCAATAATGAATGAAGTTGGCGCATATTCTCGATAACATTAATCCATGACTGCGCTGCCATAGAATCACCTTCCCCATTGAATTGTTCAATATTTTTAATCAAATCCGGCATTACGTTGTAATTAAATGTTAGGTTTTCATCGACTCTAGGAGTACTGCTGGCGTTTGGTATAATTCTTGTCATATTCTGAATTTGTTCGATTAATGTATCGATAGTTTTGTAGCGTCTGTTTATTTGGTTAGGTACTTCGAATTTATAAATAAGTGTACAGGGTGGTGATAAGTTAAAATGGTTGCGTTTGCGCCAACAACTTATTTTTACGCGACGCAACTTTTGATATGAAGTTTTTAACTTTAATTTTTATGGCCACCACAAGCTCCCCTATTAGTTTTTGGCGATGTCTGGGTTTTATTAATTTGTATACGTTCACGTACGCTAGACCAGAATTCCTTAGAGTTTTTACTATGTTGTACCTGTACGGCCAGATTTTTAAGGTACCTATTTTACTTTCTTGGCAGAGCATAATTGTTTGAATTCCTTGTTGGCACTAAGATACAAATTTTTGAAGGAATTGACCTTTGTCAATCTGAATAACTTTAAATATTTAAACGATAGTTTACGAAGCCTTGCACACTCCTTATCGAACCATTTACATTTAGGTGTGAAAGTTATGTAATTATTCTTTGCATCTGGTGCCGAGGCATAAATTATTCTCACAATATTTTCTTCAATTTGCTCTACCGAGCTTATTGACTGTATCACAAGGAAGTTACATTGGTAATCTAGATTTATTTTGTAACGAGATGCTTTACTTTGAATCCATTTAAGTTTTCGTATAGTATCCAAGTTCCTCTGTTGGATTTCTTCCATGAAGCGAGCTTTAATCATAATTGGTAAGTGGGCAGAAAATCCAGCCATAAGCACCTCGAAATCGTCGACTACATTGAACCACTCTCCAGATATGGCACAAAAGTCAATTACTGATTGTCCTTGACCGCTTATGAACGTAAAATTACCGTCTATGTCTCCATTCGCCACTCCATTCAGCACAAATAATCCGAAATCTTCAAAAAATTCGGTCAGTAGTTTACCATTTCTGTTAAGAGTTATATCTTTTGAATTTCTGTTCGAACCGAAGTTCAGCAGAGTTTGTGACATATGAGCAGGATGATTCTGATAAATACCAATCCGAGCGTTAAGATCGCCAATAATCAAAGTATTTTCCAAAGAAGAATTGGTCATAAAACTATACAAATTATCAAAATCATTCTGCCAATTATTGCAGTTTAGGTACACCGGTATAATATAATAATTTAAATTATTACTTGATATATGTATGAATAAGAAATTTTTTATCAATGGTTTTAAATTGAGCAAAGTGAGCAATATTGGATTTTATGGCACAGAGAATACCTCCACTCGCCCTCCCATGTACACTACTTCGTTACTTCGTATGGCTGAAATAAAAGTTATTTTATAATATTTGAAATATTTAAAAAAGTCATTTTCATCTTTCGGTTCTAAAAAAGTTTCTAATAATATAATAATATAATAATATCAAATTTAAAAATATATTTGAAAAAATCAGGTTGCAAAAGTTTGCTTTTAAGGCCTGTTATATTATATGCTAAGATCGTCAAATTAAGTAAATTTATAATTTTTGGGCAGACGACAGTTTTATCCTAGTGCGTAGTCGACCTAAAAAGGTTCGGAAAATGATGCCCAGGTGGCGGTAGCGACAACTGAGAGACAGATGGTATTTGTTGATTTTGAACCACGACTATCTTCGCTCCCTCGCTGCAGTCAAAATATTCCGAAGAACTGTCACCAAATATGTTGTTGACAAATGTCAACTCCGCGACTGTTTTTATAACCAGGCCTTAATTGTGTGTTGTGGAGTACCCGAGTTTTTTTCAAGAGAATTTCTTCACCTTCTTTTAACTTGAGAAGCCCCTGGCATGTTTTTTTAACTAGATCAACAGCATTGGTTTCTCTATCTAGAGGAAGGTGTACCACCAGACAATTTTCGTTAAATCATTTCTAATTGGGACTCCAATACATCACAACGCTCGCTCATAACCTTTAATTTTTGGTTCGAGTGGCCGTACTGAATTGTGCCTAATCGTAGGCAGCACGTAATAGCGGGGCGGGATGGGTAGAGTTTCGTTTACCAGGGTCGATCCTGTAGGTATACACTGAACCAAAAAGGTACGTAAATATAATTAAAAAGTTCGTTGAGACAATGAATAAAATGATTGAGTTTGTCCAATAAACATATTAATTGTGTCAGTGAACTATCGTTTATTATTCTCCATTTCCGGGTGAAAATTTTACAAACAATTTAAAATTTTCGTTTATAACCACAATAAACTGAGTTTATTGATTTTAATAAATCCATTAATAAACATAAACAACCGTTCATATTTTCGTTTGTAATATTAATAAACCCGTTTATAGCCTTAATGAGCAGAGTTTATTAATTTTAATAAATGCGTCCATAAATATAAACAACCGTTTATTATTTCCGTTAATTATATTAATAAACCCGTTTTTTGCCTTAATGAACAGAGTTTATTTATTATAATAAATGCGTTCATAAATATAAACAACCGTTTATTATTCCGTTTATAGTATTAATAAACCCGTTTATAGCCTTAATGAACAGAGTTTATTAATTTTAATAAATGCGTTCATTAATATAAAAACCGTTTATTATTTCCGTTTATAATATTAATAAACCTGTTTATAACCCCAATGAACAGAATTTATTTATTTTAATAAATGCGTTAATTAACATAAACAACCGTTTATTATTTCCGTTTATAATAATAATAAATCTGTTTATAACCCCAATGAACAGAATTTATTAATTTTTATAAATGTGTTCATAAATATAAACAAATGTTTATTATTTCCGTTTATAATATTAATAAACTCATTTATAGCCTTAATGAACAAAGTTTATTGATTTTAATAAACGCGTTCATTGATATAAACAATTTATTTATTAAACCTGTTTATAATATTAACAAATAAGTTTATGACCACAATAAACAAAATTTATTGATTTCAATAAATTTGTTTACTGCGTTTATTAAACCCATTTGTTACATTAACAAACAGGATTATTAAAATAAATCCTTTTTTTCAGCAGGATTTACATGACTGCAAAAGCTTATTACTTCTGCCATACTTTTACCATTTATCGTCAAAAGCTTGGTTTTTGACAAAACATAGCAAAGTAATGACAAAAATGATGACACTTTTTCAGTCGTGTAAGTCCAGCATAAGATTGATCTAAATGAATAAAAGAAAACATTTATATTAATATTGTTTAAAAAAAGTTTCCAACTTTCAGTTACAAACCTGTTTACAGCGCCAATGAGTCCCTTCATCCTGGATCTCACTATCGAATGAAATCTTTGCTGAAAATTATAAAAATCTGAAAATTAAGAATTCCGAACTAATAAAAAAGATTAAGTTAATTTAATTTTACAATTTTTATTTTTTAAACTTAACAGTTTAGTTCATTTAATAGTAAATGAGTTTTTGTACTCATATGCTTTTTATTTGTTTTAAAATATTGGGTTTCAATAAACCCCCAAAATGAGGACGATGCAATGGGATACTTTAAATTAAAAAGATATATAATTTTAAGACAAATATCAACAGCTCTCATAAAATTATTAAACATAAATTTCACTCTATCAAAATATAAATAAATTTCTTTGAAATTTATTATTGACTCGCCCGCCGTGGACGACTATAAACGGTTGAACGCTTTCTGTAGATTGGTTAAGCCATTCAATATAACATTCGATTGCTTGGATCGTTTCACCGACCCAAACAAACGAATTCTGCGAGTCCTTTATGGTAAATCTTGCAAAACTTTTTTTGCCCTCTTTGTCTTTGCTGACAATTTTGTGGAAAGGCACAAAGTACCCATGTAGGGCCCAGAGTATGGCTGCATCTTGACAATCTGAGAAATATAAACAATTTTATTTAATACATTTTTCATATCATCGATTAATAAACAAAATTAGTTTGTTTATTATAATTTAACACACTTTTTTTGCGAATAGTTGTTAATAATTGTTAAGCAACATTAGTCTTGACATAAATTTTCTGAAATATTGTGTTTCCATAAAACCCTGAAATGAGGAACAAGCGATTGGGTAATGAAGATTAAAAAGATAAAAAAAAAGAGGCTGGGATGCGACCCACACTGATAACTTCCCATCCCTTCTGTCGATGGAGCAAAAAAAATTAAACTAATAACCGATCACCAACCTCTAACATTTTCTCTAAGCAACAAAAATTATAATTCTAAACTAAAAAGATGGAAAGCGAGACTTGAAGAATATAACTACGAGCTAATTTATAAACCAGGAAAAACAAACCACGTTGCTGATGCACTATCAAGAATGAATATTAGTGAATGTAACCCAGCATCAACTTTAATGACACAACACAGTGCCGAAGAAGATAATACAGATCGAATAATATGCACGGAAGCCCCACTCAATGTCTTTAAAAATCAGGTAATAATCATAGAAGGAGAAGAAGAAGGCAGAATATATGAACTACCACATCCTGGATATCATAGGAAAACTATAATAAAGAACTTTTTTGATGCTGAAATTATAAACAAATATATTTAAGAATGAAATGAGACCAAATATAATCAATGGACTAAAAGCTCCAGAAAAGTTAATGCAACTTATACAAGAAGTTTATAAAGAAAACTTTAATAAAAGTTTAAAAATAAGATTTACACAAAAAGTAGTAACAGATTTAATCGATGAAGAACAAATTGTAGAAATTATCCACCAAGAGCATAGAAAAGCTCATAGATGTATAAAAGAAAATAAAGAAAAAATAATCCAAGAGTATTACTTCTCAAACATGAATTCGAAAATAAAAGAAGTTTAAAAAAATTGCAAAATATGCAAGGAAAATAAATATGACCGTCATCCAACACAAAAAGAACTCCAGGGAACACCCGTTCCAAACTACCCAACTGAAATAGTTCACATTGACATTATGGAACTAGATGGACAACTATTTCTCACATCCCTAGATAAATTTTCTAAATTTACAAAAATATTTCCCATAGAAAACAAATCTGCAGTTTATCTTATCTTATTTGAACTCATATACTATTATACGACTCCTAAACTCCTAGTAATGGATAGAGATAAAGCTTTAACCAGCCCAATCATAACAGACTTTTTATCAAATTTAGGCATTAACATTTATTTGACACCTTCAAGCAGAAGTGAAGTAAATGGACAGGTGGAACGAGTCAACTCAACCATTCAAGAAATAATACGGTGTATACAAAAGGAATATAATTTAACGCCAATTAAAGAATTAGCAGCAATAGCAACAGACAGATATAATAATACGATACATTCAACAGTAAAAGAAACTCCAGCAAATATATTTTTTGGAAGAAAACCATCAAACTCCTTAGAAGAATTAAACAAAGCCAGAGAAGCAACAAACATAAGAACTAAGGATTTAATAGAAAGAATCCAGCAGCAAAGATTGAACTATGAAAGTAAAGACAAATTGTTTGCTCTGTGCTAACATGAGAAGACCCAAATCCCAAATACATATTAAAATTATAAAAACGAAATAAGTTACTCACTGGCAGGTATTGTGCATATTGATGCTTCATTTGACAATTTTTTCAATACTTCTAAAATGTTTTTTTCCTTCACGTTGTCATTTAAAAGGAACTTCAGAAGTTGGGGCTTTAATTGTTCCCAATTTTCAAGAATTGAACCAGCATTTTGGTGTAAGAAACAAAAATCCGCGTCAATCTAGTTAATGAAGTCACAATTTTATTATAAGGATATGGTATGCAACAAATATCTTACTTACCATACGATAGCCAGTTGGGCATTTGTATTGTGGCCATTTCAAAAAAATTTCGGCAGTAGAGCTTGAGTTTCTCACATCCAATAACCTTCGGTTTGTGCAAGCTTTCCAGCTTCGATCTAACGCTTCCCCCGCTAAATTATCGTATTTCAATGATCTTAAAATTTGGTCGACATCATCTTCAGGAACTAAAATTAATTGTTTATTTCTGAATTAAAATATATGTGTGTAGAAAGTCAGTTAAATTGAAAAATAATTTAGACATTCGAGGAAGTACGCTGAAAGTAATGGTCTTATCACAATTCATTAAACTAAAACTTTATTTTAAATCATTTGAAGTTTTGAATTTTAATATTCAAATTGAAAAGTTTATGTATAAAAGGAATTATCAGTTTTTGAAAATTGTGTTTGAAATTAATGAAAAAAACAAAAGAGGACTAAAACAGTGTGCTCTTGCAGGTAAGGTCTGTCTATTTAACATGTTTTCAACTGTGGAACCTTTTTTCACTGTTTTCACTTAGACCATTACTTTTGTAGAACCCATTGTTTCAAAAAACATCTAAAATATTAAAAACGTTACAGTTAAAAATAAAAAAAAATTGTAAAATCAAACCTAGGGACAATTCTTCATCGATTGTTTCGATATTGCTTGTTGAGGGCTTTGAAGTTGTCACTATTGTCTTATGTGCGAATTTCAAGTTGCAGAACTTATTGTAAATTTTACCTCTTTTACTCGTTCGATAATATTCCTTATAACATCAATTAGAAATTAAAATAAGTTGCTACCATCGTTAAAACAAACAGCTTACCAATCTTTCTGTAGGAAACCTTTCAATTATTTCTTTTTCAAGGGCGTAACTTAAATGAAGATCTAGCTGGACTTGGTTGCGATCAAAATAATTGGCAATAATGTTAATTAAATGTGTTCTTTGCTTTTCGGTGAATTTTGAATATTGCTCGTAATTCTCAACCAGTGATTTACTTAGCGAGCTACTGTTCAATATTTGGCCTAAAGAAATTGGAGAGGGAGATTCTTGTGAACTTTTTGGTGTACTTGGACAACTTGATACACTTGGCCTTGTCGAAACTTGGTACGGTGAGGTTGGTTCAGATATAGAAGAGATATTGCGAAGCGGACCAAAGTCTGTCTTGGAATATATAAAAAGGGGCTTTCCAATCGATTCCCGCCATTCTTTAAATCTACTGAATTTTTGTTTAAATGTTTACTTTTTTCCATTCCGTTAGTGTTTTTCTTGGTGGTCCACACGAATTCAGCTTATTTTCCACCATTTGCCAAAACAATGCCACTTCCTCCTTTGTTTTGTTGTGGAAGCCACACGCAATATCGCGTTGAGCCTCCATAAAATTCAAAAGCATTTGAAACTGACCCTTGTTTGTTGTTTTTGACCTTAACATATTTGAAATGTTATCAATTATTATTGCAAAAAAAAAAAACTTACATTTATTTTCGTAACTCTCCAGCTCAAGTGTCGGGAACAAACTCGAGCCAAATGAATTCGTATTTTCCCTTTTTTTGACATTTAGAATAGCTACTTTTTTCCCGGAGTATTTTTTCCCATTTTCGAACTTGTTTAGAATAAGGGAAAAGAGAAAAGGGAACAAAATTCCCGGGAATTTTTCGTTTAGAATATGAGAGAAGGGAAAAGGGAAATATTTCCCTGGGAATTTTTATTTAGAATTGGGCTGAATAACTTAAAAATAACTCACCTGGTTATTTTCCTGATGCACAAAAATAATCAATTTCAATTTAAATTAATTTTTTTCAATAAGTTTTTCACTCACAATTTTCCAAATCACAATCACTTTTTGTTTTTTGTCGAGCGTCTGCGTCGGCTTCTTTTTCCAAATGATTTGTATATCTCTTTCTTAAATCGTTGCTCGTTGAAATTCGGCGGCACTTCATTTGTTCGTTCAGTTCGGCAAAAAAGTTTCTTACATTGAAAGTATTGTTAAGCTCCGTTTATACTGCCAAATTCCAAAGAAATGTTCACATTTTTTAGCTAGGAATTTGATAATTAATCAATGGTTTATTAAAATTAATAAACAAGATGTTTATTTATATAAACGGGTTTTTAAACGCAATTAACGATTAATTGATTTTAATAAACATGATGTTTCTTATTTATACTCCGTTATATTTATCAGACGCTTCGTTCAATTTGTAAACAACCGCCAGGAAAATTAATAAATTGTTTATTGCCATAGTAGTATTGGGTTAGTTAAAATCAATGAATATGGTATTTATTTCTTTTGTAATATATTGCCGACTTATACCACGTGTTCACTCGAACAAAAGAAAAAAATAGGAGAAAGGAAAACTTAAATCAACATTTATTTGAAAAAATAACTCATCACATTAGTAGGATTAAAACTAGATATAAAAAGATGGCAGCCGAGTATATTTTAAAAATGTAAGAACTTGGTCAAGCTAACATAAAAGATAAAATCTATAGTTATTCTTAGAACATTTAAGATTTGAGTATTTTAATAAAAATTAAAATGACTACATTGCTTTTGGCTTACCTTATTTTTAACAACACTGTACACAAATATTATTATTACTATTGTTAATATTATGGGATTGCTTAAATGGGCTCAAAGTTTCCTTTAACCCTTTGTATATATGTATGTTTTAACTTGAAATGAGTTTGGTTTGGCTGGTTAATGTGAGGTGGTAGAAGTAGAAGTTGTTATGAGATGTGTGACATTCAACATTTTTTTATAAAGGTGTGAGTAAGCGAAATGCACTATAGTTGGACATCTCACAAATAAAATTAGTCTCAAAAAATGTTTGCTCTTGTTCTCACACTATGAGTTCACATTTCTGGGAATCATGTATACTGTAGGTGTGACATATTAAGATTCCCAGCAATTACATTTTAAATATTGACTATAAGGATTTTTGGGAAAAAGTGTGAACTTTGCATCTAGGTAAAAAATACAATTTTTCGTTAAATTTTAACAAACGATTTATTATTTTTAATAAATTGTTTATTATATATAACAATGGTTAATTAAAAACACAGCCATCTACAACAGACATGGTAGTTACACCCAGCTTACATTGCTATTACATATTTACAAAATAGTAAGGAAGCCCAAAAGATGCCAACGATCGAATATAACAATTATGAATGAAAATACTAATTGAAGGCTTGTGTTTTTGTTTCGTATTTTAATGTCTTTAGTTGCAAGTAGAAAACTCTATGTTATGATTTTATTAAGCTCTTATGATTCTTTATCATATAATATCAAATGCAAATGTTTCACATTAAAATTTAACTTGAAGATCGATTTTATCAAAAAATGTTGTGCTTACATAAAATATAAAAGTACTTAGCCAAAATTATTACCTATATAAGGAACTCCTAATCCACCATCAGCAGTGTCAGCATGGAAGTACGCATTTGGTGTATCGTGTGGGAAATCTAGCCATTTACGTACTTCCGCTCTAATTCTCTTGTCTAGCTTATTCAAGACTCCTATAAGTGTCCTCCCTAGCGTAAGACGGTGGTAAAGCTGCGGTATCAGCACAGTTCTAAGAACGTGCAGGCGTTGTTGGGGTTTTAAAGGAGCCCCAGTAACACGCTGCAGTTTTTCCGCAAGCTCACTGATTGGGTCCACCTTGCATTTGCCATCTGGACTGAATTCTAAGAATAAGTATTTAAGAGTGTCAGTTCTCTTCAGAGCGGTTATCCCTTGATTTGCTATTTTGAATTGTTTATTTAGTATCACAGTGCTTTTTTGTTTGGTCTGTCCTTTAGGTAATGGAAATTGTTTTGCACTTTGCCGGATTAATATGCAGACCACAAGAGTCAAAGAAAGTGTGCGTGTGGTTCAGGAGCTGTTGTAGACCTGTTTCTGTTGTTGCACATAGGATAAGATCGTCAGCAAAAGCAAGCGCATTTATAGACGAGCTTCCTATTTTCCCGCATACTTCGTTCGGCAGTGATTTAAGAAACCTATCAATTACGATATTGAATATCATTGGGGATAAAGGATCGCTTTGCTTTACACCGCTCAGGGCTTTAATAGGGTTTGAAACCCAATTGTTCGTTTGGATTTTAGTAAACGATTTGTTGTAGAATATTTTGATGTATTCTATGAACCCTTTTGGCGCTCCATATCCCTTTAAAGAATCTATTATTGTCAGGTGGGATAACGAGCCAAAAGCTTTCGCAATGTCGAGACTAGCAATGTAGCAACTTGAATATGTCTGATGTTGATATCTCAGAAGGAGGTCAAAGATAGTGGCGTTGGTCGCGCAGCCATCTGATGAACAGAAAGCTTGCTGCCTATTGTCAAGAGTTATAGCGGAGGTTAGTCTTTTTGTCAAGATGTTGTGTAGTTGTCTAACAAGAACAGACGAGACGGCAATTGGCCTATAGTCGCCTGGTTCCGATGCAGTTTTCTTTTTCGGTATTAGTGTCGTTCTTGTTTCGTACAGTATTTCCGGTAGGCGTCCACACCATAGGAATAGGTTGTATATCGTGCATTTTATGTAGGTATAGAGGTATTCTGTTTAACGCTTTCACTGTGAAACTATTACCTAAACACGTTAAGTCAAAGCCAACAGAAAGAGTCTTAAAAGGAAGATCCCAAAAGAATATTGACGGAAGTTATACTCGGTGTTACAATTAACGCGTTTAAACCGGCCGGCGGCGCGGTTTGCAGATGATTGCTGCCACACGCTTTCCAAGAATGCAATTCAAATGCTGACGTATGATACTTCTGATTTGATGTCCATTTTTATATCGCTTTTGTTATAAAACTTGTGTTTTATGACAAACAGTACATTACATTTTCAAGCAAAATGAAAATATTATTACACTTTTGTACGTCCCTCCCATTTCCGGTGTCTATCTTTTAATGAAAGAAAAAGGAAATGAAGCAAAAGGCAAATAAAGTCAAATTGACAATTTATGTCTGTTCAGATTCAAACAACACTTAAAAGGGTGCGTTTACACTAGACTTTTTTAAAAGAATAGTTGAATGAAACTACTTAATTATTTCTTGTATTCTTCTCACGCTAACATAAGAAATGAATACCGTTTAACATTTAAGGGTGTTACTAAATGTTTACAAATAGTGTTACGTTTTTATATAAAAATGGCCCTTAAAGAGTTTTTAGGAAACACGTCCAATTATATCTGCTTCGCCACACACCTAGGTAAAAACATTAAAGGCCTATTGGTGGGTCAGCTAGTTAAATAACAAGCATCTTATTTAGTTTTCCAGAAAAAAATCAACTAAATATGAGATTACTAAAAATGTGTATATATAAATAAAAATTGAAATAAGGATACTTTAATGTTGTACAAACAGGTTACTTAAAATTTGTTACATTTAAATTATAATTCATATAGAAATGCAAACTTCATTATAAGTACATAACACGACTACCACAATTTCTTTTAAAGTATTTTATTTAAAAATAAATTGTTTTAATAAAAAAACATGTATTTTACCTAATTTAATTATTTATATGTATAACAATGCTACATAAAACTAAATGAATGTGATATATTTCTTACAGAATATTTAATTTTAAGTTTAATTTTCTTAGTTTAAAACAAAAAAAGTTATTCCTTTGAAGGTACTTTAAAAAAAAATATTACTTCTTAAAATTGAAAAGACAAAGTTACTATAGTTAAAAAAAAACTAATTATGTCCTTATTAAATGTCTCGGAATGTAAATAAGCTAACAATGTAGTATAAATCAATTTTTTCATTAAAATGAATGATTTATTTGAAATGAACAATTAAAACAACTAAAACCGTTGTTCAAAGTATTCGATGTATTTAAACAGGTAGAATATATTCTAAACCAAGCGTAAGACGCCCAATGAAGGACGAACATTTGTAAATATTCAAAAGTTCTGGAATGTCTTTTATAATGTAGGATTTAATGCTTTGTTTTAAAAATATATCCGATGTATATAATTCTATATTTATGTAAATATTAATAAAATTGTAATCAAACATATGTAAGTAAGATTTAGAATAAGCTTATAAATGTTTATATGTACCTAAAGAATAAAGAATAAAACAAAAATTAAAAGGATATTGTTTGAAAAATATGTATTTTAGAAATAAAGAGAAATGGTAAGTATTGAAACTTTCACTATTTGTAAATATTAATTTTTTAGTGGGAACAAAATAATCAAAGGCATAAAAGACAAGTAAATATGGTTTTCCATTTGTAAACTAGGATTGAAAAAATAAAACTTTTCGATGTCTATTGTCTATTGGTAAAACTATTGTTGTTACTAGAGAAGAAGAAAATGAGGTTTGTGCACCAACAAATTTATTAAATTCATTTACATTAATCTGTTATGCAATTTTCAGAATAGAACAAATAATGACACATCAATCAAAATGACAGACATAAATTGTATTAATATGATGTTGATGCAAGGAGGTATAAATCTCTTAGAAAGCTTAGATTTTCAAATGACTGGATAATTAGATTTTCCATGGGTAAATTCAGATTTCCGTCACAATTGTAATTGTGTTAGTGTAACTTTGTTTTAACGAGTTTAATAGAGCTGTCAAATTAACAGTAGTTGATTTTTTTTTAAATAATTTTATTAGCATTAGTACGAAGAGGGTTAAATCTGCAACAAAAAAATCCAGATTTGATCTTTAATCTAAAATAAATATATTTACTTTTCCCTAATGGAATACAAAAATAGTTAAATTTGTGTCTTGCCAGATCTAGATCAAAAATAAATTGATTGATTTTACCCATAGGACCTCAAAAAAAAAATAGAGTGGACCGTAGTGATTTTGTTTGTTTGGCACATAATTAAGTTAGTTTTTGGATTTCTCTGTCATCAATTTAGTTGTTTAAAAAGAAATCCAAGTGATATTGAACAATCTTACACAAAATCTGATTTTTGACATTTATGTATGTATTGTGTTGAAAATATAAATGTGTGGAAGTGATCCCCACTCGTAATATAATTGATAACCAAAAATTAAACTCCGGAAAATATTAAGTTCTATAAATAAATGCCATACAAAAAAACACCAATGTTAATAAAACGCGTTGTACTCATTATTTTGACTATCACAAATCTTAGAATAAATTAAAAATAGTTCGTAAAATATTTCTAAGATTTTTGTCAGAATATTTTTATTCAGATTGACAGAGCAGAAGAATGAGATAGAAACAGAACTAATAAAATTAGCTCTGCATTCCTTTTCTTTCTTTTTGAATAACCATCAGACATTTCAATACAAAAATACAGAAATATAGCCTGGTCAATTTTTAAGATCATTTATTGTAAAACAATCTGAAAAGTAGATGCGCACCCTAGCACCCCAGTGTGCTTTTGCCCAAAAATAGTAGCAACAGTATAGAGGTTTTCAATAAGAGGTTTCATTTTTATTAAAAAAAGACGATTATTTCTTAAGAGAAATCGATAGATGATTTATTATAATTATAAGGAGTAAGGTATGCAACTAAAAGTGGAAAACGATAATAAAAATGTCCAATAATAACAAAAGTGACATCTGCCGAAATAATGATACGTATTCGAATTCTTGACAGTTTATAAAGAATAGTAGATTTCCGCCCATGTGCTGAATTTCGATCGAAAGTGAATTGAAATCACTTTTCAACTTCACGTGAAATAAAATTGCATGTTCTTTAATTCGATCGATTTCAAAAACTTTGAAATTGATTCGAACTGTCAGAACTGAAGGATCATCCATTTTTATTTTGTTAATGAAGTAACATTTTTTGCTGTTTTGAAGATGGATGCAATATTTTTGGCAATTGTGAAAAAATGAAGCGGAATTGAAGAGAAAAAATAAGAAGACGAATTTTGCGAAACAAATCAAATATATTGGATTTAACTGACACAATGTAAGTGTGTGAAAATTATGTAGAATTGTTCTGATAAATAAAGTAATTTTAGATTAAGCAAAGACGCTTTTTTATATGTTCTAAGGGAAATAGAACCTTTTATAATACCTTCATCGATTCCTTCAATTCAAGAACTTGGTTGCAGCAGATCCGATTCCTAGCAGAAGGAAGCTATCAAAGATCAATTCACAGAAATAAAAAAATGTGATTTGAATGCGTTCAAAAAATGGAACAAACCGAAATACAGTACATCCATTTGCATGTTCGAAAATCCAATTACCGATAACGAATTGTGGAACACCCAAATTCACTTTCGCAAAGTGTATTCACAATAAGTGAAATGCAGAACATGGGCATTCATAACAATTTTGGCAGGCGAATACCTAAATTAAAGTTAATAATGTAAGGAAAATCATAAAAGATCTTGCTGATTAGGCCTAAATAAGGGTATTCATGCAAAAAGCTAAATGTTCACCCTGCGGGTCGATTCTTACAGAAATGTAAGAATAGTTACTTTCAATTCGACTTTTTAATTATTTTGTTTTTTTTTTATCCAAAGCCAGTTTAAACGATATTAGCAGTCATTCCACTTTTCATCTTATTTTTTTTATGATGTATCAAACGAGCTGTCATTTCAAGTCAAGTCATACGGTTTTGATTTATCCATGGTTTTCACGTCTATGACTAGCCATTTCATTTTCACGCTACCAATATATGTATATGTATATAAACAAAAATAAATGTCTTGTTATTAATACAGAAAAATAAAAAACCAACAGTCAAAAGAATAAAAAAAATAACAACAAAAAAAAAGAAGAGTTTGTGGAGCAATAATAAGAGCTTTTGTTTTGTTTTTTGTAATTTATTTACAGAACATGGAAGAGAAACAAAAATTAAAAAGGAACAATATGGATTAAAAAAGACGAGAAATACCTTCCTAAAGTTTGAATCTTCCATTTCCAATCCCTGGTTCATTGCAGAACATATCAAAAGTTCTGCTGCTCGTTCTGAAATGTTGTTTAAAATACTCATCATTGTTATTCAACATAATAATGTAATATTCGGCTTGGTCCGACAATTAAAGTTCATTCACACTTGTAAATAAAACACAATTTTACTTTATTTAAATTGTTCCAAACTTATTTATTGAACACTTTCAATTTAAAACACAGTCTTTACTTTCAATTATTACTTTTTAAACACAGTCTTTACTTTATCGCAGTTAAAAACCAATAATCAAACGCTTCCCTTCCAAGCGCCTATTTATATACCTCAAATCGGTTCGAGAAACTATTAGGTTCTTGTAGGCGCTGAATGTTCTCGAAGTGAGTTCTCCTCTTAATCACTAGATGTTTCTCGATGCTTAACGAAGCGAGTTCTTCTCTTAATCACTAGATGTTTCTCGATGCTTAACGAATCGAGTTCTCCTCTTTAATCACTAGATGTTGCCCCTTGTTCTAAATGTTCTACACAAGTGTTTACTACTACAAATAAAACGGTTGCTACGTACTTATTCTACTATAACACGATATTAGAGTAAAAGAGATAAAGAGTGTATACATTACAATAATTTAAAAAAAAACGTATTTAAACATTTTGCATCAATACAAAATTTGACAGTCAGTGTTGCAAAAATTGAAATGTCAAACGAAAACATGTAAGCGTTCAGTGTTAACGATTTTCAAGTTTTTGAAAACTCGGTTTTGGGTTTGGTTTGAAAGTGCCATTCATATCTTGTGAAAATTTAAATAAACTTTTACTTTTGTTGTAAAATATAAAATTTAAGCCAGAGACGGATTTATCAGATAAAAATGTCTGTAAGCCTGCAGTAAAAAAAAATCTGTACAATTTTTGACGGCTCAACTTTCCATTAGCGCAGCACGAATTTATACACACGGCTTTTTTTTATTTGATAGATATGTGCAAATAAATAATAATTATAGCAATTTTAGAGCAAGGAAACATTTATTTTTATTTTAAATTAATTTTCAAAGTTCACTTTTTAACATACAGCACCCACAAAAATGGTTGAGTTTGACATTTCTTCCCTGTTTTTTGTTCAGTGAATACATACCTAGGTGTAAGTCCGCCGCCGTACTATCAATTCAAAAATACTTGTTTTAGGCTCAAAAAACGAAATATAAAAAAGAAAATAAGGGTATTCATGCAAACACAGAAAACCCATAGAAACCTTGAAAACTGTAGAATTTTCTATCGGTAGAAATCAACTGTCAAAATTTGTATGGGAAAAATATTCTGCAAAATATAGAAAGGGTATTTATGTAACGATATAATTTTCTACTTTGTAGAAAAATATAAATTTCCGCAAAGGGTTTACATGAACACCCCATTAGAAATATTTGCGGAAACGTTAGAAACAAACACAAAATTCATCTGTTTTTTTTTCTACGATTTCTGCTTCAAATTTGAGAGATAAAAGTCTATATTTTGCAGAATATTTTTCCCATACAAATTTTGACAGTTGATTTCTACCTATAGAAAATTCTACAATTTTTAAGGTTTCTATGGGTTTTCTGTGTTTGCATGAATACCCTTAGACTTTTAGAAAAAAAAACAGATAAACAGATGTTTGTTTCTAACGTTTCCGCAAATATTTCTAATGCGGTGTTCATGTAAACCCTTTGTGGAAATTTATATTTTTCTACAAAGTAGAAAATTATATCGTTACATGAATACCCTTAATATTTTTTTTATCACCTAAAGGTCTTTCCTCGCCTTAATATTTAAAACATGTTTTATTGAGACTCCTACCTAACTGTAAAAAAATCAGAAAGAAATTCGTGCTGCTGTAATGCAAAGTCGCCCCGAAAACACCAACTGTTTCATAGAATTGTGTAAAAATAAACAAAAACTGCAAGTCTGCAGCCACCTTTAATAAATCAATCGTTTTTCAGTATTCTACTACAATTTTCAATCAACCTCAAATTTAAAAAAACATCCCTGTACAAACAGCTGATACATTAACCTTTCTCACTCTCTCTCTCTGTTTACGTGACAGCAGCGGCAAATAAAACTACAATAAATAGAAATTCCAGAATTAACTTTCTTTAGCGCACCTTCCTCAATTTTTCCACAAAAATCATTTGTCTGTCGAATCGTTCGGTTTGGTTTTGTTGGTTGGGCAAGTTGAATTTCAATGTTAAAGATTGAATTTCGAGTCAAGACTTAAAAAAGAAAATACCCAAAAGTGAAAAGAATTGTTGAACAAAAGTGTGAAGTCAAAGTGAAATGAGTTAAAATTCTTGATTTAAAAAAAAATCAAATTAATATACATAAACAAATCATCATAACACTTTTTCTTTGAAATTCCTTTATTTTTAAATACACAAAGGGACAAAAACTATATAAAAAGAAAACATGTTTTCAATTATCCGTAAATTGCCCATGGGCCAAGTAGTTCGTCCATTAATTGTCAATAACTCTGTTGCTCCAACAGCAGGAGCAGCAGCAACCAAACTCATCTCAACGACCGAGAATCCCCAAAACTCGGAACATATGACGAAAATTGATAAAATTGGGGGTCTACCAAGTGATTTGGTCAACAAGAAGAAAATGAAGACAACTCTAAGGTAAGTTCTTTAATTATTTTATTATTATTTTGTTTTTAAGAATTATTCCTATTTTGAGGAGACTCAATTTTGATTATCATCCCAAAAATGCATATTTTCCTTCATATTAAATAAATATAAATCCCTCCATTTGAAACTTGATAGCGGTCACGTACGCCGCTTCATACCTAGCTGGGCGCATGGGCTTGTTTTGCACACAGAGATTCGAGATATTCCATATTTTATCCATGGCATACTCAATTCCACTAAAATGAAATGCACAATCGGAGACACCGAGACAGTGGTGTTGTAGGAGAAACCCAACCAAAACAAAAAACAAACTGAATCTCGAAGCAACAACGAAGTCAATTTCTTTGTTGTTTTTGGTTGATAATAATAATAATCGGATGATGTGCGCCGAATTCTGTTTAAGCATATCGATTCATCATTAGAAAACACTATCATAGACATCTTTATGATCGTCTTCTTCTTGTTCTTGGTCTGGTTGGATGTGTTTTTGATTCTCGTACGTATTTTTTAGCATAAGTAGAACAACGTAAAAAAGGTCAATGGACAGAAAGATAGATAAGTATGGCATCAACTATTTACTTAGGAACTAAAGGGTTTTGATTGACTTACAGACTTTTTGTTGTATTGAAATCTTAATTATTGATGGGAATACAAATGTGGGGCCGTCTTCTAATACCAATCTAAAATACTTACAGAAAACATAAGAACTTCGATTAACATTAATATATGCGGGCGAAAATCTAAAAGTTTGAGTTCTTTATCACCCAACAGCTTTAATTCTGTTATTCAAGTAATTATATCCAGCTAGAGCGTGTTTTCAGGACTACCAGTTTTGTGGAACATACAAAACCTTAACAAATGCTTTGTCCTAAGTATTGCACCAACCTATATTATTTATTATACCTTAAATACAAACTATTTTAATATTGCACAAAAAAGGTGTCTTTTCTTCAGGACGGTAAGGTTTGATTGAAGTATTTTGACCAAAGTTATCAACCGGCTTGGGAAAGTAAAATACCGACAAAACTCACTCTCTATCTGTCAGTTTCGTCTGGTGTTTTGTGGTTTTTTCTTTTTCAAAATACGGAATCATGAAATATAAAACCTGTTTTTTGTTGTAAATATATAAACACAATCTACCTGTTTTAAAAAATCAAAATATCTCCATTTCTATGTACCTAGTACCTAAACCTACCTGCTTTTTGTTTTGTATAAGTAATAACTTGAGTATCTATGGTGTTGTTATTATTCTTCTCTATTCTGTTTGTTATTTTTTCTCAAACTAGGTTTAATGTCGTTATAGTTCAAGGATTGTTTTTGTTTACAAAATAGAATATATCGAAGTGTTGTTTTTCCAAACAACCACAGCTGCGACACATCATAACTTGTTTTCATTTCTATTTTCAATGTAATAATATAGTTTTATCACTACTCATTATTACTGGTGTAAAAAGAGAAGAAGATAAAATAAGATTTAAAAAAGGGACCTTTTAAGACGAAGATGGATTAGGTACATATTTCCTCTTTGAGAATCTGAGTTTCTAGGTAAATTCCGAAGAGGATTAACTTCAACTCAAGTTATGTTTTAAAATTGACAGATTATTAAAAAACATACGTACAATTATAATTAATTTGAAATGAAGAAAACATGTTCCCTAGGTGTTTCTGATAGTGACTGTACATTAGATTGATATTCATACGCAAGAAAACATATTTGCGACCCTTCAACAACATCTTGTTAGATATAATTTGACTTTTACGAGAATATCATCTTCGTCTTATATTTGTGTGTTTATGAAGACACACTGCTTAATTTCTTTCCTAGAAACCTGATCCAAATAGTAATGTGTCACAAATAGAGATTATATAGTATACCTATATGTAGGTGACTTTTTAATCAACTACGTTCTAAGTCGTAGTTTCAAACGCGCGTGGATTGAAGAATTTTTTGTTTTGTTTTTATTTTTGTTATTGTTAATTGATTCATGGTAGGTATGAAAATAAAAAGTAATAAAATATAGGTAACAATATTATGTTTCGTAGTTATCACAAAAAAACGTTGAACCATTATGCAAATTAAACTGAAAAACCTATATTAATTAAATTCATAACATTCTTTGAATAACAACGCATTTATATATTGTGATATATTTGTTTGTTATGCAAAAAGATTTATGATCTGGGGGTATTTAACATTTGATCTCAGGATTGGTTATTTCAATTGTACAGAAGAACAATATTCATTAATTTCAGTTTTCATTGTTGATTTTTAAATTTTAATTGATTTGAATACAAAAAACAATGGTTACAGTGTTAATGTATAGATATTTTTGTTCTTCTCGAAGCACGATTGTGGGGAAACAGTTGAATACGTATTAACAACTAAAAATAAATTAGGTGGCGCAACAGCTCATATAGAACCAGGACATAGTGAGTTAAAACTCTCAACCATTCCTGTGTGAGAGGCATTTAAGATATAGAGGGGACGTTCAGTTTTTATGCCGAATCAGAACGGCTAATTTGAGAAAGCACTTTTCATCGCAAAAATTACTCTTGAAGAATTTATCAGTTTCTCGCAAGAAGCAGTAGCCGTTTACAAACGTTTAGGTGGCACAGGCAGAGATTGAACCGAACAACTCTGGCCTAACATTTTTACGCATTAACAATTACGCCACCGGCGGCGGCGCAGCTACGTTTTAACAACTATTTACTTTAAGCAAGTCATGAATGCTTGTTAAAGAATTGCTCTTTGGTTTGTTCCTTTTGAGACAGAGCGTTATGATAATAACTTTCTTGCGCTTAATTGTCTCCCGATAGATGGAGGGTCTCAGCCTGGGATATTGCGTTCTTCCATCGTTTGCGGTCCCCTCAAAGTTTCTTCCAGTCGTGGAGACCATGCGCTCTTGCGTCAGTAACATGTCTGGTCCCTGTACCGCAGGTTTGTTTTTCGTCGTCGTCTCTAACCTAAGGGCTGGGATTTAAAGATTTTGATTTTAGCTCTTTGGACTACATTCACATCTTGATACAGCTCGTACAGTTCACGATTGAATTTTCTTCTTCTTCCAAATATCCGTCGAAGGGATTTTTCTCTCGCAAGTGCCCATCATCAGTTCCTTTTTTTTTACTTATCATCCAGCAATCAGCGCCCGCCGCCGCCGTAGAGTGGAACTGGTAAAATTAGAATTTTGTATAACGTGTACTTTGTTTTTCGAGAAATCAGTTTTTAACACATTTTTTTGGCCAAATTGAAGTAGCAGCGGTTCGTTAGGGTAATTCTTTGTCAGATTTCTACTAAAGTGTCATTAGTGGAATTGATATTTTGTTCTGAGGTAGGTGAACTCCTTGAAATGGCTGCGTTCAATCTCAGACAGATAGGGTATCCGGATACCTTTTTGTTAGTAGGCGTGTACCATCAACTGAGCGCTCCGAGCGCTCAACTATTTTTTAAGTGAGACAAAAAATCTCAGCTGAGCACAGAGATTTTTTGCGGAGATCTCTGAGACAAAAAATTCATGGATTCATTTCTCAATTTGCTTGCTCACCCAAAACAGCTGTTCAGTTGTCATTTGTCTGGTGTGGCGCGTAATTTAAATAATTTTAATTTTAGGAGTTCCATCAAAATCTTTTCATGCTCCTCATTCCTTTTTTTATTTCTTATTTTATCTGATGAACTACTTAAAATTTGACGCAAAACTTGTTCTTGTTTGTTATCCATTTTAATAGTTTTTTTTCCAAAAGTAACAAAGAATTATCAATGGCTGCGTTCAATCTCAGACAGAAAGGGTATCCGGATACCTTTTTGTTAGTGTTTTACGTTTAAAATAACAACTGATCAAAAACAGCTGATATGCCAAAAAAGGAATCCAAAGGTATCCAAGAATTTCTGGGGTATGTAGGTATCTGACAGAACAGCTGATTCAACACATGATTGAATTTCAAGAAACTTGAAAATTGATTTCAGCTTTTTGTTTTTGTTGGTAAACAAAAAGATACAAAATGTTAGTTGAAGTTGTATTTGAGGATGTTCTGTACATAATAGACGATGAAGAAGCTATTTGCCTCCGAATTTTAGAAGGTAATTATTATGTTTCATCTTACAACAATTTGACTTCGAAGCTTAAATGTTTCTCTGCTTTTTGTGAACAGCTGAAAGTCGTTTTTATTTTTTGACAGCTATCTCAATACAGCTATCCAACTCGTTCAACAAGGTATCTAAAAATCCACCTATCCAAGATACCCTACCCAACACGAGATTGAACGTAGCCAATAGAAAAAAATAATAAATTCACATCAAAAACTACAATTGACAACATATGTTTTTGGCAGCATATGTTTGTACGGAGATTCTTGTCCCACAAAACGATTCTGCCTCCGTCAATCTGACATTGAGCGCTCACTGAGCGCTCAGTTGATGGTACACGCCTAATCTCAGACAGATAGGGTATCCGGATACCTTTTTGTTAGTGTTTTACGTGTTAAATAACAGCTGATCAAAAACAGCTGAGATGTCAAAAAAAAAAATCCAAAGGTATCCAAGAATTTCGTAGGTACATATGTGTGTATCTGACAGAACAGCTGATTCAACACATGGTTGAATTTCAAGAAACTTGAACATTGATTTCAGCTTTTTGTATTTGTTGGTAAGAAATTTACTTTGCCCAAGAAATGTACTTTCGAGGTTAGATGTCAAGCAGTAACGCGGATTATTTACTAATCATTGCTTTGAATGCACGATTCGATTGGTTTTCCTTAAAACTTCACCAAAGACTTCCGCGAAACAAATGCTTGTATATCGAATTGACTGTTCTATGTTACTCATGTGAGATGATGTTCACATGGCAGGTCATGACAGAGAAACAGACGAACATTTCTTTGAAGTTCTTTGAGTACAAGCAAATTTTGTTAGGTTTTGTTAATTAATATTATTTATTTATTTACATCAATTAAAGTTTACAATCTCAAATAGACTAAAGAAAAGCAATTATTTATCTAATTAATTTGCTAAAAAGTACAAACTTAACATATTTCTGAATGAGTTTCTATTCCAATGAAAATTAAAATCAATGTTATTCGATTGGTTATTAATCTCCCTAAAACTGAGAGTTGTGAATTTATTAAAACGCGTAATTAACTCTATGAATATTTTTCCGGAATAAGGTATGAATTTTTAGCTCTCGAGGAGGAGCGTTAAAATCTTTTAGAGACAAAAGAAAAGGACAATCAAAATGATATGATAAGATATCACTGATAAAATGTATAGCAAACATCTTACGGGGGTTTTCTAATGGTGGAGTGCCAATAAGCTGACATCATATATAAACGAAGGCATTTCAATTTTCCATTCTAGTTTGTGTACTACAAATCTTGTTTCTATCTCTTCTATTTTTTCTTCTTGAAATATGAACATTCCACAATACGCAGCAATATTCCATTGCCGATCTAACATACACGACGTAAAGGGCTTTTAGTGTGTAAGGGTCCCTTAAAACTCCAACATAGAGTTGGCTTTGTTCAACATAAATTCTGTGTGAAGTAAAAAGTTAAGTTTGGAATCAAAAATTACTCCAAGATCTTTTTTTCGAAGAAACTCAATCAAGAATATGATTTTGAAGGTTATAATCGTAAACGATAGATAACAATCGACGGGTTAACGAAAAAACAGTGACATTAAGAAATGTTTAGGGCTAATTGGTTTGTATTGCACCAATTGATAAGATTGTTTATATCATTTTAGAGAAGTTTGCAGTCAGACAAATTTTGTACGCGTTTAAAAAAAATAAAATTATCCGCAAACATAAGATGCATTGAATTTGCAAAGAACTCAGCTAGATCATTAATAAAAATAAATAAATAGTCTTTCTTTGAGCGAGTGTAGCCCCCCCTATCTCTTAAAATGACGATCTTGCATTATTACATTTTGCACAGCATCCGTCGGTTCTATCATAACATCTGATTTTGGACGACCTCCATGAACTTTGTTATTAGGGTCGTTAAACCAGGATGTTAAAGTGTAGGACAGACTTTCAACACCAAATTTTGTCAAAGCATTCTTGCCACTGAGAAAGTCTTAAAAAAAACCTTGTATTCTGCTTAATTTTATTTTGTTATGAAGATAAAACTTTCAACTTGCTCATATTCAGAAACTTTCCGAGAACAGTAATTCTCAAAAATCACAATTTTGTTTTTTAGAAAAAACTGCTTAGTAACGACTGCATGGGGATCCTTATCGATCAGGTGCCTCTCTACTAATAAGTAATTAGTTGATCACGTTCAAGGCCCCAAAAAGTTCTTATCTTAAATTTGATGTTTACAAAGCAATCAACAAAACGCTATTTTAATAAATTTTGTTAATATTTGCGTGTCAATAAGAAAAACATCAAAGTTTGCCCTATTTGTGGTGTTCCTATTAATTAATAGAAATTTAAATAATTACACTTAATGATTATGATATTTAATGTGTTATAAAGAAAGATAAAATAAAAATTATTTACGTGCAACTCGTGCAACTTAATCAAGAACTGTAAGCTAATTTCGTTAAAATTATATCAATAAATTATAATTAAAGGAGATTTAAAAAAAGAATGGTCAATAGTAAATGAATTATTCAACAAAAAAACAACTTTTGATTTTCCTTCAAATCTTACCTTTGGAACTATGAACATTGTTGATCATTCTGAAATGGCTAAAATATTTAATGAGTATTTTATTCAAATGGCCGTAAATACTATTTCTGAGGCAGGCATAAATCACTTTTCTGTTATTTGTCCAGAAAATTCTTTTAATGAAAGTTTTCAATCTAATAGTTTTTTCTTTAATACGATATCTTCGTTTGAGGTCTATAAAGTTATTCAAGCTTTGGATAATTCGTTTTCTACTACGTCAAATAGTTATTCCAAAAACTTTGTCAAAAAAGTTGGCCATAATGTGGTTGACATTTTAACTCATTTATTTAACAAAAGTATTGTTCAAGGTGAATTCCCACAAAGCTTGAAAGTAGCTGAAGTAATTCCTATATTTAAGAAAGGTGATAAAAAATGTATAAATAACTATAGGCCTATATCCCTATTACCAGTATTCTCAAAAATTTTTGAAAAAGTCATCAAGTGTAGATTAGTCAGTTATCTTGAAAAAATCAATTTTTTCAGCTCAAATCAGTATGGTTTTAGAGCTGGTAAATCAACTGAAGATGCACTTTTAGCACACTGTTGTCATATCTACGAAAGTATTGATAAGAAAAAGTACACTGCTACTCTATATATTGATATTAAGAAAGCATTTGATACAGTAGATCATGTCATATTATTAAGAAAATTAGAAAAAGCTGGATTCAGAGGTTTTATGCTAGCTTGGTTTTCTTCCTACCTTAAAAACAGGAAGCAAAAGGTTAAGGTAGGTGGTCATTTCAGCGAAACCAGAAGTATTAATATAGGAGTTCCTCAAGGTTCAGTGTTAGGTCCAATTTTGTTCCTTATCTATATCCATAGTGTATTTAGCCTTAACTTAAAAGGAAAAGTAAGTGGCTTTGCTGATGACATAGCTTGTGTGTATTCTAGTCCCACAATGTTAGATTTAATTTCGGATATCAATTTCGACTTGGAGTTATTCAGGCATTGGTTTGGCATTCATAAGCTTGTTATTAGTGAAAAAACAAGAGTTATGTTTTTCAATTTGACTGCTTTAGATATGAATCCTCCACTTCTTATTCAGCACAGCATAGACTGTAGAAGATTCTCACTAAGTAGCTTATCTTGTTGCGTCTCTAATAGTGTCCCAACAAATGAAGTGGATGTTGTTTGTTCTCCTACATGTTTTCGTATCGAACCTGTAGCTGAATATAAATATCTTGGTCTGATAATTGATACTAAAATTAACTGTTAAGTGTACACCTTAGCTTTAAAAAAATATTTGTTGTCAACCACTTATGTCATGTTTCACTTGAGAAACCTTTGTTGCAAGGAACTTATGGAGACCATTTATTATGGACTAGTTCAATCAAAAATACAATATGGAATAATATGTTGGGGTGGTACTTACAAAAATTATATAAAACCTTTGTTAGTTACTCAAAAGCATATTTTAAGGACCATCTGGAAGAAGAAGAGATTTGAACACAGTTTTTCGTTGTTTGTCAGCTCTGGTATTCTCCCTCTTAAACACCTCTCTTTTTATAAAGTATTAAAATTTTTTTTCTGTAGAAGTGGTTATCTTCTAAGCCACAATACTCCAGCTTACACATTAAGGAGTAGAGATAGGAATCTTGCTTTCATTCCTGTGCACAATACTCATAGATTTCTCAACTTTTATACCTCAGTAGCACCTAGACTATTCAATACATCACCCCCGGAATTACGTAGCATTCGATCAACTCATTTATTCAATACAAAAATTAAAAAATGGCTTTTTAACTTCGATTTTGATACAGTCTTTAATATTATCAAAATATTGGTTTAAACTTAAAGTAATTTGAATCATTTCATCCACTTACAAAAAAAAAAAAAAATTAAATATTATTTTCTCGACATCCTACCCCACAACACTTGTTGATTAAATAACTATTTAGTATTATTGAATTAAATATTTCTTTGGTACTTTCGACACTTGTCGTTAGATAACAGATGGTGCCTTTACTTGTTCTTACTTATTTTCAAGTGAAAAACACTTAAAAAATGTTTATATTGTAAATATTATTATGTATTGTAAAATTTTTAGTTGTTTTAAATTATTATATTTTTATTTAATATAACTGTAAGAAGAAGAAAAATAATTTGAATTGAATTGAATTAAAATGCAACTTTTTAAACATCTGATCAATCAATAATTATTCAAAATTACCACAGCTTAAAAATAAATTATTTTGTTCCTAATTTATTACATTTTTAGGTTTAAGTGAAATTTTGCAAACCATAATTTCATACTTTCTTCTTGCAACTTTCTGATCATTTAATTAGCAATGTTAGCCTTGTTAATGATATACACAAAAAAAATTGATCTGAATAAACCAAAACTAAGCTCCACTTAAAAGTGTCTTAAGTTAATCTGAGCACTAAAAGTATCCAATGCTAACTTTAAGAGATAAGAGAATACAAAACAAAAAACTAAAACCTGCAAACTTTCCACAAGCAAGCTCTTGAGAAAGTACAATCAATATAATATAAGTGCTCCAAAAACTGGTAACTATGCTGATAGCAGTTTTTTCTTTAAATTGATAATAAAAATGTATAAAAATAAACAAAATTATATGGGGACAGCAATTCGAAGTAATTAAAACAATCATTTGTTTTATCACGTTTAAATCACGAGTTATAGTCACTTTATTTTATTTATTGGTTATTTTTAATCTAATTCAAACTGTTATCTTCCTACTTAAAGTCTTAATAAAACCATCAGCTTCATGCGTTATTGGTGCGGTGTCAATTTTTGTTTTGTTTTTTCAAAAATATCTCCGATTTTATCTTCAAACAAGTTTCTATTTATAAAACTCAATACTTTTTTGCTATCAATGTTGTTTTTTGATTGTTTATTTATAAATTTCAATTACAAATTAAATAATCTTTTATTTATAATATGTATTTATATATTTTTTTTTTTAATTGTGGGCCAAAAACTTCCATTCGAAATTAATGATCTTAAAAATTTATTTGCAATGAGTTAATACTCTGCATGAGCTACATAAGTGATCATTTTGAACATTGTGGATAGGTTTGAGTTTGCATTCCTGATTCCACGCATGACGTCTTAAGGCTTCTTCGCGTCTTCTTCTTGGTTGAAGTCTCTATAAATAGAAATTTTCAAACAAATAAAGTTCATTTGCCCCCAACGTGAAGATTGTAAAGAGGCACTTTGTGTGAGATTTTTTTGATTGGGATTGTGATTGGGCTCTTGTGCGGAATGAGAAATTATTATTACGATTTACGAGGAAAATGTATAAAAGAAAACAAGCATCCATTTAAAAGGTGTGACAATTCAGGAAGGCGGTGGGTGTGATAAAACAATAAAAGAAAACATTTTTGAATTGAATTGTTATTTTGAGCTATGCAATTTTTGTAGGAAATGATTTTCATGTTATTTATTGTCTTGTGGGAGCTGGACTTGTGGGAGCTGGACTTTTTTTCTTTGAAAATAGGTTAAAAGTTAAATGACCACACTTATGTTTGTAGGAAATGTTTTGCTTTTATTTTTATTTGAAAGAAGTCATATTTCTGGATACAAATTATTCATAGGACGCATCGCCTTTTCTCTTGTCCATTCATAAAGAGAATTATTTCTTGAAAATCTTTGTGACCTATGGAAACAATGAACGAGACTATTTTCATAAGTTGCACGTCATTTCATATATTTTTTAAACATAACAATATATGAATACGAACAAAAGTTGTTACATCTATTATTATCTATGAAGAGAAGAGAGTGTGTGCGTGAGTAGACCGGTTGTGTTCAAAGTAGAGCTCCTGAAATAATATAAAAAAACGCTTAAAAAGCCTAAACAAACTATACAAAAGTGCATCAAAGTTCGACTTTTACATAAAATTACAAGGGTGAGTCCAAAAACACTAGGATATTGCATTTAATTCTACCAAAAAACCAAAAATATTGAAATGCAACGAACCCCACCTAACAAAGGAAACGAAGAGAACTCTACCCTCACAACGACGTCGCCACCCCCGCCCCCTAAACGTTCCCTAGAAGAGATTTCCCCGGAATTCCCACCTCATAAAATGACTTCAATCCAAGAAAGTAAATCGTCCGTCGGTAACATGTCAGTCACTGCCCTAAAATCTTTAATAATGGGCTCAATGTCATCTTTACTAGATGAAAAACTTAAAGATTTGCCCACCAAATCCGATTTAGAGGGCATCGGTGAGGAAATACACAAACTTCAACAAAAAAATCTCTCTCTACAAGATCAACTTCAAAAAATGGAGTCTCGCTGCATATCGCTAGAAAGACATGTCGAGTGGCTGTCAAAAAAAGCAAACGAAAAGAATATAATCTTTCACGTCCCAGCAATAAACGGTGAAGTAGCTACGGATAAAGCAAAATCTTTATGCCTCGACTTGCTAGAAACACAAAATACGGCTGCAATTGCATCGGCAAGATTAATCAAATCCCGAAACCCTAAGGTGGAAAATATAATTGTGGAGCTGCACAATCGCGAAGATGTCGGCCGGATTTTACAATCTGCAGTAAGACTCAGAGGTACTGGCATTTCGGTACATAAAGATTATCCAGCAGCGGCACGTGAGAGACGAAGACGTGTAATCAAATTGAGAGATGAAATAACGTCAAAAAACCCGAGAGTTAAAATTTATTTACGAGGAGAAACTCTTAAAATACAAGATAAAATATTTTATTTCGACATAAACAACAATCTTTCGTGTGATGAGGAAGGTGGAATGTAGACCTGTGTCAATCGCGATTGATTCGGTCTTTATGACCCGTTCATCAAAAAGATTGAGTGATTGCAATCGTAGTAAACCAAATCAATCGTTCTCAATGTCAATCGTTTCATTCAGCTGTCTTTCGTTTTAAAGGAAAAGAAAAGAAATATGTTTCGTTCATCCAACTTATTCTCATTCAAATGAAATGATATACAATGGGAATTAAACATAGCTTTGAAACAATCAATCAATTATTTCAATACTTATCGTTCTAAAGACCGAAACTGAATGAAAATGAAGTACCTTAACTTTACCTACTCTACTCATCATTCAAAACCAAAATGAAACAGAAACCTAAATGATTGAAAAAGTGAACGATTGGAATAGAATGAAATTTCCCCATTTTATTCGCAGCCAAAATGAAACAGAAACCAAAATGATTGAAAAAATGAACGATTGAAAAGAACGAATCATTGAACTGAACGACATATGAACGATTGAATCTTTTAAAATGAACGATTGACACACCTCTAGTGGAATGTCACTCATGGAGCAGCTGTTAAATGTCAGTGATGAAACGTCATCCCATGACGCAGTAGCCAGTGGCTCTCAATCTGTAAATCGAAATGAACGCATTCAGCGCTTTTAGTAATAATGCCGTCAGTCGTTTTAAATTTAATGTTAATAAAAAAAGAAATAATTTAAGTAACTTTTCTTTAAGTATTACCGCTTTTAATATAGCAGGGCTAGGAAATAAGCTTCTTTTCAACGATTTTTTTAAATTTATAAATAAGTTAGATATTTTTGTTCTTTTTGAAACTTTTATTGATAAGGGTATGGATAGATTCGAAAACTTCTTCATTAATCACAAACTATTATGGATACCAGCAACTAGGACGTCCACACAAGGAAGAGCTAGCGGAGGAAGTCTTTTTGGAATAAAAAAGGATTTAGGCATTGTTTGTAGTTATGTCCAAATACTTCAAAGAGATTTGATAGAAATAACTGTCGAACAGACGAAAATATATATAATACCAGTCTATATAAACTGCAACAAATGGGCGCAAGACTTTAGCAGCTTATACAATTTTCTCTTAGAATTCGAAAAAGAAGACCTTATGATCATTGGTGATTTTAACGGGAGAGTTGGAAATTCACAAATACTGAATGAAGAGCCGGAATTTTTGACTGATTCAATAAAAAATGTAAGAAGCGCAACAGATGAAGTCTTGGATGGCAATGGAAAGAAACTAGTTGAAATGTGTGAATCCATCGGCTTAACGTTACTAAATGGACGAACAAACGGCGATACAAATGGTAATTTCACATTTATTAGGGGTACTGCTTGCTCAACGATAGATTTTTGTCTTGCAAAGGGAATATGGCTAAAATATATTGCCGACTTCATAGTGAATGAGCTTACCTACTCAGACCATTTACCCATATCTGTTCAAGTTGATATTAAGCTTCAGCAGGATTCTCAGCCTAAACAACAGTATTTATTACCTAAACTACGGTGGTATGAAAGAGATTTACAGAAGTATACAGCGAATCTAAACCACAATGTTAGCCTTATAAACGAAACTGACCTTCAGTCTATACGGGGCTCAGATATTCTTACTTCGTGTATTATGGAATCAGCGAAGCCTTTGCAGAAAAAAACAGTTAACATAGGCAAGCAACCATGGTATGATTGGGAATGCGAATCTGCAAGGAAAAAATCATTTGCCTTTCTCCTCCTGTTAAGAAAATGCAATTCCAATTACGCTAAAACCATGTATCGCGAGGCTAACAAAAACTACAAAATTTTATGCGCTCAAAAACAAAAGCGTTATTCACAAAGTTTATCTTCAGCCCTGGTTAACATCAAAGACAGTCGTTCCTTCTGGAAAACTGCCAAAGTGCTAAATGGAGCCCTGTTCTCGCAAAATATCAAAGTGGAAGCTGGAGAGTTAGCTACACATTTCAAAAAACTCCTAAATCCGCCACCAAATCCAAACCCCATGGAATATGCACTCCCATATCAACAGGACATTTTCTTAGACCGATCTATACTGCTCGAAGATGTTACAAGTGTCATACACCGATGTGGATTGAATAAAGCTCCTGGTGAAGATCGCATATCGTATGAGTTCTTCAAGAACGCTTCAACAGATTTTTTAGTAAAACTAACATTGACATTCAATTTTATTTGGTCCACGGGAGAAGTCCCTGACAGTTTTAAGAAAAGTGTAATACTACCGATTTTAAAAAAAGGAGATCCAAAAAATCCCAGTAACTACAGAGGTATATCGTTTTTAAACACTGTCATGAAAATCTTCACAGGCGTCTTACTTCAACGTTTAACAGACTGGGTAAACGAAAATGACCTGTTAAGCGAATTTCAAGCCGGCTTCCGCAAGGGGTACTCAACAGTAGATAATATCTTCTCTCTAATAAGTATTGCTCGTATGTATGTGGAAAAAGGAAAAAAAATGTATGCGTTCTTCGTAGACTTCAAGGCAGCTTTCGATTGCATAGACAGAAGATCCCTATTTCTCAAACTAAGCAACCTTGGAGTTTCAACAAAAATGTTAAGAATCTTTCAAAAGCTCTACGAAGAAAATAAGTCGGCTGTTTGGGATGGAAATATTCTTTCAAATTGGTTCGAACCAACAACTGGTGTAAAGCAGGGATGTCTCTTGAGTCCACTCCTCTTCTCAATTTATTTAGACGATCTTGTTACGGTTCTTCCGGGAGGAGTTCTTTTTGATGGAATGTCCTTAAAAATATTGCTCTACGCTGATGACATTGTAGTTCTCTCTGAATCTCCCAACATGCTCCAGATCATGATAAATAAACTTTATTGTTACTGCAAACTGTGGAACCTAAAAATAAATACAGCTAAATCAAAAGTAATGGTGTTTCGAAACGGGGCGGGTCGTCTTGCAAGGAATGAAAGTTGGACTTGGGGAAATGAAAAACTGGAAACTGTTAAGGAATATAAATACCTCGGTGTTTGGATTACTCAAACGCTATCATTCAAAAAGCATTTGCAAGAAAAACTTAAAGAATCCAAACGCGCGATAAACTGTAATTGGAAAACAGTATTCTGCAATCGAAATATAGCTTCAAGTGCAAAATACAGAATTTTTGAGGCAGTAGTCAGATCAATTATGTGTTATGCGGCACAAGTTTGGGGTATTCTCGAGTTTGAAGAAGTAGAAAAACTCTTACGTTTTTTCTTAAAAAGAATATTCAGACTTCCAGAAAATTCACCAACGTACATGTTGCACCTCGAAACTGGTCTACCTCCACTGTATTTGTACACTCTTGATTTACACTTTTCATATATAATAAAGACCTTGAAACACCCTAATCATCGCCTCACAAATAAAATCGCTTTGCATCTCAAAAACAGAAATGAACAATTTTTCTCGGAATGGAGAAGACTGAGCCTAGAGCATGATGTTCCACTCCAACTAGAAAATGAAGATTATTTAAGAATAAACCTGCAAACCCTTTTAAGTAAAATTGAAGACTCAGCTAGAAATGCTTTCATCGAACATTGTCAACAAAGTCAAACAAGAAGCTCGTATAAGCTTTTAAACCATTTCCTGGGAGAAAAAAATTACTTTAATGACCAGAATAGTCTAGATGTTATCAGTACTATCTTTAAAGCGAGAGGCGAACTCCTCAGACTTAATTACGTACCCTACATAAGCGAACAAAATACGGAATGCACCTTGTGCAATATGAGAACTAGAGAAGACATATGTCATTTCATTGGCATATGTCCTATTTTAAACTCAATCAGAAGATCAATCTGGAGAAAAAATACTCTTAATGGAGATGAAATTCAGGGTATTCTTAATGGCGAAAATTGGACACTTCTTTACTGCTACATCAAAACTGCCTATAAATATCGAAATCAAATCATAAACGAATCTTTTTGATCCTGCCTTTAATTTTATAATTTTATAATCAAATAATTCATTTTTATATTTATTGTATTAGTTTATCTATTTGTTATTAATGTAAACTTTGCGTAAAATTAATTCATACTTTGTATTAAGAAATATTATTGCTCTCTTTTCGGCTGACGGCACATGCCAATGCTTTTTTGTGATAACTACCAAACTATGTAATTACTTCTTATAAATGTAAATAAAAATCACACTTACTACTACTACTACTACTATTATCTATGCATACAAAAATGGCACGTGCATAAAATGTTTTCGATTCAATTGATTTTGTTGTAACAATAAATTGCGTAATGCGTAGGTTAAATTATGTACGTATGTATGTACCTACCTTACTGTATCTCAGTTTTCTTTTTTGTTTTATAAACAAACTTTGATTAGTTATAAATATTTTGAATTGCTTTTAGTTTCAAAACACGAATAATAATTTAAATTTTATTCAAATGAATCATAGAGCCAAGTAGATAGCAAATATTTTTATAATTGAGTGGATGAGACTGAATAGGCTTTAAGAAGTGTTTAGTTCTGCTTCGTTTGAATTTATGTATAAAATGTTAATAGAACTATAGCAACATCAAAATAACAATACCTACTTTCTTTTTAGCATATTTCAATGTATGCAACTGAATTTTGTTTCTAGATCGTTAGTTTAGCGGTTATTTCTAAGTTTAGACTGTGCAATTTATGGGAATAATATATACATAGATTTGATCAATAGAACCGACACGATGCTGGAAAACATTTGAAAATTTACAAAAATCTTATACATACAAGAATACTTTTAATATTTTCGGTTTTGGTAAAATGAAGTACTTTAGGTGTTTCTTGATATTTCCAAGAAAAGTTTCGTCATTTTATGGAATTGCTCTCCTCTTTTTTGAACACGATCAAATTTTGCCTACATTAAGTAAAGAAAGATTTGGTTTATCCAAAAATGGAATTAAGCTGAGTTCATTTTCTTGAAGATGCTTTTTACGAATGCGAATATTGACCCATGTTTGGTGTAGATACCCTTAAGCATTATTCACATGAGCACGACCAACGAATGAACGAATATTCGTCGATTTTGACATTTCTTTCACATGAGAGTTTTTAATTCGTCGCGAATGAAGTTTGACATTCACCACCGAAACCAAAACAAGAATGATTTTTTTAGGTTAAGTACGCGCGATTTTTTTATTCGTTGCGAGAGCTCTCGTAACGAATAAAAAAATCTCATGTGAAAGAAATGTCAAAATCTACGAATATTCGTCCATTCGTTGGTCGTTGGTCGTGCTCATGTGAATAGTGCTTTAAATAGCCTTGCACATTAGAGCGAAGAACGAATGAACGAATGGACGAACAAACGTGATTTTACACATTTCTAAAAGTCAATTTCAAACAAAAACACATTTAAATTATAAGAAACCAATTGACAATAATGTTAGGATAAAAAAATTTGCATTTTGTTCTTTAAAATAGGAAAATTTTGTAAAAACAGTTTGGTAGTAACGAATTGCAGTGTGGTTGCTGCGAACTGTCAATCTCTATTCGCGTTCCACATACCATCCACACTGCAACGAATAAATTGTTCGCGCGCAACATAACCTCAAAATTATACCACTCTTGTTTTGTTTTTGTGTAAAAGATCATGGCTGAGGAAAATATGGAGAAAAGGGTAATTATAAATTGACAGTTCGCCGCTGTCTGCGAATAGAAATAAAGCTCATGTGAAAGAAAAGTAAAAATATGCGAACATCCACAGTTCGCAGTTCGTAGCTCATGTGCAAGATGCTTTACTAGTGATCTATATCGCGAAATGTTGACACAATTCTTTTTGTCGAAATTGGATTAAATTGATGTGGTCAATATGTGGTTTCAACAAGAGGGTATCACAGCCTGAATATGTCCACTGAAATTACTGCATGAGACATTTCAAGGTCGTGTGCTCTCTCATTTTGATGACTAGTACAAAATCAAATTGAAAAATTGACTAACTGTCAAAATAGTGAAAAGGTTGAAGTTCTGTGTGCTCTCTGATTTATTTAAAAATAAAACAATTAAAATTTATAATTATTGTTTTTTAAAGTCACAACATATAAATAAAGTCATATCGTCATTCAAAAAGTTAAAAAATTTGATCAACTGCTAACACAAGGTACGATTTCTTTCATTTTTATTATTGGGGATACATTGACCGGTACACTGTGAACGTACTGCATATGCAAGCAAAACGAACTCTGCAAGAAACTTCCCCGGAACATTCTTCGAATAACAAGAGAGCCAGTGTCGAATTTTCCAATAAAATGGCAGTAGGAAATATGTCGATTGAGCAACTTAAGACTCTTTTAGATGAATGCCTGATCCCTAAATTCAAGGATGTTGCAACAAAGAAAGAAGTCTTAGCTGTCTCAAATGACATTCAGTTGTTAAGGTCACAAAACGTTTACCTGCTTAACCGTATACAGAACATGGAAAGCTACTGTCAAACGTTGGAGCGTCAACTTGAAATTCTGTCTCGGAAAGAAAATGAAAATTCTGTTGTTGTGCACTTCCCGGCAGAAGGGAAACCCAATAAAGTTGACTTTGCAAAACAAGCTTGTATTGGGCTTCTCCAGCTCCAAGGAAATGCTGAATTGCCAATTCAAACTACACAGGAATTCACAAATCGAATAACAAACAAGTCCACGGTTATTCTTAAATTTCAATCCAGTGACACTGTAAACAAAATAATCGAAGCTACACCACAACTAAAGAACTCTGGAATTGTTGTACATCGCGAACAGTCCATCATTACACGCCAAAAAAGAAATGCACTTTACCAAATTAAGACGAAATTACTGCAACTGGCACCCACTGAAAAGATCGTTATAAGAGGAGTTAAATTAAATATCAAAAACTTTTCGTTTTCTTATAATTTTTCACGAGGGTTGGTTGTAAACAATACTGATGAATTGACATTTATTAAAAACACTTTTGGAGAAGACGCATTGCAATTCTTTGACACAAACAACACCAATAGCTGTCAGAACTATGCGATGTCAGCGCCAGTTGTTCCTCAAGGAGATCGCGGTGGTCAGCAGAATCGACAGTCACATCAACATAAAAGTTAGGGTAGAGTTGCCGTCTGTCATTTAAATTTAAAAATTTTATGTTATAATGTGTCTGGTCTAAAAAATAAGCTTTTATCTCCAGATTTTTTCAAATTCATTTTAAACTTTGATATCATTATTCTAATTGAAACTTTCCTTGAAGAAGGTAAAGAATCCCTATTTTTTAAGTATTTTAAAGAATTTTCTGTCAAATTCATTCCAGCTACTAGAAGAAGTATTTTTGGTAGAGCGAGCGGTGGTTTTCTAATCGCAACTAAATGTAACTTAAACAATTTTGTAAAAATTATATCAATAGGTATGAAAACTGTTATAGAACTAAACCATAGGCATGAACCATATTACATTATTCCCACCTATCTTAATTGCAATAATTGGTTTAGTGAATTTACAGAATTACAGCTTTTTATTAATGACAACGAATTGCAAAATATTTTAATACTAGGAGATCTCAATGGAAGGATCGGAAATTTTCAGAACCCAGCTTCACTGGTACAAAATGTCTCTCATGTGTTCGAAGGTGTAAGAAAATCTATGGATGAAGTAATTAATAGATGCGGGAGGCAACTTCTAGAATTTATTGATGATTTTGGTTTCATGGTATTAAATGGAATAACTAAAGCAGACAAAAATGGCGAACTCACTTTCGTATCGGGTCAAGGTAGTTCAGTAATCGACTATTGTTTCGCGAGAGGAAACTGGATTAGTATTATCAGTGACTTCGAGGTTCAAACTGCGAATTACTCTGGTCATATGCCAACAGTAACTTCTCTTATTTTGTCAGGGGTGACGGTGGGGACAAATAACGCAATTAAGAGCATAAGGTGGGTTGAAAATCGCGCGGAAGTGTACAGACGAAGACTTGATGCTCAGTTAAACCACCTGCCTGAACAAGAAAATTTGAGTAGTGACCAGGCTAGTGAAAATATTGTAGATATTGTCCGGCAAGCATCTAATATTAGAAAAAAACCGCAAGGTGGTGGCATATTCGTGGCTGAATGGTTTGACTGGGAATGCATGAAACTTCGCAAAAAGTGTTTCGCTCTTCTTAACCTTTTTAGGAAGAACAATTCCGTGTTTTTCAAAACACTTTATTTAGAGGCGAACAAACAATACAAACAGCTTTTAGTTCAAAAACGGAAACTTTATTTCAATGGTGTAGCAGCCGGTCTTTCATCATGTAAGGACTCAAAAACATTTTGGTCAAAGGTGAGGTTGTTAGGTGGCTGTAAAAATGTTGCATCTTCGGTGTTGCCAGTTGAAAAACTTGCTGATCACTTCAAAGTTCTTCTGAATCCGTCATCGGTTCACCAAACGTTTGAATATGCTCTACCGTTAGTGAAAATCCCGGAACTTGATGGACCAATTTCAATGAAAGAATTGCAAGACACTTTGAAATCAATTAAAAATGATAAGTCTGCGGGAATTGACGGTATTCCCGTTGAATTTTACAAAAACTCGTCTGTAAATTTTTTGGTTCATATTAATTTATTCTTTAACAGGCTTCTCGAGGAAGAATCTATTCCGAAATCCTTTTTAAGAGCATGGATTTGCGCAATTTTTAAAAAAGGTGACCCACAGCGCCCAGACAACTACAGGGGCATATCGATTTTACCGTGCCTTCGGAAAATATTCACCCATCTTCTATACCATAGGTTGGCGAAATGGGTTGAAGAGAATCATCTTCTTAGTATTTTCCAAGCCGGTTTTCGATCGGGTTTATCAACAGTTGACCATATATTTGCACTCACTACTATAGTCAAAATGTTTTTAGAGAACAAAAAAAAACTTTACGTTTTTTTTGTCGATTTAAAAGCGGCCTTTGATACGGTTAACAGGAGTTCTTTAATTTATAAAATGTCTACCCTAGGCTTATCAACAAAATTTCTCAACTTATATAAGCTTCTTATAACCGATACATCTGCTGCTGTATGGAATGGAAGTAGAATGTCTAATTTCTTCAATACAAGTGCTGGTGTTCCACAAGGTTGTGGATTAAGTCCATTAATGTTTGCACTATATATTGATGACGTATCCAAAGATTTCCCCGGGGGTGTTAAGGTTGGTGAAACATTAATAAAAATGCTCCTATACGCGGATGACATTGTACTATTGGCTGATAATCCCATAGCTTTGCAGTTACAAATAAACAAGCTCAAGCGTTTTTGTGATTTATGGGATTTAAGTATAAATGTTGCAAAGTCGAAAATCATGGTTTTTGAAAATACTCATCGAAGAACAACTTCCCAAGAAAAATGGTTTTTGGAACGCGAACCAATAGAAATAGTAAATCAGTTCAAATACTTAGGTTTCTTGATAACTCGTAACCTTGATTTTCGCACACATGTAAAAGAAAAATGCACTGCAGCAAAAACAGCAATAAATCTTATGTGGAGTAATTTCTTCTGCAACAGGTATGTGGATGCAACTGCTAAATTTAGAGTGTTTGATGGAACTATTAAAACATGCCTGTGCTATGCAAATCAAGTGTTTGGCTATCAAAACTTAGAAGAGTTTGAAGTAATTCAACGCTTATTTTTCAAGCGCATCTTTAAACTGGATAATTCAACACCTACATATGCAATCCATACTGAATCCGGTATGCCACAAGTATTTTTAAAAAATCTTAAATCAAATTCTGATTATATAATAAAAGTTATGGAAAGGCCTGACTCAAATCTTCAAAAACAGATATTAAAATATGCTCTTAGACGTCAAATATCGCCTTTCAAAGAATGGAATGATCTAGCTTTTAAACACAGTGTAGACTTCGACCTCAATAATACAGCCCATACCAATTGGCAGGACTTATTCTACAGTTGTATAGCTAAAGTAGATGATTCCCTGTATTTGCAATGTCTGAATAGAGCGCAAACATCGACAACTAGGCTTATGTATAAAGAATTAAACCACACACTTTTTATTCGAAATTATTTTAACGAAAAACTCACTCTTAATCAAATGAGTGTTATCTTTAAAGCAAGGACTGAAATGCTTTGTTTAAATTATAGACCTCATAGAACTGACCTTCGCCCGATATGTAGTTTGTGCAACCGCAATGAATCCGAAAACGTGTATCATTTTCTAGCTGTGTGCCCAATCTTACAAGAAATCCGCAGGCTTTACTTCTCAAAGAGTTTCCTTACACTTGAAGATACAAAGGATCTTTTAAATGGTTGCTCAGGTTGGAATATTCTTTGTCTCTATGTGAATCATGCCTTAGGTTACCGTAACAGTTTCATCGATTGAATTTTAAACTAATTTAAATGATGATTAAATAGAATGTTAATCTCTTTTTCTGTTAAAACATGTTCTTCATTTTTTTATTTATTTAAAATTTATTAAATCTGATATTATAATTTAATACCTATATATTTTCGTAAATGTTATATTATTTTTTATTTGTATTTATAACTTTAACCTTTTCTTTCTTTTTATTAAAAACTCGAAATAAGTCAATTAGGCAGACGGCAAAATTTTTGTCAAGCTTTACAATTCTTATATCAACAAAATGTAAAAAAATTATCGAGAAATAAAGAATGTATTAATAATAAATAATAATAATAGTACAAAATCTAAGAACCGTTGTTTGTGTTCAAATCACGTCCACACAAATATTCGTTTGATTCGTTGAATAAAGACTTGGGTAATATTTGGAAAAAGAATAAAAAAAAGTCAAATCATTCTTCACTACGAAAAGACAATTGAATTTTTGTACACAAAAATGAATGGCGAACGTCACGTTACCATAGACCCCCCGTCCACCCTTGTCACACCTTGTCCCACTCAGCAAGAGCCCTCTCCCCGCCTTGTGAGCGAACCTATTTTATGAACGGCCCCTTAGAGGTATCTTCCTTAGAGTTTTTAAAATGTTTCCAAAATTCGTTTAAATGCATGGATAAATGTTTCGATGTTCACGTTGAAATACAATTAGCCAGTAAATATAAAGATCAAGTCTAGTTTCGTGGTTTCAAGTTGGGCTTGTTGGTATTTGACACCTGTCAAACTCGGATATCATTTGAAGTGTCAATGGGCAGATTCAAACGACATCAGGGATATAAAAGTAAGGGGATAGCTTTCATTGAAATCGATCCGGAAACATTTTTGAATCGATATTTGACGATGTTTCCCTTTGATTAGAAATGAAAATTATATACTGATCGATCGGAAATCATAAAAAGAATTTTTTTTTGGGGAAAAAAGTGTAATTGCGCATTTATTTTTCTCTAAAAATGTATTTTTCTATTTTCCGGACGGAAATTCATTTTCCTGAACAGCTGATACTTTTATGTTCAAAAGTGAAACGAATCGTTCCACTGATTTGTGCTCCAATTTCACACAATTCCAATGACAGAATTCTGTGAAGAAAAATTTGACGGTGGATTTCAAGCAGGAAATTTTTTTCCAGAAATTTTTAAGGATAGCTATAAACGACCTGTCAAAAAAATTCCAATGTTTGTTTTCAATGATGAAAACCAATGATAGCTATAACTGGCGCTTTAGACAATGAATATAAAGATCAAATCACGTTTCGTGGTTTCAAGTTGGGTGTGTTAGTATTTGACACCTGTCAAACTCGGCTATCATTTGAACTGTCAATGGGCAGATTCAAATGACACCAGGAACATGAAAGTAAGGCAAGTTTCTAGCATCTAATTGGCCAGCTGCCAAAAAACTGCTTTCCAACTAAGGCAACTTTATTGGAAAGTTGACTTTAAGGTTAGTCAAAATTTAAATCTTCCCAACTATGGCTGTGTTCAATCTCGAGTTGAAAATACTGGATATGTGGGTTCTTAGATACCTTATTGAACAAGGTAGATACATAAATTGAGATACAAAGGTCGCAAAAAATAAAAAACAACTTTCAGCTGTTCACAAAAAGCAGACAAACATTTAGATTTAATGGTACAAAATTATGTGAAAATATCAATTTCAATTGATAATTTTAATAGGTAATACAAAAAAACATACAAACTTGAAATTAACTGTTGGGTTCCTTCAAAATCAGCCATATGTTGAATCAACTGTTCTGTCAGATACCCACTATATTTGGGTAAATTATTAGATACCTTTTGATTCCTTTTTTAACATCCCAGCTGTTTGGATTAGCTGTACAAGTAAAATACTAACCAAAAGCTATCCGGATACCTTATCTGTCTAGGATTGAACGCAGCCTATCATGTCAATTCCTCTTATGTCAAAATGACAGCTAATCATAATGGCTACGTTCAATCTCGTGTTGGATAGGGTATCTTGGATAGGTGGATTTTTAGATACCTTGTTGAACGAGTTGGATAGCTGTATTGAGATAGCTGTCAAAAAATAAAAAAAAAATGTCAGCTGTTCACAAAAAGCAGAGAAACATTTAAGCTTCGAAGTCAAAATTGTTGTAAGATAAAACATTTAATTAAAAAAATAGATCATAATTACCTTCTAAAATTCGGAGGCAAATAGCTTCTTCATCGTCTATTATGTACAGAACATCCTCAAATACAACTTCAACTAATATTTTGTATCTTTTTGTTTACCAACAAATACAAAAAGCTGAAATCAATGTTCAAGTTTCTTGTGTTGAATCAGCTGTTCCCCAGAAATTCTTGGATACCTTTGGATTCCTTTTTTGACATCTCAGCTGTTTTTGATCAGCTGTTATTTAACACAAAAAGGTATCCAGGTATCTGCCTGAGATTGAACGCAGCCAATGTAATAAAGTAAATTCCACTTGTGTCAAAATAACAGCTAATCATAATTTTTCATTGAACAGAAAGCTGAACTTTATATGGTTTATTTATTTTCTGAACAATTCTATTTGATGTTTTATGTATAAGGGTTTCTTGTCAAATTAGGAAAGGAATAAGTAATATTTTTTTTTTAAATACAGGTCGAGTTGGAATTGTAGCTTACCTAAGAAGTATTTTGTAGGCAATTATGCTTTTGCTAACGCTATTTTGAGGCTACGGCAAACATAAAAAACAGCTCCATGATAATAATATAGATTTTATAGATAATGATGACACTTACAAAACTAATTAGATAAAATCAACCAACCGTATAAACGGAAAATTTTCACTTAATAGAAAATTGACAATTTTCACCTCATTGGATGATATTGGAAGACTTTTGACAGTTCAGCCAATATTGGAAGATCTTCCAATCTTAGCTTAACTAAAAAAATACACTCATTTTGAAAATAAAATTCAAACAAAAATTTTGAAACTTATTTCAAGACAAATCAAGGTTTGCTTTTGAACCGACCATGTTGAGGATAGTGTTGAAGTTCATTCAACTTCTCCAGGTATTCGGGATCCTAACCAAATAAACTACAATTTTCCACTAGTTAAATTTCCAATTGTTAAGAATCATCCCTAAATATGCACGCAAGAGTCCAACTGAGTCACAGATTTGACTATTGCGCCATACTTTGTCCCCTAGAATTTAAATCGAAGACTTTTGCGACTTCTACGAAACGAATAAAAAATTACCCATTGACTTTTCGAAACATCTTTAAGACTATACACCATACCTAATGACCGAAATTATAAGGATAAGAAACAACAATAAGCTAGACTTATGGGGTTTTCTATTGGTAAAATAAATCAATTTTGTATTGATCTTTATCTGTCAAAATACAAATATCCTCTGTTTTTGTATTCCATGGGGCAAAATAAATTGATTTATTTTTTTATTTCAGATCAAATTTGCAGATCTTGATTTTTCGGCAGATCTACCCCTCTTCGCACTAATACTAATACAATTTAAAAAAAAAAATTTAGCTGGAAAGTTGACAGCTCTACCGCACACGTAAATTAGTACACGAAGTAACACTACTCATACTGACAAAAAAAAAACAATTCCAGTTGTATTTTATTCGCTACCAAAAAAATCAATTTTTTGAGGGAATATGAATTTACCCATTATTTTCCTTTTCGGCGCTGTTGTCATTGGTTGCGTTCGGCTATCAATCCAGAGCTATCCGGATAGGTTTGTGTTGTTCTAATCACATAGGAAAATAAAGCTGTGGAACAAATCATATATTGGGCAGGTTCAGACAACATAGGGGACTTTATTTGCAGTCAACTACATTCTCTGAACGTAAATGTTGACAAAGGCAGCACGTTAGTTTTTCAAGTTCAGCTTTCAGTTGAATGAAAAAACATCAGTCGTCATTGTGACATAAGTTGACTTGACTTAATAGTTAGGGAGATTTTTCTTAACTAACTTTCCAGTCGAGTTTCCAATAAAGTTGCCTTAATGGAAGGCAATTTTTTGGCAGCTGGCCAATCAAATACTAGAAATTTACATAACGTTTAAGCCCCTTATGTCGTCTGAACCTGCCCATTGTCAAAAAAAGAATGGGCAGGTTCAGGCAACATAAGGGACTTCATTTGCAGTCAACTTCATTCTTTGAACGTAAATTTTGACCAAGTCAACTAGTTAGTTTTTCAAGTGTCATGAATTTCAAATTCAGAACTTTACTTTGCAAACTTCTACTTTAAGTTCATAGTACAAAAAGTACCAACAAAATTATTGTCTACAAAACAGTCCTCAGATAAGCTACAAGTCCAACACGATTTGTATTTTGTATTGTAAAGAAAAACTACTTATTTCTTTTACAAATTAACAAAGAACCCTTTAACAGAAAGCATTAAATGAAGTTGTGCAGAAAAAAAAATAAATCATAGAGTAATAAAGTTCAGCTTTCAGGTGAATGAAAAAACATGATCAACTGTCATTTTGATAGAAGTAGACATGACTTAATGGCTGCGTTCAATCTCAGACAGATAGGGTATCCGGATACTTTTTTGTTAGTGTTTTACGTGTAAAATAACAGCTGATCAAAAACAGCTGAAATGTCAAAAAAGGAATCCAAAGGTATCCAAGAATTTCTGGGGTATGTATGTATCTGACAGAACAGCTGATTCAACACATGGTTGAATTTCAAGAAACTTGAAAATTGATTTCAGCTTTTTGTATTTGTTGGTAAACAAAAAGATACAAAATGTTAGTTGAAGTTGTATTTGAGGATGTTCTGTACATAATTGCCTCCGAATTTTAGAAGATAATTATGATCTATTTTTGTAAACTTCAAAATTGACTTATTTTGTTCTCGTTTTGTAAATGACCAACAGCTGAAAGTTGTTTTTATTTTTTGACAGCTATCTCAATACAGCTATCCAACTCGTTCAACAAGATATCTAAAAATCCACCTATCCAAGATACCCTATCCAACACGAGATTGAACGCAGCCAATAGTTAGGGAGATTTTTCTTGAGTAACTTTCCAATAAAGTTGCCTCAATTGGAAAGTAATTTTTTGACAGCTGGCCAATCGGATACTAGAAACTTGCCTAACTTTCAAGTCCCTTATGTCGTTTGAACCTGCTCATTGTCAAAAACGAATCTCAACCTTACTCCTATGGTGAAGTTTTAATAAAGACATCGAGTCTAGTAATCATCATCGTTTCCTCTCAAAGCTCGCGAAAGGTTTCTGACATCACACTTTGTTCATATCAATGTTCCTGTGTTCTAGGAATAGAATTGGCTTTGAAAAAACTCAAACTCCGATTTAATTTCCATAATACTTGAAACAAAACAGTTTCTCAGATTTTTGTCAAAAAAAATCATTTAACAGATTTAAACTAATTCTTCTAAAAATCCAATTATTAAATGGCGCAGTTCTTATTTTGCAACAAATCAAATGATTATTATCGGATTTAAGAACAAGTTCCATAAATTGTTTTCTTTTATAACTATTACAGCTCTATTTAAATGTTTAATATAATTTCTCTATGTCTGAAGACATTCTTGATTTTCTCTTTTTTACTTTTGTTCTATAACCATCACAGGGTCAGTTTGAAAGAAAAGAAAGAAGACGAGCCAGCAAAAAGTCAAGCTTAAAAGACTTCACTCTTATTATTTCATTCTATTCTGGTTAAAATTTACATTTAAAATGAGATCAGATGATCAGTTCAGTATTCAGTTAACATACATTATACCTTAAATATATATTTAAAAAAAAATGATATTTATAGCACTATTCTTTTTTCCTCTTCATTTTTCTAGAACTTTGTCAACTTTAAATTATTCAATGCCATTAGCAGCGCGTGCAACTGTATCCAAGGATGAAAGTCGAGATTTTATGGCTGTTTTTCCAGGTAAATTATTTGAATACAAAATTAACTAATCTATGAAAATTAGTTACCTATAAAAATGCATTCTTAAATAAACAAAAACAAAACTTCAAATATAGAAATTATTTTATTTGTTAAAAATGCATTTTTTTTATTGTGTGATAAAAATGAAGACAAAACTTGATGCGAGCGAGAAAATATTTACTCATATTATTATTGTTATTTTATTTGTACCTACTGTTGTAATCTAAATTACAAAAATGTAATAATATAAAATGTTGAAATCATTTCTCTGCACCAAGATGATGATTAGTCTATGATAAAATAATAACAATAATTGTTATTTGCATCGTTGGTTCTTATTAATGTGCGAGAAAAAATCGAGGGTAAATTAGTTGAAATTGCTATGGTTGTTGTTGTTGTTTATTTGTTTTTGTTGTTGTTGTTTTTAGTTTACATAACAACAGTACAAATGTACCTATAGTTTATTTTATTATAGTTTAGTTTATGAAAAGCTATTTATAGAGAACAAAAAGCAGAGCAGTGGGAAGATAGTTACTACTGCTGCTATATTGCAATTTCTGTAGGCAAGTAAATAAATTGAGATAAACAATCTCATCATACTCGTAAGCAAGCATTTCTATTTTATTTTTCTATTTATAATTGAAGTCAACTCGACAAGTGGATGTTATGATTGTTTTTTTGAGCTTATTGAACTAAACATTGTAGCAAGATGAATTATTAGTTAGGGGCGCGTTGCTATGAGAATTACGTATTGTTTTAATCTAAGCCTCATATCTCATTATTTTGAGCTTTTGCTAGGATTCGTAAGCAAAAAAGGTTTAAAGACTTACAAAAATTGAACCGATTTCATTTATGAGATCTATGCCATTTGAAAGATTACCTCATTTAAATTAGTAAAATATTGAATAACTGAAAAATTGTTATCCCAGAAATCACAATGGCTGAATATTTAAATGTATGTACAATCAATCAAAAATCGGTTTCAAGGGTCATCATCAAAATTTTTGAAAGAATTGAAATAGAAAAAAATAATACAGTAGAAGAAACAGATGCCAACAAAAATAATTCAGTTAATAAAAGTATACATTGGGACTTCATTTGCAGTCAACTGCGTTATTTGAACGTAAATTCAGGCCAAGGCAACTAGTTAGTTTTGCAAGTTTCAAAAACTTCCAACTCCAAACTTTACTTTACCAACCTCAACCTTCAGTTGACCGAGCAAAAAGTACCAACAACTTAATTGTCTGCAAAACACTTACATATACCTTTTCTAATTTGACAAAGAACCCTTTGACATATGTAAAAATCAAATAGAATTGTGCAGAAAATAAATAAATCATAAGATAATAAAGTTCAGCTCTCAGTTGAATTAAAAACTATTATTAGCTGTCATTTTGACATAAGTGGAATTGGATTTATAGTTAGGGAGATTTTTCTTGAAAAATTTTCCAGTCAACTTTCCAATTAAGTTGCCTTAATTGTATGGCAATTTTTTGGCAACTGGCCAATCAGATATTTGATACTTGCCTTACTTTGAAGTCCCTTAGGTCGTCTAAACCTGCCCATTTCAATCCTGCATGGACATAATTAATATTGACTTACACAGTATTCTTACTAGTAAACTAGGTTATTTGTTAATATTGGGCAGGTTCAGGCAACATAAGGGGCTTCATTTGCAGTCAACTGCATTCTTTGAACGTACATTTTGACTAAGGCAGTGAGTTAGTTTTTCAAGCGCAATAAATTTATAACTTGGAACTTTACTTCACTGACTTATACCTTCAGTTCAACGTACAAAAATGATCAAAAACATAATTGTCTACAAGTCCATCATGATTTGCATTTTGTATTCTTAAGGCTTATTACTTTTCCAATTTGACTATAAGCCATTTACAAAAATTTTAAATGGAATTGTGCAAAAAATAAATAAATCTTAAAGGAATAAAGTTCAGCTTTCAGTTGAATAAAAAAAAACATGATCAATTGTCATTTTGACATAAATTGACTTGACTTCATAGTTAAAGAGATTGGGCAGGTTCAGCCGACATAAGGGACTTGAAAGTAAGGCAAGTTTCTTGCATCTGATTGGCCAGCTGCCAAAAAATTGACTTCCAATTAAGGCAACTTTATTGGAAAGTTGACTGGAAAGTTAGGCAAGAAAAATCTCCCTTACTATCAAGTCAAGTCAACTTATGTCAAAATGACAATTGATCACGTTTTTAATTCAACTAAAAGCTGAACTTTATTACTCAATGATGTATTTATTTTCTGCACAACTTCATTTAATGCTTTCTGTAAAAAGGTTCCTTGTAAATTTGGAAAAGAAATAAGTAATATTTCTTTAAATACAAAATACAAATCATGATGGACTTGTAGCTTGTCTGAGGAGTGTTTTGTAGAAAATAATGATTTTGGTAATTTTTGTACTATGAACTTGAAGTAGAGGTTTGTGAAGTAAAGTTCTGAATTTTAATTTCATGACACTTGAAAAACTATTTAGTTGCCTTGGTCAAAATTTACGTTCAAAGAATGAAGTTGACTGCAAATGAAGTCCCTTATGTTGTCTGAACCTGCCCATTTTTCTTGACTAACTTTCCAGTCAACTTTCCATTAAAGTTGCCTTAATTGGAAGGTAATGGGCAGGTTCAGACAACATAAGGGACTTCATTTGCAGTCAACGTCATTCTTTGAACGTACATTTTGAACAAGGCAACTAGTTAATTTTTAAGTGTAATGAATTTCAAATTCAGAACTTAACTTCACAAACCTCTAGCGTCAAGTTCATACATAGTTCAAACATTACCAAAATCATTATTGTCTACAAAACACTCCTTAGGCAAGCTAAAAGTCCATCACGGTTTGTATTTTGTATTGTGAAGAAATATTACTTATTTCTATTCCAAATTGACAAGGAGACCTTTTACAGAAAGCATTAAATGAAGTTGTGCAGAAAATAAATAAATCATAGAGTAATAAAGTTCAGCTTTCAGTTGAATGAAAGAAACATGATCAACTGTCATTTTGATAGAAGTAGACTTGACTTAATAGTTAGGGAGATTTTTCTTGACTAACCTTAAAGTCAACTTTCCAATAAAGTTGCCTTAGTTGGAAGGTAGTTTTTTAGTAGCTGGCCAATTAGATGCTAGAAACTTGCCTTACTTTCATGTTCCTGATGTCGTTTGAACCTGCCCATTGGCACTTCAAATGATAGCCGAGTTTGACAGGTGTCAAATACCAACACAACAACTTGAAACCACGAAACGAAATTTGATCTTCATATTTATTGGCTAACAATGGGCGATTCAGACAACATAAGGGACTTCATTTGCAGTCAACTTCATTCTTTGAACGTACATTTGGACCAGGGCAACTAGTTAGTTTTTCAAGTGTCATGTATTTCAAATTCATAACTTTACTTCACAAATCTCTACTTTAAGTTCACAGTACAAAAATTACCAGAAACATTATTGTCTACAAAACACTCCTCAAACAAGCTACAAGTCCATCACGATTTGTATTTTGTATTGTAAGGGTATATTACTTATTTCTTTTACAAATTGACAACGAACCCTTTTACAGAAAGCATTGAATAAAGTTGTGCAGAAAGTAAATAAATCATAGAGTTATAAAGTTCAGCTTTCAGTTGAATAAAAATACATTATCAATTGTCTTTTTGAGAGAAGTAGACTTGACTTGATAGTTAGGGAGATTTTTCTTGAATAACTTTCCAGTCATTTTCCATTAAAGTTGCCTTAATTGGAAGGTAATATTTTAGTCTGAAACTTTCCATTTCCATCCTGCATGGACACAATTAATATTGACCGTATTCTTACTAGTAAACTAGGTTATTTGTAAATATTGTCTTATGTTGAGGATTTTTAGCACTCGGAAACTTATGACTATGAGTAATACTAGTTATTATTTTTTATAAGTTTTGACAGCATTCATGGTATTAGATCAACTTTATGAACTGTCAGACGTTCTCTGACCATCAGACGTTCTAGAACCAACATTTCTAAATCCATTACAAAATGAACTGCAAAAAACTAATGTCAGATAGTCAAGTCGCACTCAACGTGCTCACTTCTTACTCCAATAGCTCGAAAATAGTATGAGAATGTATTAACACTTTGAACGAACTTGGCAAGAAAAGTCTTATAGCATTTGAACAATAATGTAGATAAAACATTATTTGGGAATTATATCCAAAAAAATGTTTAAAAGACTGCCTAATTTTAAGTAGGAATAACCTAAGAACAGCAACAAAAAGACACGCAACATCCTTGGCGTAACAGAAACACACACAACTTGTTTTGTAACAACCACTAGTAAACACCTGGTTAACATTCTGTAAAGGAAAAACCAAGGAACGTTGTTTTCACTAGTGCCTGCAATTTACTTCATGTAAGACAACAAAAATTACCCAATTCGATCGCACATGTTACAGAATCTCATACATCTTTATCGCACAATTTTCTTCGTTTTAAAAAAAACATACGATCGTTTTCGTTTCGCAGTTTTTTAAGAATCTGATTACATTATGAGAAAATTTAAAGTAATCATGCACCAAAGGAGAAAAAACTTGGGACAATACCAAGTGAAATAAAATAACCTTCCCTCGCTGATGGCACCGCATATACTCAAGTTTCTAAGAGAGATAAAATTAGAGAAAGAACTGACTTGGCTAACTTTCCAGTCAATTCTCCAATTAAGTTGCCTCATTTGGAAAGTTATTTTTTGATAGCTGGTCTGTTACGTAACTGCCCATTAAGAGTCTCATCTTGTTTTTAAAAGAGGTACAATAAGCAGCTACACTCACCCAAAAACTAAAAACTAAATTAATTAATTCCTACATACATACATATGAAGAAATGTCTACCAGAAGTGGGTTCGACTCAATAGGATTTCTGTTATGCCATGGACTTGTCTCTGCATTTCTGAAATTACTACTACTTAGGTTCTCAAACCTATAAAGTCTGTGGGTTAACTACTCCAACGCCTCCATTGTGTGTGGTTTCCGGCGATGTGTGTGAGCTCCATTCAGCTCTTCCCCAATCTCGACCATTCCTCCTGGACTGTGCTTCTCATCTCCCGACTTTTCGGCCTTCTTGAGTGAGTGTATTCAACTTTTCGAAGCGCGTGTCAAATACACTTCCACTTACGCCTTCGTATAATAGTGCCAATGGGTTCGTGACCCGTTATCATATACAATTCTTCATTCATGGCAGTTGCTCGTTGCTGTAGAATATATGGTTTACAACAAAATCAAAAAGTTCCTTACATTTTCTAAGTTGGTCCTCATTCAAGACCAGCATGGAACTATCTATATCTTTCACCGCATGTGCTTGAGATTATTGAGATCAGTCATAAAATTGTTCCCTACTCTTCCTTGTCCCTATAGCGAAAGAAGGCCCTATAGTTAAAGAAGGCCTTGAAGTGTAATCAGACCACCTAGTTTAGTTCTTATACTTATGTTGCGTGTTTTAGAAGTCTTAGTCTTGTAATTTCAAATAGTTTTGTACAAAAACCATTCACAAACTTATGAAAGTTTAAATTCTTATTAATTTGTATTTTTTTTTTTTAATTTTAGATCTTGTTCGTGAGCTCACTGAAAAAGCAAACGAATACAATGCCAAACAAGCTTCAAAATGGTTTGCCAAAGCACTACAATACAATGTGCCACGTGGAAAGAAAAACCGTGGTCTTTTGACAGTTTTAACATACAAGAAATTAGTAAGCGAGGATCAATTGACACCCGAAAACATCAAAAAGGCTCAATATCTTGGATGGTGTGTTGAAATGGTAAATTACAAAACAAATTATTATTATTCCAGCAAAACTTAATTTCTTAATTTAATTATAGCTGCAAAGCATGTTCATTATTGCCGATGACATCATGGACGGCAGCACCACAAGACGTGGCCAAGTTTGTTGGCATAAACTTGATGATGTTGGCATGACAGCCATTAATGATTCTCTAATGATTGAGAATGCCATTTTTACGATTTTAAAGAATCATTTCCGTCAATCTGAATCCTACGCCGATTTGCTTGATCTCTTCCATGAAGTGATATTCATAACAACATGTGGACAATCCTTGGATCTTCTAACAGCCAATAAAGATATTTCTAGTTTCACAATGGACAAATACAAGTCGATTGTGGCTAATAAGACTGCATATTATTCATTCTATTTGCCATTTGCATTGGCTATGCATTTAGCTGGGTAAGTTTGTTTGTCTTTTCTTTTATTTAAAGATCTGAAAACTTATCAAGACTGTTTTTTTTTTTTGTGTTAGTTTTAAAGATGCCGAAGCATTTAGACAGGCCAAGACAATTCTTCTTGAAATGGGACACTTCTATCAAGTTCAAGATGATTTCCTCGACTGCTTTGGTAATCCGGAAGTAACTGGCAAACTAGGAACTGATATTCAAGACAATAAATGTTCTTGGTTAGCTGTGGTTTGCATGCAGCGAGCAAACGATGATCAAAAGAAAATCATGGCTGAATGTTATGGTAAAAGCGGTAAGAATAGAATTTTGTTTGAATGTTGAGTTGAATTGTGTAATTTACTTGAAATTTTTGTATTCTTTCAGATCCTGCTAAGATTGCTCGAGTTAAGCAACTATACAAGGAACTTGGTCTACCAAACACCTATGCGACTTACGAAGAAGAATCATACAACATGATCAAAACACATATTCAACAAACATCACGTGGAGTGCCACACGAGCTCTATTTACAAGTTCTCAACAAGATCTATCATAGAGATTCATAAACATTTTCGAACTTAAAAAAGACTGAAAATCTTCATAAACAAATAATTATGAACAAAAATAAATAAAAACAGCAGCAGAAGAGGCGGAATTTAAGCTGTATTACACCCCACACTAATTTAAGTGCTCATAAATAATCTTAGTCTTATTCTAACCCCATTTTTTATCCTAAAAGTTAGTACATAATAGTCTTGCATGGATCAAACTTATTAGACAAAGAAAGAAAAGGGTTTAGATTTAAAAAAAAAAAAGTTTAAGAAAAGAAAATTGAAACGAAATTGAATTGTGATTGAAATGAAAAAGGAAACAAAACAAAAATTACCTTAACATAAGTTGTAATTTATCCTTTTGATATTTTTTATAGTTAAGGAAAAATAATATAATAGCAAACCTTTATTATATATGCATGAGTTTTATTTTTAAATATGTATTTAATAGTTTTATTTTGTTTATCTTTTAAGTTACTTTATATTTTTTGTTTAAATTTATTTTTAATTTTTTTCTGTAATAAAAAAATAATCTCATTGTAAAATGTTACAAAAAAAAATTAAAGAAAAAACAAATACATAACATTTTGTGTTATTTTTTAATTTCCCAGACCTACATAGACAGAGTTTCGACTTCTCAGGAATGTGATGTTCTGTTTGACTCCATCCTCACATTATAATCGCTATTATGAGCGACTTTAATGGTTCACAATACGTCGTCGTGGCTTCTTCATTAGAACCAGACAAAACTCAAAGGTATGTGTGGTTAGATTTTTGCTGAGTTGAACCGTCTTGCTCAGCTTTTCAACGAGCCTACTCGAATAATACTCTTGACTTGTTTCTCTCTTTTGAACCTGATTAATACACAATCAGTGTATTGACGTTTCTAGGCACATCGAACCATATTGTCATATCTGCTAATTTCTCGTGTCAAATAGACCCATTTAGAGAAAGAGCTCCAAAAGAAATTCGTTTGGAAGTACAAGAAAGACAACTGGGAAGGTCTTAATATTTTTCTTCAACGTCATATAGCTGGTAGTGACGTATACTTGAGTGCAGCTATGATTACTAGTATGATTTATCTGGGAATGAAAACCTTTATCCCAAATAGGGTTAAAAGTATCAAACCCAAGGCTAAGGGGCCGGTTATAGCTATCAGTAAAATCCATCAGTAAAAATTTTGTTTTTAGTTTTTGCACATGTTACAGATTTATTTCTAGCAAAAGATTGATGCAATAAGATGAATCCTATATTCAAGTATTTTTTTCAAAAAGAAACAATGCATTTAAAGATTTATTTAATTTATAAATCCATTTTAATTATTTTAATGATGAAATTTCATTTTACTGAACAGCTGATTGCCAAAAGCCAAAAAAAATCCATTTCGTTTTACTGTTCGTGTTCCAATTTTTTACTGTTCCGATCACATCATTAAAAATTTTACTGATGAAAGCAACAGTAAAAAAATTGTCTGAGGCGCGAAGCCTCAAAGTGACATTTAATTTAATGACGTAAATTTACTGATTGCTATAAACGCTCATCAGTAAAACATTTCAGATTCTTCCTGTTTCAAATTTTACTGATGGATTTTACTGATAGCTATAACCGGCCCCTAAGTCATGGTTCGATTTGAGCTGCAAAAAGGTTATCAAAGAGAGAGAGAGAGAGTTGAGAGGAAAACTAGGAAAGGTTTAAGCAAACCAGAAATATCGGTAACGCCCATGTTCAAAGAACCAAATTTTTGCATGGCCAAAAATTATTGTAATGTCCCAAAGGAAATAAGAATTTTTAAAAAGCATGCGAAATTCTACTCCTAACTGGGTTGCTAGGCTTGTTGTCAATGACACTTTTTAAGCTAGCTCTATTAAGAAAGCTAATTTGTTTGAAAGGTATTTCGTCGAAAATTCCACCTTATTTGATAGTTCCATGGTTCCCCCAGTTCTCGAGCACGTTAATCATTCTATGTCACCAATATTTTGTTTGTACTCGTACTGTGGCAATAGTCCCAAAAGATCTCAACATGTTTAAATTCGCTGGTCTGGCTGGTATACCCGCTATTATTCTGAAGAGATGTTCTTCCAAGCTAGCAAAACCATAGCATAGCTTTTTCATGTATCCTATTTTTCTGGGGTCATTCCGAGTAGTTGGAAAACAGCATTTGTTCAGCCATTCCCAAAAAAGGCCTAATCTTCGTCTCCCTCAAACTATTGACCGATAGCACTAACGTCTCTTCTTTCCAAGGTCACGAAAACGCTGATTAATTATAAGCTTAAAAAATATCTTGAGAAACGAAAGCTTCTTGATAACCGGAAGTACGGCTTTTGTAGCCATAGGTCTCACCGCACAGTAGAACCAATCTTTACATCGTTTTGAAGAAAATAAGATTATTTGACTTAATATTTCAAATTCATTTGATAAAGTCGTTTGGTATCGACAAATCCCTTCTTCGTTGCATTAGAAATTGTTTTGGAGGGTTCGAAGTCTTAAATCCACAATATAAATGCTGTTGTGCCACAGGGCTCCGTTTTGTCTCCAACTCTATTCCTCATTTATATAAATGATCGCCTGTTTGCAACTTTTAATTCAATTAATTGTTTCGCTGTCGATAGAACTCAGCACTCAACCTACACGTTATTGTACAATGGGGAATAAGAAACCGAAAGGAATTTAACGCTTCGAAAACACCAACACTGTCTTGTATCGTTAAAGCACCCCTTGCCACTATCTAGACACATGTGAGTTACAATTGCACGATGGAAATATCTCGATATTCTCGGTATGTGCATCAGCAACCACCTCTTGTAAAACGATCACATACGCGATGTCGCCAAATATACCGTAAGATGTATAAGGCAATGCAAGCTACAAAACCTATATACACACATATGTACGTCCAAAACTTGAATATAATTCCCATCTCTGTACCGATGCTGCAGTCAATTGCTTAAGCCGCTTGGGCAGTATCCAAAGAAGAGCTTCTAAAATGATTAGTGACATTAACATCATCAACTCATTTAAGTCACTCGAACATCGTCGTACAATTTCTTACCTCACCCTTTTTTACCGTTATTTTAAAGGACTAGTGAAATATAGTTTTATTCTTCCCCCTAACAATTTAATCGTATTACGCGTGCTTCTGGGAATATCCATCAGTTTACATTGGCCGTAATGTAAATCTCAATTAATCCAAAACGATGGTCTTTCGGAGAGGAACTGGTCCTTTGGCTGCAAATGAAAAATGGTACTATGGTGAAGATTTAATCGAAAATGTCAAAGAATACCAATACCTTGGTTTTACTGTAACGAGCAACCTGAATACCGAAAAGCACCTTGAGAAAAAGCTATCGGCTTCCAAAAACGCTGTTGGTACCGTATGGCAAAATATTTACGGAAATTCGGATCTCTCATTCAGCACCAAATATCGAGTTTTTACCGCAACGTCTCAGTCCATCATGTTGTATGCTGCAGAATCATGGGGCTGGCGCCCTTCGGAGACCACTGAAAAACTTCTCGATTCTTTTTAAAACGACAGTTTCGTCTACCGGACACAACACCAAACTATGTATATGCTTCTTATAGAAACTGGGTTATCACCACTGTACCTAAAATCACTTGGATTACATTTCAATTACATTGTTAAACTGATGAACAGCCACACCGATAAAATTGCTAGGAAGATTGCAGTATCAGTCATAAGGTCCCAAAGTTCATGGTTTGAAGAATGGAAAAATTTAGCAGACTCGTGTGAAATACCTTTCAGCTTGACTTTGGAAAATGTTACAGAGTGGAAACCTTTTCTCTGTAATTTATTGGAAAGCCTCCATTACAAAGCAAGGGAAGACAACATAGAGAAGGCGAGAAGCTCACTTCACAGAGAAATATATTCAAAACTCCAATGTGATTTAGGACAAGGCAACTATTTCAATGACAATTTTAGCTGTGAACAAATATCTTTCCTGTTCCGCGCAAGAGGAGAGTTGTTATCTTTAAACTTCATACCGCACCGCAATGACTTAGCCCTGATTTGCTCTATGTGCAATACCAACGAAAGGGAAATATAGTTCTTTTCATCGCAAAATGTCCTATTCTGGCAGAAAACCGACGACAAATATGGCAACAAAATATTTTAGAAGAAGTTGATCTTCTAGCGATTTTAAATGGGAAAAACTGGCAACAACTAGCACAATTTATTAAAATAGCAGTAAACTATAGAAGAAAAATAATAAGCTTTTAAATTTAAAATAAAAAATCAATTCATTTACAAAATTCAAATAAAAACATTAAGCAAGGCTATCATCTGGCTGACGGCCCCTCTGGCCATGCCTTATAAGATTTAAGTCAATTAAACATAATCATTTTGTAAATTTTTTTCTTAATAAATCAATAAATCTATCTATCTATCTATCTACATTGGCCGTACTATGAAGTACAGATGCTCTTTTTTAGCAGTACTACACGAATGTGGAATGCCTTGCCACGCTCTATCTTCCTCTGTCATTGCATTGTTCAAGAACTCAACATCAATGTAAACCGACATTTCCTTTCACAACCCTTCTTATTTTCCTAATGCTTAGACTGTGTCTTTGGCATATTTAAGGTACACAAAACCCTTGTGTGCGCTAATTATAAAACAAATCAAAATTGCGGTTTTTGATTTCAAAACACGACATTTATTTATTTTTGTTGTTTTTGATTATAAAGTAAAATCGAATTTCTTGTATTTCTCACGAAATTGCTTAACAAGTTCAATTTCTTCGTCTTTTGTTAAGCTGCAATCTTTCCAGTCTGTTTTTTCGTCACAATTTAAAAGATTCTCCGAGCAAAATACTTCTCTAAAAATACGTAACAAAAAGAAAGAGAAAATAGATCATCATCTTGTAGAAAATAATGTTAGAGATAATTTACCTTGCAAAATGAATTGGAAATTGCTTCATATTTTGTGTCATTAGTGCCGTCCGATCGGGAAGTTCAGCTACAAAATATGGTCCACGTTGTGGAAGTTCTGTGGGTTCTTTAATTTCGGAAAGTGAATCAAAGGTTATATTGTACTCCTCAGCTTTATCCTGAGATTGAAAAAGTTATAGATTGTTTATTTTTGTTTTTTAATGAAATTTCTAAAAATTCAACCTCAAAACCATGTTTAATTTTCCACGCATATCCATCATCGATACCCAAAGCATTTATTTGCAAATGTGAGCATTTGTAATTGCGTTCTGTAAAGCATACCGCATGACCTTGCTCTTTAAAGAATTCCCTTATGGCCTCCTTGAATTTCATCAACTCTGCCCAATCTGTGTCGGCTAGGAGAGCAGCCGATTGTATGTGAGTGATTGAGAGTATCAAAATGTGATAATCATTGATTGGTCCTTTAGCTAAGGCAAGATAGAAACTATCACCCACAGAAATTACTAAATGTTTTTCCACATCGGGCGATGATAAACAGAACCAACATTTTTCTAAAATCATTCAAAATTATTCATTGACTTTTGTTTGTATTGTAAATGTGTAGATTCTGTACCTTGATTGAAGGTGGGTCGTTGTCGTTTTTCCTGTCCATCGTGTCCAAATCCCTTGCGTCCTCGTTTTCTATTATCATTTGGATTTGAATTCAAGTCATAAAAGTATTGTTTTCCGTCGTCCTGTAATTTCAAAAAGAATCAAATTATTATAATTTCAAATTTACGGTTAAAAAATGTTAAAACTTTCCAATTGTTGTTTTCCTTTACAATCGTCAAAATTCATGCCTATAAAAGGACATGGTGTTTCGGTTGTGGTTTTTTGTATCAAATCAAGAACTCTCATCTTTTCAACTGGACATAAGCTTAAAGCGTAAACTGCTTTAAGTTTTTCCGCATTACCTACATTAGCTAAGGCTATAAATCTCGTACAAAGTTCGTACTGAGTTGTGCTATCACCGGGAATTCTATTTAAAAAAAAAACACAACATTTTTGGTTTGAGGTTCGGGGGAAGAGAGAAAATCCACCTCACCTGTAGGGTTTAGGTTCTTGGTAAACACCATTTAGGGCACAGAAGTGATATCGTGGTTTAATTTCCTTGGACAGATATGATATCAGCTTTGATGTGTTTTCCTGTGATTATGATAAAAAGATGGTTGAATTATTGCCATGATTTTACTTTCAAATTAAACGATATTTGCTTACTTGCTTTTCATCGATCCCATGAGGCCATTGAGATGTGATTAGAATATCGACTCCTCTGTAATCAGTGGCGGTGGTCTTATTAACCAAACATGAATTACGCACAGCGACGATATCTTCCTTGTTGAACGTATTCGGCCCAGATCCTTGAACCCCACTTAAATAGGCAATTTTAACTCCCGACGAAAGGGTATACAAACCTCTTTTGCCTATTAAAAGGGATTTAACACTATTTACTTATCTATGGCCAAGAAAAGAACACAATCATCTCTACCTAAATAAGTTAAATTGGAGCAAATATCGCCATCCTCTTCGATAGCATCATAGGACTTTGCAGTTTCTTCATTATTGGGGCCGAGTATGTAAGTTGGTACAGGTACTAAAAAGATTTTCTTATTATCATTTAAAACACTTAAATCAGTTTAATCACATACTATGTTTAAATCCATTTTTATAAGCAATTAATTCATCATTATTTGTCGAACTAAAGAATTCGCCACAACATAAAAGCAAATCGAATGGTCCCGCTTTTTTGTTAATAGATTCGACTCGGGTAAATAGTTGTTTGAAATTGCCATTGACATCACCGCTTACTAAACTAAAATGATTTATATTGAAAGAAAAATATTTGTAGTTTTATTTTTTATTAACGTACATTTTAATTTTTTGATCCATTTATTAGAAATGTTAATATTTTCGTTTGAGTTTCAAAAACGTTTTCGTTTTGTTGATGTTTTCTTTTGTTGACAGAAAGTTAGCGGACGTCAAATTGCTGTCATAAGTAGAAGAATTGCCAGACCAGAAGAAAAAATATAAGAAGGTACGTTTGTTTTGAATATTCAATTGCATTTTCAGTTACCGAAGATATTCAACATCATAGCCTTTTCACACCAGACCCAAAACCGAGTTTTCGGCAAAAAGTTTTTGAATATTTACACGTTTTCGTTTGAAATTTAAATTTTTGCAACCTCGATTATTATTATTTGTGAAAATAAAATGCATTCTGACCAATTGAAATTGATTTGGCTCAACTTTCCATTACCGCAGCACGAATTTCGAAACGCGGTTTTTTTTATTTGATAGATATGCACAAATAAATAATAATTATAGCAATTTTAGAGCGAGGAAACATTTATTTCTATTTTAAATTAATTTTCAAAGTTCACTTTTTTACATACAAAACACGCAAAAATGGTTGATTTTGACAATTCTTCCCTGTTTTTTGTTCAGTGTTGCCATACTTGTTTTTTTTTTCGTTGGAAATTTCTTTGTTTTTAGTGCTCAAATGCGAAAAGTACTTTGCAATACCCAAACTCGCACCCACCCCAAATCCTATAGTGAGCCCAGGCAGGGGGGTTGCAGGGGGGCAGCATGCCCCCCTTACATACCTAGCTCTTAGTATACCGTAGTATCAATTAAAAAAAACTTGTTTTAAGCTCAAAAAACGCAATACAAAAAAAGTAGGGTTAAGTCCGAAAAAGAAAATATTTTTTTTTATGACTTAACGGTGTTTCCTCGCCTTAAAATTTAAAACATGTTCTATTGAGACCCCTACCCAACTGTACAAAATCAGAACGAAATTCGTGCTGCGGTAATCGAAAGTCGCCCCATTGATTTTAATACATAAAAAGAAAGCTGAACAAAGTATGAAGATTTTTTAAAAAAATTTTAAATATCAAGCATTTATGTACATTAGAAAAAAACGTCGTTTTCTTTTGCAAATTTTTTAAAACTTCGAAAGAACGTTTTTAATTCCGTTCTGAGATTATATATTTTCATTTTTATTTCTTTACGAAGTGTACTGAACCAGCTGCCCCCAAATGGGGCCAATAATTCCTTATAATTATGGCCATTTTTTCTATTGCTACGCAGGTCTTGTTCCTTTTCGGTCCACAGTTCCGACAGTTACTCTGCGTCTTTTCTACCCCACTATTTTCATTTCTCTGCCATGTTCATAAGGTTAGGTGCGCACATGCAACTTTTTCGAAACCAAATATTTCGGTCGTTAGTTGCCAAACCTCGCGCACATAAGCAACTCCGAAAGTAATCAACGAAATAAACCAATACACAGGAAACATTTATTCACTTTTTCTATCTCATATACACGAAACAATATAGTTTCAAATTTGTCCTATTTTTTGGCTTATGAAAGAAAAGAGTAGATATACTGTTCAAAACAAACTTATGAGAAGGATATATTATTCTGCTCGTCTGGAAGTATCCTACTAACCCCGTCACACTTTAAAGAATCATTCGACTGAAATGTACTAATGCATGCCTACCAAAGAAACTATTTACTTGAATGTGGGCGCAGTAACGTGTATCATAGTAGGATACACACGTTTTTTATGGGTTTAAGCAACTAATAAATTTTCGCAATCAATGTATGAAAGAGAAAACTAGTGAAATTGAGATGTAAGGTGGTTCTCTTCTATCAGAATTTTTGGTGAAAGCAGAACCTTGATTAAATTTTTCTCTCCAACTTACAGAAAATTATTCAACGATTTAGTTGAATGTCCTCGCAGTTACCTATAATTCCTTTTGACACAAACTAAGGAATTGGTTTAAGGTGATCGTCTAGTTTGTGTCAAAACTCAAAACACAAACTAAAATGTTGCTCGAATGGGCGGCAGAATGGTTTCTGCATGTGCGCGGACTCTCATATAAGTCTATAGTGCTCAGTTTAGAGACCAAACAGTTTCGAATCAATAATATTACTCACCATGACCAAATTGTAAGTTTAATTAACAACACTATTTTATTGAAATTGAAACCTCTGTGGACAAGCATTCAACAATTTCAAAGTGAAATATTTCTAAAGACCTTACATAAAAAAGCTTCCTTAAAAGAAGTTCCACCTCTTTCACTATTCTTGCCAAAAGCCAACTCTTGTTTCTTTGCCTCAAAAATCTTTTTATTGAAAGAAACTTGGAACAGTTTCTTAATATTTCCGCTAAACATATAGAGGGGCTAGTAGCGTTGAGGAATAGATGCAATAATGCGAAGTTGGCTTCTAGCAGTACAAAAATGGCTTTGTTCGTAAATTCTGATCCAAGTAAAATGGTTTGTAAATCTCCACGTGCAACAGAATTATGACAAAACAATAAACCAATAAGGCACTCAAGTTTATGAACATATAAATAATTAATTGGAAACATCAACATTCATCTTGAGTTGTGTTTATATTTAATTCTTATGCCCTTCTGTGAAAATTCTCAGAAATTTTAGAAATATAAATTAGCCAAATGAAAAATTCCTTCGGATATATTCGAATAAAAGTCAAATCTCTGTACACAGTAGGATTTCACGTCTTTTATTGGCAGTGATTTTTCTGTGAATTTTGAATTTGTTATTCATATACATTTCCACTGCGTATTATGTATGATAGATTTTAAACACGGAATTTGTCAAATGGAACAAAACTTAACGTATCAAAATGTTAGTTAAATTCATCCAACTTTTTATGACAGCTGGCCAATGAAAACTTGGGGTCTCCATTGAACATTTCCGATGACAGGACTATCGGCATGTCATCAGATAATCCAATAGAGACCAACAATCCAACATCCAGTCCATGATCCGGTCATCGCAGTTTGGATTTTTCGAGCGGATCAAAATCCTGTCATCAAATTTGACGTTTGTGTTGTATGTAGTGGTTAGCGTCCATTTTCCACAGTCTTTTTGACATACAAATTTCATTTCGTTTAAATTGTCGTTGAGTGCGGTCATGCCTACATATTTTTAGTGTAGGTATATTAAGTGAAATATGTTTAATTTCTAAAAATATTAATTTTTAAAAATATTTATTTACCTAAATTCATTAATTCAAGGTAATCTTTACTAGCCACAGAACAGCTTCAAAGCTGTCGACCGACATCCTACAAAAATTCTTATAGTCTGCACCGTCCTCCCATAGTAAGTCCTTGAGTAGGTGCGCCTCCAAATCATGAAGTTCCCTTACTTCGAGAAATGGATTCACCCAAAACCTGTGTTTTCTTTTATCCTCTTGAATAGTTAGCTGTTTTAGTTCCTCCAGATTCTTAACCAGCATTAATTTTTTTAAAAGGGCTAATTTTTGTTTACTCAAAGGCATTTTTGTTTACATAATTTGTTTGAAATTTAAATTTGTAAAAAACAACAATTACCGACTCTAAGGGGTTTTGTATGAAATTTTTATACTCGCAGTTTAAGGCAGCTGCTTGCCGAATTTACAATTGAAAATTGAAAATTACCGACACAAAAGGTTAATCAACAAAAAAGTAAACAACAGATTAACCGTTGTGTCAAATGTGACATTTTAGGTTGCTCATGGCAAGACATAATATGCCCAGTCAAAAAAAAAACACTGGATTGCGGAAGAGAAGTTGGATTGGATTTTACTCTTGTGGAGCCTCAGGGAAAGCTTTCTCAAATATCAGAAAATTCACAGGTTAAGGTGAGCATACACGATTGGTTGATCTTAAAATATTGTCATATCTGTCAGTGAAAAACATGCTGATTTGTTTGTAAGAAATCTGACAACTACGTTGCTAGCTGTGAAAATGTCAACGGTGTAGTGTTGGAATTAATTTTCAAAAAATGTATTTAAATGTAATTGTAAGATGATATAAACTTTAAGGTATTTGATAATGGGGTACACACACATTTTATTGCCAGTTCAACTAATTCTTATCGTTGTCTGACAGTTTTGAAAATTTACTCTACCAAATATGGTAGATAGTTTTAATACATAAATGGTATAATTTGAAAAATATATTGTAATTGCAAGATCTACTAATCGTTTGCACGTCAAGGGGTGTTTTATGTAGTTGTACACCCGAAAAAGTCTCTTTCCAATATAGAAAATTGATTTTTTAGAACACAAATCGAAAATGAAGAAATCAATTGTACGAGTATTAAAGAAAAAGAAAACATATGAAACATTTGGTTTGATTATTTTTTATTTGATATAGCCTTAATCTTAAAGTAAAAAAATGATAAATAGAAGTATAATTTTTGAATGCAATTATTATAAGTGCACAATCTTAAGGCAGACAATTACAAAATTTAAAAAGAAATACAAAATTGAAGCTTTTATTTTGTTTGAAAAATAAACAAAATTATTAGGTTTCATGAATTTTGCAAATTAAAAATTAAACACAAAATATTTAAAATACATAGCTAAAAAAAGGTTGAAATAAGGAAAGGAATTATAGGAAATTGACAGTAGATATACCAATAAATATATCAACTGTCATTTAAGGAATTGGCACAAGAAAAACATGGTTTCTCTTTTTGTTTAAGCTTGTAGCTATACTTAAAGTTAACATGATAAGCAAACGGGACTAGGATAATTATTATTTTTAGTATCGTGTTTAAAATTAAGTGACTTATTTAATACGACTTATAATTGAAAATGTACAAAAAATACTAAAACTAGATATACAAAAATGAGTTAAAAAAGGAAATATTAAATGTAGTATCACAAATGGTCAATAAAATGATGGCGAGGTAAAAGTACCTTCAATGTACCTCATTCATAAAAACAATATAAAATAGATTCCCCAGTAGAACACAACTTTGCAGCACTCTGTCTAACTGTCTTGTTTTGATGTTGAGAAACCAAAGAAGCTAGTTATAAGAAAACCTAAGCTATACTAGATCATAATTAAGATCGTATTGAGAGCCTTGAAGTAGATTTTTTAGGTTTTATCCAGTCTATGAAGATACCCTTATTTTTATTGCCTGCGGAATAAAAAGAAGAAAAATATATAATTATATAAAAATAATTATGATAGATCTTAATAATTTGACTTACCACTTAGAACGTTGTGCTTATGATCAGCTCCGCATTTGGAGGTACAGAATCTTACAACAAGATCAAAAGGTTCCATGGCTGTTATTTTCAACTTTGGAATTTTTATTTCGTCAGATGAATCTGTTTGGGAAGAGCAAGGGGCATCATCATTTGAGACGATGGAAAGATCTTGACAACCGTCCCCCTTAGGTGTCAGGGGAGCAGTTGGTGGTAGTGGAGCGATTGGTGGTAAGGGCAGTGCTGGTGGAAGAGGAGCAACAGGTGGGAGTGGTGCTATAGGTGGGAGTGGCAGTGCTGGTGGAAGGGGAGCGACTGGTGGAAGCGGTGCTACTGGTGGAAGTGGAGCTACTGGTGGAAGAGGAGCAGTCGGAGGTAAGGGCAATGCTGGTGGAAGTGAAGAAACTGGTGGCAGTGGTACCACTTGTGGCAGTGGTGACACTGGTGGAAGAGGAGCAGTCGGAGGTAGGGGCACTGCTGGTGGAAGAGGAGAAACTGGAGGCAGTGCTACTACTGGTGGCAGTGGTGACACTGGTGGCAGTGGAAGTGCTGGTGGAATTGGAATAACATCGTCCTCACACGACTCATTGGATGTAGGAAGTGCTGGAGGCAATGGTGCTACTGGCGGTAGTGGAACTACTGGTGGAAGAGGAGCAACTGGTGGAAGTGGTGCTACTGGTGGAAGAGGAGCAATTGGAGGTAAGGGAAGTGCTGGTGGAAGTGGAGCAACTGGTGGCAAGGGCAACACTGGTGGAAGTGGCAGTGCTGGTGGAAGAGGAGAAACTGGTGGAATTGGAAGGACATCGTCCTCACATGACTCTTTGGATGAAGGAAGTGCTGGAGGCAATGGTGCTACTGGCGGTAGTGGAAGTACTGGTGGAAGCGGTGCTACTGGTGGAAGTGGAGCTACTGGTGGAAGAGGAGCAGTCGGAGGTAAGGGCAATGCTGGTGGAAGTGGAGAAACTGGTGGCAGTGGTACCACTGGTAGCAGTGGTGACACTGGTGGAAGAGGAGCAGTCGGAGGTAGGGGCACTGCTGGTGGAAGAGGAGAAACTGGAGGCAGTGCTACTACTGGTGGCAGTGGTGACACTGGTGGCAGTGGAAGTGCTGGTGGAATTGGAAGAACATCGTCCTCACACGACTCATTGGATGTAGGAAGTGCTGGAGGCAATGGTGCTACTGGTGGAAGTGGAGCCACTGGTGGAAGTGGTGAAATTGGCGGTAAGGGCAATGCTGGTGGAAGAGGAGAAACTGGTGGAAGAGGAGCAGTCGGAGGTAGAGGCAGTGCTGGTGGAAGAGGAGAAACTGGAGGCAGTGCTACTACTGGTGGCAGTGGTGACACTGGTGGCAGTGGAAGTGCTGATGGAATTGGAAGAGCATCGTCCTCACACGACTCATTGCATGTAGGAAGTGCTGGAGGCAATGGTGCTACTGGCGGTAGTGGAAGTACTGGTGGAAGAGGAACAATTGGAGGTAAGGGCAATGCTGGTGGAAGAGGAGAAACTGGTGGCAGTGGTGACACTGGTGGCAGTGGAAGTGCTGGTGGAATTGGAAGAACATTGTCCTCACACGACTCATTGGATGAAGGAAGTGCTGGAGGTAATGGTGCTACTGGTGGAAGTGGAGCCACTGGTAGAAGTGGTGCAATTGGCGGTAGGGGCAATGCTGGTGGAAGAGGAGCAACAGGTGGCAGTGGTGACACGGGTGGTAAGGGCAATGCTGGGGGAAGAGGAGCAACTGGTGGAATTGGAAGAACATCGTCCTCACACGATTCATTGGAAGTAGGAAGTGTTGGAGGCAATGGTGCTACTGGCGGTAGTGGAAGTACTGGTGGAAGAGGAGCAACTGGTGGAAGTGGTGCAATTGGTGGTAGGGGCAATGCTGGTGGAAGAGGAGCAACAGGTGGCAGTGGTGACACTGGTGGTAAGGGCAATGCTGGGGGAAGAGGAGCAACTGGTGAAATTGGAAGAACATCGTCTTCGCACGACTCATTCGATGTAGGAAGTGCTGGTGGCAATGGTGCTACTGGCGGTAGTGGAAGTACTGGTGGAAGAGGAGCAACTGGTGGAAGTGGTGCAATTGGTGGTAGGGGCAATGCTGGTGGAAGAGGAGCAACAGGTGGCAGTGGTGACACTGGTGGTAAGGGCAATGCTGGGGGAAGTGGAGCAACTGGTGGAATTGGAAGAACATCGTCCTCACACGATTCATTGGAAGTAGGAAGTGTTGGAGGCAATGGTGCTACTGGCGGTAGTGGAAGTACTGGTGGAAGAGGAGCAACTGGTGGAAGTGGTGCAATTGGTATTAGGGGCAATGCTGGTGGAAGAGGAGCAACAGGTGGCAGTGGTGACACTGGTGGTAAGGGCAATGCTGGGGGAAGAGGAGCAACTGGTGAAATTGGAAGAACTTCGTCCTCGCATGACTCATTGGAAGTAGGAAGTGCTGGAGGCAATGGTGCTACTGGCGGTAGTGGAAGTACTGGTGGAAGAGGAGCAACTGGTGGAAGTGGTGCAATTGGTGGTAGGGGCAATGCTGGTGGAAGAGGAGCAACAGGTGGCAGTGGTGACACTGGTGGTAAGGGCAATGCTGGCGGAAGTGGAGCAACTGGTGAAATTGGAAGAATATCGTCCTCGCATGACTCATTGGAAGTAGGAAGTGCTGGAGGCAATGGTGCTACTGGCGGTAGTGGAAGTACTGGTGGAAGAGGAGCAACTGGTGGAAGTGGTGCGATTGGCGGTAGGGGCAATGCTGGTGGAAGAGGAGCAACTGGTGGCAGTGGCGCTGCTGGTGGTAGAGGAGCAACTGGAGGAAGTGGTACCATTGGTTGCAGTGGTGCTACTGGTGGAAGTGGAAGTGCTGGTGGTAGCGGAGCAACTGGTGGAATAACATCATCCTCACACGATTCTTCTATCTTAGAAAGTGCTGGAGGCAATGGTGCTATCGGTGTCAATGGAAGTACTGGGGGAAGAGGAGCAACTGGTGGAAGTGGTACAATTGGTGGTAAGGGCAATGATGGTGGAAGAGGAGCAACAGGTGGCAGTGGTGACACTGGTGGTAAAGGCAATGCTGGGGGAAGTGGAGCAACTGGTGAAATTGGAAGAACATCGTCTTCGCACGACTCATTCGATGTAGGAAGTGCTGGTAGCAATGGTACTACTGGCGGTAGTGGAAGTACTGGTGGAAGAGGAGCAACTGGTGGAAGTGGTGCAATTGGTGGTAGGGGCAATGCTGGTGGAAGAGGAGCAACAGGTGGCAGTGGTGACACTGGTGGTAAGGGCAATGCTGGGGGAAGAGGAGCAACTGGTGAAATTGGAAGAACATCGTCTTCGCACGACTCATTCGATGTAGGAAGTGCTGGTGGCAATGGTGCTACTGGCGGTAGTGGAAGTACTGGTGGAAGAGGAGCAACTGGTGGAAGTGGTGCAATTGGTGGTAGGGGCAATGCTGGTGGAAGAGGAGCAACTGGTGGAAGAGGAGCAGTCGGAGGTAGGGGCAGTGCTGGTGGAAGGGGAGAAACTGGAGGCAGTGCTACTACTGGTGGAAGTGGTGACACTGGTGGCAGTGGAAGTGCTGATGGAATTGGAAGAGCATCGTCCTCACACGACTCATTGGATGTAGGAAGTGCTGGAGGCAATGGTGCTACTGGCGGTAGTGGAAGTACTGGTGGAAGAGGAGCAACTGGTGGAAGTGGTGCAATTGGTGGTAGGGGCAATGCTGGTGGAAGAGGAGCAACAGGTGGCAGTGGTGACACTGGTGGTAAGGGCAATGCTGGGGGAAGAGGAGCAACTGGTGAAATTGGAAGAACATCGTCTTCGCACGACTCATTCGATGTAGGAAGTGCTGGTGGCAATGGTGCTACTGGCGGTAGTGGAAGTACTGGTGGAAGAGGAGCAACTGGTGGAAGTGGTGCAATTGGTGGTAGGGGCAATGCTGGTGGAAGAGGAGCAACTGGTGGAAGAGGAGCAGTCGGTGGTAGGGGCAGTGCTGGTGGAAGGGGAGAAACTGGAGGCAGTGCTACTACTGGTGGAAGTGGTGACACTGGTGGCAGTGGAAGTGCTGATGGAATTGGAAGAGCATCGTCCTCACACGACTCATTGGATGTAGGAAGTGCTGGAGGCAATGGTGCTACTGGCGGTAGTGGAAGTACTGGTGGAAGAGGAGCAACTGGTGGAAGTGGTGCAATTGGTGGTAGGGGCAATGCTGGTGGAAGAGGAGCAACAGGTGGCAGTGGTGACACTGGTGGTAAGGGCAATGCTGGGGGAAGAGGAGCAACTGGTGAAATTGGAAGAACATCGTCTTCGCACGACTCATTCGATGTAGGAAGTGCTGGTGGCAATGGTGCTACTGGCGGTAGTGGAAGTACTGGTGGAAGAGGAGCAACTGGTGGAAGTGGTGCAATTGGTGGTAGGGGCAATGCTGGTGGAAGAGGAGCAACTGGTGGAAGAGGAGCAGTCGGTGGTAGGGGCAGTGCTGGTGGAAGGGGAGAAACTGGAGGCAGTGCTACTACTGGTGGAAGTGGTGACACTGGTGGCAGTGGAAGTGCTGATGGAATTGGAAGAGCATCGTCCTCACACGACTCATTGGATGTAGGAAGTGCTGGAGGCAATGGTGCAACTGGCGGTAGTGGAAGTACTGGTGGAAGAGGAGCAACTGGTGGAAGTGGTGCAATTGGTGGTAGGGGCAATGCTGTTGGAAGAGGAGCAACAGGTGGCAGTGGTGACACTGGCGGTAAGGGCAATGCTGGGGGAAGAGGAGCAACTGGTGAAATTGGAAGAACATCGTCCTCGCATGACTCATTGGAAGTAGGAAGTGCTGGAGGCAATGGTGCTACTGGCGGTAGTGGAAGTACTGGTGGAAGAGGAGCAACTGGTGGAAGTGGTGCAATTGGCGGTAGGGGCAATGCTGGTGGAAGAGGAGCAACTGGTGGCAGTGGCGCTGCTATTGGTAGAGGAGCAACTGGAGGAAGTGGTACCATTGGTTGCAGTGGTGCTACTGGTGGAAGTGGAAGTGCTGGTGGTAGCGGAGCAACTGGTGGAATAACATCATCCTCACACGATTCTTCTATCTTAGAAAGTGCTGGAGGCAATGGTGCTATCGGTGGCAATGGAAGTACTGGGGGAAGAGGAGCAACTGGTGGAAGTGGTGCAATTGGTGGTAGGGGCAATGCTGGTGGAAGGGGAGCAACAGGTGGCAGTGTTGACACTGGTGGTAAGGGCAATGCTGGGGGAAGAGGAGCAACTGGTGAAATTGGAAGAACATCGTCTTCGCACGACTCATTCGATGTAGGAAGTGCTGGTGGCAATGGTGCTACTGGCGGTAGTGGAAGTACTGGTGGAAGAGGAGCAACTGGTGGAAGTGGTGCAATTGGTGGTAGGGGCAATGCTGGTGGAAGAGGAGCAACAGGTGGCAGTGGTGACACTGGTGGTAACTGCAATGCTGGGGGAAGAGGAGCAACTGGTGAAATTGGAAGAACATCGTCCTCACACGACTCATTCGAAGTAGGAAGTGCTGGAGGCAATGGTACAATTGGTGGCAGTGGTGGAAGTGGAAGTGCTGGTGGTAGAGGAGCAACTGGTGGAATTACATCATCCTCGCACGATTCTTCTATCTTAGAAAGTGCTGGAGGCAATGGTGCTATCGGTGGCAATTTAAGTACTGGGGGAAGAGGAGCAACTGGTGGAAGTGGTGCAATTGGTGGTAGGGGCAATGCTGGTGGAAGAGGAGCAACAGGTGGCAGTGTTGACACTGGTGGTAAGGGCAATGCTGGGGGAAGAGGAGCAACTGGTGAAATTGGAAGAACATCGTCTTCGCACGACTCATTCGATGTAGGAAGTGCTGGTGGCAATGGTGCTACTGGCGGTAGTGGAAGTACTGGTGGAAGAGGAGCAACTGGTGGAAGTGGAGCAATTGGTGGTAGGGGCAATGCTGGTGGAAGAGGAGCAACAGGTGGCAGTGGTGACACTGGTGGTAAGGGCAATGCTGGGGGAAGAGGAGCAACTGGTGAAATTGGAAGAACATCGTCCTCACACGACTCATTGGATGTAGCAAGTGCTGGAGGCAATGGTGCTACTGGCGGTAGTGGAACTACTGGTGGAAGAGGAGCAACAGGTGGCAGTGGTGACACTGGTGGTAAGGGCAATGCTGGGGGAAGTGGAGCAACTGGTGGAATTGGAAGAACATCGTCCTCACACGATTCATTAGAAGTAGGAAGTGTTGGAAGCAATGGTGCTACTGACGGTAGTGGAAGTACTGGTGGAAGAGGAGCAACTGGTGCAAGTGGTGCTACTGGTGGAAGAGGAGCAATAGGAGTTAAGAGCAATGCTGGTGGAAGTTGAGCAACTGGTGGCAGGGGCAACACTGGTGGTAAGGGCAATGCTGGGGGAAGAGGAGCAACTGGTGAAATTGGAAGAATATCGTCCTCACACGACTCATTCGATGTAGAAAGTGCTGGAGGCAATGGTGCTACTGGCGGTAGTGGAACTACTGGTGGAAGAGGAGCAACAGGTGGCAGTGGTGACACTGGTGGTAAGGGCAATGATGGGGGAAGTGGAGCAACTGGTGGAATTGGAAGAACATCGTCCTCACACGATTCATTAGAAGTAGGAAGTGTTGGAAGCAATGGTGCTACTGGCGGTAGTGGAAGTACTGGTGGAAGAGGAGCAACTGGTGGAAGTGGTGCTACTGGTGGAAGAGGAGCAATAGGAGTTAAGGGCAATGCTGGTGGAAGTGGAGCAACTGGTGGCAGGGGCAACACTGGTGGAAGTGGCAGTGCTGGTGGAAGAGGAGAAACTGGTGGAATTGGAAGGACATCGTCCTCACATGACTCATTGGATGTAGGAAGTGCTGGAGGCAATGGTGCTACTGGTGGAAGTGGAGCCACTGGTGGAAGTGGTGAAATTGGTGGTAAGGGCAATGCTGGTGGAAGAGGAGCAACTGGTGGAAGAGGAGCAGTCGGAGGTAGGGGCAGTGCTGGTGGAAGGGGAGAAACTGGAGGCAGTGCTACTACTGGTGGCAGTGGTGACACTGGTGGCAGTGGAAGTGCTGATGGAATTGGAAGAGCATCGTCCTCACACGACTCATTGGATATAGGAAGTGCTGGAGGCAATGGTGCTACTGGCGGTAGTGGAAGTACTGGTGGAAGGGGAGCAACTGGTGGAAGTGGTGCAATTGGTGGTAGGGGCAATGCTGGTGGAAGGGGAGCAACAGGTGGCAGTGGTGACACTGGTGGTAAGGGCAATGCTGGGGGAAGTGGAGCAATTGGTGAAATTGGAAGAACATCGTCTTCGCACGACTCATTCGATGTAGGAAGTGCTGGTAGCAATGGTGCTACTGGCGGTAGTGGAAGTACTGGTGGAAGAGGAGCAACTGGTGGAAGTGTTGCAATTGGTGGTAGGGGCAATGCTGGTGGAAGAGGAGCAACAGGTGGCAGTGGTGACACTGGTGGTAAGGGCAATGCTGGGGGAAGTGGAGCAACTGGTGGAATTGGAAGAACATCGTCCTCACACGATTCATTGGAAGTAGGAAGTGTTGGAGGCAATGGTGCTACTGGCGGTAGTGGAAGTACTGGTGGAAGAGGAGCAACTGGTGGAAGTGGTGCAATTGGTGGTAGGGGCAATGCTGGTGGAAGAGGAGCAACAGGTGGCAGTGGTGACACTGGTGGTAAGGGCAATGCTGGGGGAAGTGGAGCAACTGGTGGAATTGGAAGAACATCGTCCTCACACGATTCATTGGAAGTAGGAAGTGTTGGAGGCAATGGTGCTACTGGCGGTAGTGGAAGTACTGGTGGAAGAGGAGCAACTGGTGGAAGTGGTGCAATTGGTGGTAGGGGCAATGCTGGTGGAAGAGGAGCAACAGGTGGAAGTGGTACAATTGGTGGCAGTGGTGCTACTGGTGGAAGTGGTAGTGCTGGTGGTAGAGGAGCAACTGGTGGAATTACATCATCCTCACACGATTCCTCTATCTTAGAAAGTGCTGGAGGCAATGGTGCTATCGTGGGCAATGGAAGTACTGGGGGAAGAATAGCAACTGGTGGAAGTGGTGCTGCTGATAGAAGAGGAGCAACTGGTGGAAGTGGAGCAACTGATGGCACTGATGTCACTGGTGGAAGTGGAAGAACTGGTGGAAGAGGAGAGACATGAGGAATTGGAAGAACGTCGTCCTCACAAGATTCATTTGATATAGGAAGTGCTGTAGGTAATGGGGCTATTGGTGGCAATGGAAGTACTTGCGGAGGGGAAGCAACTGGTGGCAAGGGTGCTATGGGCGGAAGAGGAGAAACTGGTGGGAGTGGTGCTACTGTTGGGAGATTCAGTGCTGGTGGTAGAGTAGTTACTGTTGGAAGAGCTAGTGCTGGTGGAAGAGGAGCAGCTGGTGGTGTAAGAGAATGGTCTTCCTCTAATTCAGGAATAACTGGTGGTAATGGTGCTGGTGGGAGAGGTGCGACTGGTGCCAATGGGGCTAGTGGTGGTAATGGGGCTTCTGGTGTGGTTATTGTTTCTGAAATGAGGTTCACTGGTGGAGGTGGAAGTACAGGTGGTGTGACTGGTGTTGGTAATGGAAGTGGGGCTGGTATGGGAGCTGGTAAAGGTGCCGTAAGTGATAATGGTGGTGATATTTCTGGCGGTGTGATTGTTGCTGGTGGTGGTAAGGCTGGAGTGGTGATGGCCGGTAGAGTAGCTGGTCCTGCAATAAAATTTAAATATATTATTTTAATAATATGTATATCCCTGAGCATTAAATTATTTTGTATGTGCCAGTGTTGTTAATGTATGTTGAGGTGTTACTGTGGTTGCAGTGAGTCATTGGTAAGGAAAATCAGGATTTTAATTTATCAAATTATAGCTTTGTTAAGAGATAAGTGTATTGAACTTGTGTTAAGATGTGGCCAAGTTCAATTAACAAATTATATATTGAACGGGGCCCATTATTGTGTTGTCCAGTTTATTTTGTTGTAGGTTTCTTCAATGTGTATTGCAAGTGTAACCATTGCTCATTGCGAACCTTACCTTGTTTTAAATTTTCATTGGTAGCCTCAATCTTTTGACCAATATTGATTGGTATATTTATATGCACATATGCATTCTTTACTTCTCTAATATTTTCATCTGAATTCGTCATTTAATAAGGGAGGAAGGTTATTTATTTATTAAAATTGATGAAAAGGGAAATGAAATTTTAGGTATTTTAATAAAATATAAAAACATATGTTTTATGATAAATATCCTTTATATGGTTCACGGATCGAATGTACAACTCATTCTTTTGCAATATTTTTGTGAGTACCATTAATTGTTGACAAACATATGTCCAGCATACTTCTAATGGTAATCAAAAATATTATGCCGTTGAACTTAATCAAACGTTTTAAACGTGAACCATAATTTATAAAGGCCTAATAATTTGTGTATAGACATTATTCTTTACCTTTTTCAGCTGGAGGTGGCGAAGAATCATCTTCCTCTGAGGAATCACAATTTGAAGAATCATCAACTTCATCAGAGGCTTCTTCTGACGATTGATCAAGCAAATCGCTTGCAGACATATAATTGCAGTTTGATCCTGAAACACACTTGCCTTGAGATTTGCTATAACAAGCTCCTTCTGGGCATTTGTAGCGTGTCTGAATGAAAGCGCCATCTATTTTATTACTGCATGTATAATATAATGAACAATCTAGAGGGGAACGGAATGTTCCAGGTTTGGAACAGGGTGGGAATTTATTCTCACAACCCGATGGATTATAAGTGCTTTTGTCAGAGATCTATTTAGGTATAACATATGAAAAAAAAAAACAAGTTGTCAATGCTATACCAAAACTATCTAAATGTATCTTTTGACACTTACCTGCGTCGGTATGCATTTGCTGTGATAAGAGCACCTCCTTGTCATCGGAGAGAATTGTGAAGAACCAGGGCAACAGAATACTTGTTTTCGAAAATCGTGGCCGTCATAGTCACAATAGTAAAACAATGAACAGTTAGATGGAACAGGAAAACGTCCTTGAGAGAAAATAATGAATTTTTGTACTTAGAGACCTTCTACACAAGGTATTGATAAACTTATCATTTAAAATGATCGAAATAGAATCATTCGATCTTTTTTGTTTGTCAAATGTCAAGTTTTTGAAAGGCTGACATTTAATGTTTTTCAAATGTCAAACTCTAAGAAACTGTATTTTTTGTTAAATACAAACCGAAATCAAAATAAACTTACCTGGTTCTGTGCAAGCAGGTACAATATCTGCTGGAGGGAATGTAATAAATCTTTGCTTGATACATTTCTTGCGTCTGTCATCGAAGATCTAAGAATAATAATGTGGAAAATATAATGATGCCTCTTTGCATTTTAGAAGAATATACTCACATGTAAGCTTGGGCATTTTCCAAAGATCACAGCATCTTTCTTGCAAACATAGTAATACTCCTTCTGCTCTGGGTGAGATTTCGGTCCTATATAATTGTTCGCACAACGTTTGTTCTATGCACAAAATATATCCCAATTAATAAATGTTTTTTCGTCATAATCATAAAAGTGATTATATCATAAAATAATATGATGACATTTTCCAACTTACATATTCACAAATAATTGGTCTACCACCTCCGGGGAAACTACGAAAAGCGCCACTACGTGCATCGTAAAACATTCCAGGTGGTGCAAAATGTTGCTATAAAACAATAATCAAATAATATCCATTACTTTTCTGTTACTGATTTGTATATTAAAGAAAAACCACGTTTTTTAACAAAATTATTTCGTTGCAAAGTCAAGGTGACAGATTAGCTTCACAAAAAGAAGAAAGAAATGTAATCGAACCCCAAAGTTTATTGTAAAAATACTTTACTTTGTGATAAAGCAAATTAATACTTTGTACTAACTGTTAAAAGCTATGCAATGTAATTTCATATTGTTTTTTTTTTCTTTGCGCTCTGTTTTATAAATAAAACATAATTGTACATGTGTATGTGTTTTTAAAATGTTCCAACCATGATATTAACGTTTTAATTTGCTTTGGAATGTTGAGATAATAAAAGAAGTATACATTTATTATTCAAAAGTAAATGTGTTCGAAAACATGCATTTTTGTTATTTTATGTGATATCTGTCAAAAAGGTTAAAGTGCTGTTAGAAACTCAATTAGTACATTTTATTAGAAATATACCAATGACACTTTGAAAGTCAACTTATCACATTTTAAATACATAGGTGAATGTAGGCAAAACATAAGAATTAAGGAGAAATGGGTGCGTTCTTTACGAAGAGGCAAATGTGAACGCCACTGTTCCAAACTTGTGTCAACTCTTATCCGTGATGAAAAGATCTGATTATTTAATTTGTTGGGTATACAGCGTACTAGAATTCACAACAAGACAATTTTATTCACGGATATTTGGCACTGAATGATGTTTGACATTTGTAATCTACATTTTCACTACACATTACACCAACCCAAAGCTGTCACAAATGCTTTGCCTGGGGATTGGTTTGAGCACAAAAGTAAAAAGTGTAAGGGCGCGGCAAAATATTAAGTCCAGGGATGTTATTAACTAAATTTTCACATATTTTAATTTTAAATGAAACTTACATCTAAAATTGGTGATTGCGAAACATATCTCGCATCGGTGCCATAGTTTGTGAGAAAACATTCCAAACTCACAAAAAGTGTGAGGAGGGAAATTCTAAAATCTCTCATGTTATCCCTTTATTTTTTATTAACCTCTTATGCGGTTTTAATTGTTTTGTTTGTTTCTTGAATTTATAACACAATCAATTATTTCAGTAAATCACTATCGACATTCTAGAATCACAAATAATTTCGTTTTCTTTTTAAAATTTATTTAGGAGCCCGTTTCCTATTCTCACGAAATGCGAATATTTTTAATGTTTTCACGAACTTTTTCGACTTAGGACCGAAAAGCAGAAGAAGCAATGAACTGCCTTCTGCAACTTCTCGTTCGATTATAATGTTTTTCGAAATTGTGTCTGGGGTTTAATTACGAAAATCTATTTGACATTGGGTCTTGAGATCGTGCTTTGTTCTGAATTTTTGTGTTTTATTTTTTTTTGTCATGCAACAAAACATAATTAAGCACCCAAACAAAAGATTGGTGAAAATCGAAAAGTTAAAATGGAGAAATGCAGACAAGAAAAGAAGGCTATCAGAATAATTGTTTTACTTTTTCTTTTTTTTGGTTCACACACGTTTGTGAAAATGTTTCGTAAAAAAAGAAGAAAATTGTAGGCATATGTTAAAACTATGCAGATTTTTACAAATTATTTTTTATCAAAACGTTCGTTGCTAAGTAAATTCGCACCTGTTCGGGGAGCGTATTGAGATACCTATACGTATGTTTTGATACTCTATCAATTGAAAGTTTGTTTTCTTTTTGGTTTTTAAGAGTGCATCTGACATTGATAATGGAAATATGACAGAATCTTAAAATTGACCTAGACCGTGCGTGACTATATTTAAAATTTGGTAGACTGCATGTGTTCCGATACTCTTATTAAAAAGAAAATGTTTTAGTGATATGTAATCGTATGTAGAAATTGTGGTTTATTTGGGTATTTGATTTTAATCGAAAAAACTTATTTAGGTTTTAGAATGTTGTTAAAATCGTATTGACAAATTGTAGTTATTGGCTAATACGATAATATAAATTATCGGATAAAATTGTCTGGAATGTTTGCATTACGAAACAGACACGTGTTTTGAAAACATGTTATCTTAGAAATATGAAATAAAACACGATAAAACAAATGTTGTTTGACATCAAGATTATTGCTTTTTAGCGGAATAAAGTAGGTAGATGTTGTGCCGTTCTTTTAATTATTGAAAATATTAAGCAGTAGCAGCTTTGATCATCATAAGCATTGTCTTCACATGAGTTATTGTTAGTTTAGACTTGGCAGTAGTTTTGCTGATTCTCCTTGAAGAGTTTCAACCATGAATTTACCGTAGAATTATTGTCTCTGGCTTAGAATTTCTTCCACTATTGGCCTACTAGAAATGGACTCCTAGTAGCCAACTTCTCGTTGATGTCATCTATCCGTCAATGCTACTAGCGCTTTTGGAGATTCAGCGGAAATAAGGAGAAACGTTTGGAACTTGACTTTTGTATATTGTTTGTTTTGTTAAACTTCATAACAAAAGATATCCTTAGTTTCTCTCAAAAAAAACTTGTTATGACCTAGAAAAAAGGTGTCTTAAAATGAATTATTATTCTTTTCCACTAAAACCTTAAGAGGGGCAAAATAGCTAAACTAGCTGCATTTTCTATGGGATTATGAATCGAATAACAGTCCATATCAGGTATGTGAATGTCTTCCTTGCTTTTATCGTTTTTTAAAGGGGAGATGGCAGTTACAAACAGGCCTTGATTTATGACTCAATTAGCGCTAGATGAGAAAAGATATGACATGACATATCAGCCTGTCATCGTTAGAGCCATTTTGTCGCGTTCAGAAAGGAAACCAGGATCGTAAATTGTCAGGAGAAACTTATCACAGTATGTATAACAGTGACATACTTAGTTATCGTTGCATTTAACTGACAAACATGTAACCTTTAAATACGTTATGCAAAAAAAACTTGTCAGATAAGTGTGACAAAATTGTAGAATTGTCACTTGTCAATGTTAAATTAGGGCCTAGATCTTTGAATTTCAGTTAGGAAAACATTTTACAAGATGGTAGTTATTGCACCCTTCATTATTCTTTCGCGTAGCCCCACAAAAAAAAGCTCAGCTTTGTCAAATCGCATGACCTTGACGAGAAATACCATAATGTGCCGTAAGACAGACCTTATTCCTGAGAACGAGGAGGAATCGACACATTCGGGGGCAACACATTGAACATTGATACACATATGTATCTGTAACCAATCCAGTCTCTTAAAATTTCTTCATAATTTTGCCAATTTCTTGCGTAGTTGGACGATTATGTAAACCATAATCTCTTCTTAAAGCACGATATGTGGCTGTGGCAGAATCACCATTTTTGTAGTAGGTTTTAACAATTTGTATGCGTTGTGCGATAGTTAAGCGATCCATTTTCGTAAATGTCAGACTTTCAACTGAAAAACAAAAATTGGTTTAACAACTTAGTTTGACAGATGTCGAATTCCAGCCCTATACTTTTAAAACCGCAAAATTGATAACCCGTTATTTTATATTTTTTTCAAATGTTTTTGGACCACCTTTAGTTTTAACTTTTAAAATAAATGTTTATATTCTCTGTCATCTCTCGAGAAAATTGTCTTCCAATGAGTCTACAAAAACATTTGTTTTTAAAGTCTTCCCACCGTGTAGACAATTATCAATTGGAAGATACAAAAAAATTGTCTTATATTTGGATAAAATCAACCTACCGTATAAACGGACAGTTTTGGTAATTGTCACCCAGTGGGATGCTATTGGAAGACTTTTGACAGTTCAGCCAATATTGGAAGATCTTTCAATCGTATATACTTAGCTTTAGATTAAGTATGTTCCCAACATTGAGCAAAACTTTTTTTTGACAATTGTTGCTTTACTTTCAAGAAATAAGAAAAATATCCAAAAATAATCAAAAAACAGGAAAAAAGTATGGCAACTGAGAGATATGTAAATGTTTATTTGAATAAAGTTATTGTAAAAGGAAATTGGGTTGAGTCTGCATGAGCACCATTTTAATCAGCCATCATTAAGTCCAACAGATGAAAGTGAGAAGTTTCACAAGAGATCAAAAATAAACATAAAGTCAATAATTATCCTTAGGTCAATAATTATCAACAAAGTCTATAGCGATAAAGACATCATTTTGTATATCTACTCCTACATACATTTTTCCACTCATATGCATTGAATTGACCTTGTTATATAAAATTACAATGATTGTCTCCAACGTAACTTACAAGACTTTTCGTTTTCATGAATGAAAACAAAATTTCAGTTAGTTAGCGGCTTAAATTGGCTTATTGCATTTTTGTAAAAAAAGTTTTTGACCATTCATTCACTCAAATTTTTTATTTGGTGTCTTATTACTTTACGTTTAAAATTGTCGCCTTCATTGCATAAGATAAGCATTGTTTTGTCATATTTAAATTCATACGTTTGAGCCACCCGTCAAGCGCACGAAAATCTACAAGTGACCAATTAAGAATTATATTTAAATAAATTAAATCTGGACTCATATTTCATTTTCCGATTTTTTGTTTGTTAATTTTATTTTATGGCTTATGTAACTACATTTGTATGAAGGTATATGCTGTGCACAGTTTTCTTGTTTGTAATCCGATATACATTTCCCATGACATTGTTCATTTAAATTCTGCCAGCAATGCCAAAATTTTACTATGCAATTTGTTTTTGCTGGTGAAACAATCCATATCACAGAAAGAAAAATAATAAAGTTTTCAATTGGACATCCTAAAGCTTACACATTGTAACATTTTATTGTCAAAAAAAAAACAACGATAACGAGAAGTCCCTCTTTCTCAAGATGAACTCTAGAAATCATTATAAGTAAGTTCAAAATATTGAAGTGCCATATTTTTCACAAATATAAGTTTTTTTTATTTATAACCTCAAACTCATCTCAATGGAATGGTATGAATTGGAAAACGTTTATCTCTGGGACGTGTCAAAATGATCATTCCGAAGGTTGTGTTAACACTTTTGTTAGCAACCAAAAAAATAAATAAATATGCTTGGAATGTAACTATACCAGCTTTAAAAAAAAGTGAATCACATAATAGATCGTGATTATCACAAAAACATTATTTTGAATAAAAAAAAAAACAATTAATTGTGCGTTTCAGAAAAATTCAAATTCTTTTGAATTTGATGCGTAGTATATGTATAATGTTAACGCCACCTTAAAAGAGTATAGAAAATGTGATAAATATCCCATTTTGATTTTTCTGTGATAGAATCTTGATCAGATTGGACTCACTTCAGGTGTCACATTCCGACGTCTTATGTATCGCTTTCAGTATTTTTGTATTTTATTGTGATAATTTGATAGTTCCTACTTTACTTCAATTACTACGCACCACGTGTACGAGCAAGATTAAATGTTGAGACGTAGAATGAATGAATGTAAGTGCCTTAGTTCTGAAAACTGTCAAAAAGAAGAAGAAATTTGACAGCACATTAAGGTTTCAGACATTTCAAAGTTAATTCTCTTATTTATTTACATTGGTTAACACTTTTTTTTACAAAGCAATCTTTTAACTATTGAAGAAAGTTTAATTCTTAATTTCAATAGCAATAACAATTAGGTACTTACTTCTAAACACACCATATTCACTTTAAAAGCTCATCACTTTTAACTTATCTCCAAGAGCTAAGTTGTGGATTATTACAAATCGTTCCTATTTGGCATTTCAGCAATGATTTGAGGAACAATGATGGCATCCCATTGTCAGAAATCCTAAAGCTAGTCATACACGACAGAGCCAAAGATCCAAATGGACCTGAGACGATCCAAAATCGACCGTGTGTGGGAAAACTGAGATGGCTCGGTTTGGCTCTGCCGATGCAACCCCTTTTTATTTTTATATTTTACTATTTTGGCCACGTTTTTCTGCTTACAAGTTGTGTAATTTTAACATATTTTTCTGAACACATGAATGGAAATTTTCAATTGATTTTATAAAAACTCTTTTCTATGTTGATTATTATCCAGCTTATCATATTTTTGTTTGTGCTCGAAATGAAAAATATACAAGTAATAAATCTGCCAAAGTTGCTGAGGCTTGGTTGGGTATGCCGTATAAATTTGAACCGGGTCCAAATGGCTCGGAGCCCCTTGGCTCGATTTGCAAGGAATCTAATAAAAAAAAAGAAGAAAACCTGTCAAATAAACACAGTTCTAAAATAATAAAAAGGCTTCGTGGAATAACACGCGCGTCTGGGAATAATTGTTCAAAAGAAAATAACAAAGCGCCTTACCAATAATCAAAATTAAAGCTCACTTAAATATTTAACTGGGTTTTAAATATTTTGCCATACCAATAAACATTTTAATAGTTAGCTAACGCCCAGTTAAATTTTATTTATGGGAAACTCAACTATAAAAGGACAGTTAAATTAAACTCCATGGTTTGCACTGTCATTTTGACAGCATACGCAACAAATACTTTTCACGTCACAAGAGTTGAGATTTGTTGTGATTGTTGTCTGCTGATTGTTTGCGGCAATATTTTATAAAAAAGTAAGTCGAATAATACTTGTTTTAATATATAATTGTTATGTTCTAATAAATATCCATCATTTTAGAAATGGCTGAAAAACAAAATTTAAAACGGAACAGATTGTCAAATTGGACGATGGCAATGAAGTAGCTACTGGTCGAAGCAGCTAGACCACTTGCGGATGTTATAGATTCAAAGCTAAATGATGGCAAGTCATTAAAAGCCAAAGCTATAGCCTGGCAAAATATTGCTGCACCGTTTCAGGCAAGTGGCTTTGAATTGACGCCGAAACAAGTACGGGACCGTTGGAGTCGCTACAAGCAGGAGGCGAGGACCAATTAAGGTCAATTTAATCGATCTCAGAGGGAGACCGGTGGTGGAAAACCTCCTGAGGAACCTCTTGAGATCGATTATGAAATTGCTGAAATTTTCGCTCTGGATTTTGTGGAAGATACCGCAGAATTTGATTGCGATGCAATATGGCAAATTGTTCTTGTCCATTCAATGCTGTCTTGTTGATAGAGAATGTAGTAGATATTGTAATAGAAGGCTAATAGTAAAAAAACGTGTTTATTTTGGCTATTAGTATACACGAAAATTAACTCGCTGTAAAAATTTAACTCAACGATACCTAAACCTGTGTTTAGCGATTTATTATTGGTAAGGCCCAAAGAGTTGCGCGTTAAGCTCACGCCCCGTATAATAGATGACTATGGAATAACAATTACCAATTAAGAAAAAGAACACACCAGGAAGGTACAATTTATTGACAGCAATCAGTTTAACTAAGAGACAGTTGTTGAGATATGGAACGGTCCTTTTGAAAATAAAGCCCATTTATATTGAAGTATAGAATGTAGATATTTATTCCATAGAACCTAAACTCTTAATTAAATTCTTAAATATGTTTGTATAAATGCAATTGAAGAAATACTTGATTTATTTCCAGTACTCAAGAATGTTAAGGAATGCTTAAGTATTATGTATGTATCTATTTTCTCCATTTTCTTTTTTGTGCATGAATATAAATTTAATGAAAAATAAATATAAGTTCTTAAAAATATTGAAAGATATTATTTTTATTTTCTTCTTAATTTGGATTGAAAAAAGTTCCATTATCAATCACAGGTGCAAACTGTATGAGCTTCTAAGTAGACAAAAACTATAAACTATTCTTATATATAAAATATAAATTGACATATAAAAAGTTAAGTTCTATAAAAATAAAGTTTATATTTGGTTTAGGTTTTAGTACTGTTCGTGTTGGTTCGGGTTATTTACAGAGTTTAGACGTTGTGGTTGTCACCTTCCTCGGAAAGACTTCGTAGCGATCTGGAAGAAATGTCAAATTAGAAGATCTGTTTGATTATGTTTTATACTTTCATAACAAAATAAAAAAAACGCACAGTAAAAATCCATTATTTTGTATTTCTTTTACTTTCCAAAATTGTAAGCCCTTGGTTTTAAAGAATGAGGAGTTTAATGTCTTGGACAATAAACAAATGGACCTAATAAATTGAATTCATTCAAATGTTTGTTCTACTGTACACATGATTAAATTCTGACACTATCGTGGTGAATATAAGGGGCTTTAAATATTGCTTAAATTTGTTACATTATCTTGGATCGAAATTTCAGCATACATTTTTTTGAAATTTATCAAATCATCAGAGTATTTCAGTCAATAAAGTGTCTACAAAAATACATTGATAACCATCCTTATTTCTTATCCTATTATTGACCTTTTTCATAAAGTTATTTTACTTGAACTCACCTTGATCTTTCAAACAGCGAGGGATCTGTATAAATTGGTTCGCTAGGATCATCAAACTGATTATTGTTGCTCGAAGAATTATTTCGTATTGGATTCATCACAGGAATTTGACACATCCTAGCTAAATTTCTAAATTTAAAAAGAATTTGTTTTATACAATTAGCAAATATCTAAATTATTTGCAATACTTACCCAGTAGCAAAAGTTTTTTGTAATCCTCCACCAAACATTGACAAATTTGGTCTGAATTGACCTGATCTTCCAGCTGTAGATCCATTTCCGTTTATCTGACCAATTTCACTGAATCTTTCGTGAGTTCTGATCGAAGATGGTGTAAATGATGTCACAGGTGAATTGCGATCGGCAATTCGATTTTTTGACATAATTTTCCAATAGCGTCTAACAAGTAAATACAATAAATATTTTTCAAATAAGAAAACTTAAACAATTTTACCTATAAGCCAATCCAGAAACAAGACTAATACTCATTAATAAAATCATAAGCAGAACAACAGCTGTGAGAAGACCATGGTATTCCGATGGTGATAAACAGACTGTCTCAACTGGGGCAACTAATTTCCTTGGATATGAATCCTTTTCAATTTCTTCTCGTGTTTCAAAAACCTACAAAAAGGCAGTTTTAGAAATTAAAAAACAAATATGTATAAAAGAAATCAAGTTTATGATAGATATATTCACCTCTATCATTTCTCGAACTTGCTCTGGTTCTTCGATCTCGATTTGTTCACTTTTAGCCTCATCAATTTCTGTGATTGCTGAAATGTGTATTTCAAGTAATGACTTTGCTTTCTACACACAAAAATATGTACCACTACTTACTTTTATTAAATTCACCACTATTTAGCACAGTTGAGTTTTTCTCCTCATTGCTGTTGTCTTCAATCAAATCCACCTCGGTCTCATTTAAAGATCTTCTACGACGTCCAAACGAGGGTTCCTGACGCCCAGACGGCCCAGGACAATAAGCTGGTTGGCAGCCTTCACGGCACGATCGGACAGTTGCTTCAAACACCAAGAAATTTGATTCAGGAATCTTAAAGGCATTAAATCTTGCTTCCAAAGTATCACCGTCTCGAAGTTTATCAAGCTCAGGGAAAACATAAGGATCCACCGGACATCTTAATGAGTACATTTTATATTGATACTGATTTTTAAAATCAATATTTTGTATTTACCCAAATCGATCAATAAGTTGTATACTCCTTCCAGAATATGGATCTCTGGCAACAACATTTGTAGCAAATATATCTGTCACATGATTGTAGCCATCTTGAGCCTCCAAACGGAACGTCAATGGATCTCCTACAGCTATTGTTGTCGTAGGTCGACCTTGATAAAGAATCATCAGTCGAACCTTTGAACTGAGGGTGTTTTCAGCTGGTAGATATTCAATCGGGATGGGACTTCCAGATCTGTCAGAATTTGGGAGGCTTTTGTTTATAAACCGAAAATATTTTATACTTAATCGGGAGGATCCATCAAAATGAATTTTGTCTTTTCTTCATTTCATCATTTGAAAAATCATTTTTTAGGAAACTCACCATGTGTTGTTTTATATAATTATTATTAATGTGATAACTCTAAAAAGTGGTGGATATAATTTGAAAGAAATATTTCACGGATAACTAAAAGTATGCAATGAAAATTGATTTATTCGCCAATGTTTCGTATCGAGTAGAATTGCCTTATAGTTTTAGGCTTTTTATATGTAGCGGTGGAATAAAAGTTTTAAATTTTCATTTACATACCTATAAAATTAGACTTTTTTGTTAATATAACAGGTGACGGGTCAAATTGAGCCCCAGCTTAGATGTCACCTGTCACAACCGTTTTCTGAGATTATCCTATTAACCTTTTTCATTTGTTCTGTACCCGGCATGACTTAGGTTAAATAAAATTCTTTTTCTGCAACCTTGAGGCCTGGAATATTTAATGTCAAACTGGCGACATAGTATGTCACTTTTTATAGGTCATATGTATAAAAATCAAATAAAATCATAAATAGAAAGTGACAGCTGAACAGATAACAGTATTATTGATATTTAATTATGAATGATACGCTGGATCAGAGAGTTTCTTTCGATTTTGACAGATAACATTATGACACTTAAATAACAGATAAAATGAACAGTTCCATTTTTAATGTGTATTTAAAAAATGGTGTCAGCATAATATGTATTTAACGTTTTTATGTCAGTTACCGATTTAAATTAAAAGTCAATTGATATTGTCACTTTCTATAAATTATAAAATTCCTAAAATCTCTTAAGGTTGTTACTACGCCATAACAGTATTGTTACTGCCAGTAAGATTGATATAATAAAAGACTTTTAGAAAGTCAAAACCCAATGGCGGTATAAGCTGAGGCTAAAAAAGCAATTCATAGTTCAAAAACTAAAACAAGAATATAATGTTTCCAGTCTCTATTAACGAATAAATCACACATTAGCATCACGTACTTAATTTAAAATTCAACCTTCTTCTAAGAGTTATTTTTTAAACCTTGCTCCGCTTTCCCAGATCTGATCTGATCATGATAAATTAATGTCATCATTTACAACATCACCTAATCAGATGTTCTACTTTATGAATCCACCACACATGAGCCACAATTAGCTCTCTGCTAGAATAATCTACAATCTACAATCTACTCCGACATCAGATACTATCATCTATCATTATTTGAAATCACTAGATTCTAGGTCCAAAAAAACACCCCCACCACCCACACGTATAAACCGAAAATCATACCCCGCTCCAATGTATCCCGATGTGACAACAGCTTCGCCAGGACCTCGGAACACACAGGTCAAGTTGTAGCGTTTATCTCGACTGGTCTGAACGTTGTCCGAGAATTGCACTACCACAATATTCGTGAGTGTGTCTCCATACTGCAAACCATCATTCCAACAACAACCAGAATAACATAAAAGTACAAAATTAGCGCAACATTACTATGCGATTAGTTTCGGACGCAAGCGAAGAGCGAATTGATTGTATCTCTTACCCGCTGTGTTCCGCAATCCGGATAACCTTGTGGACCACTGATACGCAGCACGTTCACAGTGCCACCATTGCCACGGAAAAAGCATCTGTAATAGAGAAGAAAATAATGATAAATCGATTATAAATTCGTACCCGATGAGCAATGGACGTCGTCGTCGTCAGTGCTGCGGTCGACGATGACAAACCTGTCGTAAAATCCGTAGGTGTAGATGCGGCCAATGAAACCCTCTGGTGTACGTATGGTGAATTCCATTCCTTCTTCGTTGCACGTCTGTGAAACTAAATAGACATAGAAATGCAAATAATGGATCATGGTAATGGTAATGGTAAGTCCTCGAAAAAGCCATCAATTACCGTCTAGGCATTCGCCGTCGCTGCGACCCGCACTGCGCTCGTAAAAGTCATAATTTGCCGGATCGAATGTGTTCGGATCATGAACATCCAATTCGCGGGAATCGCGATCGCTGAGCTCACAGTTTGGTAGATCCCGTTCGTCGTAGGTGGATGCTGCGGTATCTCTGTGTCAAAGATATAGATGCGCCATGCGGATCATGTGACCATGTGAATGGGAATTGCAATAAACATATATTTACTTCATACGTTACCTGTAGTTGAAGCTCCTACAGATGAAGTCCCGGGATTCAATGCACTCACGTTCGCATTGGATTAGCGAGGGCACGATCAAGGCTCGCCGAACAAAGTGTCGTCGCATCTTGTGCCGTGCTGCCACTTGTTTGAAATTATCGTTCTCGTCACATCTCGTACTTGGTGGTCTAGCTGATCCACCACCAGCAGAAGGACCGCTGCCGTATGGCGGTGGCCCACCACCACCGCCACCACTCGGTCCACCGAGCGCTTCTGGCGGAATTTGATTGATAGAACTGCCACCGTATGGTGGACGACTATAGGGACTCTCATATGGTGGATAGGCACCAGCACCGCCACCACCTCCTCCACCACCGCCTCCAGTTCCGCCAACATGACTACCAGGTCTTCTGTAGCCTCCATCAAATTCACGATCGTAGGGGGGAATGTATGGGGGTGGAGGGCGATCACCATACCGGTCGTCATACTCTAGGTCATAATAGGACGGGGGCGGAATACGATCATAACCTGAATAAGATGAAGTGTATTTAGAAATAAAATAGGTTCCAACAATATTAATTTGTTGCTTTATCTTTTTATTATAAAACAATATTTGTTTTTGACAACAAACATATTAGAAAGAAGTGTTTCAATCAAGTACATAACTTAAGACCTTTTGAGAAAATTTTTGATTGCTTTACAGTGCAACTTTTTACAGCAAACAAGAATGCGTAGTAATTTGTAAAGGCCCTACATAAATTGGAGAAACTTATGTTACCTGTTAACAGCAAAAATTGACAATGAACGCTTTGTTGAACTGACAGTTAATTGAATCAAAATCAAGATCTTATAATTCAAAAAGATTAGTTCGATTAAGTAATGTGTTGTAAACATAAATCTATTAAATAATCCGTTTTAACAAAAGAATTTGTTTTATAGCAGTAAAAACAGTGTGTTTAGTGTTATTTTTCCAAACGATTTTTACGTATGCATTAGCAACTCAATTCCGTTTCACAGAACTGAAGTGCAACCTTACCTTAACATTATTTTGACACACATGCTATGTATGTCTGAATGAAACCATTGGCAGTGGTTGATGTTTTGTATTGTGACATCATCATTTGATTTTATATTCTTAATTAGGTAAAATATTTACTTTACCACCTCCTAATGTCAAATTTGAATAGATACAATGTATGAATGTGAAAACCAGATACCGAATTTTTTATTTTTGAAATTTTACATGATGATGATAGTGAGGATGACAAATCATTATAATCACAATTGGCACATGATTTGAAGTACAAAAATCGATTAATTTTGATTTGAAGTTTTTGTACATTCAGGTACAAAAGAAAATGACTGCATTCAGACCAATTATCAAAAAAGACAGAAATGAAAACGTAATGAATGATATTGGAGTTGTCATTTCTTCTAGACACAGTATACAATGATTGATTGTTTAGTCTATAATTGTGTAAAGTCTGGCCTTTAATTAGCTACTTCTTACCTACCTGCCTTTTACTATTATCCATATTCTAATGTTTTATTTATGTTCTTAATTTAAACAATATAAATAATAAATTAAATACGTTTATAATAAACATTTTTGTCTGAAACAAAATATATATTTAAAAAAAACATTCAAACGACTTTTCTTTTATAAATTAGACAAAAAGTGTTAACAACTGTTAAAAGAATTATTTATATGTGTACTACTCTAACTACCCGTGACACTCACCTGCCGGAGGTCTTCTTCCCCCACTGCCACCAAATCGATCTCCGTTACCGTATTTATAAATGTCAATTGGAAAACGATCCGTGCCTACTGGAAAACGATTGGGAGATGTCGGGTATTTTCCAGTTGTTGGTGGTGGTGGTAGAGGGTATCGTTTACTTGAATCTGGTTCTGGTCGTCGAGCATTCAAAATTATCTCATCTGGAGGGTATCTTTCATTTTCTGGGCCGTAACGTGATGGATGTCCTCTGGGTGCATCTGGGGGATATCTTGAATCGAATGATGATGGTCGGTAACGACGATCGGGGAATATACTTTCGGGAGAATCTCTTCCCGGATAACCAGGATCTCTTGGTGGATAACGGCTAGGGGGATATCGTGATGAATATCCATCATCTGGATAACGGGATCCAGCTGGATAGGGACGATGGTATATAGGACCATCCCCGGGTGGATATGGTCTTGTGTGGGGAATATCTCTATCCGGCAAACCATTGTCGGATATTACGGGATAACGATCAATAGGTCGATGTGGGGAATAACGATCACGATCTCTGCTAGGTGGATAACGTCCTTCATCCAAGGGGTAACGGTCACGATCACGATCACGATCTCCAAACGGAGCTGTAGGATATCTGTCCCTTTCGAGATCAACAGGATATGGATAACGATCAGCGTACTGATCGCGACTTGGATAACGTTGTGGAAAACGATCAGTACTCGGATATTGACCTTTACCGGGATAACGTTCATCATCCATGGATGGATAACGTCCTCGGTCTGGTAATAAGGGGTCTCTATTTGGTCCACTTGGATATCTCTCTCGATCAACATAGGGTTCTTCTCCAGGATAACGATCCCCCATTGGTGGTGGATATCTATCAGAACCACCACCTGTAGGTGGGTAACGATCAGGATAACGATCGCCACCACCATTTATAGGATATCGATCACCAGGTCCAGTTGTGGGATATCGATCATCTACACTCGGTGGATACCGATCTCCAGCCGAGGGGGGATAACGATCACCACCCGGATAGCGATCGCCTCCTGGATAACGATCTAAAATACGGTTAATTGTTAGAAAGTGCTCTCTAATTGCAACTCATATTGAAATTAGATTTTAAATCTTGATTAGAAACATGTTAATGTAAAGCACCATTAAATTGCATGACTTACCGTAATCAGATTCCGGATAGCGATCATAAGGCTTTCCAATATCCCCAGCATGTGGATACTTGCTAGAGCCTCCACCACCTGTTCCACTAGTGCCAAACCGATCATCGGTATTTTTATCTCTGTCTGATGGTGGTCTCCAGCTATTATGACCACTTCCACTATCTGGTCGTCCATGCCCACCAAGTCGATCATCATCAGTTCCAGCAGTGCCGCTTCCACCACTTCCAGTGCCAGCAGTCCCAACAACATTAACTGTACGATGGTCATCAAAACAAAGTTAAACGGAGCACTCCCGATATAATTACAACTTACGCATTAAATTCTCATAGTAATCATAGTCAGCATCGTAGATTATACGCATGCCATCCTTTTGATTATAGCGACTTAATCGACACGTCCTGAAGCGATCACTATACACCGCCGATCTTTAATAAAAATCAGACAAGAAAGGCATTAAGTGCTGTTGCGCATACCTCTTGGATAAACGGTAGCAGATGGCTTGCCTTTTGTTTTAGTCTCTTACCTGCATTGAAAGCTTGTCTGTCTTAAGCACTCATCCAGGCACTCGCTCAACGATCGCCCAGTGATCTCCGAATGGAATTCCCCACCGAGACGAGAGTTCCTATAACGTTGGAATGCAGTGTCCGGTCGTCGGCCGCTCGAGAATAGGTGTGAAGTCACTGAATTATCCGATGGATAATCAGTTGCTCTCTCTGTTTTGGAAAAAAATAAATAAAAATACTCAAGACCAAGATCAATAAAGAGGTGATCGTCATGCGATCGCATCCATTTCAAACTCACGATTATCTAGACACACTAGATCATAGAAGTGATGTGTTGGACTTGAACTGATGCTGATATCATCTTTCTGGGATATAGAATCCTCCTCGGAGAGTATACATTGCTTTGTTTGATCATCGAACTCAACCGATCGACAGAAATATCTTTGGGGATTACAAAAAATGTTTTGAAAAAAGTGTTTTTGTAAGTCTTCTTTCTTTTAAAGATGATAAAAGGCTTTAATGGGACTATAGGGATATAATTTACTTTTCAGCTCGCAGGCACATTGTTTGACATTCCTCTAGAGTCATGTTATTGAATATATCCACTTCGAAGGGACCACCGAGCCGTTTGTTTTCCTCTTTGACGAATACAGCTAACCCATCGCAACGACGTTCAGCTTTAAAGGATCGAATACACACACTCGATTAAAGACTATGATTAATTTAAACGGTCTTATAAAGTTCACTTACCATTCAAGCATGTGTTCTCTAGGTAGTCGGAATTTGGATCGTCCTCAAGAAGTTCAGGATGAGTTCGCCTGGTGAATCTAAAAATATTTGGTTTAACCATAGGTAAGCTATTAGTTGGATTAGTAAGACAAATCGTTTCAACCTGCTGAGAGTACACGTTCGCATGGTGGAATCAAAGTTTGCTGATCGGCAGACAAAGGAGAATTCATTCAAGCATTTGTCCTCACAATCGGATCGATTAGCAGCAGTTATCTGAAGGAGAAGAAAATTAAAATACAAAGAAAACGAGCAAGTGAAAATTTTTACAGACTTCTTTAATGTCGGAAAGAGGAAGCTTAAGCTTCTTTCTGGGGTGCCTTTCGAAGACATATCTCCGGCTTGGACATTCCCGTTCTGGTCTGCTTGCTATTTAAATGCGGAAATTTAACAGTTATGGGAATTTTCAAAGGCCATCAAGAATAAAATCTTCTCAAACTTACATGTTAGACATATTTCGTTGAAATGGACACTGTTGGGCACCAACATAAGACTGCCAATTCCCTCAGGTCCAGCTTGTTCACTGGTCAAGTAACAAATCGATTCTTCATATTCAGCATTTCCACCAAATGAAGCTATCCTACTGCCCGGTTGAAAATCAAAACTGGTGCACGTCCGTACTAGGTTATTTGTCCCGGTTCGATCTCGCAGACAGAGATCTTGACATTTTTCAAGAACTCGAAATGGTGGCGCTGTATCTCTAACCTTAAAATTTTACATAAATGAAAGGTTTTTGTGTGTTATGCCTTTTATCATAAAATGATTTTAAGTTTGTAAGATCTTACCACATCATCATCATATCCTTGAAGCTGTTGATTTGGCAGACGTTCGTATAGAACTCTTCCGAGTCCATTTTTACATGTTGTTTGTGCTAAGATTTAAATAACCATTCAATGTTTGAATATGATGATGTTTGAAATAAAAGTTTAAAACTCACCTAATATACTAGTTAAGTTTAAAACAATACAAAATAAATATATAAGTCTAAAAAGTTTCCTATTTTTAAACATTTTTAATTATGTGTTTTTTTTTTTGTTTTGCTGCAGGATTTCCGTTTAATTCACAAATTGAAAACTTAAAAATTCAGTGATATTTTAAGTAGTTTGGTAATAGCTTGATAGTTGTTTAGTTTTTGGCATTTTCGGTTATTTTCGTAATCTGAAAAAAAGAAAATAAATACTTAGATTCTACAACACTTTTTAGATATATTTAACTAAGGCTTCAATAAAATGCAAGTTATCTGTAGGTAAGATAAGAATATTATCGTTCTTTAAAACGATAGTAAATCTGAGTTTTTTTTTAATCAAAATTCATCATTACGAACTTTTGTTTGACATTCAATTTTAACGCAATGCGGTAGGTCCCTAAAATGTCAATGCATAAATGACGCCATTTTTATTTTTACCAGCTGTCAGAATTTGAAAGAGCCAAATACCTTTGAAACAATGTGTTTTATAAAAATTATAAGTATGGTTGCGTCATTTTTTAAAACAGCGTCAAATGTCATCAGGAAAATTTTGAAACCCTTTTAAGTTTTTCTAAGTTATAAAATGGAATTCTGTTAACTTACTGAGTTTTGAAATAAAGTTAAGATCACATTTACTTAAAATATATGTATTTTACACAAAGCATAATAATGACGATGACAAATTGTGTTTGTTAGAAAATAAATTAGATTGTTCCAATTTTTTTTGAATCATAACTCGTCACGTTATTTAAAAAAAAAAGTATGAAACATATTCCGCACTACAAAGCAAAGAGGTCAATTCCATTTTGCCCATATAATTCTGATCATGGCCTCATATAGATTTTCACCACTATTATCAAAGGTAGATAATAATTAGCATTTTTTTCTAGGTTCGTAAACATATATTTTTTAATTTCTTATAATGAATGCCAATGACATCCGAAAAAATATCAAATCAAGTCGAATCTCATTTACGATTTTGTGGAATTAAAAAAACGAACTAAAACCGGAACATACTTCCGCAAAGCGTTGTCACTCTTGGTATATCTGATAATGTCCGTCACGCGTAATGGACATGTAGTCAAACACACCTTTCTATGGATGGATATATCCATCTAATGTTATATCTCTGGTTCTATGTAAATGGTTTAACATTTCTTTGGAGTTGTACTTTACCTATGTACTTTAACACAGTATTGAGGTCAAAAATCTCCCTCACTGAACGAGTGCCTATACAGTAGAGGATCTATAGTATGACTGATGTGTAATAAAAGTTAAATGAATTAAGAGTAATTTTGTAATTAAATTTAGAATTTGAATTTATTTAATAGTTTAACATTCAAAAGCAAAAGCACTCTGACAAACGAACATGCAATTTGCACAGATACAAAATATTTGCTCAAATGGTGTTCATAGTTCATATGAATAAAATTGTTGAAGTGGAACATTGCGATCACGCACATCACATACTTATTTGTTTTATTGTATTTTTCAATTAAAACTAAAAAAAAATTATTAGATAATTTGTTTGGTCGTTGGTGTACAATTTAGATACACACTTTATATAAGACAATAATCATTAAAGCTACATACAGTATTTAAATTATATCTATTTTCATATGAATATGTTATTACGAAGCGACAAAAATTACAATATTAAAATATTTGTTATGGTTGCTTTGTTCGTACATATGTTAAAAAAGGATCAATTAAACAGGTAGGGACTGTACTTAAGGCAAAGTGTTTCACATTGCACTGGGTCATTTTTATTGCATGATGATTACGCCTGCATATTTTTTAAAAAACGAATCAATAGATCCGGGCAACAAATTGACAATTTAAATAAATAAATTGAGTGGCGCAACAGTCCGTTGAGAACTAGGGCCTAGTGACTCAAACTCTCAACGTTTACGAGTTCAGCCATAGGAATTCAATGCATGTTATCACAATGGAGCTTCGGCCTCACGTTCCGTTTGACAATCGTAAGGAAAAGAACGTAATGTGACTCCAAACGGAAGCTCTAGTTCAATTATCTGAACATTTGCTTTGGCTGACAGCTCAACAGCTGTAAAAAAATGTCAACAAACAAAATATTTGCTCTTTGGAGGGATGAAATAATAGAAATGTCATTCAAAGCAAACTCGAAGCAGGCCCACCGTAACGCAGACGAAGCCGAAGCTGAAGCGTGTTTGTGATTCAGCCATAAACATCATGCCACGGGTACACAGGAGAGTTGTAAGTCACCAGGCTCTGGTTCTCTACAGACTGTTGCGCCACCTATTTTTTTATTTATTTTAATTGTACTTAACCAGTGAAACTTCAAAATGTGTGATGTCAAAAATGTCAAACGAGAAAGATAAAGTAAAAAAATTATCTATATAATTTAGTTTAAATAATTATTTACTATTAGTTAAAAGAGATAGAGGACTTTTTGACCATAAGTGTACATGAATATGCCAAATTGTCATTAAAAGAATTTCAAAAAGTATGAAATCAAAAAGTAAAGTTAAAGCTATTGAGTAGTATTTTTATGGTAGGATTTTAATTTTTGTCAATAGGATTTTTTCTAAAAATATTACTAAATGTTTAAAATAATATTTTTTATAAGGTGAATCAAGTTGGAAGCCAATGTCAATCTTTGTTCTTAAATATTTAAGTCGAAACCTATGCTCACCAATTCTTAGTATAGTATTCTTTTAAGGTTTATATTTAAAAATAAAATGCACGACTGGGTCGCACGAACTTGCTCCTGCATGCGAAGAGTCTGTTGAAAAAAGTACCTATACAAGATTGAATACTTGTATACTTGTAAAATAAGTTTGTCTTCAAAGACATAAATGCCATTTTTCAATTTTTTTGTTTGAAAATCGTTAGACCGGTTTTATTTAAATTAAAAAATTAAAAAATTCAGTAGCGCTACACGGCCATCGTTGGTATTTACAATAGTTATACTTATAAAAATACATAAATATGTACCAAATGCATTAATTTCGATAAAAGATAGGAATTTAATTAAAATGTTGTCAAAACAATGCGCTCTTTCGGGCTCATGCACAGGATTTGATCTGGTGAGATGGGAGGGGGTTACATTTAATACAGTTAAAATAATTTAAAAAAAAGCTATTTTAAGATTCAAAATTTTACCTGAAAAATAAGTTTGTCTTCAAAAATTTAAATGCCATATTATAAATCAAAAACCCTTGATTTTTCAATTTTTTTTTCGAAAATCGTTAGAGCTTTTTTTTTTAATTAATTTTGTATAAATAAAATTTTTCAATTTTGTTCTAAAAATATTTTTGTATGCAGTTGTTTAGTGATTGTTAATATACGCTCTACATTTGAATTTCGTAAAAAAATGTTGAATGGTTTTTGAGATATAGAATTTTGAAAAAAAATTCAATATTATTTTAAAAATCCAAACAAAAAAAATGCACTTTTGGTAATCAAATATTGTTAAGGCAATATAAGAGCTCGTTAAAAAAAAATGATTGAAATCGGTTCATAAGTTACTGAGAAAATTAAAAAACAAAATAACTGTTCTATGAGCGATACCTTTCCGGAGCAATACAAAAATATGTTTTTCTTACTAAAAGAAGCCAAGTTAAAAAATAAAATTTTAGAGAAAATTAAAAAAAATCTATCGGTTTGTTTTTGAAAAAATTCCAATTTTCGTTTTTTGACCAACAAAATTGTATGGGGGCCACTGTTGGTTTTGATCTTTAAAAAAAAATTATGTAACGCCTAACGCGAATCTGCTCAAAACCTTAACTTCAAAGTTTGAACTCAATCGACTTAATGGTTTAGGCTGTAAGAGCGTGGACAGACAGATAGGACAGACCGGACGGAATCGCGGGACCCACTTTTTTCGACTTCTCTACCATATAATATCATGTTTGATTAAAATCTCGAGTTCGAAATTTTTTACGAATGCAAAACTTGCCATATATGTACATATGTATATGTAGTTCCTACATACATATATGTCGCAAGTAAAAACTATAAATTTTATTTTGTCTTAAGATCTTACTAAATATTCACCATATTTTGTAAACCATTTTGAAGTTGATACCTTTATTTGTTCTTAAGACTTTCAAGTCAAAAATCAGTGTTTACCAAATTTTAGTGTTTTTTGTTTGTAAAAACAAAACTGTCAATGTCAAAAAACGTTATATTTTTTGCAATGAATTTATTGAGTTGTCAGATACATTTTCTTTATATCAATAAAATATAAAATTTTGTTGAAATCGATAACATTCTGGTTTTGTGAGATATTTAAGGTTAACCAAATTTGTTTGAAATTTTTAAAGTTAAAAAACCATCCACTGATTTTTTTAAAGACTTTTTTTGTATATTTTTATGTTATTATTACAAAATTTATTTAAAGATATGAGATATGACCAAAGAAAAAAGGTACCTATCCAAAACGTAAGGAGTATAAACGTGTGCACGAACTGCGTACACAAGCACAGACAGTTCTTTAAAACACAAAATTTTAGATCTTATGGACCTTGATATGCCGAGAAGTATCAAAATTTTAAATTTGTTGAATGGGACAAATTACAATTACTTCCAATGCGAAGTTAAAATGATACCTATGTACATATATGTTTGATGATGATTGATGATCTTCGTACTCAAAATTTGTCGTTATTTTTTAACGAAGAACTGAAAATCAACAAGATCGTTTGTGTGACTCCAGTAATTTGACAACTTTCTGTTGATTTGAGATAGTTTGCTTTGGCCAATCATCAAAAGCTGACTTAAACCAATTAATAGACGACAAGCATTTCACCCACGCTCTAAAAGGAACTAATCAAGTAGGCTAATTTTTAGCGGAATGAAGAACACTTATCTTTTTGTGATTATAATTATATGTCAAAGGCTTGGGGTTTAATCCCTTGTTACACTTCTTAAGTTTTTTCTTAGAAGATCAAAGCATTTTGGTATAAAAAAGGGGGAAAATTATAATTTTTAATCCCTTGTTACACTTCTTAAGTTATTTCTTAGAAGATCAAAGCCTTTTGTCGTAAAAAAAGGGGGAATATTATAATTTTTATAATTTGATTCTTTAAACGAAAGAACTTTTGTTGAATTGTTGTTGTAGCACAAAATGTATTAAATTGTGAACGAAACTTTCAGTAAAAATGTTTCCATCAAAGAAGTTTAAAAATATATTTGACTTATTAAAAAGAGAGAATTTAGCGGCCAATTATTTGACAAGCTCTTCGATTTTCTAACAGCTTTCGGTTTATCTTTTAAACTTATTTTTTTAAATATTTAGAAGTTATGAATTTTTTCACTTTCTATTATTTCGTTTAAACCAGGAGTAAATTTGACTTAAATCTCGGTTTTATAAAACCAAGTTCTTACAAATAATTTAATACTTTGGCACCAGTTATTTATAGCTATCATTGGTTTTCATCATTGAAAACAAACATTGGAATTTGTTTGGCAGGTCGTTTATAGCTTTCATTAAAAATTTCTGTCATTTAAAAAAATGTCCTGATTGAAAGCCACCGAACAATTTTTACTGACAGAAATCTGTCATTGGAATTGTGTGAAATTGGAAAACAAATCAGTGGAACGATTCGTTTCACTTTTAAACATAAAAGTATCAGCTGTTCAGGAAAATTAATTTCCGTCGGGAAAATAGAAAAATACATTTTTAGAGAAAAATAAATGCGTATGTACCCTTTTTTTCAAAAAAAATTCTTTGTGTGATTTCTGATCGACCAGTATATAATTTTCATTTTTAATTAAAGGGAAACACCGTCAAATATCGATTCAAAAATTTTTCCGGATCGATTTCAATGATAGCTATAACTGGCGCCTTTCAGCACCCTGTAGGATTTTTTGACATTAAATTCTCAGTAAATTCACTTCATTAAACAAATTGCCGATTTGGATTAATTTTCATTTTTATTTTCCTGTGTACCAAATTTAATTTTTAATATTATTTAGCATTGTGTGTTTTTTTGTTGTATGTATGTTATTGGATTTTAATACATTTTTGACGAAGTCATTACTGTGACATGATCTTAGACGTTGTTGGGTTACATAATGTTTGCGGTGAGAATGTCCATGGAACTTAAAGTTTCACAAATTGACATATGGTTCATAGACTTTCTGTCTACTTTGTAACTTCCATTGATGATCACTGTGGAATAACGCGGGAGTTAAGGGGTCATGGTGGTGAAGTAGACTTGAGGTGTTGAGTGATTTTTTAGCTATTTACCGACATATAGCATTTATGCTCATGGTCATTATGTCTGCAAATGTTATGTCTCTGTAAAACGTGCAAGTAGTCAATAAAAAGTTTAAATCCATGTAAAGCACTTTGTCCTTGGCCAAAAATTATAAATATTTTTATCTGAAAATTGTTGCGAGCTGGACTAGTTCGCGTCCATAAATTAATTTTCTAACAGTATATTTAAATTGCGGTGGTATCAATTCAATTAAACAAAGTGGTTTAAAGAAGTAAAAACATTATCAAACTGAGTTCGTTCTACTTTCCTAGACCCCAAGATTCGAGGGTCTAATAAATCTCAAAAATTGACGTTTGAAAATTGGATGCAGAAATGAGTTAGAATTCAATCGAATTCTAATTTTTAAAATAAACGAAGTTTTAGAGATTAGAACTTTGTGAAGACATTGACTGTAAAATTTAATTTGCGATATCAATTAACAATAAATTCTATGGAATACTTTCGATATTATTGACATTTTCAATTTTTGAACAGGGAAGAAATTCTGAGGGAAATTATATTTAGTTTTATTTTAAATTTGGAATCTATACTTTCGATAGTTATACATATGTATATGACGTAGTGTAGGTATATAGAACAATTTTGTTCTATTGAAAGGATTAAAATTGCCATTGAAAAGAAAACGGTCCCCAAAAACAATTGGTTCGGAAAGTTAAATATTGTTTTAATTTTTAGAAATAAAAAAGGCAATTTTTCAAAACAAATAAAGTTTAAACACAAAATTAAATATTCACACCTAAAATTTTAACTAACAAAAATTTTACAAAAAAATAAAATGTTTATTTCCTCAAATATTTGTCTTTGATAAATTAATGTGATTTTAGCCAGAGGGCTGAAAAGAGGTATATTATTAACTTCCCATAGGAAGTTATTGTACCTAATGGGTCCGATTTGTCGAAATGAAAATTTTGACATTTCTCGACGTTTCAAGGTCCCTAGAGTCGAAATAAAAGATTTTTAGAGAGATGTCTGTGCGTGCGTGTGTAGGTACGTTCATATGTATGTACGTCCGTACGTTCGCGACGTTTTTTTCGTCGTCCATAGCTCAAGAACCAGAAGAGATATCGACTTCAAATAAATTTTGTTATACAGATAATAATGCAGAAAGATTCAGAAAGGGCTCTCAAGAAAATTGCGTGACTGGTTTTTTTTACCATAGCAGTTTAAAAAAAGGTGAACATTTTGGTAAACCCTAAATATCTCATGAACCAATGAAGCTAGTGACTTGAATTAAATTTTATATTATATATTGTAACGTGATACAAAACAAGTACATTTTTGAAAAAAAACGGTAACGGTTTTTTTTATAAATCAAAAAAACTAAAAACAAAAATTTGTCACTTCGAAAATTTTACGACTAAAATATGATTGCATCTCCAAAACAATTTTGTGCAACAAAGGATAATGTTTTTGACATCTGATAAAATTTTGAGAAAAAACTAATTGACAGTTTTTTTTATAAAAAATTAAAACCTAGAAAAAACATTACTCAAAGTTGGTTTCGACTCAAATATCTTTTCAAAAACTTGAGATTAAGGCTTCAAACTTATTTTATCTTATAATAAATATTGGTTTTAACATTCTGAAAAATGTTGAGAGAAATCGACCTGACATTTTTTTTACAAAAAATAAAAACCTAAAAAAAAAATTAATAAAAGTTGGTAAAAATTGATTTTCGACTCAAATATCTTTTCAAAACTTTGAGACATTGGCTTTAAGCTTTTTTTATCTTTCTTTCAAAAAATATTGTTGTCAAAATTCAGTAAAATTTTGAAAAAAATCGAATCGACAGTTTTTTTACAAAAAATTAAAAACCTAAAAAAAAATTTAACAAAAGTTGGTAAAAATTGAATTTCGACTCAAATATCTTTTCAAAAATTCGAGATTATGGCTTCAAACTGATTTTATCTTATAAGAAATATTGTTTTCAACATTCGATAAAATTTTGAGAAAAATCGAATAGATAGTTTTTTTTACAAAAAATAAAAACCGAAAAAAAAACAATACTAAAACTTGGTAAAAATTTACTTTCGACTCAAAAAGCTTTTCAAAAATTAAAAATATTCGCTGCAAACTTATTTTATTTCACAGAAAATATTGTTTTCGATATTCAGTAATTTTTTTTTTATAAAAATCCAACAGTCTATTCCTTCATAAAAAAATAAAATCTACACAAAATATTACTCAAATTTGGTAAAAATTGATAAATATAGACAAACTTGTAAGCAAGACAAATCGACAGACGGGATGGCAAGTTATCAGTGTGGGTCGCATCCCAGCCTCTTTTTTGGATTTTAGCTTTAAAATGTTCTTATCCTTTTTCGTATCATAAACGCAGAAAATACATTCGAGTATATGACGAGAAATTGATATGCTTAACCAAAGCTTTCCTTTTCTCTAGAATTTGAGCCTGAAATTTTAAATGTTAAGGAGTTTTTGTTTGTAGGCCAGAATATATGGTTTTTTGTATTTCTTCCTAAAATAAATGTTTCAGGCAGATATTATTAAACCAACTCTGAAACACTTAATTTTTTTTGTCAGTTAATATTTTGCAGTTTATAAGTGTCTTAGGAGTGAAATTTGATTGTTTCATGCTATTAAATGGACTTTAAATTAAACTTGCATACAAATATTATTTTTAAAGGATTTTCGATAAGCTGTTCCAAAAAAATAATTCAATCGAAAAACACTCACAATTTTTGAATCCTTTTTTATTTTATTTTTGTGTTCCACTTGTAAATCCAAAAATGTCGGTATTCCACTGAGATCACTATTTTTGGCCAATTTTTTTATCAAAGGTAAATTCTTAAACTCAAAAGGGAATTTCACAACGTTGAATAACCTTTTTTTTTCAATATTATTTTTATTTTTTCACAAATAATCTTTCCACTTTTTGAATTACACTCAGCTTAAAAATTAACACACCAATATCCTTGAATTGCGTTTACCATCGAACTGAGGACTTATTCCGATAATCCAACCGATTTATCCAATATTTCGCGGCGTACTAACTTGTTGATTAAATTCCAACTTTAGATCTGATTTTAACCGCCAGCGAAAATATCCACCAACATAACATCATAAAGAAGTCCACGCATTCTGAATTAATTATTTAAAGTGTCCAACAAAAGAATTTGTATTAAAAAAAAATTAAAAAATCAAATCAATCTACAAAAAAATCGAAACATTAACTGACCATAAAGTGGGGGAGTACAAAAAAAAAAATAAAAACCAAAACTAAAACTAAAACCTCACCGCACCCGCACCCACCCATTATCTCTTTTATTCAGCGAACCGATCCGATATCAAAGTTAGAGAAAAAAAAGGGTTCGCAGTCCCCAACATCAGCCATCACATCGGTAGAAGCGGCACAGGTGTAATAATGGCGTTACGCCTACTTTGGTCACATATTTTCGATTCGATAACCCATACCATGACAACCTTTTGTTATATGGTTTATTCCCTTGATGCCAAGGCCTCTCTGCCTGGTGATCTCTGTCCAATCTCTCAACACCGCCGCACAGAGGAGTGTGACACTCAAAGACTGGACAAACTGAAGGTACCTACGGTGGCAGTTTCACGAATCGGTGAACTTCGTCAATTGCTTGCGTGCAACCCAACTGATTTCCATCCGAGAATTCAAACTCCAATGAGACACATTATGGATATTTTCCAACATAGGTATCATGTGAAGAGGCCATAACTCTATCATGATCCCAAACCTCTCCCCTCTATGAAATAAGATCCAATGTTTAGCCGCGCATCAGAATCTAATGCTGGCTAACAAGAAACTTTATCCAAATGTGTCAGCCATGTTAATCTGACCGGAAACTCTTTTGTTCGGACATCCGGAAATCACAACCAAGTTGCACACATAACAATAGAAATTCTAGGTACAAGCAAAGCTTTTCCAGTATCACCGCCACCACCACCACCCGTGCTTCGTATAGCCTCAAGTCTCGTCAAACCATACATAACCAAGTGCGGTCTGGACAAGAGTAGTCGTTTATACCAACTTTGATTTGAGTCTTTGATGGGTGCGTCAAAGCTAGACTAAAGATTCAATAGAATCTATGTACATCTATGAGGGTACATGCGGTGATTATTTGTAGTTTTGTATTTTTGATGGAGAGATCAGTGATGCTTGCAAATTTGCAATTTCATGAACTTTGAAATTGACGACTTTGTCGAACTCGAACTACATGTAGACGTATTTATATGATGATAAAGCTAAATGAAGGTTTTGAGTCAAATAACCTTCTTTTATTAATTTCTAGATATGTACTCGCACTCTTGTAGTTTTGTTGATTCTAACATATTTATTATACTAACAGATGTCTAACAAGTAAGACCATTGTATTGGGTGTGTTTGAACTTCCGATAGAGCCTTGATTGCAGCTAAAAAAAAACAATAAAAAACAATAAATATATTATTAATAGAAATATATAAAATACTAGGTTATAATTTAACTGAATGCAAAATATTGTTTTTCAAAATTCAAACAATAAAAATAAATCAACTTTATATGATTTGCTATTCTAGGTTGAAATATTTCAGCATTTTTGAGGTCAAATATGTTTTCAAATTTACGGGTGTTATAGTTACAATGTTTGAAAAAAGTTATCTTTATCATTTCAATTCATTTATTTTATGCGATAAATACGTATGTATGTACATCAAGAATCTGTAATATATCAATTGTATTATTATTTTAGAGAATAAGAAAATGTTTTATTGAGTTTTTGTTAAAAATGGAGAATACGAAAATTAAATGAGCTCACAACTTGACAATAAACATTTTGTTAAGTTTTTCAACACCACTTATTTTTAAGTACAGAAAAGGAAATTGAGCTGAAAGGAAATTAATTTGTAGAGTTTTTAGCTCAAACTGTGCTCAGTGCGTACTTAATCTACTTAAGTTCTGCTGAGTGATTTCCTAAACGTTTTTAAAGCTGCTGCCAAAATCGACTACTTGTTGCATATAGGAACTATATGGCAAGTATTGCATTCGTAAATATTTTGAACTCTAGGTTTTAATCAAACATGACATTACGATTGTAGACAAGTCGGAAAAGAGTGGATCCCCCAATTACGTCTGTCTGTCTGACTGTCTTCACCCCTATAGCCCGAACTATTGGGTGGATTGACAACAAATTTGGAAATTTTAAGCAAAAATTGAGCATTTGAATTTTCTTAGAAACGGATGGATAGATTTTTATTATAAGTTTTTTGTATTGCTCCAGTGGGGTACCCCCCATAGAACCGTTTTTTGGTTTTAAGTTTTACCAAGAACTAATGAATCGATTTTAAAAACTTTTTTCTACACACGCTATAATGCTGTCTTAATGATATTTGATGATCAAAAATTTCAATATTTTATTTTTCATTATAAGCTAGATGTCTTCAATTGTGCACTCCAAGTTGGGTGTGGTCACTTTCCACTTGTGCGCTCCACCTGATCAGTGGTCTTCCTCTACTGCGCTGTCCTGTGGGTGTGAATTCGAAGACTTTCCGGGCCGCAGCATTAGTTTTATTGCGTCCTACGTGACGCAGCCATCTTAGTCGTTGGACTTTTACCCTTTGGGCTAAGTCTACGTCGTTGTCAGTCCATACAGCTTTTATGCATACGGGACCGTATATCAAGCAAAGAAGTTTGAAATGACCCAAGGTGCTTTCATCCGCTTTTGTCATAGTCTATGCTTCTGCAACGTATAGCAGGACGGGGAAGATGAGGGTCTTATAAAGCGACACTTTGGTCACTAGAGAGTTTGCTACTCAATTGCTTTCTTAGCACAAAGAAATAGGGATTAGCAAGAGTTATTCTTCGTTTGATCTCAGCGATGGTGTTGTTTTCTGTGTTCATAGCGCAGCCTAGGTAGACAAAGTTCTTAATTGTTACTACTGTCGATGATGACGTTTTAACCGAGATGTAGATGTAATAGGTCCTTTCTTGATGACAGCATGTACTTTATTTTGCCCTTATTAACCTCAAAACCCATTTTTTCCGCCTCTGCCTCAATACTCACAAAATCCCCATTGACTTCATGCTGAGTTCTTCCGATTATGTTAATGTCATCAGCATATACTTGTAATTGGACAGACTTTTGAAAAATAGTGCCCCTAGGTTTGACGTGGGAGCTCTGCACTATTCTTTCAAGTACGATGTTAAAGAAATCGCATGACAGCGCATCACCTTGTCTAAAACCTTTTTTGACATCGAAAGGTTCTGTTAAGTTGTTTCCAACCTTTATGGAGCAGCGTGAATTCTCCATGGTCATCCTGCACAAACGGACGAGTTTTTCACCGATGCCAAAACTAGACATGGCTCTATACAGCTCTCGTCCCTGTAGATGCTGTCAGATGTGGCCTTGAGTGTTTTCCACGATCTGCCGTATTGTGAATATTTGATCGACTGTAGATATTCCTGGTCTAAAACCAAACTGATAAGGACCCATCAGGTTGTTGACGATTGACTTAAGACTTTCACATATTACGGCAGAGAAAATTTTGTTAGTCGGGAGGACGGGATTGTTGTCTTTCTACGTCTATGTTGAATGGATCATCCTGCCTGACAGCGGAATTCGGTTCGCCGTCGCCGTTATACAGTCTGCAGAAGTGGTCCTTCATATCCTCAGCCAGCATTGACTGCGGTTCTACTATGATTTTTCAACCTGCTCATAAAACTTTCGAACTTCATTCCTGCTTTGAACCTCTCAACAGCCGCACGCTTCTCATGCTCTCTGTTTTTTCTTCTGAGAAGTCGGTCTTCCTCTCTTCTCTTCTTCTGTAAGGGCTCGTGAGCAGCTCTCGTCCTTCTATTTTACATATACAAACTTTAAAAAAAAATCCGCTCTAACGATTTTGGAAAAAATAAATTAGAAAATTAAAGTTTTTTAACTTCCAATAGGAAGTTATTGTAATCGGTCCGATTTGTCGAATTGAAAATTTTGACATTTCTTGACGTTTCAAGGCCCCTAGAGTCGAAATAAAAGATTTTTAGAGAGATGTTTGTGCGTGCGTGTGTACGTTGGTATGTACGTCCATACGTTCGGGAAGTTTTTTTCGTCGTCAATAGCTCAAGAACCAGTAGAGATATCGACTTCAAAAAAATATTGTTATACAAGAAAATTGCGTGAGTGGTTTTTTTACCATAGCAATTCAAAAAAAAGGGACAAATTTTGGTTAGCCCGAATTTTCTCAAGAACCAATAACGCAAGAGACTTGAATTAAATTGTATAGTATATATTATAACGTAATACCAAACAAATATATTTTTGGAAAAAAATCCAACCAAGGGTTTTTTTATAAATCAAAAAAATTGAAAAATAATATTTGTCATCTCGAATATTTTACGAAAAAATAAGGTTTTTTCTCCAAAATAATTTTATGCAACGAGAAATAAAGTTTTTAACATGTGGTAATATTTTGAAAAAAAAATCCAACGTTACTAAAAGTTGGTAAAAATTGATTTTCGACTCAAATATCTTTTCAATAATTAGAGATTATGGCTTTAAACTATTTTTTTCTTATAAGAAATACTGTTTTCAATATTCGGTAAGATTTTGAGAAAAATCGATTCGACAGTTTTTTCGAAAAATAAAACCTAAAAAAAAAACAATGCTAAAACTTAGTAAAAACTTACTTTCCACTCAAATATCTTTTAAAAATTAAAAATATTGGCTTCAAACTAATTTTGTCTCACAGAAAATATTGCTTTCGACATTCAGTAATTTTTTAATAAAAATCCAACAGTTAGTTAAAAAAAAATAAAATCTACAAAATACAGTACGCAAAATTGTTAAGAATTGATGTTCGGTTCTCAATATCTCGTTAACAATAGAAGATATTGACTTCAAATTAGTTTCATTCATCGAATTTGTATTTGTTTATATAAGAAATAAAAACTTTTAAGAAATTCTACTAAAATTGGTTTTCGACTAAAAATCTCGTATACAAAAATAGATTTTGAAATCAAACTATTTCATATGCAAAATATTGTTGGTAATTTTTAAATGTTTGAAAATAATGCAACTGGCAACTTTTTTAACAAAACACGAAAGTCTACAAACTTCTAAGCAAGACAAATCGACAGACGGGATGGAAAGTTATTAGTGTGGGTCGCATCCTAGTCTCTTTTAAAACATAAAAACAAACATTATATTTTCCAAAGGTTTTTTATTTTTGCTGTCTAAACTTTGGGATCTCTTTTAACATTCTTTAAAATGAAAAAGTTGTGTGAACTTTATTAAAACAAAAAATCTAATTGCTGTAATATAGTTTGTTTTAGAATTGAAATTTAAATCTTCTTGAAAATATATCATCTCCATCTTCAATTTGTCCGTTCTTTAATCACTTATTGTTCGCAACATTGTAAAAAACGAATAAGAAGAACTGAGTATCTGAAAAAATGTAATAATGTAATTTTTTTGAAATAATTTATTGTTTCAATATTTTTATTATCTTACTTTAGAAAATGCTTCGAAATCAAATCCATACAAGGGTTGCGCTCTAAATGACAGAGGTTTTTGAGCTCTCAAAATGAGAAACATCAAATCCCTTCTAAAAGATGGTAATTGTGTAATCCATTCAGTTTCATAGGCAGCAACACCGACTTCTATTGACTGAGTGAAATTTAAAATACGAAAACATTAAATATTCAAAAATTAATAATTTATCGTTGATACTGAAATAACGCTTTTTACGAAATTAACACAAAGATTGTCTTAATATTTTGTTTTCAACTAGTATTGTGATTTGGTTATAGTGTTTTATTGGTCTCCTTAAAATTCTCAAAAAAGTTACAGAACAGCGAAAATTCCAATATACAAAATGTATACTCACGTTAAATCGCACTTGATTTCCCACCCAACACCAATAGAAAAGTTGCATAAATGACGAAAACATGAACACTTGAAACTTTAAAGCCACTAAAGGTTGATCTTTAGCAAGTTGAGCTTCAAAAGCTGTCAAACATATTAAGAAAGTGCTGGCTCCAACTTGACCAACAAAATTATAATAGTAGTACTTGTTAACATAATCGATTAACCTGTAAAAGGACGCATGAATCTAAACTTTTTTATACAAACTTCTAAACTTGACAATCAGAAAAATATTAAAAATAAAATATTTTTATACTCGTCAGAAGTCAGAGTCATTTTGGAGATAGTTTAGCTGTTTGTGTCCTATATCACGTTCGATTACTTCTCCTTCTTAAACTGTCAAAATCAATACAAAAAACACACAGGATTGGTCGAAATTCGTATTCTTGAGAAGCAATCGAACATTATTCTTGAACACATCCATTCTATCGTCTAACCTGATAATCCTCTGATGATCCACAATTATTGCACCCAAATCTTCACGACTCATTTTCTTTCCTCTAAATTCTCTAATTTTCTCACAAATTATTTCCAAATTAGCAGCCGTCTGATTTATTATCAAACATCCAACATTATCAATATAAACTATAATTTTAATGCAAACTAAAGTACAAAAACATTGAAAACAATAGACTAATTGAAATCTTAGCTGATCATCAATGGAAAATGGATATTTTGCACGAAATGGTAAAGTTCTTGGTTCCCCAGAAAAGATTGGTTGAAAAGCTAAAGCTACAAATAAAAAATTTCCCAGCACAACAAAAGTATTAAAAATTACAATATCACGAATGTAACTTTGTCTTTGGATCTTTCGAATGGCATTTGATCCAGGGGCGAATTTTTTCAGTAGACAATGAAATTCTTCGACAATTCGTTGGATGTTTGATTTGTAGATTCGGTATAGAATGATTTTTAGCAGAATCAAATACAGCTGGAATATGAAAGAAAGAAAGATTTAATTATTTGAATACTCGTAGAAATCAATCTTACTCCAACTAAGACGCATAAATCTTCTCCGAACATAATGATATCTGATGAAGCTTCATAAAGATCAGCAGTTATGGTGAGAATGAAAAATGTCAGCATAAACATCAGAATACTGTTGCCAATTGTATAGCTGAGGGTTTCTTCGGAAAATTTCGAGGGCCAAAATCCTATAGCTCTAAAGAAATACATTTTATTTAGAATTTATCATATTTACTTCTTCAAAAACGTGAGAATGGTTTTGTTTAAAATTAGCGAATAAGAATTTTTATGTGGAAGTTTAATTTTAGAAGATACATTCTAGTTCTTCAGCAAGTTGCCATATTTACACAAAGTTTATTTTAAATATTATAAAAGACAGCTTAAACAATTTTTATCAAACTTTGTATGTATAACACCACTATAGAAATATATTGTTATACATTATTTCTATTTTTTGTTAATTTGTTTCTAGATTGGTACTTGGAAAAACATATCCGAGAAAATCAGTACAAACTTCTTTAATAGGGTTTTCCTAAAAGAGGTTTCATTTTCACCTTTTAACTACATTCACCCAGCGATGCTCCAATTTCTTTAACCCTTCTAAAATATAATTTTTCTCAAAGTTTGCAAAGTAGGCCTGCGTGGCTACAATGTCCTCCTCATTCGAAGCAAATTTCTTCCCAGCAAGTGACTTTAATCAAGTCTGGAAGTAAAAATAAATCGCACGAAAATGGGGAGAATACACTGGATGGGCACTGGGCAGCAGCTCGTAGCCCAATACGGCCGTGGCCAAGGTGGATGTGTGAGCCGGTGCGTTGTCATGGTGGAAGAGCACTTTTGTCTTTGCCAAATGCGGCCATTTTTTCTGCAATTCGGCGTCGAATCGGGTCAATAATTCGGCATAGTAGAGCCCTTTGATCTTTTTGCCCTTCTCCAAATGGTCGATGTAGGTCACACCTTGTGAGTACCAGAAAACAGTGCCTATCGCCTTTCCGGCCGATATGACAGTCTTTACCTCCCTCCGAGCACGTTCGCTGGGTGAAGTGAATTGTTACAACTGTTCCTTGGTCTGGTATGCACCAGTGGATTTATGTTTCGTCAACTGTCATAAAACAACGCACAAACACCTTCTGATTACGCTTAAACAGCATCAAACACTGGTCTAAAGTGGTTTCACGGTTGCACTTGTTGTCTGGAGTGAGCAAACGCGGCACCCATCTCGCCAACAGCTTTCTCAGACCTGAAATTTAATGTGGGATACTATACCCACGGGGTCTTTTGAGATGCGCCCGGTAGAGAAATGACGTGATCACATTTCTCTACCGGGCTCCACTATCTTAAAAAATAACATGGTCAGGAAACTCTTTTTTTGCAAAATTTCGATTGTTTTGTTACTTATGTTGAAAATAAAGGTCACGTTGTCCATATCAAATATATTTTAATTTTGACCATAAATTTCGACCGATAATGCTTTTCACGATGCTTTTCACGATGACCCAAAAGTTCTTAAGTTTTGAAAACTGTGACGACTGCAAAAACGTTTACCTTTTTTATACAGAATTTTGACAATTTCAGTGTGTTTTTGGTTTATCGTTCCGTATTTATCAATGACGTAATTTTCACTCGTGAAATGTCAAAAGATGACAGCTTCAAAAATGACAGCTGCTCAAAAAGCAGGCTGTAAGCAATGAAACCTCTTATTGTCAAACCCTTAATTGATGGATTACTATACTGTACTTTTCAATTATTTTGAAAAGGGTGTTCTTTTAGACTTGTTTTTTTCAAGGAAATAAAACGAATATAATTTGATGTTATGGCGAAGAGCTTTATTATAAAGATAAGGGGTTGCCTTTATATTTCAAGGTTGTTTCGAGAGGCTGAATTTTCGAACACTCTCTGCGAAAATTGGGGCCGTATGTCAGCAATAACGCACTGAATATTCTCTTCCAAAGCGTTAATCTTCTTGGGATTATTTGCGTAGAAAAGTGACCTCTTATAACATCACAAAAAATAGTCCAGCAGTGTTAAATCGCACGATCTTGCAAACCTTGTTTAGGTGTAAGTCTCTTCATTACGAAATGGAAAACCAAATTGAACATAAATCAAGTGACAGCTGTCACTGTCTTTAAAGACCACACGTCTAAAAACACAGGTTATTTGTTTGATATAGTTCTTTGCTAACTTTATATGAACAAAAGTTGAGCGATCATAAAACGTAGACATCAATTCGAAACTGTCAAAACTTATTTACGTCAAATTTAAGACGTTTTGATAGTTAAAGCTCTTTTTTAATGAAGTTGATACGAAGTAAGAAAAAGAACGTAAAACATTTAACGATTAAATCAATAAGTTTACATTTAATTAACTCCTAATTAGTGGTAAATTATCTACAGTAATAAAATCTAAACTTTTCAATGACATTTCTATATTAAATTGCAAGAGTTCTTAACCTTAAAACCACAAGACTAAAATCCATTGAAGTATCAATTGGGTGCTCTCCTTTAAATAAAACTCGATTCCATAATTGATATCTATTCAAAATCAACCTCAGGGTTTTCTTTTTCTGTACCATCGTGCGTCGTCGTGTCTAAAATTAGTATCTACACACTTTAATCGAAAAGCAAAAATTGAATTAAGACCTCTAAGAAACTAATTGAACAACACCCAGCCAATCGTTCAGCAGTCTTTTTATATACGAGTTCGTATTTTTGAAAGGATGAAAAACCAGAAGCAAATTGCAAGTTTTTAGTTGATTGTTTGAGTTCTTTATTAATTCATTGAATTCTTCAATATCATTTAACTTCGATGATCCTAAGTCATAGCAATAAGACAAACCAATATTTTTGACCCTAGGGGCAAAATGCCATTGTACAAATGGTATGTGCAGAGCAGTGCATTTCTTTTCCAACAGAGGTGGTGGAAGGAGGCTTCTATAGATATCAAAAAGCTGCTGCAAGGTAGCACCAATCAATTCACGGTGAGTCTATAATTTTCGTAAACTGCACCCCAATCTGGGATTAATAATTTAAAAACTAGTTAGTTTTTGGATTCAACTAAGGCATAGTCATGGAGAGAGAACTCCTTCTGGAATATTGGAATCTGGTTTCGCAAGTCATCAGGGTTAAGAATAATGGATGTTTATGGTAAGTTTTGTTGCGTAACCAGTACTTTCCACCTGTTTTATTTTTCATGGCCAATTGTTTCCTTGTGGAGTTGTTCTTCTATGGTCGTCCAATTATTTGGTAACAAACGATTTATGACAATAGAAAACAGGAATTACAGCAATTTACATAGCTCAAAAGGTGGATTCAGTAATAGAAATGGATAAAAAGTGTTTTTAATGTAATAAGAGGGTATTTGATAAATGGCATTCTTTTCTGATATTGGAATCGAGCTCTGCAGGTGAATTTAAAATTGATATAACATTCTGATTACAATCATAATCAGTGTGAATCTGAATTGAACTGAAAGTGAATATTCGTGCGTATGAACATTTCGGAGTACATATCTTTGCACTTAAAATCTTTGCTCTATCAGCAAAATCAACGAATTGAAAGCGTAACAATTTCAATTTCAAAAACAACAAAATAAAATAAAATAACTTATGACAGCTAAAAATTATCACACATATGGGTCGTTACGAAATAAAATAAAATAGTTTTATTTTAGTGACATGAGAGAATTTCATGACCACTTGCAATTTTTATGTTTGTTTTTGATTTACATATTATCTAATTCAGAGAAATCATCCGGAAATTACGAAGACCACAACTACGACGACGATGCGGCGCGTCTGAAAACAATGACTTTATGATTTTTATGTGTGTTTATGAGCGTGTCAAATTTGATAATTATTTTGATATTTTTCTACTCTAATGATAAATTGGATTTTTATGTTTGTTTTTTTTTGTTTTTTCAAAAATTATGCATAGTTGTAGGTTTTGAAAAAGATTTTAAAATATGATATTTGTGTGTTGAAATGTGGATTAAAAGAAACACTGTTCAAAGGTCAAACGGAAATTGTGAAATTTTAATGAATAAATTTTGGACCTTGTTTTTTATGTGAAATCAAAAAAAAAAGAAAGATTTTACGGACGAATGTACCTTCCCATGTTGGTGCTCATTGGAAACTTTACATTCAATGTTATTTATTTAATCTCCAAAATTCGTAAGAATTATAGAATGTTATATTTAGAAGTTTGTATTTCAAAAGCTTTATTAAAAAAAAACTCTGAAATTGTTTGACGCTTTATATCTAAAGGGTGTTTTTAAAAAGGTATAGAACTTTGAAATGAATAAAACAAATTAGATTTTTTTATATTGACATGAAGCTTACTTTATTTGAAAGATAATCTGGTTTCCCGTTTTTGATGACTTTTTTTTAACAAATGTGACCAAATTTTGTCCTTCAAGTGGCCAATCGTTTCGGCCTTATTTGGCACGGCATAGATTAGCGACTTCACACATTAATACAGAAAATAGTCAAGCGGCATTAAATCGTATAAGTTTTGAGTACAATTAATTTGTCCGTGACTTGAAACAATGCTGTTACTCAACATTTCCTTCAATAAATCGATTGTGGCACGATCTGTTGCGCCATCTTGTTGAAACCACATTTCTTTCTTTCTTGTTCAATTGATGAATGAAAGAGTTAGTAATCATAGTTCTTTAGCGGTCACCATTGAATGTAACGTTCTGGCCAGCATCGTTTTTATATAGGGTTTTTTTTTTCAAATAAGGGTGGAAAAATGTTGTGTGTAGATGTCGTGGCGTTTGCTGTGTGGCACCTAGCGCTTTCCTGCTGGAACCACATGTCGACATGTCGTCTAGGTCCATATTGTTAAATTTGGGCCATAAGAAACTAGTTATCATCTTTATGTAGCGCTCGCTGTTGACGGTGACCGCCTCTCTAACGACGTTTTCGACGCCGCCCGCCGCCGGCCCAAAATCCATACCAAACGGTAACTTTTTGAGGATGCATTCACACCTGTTGAACTTCGCGTGGGTTGGTGTCGTCCCATTTACGGCAATTTTGCTTGTCAACACAGCCATTCATCCACAAATGCACCTCATCACTAAAGATGATGTTTTGGCCAAAATTCCAAACGATTCGAAGCCCAGCCAGCGAACAAACTGTGTGGCGTTGTCTATGGTCATGAACTTTGAGCTCCTGGGTCAGTTGGATCTTGTACGGATGTAGGCCCAAGTCCCGATGCAAAATTAGCAAAGTTGAAGTCTGCGAAAGGCCGAGTTCTTGTGCACGGCTAGGAATAGACTGCCACAGGTTCTGCTGTACACTTTCACGGACCGCGGCGACGTTCTCGGCCGATCTTGCGTTCCTTGAACGTACGGGTGTTGACTGTTTACTGAACCGGTCGGTTGTCTCAAATTTGGCCACCAAGTGTTGAAGAGTCGGCTGTGAATGGCCACCACGTCTACCGTAAAATGGGCGTAATGCGCGCGAACACTCATCTTTTTTTATAATTAACGGATACTCAAGTTTAAACACAGTGCGAGCTTTAGGAAAATAGGGAAGGATTAAAGAGGAGATACCGATACACATTGGTCTTAAAGTTTTGAATATCAAAATGATGGGGAAAAACAGAGCTGGGTAAAGCATTCCACATTCTTGATGTGAGGTTAAAAACAGAATCTCTATACTTGACAGTACGCCCGAAATTGAGCTCAAGGTGAAACTGATGTGCATTCCTAGAAGTACAAGTATTACGGCTGTATTGTTTGAGGGGGGGAATGCAACTGTAGAACAACGAAAGGCATTTTTTTTTGGATCCTGTCCAAAATACTTAAACTTGTTCTAGGGGCACCTGCTCAAATATGCCAGTTATATTCAAGTTTTGGACGAATGAAGGCTTTGTAAATTACAGCCAGTTCAGAAGCGGTGAAAAATTTCTTGCAACCGTCGGAAAAATCCTAAGCACCTAGCAGCATTTTTGGCAATATCGAATATGTGATCATTCCATAAGAGGTGATCTGTGATACACATACCGAGTACTGAAAGTTGATTAGTTTCCTGGATGCAAGTGCCGCTCATGGATAGCGGCATGGGGGGTGGGTAACATTTTAACGACAGGAGACAGCATTGAGTTTTCGAAGCATTAAATTCTACACGGTTTTTGATTCCCCATTGTACAATGCTGTCGAGATCAGAATTTAATGAGCTTATCATACGCTGCATGTCGTTGAAGTTCCACATCCAAAGGACAAGGATGTGAATCTAGAAACGAATATGAAAAGCTGAGGGTACTGTCATCAGCGAAACAGTTTAATGGATTAGAAGTGGCAGACAAGAGATCGTTTATGAAAATGAGGAAGAGAATCCGAGACAAAACGGAGCCCTGGGGAATACCAGCATTTATTTTATGAATTTCAGACTTGAAACCATCCAATACAAAGATGGAAAGTTTACGCAGTGGTTTTGCCAGCGTTGAAGAACACCTTTTCAGAACAATAGGGGGAATACTACCCGGGCCAGCGGATTTGTGTATGTCAAGGTCTTTCTTTGTCCCATAAAATCGTTTACGCTCTCAAAAACAGGAGGACTCAGAACACTCACTGGTAGCGTCGAATTAACAGCAAACTGGTGCTGCAAGCAAATTGGCTTTATCAATCGAGCTTACATAGGGAATGTCATTGTGGACGAGTGTTGGAACCGAGATGACGTGGTGTTTCGTACGTTTTTTACAAATGACCAGAAATTTTTACTACCTTTAAGACATTGTAGTATTTTTTGCCTTAATTTCTGGTCATGCAAAAATTTGGTTCGTCGAATATGGCCGTTACAAGTTTTTCTAGATTGTTTGAACTTATTCCGGTTTTCTTCAGTGGGGTTGGCTTTATAAATCCGGAAACTTACATCTTTGAGTTCTCTTTAGGTTTGATAAATTTTACCCTATTCGGGATAAAATTTCTCACTCCACAAAGAATTAAATTTGTAACCATATCTGCTCTGGAATCCACGTAACTACCGAGGAAGCATAGTGACCAGTTAAAGTTCCTGAAGAATTCATTGAGACCGTCCCAGTTGGCTTTCTCATATTGCCAAACGGTTCTCATAGGAGTTTTTTCTTTAACTGGGTTTTTTACACATGAGAAATTTGCAGATACGATACAATGGTCTGATGTGCCTAGAAGCGGTAATACACTGATTGTGTATTTATTAGGGTCAGAAGTAAGAATCAAGTATAGGGTGTTGGCGGATTGACCTGCAACGTCAGGGATTCGAGTTGATTCTTGATAATAAAGTTTTATCATTTGAACGTACTGCTCAATCGTTTAACTTGCCATGATGATTTGGCATAAACAACTGAATAATAAACAAAAGATTTGGCAGATGTCACCAAAACAAAATGGCCTCCGCGGGGCGCCAAAATCTACTCGCGCCAACAAAAAAATCCTAAAGAAGTTAGAACCATCTATTTCACCAACCTATAAAGCACAACAAATAGTCATTTTTTGTGGAAGGTATGGTGTCTCAACATACGAGTACACTTAAGGATTATAATCACTTCGAATACGGCAGTTTTGTTCTACTGACGTATCGATTCAACCAAAAGTGAACTTCGTCGCTTAACATAATTCGCTTACTAAAAAAAAACTATGATCTTCAAAATTAGTTTGCTTTTGAATAGTTGTTCATTCGTCAGTCTATTCATGTTAAATTGACAAACCAAACTAAAAATAAATCACTTGACAGCTGACAAAATGGTGCCCAGTTGAAATAGTGTTGCCAACTAAAAGTTCTATTTCTCTAAAAAACAACACCCATTGAAACTTCATCTAAGAGAAACAAATAAGCGATTCTTACTAAATCCAATTTTAACAAAAAAAAAACCCATGTAATTCTATCAGATTCAATGGGCGGTTGCTAGAAATCGGAGTCTTCCGGAAAAAAACTGTGATTGTTGTTACATAAATTGTGAAACTTTTCTGTCTATAAAAGAAAAATGTCCTGACCACGTTACTTTCCAAAGAAAGTGAAAGTGGAGCCACAAACATTTCAAGACCTTAAACATGGATACCGGCGCCTGTCGCTAAGAAATAATTAAAATGATTTTTATGACATGACGTACCGATGTCAATCCCGGGACCTGTTTGGCAATTTTCTCCACTGACAGCAAATACAATGGGTGTCAGTAATTTTTTTTTAATCATAGGAAATTACAAACATCTCTAAACGGAGCTAGCGTTGATGAATTTTTGAATAAAAGATTTTTAATTATTTACGAAATTTGCTTGGGATATCTTACAAGTAGGATTAAAGCCCAAGGTCTTTAATAAATTTTTAAGAACAAACAATTTGTTCTTTAATAAATTTTTAAGAACAAAAAATTTGTTTATACCAAAGAAAATATTAACCGTTCCCACTTTGTCCCAAATGTGCAACACCCTATTCACAAAGTAATAACAATTTTTCTTGAACTTTCTTCTGTTTTCTTTTTGAACCTCAGATTCACTTACAAGATAGTTTAGAAGTACCCTTTCACCTTGACTGGATGACATAGAGATCCCACCATCTATCCTCCTCGCACTTTTCACCCCAGCTTTATGCACTACCAATGTCATTGAATTCACCGACCTTTCAATGGGTGACAACTGCCATCCATTTAATTTTTAAAAGAAATGTTTAAATGTTAAAAAGAAACTTAAATTAACTGCCGTGTTCATTTTTCCTCTCGTAATAAATTTAAACTATTGAAAAATGATGGAATCTACTTTTTTTTCCAAAGTCGGAGAGTAGAAGTTGTCAATAAATTTCGCGATTTTACTTCACTGTCGTTGGACTTTCGCGGAGACTAGACAATAAGGGACTCGCGTTAACGTTCTATCTTGTACGTACATTTATTTAGTTAGGTTGGCCTCGTGACGTTCGAGAACTAAGTCTTGGCCGTGCTATTTTTAACTTCACATAAAAAGTTATTGAATCGGTCCGCTTTGTCAAATTAAAAATGTTAACATTTATCGACGTTTCAAGGTCCCCAGAGTCGAAATAAAAGATTTTTGGAGAGATGTCTGTGCGTGCGTGTGTACGTACGTTCGTGAAGTTTTTTTTTGCGTCCAGCAGAGATATCGGCTCTCAAAAAAATGGTTTTGTGGTGTTTTTTTCACCATAGCAATTTTAAAAAAATGAGAAAATTTTGGTTAACCCTAAATATTACACGAACCAATAACGCTAGGGACTTGAATTAAATTTTATACTAAATATTTTAACGTGATACTAAACAAATATATTTTTGGAAAAAATCCAACTAACGGTTTTTTTATAAATCAAAAAAAAAAAAATGAAAAAAAATATTTGTGAGCTCGAAAATTTTACGAACGAAAAATTATTTTATTTATTTATTTTATTTTATTAATTTTGTGCAACGAAGAATAACGTTTTTAACATCTGATTAAATTTTGAGAAAAACCGAATTGATAGTTTTCTTTAGAAAAAATAAAAACCTAAAAAACTTTACTCAAAGTTGGTAAAAATTGATTTTCGAATCAAACATCTTTTCAAAAATTTGAGATTATGTCTTCCAACTAATTTTATCTTATAAGAAATATTGTTGTCAACATTTGGAAACATTTTGAGAAAAACCGAATTGACAGTTTTTTTACAAAAAATAAAAACCTAAAAAAAATAATAGAAGTTGGTAAAAATTGGCTTTAAGCTATTTTTATTTTTTAAAAAATATTGTTGTCAACATTCAGTAAAATTTTTAGAGAAATCGAATTGACAGTTTTTTTTACAAAAAAAAACAAAAACGGTTCTCACTGTTTTAGGTTTCTTTTCCAAGATGCTAAAGAACAGGACTCTGGTGGATGGATACCATGTTTCTACTGAGCTCTATTTACATTTTGGAGCCACACAGTTAACAAACAATGGATCTTTTGCGTGACAAACTATGTGAAAGTGAAAGCTTAAAAGTGAATTAAGGATAAAGCATAGGCAGGTGAATATTGTTTTGTTAATTTTTACAACAGCAAATGTGTGAATTGGTCTTTGAAAATTTAATGAAGAGCCAAGGTACTGTACGTAGTCTTGGTGGAAATTACTGGTATCGTTTTGCTTGGTTACACATCCATTAATTTGTCTCTAAAAATATTTATTTCAAAAACCTTTATATGTATCAGTTTAATAATTTGTGTGGGGTACCAGAGCTGTTGCAAGTAAGTTACGAAGGTTAAAAAGTGAAAAAAATGCATAGCCAAACCACAAAATTACTTCCAAGTCAAAAAAAGTACACTCAGGCGTATACGCACTTTTTAAAAAAAAGTTTTTCAATGAATGTTTTGCCATGTACGTTAGTTTATATAATAACTTATATGCACATAGCACCATCTACGTGAAAGAATTGAACAACGTCTTGCCCGGGCAGTTACTTAATTATATAATTCTCTTCTTCCATAGCATTAAATTCACTAACTACCATTTATAGTTGCCTCTCATCAACATTTCGGACCCTGTTGGCAAACAAAAATACGTATGCTCTTCTAGCAGGTCCGAATGGAGTCCAAAAGTGCAAGGTGCTGCAAAGCCTCACCATTCACCAATGTCTTCTCCATCCACTGTTAACATGGCTGAACCAATAATTCCTAATGGAGAGCCTATAATTTAACCAAACTGCACCCCAATCTTGGGATTAATAATTTACAAACTAGTTGATTTGCTATTTGGTAAATTTTATGGGGGCATGTTGAGAAGAACTCCTGGAATCTCGTTTGTCTAGTCGCAGAATAAAATAACAGGAATTGGATGATAAACCGCCTGTACTCATAAAAGATGTTTACGAGTCTTTTGTTGCGCAATCATTTTCATACCGCTTCTTATCCTTATGACTGTTAGTATAGTCGGTAAAATTATTAACTTGCCAACGACGGTTCATACTCGTATGATAACAGAAACATAAAACCTGTATGAATATTGAATATGGCGGAATAGGATATAGAAATTGAAAGGAGTTTTTTTTATTTTAAATTGCAAAGCAATAATTTTAAATATAATTAGAGGCTAATATTGCATTTTGTTGATGCAATTGTTGCACGTAAATTGTAATTTTGATATTGCTTATTGATTTGTATATGAGACTTGAGATGCAGGATAGACTTTGTGGCTGTTCAATTTGATTCAAGTAAGTTCAAGGAAATTTAGTTTTCAGAATTTAATTGATGCTTTAATGCAGCACTTTAAATTAATGATTTTCGGCTTCATCTTCTTTTTAATATAATATAATGAAGTAGATGTGCGTCATTAGTGAAATTAATGGTTTGAAATAATTTTTGAAGCGCAACATTATTTGTATTTTTCAGGAAATGAAGTACTTAAAATTAGAATTATGACTCGAACATAAAAAGAAAATAACCAATAAAATAAATATTATTTTTGTCATTGTCATTAGAGAATTCCATGACCACTTTCAATTTTATTTCAATGTAAAATCAAATATGAATACAAAATTGTAAAACATAGTTTTTTTTGAAGTGCTTATCAAACCGTATCAAATTTGTATAATTTAATGCTTTAACACTTAATTAAATTAGACTATTTACATTTGTTCAGTACTTAAATTTATAACTACATGAAATTGAAGTCCAAAGTGGATCTTTGTTCGCAAATTTGTTTAACTTTTGTCGAAATTTCCTTGACAAAAATTTATACATATATGTTTAGAAATATAAGTTCAATTTTTTCTCAACTCGTTGTAATCCATAAAATAAAAAGAGGCTGGGATGCGATCCACACTGATAACTTCCCATCCCGTCAGTCGATTTGTCTTGTTTAAAAGTTTAAAAGTTTGTAGGTTTTCGTGTTTTGTTAAAAAAGTTAGCAGTTGAGTTATTCTTATAAATTTAAAAATTACCAACAATATTTTGCATATAATGAAATTTTTTGATTTCAAAATCTATTTTTGTTAACGAGATTTTTAGTCGAAACCAATTTTTACAATTTTAGTAGCATTTCTTAAAAGTTTTTATTTCTTATATAAACAAATACATAAATATATACATATATATGTATAAACAAAAATGTCGAAAACAATATTTTTTGTGAGAAAAAACTAGTTTGAAGCCAATATTTTTAATTTTTGAAAAGATATTTGAGTCGAAAATACTTTTTTTCTTAAAATTTTACCGAATATTAATTAATATTCCTTATAACACAAAATTAGTTTGAAGCCATAATCTCAAATTTTTGAAAAGATATTTGAGTAGAAAATCAATTTTTACCAACTTTTAGTAATGTTTTTTTTAGGATTTTATTTTTTATAAAAGATTCGATTCGATTCGATTTTTCTCAAAATTTTATCGAATGTTGAAATCAATATTTCTAATAAGATAAAATTTGTTGGAAGCCTCTCAAATTTTTGAGTCGAAAATCATTTTTTTACCAACTTTGAGTAATTTTTTTTTATGTTTTTATTTTTTATAAGGAAACTGTCAATTCGATTTTTCTTAAAATTTTACCAGAAGTAAAAAACGTTATTTTTCGTTGCACAAAATTATTTTGGAGATAAAATCCTTTTTTCTCCGTAAAGTTTTCGAGGTGACAAACAATTATTTTTCAGTTGTTTTGATTTATAAAAATAACCGTTAATTGGATTTTTTTTCCAAAAATATATTTGTTTGATATTACGTTACAATATATAATATAAAATTTAATTCAAGTCTCTAGCGTTATTGGTTCGTGAGATATTTAGGGTTAACCAAAATGTTCACCTTTTTTTAAATTGCTATGGTAAAAAAACCACCGACGCAATTTTTTGAGAGTCCTTTCTACATCTTTCTGAATTATATTGTCTCTATAACAAAATTTATTTGAAGTCGATATCTCTACTGGTTCTTGAGCTATATACGACGAAAAAAACGTCGAGAACGTACGGACGTACGAACGTACGTACACACGCACGCACAGACATCTCTCTAAAAATCTTTTATTTCGACTCTATGGACTTTGAAACGTCGAGAAATGTCAAAAATTCGACAAATCGCACCGATTACAATAACTTCCTATGGGAAGTTAAAAAGTTATATTTTCCATATCAGTGTGGCTTCAGACTAGGAAAGTCCACCATTGGCCAAATATTCACATTACCGCAGAGCTTGGACAAATTTTGAATGAATACCCAACATATCTATTCGTCGATTTCAAGACCGCGTATGGAAGTATCTTTGGTGACAAGCTTTGTCAAACTTGTCTGTCTGTGCAGAATGATAATGGAGAATGCACGCTGCTCTATCAAGGTCGGAAAAGATCTCACCGATGATTTTGATTTCAACAAATTTTTTTAGACAAGTTTAAGTTCTGTCATACAACTTCTTTAACACTAGGGGCACAATCTTCCAAAGGCCTACTCAATTACTCGGATAAGCCGATGAAATTGATATACATATTTGGAAGATAAAACCGTGATGTCGATGGCATGCTTTTGAGCATTGCGACGGAAAAGGTGACCCTTAAGTCCAATGGGGGCAATACTATGCTGTCATCAGGAAAGGACACTGATCGATGACCGCATGGGGGCAATACTATAAGTATATGCGGTCATCAGGAAAGGACCCTGAACGACGATTTCTTGGACAAAATGTCACTATGGACAGCTATAACTTTGAGGTAGTTGAGGACTTTGTGTACACGAAGAATAACTCTTGCAAATCGCTGTTTTTTGGACTCAAAATGCAATTGGGTAGTAAAATCATCTCTTGAGCAATTTATAGCCCTGAGGATTGGACCTTGTCAAGATGAGAGCGTCTTATTATGCTCCGAGAGAAGATACAGCGAATCTGGTCGAATGAAAAGAAGTCCAACGACTTCTGCTGTGTCATGTAGAGCAAATGGACATCAATGCTTCAGTCCGGAAGGTCTTCGAATTTAATCACGAGTGCGAAAGTATAGACAGCTAGCTAGGGACTGAGCAAGCTATAGACGCATGCCGAGATCCGTTGCGGACTGTATAGCGCAACCTAAAGTAAGTAAATAAGAAATGGATATTTATGTTTGCTGTCAAGAGTAAGGTATGCAAATAAGAAGAAATAAAAATATCAGCAAAATGTCAGACACAGCTACGGTACAGCATCATAACCTCTTCATGAAAATTTCTTTGACCAAATTACACATTTTCGTCTGTATGTTATCGATAACTTCGTCTGTATGTCATCGATAACTTCTTGGTGACCAATTTTGATAACCTCTTCGAGAAATAACAGGCCCTTAGTTCGTTGTTGAAATTTAACTTTCTTGCACATTCATATCTTACAATTACGGCAGTAGCGATGACTGGAAGTTGAAAATCAACATTCAGAAATGCGAAACTATTCTGTACAGGACTCCGCTGTATGGAGCCTCAAGGGATACGAGAAAGAACTGGAAAAATCTAGTGATCGTTGGACCAAATCGACAGCCACTGGCGAATAAAAGTGTAGCAAAGTACCTTGGCATCTGGTTGGATCAGTACTTGTATTTCGACAGACATATGAGTGCTGCTCTGGCCAGAGCTAGGGGAGCCTTTGCCCTGACAAAACGGTTGTTTTTTAGCAGCCGTCTTGAGATCAGGGTGAAGGTGATTTGCTACATGGCCCTTATCCGGCCGATGATTGACTATGGGTGCCCGGTATGGTTCAACGTTGCCCAATCTCAAATGGAAAAGATTCTGGTGTTTGAGAGACAACGTCTGCGACGTTGCCTTGGACTACACAGAACACCAGAGTCGGAGTACAAACATTACTATTCCAACCAGGTTCTATACAACAGAGCCAACATAAACAGAATAGATAATTTCTTACTGAAGCTTGGTAGGGGTCACCTTGCGAGAGCGATGTCGTCGACTAACAGCTTAATTTTTGGGGCTTACTACCCCAACAATGAGTACTACGAAAGTGCACGTTTAAGTGGCAACATTCCGCCCGAAGCTTTTCTCTATTTAGACAATCGAGGGCTGATACAGGATAGGGAGGCGGTTTCGCTAATCTACCACGTCAGCCGTAAAACTGTAGATAGGCGACTCCTTTACAGTCGAGACGTCCTCGCACTGGAAGGAGCCGAGTGCCTTCGGTTCAGTAGGACTGTTTCCGATAGCGACCGAAGAGCTATGGTGAGGCAGGAGAACCAGTTTTGGTGGCTTCAAATTGAGAATGTCATTTAAAGTTGTCTAGGGCGTTTGGTCTTGGCCGGCTTACATAGGTTTAAGGATTAGGTTAGGGACATTTAGGATGGCACCACAAAAAATTATATAAAAAAAAAACACAAAAAACAACACAAAAACAAAACAAAAAAAAAAAACACAAAAAAAAGCTTACTGTGGCTGTTCTAGTTTTTAAGTAGTTTTAAGTATTTTTAAGTAGTATTATTGGTTTTGGTTAATTTTAAGTAGCTTAAGTATTATAATGGTTTTCGGTTTTCTTGTTCTTGTTATTTAGTATTAAAATTGTTCTTAGGTCGAAAGGCAGTAGATATAAGATAATGGATTAACTTAGAGCACCCGCATAGGGCCAGTAAGATATTTTTAAGTTTTTGAAATTTAAGCTAGTTTTTTTAAGAATTTTTGTCTAGCTTTAAGTTAGCTTTAAGATTTTGATAAATAAGAAAAAAAAAACTACGGCCGTAGGAAATCATTCAACAAAGATCTGCAACGCATGCTTTTTAGCGCCACAATTGTATCAGCCTCATTAAAAAGTAACTAGAAACCAATCACACCGCCCGCGCCCGCCAGCCAAAAAACACCCACAAACAGTCACACTTTGAGGGTGAAAAGGCATTCAACAATCATTCTTCGATTTTCGAGCAACAAAATCGACAATATTTTTTTTAAACGTACTAAAAATGATTTGTTGAGGAAAATCCGGATCATTTTGATACATTTCAAGGGCATATTCAGGAAAGGCATGACGTTGCTGGTGATCGACCAACTTGAGTTCTTGTGTTAAGTGAACTTAAAAAGACCTTTATCCTAATGCAAAATAAACCACATTCTATAGTTTAGTTAAACCCTAATACAATTCCAGTAATCAATTATTAGCGTTTTTGATTTAGTATCAATATTATTATGTATATCAATTAAACGTTTCATGTAGATATGTTATTCCAATTGGCGCCATTTTCAATTCCGACATCTTTCAAGGCCCGTGCCGCCATCATTGATCTTCCATCATCTCGCCAAGATTGATTTTGCGGAAAACAAATTCAAAACAACATGTGACAAGAACGATCATCAACAAAACACACCAATCAATAAATTACAGTTCAATGGTTCTTGTCTTGTCAATTTCAAAATAATTAATTAATTATCATATAAGCCAAGAAAATTGCCATCTTCTTCTTCAATTTAATTCCAAGAATTATTTGTAATTCAAGTTCTAGGTACAAACATCCACAGTACACACATTACATATACATATCGTTGATAGGTTTACGAATAAGAGTACATGTACATAATAATTGTTGCTTGGACGACAATAATTATCGTAACACCTTTGCGTTCTGTACATTTGCATAGAAGAGCGATTTGCTTGCGTTTATCTTATGTTTGACATGCAAACAAAAATATGTTAAAGAAAATAAAAATGTAGCGTACTTTTTTTAAAAAATTAGTTTTGTTTTTATTAATTTTCTACTCAAAGAACGCAATCGTAGGTAAACTCGTATGAAGATCTTATCTACGAGTGAATTGAGTGAATTTTTAATGAGGAAATCTTGAATTTTGCGTCCGTCTGTGTCGTGTGCACGCACTTCTTGAGTTTGTTCTCGTTATTTTAGTTTTTTGTTTGTTTGATTTGTTTTGTTGTGTGTGAAACTTGTTTATTAAAAGCATATCCTTGCGTGCTGCAGTGGGGCATATGGGAAACACAACGTGTGATATAACTAACAAGGTCTTTAATAATTAGACTTAAGGTGGAGTATATGAGTTAAAAAAGAAAAACTATAAATAATAACGGTTTATCCATATTGCGGTTTCAAAATTATAGGGCTACAATTCGACATCTGTCAAACTAAGTTGTTAAACCAATTTCTGTTTTTTCAGTTGAAAGTCTGACATTTACGAAAATGGGTCGTTCAACCATTGCACAACGCATATTAAAATTCTTAAAACCTACTACAAAAATGGTGATTCTGCCACAGCCACATATCGTGCTTTAAGAGGAGATTATGTTTTACATAATCGTCTAACTAAGCAAGTAATTGACAAAATTGTGAACAAAATTTAAGAGACTGGTTTGGTTACAGGCATTGTAAGGCCTGTGCATCATCGTGTCGCTAGTAAAACTGAAAATATCGCTGGTGTAAGTGAAAGTGTTGACGAAGACCCGAATGTGCCGATTCCTCGTCGTTCTCAGGAATTAGGCCTGTCTTAGGACACATTTAACGTATTTTGCATTTGGATCTACAACTACATCCACATAAAGTCCAGCTCACACAACAACTGAAGACAGCTGACCATTCACAACTTCGCGTCGTAGATACGTCGAATGGGTGCTTGAACAACATGCTAATAGACGGCGATTTTTCGAACAAAATTTTCTTCAGCGACGAAGCACATTTCTCACTCGGTGGGTATGTTAATAAACAAAATTGTCGTATTTGAGGTTCTGAGAATCCTTATGTAATTGGAGAGATGCCATCACATCCACAAAAAGTCACTGTTTGGTGAGCTATTTGATCAGGAGGTGTGATTGGACCTTAAAAATAAATAAATTAGGTGGCGCACCAGTCCGTTGAGAACTAGGGCCTAGTGACTTACGACTCTCAACCATTCCTGTGTGCGAGTAATGTTTTCAGGAATGGAGGGGACCTACAGTTTTAAACCGAATACGAACGGTACTAGCCATCATGACACGGGCATTACCTTATTGACGATGGAACGACTTTCACCGTCAATTTGGAGCATTATGGACACATAAAAACCGAGTTTTTTTTGCCTGGTATTAAATAATACGACATGTGGGTTCAACAAAACGGTGCCACATGCCACACAACTCGAGCGAATATGGCTCTATTGCATATTCGTAACGCGAAAGAACGTCTTTATGCAGATAAACCTTTAACTCTTGAGCACATAAAAACTAACAGTCGTCAAGTTATAACTGAAATACCACCCAAAATGATTCAAAAAGTGGTCGAAAAATAACTCAAAAGAATCGATGCTTGCCACAATTTGCATGGTGGTCATTTAAATGATGCAGTTCTTTACACATAATGTTAGGGTTAGGGTTAGGTTTGAAGTCGTTTCAAACATGTTTGAGGTATCACGTTTGATGCAACATGTTTGATACAACATGTTTGACGTGAATTCAAACTAGATGTGTTTAAAAAATGTTTGAATAATGTAAATCTAATATAAAAAATTCTCCTGTCACAGTGTTAGTTGCCATACTCCTCCGAAACGGCTTAACCAATTTCAATGAAATTTTGTATATATATTCATTAGGTCTGAAAATAGGTTTTTATCTAATTTTTATATCCCTAAGTGTTATGGTTTAATTGCATTAACATCGTACATGATGCAACGATCTTACGATAGTATTCAGTGACGCTATATACAATGAAGCATTGATTGCTATTGAGGATCTTTGCATTATCATGGCAAACTTACCATTCAGTCATTTCGGTATGCATTCACCAACCAAACAAAAAAAAGGGATAGCAGCAATTGTTGCTCGCAATGTCCCACTAATGAATGCAGAATAAAGAACCATTTATGACCACATCATGCTCGCAGTTTTGGCAAGACAAGGTGGATTCTTTTTTTTGATGTACCAGGTGGAACTGGCAAAACATTCCTTATTTCGCTAATTCTTGCTAAAACAGTGTAAAATTATGATCTGGGATGAATGCACTATGGCACACAAACATTAGCGGCGTTGAACAGGACATTGAAAGATATAAAAAAAATGACAAACTATTTGGCGGCACTCTGTTACTCCTTTCAAGTGATTTGTGACAAACACTTTCCGTTATTCCGCGTTCAACGTACGCTGATGAGATCAACGCGTGCTTAAAATCATCGCAACTAAAAGTAAATATGCGTGTTCAAATGCTTCAAGATCCATCCGCTGAAACATTCTCAAAACAACTGTTGATAGATATAGGCGACGGAAAAGTTACTACAGATGAAACTGGATGCATGAAATTACCGGTCGATTTCTGCTAGATTATTGATTCACAAGATGTTCTCATTGACCGGATATTTCTCGATGTACACAGGCAATACAAAAATCATGAGTGGCTGGCAGAAAGAGCAATTTTAGCAGCAAAAAATGTGGATGTCAACGAATTAAATCTCAAGATACAACATTTGTTACTAGGAGACTTGGTGTCATACAAATCTATTGATGCTACCGAAGCTGTAAATTATCCAACTGAGTTTTTGAATTCATTGGATTTACCAGGCATGCCACCGCATAATTTACAACTGAAGGTTGGATCTCCGGTAATTTTGCTTCGTAATTTGAACCCACCACGGTTGTGCAACGGCACGCTATTCGTAATTAAAAAAGAGGCTGGGATGCGACCCACACTGATAACTTCCCATCCCATCTGTCGATTTGCCTTGCTTAAAAGTTTGTCTATATGTATCAAATTTTACCAAATTTGAGTACTATTTTTTGTAGATTTTATTTTTTTATGAAAAAAACGGACTGTTGGATTTTTATAAAAAAATTACTGAATATCGAAAACAATATTTTCTGTGAAATAAAATAAGTTTGAAGCCAATATTTTTAATTTTTGAAAAGCTATTTGAGTCGAAAGTAAATTTTTACCAAGTTTTAGTATTGTTGTTTTTTAGGTTTTTATTTTTTGTAAAAAAAACTGTCTATTCGATTTTTCGTATAATTGTATCGAATGTTGAAAACAATATTTCTTATAATTTAAAATTAGTTAGAAGCTTTTATCTCAAATTTTTGAAAAGATATTTGAGTCGAAAATCAATTTTTACCAACTTTTGTTAAATTTTTTTTAGGTTTTTAATTTTTTGTAAAAAAACTGTCAATTCGATTTTTTTTAAATTTTACTGAGTACCTATTGATAACAATATTCTTTGAAAGATAAAAGTAGTTTAAAGCCCATATCTCAAAGTTTTGAAAAGATATTTGAGTCGAAAAATAATTTTTACCATTTTTTATTAATTTTTTTTTGTCAATTCGATTTTTCTCAAAATTTTTCAAAAAGTTGAAAACAATATTTTTTATAAGATAAAATAAGTTTGAAGCCTTAATCTCAAGTGTTTGAAAAGATATTTGAGTCGAAATTCAATTTTTCCCAACTTTGAGTAATTTTTTTTTTTAGGTTTTTATTTTTTATAAAAAAAACTGTCAATTAGATTTTTCTCAAAATTTTATCAGATGTCAAAAACATTATTCTTCGTTGCACAAAATTGTTTTGGAGATGAAATCATATTTTAGTCGTAAAATTTTCGAGGTGACAAATATTTTTTTTAGTTTTTTTGATTTATAAAAAAAACCGATAGTTGGGATTTTCAAAAATATATTAGTTTGGTATCACATCAAAATATATAATATACAATTTAATTCAACTCGCTAGCGTTATTGGTTCGTGAGATATTTAGGGTTAACCAAAATGTTCACCTTTTTTTTAAACTGCTATGGTAAAAAAACCACCGACGCAATTTTCGTGAGAGCCCTTTCTGCATCTAACTGCCTTATTATCTGTATAACAAAATTTATTTGAAGTCGATATCTCTACTAGTTCTTGAGCTATGGACGAGGAAAAAAACTTCGGGAACGTACAGACGTACGAACGTACGAACGTACGTACACACGCACGTACAGACACATCTCTCTAAAAATCTTTTATTTCGACTCTAGAGCCCTTGAAACGTCGAGAAATGTCAACATTTTCAATCGGACCCATTACAATAACTTACTATGGGAAGTTAAAATACAAATAGTTTAACCCCAAAAATAACTTTGAAGAAAGATCACGACTCAATCAACAGAGTGAAGGTGATTGTTAACCAGCTCGGCGTGTATCTGATTAATACAGTTCTAGAAAAAAATCTTGTTGGCTTAACATTGAGAGTGTTGTGAGTGATTCCAGTTACACAAACTTCATGGGCTACGTTATCATGAAGTCGCCTTCAGTTTGCTAATGGGTCACTTCGTACTTAAATTAAACCCCTTTGTTTTTCATGCAAGCAAATCTTTACCTAGTTCATCCCATTACTTCCATCTTAAAAGTCATTAATTTATAATCCTATTATATCTATATCACTTAACTTCATTACAACAAGCTATTCCCACACGAACTAAATCGCCTCCACATTTGCTGCTCCTGATCTAATGCAACACAAATAATCCAACTTCTAATCTATGAAATTACATTTGTACTTTTCTTCTTATTAAGATTTTTGTTTCTTAATTGACCTACCTCACATACCATTAATAAATAATTCAAGTTCGTTTTAATGTGTTTTTGTTTTTGTTTCATTTTCACTCATTCAATGCTATTGAATCGGATTCACGAGCAGATTATACTCTTCAAATAGTTATACCCATCTATTACCTGCCCTCTGCAATATTATACTTCTTTACTTTCATCTCTAATGTAGCATTGTAAGCTTCGCTATGCTAAAAGAATAAAATAACGAAGACGATGCCTTCACCTTCTTGCATATAATTAATCAGGAATTCCGATTGTCGTCTTCAATTAAATTCAGCTCTCATTTATTATAATCTTATACTCCAGCAGCTTCAACTCCGATACCAATATATTTATTCCAAGTCTCCGAACCACGAAGCTCAAACGACAAGGAATACACATCACACGTGCGAATTAAAACGAATTAAAACCATCACTTGGCCTCCGGGAACCCAGAGCCGAGAATCGAGAACCCAGAACCGAGAATATATACATACGAAGATACACCAACAGTAAAACAACATTTTCCAGGACACGGGTTTTGCTGACAGCGGGCAAGGCAATCCTTCTTATTGAGTTAAAGCTCTTTTTATCGTTGTGGCTTGGAGAGTTGAGAAGAAGAACTGGAGAAGTGATGCCATAGATTGAACGGGTTTTGAATTACCCTACAACTATCAATTCTCCTTAAGGCCATTCGTGACAAAATTCAAAATCATTGCCAGTTCAAGTCAACTCCTTGTTATGTTAGCGGAGCACATCGAACACGAGATCCCAGTCCTTATATGGACTGGAAATGCTGGACTCAGCAGGTTCAGTTGGATCGACTTGCTGCATGGTGGTGATGTTATAAACTCCTGCGGTAATGTAAACGAATCTTTTGTGTGGCTCCTTGGATTTAATGTATACCTATATAAACTTGGTCGAACGATGACAACGACAAGGAGTACTTAGGTACCATCATGCACTTGTTGGCGGAATTGAGAATAGGAATTTACCAAAACAGGTATATGGTAAGATTGTGGAGTGTCGAGAACTGGAGCTGGAGCTGAAACTCACTTCGGTCTTCCGTCGTTCGTCCGCTCGAGTCGACTGGTTTAAAAATGCAGTTTGCGAGCGAGCACATGCTAGCTGTTGTTCCCACATTCCAATAATGCTCTTCGTGGTTGGTATTGGATGTGGACTTGACTGGACCGACCGAAGGTGAAGGAAGATACCCCTTTTACTCTCTCAACCATTTTGCATATAATATTATGCAACTAATTGATTTTGGGATGGAACTAATGGCAGGATAAATTTAGCCAGAAGGTAACGCAGGGGAGAAGAGATACAGAGCCGGCGAGAACTTTTCATCTGTACCGTCCGGTTCATCCAACGGTCTTCGCGTCGTCACCATCAGCATAACGTTACCATTTTGGCTTGATTATATAGGTTTTATAAGCCCAGCCTGTTTTCATAGTTCCACAAGTTGATGAGGTTTCAGAGGTACTATAACAGATTCACCTATTCCCCCATTCAATTGTATACAGTTGTTGGCTAGCACGTTCGAGATACTGTTTCCGATAACTAACTCGATATCGGGAGAAGATCCACCACCAGATATCGGGACAATATTTTGCATAAGCACATTTATTTTGTACTTGGAATTGAATGCAGAGCTGGTTCTGGTTTTACCATTGATGATGATGATGGTGTTGCGGATTTAAAACAAATCTGGATTTATTTTCGGATAAGACCGATTATTTCCTATACCTATATGATACCTAGAGTATAAACGTTTGAACCTATATCGACAGATTTGGGTGCAACAAAATTGCAGGCAGATTGTTGGGGACCAACAAAAAAAAAAGAAACATAGTGGAGATATGCGGTTGGATTAAATTCTTGTTTACAAAGTATTTTATTTACACGGGCAATCATTATGCCGATATGGACTCAATTATACATTAGGTAAGATTTTACGGTGGATAAATTGTTATTGGACAAGGTTTAGAGAAAATAATTAATTAGAGAAAGGGAATTGTTTATTGTTTTTGGTCTTGCTGTTAATTGCAGAGGCATGAATATAATCAAGAACGAGAATTCTTTAGAATGTTCGAGTAAAATGTTTCGGTTGAGAACATCATCTTATCAGCTAGAGATTGAATTTCCAATCTCAGTATTGACCTCGGTGGTCTGTCAGTCTTGTTATCCACAAACAAGTGTGATCTAATGGTATCAGCGATGACTTTTAAAGTTTTTTGTTAAAGCTTGTTGAGGACTCAGTCAAAGAATCTTATTGCTGTAGAATTATGAAGGTTAGTATTAGTTTGGACTTGTTTCAAAGTCGTAAAAGAATTTCTATTAAGAATATTAAGAAATGAAAAATGTCATGACAGCTACTCCACACTTATGTTTTTCTTGGGATGATATCAAAAATTAAAAAGAGGCTGGGTTGCGACCCACACTGATAACTTTCCATCCCGTCTGTCGATTTGTCTTGCTTAAAATGTTTGTAGGTTTTCGTGCTTTGTTAAAAAAAGTTGTCAATTGAATTATTCTAAAATATTTAAAAATTACCAACAAATTTTTTCATTTGATGAAATAGTTTGATTTCAAAATCTATTTTTGCAAACGAGATTTTAGTCGAAAAACAATTTTTATCATACATGATATGGCTTTTCGGGAGGGACATAAGTATTCCACCCGATGATGGAGCAGTAGCCCCGAAACGCATAGTGTAATTAAAATATAAATAAATAAAACTTAAGTTGTTAAATTAAAAATTAAAATAAAATTAAAATAAATTAAACTAAGACTATTTTACTTTATTTGTTTATTCTTATAAATTTTTATCAATTTTAGCAGCATTTTTTAAATGTTTTTATTTCTTGTATAAACAAATACAAATTGGATGAATGAAACAAATTTAAAGTCAATATCTTCTATTGTTCACGAGATATCGACAACCAAACATCAATTTTTACCAATTTTGCGTACTATTTTTGTATGAAAAAACGACTGGTTTTTTATAAAACATGTACTGAATATCAAAAACAATATTTTCTGTGAGATAAAATTAGTTTGAAGCCACTATTTTCAATTTTTGAAAAGATATTTGAGTCGAAAGTAAATTTTTACCAAGTTTTAGTATTGCTTTTTTTTATGTTTTTATTTTTTGTAAAAAAAACTGTCAATTCAATTTTTTTTCAAAATTTTACTGAATGTTGAAAATTTATTAATTAAACAGTATTTTTTGTAAGACAAAATTAGTTTAAAGCCATAATCTCAAATTTTTGAAAAGATATTTGAGCCGAAAATTAATTTTTACCAACTTTTTTTCATATTTTGTTTAGTTTTTTTATTTTTTGTAAAAAAAAACTGTCAATTCAAAATTTAGAATGAAACAACAACAACTTGTGTGTGCTACCACCAAGTTTTGCTGGAGTTATAGCTATTTCACGGGGGCAATAACTCCAGCCAAACTTGGTGGTAGCACACACAAGTTGTTGTTGTTTCATTCTAAATTTTCAATTGTAAATTCGGCAAGCAGCTGCCTTAACCTGCGAGTGTAAAATTTCACACAAAACCCCTTAAAACTGTCAATTCGATTTTTCTCAAAATTTTACAGAACGTTGAAAACAATATTTCTTATAAGAAAAAATTAGTTTGAAGCGATAATCACAAATTTTTGAAAAGATATTTGGGTAAAACAATCATGTTTTACGAACTTTTATTAATGTTTTTTTTTTAAGTTTTTATTTTTTGTAAAAAAAACAGTCAATTCGATTTTTCTTTAAATGTTACAGATTGTTTAAAACAACATTTTGTATAATAAAAAAATTAATTTGAAGCCAATATTTCAAAGTTTTGAAAATATTTGAGTCGAAAATCAATTTTTACCAACTTTTAGTAATTTTTTTTTAGTTTTTTATTTTTGTTAAGAAATCGTGGATTAGATTTTTCTCAAAATTTTACCAGATGTCGAAAACGTTATTTTTTATTGCACAAAATTATTTTGTAGATAAAGTCAGTTTTTGGTCGTAAAATATTCGAGATGACAAATATTTTTTTTTAATTTTTTTTTTGATTTATAAAAAAAACCGATAGTTGGAATTTTTTCCAAAAATATATTAGTTTGGTATCACATCAAAATATATAATATACAATTTAATTCAACTCGCTAGCGTTATTGGTTCGTGAGATATTTTGGGAAAACCAACATTTTCACCTTTTTAAACTGCTATGGTAAAAAGAACCACCCACGCAATTTTTTTGAGAGTCCTTTCTGCATCTTTCTGCATTATTATCTGTATGACAAAATTTTTTTGAAGTCGAAATCTCTACTAGTTCTTGAGCTATGGACGACGAAAAAAACGTCGCGAACGTACGGACGTACGAACGTATGTACGTACACACGCACGCACAGACATCTCTGTAAACATCTTTTATTTCGACTCTAGGGACCTTGAAACTCCGAGAAATGTCAAAATTTTCAATTTGACAAATCGGACTGATCACAATAACTTCCTATGGGAAGTAAAAAAGGTTACGTCGAAAAATGTTTCAAGTGAGAAAAGTATTGACTTCCAAATATAAGTAAATCTTACCGGTTATCCATTTTTCAAAAATAAACGGAAATAAAACACATATAAACACTACATCATTTAAATGACCACCACGCGAACTGTTCCAGACAAAAATTCTTTTGAGGTAATTTTCGACCACTTTTTGACACATATTGAGCGATATCTCAGCCTTAACTTGACGAATGTTGGTTTTTAAGTGCTCAAGAGTTAAGGGTTTGTCATTGTCTTTCGCGTAGCCCCACAAAACAAAGTCCAACCGTGTCAAATCGCATTATCTTGGTAGCCAGTTGATACCGCCAAGAGCAGAAATTACGCGGCCAGGAAATGTCTCTTCTAATAAATCCATATTCGATCGAGTTGTGTGGCATGTGGCACCGTCTTGTTGAAACCACATATTCTCCAAGTCGTATTCTTTAATAGGAGGCAACAAAAAGTCGTTTATCATATGACCATAACGCTCGGAATCGACGCGACGGTGACAGTAGTTCCATTGTCGTTTTCCGGACCTCCGGGCCAAAGAGCTTACCAAACTATGACTTTTTTTTGGATGTAATGGCCTTTCTTCAATTACTTGAGGATTCTCAGAAACCCGAATATGACAATTTTGTTTATTAACATACCCACCGAGTGAGAAATGTGCTTCGTCGCTTAAGACATTTTTGTTCGAAATATCGCTGACCACCGCTTGTTGTTCAAGCACCCATTCGATATATCTACTACCGACATTGTGAATGGTCAGCTGGCTTCAGTTGTTGTGTGAAGTGTGAGCTGGACTATATCTATGTAGGTCTAGATTCAAATGCAAAATACACCATAATGTGCCTTAAGACAAACCTAATTCCTGAGAACGACGAGGAATGGACACATTCGGGGGCAACACTCTCACTTACAGCAGCGATATTTTCAGTGGTACGGGCGAAACAATGATGCACAGGCCTTACAATATCGGTAACCAATCCAGTTTCATCAAATTTCTTCACAATTTTGGCAATTCCTTGCGTAGTTGGTCAATTATGTAAACCATAATCTCCTTTTAAGGTACGATATGTGGCTGTGGCAGAATCACCATTTTTGTAGTAGGTTTTAACAATTTATTTGCATTGTGCAATAGTTAAGTGATCCATTTTCGTAAATGTCAGACTTTCAACTGACAAAAAAAATTGGTTTAACAACTTAATCTAACAGATGTCAAATTCCAGTACTATACTCTTAAAATCACAAAATGGATAACCCGTTACAAGAGAAGTACGACATTAGATTTTTCATGACAAATACTGCTATGTGAGTCTGAATAGAAATGAAATGCAGATTCAAACTCTCTTTCTATTCCCAACTAAATTTCAATGCCAAAGGGCAACTTTTATTCACCTTATAACTTTCATTTCCAAGGTTCTTCTTTATTGTTGGTTATTCAATCTCAAAGCTAATCCTTAGATTGTCTCTGTTAACAAAAAGATAAAACTACATGTGATTATATCCAAACACATGACAATCTTCACGAAAGATGAAAGTGAAATCAAATAAAACCATAAATGTTTGTACCATGGCAAATTTATAAAAATAAAAGTAGTATGTAATTTAAAAAAAAACCTATATTGCTACTGGCTACAACCGACGACCTGGCCAGCAACACCAAACCAAACAGGTGGCTCCATAAGACTATACGATTAAGATGAAAAATTTTAAATTATCATTCCGAGTGTCGTGATTATTTGCTTAAAACAAGTTACTTTAATATTCTTGTTTGATTAATAATCTAATGTTTGAATAAGATATCAAAATGAGAGTCTTTCTTTGAGAATGAAACTCTTTAATCATTTGGCAAATTAACATCCAACATTATTAATGATCTTTTTAGCTTTTTTTAATTGAGTAATACATTTTTTAACGGTGGGTAACTTCTTAGGGTCCGGCCACGGAATGAGCGACTGAGCGACCGAGCGACGAGTCGCTGAGCGACGCAAAAAAATTAAAACATATGAGATCGTATGGAGGTGGCCACATAAACCCTAAGCGACTGAGCGATTTTTTAAGCGACAGAGCGACGACGCACGTAGCTCTGTAATCAAATCTGTTTTAATTTTTCAGTCGATCGCTGAGCGACGTAGAAAAAAGATGTGTACCGAAAGTTTAATTTCAGCTGTCTGTCCAAAGGCACCCAATGCTATGGCAGGACACCCACAAATATTACGAAAATAAAAAGAGGCTGGGATGCGACCCATACTGATAACTTCCCATCCCGTCTGTCGATTTGCTAAAAAGGTTTGTAGGTTTTCGTGTTTTGTCGAAAGTAAATTTTTACCAAGTTTTAGTATTGTTTTTTTTTAAGGAATTTTTTTCAAAATTTTACTGAATGTTGACAACAATATTTTTTTAAAAGACAAAATTAATTCAAAGCCAATATCTCAAAGTTTTGAAAAGATACTTAAATCGAAAATCAATTTTTACCAACTTTAGTTAATTTTGTTTAGGTTTTTATTTTTTACTTGCGACATATAGGAACTATATGGCAAGTTTTGCATTCGTGCAAAATTTCGAACTCGAGATTTTAATCAAACATGATATTACGATGGTAGAGAAGTCGAAAAAAGTGGGTCCCGCGATTCCGTCCGGTCAATTTTGTCTGTCTGTCCACGCTCCTACAGCCTAAACCATTGGGTCGATTGACTTCAAACTTGGAAGTTAAGGTTTTGAGCAGATTTGCGTTAGGCGTTTTTTTCATTTTTTTTTTAAGATCAAAACTAACAGTGGCCCCCATACAATTTTTTTGGTCAAAAAACGAAAATTCGAATTTTCTCAAAAACAAACCGATAGATTTTTTTTTAATTTTCTCTAAAATTTTATTTTTTAACTTGTCTTCTTTTAATAAGAAAAACATATTTTTGTATTGCTCAGGAAAGGTACCGCTCATAGAACCGTTTTTTTGTTTTTTTAATTTTCTCAGCAACTTTTGAACCGATTTCAATATTTTTTTTTCTGAACGAGCTCTTATGTTGCCTTAACAATATTTGATTATCAAAAGTGCAATTTTTTATTGTTTGGATTTTTAAAAAAATATTGAAATTTTTTTTTTCAAAATTCTATATCTCAAAAACGGGTGAACATTTTTTTACGAAATTTAAATGTAGAGCGTATATTTACAATCACTAAACAACTGCATACCAAAAATATTTTTAGAACAAAATTGAAAAATTTTATATATAAAAAATTAATTTAAAAAAAAACCGCTCTAACGATTTTCAAAAAAAAATTTTGAAAAATCAAGAGTTTTTTTATTAATAAAATGGCATTTAAATTTTTGAAGACAAACTTATTTTTCAGGTAAAATTTTGAATCTTAAATTAGTATTTTTTAAATTATTTTAATTGTATTAAATGTAACCCCCTCGCAAAAAATTGAAAAATGGAGGTTTTTTCGACAAATCAAATGGCATATATATCTTTGAAGACAAACTTATTTTACAGGTATATTTTTAAATATTATATAGATACTTTTTTAAACAGACTCTTTGCATACAGGAGCAAGTTCGTGCGACCCAGTCGTGCACTTTATTGTAAACAAAACCGTCAATTCGATTTTTCTCAAAATTTTACCAGATGTTGAAAACGTTATTCTTCGTTGTACAAAATTGTTTTGGAGATAAAATCATTTTTTGTTCGTAAATTTTTTTGTTATTAAAATATGGTAAAAAAAAACCACCCACGTAATTTTTTTGAAAATCCTTTCTGCATCTTTCTGCATTATTATCTGTGTACCAAAATTTATTTGAAGTCGATATCTCTACTATTTCTTGAACTAGGGACGACGAAAAAAACGTCGCGAACGTACGGACGTACAAACGTACGTACACATGCACACAAAGACATCTATCTAAAAAATCTTTTATTTCGACTCTAGGGACCTTGAAACGTCGAGAAACGTCAACATTTTTAATTCGACAAATCGGACCGTTTACAATAACTTCCTATGGGATGTTAAAAATGTCATCGATAAAGAGTGGGAAAAAGTTGGACAAATTTGTAATTGTTCTGGTAAGTTTTGTTTATTTAATCTTTAATTACAAATAGTGTTTTTTGTTCAAAAGATGGTACTGACATACGACAAAATTGCCAAAATCGCTCTAAAAATCCGCGAAGATTTAGACATAAATGATGAAATTCACCATAATTTTCCCTTTCACGATTTATGGGGTGTACACCAAATCTACGGATTCTAGATCTTATTACAGATCTATAAATATGAACGCGACTTTCAACTAGTAAGCTATGACGAACCGCACTTAACGGTGGCATTTTTACAAGTTCCAAACAATCGCTCAGCGACGTGTCGTTTAGTAAATGGCCACCCATCGCTCAGATTAGTCGCTCAGCGACTCGTCGTTCAGTCGCTCAGTCGCTCGTCGCTCATTGCGTGGCCGGACCCTTAGGTATTTTACAAATACAAAATAAAATTCAAGTTTCGGATTATTTTCAAACACGATATGTGTTAAATGTGTCATTTTCTGGCTTTTCTTATACGTGTGTTTTTCAATCTGGCAATACTTTTTTCGGAGTTGGTCTTTTTGACAGCTGTCACTTAGTGGTTTAGGCTCAGTTTTGTTTTTTGCGATTTCATAATAAATAGACTTACTATCGAACAAAGTTTTGACATCGTGCAAATTTATTACCAAAATAATATTTGGGTTCCATACAAACAACGAAACAATCAATTTACTGAATTAAACTTTTGATGAGCTCTAATATTATGCGATTTTACACTAATAATGTTTGTGCGGTTATGTTAAATATCTTGTCTACAAAGATAAATTCAAGGCAATTGACAATTTAGAAGCATTCGGCGTGTTATTGCGGAAATACGGCCCGATTGCTACATTGTGGCCTAAAATTTAGCGACTTGCCCAAAATCATTTTTAAAACATAATGGCACTCCCTTATCTTTATAATAAAGCTTAGTTATTATATTTGAATAATTTTCATTTTATTTCTTCTTAAAAACCACACGTCTAAAAAGCACCCTTTATTAGATATTTCAAATGACAACTGTGTTTGACATGTGTCAAATAATTTTAGTCCCTTTCAAAACATCAAAAATGTCACACACAAACTAAAATTTATTTAAGAAATTGAAAGTTGAGAGCAGACCTAATCAGACGACTCACAGTGTAAAACTTTTGACTTCATTTGTTAAAAATCGATAAATCAATTTGTAATCAAAGTTTTTCGCTAATGAGGACCAGAAAAACCACGAGTTTCTGACTACTGCAGAACAGAAAAATAATCTTCAAAAAAGAAAAAACAACACCTTTTCGTTGATGATGTCTGACAACTTTAAGGCACACAACAGAAGAAAGTATAAAAGAAATCTATAAAATATTTTTTTAATTTATTATATTTATTCAACGATATGCATAAGATGAAAGCAGCATAATGCGCCCACGGGTTATGGTAACTTGAATATTTAATTATTAAATATATTATTAAAATTAGTTATCAGACGGAAGTTAAAAAATATAACATGGCAAATGTCGATAATAATCTACACACAAAATAAAAATTCTATACCTAAGAGTTGTTGTCCTCTTTTTATACGGATCATAAAAATGTTTATTAATAAAATTTTGCATTGCAGTTGCTATACCCTACACACATTTTACTGGTCCCGGCCCGGTCCATGCTTGTGACTTGTATGCCATCTTTTTTTTTCTTTTAAATGGCCACTGTCATCGACTTCTATTAGTGTCAGATATGATAAGCTTACTGCTCTACTGGCACGCGACATAGCCTGACAGGCATCGATTGATTTTAATTCTGTTTAAAGTACATAACAACTGAAACCACTTTACATTCATTCACATTGGAATTCAAGTAGACTCACGAAGTAGACGTTTGTCGTTTTCATCTTCATCTTCATCTTCGTCGTCGTCGTCGTCCTCATCATCATCATCGTGGTCCTCGCCGTATGATCGTCGACGTTTTGGTTGCCTGCGTCACAGCGACAGCGACAGCGACATCATCATCATAGTGTTGATCTTCGGTAGCTGGGAAATGGGAAACACTGTTTTGACTTCTTAATTATATGATTTATTACGAGATTTAAAACTATAGCAGGTTAGACCCACAAACAGGTGTTAAGACGCAGGCAGATATGTGATCTCAATCGTGAAACTTAAAATAAAAATTCAAAAACTTGCCATAATTCCTGCATTACATTCAAAAACAAGTTTCGTGTGTGGTTGATTGATACATATTCCCAAGACAGGGAATATGCCTTCAGCCTAAGGTGTTTTTTTCATTTATACTTATATTCTTAAGGGCAAGTTATTGATTCATAAAAATAAACAGTTTAGTTTTGAAAACGATAAGTTAATGATTTCCAAAAAATTTGAAATGGAATAATACGCAACTAGGCTTTTGTTGATGTTTGTTTTATAGGAAGGGTCCTTGCTCTCTCACAATGAAAAGTTAAATCGTCTCAACAAAAATTTAAAACAAATTGTTTTATGTCTAAAACAGTGTGTCATAGCCAGCTGCATCCAAAAGCAATTCTGCCTTAATACCAGAACTTCTTGTAATGTCCATCGGTTAACTCTTGAGCTCAATTTCTGACATATTGTCAAGTATGGTGTTAAAATACTTTGTAAGGAGTCAAAAAAGAAAAAGAAAGAAGAATCCAACTGGATTGCACCACGTTTTATTTCGGAATGACAAGTATGTCAATTCATTCTGATGAATTCACAAAATGAATATATAAAAAAATGACAGATCATGTATGCAGATTGGCAAGGTGGCCACTTATTATTTTTAGCGCTTAGTACTTTTCAACATACAAGAGATATTATTTTTCAGCCGCACATCAAGAATGTGCAATGTTGTATCCAACTCTGTTTTTCGCTTCCATTTCGATTTTTAAAACCTTAAGACCATATGTGCATCGGTTCATCTTCTTAAATCCTTCAATATTTTCCTAAGTTTAAATGTGTTGTAAGCAATTTAAGGGTAGAAATAACTTCTTTAGTGTCAACAAAATTATAAGAAATATCAACTAATGCATTAGATTCCTAATTGAAAACTAAAATCAGTAAAATTGCATATATATAAGTTTGAATTATTAAAAGAGACTCAAAAACTGAATTTATTGGTTGTATTCCGGTAATGGAGTTCGATAAAACGTAAATCAAACCTTAAAAGAAAACATTGAAATGTCAAAGCAATTTGGATCAAGTTTTGTGGATTCGATGATTGACATGTAAATACGAAAAAAAAACTTTTTGACATTCACTACGATATTGCATAACAGTTAGCTAGCTGATGATTTTTTATCGATAATGTGTCAGAATGTCATTTGTATTCATACTGATATTTTCACACTTTTTCGAAATTTTCTAGCAATAATTGTAACAATATTAAATTTATTTTAAAATTCACGTTTTGTAATAAGTTATTGGCAAGTAAGTGATACATAGTTGTGAGCTTTAACAATTTATCCAATAAACGATTGAGTAAGCAAACTAATGACAATTAGGTCAATTTGTCCTGACAACAGTTAGACATCAGTAGATGTCAGTATTGCATTAGAACATAATCCAATACACGATATTTAGGTCTTCTTATTTTATTTAATATTATTTTATGTACATTAGTTTTCATAAATGGATAGATAACATTGATTTCAACTTTTAATGAAGTTCTTCAAAAAAAGATGTTTTAAATATCAGGCATTTCTTAATATTCTCATAACGTAACGATACGTTCACGGCTTATCTTTTATGAATCATTTTCTTCGAAAATATTCACAGTTGCAAACGCAAAGCGAATCGTTAAATGAAACTTTGCATTTTTTCATCGTTAAAGATGGGAGTTCTGTGGCTGTGGGTAACGGTGGTGGTGGCGCTGCTGTAGCTAACGTGTAGCGTCGTAGTCATATTCTCCTTCAATAAAAAGAAAAACGCAGTTGCAGGTGTTTTTTTTTATTTAATCAAAAATATAAATATTATTATTATCTAATGAAGAATTTTAAAGAGTGTGTGTTTGATTATTGAAGAAAATATATAAAAGCTGTTTAAGACAGCTTACACAAATTCTTATGATGATTCTTAAGATGAAGACATTTGAAGCTTGGACTATGGAGAAATAATGTTTTTATTTTGTAATAAAAAAGAAAACAGGATAAGCATAATACTTTCAAACTAACGGAAAGTTAACGGAAAAGTGTGCCATATAGCTGCTTTTAAAATATGAATATAATTTAAAAGATAACATAAAAACTTTATTTTTGTTCCTTTTAACCGTAAAATCAGGCGGTATATATGTAGTAGCTTCGTGTACAGAATATATGGTACTGAATGCCATGAGCATCTATGCAACAATTATTATGGATCTTTTTGAAATTACCTTTGAAGTCCAGAATACTGCCCGATAATCCTTGATTGACATGTGCAATATGTGCAATTGTGCATACTTCTAAAGTCACATGCTGGCAGCTGTCGCTTGAATACATTTGGGTAAAAAATGTCATGATTAGTATGCGTCAAGAATTTTTCTCTAATTATTACCATTACAGTTATAATACCACAAACGGTTGAACATTTTAAAAAACTTAGTAGATATCTATCGGGTTTTTCAATAAGAGCGCTACTAAAGTTTTTTTTTAAATAAAACAAAAACGGTTTTGGATATCAATAAAATTCTTTATTCCTGTGAAAGCACGTTTGATGCTATTGTGTATGGAACTCGATTTCTTTTGCATAGCCACCACGGGCACGCTGCAGAAGTCCACGAGCTGATCCCAATTTTCGACGGTTTTCAAGCATAAATTGGCCGATACTGCTTCGATATTCATTCGAAGTTCATCAATCGTCGCTGGCTTGATGGCATAGAGCCATAGACCATAAAATTGATGTAGCCTCACAGGAAATAGTCTAGAGGCGTCAAATCACACGACCGAGGCGGCCAAGCAACTTGACCATTTCGTGAGATAACACGTTCTCCAAACTTGATTTCCAATAAATTGATTGTTGCATTCGCTGTGTGGCTTGTGGCGCCCGCCGTCCTGTTAGAACTACATATCTTCCAAGTCTATATCATCCAATAAGGGCCAAAAATATTCGGTTATCATTGAACGGTAGATCCTCATTCACAGTAACGTGCGGGTCTTGATCATCACGCCGTCAGCCCATAAACCACCCCAAACCGTAATTTTTTCGGGATGCAATAATTACTCATGGAGTACGTGTGGATTGCTGCCTGACCAAAACCGCATATTTTGTTTATTGACGAAACCATTCAGCCAGAAATGAGCCTCATAGCTGAAGATGATTTTTCGATGAAAATCCGAATCATTTTCAAGTTGTTGCTCAGCCCAATTCATAAATACGACCATAAATTGAACGTAGTTCTCTTACCGTAGAGGCCACTGACTCCGAATTTCGGTAGTAAATTTTAATAATTTCTACTCGTTGTTAGCTCGTATATCTTTTCATCATGAAGAGAAATGTTAAAATAGCGGCAAGTAATATGGAGTCGTTTGCTGTCCCTGTCGCTCTACTTTTGTAGCGTCCCTGTTGAAAAACCCTGTATTATTATAAGAGTTCTATAATAATTATTTAATTTATTTAATTATTAAAGAAGCTTATTTTGAAACAAATTTACACAAAGCTGAACTGTAGTGTGGAACCTATTTTGTACGTCCTTAACACTTCCTAAAAATTAAACCCGAATTAAAAATGGGCTGCATTAAAATATTTTAGGAGAGTACGGGAATGGGTGTGGGTATAATGCAGTCTTATTGAAATGACTTCAAAACTATAGAAGTTCTGAAAAATCTTATGGTCACATGTCATTCTTCAAAAAAAAAAGATTAAAACACTTTTTATTATAAAAGTAATTAGTCTAATGATTAGTGATAACAGAAACGGTCCCGAATTTCCTGAGTATTGTACAGTCATCTAGGCGGCCGTTAACTCCTGATAGATGCGATTGAAATTGTCGGATAAAAGATGAAACCTTCCGATAAATGTTGTTAGAAGAGTTTGATGTCCAAAGTGGAATCAGACAGGGCTGCATACTGTTACCAGTTTTTTTCTTTTTGGTGATCACCGTGACAACATGCATCAAGAATCTACGTGCTATCTCAAAGAATATTAGATTTCCATCAAATGGTAACAAGAGTGGAGAGAAAAACAGAAATCGTGGGGCTGAAAATCAACACGGGCAAAACTAAGTTTTTCGGCCTCGGAACCTTCCACTCATCTTCTCTGGTAAGCAGAGAGCTCAACAACGAGGAGAAAAAGTAAAGATTTTTCAGTATATTGGAAGTATGGTCTTTACTCAAGGTTGATATCGCTAGCCATATGGTGTTATCTAAGGCTTCCTTCGGGATATTGTTCAATGAATGCAAGCTTAAAGTCAAAGTTACGGATTTTTCGGTCAATCTTCGAATCAGTACTGTTAGGCGGTTGCAGCACCTGGAAAATAACAGCATTGATTACCAGAGAACTGCGAACCATCTAATCCAATGAAGAACTATATAGGACAAACGGGTTAGGAACCCATTGAGGCTATTATACGAAGGCAGAAGTGACTGTGGATTAGGCACATGCTTCAAAAAGGTAATGTCTGCACTCAGAAAGGCAGAAGAGTCGGGAGACCGAGAAGCACATGGAGAACAACAGCCGAGGAGGAATTGTCCAGATTGGGGAAGAGCTGAATGGAGCTCCAACACACCGCCAAATACCGCACACGATGGCGCGTAGTTAAAGTAGTTGAAGCCATATTTCCTGCTCGGAATCACTCATTGTTTTTATAGGTCTAAGGTCTTAAATAAGTAAATATAAATACCAATGTATGTTTATCGCAATCCAAAGCTCTATTAGCTTAAAATACACGCGATTTCAGGCGCGTTTGTCATCTGTTTGCGCTTGACATCTACGATCTCCATATCCGTAACTAAGATATACTAATCTAAAGTGATTTCCCAAAATTTAAAAAAAAAACTCCAATAAATACGCGTTTTTGGCACCTCTGCTGGAAATGCTGTGACTTAGATTTCTATCGAAACAATATTTTAAATCATTGAGTCAAGAGCGCAAAGAAGCAATGTATTTGAAGCGGTTTGCCTTCTTAATTCTACTTTCGGAAAAGTTCTACTATTAATGCACTTTATTTCTTAAACGTATCACTAATGCTCGCAGGCCACCATTTCTGTTACTACCCTAACTAAGACTACCTGCAACTTAAATATCAACTGGTTTCCTTTCTCACTAAAATAAAGCTCACAACTCTCGGCTTAATAGATTTAGAAAAATAAACCGTAGAAAATATTGGAGTGTAGTAGACATTTTCTTTTTGGGTAAGGAATGATTTTTTTGAATTATGTTTCTAAATCGAATATTCTTTACAAAGTTCCAAGTATCCCCAAACTTTTTCTCGATGATTCAGCAATTTTCAAGATTTATGCAACATTTTGTAAGATAAATATGATATTTTCTTTATTTTAGAGTTTATTAAGAACTCTTCCAGAAAGACTTGAGTATTGTTCGAAAAGATAACACCGAAAAAATTAAAAACTCCAAACTTTGTTTTGCCGAAAAAATTAACTTGGGCCGTTATAACTTAAGAATAAATTGACGTATTACGTATAGACGCCGCTATCTTTACAATATTCTATGGTCGATAAAATTATGTGGTCGATAAAAATTACTGTTTTTCAAAAACTGTAAAACTCAAAATAATTTACTCTCTAATATTAAAAACCAAACTAAATATTGATGAAAAAATAACGTCACATTTATAGCACAAGTTTTTCGCGATCCGGACACTTTTTCGCACAGTTTGAAAAAAATACCTTTTTTTTTATTTTCTTTCATAAAGTTCGTGGGTTTTCCTAATGACCCCAATATCTTTATGACTCCCTGTTTGCCAAATATTTCCTTTTTGGTAAAAATAAACATTTCTCTGAAAAAAAAGAGTTATCCAATATAAGGGTTTTATTACCCTTCTAATAGGGCCAGGTATAAATGACGCAACTTCGCCTTAAAAGAGGTAAAATCTTACATTTCATTAACAGAACAGAACCTGTCAAAGCTGAATTAAAAAATAATTAGTTTTTCCTTACAAGAAATGATTCCGAGAAAATCTTGAAGAAATCTACAACTCAAAAATGTACACGAAATTCCATAAGTTTTGAGAACAGAATAAGTCCTGGACTTATTCTGTTCTTCAAACTTATGCAATTTTTCATCCCCTGTAACTGACAACCAAAATAATTTTTTTGTTTTTTTCGACTTAGAAGATGTGTCTACGTCTAAAGATAACATCTGCATCAAAAAGTGAATTTCGAAAAAAAAGTGGGCTTATTCCGTTCTCACAACTGACGATTCATATTGTAGTTTGAAAAAGTTCCATTCCAAGCATTTTATCAAACATTTAACTTCTGGGACGTTATACAAAAAAAAAACAACAAATCATTTTCTTCAAGTTAGGACAATTTTCTTCCCTAGAAAGATTAATTTTTAAATACTCATAGAAAATATTAACACCCCACCCTATATCAAACAAGTACAAATTTTTCTAAGAAAGAAAAATAACGCAGTTTAGGTGAGTTTTTTTAATGTTCGATAATACTGCTTCCACAATTTCTATCGAGATGAAATTTGACACCTCCTTAAAAATAACAACAAAACAAACAATGCTATCACCTAACACCTAACAATAATATTAAACTAAGCCTAATTCTACGTTTCCACCGGGCACTAAACCGAGATTTAGCTAGATTTGTCACAAATCTCCTTGAAATCTCGAAGATTTACCATACAAATTTTAATCTCCTCAAATGAAGATTTCAAATAAAACTCATTGAAGTCTACTTGGAAACATTAGTTTGTCAAATCAAACAAACTTTTTTTTCGGAGAATAATTGTTGAACCGACCCATTTAAACGCCAATTTCGTTTATTGACAGATGGAAATGTCAACAAAAACTATCTGTCTCACTTCCATATAACTCAAATTCAAAACAATAAACAACTTTCAAGAAATCGCAGACGAAATAAAATGTAAGTATACAAAAATAATAAATATGTACAAGAATATAATAAAACTAATTCCTTACAGATGATGAGTGAACAAGTACATATTTTTTTTCTTTTCGAAAGGAGAATAATTTGAAGTTTGGTTGTTATGACATAAACCAAACGTCAAATTAATCTCCTTTTCTTTGGTGGAAACACCTTATGATTTATTTTAAATCACTTGCCTTAAATCTCGGATTATTTGTTGGTGGAAACGTACTATAAGGATGAAAAGGAAAAATGGATTCAAAAAGCCAAGATCCTTACAAACTGTTCCGAAACATAATATATGTAAATGGCGAACTGTCAGAGATAAAACAAACCTATTCATTAGATTGCTGCCATACGCCCATACCTAATGAAGCCATCACACAATAAATTTTCCCCTTTGGGTATTAACTGTGAAAGTGAAAATCAAAGTGATATCAAACACCTGTGCTGTGCTGTGACCAGCATTAGAACTGATTAATCGTTTGTCATTATAACTTAATCACCCATGTGTCACTTTTTGCACAGTAAAATTCTTGATTAAGGAGTGAAATTGTTTCGCTATTAAAGAAGTGTTTAAAAATTGCTTTCATTTAAAGGAAATGACACTATTTGCAACTAAACCACAATCTTTTGGCCGAATTATATTTATTCGAGTTTGAATCCTCATTTTCAAACCAGATCAGGATATTTTTGTTTAACGAGAACACATAAGTATATAAAACATTAAATTTGTCAAACGAAGCAAGTGAAAGCTCTCCTGACAGTTGCTTGACAGTAGCCGTTGCTACTTCATTTTCAAGTTGAGTCTTATCTTTTTGTGCCAACAGAGTATGTGTAGTGTATGTGGTGTGACACTGTGAATGATGACATCTGTCATGAAAAAATAAGTTCACTGATACCAATTAGATTCAACTCTATATTATTTCTCATTCCATTCATTTTTTAGAGATAAAATCTATGAATATATCTTTTTCCGCCAACAGAGTGACAGGTTACAGTGAATTAAATTTCGACGAAACACCTTGAAGTGCCAAATTGATATCGACATATATTGACATCTCAACAAATGAACGCATCCAACTATATAAGCAATAAAATGATTATCATCGGATGCGATCATTTCTAATTATTTACGATAAGATCGACTGGACGGTGGTGGGGGTATTTGGTCAAACATAGATTTAGTGCCGAAGTATCGACTTAGTCGAAGAGGTTAAGATTAAAGCTATGTTTACACTTGCATTCCATTAGTGCAGGTGTAAGGCTATCTTCGGTAGTCCACCTACAAATAAAATCGCTTAATTTACCTTGGCGGGTGGCTTGGTTGTGGCATGGTGCAGAAAAGAAGTGGTGGCGAATGGTGATGGTCATGGCGACTATCGACGTTATAAATGTACAAGTATTAGAATCTCAAAGTCACGATCACGATTTTTCGTACTTTCCACTCCTCGCAATTTCCAATGTGTCTCACATTGTCTCCCTTGGTACATTGTATATATACGTGGTGCCAAAGTCATGACCGAGACCATAAGATCCAAAGACCATCAGCTAAAAGCTAAAGCCAAAGCCAATGTCAGAGCGTATGGTGCAGCATGGTTAATCCTGGCTTTGAGTATGAAAAATTGCCATAATCTGGCAAAGGCTGCTGATTGGAGTTTTATTGGAGGTTCTCTATATATCGTTCCCAACACTTTGGCCAAGTCAAGAGAGACTCGATGGTTAACAAAGGTTTTTTATTTTTGTATTTATAAACGTTTTCATTTTTCGTTTTGGTCTAACATTGAAGTATGCTGCAGTTCGCATAATGGAACCAGTCACCATCAGTCTCAGGAGGGGCTTGAAAAATTCTTGCAATGTGCAATGTGAGATCTTAATTTGCATTGATGGTGTTCACACTCAATTTATATTGTTGCAGTTGGAAAGACAGTCCAGACAGGTTGATTTTAATTGAGGAAGTGGTTGAAAGAATTTTTCATCAATTTTTCTATTCGTAAAAGGGATGTGGATGTGGTGCTCAGTGCTCATATGAATTTCTATACTTCATGTTTGTTACAGCATGATGAATAAAATGAGTATAGGATGAATTTTGTGTAATTTGTTTTGTAAGGTACATAATTTATTTGAATCGTAGTCAATTGGTTCTAATGTCAAAAATAAAATATTATGTGTGATTGCAAAAGATTTTTATATTTATTGAGGAAATATGATTAATGCAAGTTGGAACAAATGAATTGGGTTATTATAGCGAGTTCAATTGATTGAGATATTGGAAAATGATCGTCTTTTTATTATATTTTGACGTTTCAAATTAGGAATAACATTGACTGATTATCATCTAGATCTGTTTGATTTATAGTTATTTTCACCGAATCTTTCTTTTTATTCTAAAAAGTAACGAAAGAAGAATAAAAAACTTCTCCTCAATTGAAGAAGTTTCATTTTTTCAATTTTCTCCAAAACTGCATGTAATGTGAACATAGCCCAAGGATCTGTTCGAATTCAAAAAAGAAAAAAAAAATCACTACTGTCACTTATACTACGTTTCCACCAAAAAATAATCCGAGATTTAAGGAAAGTGATTTAAAATAAATCTTGAGGTGTTTTTTTTTTTTTTTTTTTTTTTTTTTAATTCATTTTTATTAATTCATTCTTAAGACTATCTTAAAGCTAGACAAAAATTCATAAAACTAGCCTAAATTAACCATAACTTACAACTAAGGTGTTTCCACCAAAGAAAAGGAGATTAATTTGACGTTTGGCAACGGCCTAGTCACTGATAAAGCATCGGTTCATCGATCACCGAAATCAAGCATCAGTGAGCGTGGTTAGTAGAAAGATGGGGGACCGACTCGAAACCTACCGCGTGCTGTTGTCATGTGTTCTTTCTGTTTGTTCTTTCTCTTCTGTCCTTCTGTCTTGTATTAATGCCTTGTGTTGTTATCACCTTATATAGTCTAGTCGCTCAAGGTGCTGTGTTCTCTACTCTGTACATTTATGTGCTGAGTAGTGTGAAATGTAATGTAATGTAATATACGTCCAAGTACTTTTTGGGAAGAGGATGTTATTAAGAACGACGATGAATTCTTTAAAGAATTAAAGAAATAAATGGAAGTGAGACAGATAGTTTTTGTTGACATTTTCATCTGTCAATAAACGAAATTGGCGTTTAAATGGGTCGGTTCAACAATTATTCTCCGAAAAAAAGTTTGTTTGATTTGCCAAACTAATGTTTCCAAGTAGATTTCAATGAGATTTATTTGAAATCTTCATTTGAGGAGATTAAAATTTGTATGGTAAATCTTCGAGATTTCAAGGAGATTTGTGACAAATCTAGCTAAATCTCGGTTTAGTGCCCGGTTTAAACGTAGTATAAGACTAGTTTGCTTAACTCTGAAACAGCTGATCTATTTTACTTAAAGTTGAACCATGGTTGAACTTTTTAGATAATCCTCTAAAATCGGATTGTTTTGCCAGGCCATTTCTAACTAGATGCCCTAAAGGCATAAAAACATTTATCTCATTTTCATCTCCAGACAGCATTTTGTTGTTCATGTTCATTGTTTTGTTGGTTGTATTCCTAACCATATCGCATGGAACATATAGCGTTGAAAAAATCAGCAAATTCCTTTAACATGTTTAAAATAATAATGTACACGAAACCGCATGATCAACAACTTTGGTGTTGATTACATTTTAATAGTAATTCTTTAGGCGCACGTGTATGTTGTTCGGTGACTTGTCCGTGTTTTAGCTGAGGCTGGCGCGTCGTCGTCGCGTCATCGCGTAGCGTCACGGCCTTTGGCATTGGTTCCGGAATACCAAGCAAACCAAGCGTCTATAGTATATTGTTGATATCATGTTAGCTTATGTATAGAATTAAAATTGCATTTCCCCCTTTATAAAATGCCAACATTTATTTATAAGTACATTTTTGTATGTACGTTAAGTGATACTACCACGGACCACTAAACTCCATCGGTAAATGACCAAAAAGGTCAATGATCATAAATATTCAGTTCAAATAACGTTGGCCATCATTCCCAGTGGTCATAGTGTGGAATTAAACCTGTAGTCTTTGGTTGTTCAAATGATGAACAAAATTCGCGAAACATGCTATTTTTGTATATCCAATAAGTTTATTTTTGTATCTATTTCAAAAGGCTTGTTTTTGTTGTTGTTAAGGGGCATATAGTGATGGTGACATCGTGATGCAAATAACCGTGAAGCGTGTAGAGATTTTTTGGCAATCACAGTATTTTAATCTAGAAAACAAGTGGTCTTCACCTGTGTGGTATGGTAGGTATGGCATCATGCGCTACTTAATAATTACTTTTTGTATAATAATTACTTATATTTTTTAAAAGCAAAAAAAAAGGTGCGAACAAAGCGACCACTATGAGTCGACATAATCGAAATAATACCAGCTATGATGACAACAGCAACGAAACAACGACGACGCGACGACACAGCACAGACGAGGTCGTTGATCTTTAAACAATATTGTCATCGAAATAAATAAGATCATAAATTTATTACTTAATAACAAGTATGTATGTGATATTATTAATTTATTACGTGTTAAAATCCTGAATCTATGTTAATGATCGAAGTATTTTATTCTATTTTGATTTGTGTAAACAAATAGAATAAACTAATGAAGCCCATCCCCCTTTTTGTTTCAGTGTATTCCAAATATTTATTATAATCGAGAGCGATTTTTGGGTCTGTTCAATGACGCCAGTTTTAAACAGTTTAGAACAAAACAGAACAACTAAAATGGTAGATGGAGCTCTAGCAAAGAAAGTAAATATTATGATAAATATTTAAATACATACATATGTATATATTTTATTTATTTATTAGAAAACAAACTAATGTATACATTCAAATTTCCAAAATCGATATATTTATCTCTGATTTCCAAAGTTGAAGAATTTTGTCTTAATACAAATTTCAATTCGTGACAGCTAAATGCTGAATTGTCAAAAAAATTTGAGTGTTCATACAACGTTCAGAGCAGGCTTCTTTCCAGAACATTCCATATTTCACAGCACTGTTCTGTTATTCACATGGATCATATATTCAATTAATTTCACACTCCATTTGCATTCTGCTTACCATCAGGTGAACTACATTATCCCAAACTAATTTGACATTGACGTAAACAGCTGTTCATCTGAAAATCTTGGATAAATTGTTTTTACTTCATAAAAGTAAGTTCAATCACTCCGTAATTTTGAGTTTATAAATTAAATTTGTAATTAATAGTATTGGACTTTTTTCCAATTTTAAGCAAAAGAATAAGGGAATCATAGAACAGAGAACAGAGAACTTCGGAGAAATGTTAGGAAATCAGAATACAAATGTTATGGAACTACCGGATGAAAAGAAATTTCATTTATTTCCATTTTAAAGGGAAAAAAATATTTCAAAATCATAGGTTAACCAAAAACTTTTATTTAAATAAAATAACATTTCTTTATTAATTGTATTGTATTAAATCCGCAGCGAATATTTATGATTTTTGTTAGTTCCATTAGATTTTGGGAAAATAGATTTTTATTTAACTTGTCCTAACGCCTTCCTTTTTAACTCAACCACCTCTTCAATTGGTATTCCGAGGAAATTGAGCTAATTTTTGAGGACATTCCAAAATTCTTGAAACTATGTTTGCATTATTTTTTAGCAACAAAAAATAATGCAAACAAAATTCCTAGAATTGGAAGTAACTGCATTTAATTAAATTTCAAAAATGTTTGCAGTAAAATGGTAAGTTTTTCGCTTTACCCTTAATAATGTTAACATTCTATTAATTTCAAACAAGTATTCTAAATTAATCATAATAAATAAGTTTTTACCGACAGTCAACGAGACAGTTAAAAAAAGGAATGAAATGATAAATCTGCAACATTTCATATGCAGATATGAATTGTATAGAATGAATGCGTTCACGTGAATAACAAAATACTCCGTAGTATTACCGACGTTACCGACTTAAATACAAATTCAGTTAGAATGAATATCAGAATTCTGATATGTCAAAATTCTAGAAAAATTCCTTCTGATGAATACCAGAATAACGTTGTTAGTTTGTCAAAATTTTGTATTGAGAGAAATTTAGTATAGTAATGCAAAAAATGCTTTGCTAAGTGTGATGTTGCCTCAAGTTATCTATTTGACATTTGCTAACCGTTATCATTTTTCCTGTCAAATTTAAATCAAGCATTTTATAAACTGTTTGAACCACTTGAAAAGTTTACCATTTGGTAAATAAACTATCAAATTTTGTGCGAGAAATGATTTACACAATTATGTTGAAATTCTTTTAAGATTTTGGTGAATTTGTACGTCTTTATAAAGGTGCTTGTATGCCACTCAAGTTTGGCCATCAAACGTTGAAGAGTCGACTGTGAAGGGCCAACACGTCTACCGTAAAATGGGCGCAATGCGCGCAACTTTTGCGTTAACGAACACTCATTTTGATAATAAAGTTTTATCATTTGAACGTCCTGTTCAATCGTGTAACTTGCCATGATGATTTGGCATAAACAACTGAATAATAAACAAAAAATTTGACAGATGTCACCAAAATCTACCCGCAAATTGAAAAACCCTTAACCCCAATGTAAACGAATGGGTTTTAGAGAGTGATACGTACGAAGGATCTATTTCTTCATAAAGATTGCTTTTGTATGATACTGACTTTATCTTATGATTTTAATAGTGAAACAGCTGTCAGTGTCAAAATAATCTATGATATAAAAAGAAATCACTAGATGTCACACCCTGTATGTCCAGTAGTAACTTATTTAAATTTTAATATTTACTAGAACAAAATTCTAAATTCCGTAATATTTAAAATTCCACCGAACTATTCTTGTATTCTAAAAAACATAACAGACATATGTACACAAATCTTTTATTACATAACTTCTGTATAATTCCTACACAAATATACATACATACATACATTTGAATTTATGTAAAAGCAGTTTATCGATTAAAGTTTAAATTACAGCACTCACTGAAAAAGAGGGTCAATTTTATTTTTGAGTTCAGTGAACTTAAATACATACATACATATGTATATTATATTTCTAGTTTAATTTAGTGTACAGATAAAAACTGAATAAAATTCCGTTCTTCTCCTAAATAACGTATCTAATTTAATACAAAAATAGCTTATTTTCAAAATATAGTAAATAGTTTTAGTGACACAATTTCAAATGATGCATAAATAATATGCTTATAATTAAGTTGTGATGATATATAAATTATCATGTTAATAGTGTCTAAATAGTGCTATTTTATTAGTCAGCCATATAAACATTTTGTTCATTTGTATATATAGGAGTATGTCTGCAAAAGTTGTCAAGTTCCTTTCACTTAATTAACAAGTCATATTTAAATCAATCGGCCGGCGCAGTAGCGAAGCGGTGGCGCTCTCTCGATAGTCAAAATTTAACTTAAGTTGATCCAAATTTTCCATTGTATGCAAATAAGCGGAACTAAATAAATAAATGAAATGCCCCACTGTCTTATGGGTCGATCACACTTACTCTTGTTATTGAAAACTATACTGAGTAATTATTAAAGTTATAAAAAGAAATTACATAGTTACGTAAGACTCAAAATCTTAAATTTTTTTTGAATAAAAATGTGTTATTTTTAAACATAAAATATTCAAGTGAAATCGGTCCAAAAAAACAACTTGCTTTAGATGAGCTTAAATTTCTGTTAATTCTAAAATATGAAGAAATTAAAATTTTAAATCTCTACACACTTCTGTTTCTTTTTTTATTTGACTTAAGGATTGTGATAATTATCAATGACTCAAAATCGGCGAGAGAGTTTTAAAATAGCACATCCTATAATAATGTATAAGCATAATCTATTATCGATCTGTCAATTAGAACCGCCTTTCGGTCAAAGATTAAATTTAATGAAATTAAAATAAATTTAATCATTTAATCGTGGTTTGTTTCGTCGTCTCGTCGTCGTCGGTCGTCGTGATTTGTGCAGATATGCAGATCTTTCTTTAAATTGTTTTATTTTGTTTTTGATTGTTTTTTTTTAGAGAATCATGAATTTTAATTTCTAATCAATTTATTATTATTCAAATAGCGAAAGTATGTAAATGAGCTTAAATTATTTTCCTATATGCGTACCATATATTTTTGTTTAGCTTAAGGTATGATTACATGATGTTACATATTACGTAGATAATAAGGTTTTGTATATTTTACATATTTTAATAAGATAGAGAATTTGGAATTCTTTAAGTGTGACTATTAGGCCTATTGACACTGTGTCGTCTCCGCGTCGTCGTCGTGCCTGTGGCTGTTCTAGTTTATACGAGTTTACATATTTTATTTATTTATTTATGTAGGTAGAGATTTTGTTTATGGTTTTACATAAGTAGGTAAAGTTTAATTCAGAGATTTAGCTTAGCGTTGATGTAAATTAGCTCTAGCGTAGTAAATTAGGTTTAAGCGTAGATGAAGCCAAAGTTTCTATATTTAATTAAAAAAAAATAATAAATAAATCGCGATAGAAAATCAACTTTTTAGTTTTTTTCTTCTTAGAAAACAAATTTGGTCATTTCACAACGTTATGTTATATTTATATCTTCGAGCTTTCCCTCCCACATAGGGACATAAGTCGCACGGTATAACTAGATAAAAGCGTTGGTGGAATACAGATGGTTAAGATTTATTGTGGATGAGTAAGGCTGAATGAGGATGACTGAGGATGACTGAGGATGACTGAGGGTGACTGGAGAATAACTGAGAATGACTGAGAATGACTGAGGATGACTGAGGATGACTGAGGATGACTGAGGATGACTGAGCATCACTGAGGATGACTGAGGAAGACTGAGCATCACTGAGGATGACTGAGGATGACTGAGGATGACTGAGCATCACTGAGGATGACTGAGGATGACTGAGGATGACTGAGCATCACTAAGGATGACTGAGGATGACTGAGGATGACTGAGGATGACTGAGGATGACTGAGGATGACTGAGGATGACTGAGGATGACTGAGGATGACTGTGGATGACTGAGGATGACTGAGGATGACTGAGGTTGACTGAGGATGACTGAGGATGACTGAAGATGACTGAGGATGACTGAGGATGACTGAGCATCACTGAGGATGACTGAGGATGACTGAGTATCACTGAGGATGACTGAGGATGAGTGAGGATGACTGTGGATGACTGAGGATGACTGAGGATCATTTTTAAAAATATGAAAAATTATTCAAGATGTGATTTTCAAAGCTGATCGTCAACAACCTGACAAGTCCTTATGAGTGTGGTTTTAGACCAGGAAAGTCTAAATTCGATCAAATATTCACATTACTGCTGATCGTGAAAAAAACTCAAGAACATCAAATTGAAACCCAACATCTTTTCATCATTTTCAAGGCCGCATATGACAGCATCTACAGGGATGAGCTGTATAGAGCCATGTCTATTTTTGGCATCCCTGCCAAACTTGTCCGTTTGTGCAGGATGCCCATAGAGAATTCGCACTGCTCCATAAAGGTTTGAAACAACTTAACAGAACCTTTCGACGTCAAAAAAGGTTTTAGACAAGGTGATGCTCTGTCGTACTTGAAATAATAGTCCAACGTCAAACCTAGAGGCACTATTTTTCAAAAGTCTGTCCAATTTCTAGCATATGCTGATGTCATTGACCTAATAAGAAGAATTTAGTATGATGTCAATGGGTTTTTTTGAGTATTGAGTATTGAAGCAGAGGCGGGAAAAATGGGTTTAACGGTTAATGAGGGAAAAACAAAGTACATGCTGTCATCAAGTAAGGACCTACAACACCGACGATGTCTAGTTCAAAACGTCACCATTGACAGACGTAACTTTGAGGTAGTTAAGGACTTTGTCTACCTAGGCTTCGCTATGAACACAGATAACAGCACCATATCACTGAGATCAAACGAAGAATTACTCTTTCTAACCGCTGTTTCTTTGGGATAAGAAAGCAATTGAGTAGCAAAGCCCTCTTTCGAGCGACGAAAGTGTCGCTATATAAGACCCTCATCATCCCCGTCCTGCTATACGGTACAGAAGCACGGTCTATGACAAAAGCGGATGAAGGCACCTTGAGCCGTTTCGAGAGAAAAGTTCTTAGCGTGATCAGGTGAGTGGAGGAGCAGATGGAATGACGAGCTATACGGGCTGAACAGTGACGTAGACTTAGCCAGAAGGGTAAAAGTCCAACGACTAAGATGCCTGGGTCACGTAGAGCGCATGGAAACCAATGTTCCGGCCCGGAAAGTCTTCGAATCCACACCCACAGGACAGCGCAGTAGAGGACGACCCCGGATCAGGTGGCACTCACAAGTTGAAGGTGACCTCACTAAACTCGGAGTGCGCAACTGGTGACATCTAGCCAGGGACCGAGCTAGATGGAGAAGTTTGTTGAGTGAGGCCTTAGTTCTCACAGGACTGTAGCGCCACCTAAAGTAAGTAAGTGATTTTTTTGCCTAATGGTTCAGATCTAAACACAAAGGGTTTAACCTTACTTATGTATGTATATGTGATGTTTAGTATGAGTACGTTTTTTCCAATAACAGGTTTCATTTTGAAATTTAATAAAACAACGAGTAATTCTAAAAGATATCAATTGATTTGTATAACATTTTGAAGAAGAAAGTATTTCCGTAGAAAAAAATACACCAGAACTCAAATGGCCACTATACTGTAGCGGTTAGAGCAACGTATCGTTTTCAAGAAATAATCTTTGACCAATTCGAAGTTACGACTTTGTTAGTGATCAATAGACTTGAGCTTTTTCTTTAATTGAGCTTTAAAAGCTTAAACCTTTACTCTAATTCAAAATGCAAAATTATGTGGTATGTTGAATGTCTATTACCAAACATAGACAAGGAATAAACAAACCTGAATTGTCGTCAAAGGTCTACACGAGAAATATTCTCAGTTTTTCTTGAGCAATTCACATTCTTTGGATTCTTCACACCACTTATTTTTCTTAACAGCTCAAATTTATTAGTCCTTTTTTACTACTAACAGCCGAGAAGGTGATTCACTACAAAGTGCTTGAGTTTTTGCGATCTGTGACAGCAAAATGTTCACCATTTTTTAGTGAATTTGTAAATGTCAATGCATTTTTGAAGTATGTCTCATTCTATTTTTTAATAATTGGATAGTTTTTACTTGTCATATAATTGCACCTTCAAAAGTGACAGTGATTTATTCAATATGCAACATTGGACAACCTTTTAGTAAGGGAAGTTTATGGAATACCGACCGACGTTTTATGTTGATGAGTTGTGTCTATATGCAAGTTTTTTATTTCGCTCTCTATTGGTTTTTATTTCATGGCCTCATTTACATTTTGAAGCATCCTTCATGAGGTTTTATAGATATTCCCTTGTGCTCTTGAGTTAATTTCAATCAACAGTCCAATCGAATCTGATCTGCTGATTTGACTTTAAGTTCATACATGGATTTCAAGATTACGAAATATCCTAATTTTAAGAACGAATGATCAAGTTCTTCCTCCCTTTGAATAGGTATACCAAACAATCGGAACCCTTTAAAGGAACATTACTGTTAAAAATGTTTGTTCTATCATATATCAAACTAGATCTCCCAAACACTTAACCTATTTCTTTGAAAAAATTTGACATTTTATCAATCATACCACCCAGGAATAATCTTAAGCTCATTCTTAGTTTGATTCATACCTTTGCATATATTCATGAGTTTCCTGATTTGATCTTCTTCCATACAAATGTGTTCGATTAACATAATATTAAACCGATTTTATTACATCTTTAACAAACCACTTATCCAAGCTATGAATAAATAACCCTTCTCCTTCAATACACTCGTATAAGTGAGCTAACGTCAGTTTGAAGCGTGTTTAACATGTCTCCTGGTTTACCTAGTTTTTTTTTTCATAATACAAATTTATCACCTTCATAAAAAACACCCTCATTTGTAACTTCTTCAAACGCTTCTTTAAACAATAATAATTATTCAAACAAATCAACAATTTAACGATCTAAATACTTTGTACATCGAATTAATACAAAAAATAGATTCATGTTAGACACGGTAGAGGTACCTATACTTTAAAAGTGGACATAGAAAAAATCCTGCACCATCGATGGTGGCATGCTATACAGCAACCAGTCCTGTCCTGAGATGATGCTGCACAGCGCTGAGCTGAGCTGATGCAGAACAACTCACACGAAGTGCACTGCACTTTTAGATATTTGAATCAGCAACAGCAGGAAAAAATTGTCCATCTATTTGCAACACTATACGGAGGAGCCACAGCAACACAATAACAGCCACGCAATCTTGTTCCTATGTTGCTGTATAGAGCTAGAGCTAGAGCTGAGAAAAGCTGATTCTTCCTGCTGGATCAGCAGGTTTTCCAGGAATTTGTTTAATACAAACTGTAAGTTCGTTTTTTTTTTTTCTCTAGATATATTCTTAATTCATTTATCTTTTGGTTATAAAGCAAAAGCAAACCCCGTTGTTTAGCTGTTTTTTTGTGTCTCAACTCTCAAGACCTGATTTTAAGTTTTTCCTCCCCTTTTCTGCACTTTCCTTTCAGCGATGGAGATGCAATGGAGATACTTTTGCCATCAGAAATGAATGAAGTGTATCTTTTGTCTTAATTAGATAGTTTTTGGGTCAATTGATCTATAAGTTGGCACAGTTCCACCTTCTTGTTTTGTTTGTCTTTTGTTCTTCAGCAAAACAACAAAAAACTTTTAAAAAAGCAAACAATGTTGATGTTGAAATTGGTGCAATATGCCAACAACTTGTCCATCATCAATCCTGACCAACTCGCGACTTTTTACACAAAAGATACAATATCTTTGTCAATCTCTTGTTGAAGATAATAATGACGATGATAATGATGATGATGCGGAGTCAGCGCATTGTGTCTGTCTGAATAAACAATGATTGAGTCTTTTTGTATCGTGGTTGGTTTTTATTTTATTGAGAGATTTGTCTCACTTTCTGGGCCTCAGGTGATGTGACATAAAGACGGAACTCATGATGACAGAAAGAGTTGCTTGCTCAATCAATCTTTTTAACCGGAAGTTTAAGAAATAATAATAATTTAATAATAATAATAGAGGCGACGATAAAATTTCAAAACATCTTGATCTTCAAAGTTGTAGTAGTTAGTTAAAGACTTGAAAGGGAATTTCTGATAGTTGTTGTTGAATGCACATCTGTATAGTGAGGGAATAACATATGGAGAATAAATTTAGTACCTTATTTATACGACGAGACGATACGACTCGACGCAATGCTCGACTCTTGACGATATGTTATGCCATAGCTTAGTGGATAATCATGATTAATTGTAGCCTGTTTTATGATTAGTATCTACAAATCAACTAGCTATAGGATTTTTATATAATTGCGAATAAATCATGTGTCTATAGTGGATATGCACGTCGCGTCGCTCCGGTCGGTCGGTCGTATGGAGTACCGATGGATGGCGTTCAGCAACAGCCGGCGTGTATAATCGAAATTCAGATATAGACAGGTTTTTAATTTAAATTGTAATGAACCTTTGCCGAGACTAGTGGTGACTTGGTAATCAATGGTTTTTTAACAAACTCGGCTAAGATTTTAATGACATTTAAGAACCTAGAAAAAAATTTGAATTAGCAGTTCGTTGACTTGAATTCATGTTGGATATGCTTATGGATAAGCTTAAAAGCCATACTTAAGACTAGTTTGCATTGTGTGATGCTATGTTCCCAGGACTGATTACACTACAATGATCTTAAGGGTAAGTGCATTTTTTTCCGAAGACTAGTCTTGAGTTGAGTTGATTTAATAGCTGCTAACTTATGCTGAAATCTTTTAGTTGAAGGTTTAATAAACCAAATACTTCACAGAACGAAACAAGTCATATTAATGACTATTTTGGTAGTCAAATTGACTATTTTTGTAGGCAAATTGACTACTTTTGTAGTGAAATTAACTATTAAATAGTCAATTTTCAGCCGATAACAGCGGTAGTGAATTGGACAATTAATTTTCAGTTGCAATTTTTGGATATGACATTTTTTTTACAACTTGGTAGTCAATATGACAACTTTGGTTGAAAGAAATTGAAGCTATAGTTTTCATATGACAACTGCGGTAGTCAATATCACAATTATTATTTTGAAATCTATTTGACTACTTTATAGTCAATACATTAACTTTCGATAGTTAATGTTGGTAGTCAATATGACAACCAAATTGTTATATTGACTACTGAAGTTGTTCTATCGAACACTTTTATTGTCATATTGACTACCTGAAATTGACAATCGAAAATATGTTCCATTAACTATCCAGTAGTCAATTTTTTAAAATAAGGTTGTCATATTGACTATTTTGGTAGTCAATGCCACAACTTGGCCAAATTTCAAGTTCACTATCGACGATTGTTAATATGACAACTTTTTCTTTTGGCACGTAAAACGAAGATGTATGATTTTTCTGTTTGTTATGTTCTGATTTTTTATTAAATAAATAAATAAAATCAAATTCCAAAAAATTCAAAAAAGAGGGTGGGACACGACGCACACTGATAACTTCCCATTTCGTCTGTCGATTTGTCTTGCTAACAAGTTTGTAGGTTTTCGTGTTATGTTAAAAAAGTTGTCAGTGGAATTATTCTTTAAAATTTCAAAATTACCAACAAAATTTTTCATTTGATGAAATAGTTTAGTTTCAAAATCTATCTAGTTTTTTAAATAAATTTTTAGCCGAAAACATATTTTTACCAATTTTAGTAGCATTTCTTAAAATGTTTTATTTCTTATATAAACAAATACAAATTGAATGAATGAAATTAATTTGAGATATATCGAGAACTGAACATCAATTTTTACCAAATTTGCGTAGGTACTATTTTTTGTAGATTTTATTTTTTGTTATGAAAAAACGGACTGTTGGATTTTTATAAAAAATTACTGAATATCGAAAACAATATTTTCTGTGAAATAAATAAGTTTGAAGCCAATATTTTTAATTTAATTTGAAAAGCTATTTGAGTCGAAAGTAAGTTTTTACTAAGTTTTAGTATTGTTTTTTTTAGGTTTTTTTTTTTTTTAAATCTGTCAATTCGATTTTTCTCAAAACTATATCGAATGCTCAAAACAATATTTCTTATAGGACAAAATTAGTTTGAATATCTCAAAGTTTTGAAAAGATATTTCAAAACACAATTTTTATTAACTTTTGTTAATTTTTTTTTAGGTTTTTAATTTTTTGTAAAAAAACTGTCAATTCGATTTTTCTCAAAATTTTACTGAATGTTGAAAACAATATTTTTTAAAATATAAAATTAGTTTAAGACCAATATCTCAAAGTTTTGAAAGGATATTTGAGTCGAAAATCAATTTTTAACAACTTTTAGTAATTTTTTTTAGGTTTTTATTTTTTGTAAAAAAAAACCTTCAATACAATTTTGCTCAACATTTTTCAGAATGTTGAAAACAATAATTCTTATAAGATAAAATAAGTTGGAAGCCATAATCTCAAAGTTTTGAAAAGATATTTTAATCGAAATTCAATTTTTACTAACTTTGAGTAATGTTTTTTTTAGGTTTTTATTTTTTACAAAAAAGCTGTCAATTCGATTTTTCTCAAAATTGTACAAGATGTTAAGAACGTTATTTTTCGTTGCACAAAATTGTTTTGGAGATGAAATCAGTTTTTTCTCGTAAAAATTTTGAGGTGACCCATTTTTTTCAGTTTTTTTGATTTATAAAAAAAATTCGTTAATTGGATTTTTTCCAAAAATACACTTGTTTAGTATCACGTTAGAATATATAATATACAATTTAATTCAAGTCTCTAGCGTCATTGGTTCGTGAGATATTTAGGGTTAACCAAAATGTTCACCTTTTTTTAAACATCTATGGTAAAAAAACACCCACGCAATTTTCTTGAGAGCGTTTTCTGCATCTTTCTGCATTATTATCTGTATAAACAAGTTTATTTGAAGTCGATATCTCTTCTGGTTCTTGTGCTATGGACGACGAAAAAACGTCGCGAACGTACGGACGTAGGAACGTACGTACACACGCACGCACAGACATCTTTCTAAAAAAAATGTTCTTTCGACTCTAGGGACCTTGAAACGTCGAGAAATGTCAAAATTTTCAATTCGACAAATCGGACCCATTACAATAACTTCCAAAACAGACGAAATTCGAAAGTCGATGTAATTCAATTATACCGTTTTTTTTAGATTGATAAAAGGTGCTATACTGATTTGATTTGAATTATTTGGTAAGTTTGGAATTTTGAATTTCGGAATATCGTAATCGGTCATATTTGATTTCAATCGATTTCTTTCGATTCTTTCTTTCAGCAAGGTTCTGTTGGTAGTTCTGGTGAACAACTACTATTAGCATTTTAAAAACTCAAGCTATTAAAGTTCAACCAAAATTTAAATTTCTTAACAGAGATTTTAATGTAAAATATTGCTCTATTTTGTTTTTCCTAGATGTTGTTCGTACTCTACAATGGGGCTGATGAGCATTTCTAGAAGAACGGGTATTACAGTTGAATTTTTTGAGGGAAGCAGTGCAACTGACTATTTCACTAGAGCATTGTTTATGAAAGTACCGATAAAATAATGACAGACATGAAACTTTACGACAGTGCTCAAGAGATACAAAAATTTTAGGTAGACAACGGTCGCATTTCATTTTTAGAACTCTCTTTTGAATTCTGTCCAAAAGACAGGGAATTGTACTCGAGTTTCGGACGAATATAGAAGGGGTAAAAAACTTCTTGCTTCGTCTGAGAAAACCTAAACACTAAGCAGTATTTTTGGCGATGTCGAATATGTGATCACTATACAACAAAAGGTTTGTAATGCACATACTTAGAACTGAAAGCTGTTCAGTCTCCTCGATGCAAGTTCCATCAGTTTATAGTGACATTGTGGGAGACGCTTTTGCGACAGTAGACAGCATTGAGTTTTCGAAGAATTAAAATCTACACGGATTTTAATTTCCCATTGGATAATCAAGATCAGAATTTAATGAGCTTATCATATGCTGCCGTAGCTAATCCACGTCTATTGAACAAAGATGAGAATCTAAAAACGAATATGAAAAGCTGAGGAAACTGTCATCAGGGAAACAATTAAGTGGGTTAGAAGTTTCAGACAAAATCTATATTACTTAATATTATAAATGCGAATGTAAGTTTGTTTGTTACGCTTTCATGCAAAAACTACTTAACCGATCATCATGAAACTTTGCACATACACTCTTGAAGGTATAAGAAGTAACATAGGATACTTTTTATTAAAAAAAAATAAAAAATTTTTACGAAAAATAAGAAAATTGTTTGTAGCTAAATTTGACGATATTTTGACAAACAATTTTCTTATTTTTCGTAAATTTTTTTTAAATTTTTTTTTAATAAAAAGTATCCTATGTTACTTCTAATACCTTCAAGAGTGTATGTGCAAAGTAAACGTTTTTGCTTAACTTATTATTAATGTCCGTCAGAAAAAGACCAAAAAATAGCAGTTGCTGTAGCTTCGTCAGGTATTGCCGCGACGCTATTAAAGGGCGGTCGTACGGCACATTACGTTTTAAAATTACCATTGAATTTGGCAGAGGAAGATTCGCCCATTTGTAATTTTAGTAAAAATAGTTCACGAGGTAGGATGCTGCGAGAATGCAAGCTTTTAGTGTGGGATGAAAGTACAATGTCTCACAAGAAGGCTATAGAAGCTTTAAACCGGACCCTCCAGAACTTGCGAGATAGTACAGATATAATGGGAGGCATGATAGTTTTATTGGCTGGTGATTTCCGTCAAACCCTCCCAGTGATTCAAAGGGGGACACCAGCAGATAAAATTCAAGCGTGCATTAAATCATCAAGCTTATGGCCGACAGTTGAAAAACTCCGCCTGAAAACGAATATGAGAGTGCATCTTCATAATGACGTGGATTCAGGACTTTACGCAGAAATGTTGTTGAAAATTGGTGATGGTTGTTTAGACGTTGACGCTGAAGGCTACATATCACTGTCAAGAGAATTTTGTAATTTAGTAGAAAGTGATGTGGATCTCATTGCTAATGTTTTTCCGGAATTGCAACAATCAGTGATCAGTGGTTGTGTGCAAGAGCAATATTAGCACCAAGAAATGAAATTGTAAATAGGATCAACACTGACATTTTAAACGAGGTTCAAGGAGAAATGAAGGAATATTTGTCAATGGATACAATTATGGATACGGAACTAAGTACTTCATATCCTGTGGAGTTTTTAAATTCACTTGAACTATCGGGTGTACCGTCACATAAACTTCAATTGAAACTAAATGTACCAGTAATGCTTATGCGAAATCTAGATGCTCCTCGGCTATGTAATGGAACAAAACTTCGGATAACAAAATTGGGACAGAACATACTTGGTGCTACTATTTTAACAGGTGTCGGTAAGGGAAATAGTGTTATAATACCTCGGATACCAATTATTCCCACCGACCTTCCATTCCAATTTAAAAGGGTTCAGTTTCCCGTCAAGCTTAGCTTTGCTGTTACTATAAACAAGGCACAAGGACAAACATTACAGGTAGCAGGAGTGCATTTAGAAAACCCATGCTTCTCTCATGGTCAACTTTATGTAGCCTCTTCACGTGTATCTAATGCCCGGAATTTACACATATTTGCACCCGACGGGAAAACTTATAACATTGTCTATAAAAATATCTTAAATTAAAACTTTGTATTTTATTTTTTTTAATTGTTAGAATTCAGAATTATTTATTTTTGTTACGGTGAAATATATTTTAACATTTGTTGTTGCATTTCAATAAGCATATATTAAGGTGTTGAAACTTCATTGTCTGTAGTAATTTTTAAAAATTGTTGATCTCAGCCAAGCAATAAAATTTAGTTATTATATTGACTCATTTCTATTATTATACCCTTACCCTTTATCTCTCATACTTATTTAATTTCTCCACTGCGAGCGAAGCCGCGGGTAAAAAGCTAGTATTATTTATAAAAATAATGAAGAGTTTCGGAAATAAAACGGAGCCCTGGGGGACACCAGTGTGTCCATTAGCGTTCCATGATCTGAAAATCCAAAAAGAACAGAATCCCTGCAATAAAAAAAATATGTTATTGGATTTTGGGTTTAAGGATTTTGTGTTATAGAGGATTTTAGGTTTTCGTGATTTTGAAGTTCGGTCTTCAAGCTTGAACTAGCTGCAGAAGATAAAACATTCATAGGCAAATAAACTGATCGCAGTAACTTAATTGTTCAGTTGAAATTTGACTGCAATTTTGTTTGAAAAATCAGATTCATCGACAATAATTAACTTTTTTACAAACAATGTTCTCTCGAATTAGCCAGTTTGCATTCCCCCCCCCCCTCCTCAAACAATTAAATACTCGCACTTCCTGGAATGCTCATCAGTTTACCCTTGAGTTCAATTTCACACGTACTGTTAAGTATAAAGATTCTTTTATTAATAACTCATCGAGAATGTGCAATGCTTTACTGAACTCTGTTTTTCCCTCTCGTTTTAATATTCAAAATTTTAAGACCAATGTGCATCGGTATATCCTCTTAAATCCTTCCCTATTTTCCTAACACTCGCACTGTGTTTAAACGTAAACATGTTAAGGGTATTAATAACCTCTTGAGTGCCTGCACATTATAATTTAGGGCAGTCAAAATCAATATAAGATCACAACTTCGAACATATCTAAGAGGATGTTTCAGCTTAAAGTATAAATTTTGAGGTGGTATCAAGATCGTTCGATAGTATTTTGAAACGGAATTGACGTTATAACTACAAGATGATACACATATTACGTTTTGCATGAATTATCGAATTATTTCTGAAGATGGTTAACTCATGGAAAGGCAACGCGATTGACTATCGATATCGAGCCCTTTCCGCCAACTTAAGCGCCAAAACAAATCGTATCGTAAACGACAAATCAAAAGCTTACTGCTGGTCCTTGAAACCACTTTTACCATAAGTATTGGCTTTGTATATACAAAGATAAAGTTCACAAAAAAATTAGTATGGATTTAAACCATACGCACAAAGCCTTCGTTTGCGATGGAGGCCTTAGATTTCTATTTCCTTAAATTTCCACAGGTCACAAAACCAGCACTGCCCTGAAAGCCAACACAATAAATAGTATAGAAATGTTCAATGAAAACTTTTATCGTTTGTTCCTTGAGTTTCCAAAATAATCAAAGCACTTAAAACCTTTGGAAACAGTCTCATTTGGAAATATGTACAACCTCCATTTATTGTCCTTTCTTTATTATCCCATCTATACTACTCGTATTTATTCATATTAAGTCGCTTACTTTGACCTTCGAATCTCTCTCAAAGTTGTAATTATTGAAGTTCCCCAAGGTAGCCATTTAGGTCCTCTTCTATTTATATCAAATTTTAAAACATTCTTCCATCTAAAAATGTTAAAAATACAACTAGTGCTCAATTTGATCTTTCTAATTTTTGTTTGTGGAATAAATTTTAATCCCCATGTAAACTTAAATTATTTCTTATTCATATCGGCATCAGCTACCAAACCCCCTGATGAGAGATAGAAATGCAATCTTCCTTAATTGGCGGGTGCTTTCACATTTCCACAGTGTACAGCTTGATGGGACTTTGGCTATACCAGATTGGCCCCTGTTAGCCATCATAGCAACCATCATCCGTACAAAAAGAAATACGCCGTCATAAGATAGCAAATATTTTGATGGTTGATGTCCATTCAGCGTTATCGCTTGAACCAGATCAGTGATGAATGAATATGGTTTGCTTTGGTTAGGAATGGAAAGGACAGAGAAGTAGGCATTGAAACAGTGGATTCCATTTGGTAAATATATTATTCGATTCGCCACAAAACGTCCCTGATGCTGTTCCTCAACTACGACCATATGACTATGAGGAGGAGGAAAATATTGTAGAAATTACTGCGTGCACCTTTTGTAGATGCGAGAGGTTCGGTCTTTCTCTTGTATTGGCGTCTGTTGGCCTGATATACCTACCCTATCTCTTGGTCTGCGGCGGATAAAGCATGGTTTTCTATTTGGAATCCACTTCGAGACGGTTAAATATAGGTATCAGGGAACCTGTTCCGTTTTTTGTTTTTTGTTTTTGATTCACTAACAATTTATTTATATGCGCTGCGCAGCTACGAAGCACAATGACATGCTTCTCTCAAGCTGGATTAAGCTACTGTTACAGCAGCTACACGCACGCATTAAGGCTCTATGGAATTTAAATGCTCAACCGTTTGAACGGTGGTGGTGTTTGGATTCAGAGACTTCAAGCGACATGATGTTCATGTTATCTGACCAAGACTCAGCTTGGACTCGGACATAGCTGTGGCGTTTTTTGTGTTCTTATGCATTCCTTGTTGTCTTACCATCAGCCAAGAGAGATGATGTTGATGATGAGATGACGGTTTGTCCTTAAGGACACAAATCTCGATCAGTATAAAAATGTATACGTAAACGTTTGTTGGGCTTTGCTGATGATGCTCTGCTGATGAGAAACTCAGTTGATTAGAAGATGTCAATGGTGGCTGTCAAGAAATGGTCTTGTTTCTTCGCAAAAAAAGATAACATTACCTTCCTTGTTTCTTCGTTTTTGTGTGTCGGTTTGATTTACCTTTTTTCTTGAGATTTGACCTCTGAGGAATTGATGGAATCATTGAAAATACGTGACTCAAAATGTGTTGTAGTTTTTAATCAGAGATTTATAATAGACGAAGACTACGACGACGACGATTGTATACATAGATCGAAGAGCACACTGAAATCAGGGATTGCCAGAAGAGGTTCTTAATATGGTAAAGGCTTAAATAAGATTGATGTGGTTCTGTCTGCGGTAGGGCAGATAGAGTGCTATAAGATCACCTTCATGCCGTTATGTGTTGTTTTTTGTTTAAGTATCAGTCTTTTCCTAAAAGAAGTTTCTATTCATCGATTGTTCGAGATTTATTTTAGTTCCTTTTTTAACAGTTGATTGATTTAGGTATAAAAAGGAGTGGCAAAAGTCCATCATCACCTCCAAGTTATGCTCGCTTGAAAGCCGAAAGGAAAACTATAAACATCACCATTGGATCTATTCTATTCAACATAACCATAAGCAGTGACACTTGAGGTTACTTTTAAGGAACTTTCAGTAATCAACTGAAGAAGCATTCATTTAAAGAATCAGCAGTAAGTTAAGAACTAAACAAGATCTCTTTGACGCACTGCAATCCGTTTTTAGTTGTCAAGACTTTATTATAAAAAGTATTCTATAGGTTTTGTTTAGGTAAAAAGTTATGGTCTTAATTGGGGCTTACATAACTATGATGGAGATGTACAGAAAATTGATCTTCCTTTTTGCAGCACACCGTTGTCTAATCTTCTGAACTGATTTTTATATCTAGAGGATTTTTAAACGATTTCAGGCAAATTAACTCTTAAAAACTGTAGTGTTTTGGTAAGAGTCTTAAACTAAAAAGTGATGACAAAGGTACAAAGTCTGAGGACATTGGAGAATCTTAAAAGACAAAAGACTAACGATCGTCTTGGTTAATGCAGGAAACTAAATACAAACATTTAGGCCTGTTTATATTTCAGTGTTCTAATTTTTAACTAATTTACGCTTAAATTGAATATATTCATCAAACAATTTAAATAAAATTTTTATATGTTATTACGAAAACATATTAATTTAATTTATTTAATCCCCTGTCAAAAATTTTCAATTAAATTAATTAGTCTGGGTTGGCAAGTTTTGACTTCTTTGTTGTTAAAACCCTTAATGGTCGTCAAACTTCATGTTAATTATCAGTTAATCTCAGCGTGCCATGTCTATTTGCTTAAGCGTTTGATTTATGTTTGAGGGATTATTTTTTTCTGAAACGATATTTTGTTGAATTTGTTTAAATTTAGTAATAAGCAATAAAAATGAATTATTGTTTGTTTTTCAATTGTATGAAAAAGCTGCATTATAATAATTTGGGAATTTTTTAAATCTCCAAATATGGGTTCTTGGATTTTTATCTAATTATGAAATTTTATTAGTTTTCGATTGAAATAATTTTTTGTATTGTTTTTTTTTTTTTTTTTGCTTACCGAAATACATTTATATTTAAATATGAAGACAAATGTCTTTATTTTTGTATCTAATAGAGCGACAGATAAGAGGTTGAAATTTGGATGCTGAATTTGCAATATTTTCATAAGTTAACAATATTTAACAGCAAGAGTATCTTTTAATAGGTTACTTAGCAAGTTGCGTTTCCAAGGTGTTGAATATAGATTTTAAAGACCAATTTATGCAAGCAAAATAAATAATAAAAAAAAGGCTGGGATGCGACCCACACTGATAACTTCCCATCCCGTCTGTCGATTTGTCTTGCTTATAAGATTGTCTATATGTATCAATTTCTACCAAATTTGCGTACTATTTTTTGTAGATTTTATTTTTTATGAAAAAACGGACTGTTGCATTTTTATAAAAAAATTACTGAATATTGAAAACAATATTTTCTGTGAAATAAAATAAGTTTGAAGCCAATATTTATAATTTTTGAAAAGCTTTTTGAGTGGAAAGTAATTTTTTACCAAGTTTTAGTATTTTTTGTAAAAAAAAATGTAAATTCGATTTTTCTCAAAATTTTATCGAATGTTGAAAACAATATTTATTATAAGTTAAAATTAGTTAGAAGTCAGTATCTCAAATTTTTGAAAAGATATTTTAGTCAAAAATCAATTTTTACCAACTTTTGTTAAATTTTTTTTAGGTTTTTAATTTTTTGTACAAAAATTGTCAATTCGATTTTTTTCAAAATTGAAAGTAGTTTAAAGACAATATCTCAAAGTTTTGAAAAGATATTTGAGTCGAAAATCAATTTTTACCACCTTTTATACATTTTTTTTAGGTTTTTATTTTTTGTAAAAAAAACTGTCAATTTGATTTTTCTCAAAATTTTTCCTAATGTTGAAAATAATATTTCTTATAAGTTAAAATTAGTAAGAAGCCATTATCTCAAATTTTTGAAAAGATATTAGAGTCGAAAATCAATTTTTACAAACTTTTTAAAAAAAATTTGTTCGGTTTTTAATTTTTTGTAAACATTTTTTTTTTTTAATTTTACTGAATGTTAACAACAATATTTTTTGAAAGATAAAAGTAATTTAAAGCCAATATCTCAAAGTTTTGAAGAGATATTTGAGTCGAAAATCAAATTTTACCAAGTTTTATTAATTTTTTGTTTAGGTTTTTATTTTTAGAAAAAAAACTGACAATTCGATTTTTCTCAACATTTTTCAGAATGTTGAAAACAATATTTCTTAGAAGATAAAATATAATCTCAAGTTTTTGAAAAGATATTTGAGTCGAAATTCAATTTTTACCAACTTTGAGTAATGTTTTTTTTTTAGGTTTTATTTTTTATAAAAAAAACTGTCAATTAGATTTTTCTCAAAATTTTATCAGATGTCAAAAACATTATTCTTCGTTGCACAAAATTGTTTTGGAGATGAAATCATATTTTAGTCGTAAAATTTTCGAGGTGAACATTTTTTTTTTCAGTTTTTTTGATTTATAAAAAAAACCGTTAATTGGATTTTTTCCCAAAAATATAATTGTTTTGTACCACGTTGCAATATATAATATACAATTTAATTCAAGTTTCTAGCGTCATTGGTTCATGAGATATTTAGGTTTAACCAAAATTTTCACCTTTTTTTTAAACTGCTATAGTAAAAAAACCAGCCACGCAATTTTCTTGAGAGCCCTTTCTGCATCTTTCTGCCTTATTATCTGTACAACAAAATTTATTTGAAGTCGAGATCTCTTCTGGTTCTTGAGCTATGGACAACGAAAAAAACGTCGCGAACGTACAGACGTACGGACGTACGAACGTACGTACACACGCACACACAGAAATCTTTTTAAAAATCTTTTATTTCGACTCTAGGGATCTTGAAACGTCGAGAAATGTCAAAATTTTCAATTCGACAAATCGGACCAATTACAATAACTTCCTATGGGAATTTAATAACATCTTTACCACTGTCAAAATAGTTGTTATATTTGCCGTCATTCTCAAAAATGATTATATCTTCACATAGAGTACTGAATTTTGCGCTACCTTATAAAACATGAAAAACAAATCTTCTTTTCATACGTATGCAGTTAAATGCTTTATCAAAATACTAATTCAATCAAGAAAAACATGATATTTGAAAATAGTCAACTGTGGCGTATGCGTGCTTTTTTAATTTTACTTTTTTTGTTTTGTTCTCATATTTTGTTTGGATTTGTTTTTTTCTTATATCAAAGGGAAATAGATTTTGTTCACTAGTAATAAAAAGGTTGTCCCATATACAGTACTAAACGAAAATATTCATATGGTCGCAACTTATGTTATAATAACTGTGGACAAAAGTTGGCAGAAACGATTATTTTCGATGCGATATTTAATTCTCACAAACCATTCAACCCTCATACCTTAATTCTTGGGACGCTCACCAGCTTACCCTTGATCTCAATTAAGGACATGCTGTAAAATACAGAGAAAAAGGCATTCTCGACCCGGATAAATATTCCCACTTATTACAATTTGCAGCCATTCAAAATCAATGTGCACAGGCAAAAACACTCCATATAAAGACCGGAATCTTTCGTACGTTTCAACTTCCAACACCCATTTGTTTACATTGTTGTATTTGTAATTTTGACATTAGGTCCATAAATAATGGAAGTCCAACAACAATTCGATGCAGTGTATTTACTTGTTTTGACAGATGTTGTTTTTTCTTTCAATAAAATGCTGGGGTGAGAATTTTAGATTTTATGTTATGTTCTTAATTAAGTTGATGTCACACTTTTATGTATTTTTTTTTTAGTTTGAAAACTTAAAATATAGTGAAATTGTTAAAACTTATTCACTTTTTTGTAATTATTAAAATACTTTTATGAAATAGTCACCGTTTTTAAATTCAAAAAAAGAATTATAAGACCATTAAAAAAAGATAATTTTTGAAACGTATAATTTTACCTGGATCAGAACTCATTACATTACATTTAAAATAAAAAAAAAACATCGTTTTACATTTTTGCTAATATTTTTTCAAGTTTTCTTTACATAATACAACAAATGTCTTGTTCAGACAATTATAAATTTTTAGTGAATTGGAAAGTGTATTATACTCAGTTCACACTTTTAAATGTAGTGAAGTTACAAATTAACAATTTCTTGCCACTTTCAATCAGAAATACCTCTAGCAAAAAAAATGCGATAGCTAAAGCCGCCGTAGCCACTAGGCGCCGCCACCCCCTTAATAATCACGAATAAAAATTTTATCTATACTCTATACTATTATATAAAAGCGAAACCATTTTAAAGTTTGTAACGCATGATCTCAGAAAGTAGTCAACTGATTTATTTGAAATATATTTTATTATTTTCTATATTGTTATGAGAGTGTTTATGGCTTTAATTTTTTTTCATTAATTATTTGTCAAACTTAAATGTTATTAATTTTACATTTTTTGTCCATTTTTTTTCATTAGTTGATTTATACAACCACTCATATCTTAAAACCTATACAATAATCGACAAAGATTAGCATTGCTTCATAAAGTCAATATTGTTGCGCAAATTTTAAGCCTAAAATAACTTCTAAGTTAAACATACAACCTGAGAAATAAATAAAAACAAATTATAAAATTATAAACTATTTGAACTTCGCGAGGTCGCTGCTTTGTTTCATTTCATTATCATTCCAACATTTTTAATTTTCTTTTCTTCCCATGCTCTTTCTCTCTTAATATGTGTTCCATTTAATAGTTACGTTTTTTCTCTTACCTACCTACCTACATATTCAATTTTTCTGTATTGTTAAATTGTATAGTTCATCAACTAACCTACACACACACATTATTTTTACTTGCGACATATAGGAACTATATGGCAAGTTTTGCATTCGTGCAAAATTTCGAACTCGAGATTTTAATCAAACATGCTATTACGATGGTAGAGAAGTCGAAAAAAGTGGGTCCCGCGATTCCGTCCGGTCAATTTTGTCTGTCTGTCCACGCTCCTACAGCCTAAACCATTGGGTCGATTGAGTTCAAACGTGGAAGTTAAGGTTTTGAGCAGATTCGCGTTAGGCGTTTTTTTCATTTTTTTTTTAAGATCAAAACTAACAGTGGCCCCCATAAAATTTTTTTGGTCAAAAAACGATAATTCGAATTTTCTCAAAAACAAACCGATAGATTTTTTTTTAATTTTCTCTAAAATTTTATTTTTTAACTTGGCTTCTTTTAATAAGAAAAACATATTTTTGTATTGCTCAGGAAAGGTACCGCTCATAGAACCGTTATTTTGTTTTTTAATTTTCTCAGCAACTTTTGAACCGATTTCAATATTTTTTTTTCGTAACGAGCTCTTATATTGCCTTAACAATATTTGATTATTAAAAGTGCAATTTTTTATTGTTTTGATTTTTAAAAAAATATTGAAATTTTTTTTTTCAAAATTCTATATCTCAAAAACGGGTGAACAGTTTTTTACGAAAATGAAATATAGAGCGTATATTTACAATCACTAAACAACTGCATACCAAAAATATTTTTAGAACAAAATTGAAAAATTTTATATATAAAAAATTAATTTAAAAAAAAACCGCTCTAACGATTTTCAAAAAAAAAATTTGAAAATTCAAGGGTTTTTTGATTTATAAAGTGGCATTTACATTTTTGAAGACAAACTTTTTTTTCAGTTAAAATTTTGAATCTTAAATTAGTTTTTTTTTAAATTATTTTAACTGTATTAAATGTAACCCCCTCCCAAAAAATTCAAAAACGGAGGTTTTTTCGACAAATCAAATGGCATATATATCTTTGAAGACAAACTTATTTTACAGGTATATTTTTAAATATTATATAGATACTTTTTTAAACAGACTCTTTGCATACAGGAGCAAGTTCGTGCGACCCAGTCGTGCACTTTATTTAGTTTCTCTAATTCTATCGTCATATCGCTGAGCAGTGTGGGCATTTTTTTAAAGTTACTATAGACATTTAATTAACTACAGTGCCGTGCACATGACATGCCGATTTATCTAATGAACCTTTTTTATTTTTCTGGTTCGATGAAGTGAATAGATTATAATTCTTCCAATTTAAAAATAAAAAAGTTTTATTATAATAGCTTGAATTAACAATTTTGTATCACTTCCTCGAACAATAAAACTGAAATTAAGTTAAAATTTTCTTTACAAATAACTCGAAGAAGGTACTTACAATGACGTCGATAAAAAGAGCACACAAATGTGTGTAGGTTAAGTCAGTTGCACTACACTGAACATGAGCAGATGAATACAAAAATGTGTCTATGGATATTAACACACGCATACCTATAGATGTATGAGAACATTAAAAACACAAATTTGTTTTTTTTTTACCGCAAACTATATTTTTCGGTTGCAAAAAAACGTTTCTAGATATGAATAGAAGAAAGAAAAGAAGAAAATAGACAAACATTTCGTTCTGTTTTCAACTAAAAAATTGAAATGGTTTTGTTTGTTTCCACGTGCGGCTTGGCCTTTAATACGTAATATTTTACTTAAGTTTTTTTTCTAAAGTGTTAATTTCGGTAAGGAAGAGTTTTTTGATTTTTTTATTAAATACGAGTACATAACAAGCTTAAATTCTTTGTTTTTCTTTTATCGCATAGAAATATAAAATGGGTAAAAGAAAGGCTAACATCGGAATCTATAGATATAGATAAACTAAAATTAATATTATTGTAGAAAATATGCTCAGTCCCATTGAGAAATTTTTTCATATGCTAATACTAATATTCAAAAAATGTTCGTGGTTACAATTTGCGAAGCAACGCGAGCACGGGTCAGCTAGTATTTTATATCCAAAAAATTCCAAGTTGTATTTAGTTTTAAAACGCCATCTCTTGTTTAAGAAAGAAGTTTATTTGTAAGGTTATTTTACTCTAAAAATGTATTTTTTGAAAACGTATGGTAGCTATAACTGTGTCCGAAATACTTTGCCAATATTACTTTATTCTTCTTTTAACATATAAATTTAAACAAATTATAAAGAATAAGAAAGGCAAACTATTTATTTTTATAACTTAACATTATATAATTATACATTTTGAAACAACTTAAAAACATGATAGTTTAATGACACAATTGTTTGTGTTATTGGTTTTATGTTTTTCTATCGAATTCTAATTAGCACTACATCAGTTTTAGTTTATTACCTACAAAAAACATATAAGAAACAATATCACAAAATACAACACACTTTTGAGCCCACCCGATTTAATTTATTATCCCTATATTCTGCAATAGATTTAATACATTTTTCCTTATCAACTAATGTTGCAACAAAATTGTCCATTTAAGGTCAGGTAATTCATTCTTCGTATTTTCTCATCAATTCGTGGTGAATTGACTTTAGCAGTGGTGAATTAACTATAGCAGTGGTGAATTGACTTTAGCAGTGTGGAATTGATATTAGCTTGTAGGCAAACCAGAATGACAGATTGGTTTCCGGTCTTTATAATAGAGTGTCTTTGTGCACAGGTATCTTCTTTCTAATCCCATATCCCCCTTCCTAAATTCTCGCAATGTTTTTAATCACTATAAGGTTATTCATAGCCCCTTATGCGTCATGAAGAAAACTCACCTTTTCCAAAATAATTGTGTTAATTTAGATTCGTTTTTACATGAACATATTTTTAAAAATTTATTTTTAAATGTTTATAGTCAGACCAATGTTTATAAAAGTGAGTAAAACTAATTATTCAAGGATTGCAAAACAATTATTTAATTCATTTCTTAAAATGTTCTTGAATCTTATTTTTATTCTATATATCATTCTCTGTACTTTTTATTGGTTCAGAATCAAATAAGTTCAAAATTAACTCCGGAGTTCCACAAGGTAGTCATTTAGGTCCTAGTCTCTTTATTTTATTTATAAACGATTTATCGTGTTTGTTGATTACTTGTGATTGAGATGATTTTTTGCCAATTACATTTACATATCTAAAAAGTGTAAAGGAATACTGTGAGGCAAGTACTTAGCTGATTTAAAACGGTTTATCCATTTTGAGGGTTTGAAAGTATAGGACTGGTATTTAACATCTGTCAAACTTAGCTGTTAAATCAATTTTTTTTAAGGCTGGGGCCCTACTATGTAACTCGATTCTACTATTGATATTATTCGAAAGTTATTTGCGATTCTACTTTGAAATGGTACTATCTATGAAAGTAGAATCGAATGCCGGCAATGCCAACCTTTTAGCCAAAAAATTTGCGAATTTCGAACGAGTCTCGCATTATGTTTGACATAAGTTAAGTTAAAAAAAAAAACAAACAAATGTTCATTTGGCGACCAATATTTTCGGAAAATAATTAAATAAAGAATTATAAATAAAAATGAACAGTGTGGCAATTTGGTTGGAGTCGGAAGGAAATGGAGAAAAAGTTTATCAAATTGAAAGAAGGGATTAGGGATATATCCAATATAATGGAGCTCAGCGACGAAAGGATTCCCTTTTTCAGTATTTATGTTGGCATTTTTAATCTAAGAAATAACTTTATTTCAGCTTTGTTAAAAACTACCGCCTTTCAAAAGAAGCCTTTATGTATTTATTAAACAATATAACAACAGAGTATTCGGAGAAGGCAGTTGAAGTTGAATTACTTGAATTAACACAAGATGTATTGTTGGAAGATGTAAGACAACTTGGAAGAACATTCTTTGGAAAACGAAGAAAACACAAATTTGGCTAAAAGAATAAGAAATAAAATAAGAGATGATTTAACAAATTCATAAAGTTTTTATTTTTTAAAAGTAACTCTTAAGACTAAAAAATAAAAAAAAAGGACGAAACAAAAAAAAATAACTTCAGTCTTTTAAAATTAGCACATATTATGGTATTTAAATATTAAATGTACGTACTTCATAAAACTAAAAAAATCACATTATGAAAGCAAAAACGAATTCAATTTCTAGACTAAAAAAAAATATGAACATAAGGAATGAAACTTCAAACACAATCAATATGGAGTGTTCAGTGATTGGCGAAGTGTTAGAATCTCGGATTTGAGTTTAAATTTAGTCACATGTTGATTTTTTTCAATATACCTTTTTTTTTTTTACTCAAACTTTTCTTTTTTAAGTTCCAGTTTTTCTTTTTTAAGTTTGTATATTTTTTCTTTCAATTCGGAGTCTCTTCTTTATATTTCAAAATTCGTTTCAGATTTTGATTAATTTCCTTCATCACTTCCAAGGAATTGTTCTGGTAGGATGTTTGATTTTGAACTTGTTTTTCTAAGAGTGTAATCTGCCGTTTTTTTGCTGTTATTAGCGTTATCAGACTGTTATCAGACTTTCTATACCTCTTACTTAATTTTCATCAATGAGATCACTGGTAACTTCATTATCCAAAGGCGAAGGGTTTTCGTTATTTTGTTCTTCCAAAAGGACACTGTCTTTATTATTCACTCCAAAACTTAATGAACCGGTCATTCCCTCAATCGCTTGACCTAAGTCCAAAAGTTAAGCGACCTTCTCTTCTAGTGGAGTTAATGAATTATATTTTGGCGGACCACCACCAGTTCCAGACAAACTAATTTTATTCTTCCTCATCTTGGCTTTTGTGTGCACTTTGAAGTGGGCCCAAACCTACATAGATAAAACAAATAAAAGAAATTCGGCTTTGTTGAAATTTTGATTTACCTTTTTCCACCCGACGCGACGCTATCATGTTGTGTTCCACCTTTCGCATTCAAATGATTGGATAAATTTTTACATAAATGGTTGGACTTTTGTCTTGCTTCAGGTGTTTTAAAATAGCCTTTTGACAAATCCGGATGTTTCGTCATATAGAGGACGAGAATTTCGAACTGTGCGACCTTCGTGTTTGAGGTTTTTGATAATTTCCTGAGCAGGAAACATATGTATATTAGTATGTTTATTAAATAATTCAACTAAATATTAACAATACATAATTTCCATTTACTTACATTTCGAAAGAAAACTTCTTGTTTCGACCGCTCGCAAACACATTTGATATAGAATGGTTATTCACGAATTCGGATGATTTTGTAGTACCGAATTTCCGAATAAAACAAAAATAGTTGTCATTACTAGAGCTGTTCGATTTTCGTTTATTAGAATTTTCTATCGAGTTACAGAGTTGCGATTTTGCGAATTCGATCATTTTTATTGTAGAATAGAGTTACATAGTATGGCCCCTGACATTTACGAAAATGGACAACGCATAAAATTTTTAAAACCTAGGTACTACAAAAATGGTGATTCTGAGACAGCCACGTATCGTGCTTTAAGAGGAGATTATGGTTTGCATAATCGTCCAACTACGCAAGCATTTGGAAAAATTGTGAACAAATTTGAAGAGGCTGGATTTGTTACCGATATTGTAAGACCTTTGCATCAATGTTCGCTCGTACTACTAAAAATATCGCTGCTGTAAGTAAGAGTGTTGCCGAAGACCCGAATGTGTCGATTCCTCGTCGTTCTCAGGAATTAGATCTGTCTTACGGCACATTATGGTGTATTTTGCATTTGGATCTAGACCTACATCCATATAAAGTCCAGCTCACACAACAACTTCGCGTCGTAGATACTTCGAGTGGGTGCTTGGACAACAGGCGGTGGAAGCCGATTTTTCGAACAAAATTTTCTTCAGCGACGAAGCACATTTCTCACTCGGAGGGTATGTTAATAAACAAAATTGTCGTATTTGGGGTTCTGAAAATCCTCAAGTATTTGAAGAGAGGCCATTACATCCACAAAAAGTCACTGTTTGGTGCGCTCTTTGGTCTGGAGGTGTGATTGGATCTTACTTCTTCGAAACGACGATGGAACGGCTGTCACCGTCAATTCGGAGCGTTATGGTCATATGGTAACCGACTTTGTTTTGCCTGCTATTGAAGAATACGACTTGGAGAATATGTGGTTTTAACAAGATTGTGCCACATACCACACAACTCGAGCGAATATGGCTTTATTACAAGATAATCGTCGTGGCGATATGAACTGGCCCCCAAGATCATGCGATTTGACACTCCTGGACTCTTTATGTGAGGCTACGCGAAAGACCGTGTTTATGTAGAACAAAAAGCTCAGAAATAAATTGTATACAATGGTATCATGACAAAATAACTTTATACTGAAAACTATTTTTATGAAGGAATTGATATTTTAACACTTTTATTAATTTTGTATGGCATTTTTCTTCGATCAACTTATTTTTTCTATTTCACCCATACATTTTTTCAAAACTTCTTTAAGCTTAAGTTTACTCACTAACCATTTTGATAACCTTATTCCTTGCTTTTGGCACTATTATTCTTTCCTAACTTACTAATTTTGTTGCAAATAGTCCATAAGTTCATCTTCAGTCCTGTGGCTAAATTATTTGTAGGTCAGTCTAACACATGAACACATATTTATAAGAAAGAATCATTCGAATCGTACATAGGTGTATGCAATATTACTTAAAAATAAAATTACAAAACAGCCCCAAAGCCACAAAATTACATAAATTCAATTCTTAGAGATACTTAGAACTAAAAACTTCCCGAAAAGCACCTCTTGTCGACCACAAAATTCACCCAACAGCAATAAGAACCGCGTATACCGAACATTTTCCAACATCCAAAGGAATTCCCTTCAAACAGCAAAGAATCTAAAATTTGAATTCCCATCATCACGAATTCAATCTTCTCAAACAAAAAATTGAAGAACCCAAAGCGTGCTAAGACTAAAACCAATGGTGTGGTGGGATTGATTACCGCCAAAAGACCTTCCCATCAACACATTCAGTCAATGTTGCAACAAATGCAAGATAACAACAACAACAAAAAAATACAATAACCAAACAATTTGAAATCCAAAACCAAATCTTTTCTTTTTCTTTTTCTTTTTTTTTTTAAATAACTGCTGTCATCGCAACACTTAAAATCACCGTTAAAGCAATGCGTCAAGTGTCAATGATTGCTGAATTAGGTGTAGACGACGACGTAACTTATGCGCATCTCAAGCTGTATATAATTTCTTCATTTCTTCCGGTGCATTGGTCACCGTTGTTGTTTACACACAACTTCCAACATTTTTGAATGCAATTCACGGTTGCTACTATAACAACATAAGACAGAAGTATGAAATGGAAAGAGTTATTTGTCAATCTTCAACAAGAAGTATTTGATGAGAAAAGAGAGTTGCCAATACACCATTATAAGGTTTTTTTTAAAATGTTTTTTTTTAAGAAATAAGTCAAAGTTAATAAAATTCAATTTTACGGTAAAATAAAACTTGTATTTATAAAAATATTAAAAAAAGAAAACATCACTATCAGTGGATAAACAGGTTTTCCAATAAGTGATTTTATTTTGACATTAAAAAATGAGTGTTTTGTCAAGAGCAAGATAGGCAGAAGAAGAGCAATAATGCTTCACGAACATCCCAAAAGTGCTTCAGATTTGCTAACTGTGACTGTAAAATCTCCACCATTTTTGCAGTGAATTTACACAATTTAAAGAATGAATCGTTCAATTTTTAGTAACGGGTGTTTTTTAGGAGTATAGAACTTTAAGTTGGCAACACTGTTTCAACTGGCAGCCATTTTGTCAACTGTCAAGTGATTTTTTAAAATTTGGTTTGGCATTTCAACATGAATAGACCTTCAATCTGACTGTTTGATTGGCTTCATGGGTTGGTCAAATAATTAGACCGTACTTCTTTAAAAACGATGCTGGCCAGAAGTTTACAGTGACCGCTATGGAGCCCTGATTACTGACTTTTTCGTTCATCAATTGAATAACCATGATATACAGTAGCTCCATTTTCAACAAGACGGCGAAACTTATCACATTGCTTGTGCCACAATTGATTTATTGTAGGAAACGTTCTGCAGCCTCATAGTTACACATTACGGACCCGTGAATTGGCCTGCAAGATCATTTAACGCCGCATGACTATTTCCTGTGTGGATATGTGAAGTTACTAGTCTGCCCCGGTAAGCTCAAAACAATTGCCCACTCTTGGAGGACAACATTTTCGATATACGGCAACAAATGTTGGAAAAAGTCATCAAAAATCGGATCTGTAGGTTAGAGTACGTCCGAGTCATTTCAAAGTTCTATATGTTTGAAAAACAAAACACCCTTAAATAGCGTAGTTTTCTTTTTCTTTTCAAATGTCAAAAGATTACAGCTTCAAACGTGACAGCTGTACAAATAGAGAGCTATGCAAAATGGAACAACTTATTTGGAAAAACTTTTACGTGGAAAACGAAATATTTGTTTGCTTTTTTGAAAACCTTCTGGCAACCCTATAAACACATAATATATAACCTTCCACACGGATCTGTGTCATTTTCCCAAACAACTTTGTGACTAACCACAATCACGCACATTTCTATTCTCTCGGTTCTATCCGAATATGCCTCTAATATTTTGCATGGGATATTCTATCCCCAAAATTGGCTATCTCATCACAAGACGGATTGTATTTCAAGTCGCACGCTAAGAGCTTGAAACATACTGCCAGCCATTGCGGTCGTCGTCGTCGTCATATGTCTCTCCCAAGCAACATGCACTGCACACTGCATAGCACATTGTTGCGGCTGGTGCTGCTGCTGCTGTTGGGGATTTCAATGAGTATACTCGTCGCACTTGAATTGAATTCTTACTCAGAGTCAAACATAGTAAAGAGGTGCCTCTGCCAAGTATAGTGCCTACACTTGAAGCATATACACTTTTCAAAAAATTATACTAAGCTTTTTTTCAACAACAACCAAAACAACCCACTCCAAGGTATTGCATTTTGAGTAATAGTCCGAGAACTAATATAGAAAATGTTAGTATTCGAAATTCCCAACAACAAAATCCGTACAAACTTTTATGTCCATGAATTTTAAACAATAAATTCCAAAATAAAAAATATAAATAAAAACCCACATTCGCATAATCCCAAAATCAATATCAGCAGAAGTCGTAATCCCAAAAAAGGGATATTCAGATAATGACTACTCATTCGGGTATACAAAATGGATGGTGTATTTTTCATTGGGGATTTTGGTTCTTGGAAATTTAGATTTGGGGATTTTGGAATAAATTTATTATTTTTGATTTTGTAATTTGTTTCTTTTTGGAGGGTTTCGAGATTTTTTAAAATGTTTTCATATTTTTGGGTTATGCGTTCTTTCTTTTTTCTACGCAAATTTAAATTTAGTGGTTTAACTTTTGTTAATTTTGTCGTTGAAATTTTGTTGGTTTCGAGATTTTCTGGGATGTTTTCATATTTTTGGGATATTGGGTCGTGGGTTCTGTATTTTTACTTTTCAAATTCAAATTAAGTGACTAATGTTTTGAGAACTTTGTTGGTCTCTAAATTTTTTTGGGATGTTTTCATATTTTTGGGATATTGGGTCTTGGGTTTTTTGTTTTTCCCTGGCAAATTTAAATTATGTGATTTAAGTTTTGGGAATTTTATTGGTTTCGAGATTTTCGGGGATGTTTTTATATTTTTGGGATATTTGGTTATAGGTTCTTTGCTTTTCCTTGGCACATTTAAATAAAGTGATTTAAGTTTTGGGAATTTTGTTGGTCTCGAAATATTCTGGGATGTTTACATATTTTTGGGATATTTCGTCGTGGGTTTTTTTTGTTTTTTCTTAGCAATTTTAAATTAAGTGATTTAATTTTTGGGACTATTATCAATGGAATTTTGGGGATTTTAAAATGTTTTTTGGGGTTTTGATATAAGGTTGATGGGATATAAGATTTTTGAGATATTTGGCCATAGGCTTTTTGTTTTTTCTTGGCAAATTTAAATTTAGTAGCTTAAGTTTTAGGAATTTTGTTGGTCTCGAGATTTTCTGGGATGTTTTCATATTTTTGGGATTTTTGATCTTGGGTTCTTTGTTTTTTTTCTTTGCAATTTTAAATTGAGTGATTTATGTTTTGTGAATTTTTTTGGTTTCGAGATTTTCTGGGATGTTTTCAAATTTCTGGGATATATAGTCGTGGGTTCTTTGTTTTTTCTTGGCAAATTTAAATTTAGTAGCTGAAGTTTTGGGAATTTTGTTGGTCTCGAAATTTGCTGGGATGTTTTCATATATTTGGGATTTTAAGTTCTTTGTTTTTTCTTTGCAATTTTAAATTAAGTGATTTATGTTTTGTGAATTTTGTTAGTTTTGAGATTTTCTGGGATATTTTCATATTTCTGGGATATTGGGTTGTGGGTTTTTTGTTTTTGATGAAAAATGTATGTTTAGTGATTTAAGTTTTGGGAATATTATCAATGGAATTTTGGGGATTTAAAAATGTTGTTTTGTGTGTTTTGATAATTGTAATTTTTAGGAGTTTAGTTTATATGTTTTAAGGTTTTTGATTTTGAGTTTTTCAATTTTTTAACTAGGGTTTTTGTGTTGGGGAGTATTGGGGATGTTGCTCTTATTTTAAGTATTTTAAACCGCGAGGATGTGAATTATTAGATTTTAGAGCTTTCTGAAGATTTTTTTTGCGGTTTTGTTTTTATTTTCACATAATTTTGGCAATTGAGCTTAAACAAAATTTGTGGATACCAAGAAGGGATATGAAGTTTCAGCTTCATCACAAAATCATTTTCAAGTCCATGATTCCATTTTGTAATGAAAATCCCTCAATTTAGTTTTACCTCTTAAACTATAACCCTCAAGACACTATCTCTATGAGGGGGGACTAGGCTAACTATCCACCTTAGACATTTATTTTACAGACTCTCTCGAGTATCTATACGAAATGATGTTGAATTTGTGGTGTTTGCTCTAGCAGTAGATTGGGTAGGGTATATCCAAAAGATACTTCTTTGCCACCGAAACCGAACTATCCCGGCTAAGACTGTAGCTTAAAGTTAAGTTTTTTTTTCAAAATAGTCTCCATAAGTTAGTATAGTATAGAAATATAGCTAAAAGAAGTGGAAGTAGGTACTACATATAGTGCTCCGGCTATATAGTCTCGTGGTAGTGGTATCTTGTATAGATATTAGCTCTCCGGCTAGAGCTCGTGAGTAAGGCTAGAAGAAGAAATGTATCTTCTTCATTTCGTCTTTGACCACGACGACGATGTGGATAATGATGATGATGATGGCGATGGTGATGGTGGGAAAAATGAATTTGATGTTTGCTTTGCATTCGGTGCCTCGACAGCGACCTTGATGGACGCGTACAATATAACTTCGCTTAACTTAAAACTTAAAAAAAAAATAAGAAACTCAATAAGAAACCAATAAGAAAATAAAAATAAAAACCTAAGCAACAGAAAAGATACTATTTTATATCGTTTGTCGATCAGTGCAAAGTATTTAAAAAAGAAAAGATACTTTTTTGTTTGTTGTCATCACTCAATCGATCTATGTTCGGTGTTTTATATCGTATCTGTGCTATTTGCGACTTGTGAGGTGCTCGGATTGTGACATGACTTTCGGGGTGTATCTTTAATGTGGTGTCGTGACGGTTAATATATCGGATTAATAGTGTTGCGAGTAGATTAACAATTTCTGATTGTTTGTGCATATTGTGTGTTTCCGCTCTTTGCATGCGATCTAGAGCAAAAGATACGAAAAAAAAAGATACATAAGTGCATGCAAAGGGAACTTAACTTAACCCCCTTTCCCGCCCTCTTAGTGTTCGTTTGCTGGTGATGGGGAGGCCAGAACGACAGGTGTATTTTGCGCAACAATTAAACCGTTAACTAGCGTAGAAAATGTGCTGTGAGTAGGTACAATTTATAATTTTTCGAAGTTTTCGTAAATTAAGTTGCATGCAACTAATTTGCATTTCCTTGAGAAAGTGTTTCACGAGTTTCAAAAATAAAATTATTTTAAATTATTTTTATAAATATAAAAATTATAATGAAATATAAGTAAAGATTTACTGTGGATTAAGTGTGAAGTATTGTTTTTGTTTTATTTTGTGTACTTAAACTTATCTGTATCTCGTGTTTATTGAGCGAAGCAGACATTGCACGAAATTATCATAAAAATAAGATACAAAACAACAAAATATTGTCTGTGCAGATACAATTACCTTATAATATCTTCTTATTTTTTCGTTCACCTTTTTGAATGGGAAGAGAGTTTGTTTTTGTATTTTTTGTATGAGGTGAGTGAAAAATGAACTAATTTCTAATTATAACATTATGAAGAATATTATAAATTATATGAAGTTAGTGACCTCTGAAGTACTTACCTATCTATTTATACTACTTGAGAGTTGGGTGTTATATGTGTACTTGTTTCTTTATTTTTTAGGGCTTCTTTTTTATTATTTTTTGTTTCTGAATTTTGCTGATTCAGCTCAGTTAAATAAAGTAGGAATACAATAACAACAAAAACTTCTCAAGTATATTATGGATTGGATTTTAATGATGTTTTTTGCCGGATAGTAATTATTCTTGGAAGAGGGTTAATGTAGTGTATATTAAGCTGGAGTACCTATATACCTGTATCATCCTCCTTCTCTCATTATTTCAGAAAATTATTAATTATGATTATGATATCTTGGGAGTTCCTGTGCTTTTTAATTGACTGTTGATTACGTATGGATACTCGTACTTGTGTAGTCTATATATGAGGAGATTGTTTTCTGGAGGTAAAATTAATATCTTTTTTGCAAATGATGCAGTTGTAATTTTTCTTCTCAAGGTGTATTCTTCTTTTTTTTTTATTTGAAATGAATCATTGTAAAGGTGTTATATCACACTCGTAGTGGTAAAAGATATAAATTATTTTTAGAAAAAAGGAATTAATATTGAAATTTCCGACTTTGTATGATGAACAACATACATTTTAAAATCTTAAAATAAATGACTTATTAAAAAATATGGATTCATACCATCAATTAAAATGAAACTTCATGTAATTGAAGATATGCAATTTTTTCTCAGGCATATATTTTAAATATATTATATAGGCTTTTTAATTAAAAACGAAATTTCTTATTAACAAAAATATTTATGTTTTTCTTTTGAATCTTTTATTTCGAATGAATTTATTAAATAATTTTATTCGTCAAAACAAAATAATTAAAAACTAGATTTTAATATTATGATAAGTTTAAAGTACTCCTACAACTCGGCCATCCTGACCATTTTGATCGACCCGATCAATAACAATATTATATAATTTAATCAAAACATGAAACAGTTAATTTATATAATACAATAATACAAAGATTAATTTTAAACGAAATAAATACACAGTTAATAGCAATTTAGTAAGTATAGGAATTTGTACTCAAAGTCGAAAAAATATTCTGAAATTCTTCGGTTTTTGTAACAATTTCAGTTTTTATCATTTGTAAAATATTGTTCTTTTCACCAACAAATAGATCCTTCAAACTAACTTGTTGTGATTTTTCTTTCGATTGTAATGAATCAATCAAATCTGTACGAACTTTCAATAGTTTTTTTATCTAAAAAAATTTTTTCTCCAAGATTTTTCACTTGGAATTGTGACTTTGTCATTTCGTTTTCAAGATTTTTTATTTTTTTATTATTGACATTATTGATTGTTTGGAGTTTTGTCAGCTCCTCTTGATTATCCCTGGAAACAGAAGCCTGGTTTTGACTTTCCTCTAATTTTTCCTCCAAGTTTCTTATCGTTTCATTGAGATCTAATTTTTCAATATTTGCTCGATCAATTTCAACTTGAAGATCCGAAACTTTAGATTGAATTTTTTTTAACTTAACAATTTCATTTTTTAAAGATTGCACTTCATTTTCAAAGAATTCCTTTTCTTTTTGGACATTTAAAAGGTCAGACTTAAAGGCATTTATTTCATTTGTATATTTCAAAGTCAGATCTCTAGTTACTTCATTATCTGAATTTTTTGCAGCGTTCAATTCCAACTTCAATTTTTCAATTGTATGTTCTAAATCTTTATTTTTGGCTTCAACTTCTTTGTTTTTAACTTCAAGTTTCACATTGTTATCAGCACGGACTTTTAGTTTCTGCGTTAAATCTTTACAGTCATGTAACTTTTTACTAAGTTTTTTACTAGCTTCCTTGTTTGCCAACTTCGCTTTGTGATTTTCCTTTTCCAAACATTTGCACTTCTTTTTAAGCTCATCAATTTCTAACTTAATTTTGCTTTCAATCTTATGCCTTTCTTCAAGTTCATTTTTAAATGTGTTTAATTTTTGTTCTGAAATCTTTTTAATTTTAGTGACCTCAGCTTGGCTTTCTTTTAAGCGAATTTGTAGTTCATTGAATTCATCTAAAAGTGTTTTGAACTTTGTCTCAAATTCATTAATATTATTATATGTATTTGATTTCATGCATTTATCATTTGCTACCTGAAGACTTTCAATTTCAGTTAAGAAATCATTCAAACATTTTTTCTTTTCAATTTGGTCCACTAATGCAACTTGAGGATTTGATTTCTTCGTGCAATTATTCAAAATGTGTTCTTTTGAACCACAACGAAAACAGGAACCTTTTTCTCGCTTTGGATTTGGACACTTTTGTTTTTTAATGTCGTCATTCTTATTTAATGAAAACGAAGAAGATGGATTTCTTTTCTGATTTTTAAAATTCCGTTGACTTCGTAATTGACCATAACGATGTGACAATTCCTTGAGTTGTTGAAGGTCATTAGCTGGATACAAAACAGCAATGTCCACTGAATCATCTTCAAAGCCAGCAATTATAAATTGAATAACTTCTTTTTCATCCATGTTCGCTTGACCAGCACGTTCTTGCATTTTCAGGATATATCCAATAATTGAAAGTTTGGATGAGCAATATGTTGTTTTTCGGAGTTCATTGATTACTTCAGATATGGTGTGCTTTCGACCAAAATTCGATAAAAAATTTTGTCAAAAATTGGTAGAATTATCTACTCGCAAAAACAATTCAGCAGCAGAGTTCATTTTCATTAAACGTCGGACTGACCTTAAACGAAAAACATCATCCGCACTCAATGAATCGCAAACACGTTCAAAATCTTTAAGCCACTTATAGCCATCATAAGTTTCGTCAAACGGATTCATTAAGTGTTGAACATCTTCAAAATTTGGACAGCTGACTACAGAATTTATGGCTAACTCTCGCTGCAATTGTTGTATACGTTGTCGTTTTTGTAAGATTCTAATCTCTGCATCAAGATTAATTTCTTCTTGTTGCGGGTTGAGCGGTTCATTTTCGGCGTCATTAAAATTGTCATCATTATCTTCATCATTTAGATCCAGTTCATTTCTTTTTTCATTATATAATTTCCTTAATTGTATTAAGGAAGCTGAACTCGAAAAAGGAATTTCGTGTTCGGTTAACCAATTTTGTATATCTGTCTTATTCATTTTTATTTTATATTTGTGAAATAAAAATTGCAGTAATAGGTAGTCTTCAATCCCACTTCTGAAGTTATAGGCTCTTTAATTAAAAACCAAATTTCTTATTAACAAAAACATTTATGTTGTTTTTATTTTGAATCTTTATTTCGAATGAATTTATTAAATAGTTTTATTCGTCAAAACAAAATAATTAAAAACTAGATTTTAATATTATGATAAGTTTAAAGTACTCCTACAAATATAATGACCTTTTAAAGTTATCTGGTAACTTAAAAATCACATTAAAATTTTATTAAAAAAATTCCCGTGTGTTTTTCTTAAATTTGTTATCATTCACCCTGTTTAATAAAAAAAAAAAAAGTTAATTCAAATTTTTGCTGAATTATGTTTAGGTTATTTAAATGAATTAATTTTAACAAAAATCATTAAAATTAAAATTATTTTTGAATCATACAACCATTTTTAAAGTTGTCAGCTCAACTTTCAATTTAAATTTATGTTTCAAATTTACAAGAATATTCGACTTCATATGTAATGAATATTTCTTATTTGTGGTTTAAGAAATATTTTCTATTTCATATTAAAAAACTAAAATTTTCCTTAATTTCAATTTCAAACAAAATTCTTCAGCAATTGAATTATAATATTTTTATTTTTATAAGTTATTTTCAGTTCTGTTATGGCCTTTTCAGAATTAAAGATGAATCTTAAGAAATATTGAATATTTTCTATTTGATATCTCAGTTTTCGAATGAATCTTAAAATTAAAATTATATATGACAAACTCAGCTTATATATGTATAAAAAAAAATAAAAAGTGTTATTGAATCAAAAAAAATTTAAAACAGGTACTCTTACAGTTCTGAGATTTATTTTGTATTCTATTTTTGTTAAACAAATAAACTTTACTTGAAGTATGTTATTAAAAAAAAGAAAATAAGTTCTTTTTCGAAAAATATGATATATGTATTTATGAAAATTAAAATTTAAGCAAAATTAAGGAAAGAAGTTACACAAAACAATTAATTCTACATCATACATTTTAGATCCTTTCATAGGAAATAAAAAGACCAAATGTTTCAGCAAAATTTATTAATTTTTGGAATTTTTTCCTCTAAATTTTCTGAAGTTTTCTCCTGACCTATGTTTCTAATAATAATAATAATAATAATAATAATAATAATAATAATAATAATGATAATAATAATAATAATAATAATATTAATAATAACAATAATAATAATAATAATAATAATAATAATAATAATAATAATAATAATAATAATAATAATAATAATAATAATAATAATTATAATAATAATAATAGCTTTATTTATTGAACCTTAAACAAATTTTTACAATTCAACATAATGATAAATAAAACTATGGCCTTGATTTTGAAACCGTCTGCCAGATGCCATCTCTATTTTTACTGTTAAAAATTACAAAATATATTTTTAATATTAATAAATTCAAGTAAGCTTTTTGATGTGTTTTGCTACTATTTTTACATTGTTCATTTAACAATTAGTAATTTCTTTTTTTTTATTAATAAAAGAAAAAAGATAGGAACATAAAATTAAATAAATTGCAATACAAAAATGGGTTTTATTTTGTACAATTTGTACGCTAAAATACTTGATGGATACATTTTTGGGTTAAAATCTTTTAATAATTTATAAAATCTTTTCTGTAATTTAGGGCTTCAATGCAATATTGGGCAAGAAGTTTCCAGTTGCTTCCATTTAAGATACTTATAGAGTCTGATTCGCTTATTATTGACTTTTTAAAGTATACAAATCTTATTTCTTTTAGAATGGGGCACACTGATAAAAAGTGATAAGAGTTTTCTTGTTCTTGCAAATTACAGAGAGAGCAAAAAGTTGATTGGTCATTAAAATAAGGTTTGTAATTTAAGTCAAGAAGCTCTACTCTAATGCGACAAATGATAGAAATTTCAAGTAAGCTCATTTTGTGTGTAAAATAATTGAGCTCATTCAGATTATAATTGAGCTTTGGTGGATATAGAGATCTACGTGAGGAGCCTTTTGCTTCCTCAATTAGATCTAGTCTTATTTTGTCATCTAGCTTTTCGGGAATACAATTGATCTTTTCTCTCATACTCCCATCTTCCATCTCCCAAGGATGCACCGAAATACCACTCAATATGGTTATATCCTCCCATTTCCTGAACCAACTTATGTATATTTTTTTGTATACTGTGTTTTGCTAATAATTTTGGTAATCGATTATCATCATAAAAAAGCATTTTCGCTACATAATCAAAGTGAATTTTCAAGGTGAAAATAAAAAAAGGAGGAAGACCTGTTTCAAGCAGCAGCATGTAATTAGGTGTTGATTTTGGTTATCTAAATAGTTTTTTTAAGGAGAGCCGTTGCAGTTTTTCAACTTCATCATACTGCTGATATCCCCATACCTGACATTCATATGTCATTATAGTTCTCAGAGCCGCATCAAACACTCTAAATTTGACACTATGTGCAACATTTGTGTTCCTAAACAAGTTTTGCCAGGTTGAGTTTATAGCAGATAACGGTTTCTTCAGTTTACTTTGAAAGTGTTTCTTAGGGTTGAGTTGGGGTGTGAGAATCATTCCCAAGTAAGTAAATTCATTCACAACTTCAATATTTTCACCATTTAGAAACCACCTTTCATTTCTACTGTGTCGTCCTCGCCCTGTTCTAAATATCATAACTTTCGATTTTGATATATTTATTACCAGATTCCACATTTAACAGTACTTATCTAGCCTATTTATCATGAGCTGAAGACTTTCTGGGGAGTCTGCAAACAAAACGACATCATCAGCATATAGGAGGCATTTTCTAACAAGTCCTGCAATTTTAATACCGTTTAGCAAAGCATCAACTATGTCGTTGATAACAAGAGCAAACATCAGGGGGGATAAAAGACATCCTTGACGTACTCCACTTTTGGTTTCAAACCATTCTGATATTTGTTCACCGTCCCATACAGCTGATGTAGTGTTCTCGTGAAGTTTTCTTAGTACGTTAGAAATCTTAGAGGATAACCCCAGTAGATTTAATTTATAAATCAATGCTCCTCGATCAATGCTATCGAAAGTAGCTTTGAAATCAATAAATATTGAATACAGCTTTTTTCCATTTTCTGCGTAATAATCTACGATATTTTGGATGGAGAAAATGTGATCCGTTATTGAATAACCTGCTTGAAATTCGTTCAACAATTTGTTCTCATTAACCCAAAACTCAAGCCTTTTCAGTATAATTCCTGTAAATATCTTCGAAATCACATTTAGGGAAGAGATGCCCCTATAATTTGTCATATTATTTATGTCCCCTTTTTTGTGTATTGGAAATACAATTTACTTTCTGAAAGTTTCAGGTACTTCAACCGTGTGCAATATATTTTAATAGGTCCTTGCTAAATTTTCCAAAAAAATGTTTGGAACGTTTTTGAAAAATTCATAAAGAACTCTATCATACCCTGGGGCTTTGCTATTTTTAGCTTTATGTAAAACATATGCTTATAATATATTAACATATTTTTGGCTGCAATTAATTATGACTTATGAGCTAATACGAGAAAATTTAGAAATTATGATTCTAAAAATAATATCCATAATTATGTAACAATTTTAACTAGAAATCGAATTATAAGCTTTTGAAACGTTTTTTTTTTAACTTCTCATAGGAAGGTCTTGTAATTAGTCCTATTTGTCGAATTGAAAATTTTTAAATTTTTCAAGGTCCATAAAACGTAAAAAAAAAGGTTTTTAGAAAGATGTGTGCGAATATCCGTGCTTTTGGGATAGATTTTTAAGTCGGATATATCTCAAGAACCAGTGGAGATTGTCGCTTCAAATATAGCTTGTTTTACAGATAATAGCATAAAAAGATGCAAAAGGGACTTTCAAGAAAATTTAGTCGGTGTTTTTTTTTTACTATAGCAATTTAAAAAAATTGTTTATCCCAAATATCATTCCAACCAATACTGCTAGTAATGCGATACCAATTTCTTATCAATTCGAAAAAATTAAAATATCGTTTTATTTGGAAATTTTGAAAAAGAATGTTTTCACCTTTGAGAAAAATCGAAAGTAACAATATTTTTACAAAACATAAAAACCTAAAAAAATACTACAAAAAGTTGGTAAAATTGTATTTTCGAGTGGAATAATTTGGAAACGATTAAATATATTGTCCTTAAACTAAATTTATCTTTAACGAAATATTTATTTGTAAATTTAGTTAAATGGAATGGAAAACATACAACTTTGGAAAGAACTGATGTTCGACTCGAATATCTCCAGAATAATTATATAGGTATTGACTTTAAAATTATTTTATTTTATGCAAATGATGCAGTTGTTATCTCACGATAATGTTCTTAACAAAAATCCAATCGGTTATTTTACAAACAATACAAATTTTAAAAAATTGTACAAAATTTGGTAAGGATTGGTTTTCTACTAAAAAATCTTGGTGACAAAAACAGATATTCAAATAAAAGGAAAATATTATTGGTAACTTTTAGTTAAATTTTTAGAAAAATCCGATTGAAAACTCGAAAACCTACAAAAACAATATGAGAACAAAGAAAGATATTGACTTTAAATTTTGTTTGTTTTACACAAAACGTTATCTACACTAATATTATAAAGAGGAAAGATTTTTATTTTTGTATGTAACGAATAAACTCAAAAAATACTGGACCGATTTTAATAATTCTTTTTTCATTAGAAAGCTACATTATCGGTACCTATTTATGTCTACCCGTGCGAAACTGAGACGGGACGCTAGTTATTAATATTTTTGTAAACTTTTAGAAAAATCAACATGAATTTCTCATTTGTCTTCTCAATTTACATATATATTTTTTTAAATGTGGTAGGTTGTACTTATTTATGAGTGTTGATAAAAAGAAGATCAAAATTTTTCAAAGCAATTCCTAAACATTTGTGAGCACATTTGTGAGCAACTGTCTTTTGAATGATTCTAAATTGTATGATTTATGTATCAGTTAAACAAAATAAGCAAATAAACTCAAATATTGATACTAATTCATTTCTAAAAATAAATAGTTATATTTAGTGCCAAAAACCTATTATTTCTTAAAGCTAAAAATGTAGGGCATTTTGATTTTAAATTAAATTAAAAGAAGGAATAAAATGGCTTATTGTGTTCAGTTGAAAACAAACAAAATTTTCAAGCGAACTTAATGGTTGTTTATTTCATTTTTTTAGAAGAAAGAATGCAAATAACAAACCGGGCCCTTTCCGTCAAACTATCGTAGGCTCCATTATAAATTGTATCGTAAACGACAAATCAGCAACCAAGGCTTCATGTGTAACTATAAATAATTAAGTCTTCCTTTTTATTTAAAATGTAGCTTACGATAAAATAGCGGAAGATAAAAACCATGTCAGCCAAATGTCAGCCAGTTTACAGCATCAAATCTTTTCATGAAATTTATCATTACCAATTCATACATTTAGGTCTGTATGTTATAAATAATTTCTCGAATTCCATCTTTAAGGTCTTGAGCATTGGTTACATATTGTGACGACAAATTTTCACCATTTTTATATAGAATTCAAACAATGTTGAGTTTTTTAGTTTTTGATAATGGCGTATAGTTTTTACTTGTGAAATGTCAAAAGATGACAGTTTCAAAAGTGACAGCTGTCTTAATAGAAGTTTTCACATCTAGTTTGCACATCTTTAGTTTAGGATTTAGTTCTGTAAAACATTAAAATCATAGCCAAATTTTAGTTGTTACAATGTAATATTAATTCGGTTGTCTAATGTTTATAATTTTACAATAAACTCCATTTTACTTGCAGCTCTATTTAGCTCTCAATGTCTTCGTTTTTGTTGGCGTTAAAAAACAACACCGCTAATTATGTCAATCATAATAATCATTTGACAGAACAGATACCGTTTAACAGAACAAAAGATCAACAATTAATGGCTCTATAGATAAATTGACCATCAACCGTCTATTTTGTCTTAAATGTTATTTTAATCAGAAACAGTAAAAATATTGTAAGCCTGTCCATTTTGAGTTTGTCGCCTTTCAAAAATATGACAACAGCAAGATTGATTGACAGACACCTTGAGATTTATGTTTTTGCCCTATAGGGCAAGTACCATAACAGAATATTGATGCACATAAGTTTTTAAAGACTACAAGAATAAATTGGATAGAACCGTTTATTTTATTTTCCCGAACATCCATCATCCTTTCTTTGGGACCAATAAGAAGGACCAAGACGAAACATACATAATATTTCAAGTTTAAATTTAAAAATATGAATTATTTATAATATTGGCAGGAAAATTCTGTATAATAGAGCAATTTTCAAGCAAGATCCAACTACTGTCAAGGTTGATAAGTTGTTGGCGAGTTGAAGGTTTATTTACTTTTGTTTTGTTTCTGCTAGTAACATGTAACATATTAATACTCCATGGAATAAATATGCCATATGATGTTGGAAAACTGCAATAACGACCAAGACGGCGTCATCGTCGACCGACCGTCCGTTCGCTTCGACGACGACGACGTGTAAAATTGGATCATTATTGCTCAGAGCCACATCTAATCGAGACCACAAGAGGCTTAAGCAACTAAAAAAAAGTTGGCTCCATCGATCCCATAAGCTGAGAGGAGATATTATCTTGTCAGCTATGTTTGGACATCGAATTGATGCACAGTATGATTTCGTTATTATAGCGACAACTCCTGCAATGATGCAATACCTTCTTTTTTGTAGTACTTATTTTTCATTCTTTATGAGGAGACGAAGACGAAAGATCATATATAGGCCCCATGTGATTGAAGGAAAAAATTAGTTCCCAGCCATACATATCTCGTATAGTACTGCCTTGAAATGGCAAAAAGCTCTGTATAGGTTCTTTTGTAGGTTTAAATAGGTAAGGTACCAATAACCTTATACAACTTAAAAGAAGAGTCGAAGTTGGAACTGGTAGGAGGCATTATTTATCTAGGACTGGTTTTTCTTTTCTTATTTTTATATTTTTTTTTGGATTGAAAAATCAAGGTGAAGCACCAGTTGATGTATTTACTTTATAAGATCATATAAAAGAGACCCGCAAGATGTCTTCAATGACCATGGTTATGAGTTCTTCAAATGGTATCGAACTAATTAGATATAACTTAACCTTAGTCACTTACTTCGTATAAGAAACGTTGCATCGTCTTCGTAGCTAATAAAGTCTTAATTTTTTGTATAAGGTATGAAACATCTGTAGGCTCTCAAAGATGGTTTGGAGAAAGATTTCTTGAGAGACTTTTATTCAGAGTTAGTCACTTCCCATAGAATGATAAAAAGGTGTAGAAAAAAAAACATTGATAGACAAAAGTTATTTAGGTCAAAATCTCCAAAGAGGCAATGTCACAAGAAAGAATACATTTGATTTGGGAGTTTTAATTCTTTTGGGGAGCCTCTTCTTCTTTCGTAGACATAAAACCACGAGTGAAAAAATGTCACCTACCAGGTTCTGTGTCGTGCTCTACCTTTAAACAGGTTGAAAAAGAATTCATAGTCATTGACTTTATTTTCATAAGAAAACTGTTAACTTTTACTACTTTAAGACCCACTTCTATGCCATACCAAACATATTCCATGCACAATGTCATGCGGTGAATGTGCCACATTTATTTTAATTTTAAGAAATGTAATGCCCAAATCACCAACAAAAAATGCTTTAATTAAATTTTAAAGATATACCTAAGAATTCACTATTTCTCGTATTATATGGGTGAAGAAAATGCGTTTTGATAATAATTAAGTGGTTTGACCACAAGTTCTGTGGTCTGGTGAAGTGCGTGTACATCACTTATCATCACATTTATGGGAAATAAATTTAATTATCCAAAAGAAGTTTTTATTAATAATAAAAAAAAATCTAATAAAATTGTTATAGACAGCAAAACTTGGTCAGCTTTAATTCGCCTATTTTCTGAAAGTACGTACTTAAAACATGAAAATAATAACTTGAAAGGCACTAACGAATGCGCTTGAATAGGAAAAATCTAATTAGTTACATATATTTTATTTCCACTAATGAAGTGTTTGGTTATTTTAATTACTTATGAAAGTTTATGGATTTCTTATATCGACTGCTTTTTTTTCTTGAAGATAACAAGGTTTAAAGTAGCAGATCCTATCCAGATCAATCTAAAACACTTTTATTAAAATAACACGTAACGCCGTTCTTCTATCTTATATCAAGCATCATTGGCTCGAATAAAGTAAAACAAGTACAAACAACATAACAATATCCATATCCATATCCATATCCATATCCATATCCATATCCATATCCATATCCATATCCATATCCATATCCATATCCATATCCATATCCATATCCATATCCATATCCATATCCATATCCATATCCATATCCATATCCATATCCATATCCATATCCATATCCATATCCATATCCATATCCATATCCATATCCATATCCATATCCATATCCATATCCATATCCATATCCATATCCATATCCATATCCATATCCATATCCATATCCATATCCATATCCATATCCATATCCATATCCATATCCATATCCATATCCATATCCATATCCATATCCATATCCATATCCATATCCATATCCATATCCATATCCATATCCATATCCATATCCATATCCATATCCATATCCATATCCATATCCATATCCATATCCATATCCATATCCATATCCATATCCATATCCATATCCATATCCATATCCATATCCATATCCATATCCATATCCATATCCATATCCATATCCATATCCATATCCATATCCATATCCATATCCATATCCATATCCATATCCATATCCATATCCATATCCATATCCATATCCATATCCATATCCATATCCATATCCATATCCATATCCATATCCATATCCATATCCATATCCATATCCATATCCATATCCATATCCATATCCATATCCATATCCATATCCATATCCATATCCATATCCATATCCATATCCATATCCATATCCATATCCATATCCATATCCATATCCATATCCATATCCATATCCATATCCATATCCATATCCATATCCATATCCATATCCATATCCATATCCATATCCATATCCATATCCATATCCATATCCATATCCATATCCATATCCATATCCATATCCATATCCATATCCATATCCATATCCATATCCATATCCGTATCCATATCCATATCCATATCCATATCCATATCCATATCCATATCCATATCCATATCCATATCCATATCCATATCCATATCCATATCCATATCCATATCCATATCCATATCCATATCCATATCCATATCCATATCCATATCCATATCCATATCCATATCCATATCCATATCCATTTCCATATCCATATCCATATCCATATCCATATCCATATCCATATCCATATCCATATCCATATCCATATCCATATCCATATCCATATCCATATCCATATCCATATCCATATCCATATCCATATCCATATCCATATCCATATCCATATCCATATCCATATCCATATCCATATCCATATCCATATCCATATCCATATCCATATCCATATCCATATCCATATCCATATCCATATCCATATCCATATCCATATCCATATCCATATCCATATCCATATCCATATCCATATCCATATCCATATCCATATCCATATCCATATCCATATCCATGTCCATATCCATATCCATATCCATATCCATATCCATATCCATATCCATATCCATATCCATATCCATATCCATATCCATATCCATATCCATATCCATATCCATATCCATATCCATATCCATATCCATATCCATATCCATATCCATATCCATATCCATATCCATATCCATATCCATATCCATATCCATATCCATATCCATATCCATATCCATATCCATATCCATATCCATATCCATATCCATATCCATATCCATATCCATATCCATATCCATATCCATATCCATATCCATATCCATATCCATATCCATATCCATATCCATATCCATATCCATATCCATATCCATATCCATATCCATATCCATATCCATATCCATATCCATATCCATATCCATATCCATATCCATATCCGTATCCATATCGATGGCCAGAACATTTTTGGAGGAAAATATAGTCCTTAAAAAATAAAGGGTGTTTTCTCAAACGCGTTGAAGGTCACGCCACATGCGCGAGATAATGCGTTCACCAAAATTTTGCTTTAATAAATGCGTAATGTGAACAGGACCATTATTTTGGTAATAAATTTGCACGATATGCAAACGTTCTTCAAAAGTAAGTCCACTGGTTATAAAATGGCAAACCAAATTGAACATAAATCAAGTGACAGCTGTGAAAAAGTCTAACTTTTATTAAAGTATTGCCAGATTGAAAACCACACATCTAAAAATACACCCGTTAGTTATCTGCTTAAAAGTTAATGGTTTGCGGAATAACGTAGACCGTATAATTTATTAGTTCCAAATAAATCAATTTTTTTTATACTCATCTATCTACATACATACATACATATATGCATACCTAATTGTTTCTTAAAAAATATACGTAATAATTAATATTTATACATAATACAATGTATAATGTAATTTACTTTCTTCAAGGTAAAATGTAAACGTTTTTACATATAGATTTTCGTATACATTAGTTAAAATTGCACATAACTTTTCCCACTGCAGATTGGAAGAATGACATACTGAGTGAGTGTTCACGGTCACTTTTTTTTTAATTTTTGTTTTGCATAAACTTTAACTTTTAAATGTGTTGTTTATAAATTTATAATCTCTATAGTTTTGTTTAACCATAAAGTATTATGCTTTACTATCAGAAACAATAAAAATAAATGTACAAACCAATGCTTTGAAATTCCACTCATTTGTCAACAACTTCTTCCAACAATGATTTTATTACAGATAAAAACATTCATTGTTGACAATTCAATCAAGTGCTAAAACGAAAGCCATTTTTCACGTTTTGAAGCACTATCACACTAACAAAACAGAACATACATCTTATTTTTAGTTTCTAATGGGTGATTTTTTTGAGGTTAGGATTTTCATGCATTAGTATTTGACAGATCACGGGGGATTTCAGACATGGTGTCAAAGAGAAAGATGCTCAGTATGCTTTGACATTTCGTCATGAATAGACTTACTAACGAGCAACGCTTGCAAATCATTCAATAATATTACCAAAATCAGTGTTCGGTTCGAAATGTGTTTCGCGCTTTTTTATCGACAAATTTTGTTCAGCGATGAGGCTCATTTCTGGTTGAATGGCTACGTAAATAAGCAAAATTGCCGCATTTGGAGTGAAGAGCAACCAGAAGCCGTTCAAGAACTGCCCATGCATCCCGAAAAATGCACTGTTTGGTGTGGTTTGTACGCTGGTGGAATCATTGGACCGTATTTTTTCAAAGATGCTGTTGGACGCAACGTTACGGTGAATGGCGATCGCTATCGTTCAATGCTAACAAACTTTTTGTTGCCAAAAATGGAAGAACTGAACTTGGTTGACATGTGGTTTCAACAAGATGGCGCTACATGCCACACAGCTCGCGATTCTATGGCCATTTTGAGGGAAAACTTCGGAGAACAATTCATCTCAAGGAATGGACCGGTAAGTTGGCCACCAAGATCATGCGATTTGACGCCTTTAGACTATTTTTTGTGGGGCTACGTCAAGTCTAAAGTCTACACAAATAAGCCAGCAACTATTCCAGCTTTGGAAGACAACATTTCCGAAGAAATTCGGGCTATTCCGGCCGAAATGCTCGAAAAAGTTACCCAAAATTGGACTTTCCGAATGGACCACCTAAGACGCAGCCGCGGTCAACATTTAAATGAAATTATCTTCAAAAAGTAAATGTCATGGACCAATCTAACGTTTCAAATAAAGAATCGATGAGATTTTGCAAATTTTATGCGTTTTTTTTTTTAAAAAAGTTCTCAAGCTCTTAAAAAATCACCCGTTATATAAGGTTATTGACCAAAACCCTGATTGATATTGTTATAGGATTTCAATTTTATATTAGATCTAATTAAAGCCAAAAAATATACAATTTAGATCTTATAAATCAACATTCAAGAGTCATTAAGCATTTAAGACCGTTAACCATACACAAAACTTGAGAAAATAAAAACCTTCCATATCAAAAAAAAAAACTAATGAAATAAAATTACCAGAACTTTACTCTAACCCAATTTTTTGTGCTTGCTCATTAACTTCTGGTTCAAAAATTGAGAGCGCAATACTTTTTTTTAATATTTCTTTTATTACTTTTCGTCATCTTTATGGTTAAGTTTTTATGTGTAAACAAGAAGAAGATAAGTACTAGATCCCTTTTCACCAAAAATTAAATAAAAACAAAAACACACATCATTATTCTGTCTATGGGAATACAAAAAAACTACTTATCCACAGGAAACATTCATAAGACCTATGTCGATAAAAGGTGGTTAAACTACCTTATCTTCAATTTAAATCTCCCGCTAAATAAAAATGAACAAACTAAACTTCCGGATATATACTAACTACCAGAAGCCATTTCAAGTAACTGAACAATTTCAATAATTCTCACACACAGACTTCCGCATATGGCACCGATTAGACTTTTCTAACTTCTAGTACCACACGGCACATGTGCGATTGTGAATGATTCTTTAAAGAGAGGAAAGAAAATAAAAGAAAAATAAAATCGAGAATTTAAATCAAATTCAATTTTGTTTTCTTCTTTCGTTTAAATAAAAATTCTTATTTATATTTCGAATTCAATGAACTCAATAATAAAGGTATGTACCTACTGCTTGTAGTATCTTTGACTTCGTTCATTATGGTCCATCAACATCATAGTCGCGTCGTCGTCGTCCTCGGTCGTTACACGATCCGATGTATATGAACAGAACTAACATAAACAATATTGCTGATTACTTTACGTGTTCTTCTTCAATTAGTAAACATTAAAAAGTGTTGCCAGTAGACAACATTTTGCAGTTAATTCATTTTATTATTCAAAAATATAATGTTTTCAATTTTACGCGTATTTTTGAAGAGAGATCAATGGATGTTCATTTCATTTCAAAGAGAAAGGTTTGCCATTAAAATTAAAAAACAATATAATTTTCATGAAATTTCCCATAACCAATTCTGACATTTGCAGCGGTACATACTCGTTTACTTTACGAATTTCATCTTAAAGGTCTTGATCCGATTGTGGAGTATTCGTATAGAACGTATCTATCACGTGGCTCCAAAGAAAAAAGGCTCAAGGTATTAAATCACAAAATTTTGATTGTAAATTGTTATCACTTCTTCGAGGAATAACACAGCCTGCAAACTGTGAGTGCAATTCTCACAATTTCTTTAGTAAATTTAAATAATTTCAATGCATTTTTGAAGCGTGTATTATTTCATTTTTAAAAATGGCATAGTTTTTAATTGCCAAACGTCAAAACATGACAGCTTCAAAAGTGACAGCTAGCCAGATAGCGAGCTATTTACCATGAAACCTCTTAATATAAAACAATGTAAAAGGAAAAAAGAATTGGTTGGCCTCATTTATAAATACGAGATCAATAAAGTCCTTTTAGAACAAGTTTAAGCATTAGGTAGTACTTAAAACTGTCCAGTTCCAGATTCTATCTAGAATCATATTTGTTTATTTATTTGGAAAAATTACTTAAGCATTAAGTAGTACTTAAAACTGTCCAGTTCCAGATTCTATCTAGAATCATATTTGTTTATTTATTTGGAAAAATTACTTAAGCGAGAAAATGCTTTTAAATTTTTTCTCAAGAGTGTACAACGCATATAATTTAATGTTATGGGAAAGAATTTAGCTTTAATATAAAGATAAGGAATTGACATTATGTTTTTAAAAAAATCGTGACTGCATCAAATAAGTTTCTGATAACGGTCCTAATTTTCGTTCGCATTTTTCCGTTTGGAGCCGTATGTCAGCAATAACGCACTGACTATACTTTTACAAGGCGTCAATCGCATCGGACTTACATGTATATTCAAGCGATTTCACAAATTAGTCCAGCGTTGTTGACCTACACGATCTTGGAGGTAACACAGGTCCTCATCTAAAGTTACCTTCAATAAATTGATGGTTCGTTGTATGGCGCAAACTGAACCATTATTGTGGTAATACATTTGTATAACTTGCAAACATTCTTCAAAAGTTATTCTTTTCATCATAAAATAGCAAACCGAATTGAGCATAAATCAAGTGACAGCTGTCAAAAAGACAAACTCCGAAAAAAAGTATTGCCAGATTGGAAACCACACGTCTAAAAAAAACGCTTGATATTTAAAGAATTCTGTATAATATAGTATAGTAGAACTAGCGAAATGTTTTTAGACAGCGTTGAAGAATCTGATTATTTTTGAAGCTTGCTTAAACTATAATATTGCTGCTTTTTCGATGCTGAAACAACAAGTAAAATCCTCGCAAATTAAGTTATTACTTATCTTGAAATAAATTATTACTAACATTTATCACAAGCTTGCTCCAGGTGTTTGTTTTTTTTTTAGACCTAGCTTTGACTTCAAAATTCAAGTTTTAACTGAAGCCACATACATTCATTAGTGCAAACATGAATATTAATTGTCAAGAGATCTATTATAGCCTAAGGCAGAACTAGTACAACCCATTTTAATTGAATTATTTATCATTTTTAATTGAATTATCGTATTCAGACAATTTAGAAAACAACTATTGAAAGATATAAAATTGCAATAATGAAAGGAAGTAAAAGCAGCACTCCTCAATTAAACGCGTTCACGAAACTATTCCAAATCAGGCGGCTTAAGTCTTTTGTGATGGTATAACCGTATTAATATCACACCCCTGATGATGAGTCAAAGAAAAAGATAATTAAAAACGCCTTAATCCTATTTTCCATTATCACTAAGCTCTAGCTTATAGCTTCTTTTTTTTTTTTGGCTTTAACTCTAAAGAATGGTAACACCGTGTTAAAATGGAAGCAAGAAATGAATCAGTCTTCGGATTTCATATAAACATGTTCCATGTGGCGCGTTAATACGGATAGATGATCAGCACCGGTACGGTAGGTAACACCTGCGGTTTCTGTTCTAGATGAAAGAAAAATGATTTTAGGTGTAAGATCTTTCCCAATGCAATATGTGCAACTTTAATTCCCCCTTCAGATCTTTTTTTTTAAGGCTTAACCACACTTTATAGTGAGAGTGAATATTAAAGCTTATTAGAAATGCATGTTCATCATGTACTACGTTAGCAGAGTCGTCGTCGTTGTTGTCGTCGCGTGCATAAATTAGGCAAACGGAAAAAAAAGGAAAAAATACATAAAAGTATAAAAATGCGATGGACTTAATAATTCTACTATATTCATAGACCAAACAGAAACACTTTAAGGTATATTTAGTTTGTGGTGTTAGGGCTTGAGGCTTGGAAGAGAAAACTTTGTCGAAAATAGATCGTTCCACTTGAGGGCGTTTTGTCTTCATAAGCAATCATATTTTGTTCTGTTGTATTTTTTGAATATAGTGACGGCCGGTCGGACAATTTACATAATATGGATAAGTGTTAGTTTGGTGAGCAAGTGGTTAGTGGTTAAAAATATAAATTATAGTAAACAAGTGTTGCCGTCAGAACCGCATTGGAAATTGAAAATAAGGGATGCCACTTTTGTAAGTTAATTTTCTATTTAATTATGTGAGTTATTATATTCATTTGTTTTAATTTGGGGAGCTAGCTAATATTTTAAGATTCCATATTTTTTTAAACAATGAAAATTATATCATAGGTTGATTATAAAAATTTTAAAACAACTTTTTTAATTAAAATTCCTAAAACGGCTTGAACAAAACATGAAAAACAAATAAAAAAAAAGCAAACACAGCTTGAATCAAGATATAAAAAACAACTTTTAAAAAAGATTACATCAGTAACAATTTAAAGAACATAAAATGTTCCATAAAAAGTATTTTTTAGATCCATAATTATGTACAACCTGGCAACCATAGTTTTTTGTACATTGTTTATAAATACTCGTTGTACTAAACTAGGAAAGGGTTCTTATTGCAAAACATATAGTTAAAAATCTAGATGAATATAAAATATGGTGGTCAAAATGGGTGTGGATTGTGCAGAGATGCGCTTAACCATAAAGCGCAAGACCGCATGATATATTATCAAAATGCATTTATTATTGTTATTGTGCGAGCTTCTATCGCTTGGGAGGTTGTTATTTTTCTATTGTATATTTAATTTGATTTCATTAGGTTTAATTATATGGGTTCTCAGATAACCTAGGTATATAATAAAAATTGAAAGAAAGGGTCTTTTATGATTTGTTTTTATTTCAAAAAGGGGGAAATATATATTCTAAATATTTATGGATATACCTTTTTTAATGGAATCACCAAAGAGTATATCTAAGTCTATGAACTCTATGGAACTTATGTAATTTTGAAAATTTATTCAGTTATTTTATTTTTGCAATTAATTTTCATCTTCTTTTTCTGTTTAATATTTATGATGAAAGCGTTAACAGCCAGTAGTGGAATTTTAATCATCTTTAAATTAAAATAATTAAACATTAAAAAATATTCTTGAAGAAAGAATGATTTATATGTTAGAGATAGAGATAATTGAAAGGGTGATCTATTAACATAATATACCTATTTTTAAAGAGTAGTGTACTATTTAATTGTAGGGCAATAAAACTATAATTTACAAGTGCATACTAATTAACAACAACAGTTTAATATTCTCTTCCTAGTCTTAAAGAAATACAACCCACAGAAAAGTTGTAAAAGAACATTCAACTTCGAATTTTTGGAGACTTTTTTAAATGACAACTATCAAAATTTTGACATTTGGAACCTTTTTAGATAAATTCTGGTTATATTTTACTTTCTGTATTTAATCCCCTCCAAATAAATAAACTGCTCCTGCATTTCATGGGAAAAAAGATATTAAGCTTATACACATTCTTAGCAATTTTTCTAGCTTGAATTTTAAGTAGGAACTTATGACTTAATCCAAAACTCAAAAGCAAACCTAATAACCTATTTAACAAAATGTCTTAAGTTCAAACCTTCTTCTTAACTTAAACAGTTAAAAATCCCGTAACACTAAATACCTATATGTATATATAACACATGTCATTTCCATAAAAATAATATTAAGGAACAAATTTTTAAACAAACAAATTAAAATAAAAACCCGAAATCAAACAAATAATATGTCAATAGGGGATACCTTAAATGAGCCTATTCTTCAAAATTCTCCTTAACCATAACAATAAGCAGCACGCACGCTTCTTATACGTCTTCGTTAAGTTTTCCTTAAGATTAATTGTTTATTCTCCATTATCGTGAACTTCCCCTCTTTCGTTTTAAAACTCTGCATAAATCATTTTACAGAGCTTTAACTAATTTCCCGTGAAAAAATATAAAATATATATAAACTCATGGAATGCATAAAGGTGTTTGATGTCTTTATTATGTCAGAATTATTATAAATGCGAACTTCTTTAGTATTTTAACCGCAAGCTAAATAATTCCCAAGAATCTAATTTTTGTTTCTTCTTTTTCTTCTTAAAATCTTAACTCAGATTAATTGACAATTTTATAATTTTATGCATATAAAAAATATTCTATTCATAGCTCTATTACAATCGAACAAGCCTAAATTATTAGTATGCTAGATTTGACAGATAGACACCGTTAATTTTGTTTAGTTTGTTCTCTAATTTCAAAACTTAGACACGATTATTATTATTATGCTGTAAGACAACGCGCCGCGCCGCCATCACTGCCGGCACCGCCATCCATCGGCCGATAACTTCATAGAATTTGCGTGACAGATGAGATGAGACATTTGTTATGTAATTTTTTAATTTTTGTTGACGTTAATTAAGATGTACGAAATTGTATTCTCCGTTCGTTCTTATTTTTGAAGAAATGTGAGTGTGATAAGTGAGACGTAACTCTTCATTAAATTGGTTGTACTTATATTAGGAGTAACCATGCAAAATAGAATTATAATATGTGATTTTCTTGACACGTTTAGGCTCTGGTTACATTTCAGTTGGATTATATGAATTATAATCGATGCTGTGTCCAATACTAGTTTTTTTCCATTTCAATATGAAAATTGATTTTTTCGTGTCCAAAAAAACAAGATGAAAAATATAATTTTTGTCATTGTGTTGGTATTTTCTCGTGTCGGCTCGACATAAATGTCAAATGTCCACTTTAATTTGATTTTACTTGCACTTGAAGGCAATTGTCTTGTCGAAGCTAACTATTAAGAAAAAAACATTTCTAATATATATTTTTAAGACCCGGTGCCCACTGAGCAACTTATTTTACAGCAAATTAATGTTGCATACTCAGTAGGCAACTTTGAGCAACTGTTTTAATTTTTTACTTTATGTTTTTTATAAATTTTTAGTCGAATTTTGTCAAGAAATATAAAATTGCTTGATAGAATGCAAAAATCCAAAATTTGTTAAAAGTTTCGCCAATAATGTTCACTGAGTAACTCCAAACAACTCCTAAAGCATCTTGCACATGAGCTACGAACTGCGAACTATGGATGTTCGCATATTTTGACTTTTTTTCACATGAGCTTTATTTCTATTCACAGACAGCTGCGAACTGTCAATTTATAATTACCCTTTTCTCCATATTTTCCCCAGCCATGATCTTTTACACAAAAACAAAACAAGATTGGTATAATTTTGAGGTTAAGTTGAGCGCGAACAATTTATTCATTGCAGTGTGGATGGTATGTGGAACGCGAATAGAGTTTGACAGTTCGTAGCAACCACACTACAATTCGTTACTAACAAATTGTTTTTACAAAATTGTCTTGTTTTAGAGAACAAAATGCAAATTTTATTATCCTTACATTATTGTCAATTAGTTTCTTATAATTTAAATGTGTTTTTGTTTGGAATTGACTTTTTGAAATGTGTAAAATAACGTTTGTTTGTCCATTCGTTCATTCGTTGTTCGCTCTCATTTACAAGGCCCTTAACTCCCCTAGGAGACAATCGTACAGAATCGTGAGTGGGAGGCCTAACACAAGTTTCACAATACATACAAATGTCAAACCACATCAGTCAAACTGACAGATAAAAATTGTATTGATGTTGATGCTAGAATTATTTATTCTCCGGAAAATAATAAAATCCGCAAATAAGAATCTTCAAATAAAAATAAATCAATTTATTTAGTCGAATGGAACGCAAAACATAGAATTTCTTTTAAAAGATAAGTAACAACGCACAAACGCTGAAAACAGAAGCCTTAATGTTTGGTGAAATTTCAACTTTTTTATAGTTTATATTGGAGTCAAAACGAACTATGTATAAGCTCTCTTCAAACCATAGAAACTAAAAGTTGAGCCTCAGTTGACTCAGCAAAATTAGAGAATTTCTTACATACTAGTGAATTTCATTTTCTCAATAAGTTTTACCAAATAAAACGTCAATATATCATTTCTACTTGTTTCATTTCAAAAGATGACAGCTTTTAAAGTGACAGCTGTCCAAACAGTGGGCTATTCAAAATGGAACCTCTAAATAATAAATGAAACATACCTAAGAATTTTTTGACAGCCATTGCAGTTTTAGCTCTAATTGCAGTTCCAGCGTACTCTTTTGTATTAAAGCCACACTCTAAAGCCACACAGGTAAATAAAAACCACAGGGGTTCTTGTGTTAGTTCCGATATATCTCCATTTTCTTCTACGAATCCAAAACTTGCTCTATAAGTGTCGAAATCGCTATTCGAAAGAATTTAATTAAAGTCAACCCAATTTTGTGATTATTGTTATAGTATACAAATTTAAATTTGCTTTAGGCCAATCTAATTTCTCTCTTTTTTGTTTTTAACTTTTTAAAAGAACACGCTAACAGTTTTAATAGAGACACATTCCTGTAGATTTTGGCAACTTTTAAAAGAAATTAATTCATCTTAAATTGAGCAAAACACCGTTATACATTTAAGCCTTTCAAAGTAATTAAAGATAAGTTTAAACAAAAGAACAAAGATTTTTTATTACTATTGCCAATCAAGTGCTTCAAAATCAATATTCCAAAAGTCCAAAACGATCCAATTAAAATAGGTTGACACACTTTTTATGTCATTATATTAAAGTCAATTTATTTTGTTATAATATTATGCGACATTGTTTATATACCGTTGATCCTTAGATAGAAGACAAGAAATTATGTATATGTATGTACATTTAACTAAATTCTTTCTTATAGCCATCAAAAAACTCTAGACAACCAATTTATATTTAAATTATAAGAGAAAAAGATGGAGAATTATATGAAACACGTCTAAGCCATTTACACACTTAAGTCTCTGCCTATGATTATTTGTATATCTTCTGCTTTTGACTTGGTCCAGAGAAGATGACCAACGCTTCTTCAATCTTCAAGCTATAAAGATATACCTACAACTGGTTTATACATCAATTTAAATAAAACTAAAAAAAAATTCAAGTTGAAGTTGGAATTGGTATTAGAACGGTTGTCCTGCATTCGATTTGGTTTTTTATAATTCGATAAACATAATTTTCATAATCGTCACATAACATCTTCTCTGTTTGATGAATATAAAGGTGTATTATAGAGGTGCAGGTTAAGTACTGTTGTTATGACTTTGCATTCATAACAAATTATTAATGCAGACTTGTTGCTGCAGCAGCCAGCGTTTAATTCGATGCATCATTATGCAGTATGGCTTAGAGTTAAGGTAGATATCGAAGGTATATAAGATGAGGTTTAGAAGAATGACACTGACACTGAGGTTCGTGAAAACTATATGCCTTCACAATATTAACATTTATAGTGAAATGAAGTTAAACATTTGACAACTAACTTTATTGCATCTAAAATAGGTTCAAGATATAAATTGAAAATTTATGGTATGGTTGCATTTGGATTTTCATTTTGATAGGAATTTTAAATTTAATAGTGAGAAATATTTTTTTGGATATAAAAAGTGAAAGGCTTGACTTAGTAAGAATGCTAATAACAATCTGAATTTAAATAAGGCTTTTTAAACTGACTTAGTTTCAGCTTCAGAGGTGCATTAATGGTATTAAATTTCTTTTTGGTTGCATTAATGCGTTTTTTTGGTGATGCCAGTGACAAGAAAAAGAGGTCATTTTTATTTATCTATTTTATTTAAATATTTGGATTTGTAAGTAGGACAAACATAATTATTTGAAAGTGTTTCTTTTTTCCTAAAGAAATGGGTCAAGTTCCTAAAAGTAAAAGTTCGTCAACACTGTTCGTTAAGAAATGTTTTCCTTTGTTCTAGAATGAAAAATATGTGAACCAATTATGAACACGTTTTGATATTAACATTTAGAATTGTTAATTTTTTCAATTTTCAATAAGAGGTTTCATTTCAATATTTGAAAACTCAGTAAGTTTTTTAACAAAAAACAATGGAAAAATATGTCATTTAAAAGAATAAGGTATGCCATTATAACAATCAAAATCAATATAAGTCAAATGCCCGCCACTGCTACGGTTAAAGCACCACACTTTCTACAAGAAAAATTCGAACATTTGTGGCTCTATGCCCCCGATAGCTTCACGAATTCCATCTTGAAGATTTTGAGTTGAGCGTATAGCATTGACTTAAACTTTAAAGGTGTTAAATCAAAAGATTTCGGTGACTAATTGTATTCACCTCTTTGAAAAATAAGACTATCAGAAATCTTTTCGTGCAAAATTGCAATTCTTTCGTTGCTTGTGCGGCACGTAACATTTGCAGTTATCTTTTAAAATAAATAAGGTCCAAGAACACCGCCCGCCATTACGATACATTGCCAGCCCAAAGAGATTACTAAACAGTTAAAGGTAAAAGTATTAATAGGCTGCTAGGTTATGAATTTGATGCATTTCAACGACCCAATCCGAGAAGATGAGACGTTGCTGGTGATCGACCGACTTAAGTGCTTGTATTAACTCAACTTTTAAAGCCTTAAGACCTTAATTTCTATGTAAAATAGGGTATATTGTCGTTTATAAATATGTGAATTGACCATTCCTTAAGACCGTCGAGGCATCCCATGTATATACTTTTTTATCTATTTTAATTAATCATAGGTCTTTCAATTGAGTGGCATTAAAATCTCTAATCCCATGGAGGTAGTAGATTCAGTCGGCTCTCTACCCAAAAAAAAATATTGAATACACATATTAACGCGACTGCTACAAGGCTAGTTACACGTGACTCTATCAAATCATAATCCAACAATTAAAACAGTTGTAAAATCATTATTATTGCATAATACCTTCTTCAACTATCCAAAACGATCTTATCCAATAACTCAAATAATTTTATAACCAAATCTGATGGGATTAATTTTATTCTTATAGCTCTGGTGTTTAAAAGTTTATGCATTTTAATATTTTTTGTTTTATGACTTTTTTTAAATACCTTTATTTTAACAACGAAGGCTTCATAAATATCATGAGTTTTATTAATTAAAAGAATTTTATTAAGAAAAGCCGATATCATTAATTAACACCACAACATTTTTTAATAAAGTTATTAAAAAATTATATGTATTTTTTTCTTTTAATGAAAAAATGTGCGGATTTTATATTTTTATTTAAGCTTTATTTTATCACCATGTAAGAATTTAATTTTCAACTATTAAGTGGTTTTAGGGTATTTTCGTTAAAGTAGATATGTTTTGTGGTTTTATATTTTTATTTGAAAAAAAAACAATGCATAAGTTTTCTGAAGAATTTGCGGTTTTTAAGTCATTTTCACAGGTCTTTTCCATAAAACTACAAATTAAAATTGTCTTTGGTTGACTGAGACAAACTAAATAGTTGTGTTTTGTTTAAAAAGCTTGTTAACTTGTAAAGAGGAAAGGTATATTGATTTAGATTCTCAATTAGTTCTTCAAGATCAAAAACGATTTTTAATTTAACTAGGAAATATTTGTTTGTTCATTTAGCTTGTATTCAAAATATTAAGAGAATTGCAAAAATATATGAAAAAGTCTTCTAAATGAAGAAATAGAAATCTACCTTATTTTATTTTCTTTTGCATATTTCATAAATCAATTGATCACAAGTGTTCTTAGTAATGCGAAGCTGTTAATATAAGTAAAATGCCTATTTCATTCACAAAACTAAATAAATTCGTAATAAAAATATAGAATTTTTGAATTTTTTGAATCAAAATGCAATTGATATAGCTTTTGTAACAGAAACATGGTTAAGTCCAGATTTTCCTCTTCCTACACCTAATTATACATGCCATCGCGTAGATCGTATTGATCAAATAGGTGGAGGTCTAGCAATTTTAGTAAGAAAGTCAATTCAACATTCTCTTTTGCCCGTTACTAGGACTCGATTAGTTGAGAATGTTGGTGTGGAAATAAGGCTAAGGAATCATACAGCAATAAAAATGTTTTGTGTGTACTTCCCAGGAAAAAATTCCTCTGTAGAAAAGAGAATGCTACTTAAAAGATATTTGAGGAAATTAATTATTAGAAACGAAAACTACATAATCGGAGGTGACCTCAATTGTAGACATAGAGATTGGGGATGTATTCGTGCAAACTCGTGGGGTAATGTTCTTGCTAATATGTCTTGTTTGTATCCGTTTTCCATATTGTTTCCATTTAGTTCAACTTATTTTCCGTCTGGGTCGAGTGGTTCACCTTCCGTTCTTGATCTGTTTCTAACAAATGTACCTTCATTTTTTACTCAGCCTGAAACTATAAATGATTTATGTTCTGATCATATTCCTGTTTTTTGTAAAATGATCAAAACAGTAAAATCCAGAGAACAATACTTTCTGGACCTTAAAAATACTAATTGGAGTCGTTTCAAATCAGAAATTAGGTCCAAGTTTAGGCCAATCCCAACTGATTTGATTTTCATGTCGATTTTTTCTCAAACAAAGTTCTAGAAACAGTGCAGACATGTGTACCAAAAAAAATCAGGAAACCATTTGTAATTCTTTTAAAAGACAATGGCAACGTTATCGCTTACAAGAGTGCCGCAATGAAGTTAAATTTTATACCAAAAAGATTGCGGAGGAAATAAGTAAATTTTGAAATAAAAATTGGAATGAGAAACTTAGTAAGTTGGAAAAGAATGCTAAACCTTTCTGGAACATAGCAAAAATGATCAAAAATAAAAACAGACAAATTCCTAACCTTCAAAATAATAATGAAGTTGTTTATCAAAATTCAGATAAAGCCAATGTTTTTGCAACATTTTTGAAAAAAAACATTGGGTATCTCAACACCTTAGTGATGATCCTACTAAAATACTAGTAAGTGAAAACACAGTTCACTTACAAATCACTGAAACTCCTAGGGATCACTATATATCCACGGAGGATGTTAAATACATCGTTTCAAATTTAAAAGTAAAAAAAAACAGATGGACTAGATAATATAAAAAACATTTATCTTAAAAAACTATCAAAAGCAGGGCTCGAATTTCTTAAGATTTTGATAAACGCATGTCTCAAAACGCAGTATTTTCCATTGAATTGGAAATATGCAAAGATAATACCGATTCCTAAACCTGGAAAACCGTCAAAACTCCCAACAAGCTATTGACCAATAAGTTTGCTCAGTAGTATAGGCAAAGTCTTCGAAAAAATTTTGAAATGTAAAATATTACGCATCGTTGATGAGCTTCAGATATTTTCAAATGAACAATTTGGATTCAGAACGCATCACAGTACTACTCAACAGGTATTTAGAGTCTGTGAACAGATTAAGAAAAATCGATCTCTTGGCAAATCAACTGGGCTTATTCTACTTGATATCGAAAACGCATTTGACTCAGTTTGGCACAATGGAATTGTGAAAAAGATGGCATATTTCAGGTTTCCTTCGTATCTTGTAAAAATTATTCAAAGTTTTTTGTCCAATCGTTACTTCAGTGTTTTCGTCAACAACTGTTCGTCTAACTGTTCCCAAGTCAACTATGGTGTCCCTCAAGGATCAGTACTAGGTCCTTTACTGTACAACATTTATACTTCTGATATTCCTAGATTACCAGGTTGTCAGATAGCCATATTTGCGGATGATACAGGCATCTTTTCATCGCATGAATTTAGTCTTACCATTGAGACAAATTTAAAAAATGCGATAGAATTGATGACCAATTGTTACACTAAATGGAAAATAAAGCTGAATGCTGACAAACTACAAGCCATCTTTTTCAGTAGAAAAAGAAAATCTTGTTACCTACCAAGCAATCAACTTACAGTTAATGGTGTAAATGTTAAATGGGAGCCAAGTGTGAAATGTCTTGGTATTTATTTAGATCAAAAACTGACTTTCAGAGAACATATTGCCAGAACTCTGCAAAAATTTAGCATTGCTATAAATATTTTATATCCATTTATAAATAGAAAGTCCTGTCTTAGCAACGACAATAAAATGATAATTCAAAAAGTAAAGAAATATGCAAATTGTCATCTTAAAAAACTGCAAGTATCACAAAACAAGCTTCTAAAAATGATGCTTAACCTTCCACAATATCATTCCACCATAGACTTACATGAGAAGGCAATTGTTGAATTGATTTCTCTAAGAATCAATAAACTGACTAACACTTTCTTGCTAAATTGTGAAATCTCTGAAAATCCGCTAATTAATCAATTGATTCATTAACCATTTTTCCGATATGTTTTAGTTAGTTTGAATTATTCGTACCTGTGTTTAAATATTACTCGTTAAATTGTTAATTTATTCATTTATTTTCTTTATGTTCATTATTTATGCATTATTTGTCCATACTTATCTATTTATTAATTTACTTTTTTATTAATTTATTTATTTATTTATTTTATTTATTTATTTATTTATTAATTAATTTATTTATACACTAATTTATTTATATTTATTTATTTAACAATTTGTTAATTCTTACTAGCAAATTACTAATATATTAAAATATATTTATCGATTATTATTTATACTAACCTTTTTTTTTAGTAACACACTTCTAAACAAAAGTTTAGAAATCTTAGTTTTATTTGAGTCAAAATGTACCTGCCCTTTTCAATTTGCGTTGAAGGTTTTATTTGTATTTTCCTTCAAAAATATTACTTAAATTATTATTATCTAAATTCTATATACAAATTAATATTCTTGTTCTGTATGTAAACTGTGCGGTAGCTTACCAAATGTAACTGTTAATACGAAAATAAAGAATATCTATCTAATATTAATATAAATACTCGTACCTATCTCATTAGAGCACGTGAAAAAAATGAACTCTTTTGCTTTGCAAATAAATACAACAAAAGAAAGTCACATTATATTTATCAGTAAGTAGGCATGTTGTCCTTACCTTAAAAATAAAAACCTACACTACACCCAGTTCTTAACATTTAACTTTTTACCTGGTTTACTTTCTTTAACACATTTTAAACCTTTCGTTTACTTTTACACATTTATATAATTGTGATTTATTAAATTGTATATTATGCTGATTATAGTGTAGGAAGCTTTGCTTACTTAATGCAGTTGTTCTGTTTAGTTCTGCAATCAACATGTATGCTTTAAATGAAAAAGTGAGTTGAGCCATTTAGACTCATCATGTAAACCACATGAAATTTATACCTATAGAAGAATTTAGGACATTTCCTCACAACTTTAATTGTAGGTTTTTAAAATTATGTGGTTGATTAATGAAGAATTTTTGAGTCATTTTCACAATAGAAAGAAAACAAAAGGAATCTAGAAAAAGAATGTATATTTTAATGAAGCCTTTAAGGTGTAAAATAAAAAGAAAAGAAGAAATTTAAGTTTAACAAAATTACTCTCATTTGAAAAAAAAAAACAAGTGGCGAAAAACATGATTTAATTTTTGCTACCTTTGATTTTGTTCCCCGAACGGTAGCTACTTCTATTGAATATCGAGATTTTAAAAATATTGACTTGGCTCAATTGGAATACGATCTATTTCAGATTAACTGGCAACAAATATATTTTATAGCTTCTCGGTGGAAGCTATATAGGTTGTATTCTTAGAAAATTCTATTCGTAGTTTATTCGATAAGCATGTGAAGCTCAAAACAAAGGTGGTCAAGCACAAGCTCAATTCGTGGTTTTCTTTTGAAATTAAGGAACTGATGAAGCAAAGAGACTTAGCTTACAAACAATGGAAACGTTTTCGAATTGAGTTTCATAATACTTTTCGTGATTTTCGAAACGAAGTACGCATTTAAATAAGGGAAGCTAAAATACAGGTACATATATTAAAATCATTTGAGGAAAGATCTATGTACCCTCTAAAACACTCTGGAAAAATATACGAGATCTTGGAGTAGGACCATTGAAAAGAAAATACCCTGAAAACATTAATCCTAATGTTCTTAATGCTGGTTTTGCGAAAGTCCAGTCTGAATCTCTTAATGAGTTAGAAATAGCTAATGATATGGAACCAATAGATCCGAGCTTAAATTGTTTTGAATTTCAGGCAGTAAAAATTAAATCTAAAGCCATGGGGTTTGATGAAATGCACTCCTCGTTTATTAAAAAAATACTACCTCACATACTTCCCACCCTTACGCATATTTTTAATACAATCATTACGAAAAGAGGCTGGGATGCGACCCACACTGACAACTTCCCATGCCGTCTATCGATTTGTCTTGCTTAAAAGTTTGTCCATATGTATCAATGTTTACCAAATTTGCGTACTATTTTTTGTAGATTTTATTTTTTTATGAAAAAACGGACTGTTGGATTTTTATATCAAATGATATATGAATATCGAAAACAATTTTTTCTGTGAAATAAAATGAGTTTGAAGCCAATATTTGTAATTTTTAAAAAGCTATTTGAGTCGAAAGTAAATTTTTGTAAAAAAAACTGTCAATTCGATTTTTCTCAAAATTTTATCGAATTTTGAAAACAATATTTCTTATAAGTTAAAATTTATCAAAACGGCGCACTACAGCGCTAATTGGATCCCAGGCTAGATTGCCTTGAGATCGCCATTTCCTATTAGTTAAAATTAATTAGAAGCTATTATCTCAAATTTTTGAAAAGATATTTGAGTCGAAAATCAATTTTTACCAACTTTTGTTAAATTTTTTTTATATTTTTAATTTTTTGTACAAAAGCTGTCAATTCGATTTTTTTTTAAATATTACTGAATGTTGACAACAATATTTTTTGAAAGATTAAAGTAGTTTAAAGACAATATCTCAAAGTTTTGAAAAGATATTTGAGTCGAAAATAAATGTTTAACATCTTTTATACATTTTTTTTTTAGGTTTTTATTTTTTGTAAAAAAAACTGACAATTCGATTTTTCTCAAAATTTGTCCTAATGTTGAAAACAATATTTTGTATAAGTTAAAATTAGTTAGAAGCCATTATCTCACATTTTTGAAAAGATATTTTAGTCGAAAGATATTTAGTTGAATTTTTAACAATTTTTATTATTTTTTTTTAGTTTTTTATTTTTTTTTTTTAAACTGTCAATTCGATTTTTCTAAAAATTTTGCCTAATGTTGAAAACAATATTTCTTAAAAGATAAAAAAAGTTTAAAGCCTTAATCTCAAGTTTTTGAAAAGATATTTGAGTCGAAATTCAATTTTTACCAACTATGAGTAATGTTTTTTTTAGGATTTTATTTTTTATAAAAAAAACTGTCAATTAGATTTTTCTCAAAATTTTATCAGACGTCAAAAACATTATTCTTCGTTGTACAAAATTGTTTTGATGATGAAATCGTATTTTAGTCATAAAATTTTCGAGGTGACACATTTTTTTTTCAGTGTTTTCATTTATTTCAAAAGCCTTAGAAAAAATGTTACATATCCAGATCTCGAATTTTTTTAAAAATAACAATCTCTTATGTGTTAACCAATCCAGTTTTAAAATAAATCACAGTTGTGTGTCTGCTATGATTAAAGTAACTGATGATCTAAGATGTGCTATTGACCATGATCAAGTATCATTTTTAGGATAACTTGACTTCTCGAAAGCTTTTGATACGGTTAATCACAGTGTTCTTATTTCCAAAATGAAAAGGCTGTTCCGATTTAAAGATTCAGCTTCCGATTTAATGTTTTCTTACCTTTCTGGAAGAAAACAAGCTGTCGGATCTTTATTCCGGAGTTCCCCAGGGATCAGCACTAGGACCATTGCTATTTTGCATGTGTATTAATGACCTTTCAACCCAGGTGCATTATTCGTTCATTGATTTGTATGCAAACGATATCCAGATTCGCCTAAGTTGTGAATTGGGCATGATTGAAAACGGTGCCTACCTATTTAATGAAGAATTGTATAGAATTTATCGTTGGTCAGAGGAGAATAACTTGAGGTTGAACCCAACAAAATCTAAATGTATTGTAATTTATAAACATATAAGCTTAATCTCAGTTATTTTCCACCCATACAAATTGGCAACCAGGTAATCGAGTACGTTTATAAAGTAAAGAACCTTGGTATATGGTTTAATTCCACACTTAGTTGGAATTGTCACATACAACACATTATAGGAAAAATTTACGGATGTCTACGCAGTCTTTCCTTCACACAGAAGCATACACCACAAGATATTAGACTTTACTTAGCAAAAACTTTAATTATCCCGATTATCACTTACGGATGCCAGATATTTTGCAGTCATAGCTCAGAATCTAAAAGAAACCTAAATGTTGCCTTCAACTACATAATTCGATACTTGTACAATCTTAAGCGTTTTGATCATGTTTCCGCGTATAAAATAAATTTACTTGGTTGTACCTTAAACGCATATCTAAGTTACAATGCTTTAAAGACTTTGAATGGCATCGTAGCAAAAAAGGAGCCATCTTATCTTCATAACAAAATTTTGTTCTCTACTTCCATCCGATCTTTTGTATTTATTCAACCAAGATTCACTTGCTCTGTCTCTGAGAGCCAATTCTTTGTTTGTGCTATCAGACTATGGAACTCCCTACCCTTAGACAAACGAGAGCTTCGAGGACGTAAGCATTTTGATCGCGTTATCTTTAGGTGTTTGGCTGCAAATTCTTAACTTAATTTTCTTTTTTTTTTTGCTTGATGTTAATGTTATTAAAAATTTAAAAAAGGTTTAAATGTAATTCAACTCACTCTTAAAATTGAATTCATAAATAGATAAAAATATAATTTTTCGTCGTTTTTTTGTTTTTTATATAATGCTCTAAATTGAAACAATTTAAATCTAAATTTGGATAGGCTTGTTATAGTGGAACTATAGTATATAATAAATGTAACTTTTTGCTTCTATAGACTTAACTTTACTGTAAAATATGAAATGAAATAAATGAAATGAAAAATAAAATGAAAATGAATTTCGAAATAACAAGAAAAAAAAAGTTCGCATATCAGCTCTTTTGTTCATTTAATGAAATTCTTTATATTGCTAATGCTTCTCTCTTCTCACCAACGATGGCTGTCATTTTGATAAAACTGTCATATTTGTGATCTATGCATGTCATTCAATATAGACATTGACAGTTATACGTACTTTCCAAATAAGTTAATACATTTTCTACCATAAGGATAAAATTATAGATTTCTATTGAACATTTCCGCATCATTATCGATACTTGCCTTGCTACAAGAATAATCATAATCATTTGTCAAGAAATCAAAACACGTGCCATATGTCCATGTTGTCACCTATATTAAACGTGGAAGTGTCTTTAAAAAAAAAAAAAACGGCGCCATTTCCTTTAAATGGTGGGCCATAAATCTTCATCTCACAGGAAAACCTTTATAGAATTTCAATTGCTCCCACAACTTCTTTCTTTCGATTAAGGTATGGAAACGTGCCATCATCATCCAGCCGCTTTTCTAACCTATCTCTATATAAAACCCTTGAGTGTTCTTCTTCATCTCGTTATATTGATTGGATTCTGATTATAGAATTTAGAATGATACATACATGAGTTTCCAAAGAAAACCGTTTCTCCACTCGAATAAAACAAACCCAACAAAAAAAACGGTACCATAGTTACGGTCCATAGAAAAAGCCAGTCATAACCATTTTAGGGCAGAAATACTGTATTTGATCAAAGAACCACACCATACATAGGTTTTATCTTTATTATTTTAATTAATTTCATTCAATTGCGAATGCGAATGCGATTGTGAATTCTATGGAACTTCATCTCTCTATGACTGTTTATGTTTTCCTTTTCAGATCCAATAGCAATTAAATATCGTCACGTTCAAACACGCGTAATGTAATGCAATACGCTGTGGACCACGTCCAGAAGAGCTAAACAAAAACAAAACCATTATTAAGCGAGAGCAGGGAATAGAAGAACTTCTACGATCAACTGAACGACCGACCGACCGACACACGGGTAAGTGATGAAAAAGACGTTTCATTTTATTGACCATATATGTGCTCTAGACCGCCCGAAAGGTGTATGTATATGCGCAGTAAGTTCGGTTAGAAAATAATTGGTTATAGCGGTCACTAGATGAACAACAAGAACACAGGTGCACATCACATTGTTAATTTAACTCAAAACAAAATCAAATTTGCAGCGATGCAATGATGCGATGATGCGATGATGCGAAGATGCAACTACGATCGATGATGATACGCGATGTGTGATGCGCATCCATGAAACGATCTCTTTGCACAAGATTCCATTGGAATCATCATCTTTTAGGCCCAAGTCAAGGCTCTATAGATGATGACGATGAGGGACCTTGTTGAGGTTCATTGTTTGACTGCGACAGCATTAGCATTTAAGTTACGTGAGCGGAATGCTTTAGGACCGCGCGACTCGCCTGACTACACAATAGACGGGGACGCACAAGTTCTCCAGCACATTCAGACTCCCAGATGGTGTTAAGATAGACAGATTGATTACCAACGGAAGGGAAATGATATTCCCTCCAAACAAACGTGATGGAAATAGCTTTGCCTATGAAGATGATGATGATGATGACGATGATGGAGCAACACAGAAGTTGTTTCCTCTTCCATCAGCATCAGCATCAACATCAGCATCAGCAGCAGCACTGCAGCCAGTATTCCATGCCATGGTAATTGGTTGCACACACAGATTATGTTGGTTGACTTCTTATGGTGTTAGGCATTAAATGTTATTCCTGGGATGGATTCTCCAACATGGTTAAGTGACGGTTACGCTGAGGCTTATCTTCATTTTTTTTTTCATTTTCCTTCCCCTAACATGAAGAAGTACATAAGTAAGTTGGCGTGTGTTCGACATGAGTCCGCTAATGAGTGGTTCATTTGAATCCAACGGATAAGTGGCTTGTATGTCATTTTTAGTATAAGAAATTTCTACCTAAGGGGCATTTAAAAGGAATGCAGCCTGTACTATGGACAGAGAGTCTATCTCCATATGATGACCACAACCCAGACCTAGTCTTAGCCTTAGTATAAGCAGTATAGTAGATACATACATATATAGGCCCGTAATTGATAAATAATTTGCACATGAAGGATCTTGGTTTTTAGTCTCAGTCAGGTTTTTATCTTCCACCATAGGTTGGTTGGTTGGTTGGTTAAATTTTTAAACCTGTCATTAAAGACACACTCGCTGATGCAAGTTGTTATGGTTGCTACATATATATGTTTTACCATGGATGGAAAAAGTCAACGGTTTTTATTTGCTGGGTAAATTTTTAAGGGTTTACTTCAAGTAAATACACTGTTATGTTGATCTTAGATAAACATACTTAGTATTTAAACGAATTGAATATAGCAGACATAACACTCACATTTGGACTTTCAAGAGTTAGACGAGGATGCGCAAAGTTGTGCCTACTTGTAAGTTTGTAAGTTTTGCAGTTGAGTAATGAACTCGTGTTGGGGTTTAATGTTAATCAAAGAAACAAGGAGTTTGTGATTTTTTGACTTTGGTTGAGTTAAGGTAAATGTTATAGGTGTATGGATGGGAAATTATCCAAACAAGGTTTATGCATAGTTAGAACTGCGTGTGGCATTGCTTCCTGAATTGACATTTTTGTTTGTTGTTGAAGAGAAGAATAATTCATTCGTTTGTAATACTGAATAAAATTATAGACCGTTAATGAATCTCACGTGTTGCATGTTCGAAGTTCTTTATAATCAGAAAAATGTTGGTTTAATTGATCTGCAATTTACCATGATTTGGTCAACAAACCACCAGAAGTTAAGTTTTAAATCTTAGGACGTGGATCCGAAGACTCATAGTCATAGCCTTCCATGATGTTAACATTTTAAAGAAGTTTGAAAAGTAGTTGAATTTTATTTCGATCTCTTCATAAACACACATCAACAAAAGATTTGGAATGGCTTAATTGGACATTGTTTGAACATGTTCTTGTTGTTGAAACGTCAAAAATGATGGACGTAACAGTTAGCCAACTAGTAATGTATTGGCAAAATTTAACCTGTGTTTCTTGTCGTTACGCTCCAACTCATTGTGTTCAGCCAATTATATTGTACTTTTATCTTTTATCACGTATTTTTGAATACGTGATGCTAAGTTCCATATAATTCCTTAAATGGTATGCTTTTAGACCTGAAATTAGTTTTATTTTATTGGGATTATAAATCATATGCTTAACGATTGTTGCGGTCCGTATTATTCTGTATAAGGCTACACCTAATTATTACACTCTAGAAGACTATTCTGACATATACATATTTTTATTAAAAGAAACTGGATTCTATTCTTCCTATCAACAGTTTTACAGTGGTCTTTAATTAATAGATTACTTAGCTTTAGAGTCTGATTTTATCTTCTTCTTTTCATAAATCACTTCTTAGATATAATGTTCAATGTACACTTCTTTGGCCTACTACGGTTTTCCAATAAGAAGTTTCATTTTGGTATTAAACAAAAGCGAGTGTTATGCTATGACAAATTAAAGAATGTTTATATTTTTCTAAAGAAAAAAATATCCCCTTAAGAATGAAAAACGTTATCATCCAAATAGCTATCAGGCCTACGGTTTTATCATCATATCTTTTTCATGAAATTTTCCATTTCGCACATTTGTGGGTGTATATCATCGATAACCTTACGAATTCCATATTTAAGGACATAAATTGATAGCAAGGCAATAACAAAGCTTATCTTTTATGTGGTTTTAAAGTGTTGAGCTATAACATCTCGGAGGCCAAACGTGATTACCTCTTCGAAAAATAACAAGATCAGACATTTTTTTCTTGCAAAACTGCGAGCTGTGCTTGAAAAATTTTCACCATGTTTGTCATGAATTTTAACACTTATTTAGTTCTTACTTGTCAAATGTCAAAATATAAAAACTTTTAAAGTGACAACATTCCAAATAACAGGCTATTCAAAATGAAACCTCTTATTGGAAAACTATTTACCATGATTTTACCTTCCCTGCTGGCTTAGGACGAAGAGAGAACTTTTCTTTTTTTTTGTTCAAGAGAATTTCAAAATCTGAAAATTAAAAGAAATTTCTCAAAACCGAATTATTGCTTTGGAAAACAGTGCTTATTTTTTGGTGTTTTGCTCGTTATCGCAAATCTAAAAGTCTTAATGATATTATATAATATGGTTTCAGGGAGGTTTGACAAATCAAAGACAGTTTGACATTTTTAAAAAAGTTGTGATTCAAAAGACCACCACCACAAATCACAGGAACTTGTTTAAAGGAATGTCTTTAGAAGGAAAAACATACAACATTGAATATACACTGCATTTCTACCTACTTTGATTGCGTAATAACAAAGTTAAATAACCCAAACAAGTGCTAAAAATTAATTAATTTCATCATCACAGCCACCTCTATTTTCTTCGATAAGACAAAATTTCTTCCGCATATACTAAAATCTAGTTTACTAAAAAAATTTCAACATCATTACATGGTCACTAAAATTCCAAATCAAGTTACTTCTCTTCATATTTCTGTCTGCACATTTCTGGTTTCGTTGATGGTAGTTTCTTTTTAATCATTTATTTATTATTGATCATGTTTAAATTGCAGTAGCAAAATACATACAAAAAAATAGTAGTACCTTCACATAAAATTTATCAATACGTAAAATTGACAGTCAACCTCCTCAATTGACCTCAGCACTAAAGTCTAAACTTAAAGAAAAACGCCCACTCATCTCGTTTATTATTCCTCCATTGCATCGATTATATAGACAGTTCAAACACTTAATCATCTTATATTGATTCTATCGGCTTACACCGTTTACGTGGCCTCTCAGCCTCTTGGGTTGTTAAATAGCTTGCGATTACATTACGAGTCTGCACAATAAAGAAAAAACGTCCGCTTTACCGCTCACTGCACACCGCAAGCAAAGCCAACCACACAAAAGCACCTACAATTAAAATCTTCACTATAGACTACACTGCCCCCTGGTGCCAAATCTACCCACCACACACCACTCTCATCAGTCTCAAACTATAGCAACACGTGGGTCTATAGTGTACTTCTCAAGTTATTATCGCAATTTGCCCGTGCTCACCCAGCTTCCATTGACGACGAACGCGGACGTTCCGGAAATTGGTGCATTTCCAGCTTTTCGCAATCTATATATTGAAGCAACGGCCACACAACCGCGTTTCGATCCCCACCGACGACGACGCTATAGCCGCCGTATCGAGTCCGATCGGACCTCGTGTCGAAATGCAAACGCATTTTGAGAGAACCTGCTCCATGGCTAGGCAAAACCAGCTCACTGCTGGAATAAGAAAGATGTGGCAATTAATTTGAAAACACCTGCAGGCATTCTTCGGTATATCTTTGTTTTTGTTTAACATGGGACAGGGCTTTTGCAATTTCGTTAACTCTGCTTGGACCACAAGTCAATGCCTCAAGACAGTGATAACCTTATACCTACGGTCGATGCCTGCCACTTTCCAGCTATGCACAATGTGTGACACAAGACAGAACAGAATCCAGTGGGCTGACAGCTATCACCAGTCAGAGTGTAGACGTTAAGCCGCTGCTGTCATGGTGATACTCTACTGTCTGTCAAAGGGAAGGTCGTTCCCGCTAAAATGGCTAACATTCTCCTGATAATTATTTGTAAATTGCTGTCATTTCACAGCTTGTCTGGGCATTTGTTTGTTATGTTAGCTTACAAAAGTCGTGCAAATTAGGTATTTACTTTTTGCTTTTGCTAATACCTACTAACAGCCGCACAAGTCCACATGGAACTTAAGTTCTAAAGACTTTAAAAGATCGTAAAATAGTTATGGCTTTGCAATAAACAAGAATTGATCCACCGCACAAAGTGAATAATTGAGACATCAAAAGGAGGACGGGTGGTGGCGGCCGGCGAGATCAACACCAACGTTGCGCGTTGACGCGCTGCGATACGATGATGATGAGAGGACGGAGACCTGGTATACTCAGTAAAAAATATATATACAAATTAATAATAGGTTAGGATTCATACCTGCAGCCAATTATTATAGGTTGTTGGTCGATTTTATTGCGAGCTTAGGTGCCAAACGATATCAGATCACATTTAATCCGGTGCAAAAGGAGATTTTAATAATACCAACAACATTGACCGTTAAATGAGAACAACTGCTATTAAATTTATAAAGACGAGAAAATAATGTGGAGTCGTTAAAATGTAGAACTGTGCAACTTAAATACTTATTTATATGTAAATTATACAAAAAACTATGAAACATGACTTTAAGGATATAATGAATTTAATTTTAAAGCTTTGAGTTTAAAACTTGGCTTACAGAATTAATGTCTCAGCAGGGTGTTTGCAATGTTCTTGTATCACTGAAATTTGAAACTGATTTGACGTTATTCTTACGTCAGTTGGAGATGACAATAATTTATAGATATTATATTACACTTATCTGGTAATTTATAATTCCAAGACAGATTTTATAACTTTTGTTATAAATTAAATGCAAATAATTCGAAACATCTCCAACTTAGTTTATGTGTTTAAAATTCAATCCGTGTGACAGCAACGGTCGTTATCTTTCGTTCAATATTAACTTCAATCTTCTTTAACGACACACACGTCAAATGACATAGATGATGTAATATAGAGATTTTAAATCACACAACATGCTTGTTTTATTGGTAACCTATAGCTAGCACAGTAAAACAGGTATCAATAAAACTCTATACTCAGTAATATAACTTGATTTTCATTTAATTCTTATACTTGGTATCAAAAACACTTTATATGAAGACATAAACCTTTCGTACGTATCACTCCCAACAAGATGTGTATTCCAAGAACAATTTTTGTCTTGTTTTCACGCATACTTAAAATAAAGTTATGAATTTTTCACGCACACATTGAAAAAATCAGCTGTTCGCTTTAGCTTGCAGGCAAACCAAGATGGCTACCGAGGATTTTTATTTTCATATAAACTGTTTTTAGCTGGTAACATTGGTATCTGTCACTTCTTGAATTCATTTTTCAGGGGTGTGTTCAAAAGATTCGTTTTCCTCGAATTGAGATATTCATGGAAAGGTAGGTTGTAAGGTTCAAGTGTTTCTCAATAGGATCAATTATTTAACATTTTGATTTTGTTTTGATTGCTTGTATTGATCTGTGTCAATGACATTTTCAACATTTATTCAATCCAAATGATTGAAGCAGATGAATTTTTAGTAATAACACTCTTCAAAAATTAAACGTGAAAGGAAAAAATCAATTAAGTACACATGAAGAAAATTTGATGTCAAACGATAAGTCGTGTAAAATACGCTAATTGACTGCACTTGACCTGTTGTTTGAACATTTACACATTGATCATTAGTTTAAGGGCGTGTTCACAGTAAATAATAACAGGTTCCATAATAAAAATCTACATCAAAATTTGTTCTCATATTGTTTTATCATTTTGGAAGATGATTTTGTTAGGAAATATAATTTTATCTAAATACAGTTGTCTCATATTAAACCATGTTGAAATCACGAAAAGCATAAAAGTTCTTCACTGTGAATGCAGCTTTTGCGGATTCTATAATTAGATTGATTTTCTATAGGAAACAAAAAATGCAAATATATTTCTTAAATTCTAAATACAAATCTATTTGTTTGTCGCAAAGTTATTAGCGTTGAATTCTAAAGAAGTTTTAAAAATAAACATTTAAATGTAGACAAAATACAACAGCTAAACTAAATTAATCATTGAAAAGGCATTGTACCTTTCTACATAGTCGTAAAATTCTTTTAACTAAATACAAACAAAGCTGTTAAATCTACTCTCATTAGTTATGGACACAAACATCTTAACCTGTTAACAAAATATGTTAATCTTATAAGAAAACAAACATAACATAATGCCATTAAAATCATATAAGATCAGTAGCCGTTATTCCTTCTAATTTCATATGGAATTTGAGTTAATATAACACCATGTAACCATAAATTTTATATTCCTATAAAAATAAAATGAAGAACAACCAAACAATGCGATGACACAAGCACGATAAATGAAAACATTCTACACATTTAGAACGTTCTTGGATTTGATGATATTTTTTTTTTGTAATCTTCTTCTTCTCTTAACAAATAAAAGAACACCGTTTCGTTTGTAAAAAAAAAGTACAATAATCTATCTCAATCAATAAATTAATAATAACAAATGTTTGTATTCATTTATTATTTACTGTTTCAGAAGAGTTCAATCTTCTTATACGCAGATAAAAACGCACAATGATTAAAACTTAGCTCCATAATGTCATTTACATAAAATTTGACGTTAAAATAACGTTTTATTTTTGTTTCATTTACAAAACCAAAGATTATATTCGTATCCATTGTAAAGTTTGTGGTTTTATTTTTTTCTTGAAGACTAACAATAAGTCAATTGAGAGATTTTTTTAAAGATGGAATAAATCAATTTGTTAACCGAGGACAACAATCATAAATTTTAGATGTTTAAATTAGGCTTTTGTTTCATGGCGGCTTACAGTTACATAAAATGTGGAATATCCATGACTCCACGTGATGTGAAATAGATATAATGTATGAAGTGAGAAAAAGCGTTGCGTCAAGTAGGCATTGGTGTAGGTATAAGTATGTACCGTTCATTAGCCATTAGGTTTTCTTGTTTAACATCAATGAGGCTTATTCTTGACAAGTTTAAGTTATGGTTTTGATTTACGATCTTGTGCGCTTAGTGAGTGTCAAGTTTTTTACAGGGACCGTTTTACGAATTACGAAACATAAGACAAAAAATGATAGCCAAGTCCAAAAACACTCTAGTAAAGATATAAATCCTCGGTAGCCATATTGGTTTGCCTACAAGCTAAACCGGAAACTGGCCTCATAAAGTATTTCTTAGTGTGCGTGTAATTTCTATTCTAATTTATGAAATTTCCCCTAAAAACTCAGTAATTGTGTCTATGTATGCGTGAAAACACGTCAATTTTTCTCGTTGAATTCGTCCACATTACAAATACAACAATGTAAACAAATGGAGGGTGATACGTACGAAGGATTTATATCTTCATATAGAGTGTTTTTGGCCAAGACATAGCAGATACCAATAATGAATATCGAGAATAAAGCCATGAAAATGTTTTTGAAGCACATCCAACTTCGTACCTTTAAAGATCTGTCAATATTTGTTAAACGTCCCATTCACAAACAGTTGAAAATGGATCATTGAGCAAATTTTATATCATTCATTGGACTTTAATCAGTCATATGGTGCTATTTGAACTTTGAAATCGTGGAAATTATAACTGTTCGCCAAGAACTCAATCATAAATTAGCTTGTATAAGTCAATTGGATTTCTACAAAGTAAGAAATTCACCACACCAAATTGACTAGGAGCCAAATGGTGCGATAGTGTATGGGCAGCTTTAAATTAAAATAATAAAATTCACAATGTACAGTTGAAGAGCATTAATAAATTTAATTCTTACTTACTTTACTTTTACTTTAGTTGGCGCTACAGCGCATCGTGCTCCTGGGCCTCAAGTAATAGATCCCGCCAGCTTATTCGATCTCTAGCTTGCTGTCTCCAGTTTCGAATACCAAGCCGGCGTGTGTCGCTTCTGGTTCCCTTTGGTTTGGCGTTTAATACCCTACGGGCTGGAGCTTCGATGTTAATTTGCTCTACATGTCCTAGCCATCTAAATCGTTGAACACGTAATTTTTTGACCAGTTGCAAGTCCCTGTACAGCTCGAATAGTTCGTGATTGTAAGTTCTCCGCCAGATATTATTTTGCTTTTCGACACAAACCGATCCATATATCGTACGTAGAACCTTCCTCTCGAAGACATCAAGGGATCCTTCATCCACCTGGGAAAGAGTCCATGCTTTTGTGCCATACAGAAAGACTGGGATGATTAAGGTTTTGTCTCCTTGGTACTTCGCGATAGGGCCTTATTCCTCAATTGCTTGAAACAGTGATTAGCAAGAGTAATTCTGTATTTGATTTTAGTGCTAATGTAATTTGCAGAGTTAATAGCAGTACCCAGATAGATAAATTCATTTACCATCTCGTAGTTATACCTTTCAATGGTCACGTTATGACCGAGCCTACGATGGGAATCGACTCTATTCGATTAAAGTAAATACTTCCTTTTGTCCTCGTTAATCACAAGACCCATTTTTGTCGGTTCAGACTCGGTACCGGAAAAGGCACCCGTTACCGCTCGTTTGGTTCTAGCCATAATTTCGAAGTCCTCCGCATATCCAAGATATTGTGTGGATTTTTGAAAGATGTTGACGTTGGTGTTTTGCACCACTCTCTCAAGAACAATATTGAAACAGCTAGATGACAGCGATTGCCTTGTCGAAGTCATCTGGTGGTTTCGAAGGTTTCGGTTTAGTCCCTACCAATTTTGAATTTGAGAATTTCCAACGTCATCCTGATAAGTCATATCAGTTTGGCAGGGATACCAAAACTCGACATGGCATGGTATAGTTCGTTCCTGTTGACACTGTCATAGGCTGCTTTGAAATCGATGAATGCGTATCGATGTTATATTCTAAACTCTTTGCCAGGGTCTGGTGTAAAGTGAAAATTTGGTAGATGGTAGATTTTGAAGGCCTGAAGCCACACTGATAATGGTCAATCAAATCATTTGTGAGTGGCTTCAGGCGTTTACTAATAGGCTAGACAAGATCTTGTAGGCGATGTTTAAAAGGCTGATGCCTCTGTAGTTTGCGCAGAGAAGCCGTTCACCTTTCTTATGAATCGGACAGATAGTGTTTAAATTCAACTCATCGGGCATGCTTTCTTCCGACCCGTTTTTGGTTATGTGTTAGTGCATCCTCCTTACCAGATCATCTCCAACGTGCTTGAAAAGCTCAGCCTGCAAACCATCATCACCGCCAGCTTTGTTCGACTTTAGTCTGTTGATGGCAACTATGATCTCTTTCAGGTCGGGCGGGTGGAACTCCAGATCATCAAACAAATGGATTTGTCGGGGCTGTTCGTTTGCGAGATCGTGGGCTTCATCACCATTAAACAGCTGGTCAAAATTATCCTTCCAAATTTTTAGCATCAGCTGCGTCTCCACTACAGTATTCCCTTCCTTATCGTTGCAGGTTCCAGGGTGGCTAATGAATTCCGTTGTTCACCTCTTGACTCGTCTATAAAAACCCTGTTTCCTACTAAAGTAACTAATTCTTTGCCCAGCATTAACATATTCACACCGATCACAGAAACCGATAAGTAAGCTGTGGAGGGAGTCCATTTTAAAGTTTGTAACGCATTATCTCAGAAAGTAGTCAACCGATTTATTTCAAATATATTTTATTATTTTCTATATTGTTATGAGAGTGTTTATGGCTTTAATTTTTTTTCATTAATTATTTGTCAAACTTAAATATTATTAATTTTACATTTTTTGTCCATTTTTTTTCATTAGTTGACTTATACAACCACTCATATCTTAAAACCTATACAATAATCGACAAAGATTAGCATTGCTTCATAAAGTCAATATTGTTGCACAAATTTTAAGCCTAAAATCACTTCTAAGTTAAACATACAACCTGAGAAATAAATAAAAACAAATTATAAAATTATAAACTTTTTGAATTTATTTTATCCAGGAAATTAGATTCCATCACAATCGCGAGGTCGCTGCTTTGTTTCATTTCATTATCATTCCAACATTTTTAATTTTCTTTTCTTCTCAAGCTCTTTCTCTCTTAATATGTGTTTCAAATAGTTACGTTTTTTCTCTTACTTACCTATCTACATTCAATTTTTCTGTATAGTATAGTTCATCAAGTAACCTACACACACACATTGTTTTTTTGTTTCTCTAATTCTATCGTCACATCGCTGAGCAGTGTGGGCTCTTTTTTTTTAAGTTACTATGGACATTTAATTAACTACAGTGCCGTGCACATGAAATGCCGATTTATCTAAAGAAAAATTAGATCTTTTTCATTTTTCTGGTTGGAGGAAGTGAATAGATTATAATTCTTCCAATTTAAAAATAAAAAAAGTTCTATTATAATAGCTTGAATTACCAATTTTGTATCACTTCCTCGAACAATAAAACTGAAATTAAGTTAAAATTTTCTTTACAAATAACTCGAAGAAGGTACTTACAGTGACGTGTCGATAAAAAGAGCACACAAATGTGGGTAGGTTAAGTCAGTTGCACTGCACTGAACATGAGCAAATGAATAAAAAAATGTGTCTATGGATATTTACACACGCATACCTATAGATGTATGAGAACATTAAAAACACAAATTTGTTTTTTTTTTACCGCAAACTATATTTTTCGGTTGCAAAAAAACGTTTCTAGGTATGGATAAAAGAAAGAAAAGAAGAAAATAGACAAAAATTTCGTACTGTTTTCAACTAAAAAATTGAAATGGTTTTGTTTGTTTTCACGTGCGGCTTGGCCTTTACTACGTAATATTTTACTTAAGTTTTTTTTCTAAAGTGTTAATTTCGGTAAGGAAGTGTTTTTTTGATTTTGTTATTAAATACGAGTACATAACAAGCTTAAATTCGTTGTTTTCTTTTATCGCATAGAAATATAAAATGGGTAAAAGAAAGGCTAACATCGGAAGCAAATCCATAAGCACAAAAAGAATGTGTTGGTTACAATTTGCGAAGCAACGCGTTGTTTGTATATTAATATTATGACACACAAAATGACAGATGACTTTTACAGTTGTCAAGATACAAGTACTACCAACTTAAAACTACACAATTCTTAAATCCAGTGAGATTTTATGATTGATTAAAAGTTAAAGTTTTACTTTTATCAACTTTAGTTTAAAAGTCAGAGCTTTTCAACAAACCTAGTCTTTAATTTAACTTATGTAAAAGAAAAACATAGTAGTACCCGTGGCATGATGGTTAGTGCGATGGACTGTCATGCGAGAGGTCTTGGGTTCGATCCCTGCCTGTGCCACCTTAATTAAAAAAAAAAAAAACGGGTACTGCCTCTTGCGAGGAATTGACAAATTCTCCAAGAGTAATGCTTGTCATGAAAAAAGTGCTTTCTCAAATTAGCCGTTCGGATCCGGCATTAAACTGTAGGTCCCCTCCATCCCTGACAACAGTACTCGCACACAGGAATGGTTGAGAGTTGTAAGTCACTAGGCCCTGGTTCTCTAAGGACTGTTGCGCCACCTAATTTATTTTATAAAAGAAAAACATCAAAATTTGTTTAATATTTTAAAAGTATCAAGCCCGATACTTCCAAAAACTGGCTGTTTAAGCTAAATCCAATACTTTATAGATCACGATTCTCAGTTGCAAGATCATTTTCTGTAAAATTTTGACTGTCTTATTTATACTCATTCACATATATGTAGCTATAAAAACAAGTAAAAGGTTTCTGGACTAAGTTGAAAGAATCTTAGCTTTTTTAACGGAAACTATTTTGCAAAAGTTATGACTTAAAACCGTCACAAGCTTTAGTTTAAAAATGTTTGTTTTGTTTTTTTTTTCAATTAAAAAAGTAATAATATCTTGCACGCATATTTTTCTATTATCACACAAATTCTTCAAAACTCCAATTAAGCATTTAATTTTGATTTTGTAATCATAAAACAAAAATTGTGTACATTAATTCATTTTTACTGCAAATAGTCTTCTTCCGACAAAAAACGCCAAAATGTCATAATAAGACCATAAGCTATAAACACTACACTCTTAAAACAAATCAGTATATAAACACTTTATCTTAAATGGTTTCTCTTAAAATTCCTTCATCCTTTTTCAAAAGAATAAAAACAAAAACAAAAACCTAGACACATTAGAGGTATCTAGTTTCTACAGAACTAACAACATATTGAACCAATAATAAGAAATAATAATAATAATAACTCTGCCATTTCGTAGTGCTTCGTACACATACTCGTAGTCAGTCTCGTCCAGGCATGCAATGCAGAACCAGATTCCAACATCATCTTTTGCAGAGCGAGGATACGACGAGTAAAGTACGCCGTGTATATGTGATTGTGTCTGTTTGACAACAATTTTTCATCGACAAAGTTATATCCTTATAAAGCCTCACATTTACAGTGCACTTGTGGAATTTATTGCCATATATAGAAATTCTGTATAAAGGAGAACATCAAACCCTTGCGCCGGCCGGACATCCAAGAATCAAGGAGGTATGCACATGCACAACGACCAACGACCAACGACGACGACTACACAACACTTTTATGTCGAATCGCTGCATAACTATATAGTACTGTAGGTAAGGTACTTTACCTACTTGCCTCAGTGGCGATCCGGTTAATAAAACTTAACATAGAATTCATCCAAAGACAAACACGGCATAAATAGTAGTAATAGCACAAGGAGGTTCAATTCGTTCCTATCAGGTTGGTCATATTCATAGGTACTATAGCTTTAACCCCACATTCAGAATTCATACGAAATAAAACAACAAAATCAGGAAAGAAAACTATGCGTTGGATGTGCTTCAGGTGCGGATTCAGAGTTTGGGCTAAAAGGGGTCATACTTTGGCAAAGACACATTTCATCCAATAAAACAACCCCACTTTCTAAGACGACATATAATGTGTCTTGGTAAGACCTTAATACAAAATAAAAGTTTCTTTAGAAAATCTGACCAACCTGTCTTAAGGGCTTACATTGTAAAGTCTTTGGATTAAATCTTAAAAATATGATAACGTTAAAAAGAGACACCCATTCATAGGTTGAGAAATGGGAAAGTTAAAACAAAAGAACAAGTTCACTAAATCCAGTCTGCTAGAGGGTCATGCCCCCCATGAACCTCCTGAATCCAGCACCAGCCTTTTCGAATCCACTGGCAGAGGGACACCATACAATAGCTAACATTGCACGCTATACCCAGCAAAGAAGAAGCGTTTCAATAAATTTTTACCATCCGCTATGTTTTTGTTGTGATTTTAAGTTCTTCGATTTTTATTCCTCCTCGTTGCTATTGCTGTTGGTGATGGTGATTTCTTGCAAAGGATTCACCTCTCGAAACTGAATATCATCGATGATATAAAACATGATATGATGTAAACTCATAGTCTTAGTTAAGATTTGTCTTGTTGAGTTGCCAAAGACTTTATGGACAAGAATTATGTATTACAGTTCTAATCGGATTTAGTTACTTTTTTTTCTGCATTGAAGAGAAACCATAAAGCCGGTTTCTTGTATTTTTACCGCATTTAAACTGCGTGTGAGGATGGTAAACTCTGTTATAGAGGTATCGTAAAACGCCAGAAGTTTATTTAGCAGTATCTTAATGACTAATAAGCATGCAAAATGTTTTTAGAACGAGTTCTTATAGACAGTTTAAAAATTCCGGTAAAGGAAGATTTTTGTTTTAAAGTTGAAAACACTGATTTGATGCAGCATCAAGCGAGTGAGAGAGGGGACATCCGCGCAGCAATCATGACATGAAACACCTCACGAATCCAGTGATCACCGTGTCGTCCAAATAAAATACAAACAAACCCAAAGTGGCAGAAGTCTAAGAAGATTCGATTACTCCATTCAGCGCGAGAAAGATAAATTGTTCGATATTATTGAACAAAATACACCAAAGCGCCATTACCTTGTGCCGGTACAGCAGTGCAGTGCAGTGCAGTGCAACATCCAAATAGAGAGGAGGTGTATTTTGTTAATAGATTAATAGCGTTGCTGGAGACCTGTAAAGGTTGTTTCAAATTGAAATATGCAAACTGCACGCAATCGGTCCTCAGAGGAGGATGAACTATAGAAGTGAAAGGTTTTTTTTTTTTTATTTTTTGTTGTAAAATGGTCTTTTGAAGATAAAACATTGTCAGAGGTTGTTTATTGAAATAAAGTGTTAGAACATTATAAATATCTTACTGATTGTAAGGAACTTGATGTTTTTCTAAAAGATTACTTTCAAATCTTTACACACTGCACAGGTGTTTCGAATTTGATCTTAATCTCAAGAGTAATGTAAGATATAGTGATACAGCGAGTGATACTGTTTTTATTTTTGTTCTTGTTTGAAGAAGATACACAGTTGGTTAAGATCGTGAAGCAGTTTATAGTGAATAACTCACGAATTTTGTAGAAGTTTTAAGACCAAAGTAACAACAAGGAAGATTTTCAATATTACTTTTATTTATTGTATAAATAATTATTTTTAAAAAAATCGGTTTGTCTTATACATAATTACCACGCACAGATAAGAGATTTGTATACATTTTATAGATCACGGTTATTGAGGAAGTTTTAGTGTACATTGTTTTCAAATTCTTGCTTTCAAAAATTACAAAGACATGGAAAGACAGAGCTTGGCTCGGCATTCCACATTCGCATTGTGCGGCTATAGAACTAATATCTGTACTTCACACCAGGACTAAATTTAAATTTTATTGTAGATTTAATAAAGTTGTAACGAGTTGATGTGAATTAAACAAAACAAAATATCTGTTTTTTTTATTTTGTATTTTTTCAAGGTTAAGGTTGTAATGAAAATGAACAGGCATTATTGAAAAATTTAAAACTACAAAATTACTACTGAAAACTAAAATGTTTTAGAATATCTTTACAGAAAACAATTTTAACTTGGGTTGTGTAATTTTCAAAGATCTTGAAATGAAAAACTTACGACCAATTCTTTGACAAAGTTCTAAAATCAATTTATAACTTGACCTAACAACTCTCGGTTTATCTTTAAAATGTTGTTTTAAAAATATTTAGAACTCAAACATTCCTTAACATCTAAAAATTTCTGTAGAAATCAATTTAAAATCAGTTTTGAGTTCTTTTTTTTTATTTTATTATAGATTGATTTATTTCTTTTAAAGTAATTTTGATTACATATTTAATTTTAGTTATTTAGCGTACAATCCTTTTAAGATATGGCCTTAGCAGTCACCTCAGATGGCAAGTAAAATAATATTTTTTTTTTTTAAAGAAGCAATTTTTGCTTGTTTGTAGTACCCGTAGCGTGATGGTTAGTGCGTTGGACTGTCATGCAAGGGGTTCTGGGTTCAATCCCTGCCTGTGTCACCTAACTTTTTTCACGGGTACTGCCTCTTGCGAGGAATTGACAAATCCTCCAAGAGTAATTCTTGTCATGAAAAGTGCTTTCTCAAATTAGTCGTTCGGATTCGGCATATAAACTGTAGGTCCCTACCATCTCTGACAACATTACTCGCACACAGGAATGGTTGAGAGTTGTAAGTCACTTGGCCCTGGTTCTTCATGGACTGTTGCGCCACCTAATTTATTTTATTTAATTTTTGTTTTTAAATAAATATTTAGTACATGGGTTGTGTATTTTCTGTTATTATTTTGGCTTTGTAGCTAACAGCTTCCTTACAGAATGCAGCAAGCGGCTTCCATCCTTCACATCCATTTAAAATATTTGTTGTTCTCTCTAATATTATTTTCGAGGTGTCGAAAAAAATCCCTTCTTATCTCACTGAGAACCGGGCATATTGCTATAAAATGGAATACATCCTCTCGTGATCCAAGGTTACATAAAGTGCAAAATAAAGGAAGATTATCCCTGTGTGGTTTGAAATTCAAGTTAAGCAGTTCTCATCTTGCTCTAAAAATGGTTGATATGTTGAAGGTACTATTTTCATCCCGAAAATAATTGGATTCATTTAAGCCGTAATTAAGTGTGCAGTAATATCGTAAATAAAGAGATGACTGCTCTTGCGCTTTAAAGTTCTTGAGTTCTTGAAATTTTAAATCTCGGTTGAATGAAACTGAGTTCTAACATATTTATTGCTATTTTTGTAGCACCCCGAAGCTAATTCTGACATTTTACGAACAAAATTAAAAACACCTGTCAGTTTTTGTTGGATTTAGGATTTGGTTTTGATATTCTTACTTTTTTCGAAATAAAAATTGTATTTTATTGTTTTAATGTACTTATTTCGTTTAAGATTGGTATTGTTTGAAATTATTCTTTTCTGATAATTGTACACATATTTTTGTTGCACTGAACATCTTTACTTGAATAAAGATCAAAAGAAATTTGTTGCGATTTTTTCGAACTCCAACCAATTATAGAGATAATGAAGTCCTGAAATCTCTAGAATATCATTATGCATGCAACATAAATGACAGAAAGAAAGTATATTATATTAAAAAGTTTCAAGAAATCGTGTGTTTAGTACATTCAGACAAAAGATGCAACAATATTGATAATAGTTTAGTATTTTTAAATATTTCTTCAGATGCATAAATTGTTAAAACATCTTGTCATATATAAACATATTTATGTATCTACACTTTTTTTTAGTCATGTTGTCCATGAGAATATTGACTAATTTAGATTGGATGTTATTTCTCTGCACAATTTAAATAGCTATTATGTCCATTTGTGCAGACTCAATAATCGTGGTCATTATAAATGTTAATATGTATTATGTCGTCTCATGCTTTAATATACATATGTTGAACTTAATTAAATCTCACGAAAAGTGAATAGTTTAATAGGTTTAAATGCATATGTAACTTTTACATTTTATGAAACTGTCAGCGCCCACAACATTTTATAAATCTCCTTTTTATGATTTTTGGTAAGGACTTTATGTATTTTTTTTAAAATATAAAATGTCCTTGTGGTCTGAATTTTTATCCAAACCGGAATTAATTTAAAAATAAAGACTTTGGAAACAGTAGATAGATAGATAAATTGATTTTTATTGATTTAAAGATACATTTTACAAAAATCATAATAGCATTACATTTGCCGTCTGCCAGATTGACAATTTTAATAAATTAAATTACTGTAATTAACAATAAAAAAAAACAACTAAAAGAAAAAAAAAACATTTTAAAAAGGCCAATTTAAAAACAGAAAAAAAACAAATGACTAGAAAATTTAAAGCGTCAGAAGTCTTCATTCATAATTCGGGATCTATATCGTAACGTAACTTTGCAATAGTTGTAGAGCTTGGAGACATCCATCTCATTCAGCATACTAACAATTTGTTCCTCCAATAAAAAGTCACTTCCAAGAATATTTCTTCTTGTTTCCCTTAAATTTGGCCACGTTCCGACGCAATGTATGACGTTCTCTCTTTCTGCTAAATTACAAATAGTACACTCCAGTGGTAAATCGGGTCTGTGCGGTATGAAGTTCAGGTTGAGTAGTTCGCTTCTTAACTTGACCATTGTAGCAATGACGTTTACATTAAGTACTACATTAGTAGTACGGAAGTAGTTCCTTTCTGCGTGATTATGGTTGAGCCTACTGTAAGTTGTTCTGAACAAGGACCCAACTGCTTCAGCTGAATATTCTGCTCTACACTTCTCATCTACCGCTGCTATAACTTTGTACATAAGAGCTTTACTGTGCGATACATCTTCCACATTTAAATTAAAATTTAAATTGCATCCTTCTGCCAGATTCGACCACTCACTGTACCAGTGATTTTGGTCTTCTACAGCTTTTACTACTAGTTTTCTAACAAGTCGGTATTCATTCATACTAAAAACGTGCAAGAGATAATCCGCTTGCATCTTTAGGGTCTTTATAAATAGAGGTGATAGTCCGGTTTCAAGCATAATTACGTAATTTCGCGTATTTTTTGGCAGACGAAATATTCTCTTCACATAATTTGTTTAGAGTTTCTCCACTGTGTGAAACTTTTTGCATTCCCATACTTGTGAGCCATACAAAAGGATACTTTCTGCAACTGCTTCAAATACCTTATATTTACTACTGTGAGCTATGTTTTTGTTCATAAAGCATCTTTTCCATGAAATATTAATTGCAGATTTTGCCTTTTGTAGTTTCTCGCTAAAATGTTTCTCCAAATTCAGGTTTCTTGAAAAAATTACTCCTAGGTATTTGTATTCGTTAACACATTCTATATCTTCTCCGTTGAAATTTCACTTTTCATTCGATGCATTTCGTCCACCACCTTTCTTAAAGATCATCACCTAAGATTTTTGAGTATTGACTCTAAGGTTCCAAAGACAGCAAGTAAAAAGTAAAATTATTGCTAAATTTCTAACTCAAACTGTGATCTAAATCAGAGTACTAATGCTTTAGAACTTCATAAAGAAATGAGTTATAACTCAATCAAGTTCTAATTTAAAGAAAACCTAAGTTTTAGAGATTAGAACTCTATGAAGAAATTGACTTTAAGCAACCGGTACAACTTTTATAAAATATGAAGAACCCTAAACCAAATTTTATTTTCTGAAAAACGGTTTAAGGAATTTTGATGAAAAATGTTGTACAAAAAATGTTACAGCTCGTAATTTGTTTTATGTAGACAATTTTGCGCCAATATTTCAATAAGTTCATTCTTTAGTTTTATGTTTTCTTTTTATACAAATTTTAGAAACCAAAAAATTGTATTTATATTTTATTTCAAAATATTTAGTCAATTTTGTTTGAACGGTTTTCAGCTGAACTATTTAGCTGAACGTATTAAATAAAAAGATACCCCCATCCCACCTTTCTTGGAAAATTCTTGGAAAATACCACTTCATACAAAATTAGATCTATTTTTATTATATGCAGGCACAGACACATATACTATTCAAAAAGTTTAAAACAGAACAGAAAGTACAAATAAGTTCAAAACAATATAAAAATCACGTTTGCAGCTCAGCTCTTTTGTTTGGAATTTCTAATTAGCAATCTTTGTACATGAATTTATAATATTAATAAAGACATATAAACTAAACCAAATTTAAACTGAAACTACTTTATGTTTATATATCTAAATGACAAAAATAACGGTAAGCCGCTTAACTTTACGACTATACTTAATTTCAAATTAAATTCCCAACAAACATCGCACAAATCTAATTTTATTTCAATTCACTCCAATTGATTGCATTCATTTTTCAACAGTACTCATTTTTATTTAATCTTAGGATAGCAAAATTATCTCTCAATTTATATCTTTAATTTCAATTATAAAATATCAAACAGCTTTAAATTTCCAATCTTATAAAAAATGACCTTTCTAATCCCCAATTGCATGTAATTTATTTATATATAAAACGAAGCTCTGGCTACGCATTACCCTTGACAGAATTTATGTCCTCGACTTCTGGTAATACAATCAATAGATAAGATATATCTATTTTAAGGTTGTACGTATATTATTTATGTCTGGAAAAATATAAAACGCACAAAACTTTGTTGCATCGTGCGTTCTCTCGACTCTCGACTCTCGCAATCACCTTAAACCTTCAAGACATTTATTTTAATATACCAAACGTACATTTATATAAATGTGATCAAAAAGTATATGCACAACTACGACGGCGCGCGCGTACGACTGACGCGACGTGATCTAAAATACACATATGCACACGATTATTTTTATGTAATTTAAAACTTCAAGCGAAGAATTGGCATTTTGCAATAAATATCAACCTACCTGGCTTGACCGCATGGATTTGGTTATAAAGATTCATGTAAGAAACAGAAACAACAGCAGCAGCTGAGTATGAGCTTAGCTGAGTTGAGCTGAACTTACCATCTAGCCAGCCCCGTTTTTGATTCCTCATATACACACACTGCACCGGTGCTGCTGATCGGTGTCGTCGTAGATCTTCCTGGATTCCAACGACGACGACGTCGAAGCTGGATTCGCGCGTAGTACCGCTCGCAATTCCGGCTCTACTGGATTTTCAACTCTCAAAAAATAAAAACAACTAAACCAAACTCCCTATAAAAAAGCTTGTTCCTCTAGATAGAAGCCCAGAGCGGAGACCCATGCATCTGATGAAGCTAGGCGGAATTGTGTGTGATTGGTTTCTCAGTTGGCTTGGTCAGCGCCAACTTCCCCCCTATTGGCTTGGCTAATAATTTCTTAGTGGCTCATATATTTTGTGGAAGCCTCCCTGTGTTGCTGTTACTGTTGCTGTTTCTGCTGAAGTTGCATTTGCTGCAGCATCAGGAATTCTAATCTCATTTAGAGCACGAGTATATCTTTTAGCTCTAGTTAGTTTGTGCGACTCGCTTACATTATTGTTGGCTATATACTAGTACGAGTATATGGTACTCTTCGCACAGATATAGATTTAGATCATGGAATACTGTGACGAAGCTAAAGGAGGCTGGAATCTTCCTCTATGTCAGTTCAAACACAGTTAGAGCCACTTATGTGCGGCACCGTAATTTATGTATCGGCCAGGCTATTTATCCCCGTGCTACATGTGATGCGTGTGCATATCGCCGCAAGATCGCGCGCAGTTGATGGCGAATTATTGGGAATCACCGTTTTGGAATACAAAATGCTGCACAGAGCGGCATAGCATAGTGCAGCAGCTCAGCACAGCACAGCACAGCGCAGCGCGTCTCAATGCGGCGATCCTCAATTAGAAACGCGCGATCGCAGCCCCATCCACTCTAGATACAAGTTGAAAGTTGAACGTTATTGCACACAGGTGGCGCGGTTAAGGCATGTGCATTAGATGGATGGGTACGGGTAGTTGCATCCACAACATACCTAGCTGTATCTGCAGTATCTTTGTTAGAGAAGCTCAATTATTTTATTGATGTGTCAGATATGGTACGACAAAGAGTTTATGTTCGAGGAAGAAACAAAAAAGAAGAAGAACTTCGAGTACAAGACCAAACAGAAGGAGACGAAAAAGAAGAAGAGTGTTTGTCCCGATTGTTGTACAACATGGAATCGAACGCGATGCTCACAGGAATTACTGTTAAGTATTTTGCACGGCATTTAATTAATGGACCTCAAAAGCGAGACATTTAATTACGTACTAACATCTTTTCTTCTTTTTGTTTTGCTCTTGCCGTTGTTTTTGTTGATGTTCCATCATAGCCTTACAAAGCTATACAAAGTGGACAGTTCAAGAACGTGGTAGCAAGAGCATTGAGTATCTTCTTCTTCTTCTTTTTATGATGCTGTCATGTTTAAGATCAAGTTTTGAAAACCGTTTAAAAAATTATTTGAAGGCCGGTTTTATATGACTTTATCTTGACATTAATGATAAATTTTCTATTGAATTCAGGACCGTTCGAGAATGAGTCTTTTTATTGATTGTTTTTGTTTGTATTTGTTTGGCTTTCATTTGATAGAATTTTTAATTAATCATTGTTTTCTCACACATTATTATTCTAGTGATTAAGTGCTGAAATGCGGTGGTGAATTGAATTGAATTGAATTAAAATTAGTTGATTAATACCAATAATGGAAGTGCAATTAAATTGTAGCTTATTGTATGATGACTTGATGCCATTGCAATAACGGGATCTCTTTGAAATTAAAACACAAACAAAATGAAACTAAATGAAAACAAATAATGAAAAATGTTTGTATTAGCATCTAAATAAGTATAAATTGAATAGAAATGTTTATAAAGCAAGTTTAAATTGGATCAGTTGATTTTTAATCTGTTTACCAAGAAAATTGACACACTCAACATTAGAAGACGACTTTGGTTTATAAATATTGACTTTTTCCTAACCTATATATTACTTCTATTAGACCTGAGACTAATTCTTTTTTTTGACTTCTGCTGCTTTACCTCACATTTAAGGTGTTTCAAATTACTCACTATTTTAAATCATTCAAAACAATTATTCATTATCATTAACTTAAACTATTTCAAGTTCAACCATAAAATTAAGTTAAGATAAAATAACACTAAAGTTTAAAGTCGAATTAAAATATGAGGAATACTGAGTAGGTAAGAAATATAAGAACTGTTTAGGACTTCCTTTCCTAGTTGAATACGAGAGCATACAAAAGAAAGAGGTGCAGAAGCCTCCATTTACATATCCAAACGTTGCATGTATGTATTTAACTAGTTGAGTATAAAGTGCACCACAAGATTATTGAAAAATTTGAATCATACAAAGAATTGAGGTTAAGTTAAATTTATTAAGGTTTTCGGAGCTAGGATACTTTAAAAATCAACGTTAAAGATAAGATAAAACAAACTTTCCAGGTTTATGAGTAGGCAAAAGAAAAAGATCTTGTACGAAAGTACAAGTACAAAAAGAATCAAATTTACGGAGAGAGGATAATTCAACACTTAAAGGAAACAAACCTATTACAAATACCAAATACAGTCCACAAATGAGCTACAAAATCTTCATGTCAAATAATTAATGAAATGATTGTACGATCGAATATACATCTAGTCTTATGACTAAAATACAATTCAAAAGATTTCTTACAAAGTGATTTGCGTTTTTTTTTATAATAAAAAAAAAAACTTAGACGTTACATTTGGTCCTTCGAGCCGGATTTCCCATGTGTAGGGACAGACAACAGACTAATGCTGGGCAGCGACAGAGGCCTGTGTAAGCATTTACGAGTCAGGGTTGCGGGTTTATGAGGGGTTGGATCAGTTCCTCCTCTAGAATGACAATTAGACATACATATTTGTGCACTGAAATATTCATACAGATCTGTTCTACTTATAGTTGTTCTTGAGCGAAACACACTTTATTTTTTTTTCACATCAATTTCTACAAGTTTCACTATTTCCGACCTAGAAGGTGGCTTTACGACAACGACCCGACAATGACTTAGTTCTGCTGGTGAATGCAAAATGTTCTCAATTTTTGAAGTGAGTTTAAAAAATGTCATTGCATTTTTGATTTGTGTATCGTTACATTTTTAGTAATGACATATGTTTTACTTGTCAAATGTCAAAAGTTGGCAGCTCCAAAATGACAGCTGTTCAAAAAGCTGCTTGAAAATCAACCTTCTTCTTGGAAAATAATTTTAGTATTTAGCTGAATGCAAATTGCCTCCAATACTTGACACAAGACTAAAAATTGTTGAAAGAAAAAACTATTTGACAGCTGTCAGTTTGAGATTAGTTAAAATTAAGAATATTGTGAATAATTCACAATAGTTAAATAAAATTGAACAAAATATTTGAAATAAAAAACGAAGTTTAGCGGCTTCTACCCCTTTGATAATTCTTGCTAATTTTAACAAGATATCAGTTTAGAGTTCTTTTTTTATAATTTAATTTTTGAAGGCGGCTTATCCAAGAGAGTAATCTTAAAACATCAAGTACCGTGTAATGGCTACAGTTATGCACTGTAGTTAAGCTTAAGCATAAAATATACCATAACTTGTCTCATCGTTTCTTGCACACATCATGGTGTATATGATGGGCCATTACTCAAAGTCTCAGTAGACATTTCTTCATTTAATCATTTGCGCATCCTGCCCTTGGAGGTTCATGCATATGCACTACACATGCATAAAATATATCCTCCTGCAACTTAAACCGACACAAGTGATCACCGTTAAAAATTACATTATATTCATACAATATCCAACCTGAATGCAAGAATTTTCATCTCTCAATTTTCTTTCGTTCGTCCATAAGAACGAATTATGACTTGGAGCGGACATCCTCGCCTCCCAAAAAAAAAACAACTTAACATGAAGTCAATATGCAGGCGCAGGCCCAGACTTGCCCATTTACCCATTACCCCATGCCCAGCCCACACAGTCAATATGATCGAAAGATGATATATTGACATGCCTGGCGGAAAAATTTTAGTTTTTAACTTTAACTGCCCACAAAAAAGATGTCGGTAAGAGGCTAAGGCTGAAGTAAGGCTATAAGGCTGAGGATCAAGTGTTATATAGGGTACCTCTAGAGAGTTGAGGACCATTAAACAAGTTTACGACATTAGCTAAAGCGTGTTTTGAGTCTTTGTTAGCTCGTTTTTACAAGAATAAATGTGTAGGCTTTTTTCTTTGACCACCAGCGCGCATTGCAGTTAGCTATAAGGCTATATATAATATCGGAATCTAAGTGAAGGTGCATGTTTTTGTTGTTTTTGTTGCCATTTTCTTGGGTCATAATCAGAGTCCATCAATTATATGTTCGTTTGTCGGGAGAGTCAAGTAGTGGATGTAATTTGTTCTCTCATGGCGAAGTTCTTTGGATGCGGTTGTAAAATCGTGCAGAAAAGCGCTTCTGAATCTTTATGGCTAATGAATGTCATGACGATTTATTTGTACCTTCTCCTCTGGAATGGAATACTTATACATCATTAGAATTATGCCAAAGTATATAAGTTTCAAAATAATTTATGATTATATGGCTTAAATTAAACTTGCTACACCATTAGAGGTTTTTTTTTTTTGTTAATGGCGTTTGATGTGTAACTTTTTGTAATGTAATCGTTTCCAGTAGGAACATTTTATGACTTTCACATACCTATGAAATCCTTAAATTTATTGCGGTAATTACTTTCTAGGATTTGACACACTTTAGATTAAGAAGAGATCTTTTTCATGTTTGATAATTGATTTAACTTATGGATTTGAAGGTATTTACATTTTGTATAGTTCTTTCTATTAAACCAATTAAATTAAAAGTCAAATTTTAGAAGACTTCAATAACTTTTGCTAAAATATTTGATAGTAAAATGACAACATTCTATTAATAAGACCAATTGACAACTACATCTGACGCAAACGGAATTGTCATTGCATATTTTTTTCAATAAGAAGTTGTTGACAACTAATACTTTTGAAGCTGTCATCCTCTGACATTTGTCAAGGAAAAATTATGCTTTCAATTTTGAAGCTGTCATATTTTGACAATTGAAAAGTAAAATCTATGGCATTACTAAAAGTGGAACGATTTCCACTTCTTAGCACTGAATTTCTTAACATTTTTTAATAAAATAAAAATACTTTGAAGTCTCAGTTTTGCAAGAAGAGTGTGCTGACCGAAGAGGTGATTACAATTGGCTGACAAGATCTTGTGATTTAAGCCCTTTAGGCTTTGTTTTTTGAGACTATGTGAAAGATAAGGTCTATGGCAATCCGCCACAATAAAGTTATAGGGAACATACAGAGGCAAAGATGCGTATTCGTCATGGGAAAATTTCCGTAAAAGAATGTGGTACTGCTGTTCCTGGTCCTTTTTCAAAGGAGAGAATGCGTTGTTTCATTTTAGAGCAAGGAAGTTCAATGCGTTTCATTTAAAGGCATTTGCTAAACAAAATGCATTAAAGTTCGGCTTTGAAGGCTTGCCCCACAACCGTATACAATTTTTGATTTGTAAGCTAAGAAAATACAATTTTCAGATCTTCCAATTTTATCATATGTCCAGTAAAAATGTCTTACAGTCGTATGAACTTACAATTTTGTTTAACAATATTTCCAGAAACGTCATTGTCAGACGACGACGACATTTAAAAGTGTTAGATGTCATTATTTAAAGCATCTGACACACCAACTGCCAATTTTGTAAGTGTCAGAAATCGATAAAACTTGAAACTGCAAAACTTTGGAACAAAATCTACGGATTAAAAGGTATTTGATTAATGTCAACTCCCTGACAGCAAATGTCAAAGCCATGACAGATCTTTACATACTGAAATTATCCCACTTTCAAACCCGGTTTCAGTTCAAGTTAAATGTTTGGGAAATGGTTTACATGTTCAAAGTTTTTTTTTTAATCTTTCGCAAAGAATGTTAAGGGGTTGTAAAGTTCAGTTTTAAGAAAGTTATGCAAAAAATCTTCACAAACAAAAATGTCTAACTGTCCATTAATATTATTTTCATTTGAAAAACCAAACAATTGGTTTCAATAACATTCTTTTGATTTAACTATTATTTTTCTTTAAATCCATCAAGTATTATTTTTGCCCACCCCCCCCTAGAGCTAAAATCATTCATCAAATCAGGCATCCATCATTCACACTAGCAAAACACAGCATCAAACAAGTTTTGGTTCCGATCTGTTCGATTCTATATACATATATTTTCAATGGCTGTTTCTCTCTGTCTCTGCATACTTTGAGAACCCAACAAATTGCATATCCGTCAAATTGAAATCCCGATAAATTTAAACGCAAAACAAAAAAGTACTTCTATCTTCTGACATCCTGTCAGGTATCATCAATTTGTATTAACCGAGACGCGCTGTCACGTGTCTTCGAAAGTCAAGCCAACAATTTGCCTAGAGTGGTCATTTCTTGACACGCGAAAATAGCCTTCAATTCTTCTACATAGTTATACTCGTATATGTAATCAGAAATGTAGATATGTAAGGAGAACAGAACGTGCCGTAAAGTTTATGACCGCATTGTGTTTGTTGCGATATATCGTTTAAGCATTCAAAGAGGAGTAGTTCAGATCTCTTTTTTCCTCTCTCTCTCTCTCTTTTCTTCTTTAAATTCTTTGCCAATTTGACATTTACATTTTTATGCTTGTCAGTGATATTATCCTTTAGTCACGATGATTATTCTAATGACATAGACAAACAACTAACCTATTTTTTTGTTCTCTAAAGCTCTGTTTACACTTAATACGTTTTTACTCTAAAAAACTTTCATTTTCTCATTTCTTCTTGCAGGTACCCAAACAGTGCTAACGCCATAATCGACAACCGAAACGACGAAGACGCGACGACCGTAAACTTCACGTCACGATTTGTTTGCACGTTCTCCTGAGAGGATGCAACAGTTTTATCGATGCCGCAGGCTAAGCCATCAGCGAAGCTCCAACAGATAGCATTTAATTTTTCCTCATCGTCATCGTCATCGTTCTTCTATGAGCGGACGGGTAAACGGCGGCGGCGACTGCAATTAGCATATCACCCATTGTGGATCACTTGCATCGCCACCATCATCCCGACAGGGATATCATCAGGGCCCTACTAACTACATAACATATAAACTGGGTGCAATAAAACAATAAGGAAGAACTCTAAAAATACTGCTGTATCCGCTGCACTGGCTGCTGGCCCAATGCATCATTGGCGTTATGCTAGAATGTTACCACGTTCAATTATTTACCGCTCGGCCCTGATTCTGATGATTATCGCATCGAAATTAAACTGCCAACTGGCAATACCGACGCCGGGCATCATCAATGTGCCACCGCTAGCCGATTCGGTTAGGAAAGTAAATAGTGGAGGTGGTGGCAGGGGTGCTGGTGGTATTGGTCTTGGAAGTACCATCATTGCATCAGGAGATGTTGCCGATGAGTCGATGTCTGGCCAAGTCATCAATTTGACTAGACAACATGATGGCGATGTTTTCCGTACGAATGGTGAGTTTTTATTTTTCTTTATTTTGAAGGCTTCTGCCTATACCTACAGCTTTTGTATATTCTTAACTTAAAGTCGTCAGTCGGTCGCCATGATGGAGATGTTGCGTGTGTAGACCAAATTTGGAATCCCATTTCCTTTTAGGGTTTTTGTATGTGATTTCGATTCGAAGGATAGCACAATGGCAAGTGAATAAGTTGTATACTACGGTCTCTACGGTTCTCATTTCGACAATTGTCTTTTGTTTGCTTTCTTACACTGAACTGACATCAGACAGATGCATTTTCTATTTTTACAAAATATGGCTCTTTGGGACTTATGTATATACTTTTTGCCAACACACATTCCGATTGAGTTGAGAGATAATGCCCAACATTTATTCTGAGTTGAGAAATAGTTTTTACATTGAATTCCTTTTAAGGTGCAAATGTCCAATGGATAATGCAAAAATATGTTTTTTTTTGTATATTTTGGGAACACACAAATAATTCTGACTCAACAATTAATACGATGACAAGTTTATGAAATTTCTCTACTTGCTGGTTTATAACATTTATCTGCCTATACATTTTCAGAAAAAAACGAACGGTGTTAAATGGTATAATTTTTGCGGACAAAATTTGAAGACCTGAACACTTCTCAGGCAATTTAATTTCCATTGAACATTTTCGTAAATGTCAAACATTAATCAAAAAATTATGCAACTTTAAATTACACATTTGACAGATGTCAAACACCAGTGCTACCAACTTCAAAAAATGAAATGCTACCAACTTGAACATATGAAATGTACACAACAGAACGTAATTTAAAAGTAATCATTCGATATTTCTCTATAATAAGTAGTATAAGGTTGTGTTTTGCCCAACCCTCGCTGTCTTCAAGACAATTTCTGTGCAATTTAATAATAAAAGCACACAATAAAAAAAAACCCTAGAGCTAGAAAGTATCTTCATCCAAACCATCAATGACATAAAATAACCTAAAAGTATGTGCTTTCAAACCATGAACGTTTTCTAGTACTAAAACCTTAAACATTGTATGAATAAAAGTAGGACATCTGATTGAAAATGATAATGTTATTGACATCGAATGTTTTTTATATTTTACCTATAAAATGCAAAAATTATATTTTTCCATTTCAAACTAGAACACACCACGCGGACAACACGAACACGAACATCTCAATTATAGATTACGCCTACATGCAATTGAACTTTACAAAATATAGGTATATAAACACCTAATTCAGTCCTACAGATTCATAGTCTTGATGTCTTTTCCGGCTTTCCAATTGACATTTCTCCATATAATAGTTATGGATGTTTGGTTATGGTCACGTATGTACATATACACACCTAAGCCTTATTTTAACATCGTCAAAGACTATCGCCTCGAGGTATTTTGTGACGGTACCTTTTCCCTATATTTTATTTGAAAATTAAATGAAAATATTTTTAAGGAAAACTTTTTGCACACTTACATATGTGAATGTTATGGTCCAAGACCATTTGGCAATGCAAGCATTAATTTAAATTTATGAAGTGTTTAGTTACAGATTGATGCTCTTCAAACCCTTGCTTCTTTCATATGAAAATTGAGTTAGATAAGATTCAAGTTGTCATTTAATCAAAATGACTGGAAATGACAAGTTGCTGGGGACGATATTTGACTTTTTAGTAAAACGATTTTCACTTTCACTTCTAGTTTCATTCTGTTATATTTTGAATAACATGACAATCAAAAACTTATTTCAACCTTACTTCAACCCAAGACCATGGGGCTCTAAGAATGGGCAGGTTCAGACAACATAAGGGACTTCATTTGCAGTGAACTTCATTCTTTGAACGTACATTTTGACCAAGGCAACTAGTTAGTTTTTCAAGTGTCATAAATTTCAAATTCATAACTTTACTTCACAAGCCTCTACCTTATGTTCATAGTGCAAAAACTATCAAAAACATGATTGTCTACAAAACGCTACAATAACAAGCTACAATAACATTTCGACCTGTATTTTGTATTTTAAAAAAATGTTACTAATTCCTTTTACAATTTGACAAGGAACCCTTTTATATAAAACATCAAATAGAATTGTGAAGAAATTAAAAAAATCACATATGTAGTAATAAAGTTCAGCTTTCAGTTGAATGAAAAAACTTCATGAGCTGTCATTTTGACATTAGTAGACCTTGGCCTTGATAGTTAGGGAGATTTTTCCTGACTAACTTTCCAGTCAACTTTCCATCAAAGTTGCCTTAATTGGAAGGTAATTTTTTGGCAGCTGGCCAATCAGATACTAGAAACTTGCCTTACTTTCAAGTCCCTTATGACATCTGAACCTGCCCAATGACACTTAATGCAAGCACCATTTTACCAAACCGAACTTTCTAAGCGTCCGTTTACATTCAACCAAAAAACAACTGGCTTAATTTTTAAAACCTTCTTTAACACCAGATCAGCCTTTGACTATACCATATGAAACTTCCTTCGTCCTCAACCACGCAATAAAAATATTTACAACCGATAGTCCGCAATCCCAAAGTTGTAGAATATTCTTTTACCATACTCGTATATAAAAACAAAACGCCTTATAATGCTTCGTTTAGATAACACTAAACAAACATGACAAATAAATCGTTAGAAAACATGCTAAGCTACAAAACGGCATTAACCCACTAGCCACTGCCAAACATCCAATATTTTCCAATCCCATTGCCATATAAGACGCTTGGTTGTTAGTTCTTAGTTCTGCATCCAAATCCACACGATCAACACCAACAACACAATAAAATGTCTCCAACGCATGCGCAACTGTTTCGTTTCATTTCGGGCTTCTTTAGGATCGTCAAAAAAAAAAGCCACTCCTTTTAAGAGTCTTTTGCGGTTGATTTTATCTTTTACCTTTACCTTTGGACAATGTTTTTTTTATATAAAATTTAACACTTTTCTTGTTTGTTTTTTAAAGGCATGTCAACTTGTAACATGGACACTTGCGTGGGGCTATCTAGTGGAACGGCAGGACTTTTTGTAGCTGGTAATGATAAAAATGGTAAGTATGCTGATGGGTTTTGCATTGTGCAGTACAAGTCGCACCAAAGAAAATATACTTGCATTAACATATACATTTTGATTATTTTAATAACATGTTTCTTGAGTTTTACTATTTTTCTTTTGTATATTTATGACAGATTTACGACATGACAAAAATAAGGATCCACAAGGAACCTGTGATTGTCGATGTTTACCATATTTGCAGACCTACCGTGAAGATTTAGAAATATGCGTCGATGATATACATGGTACGTAACAGAAATTATTTTTTATTTTACATTGTTATTTTTGTTTCATGTTAATAAAGTAAGTTCTTATAAATACTACAAGCAACTGAAAGTCTAGTTATTCCAACGAGCTTATTTGTTTTAAATTGAGTTAAGCCAAGATTAAAGTATATAAATTTAATTCAACTACAATTGAACCTCACTTATCTCACCGAAATTGGTGTTTTAAAATTGCTTAACCACGATCTAAATTCTAACACAAGATTTTGCAACTGAAAAAAGATTTTGAGCATCCCATATATTGCAATCGCTTAATACAGGTGTTTAGTCTATGTTAAAGTTCTACTGCTATTTTGACAGTTATTGTGACTCCAACGTTTTCTTTATTGATTTCACACAGTTATGGTCTGAATAAAGTTTTAAAAGTGATCGGACATCGTATTGACCGGCTAAGGCACCGATTTTTTAAATAAGATTTGAGGCCTTTAAAATATTTTTTAATTTTCAATAAGTCCAATGTTAAATAAATAAATTGGCTATACATAGGTCTTTTAGCCCAAAACCATATCGCCTAAATTAAAAATGTCATAGCGCCGAAAACAATTTTATTGACATTTAGTTGTTTCAAGATTTGGACAAAATTATCGTACCTTTGGTAAACTTTTTTTATGACATGCGAAATAAAAAGTAGTGTTCGGTTAATTGCCCAATAAAATAGCGGCAAGATATTAAAAATGTCATATTGCCCAAATACGACTTTATCGCCCAAAACGCTTTTTTAGAAGAAAATGAATGCCATATTGCCCAAATCAATTTTTAAGTATCATAAAGCCCAAAGTAATAATTGACATATCGCTCAAAAGATGTCATGTGTTTCAACATTTGGGCATTCTGACAAAAACAAATTTATTTTTGGCACTACAACGACCGTAGATCACACGAATAACTTTTCTCTCGAAACGACATAGTCTATGCTTCTGCACCATATAGCAGGACGGGGATGATGAGGGAGTTATATAACGACACTTTGGTCCTTCGAGAGAGGGCTTTGTCACTCAATTGCTTTCTTAGCCCAAATAAACAGCAGTTAACAAGAGTTATTCTCCATTTGATCTCAGCGATGGTGTTGTTTTCTGTGTTCATAGCGGAGCCTAGGTAGACAAAGTCCTTGACTACCTCAAGTCTGTCGATGGTGACGTTTTGACCAAGACGTCGGTGTTGTAGGTCCTTTCTTGATGACAATATGTACTTTTTTTTGCCCTCATTAACCGTTAAACCCATTTTTGCCGCCTCTGCCTCAATACTCACAAAAGGCCCATTGACATCACGGTGAGTTCTTCCGATTATGTCAATGTCATCAGCATATGCTAGTAATTGGACAGACTTTTGAAAGATATTGCCTCTAGTGTTGACGTGTAAGCTCTGCACTATTCTTTCACGTACGATGTTAAAAAAATCACATGACAGCGCATCACCTTGGCTTAAACCTTTTTTGACATCGAAAGGTTCTGTTAAGTTGTTTTCAACCTTTATGGAGCAGCGTGAATTCTCCATGGTCATCCTGCATAAACGGACGAGTTTGGCAGATATGCTCTATACAGCTCGTCCCTGTGGATGCTGTCATATGCGGCCTTGAAATCGATGAAAAGATGGTGGGTGTCGATTTGGTGTTCTTGGGTTTTTTCCAGGATCTGCCGTAATGTGAATATTTGATCGACTGTGGACTTTCGTGGTCTAAAACCACACTGATAAGGACCTATCAGGTTATTGACGATGGGCTTAAGACATTCATATATTACGGCAGAGAAGATTTTGTAAGCGATGTTAAGTAGACTGATGCATCTATAATTGGTGTAGTTTAGAGGGCCTCCTTTTTTCAGGATCGGGCAAAAAATACTGAGGTCCATTCATCAGGCATGCTTTCTTCCGACCATATCATATAAGTTGGTGCATGCTCCTAACCAACTTATCTCCAGCTGCTTTAAAGAGCTCGGCATTCAAGCCATCCGCTCCAGCGGCTTTGTTAGACCTCAGCTTAGATATGGCAATCTTTACTTCGTCTAAGTCGGGAGGACGGGATTGTTGGCTTTCGTCGACTATGTTGAATAGATCATCCTGCCTGACAGCAGAATTCGGTTCGTCATCGCCGTTATACAGTCTGCAGAAGCGGTCCTTCCATATCCTCAGCATTGACTGCGGTTCCACTATGCTCACAGTGCGTATAAAAAGTGAAATAAGTATGAGATCCACCTGCTTGAGCTCACTATATGATTTGGGGTAGGTGCGAAGCTGTGCATAGGCAATGTTTCTTCAGGACAGATTCTTTAAATGCTAAGAAACTTTGCATACAACCAACTTCGCACCTACCCCAAATCCTATAGTGAGCCCAAGCAGTTGCTGTTTATACGCGTCCCACAGACGAAACACCCAAAATTTTTTCTAATTAAATAATGTTGGGCGTTATGACATTTCTAATGTATTTGGGCGTTACGTTGGTTTTTTTTTGTCGATTTTTTAAAACTTTTTGGGCTTTGTGACCAATTTTGTTCTTTATGACATTTTAAGATTTGGGCGTTATGGTCTTATGCGAAAAGACCTAACGCACAATACATTAATCAATGTAGTTGCTGTTTTATATTTTCTTCCATGGCGTCAATGACCTCAGGCTTATCTGAGTAGAAAAGAGACTTCACATAACCTCAACAAAAAAAATCGGTGTTAAATTGCACGATATTCTAGGTCACGCCAAAGTGCAACGATTTGATTAAATATCCCCACCAAAAGTTATCTTTAATAAATTGATTTTTTCGTTGCGTAATTTGTGCGAACCGAACAAATATTGTGGTAATTCATTTGGACAATTTGCAAACGTTGTTCTAGAATAAGTCTTTTTATTATAAAATGGTGAACAAAATTGAGCATTTATCATGTGATAGCTGTCAAAAAGACCAACTTCAAAAAACAGTATTGCCAGATACAAAACAGACAATTTTTTTCATTTCTTTTTCACTGCTTCGATCCTTTTAGTCACTTTTTTTCTTATTTTTTTAAGAACACAAATAACAGTAGTTCTAATACAAAAAATGGTAAAAATTCGAACTTTCTCAATCAAGGCTCGATAAATTTTTATAAATTTTTCTTTAAAAATGTTTTAGAATTAAGGTTTTTTTAAAGAAATTTAATGGCATTTACAATTTTTGAAGATAAACTTATTTTTCAGACTCTTTGGGTAAAGGAGCAAGTTCGTTCGACCCAGTCATGAAATGTATTCCTTTTTTACATGGGTGTGTTTTTCTAACGCAAATATTTGTCAATTTGATTAGTTTTGCAAGGTAAACTTTTTGATAGAACTAATCTTCGAACTTACATTCCATATTGGCACTAAAACTCTTTATCCCTGTCCCCAAGCTCTTTCCATTTAATTTTTTTTTTGGGGTACATGATGGTACATAGTACAATATTTCTATGGGCATTCAAAAATAGTAAAATTAAGTATATAAAAAGCCAACTTGTTTTTGAAGAAGTTGTTTAACATATAAGTTTCTCCATTATATGTACATAATGTTCAACAATTATACCAAAGAATATTTTTTCATTGTCGATTCATACCAAACCTTCTCAGACTTCTTGAATATTTACCGTATTTTCTCCTGTCAAACTTTTTGATTTGCCCGCTAAAACTATAAACCAGTATTTTAATATGACCCAACGTTATACCAAAGACTTACAGAACGGCACATTAATATTGATGGTTGCTGAAAGTATGCAGCTTCCCATAAGAGTATTTAAATCGACCGTAAAAAAATACCATCTTCAGCATATAAAATCCATTAAAAATACCATCACTCAAAAATCTTGTTTTTATACCAAATGTGTGCGTTTTAATTGATTTATCATGTCCATCATATAAGTTTCTAGTCAAAGTTAGGTAGGTACCTAAGACCACCCCACTAAATCTCATAAAATGTGCCTATAGTAATTTTCTAATTACATGAATCATTGATTTTGTTGCGCTGGCGCTGCTGGTTATTCGGCTATGGCGGTAGTGTTGCTGGTGGTGATGATGTTCCTCAACCATGACCACCGCAAAGAGTCTCGAAAAGTGGAAACGAGGAGAAAACCCTCAAAACAAACAGAACTCACGCAAAGTCAAGATATGGAAACTAAGCCAAGCTAAGCCAAGTCCATAACCAACAGCAACATACACATATCATCATCATGATCATATGAACTTCCAAGATATGAGGTTAAGTCCTCCACGACCGACGACGAGACGACCAAGACCGACCGCGAAACGATATACGATATGTTGAGTAACTTGTTTGGCTGATTGCTCAAGATACAAATTACAATAACCGTTCTAAATTTGGTTGCGCAAAAGACAAGCCAACAACACCACCACAACTTTGTTGTTGTTCAGATACCACCAGTATCTGAGAGCATCATAATCTTGTATATTTTCTGTTTGTTTATACTTTTCCAAAGCTGTGATTCTGTGAATGGGCTGTAACAAATTCAACAACAGAAACAAGAAGTGGAGATCTTAAAAGATAACAACATGCATGTCATTGGATTAAAAACAGCGGACGGATAAATGGACGGACGGACGGACAAGTCGTCTTGATCATAACATTTGCTAGAAATTTAATTTATAATTGAACAGATATGGTTAATGGTGCGCGCAGTTGCAAAGCTACAAAACGTAAAATCTTGACGCGCGAGTATCTTTTAAGGCACGCTTACTGGCTTTATCCGTATACGAATATCTTTTTCCATCAGAGATCAATGGATATGTGCTTGACCACAAACAAGACGAAGAAGACGACGACGACGAAGACGAAGACGATGTCGATGACAACGACCTCAGTGACGACGAAGGCGCGACAATATATAGGTAGACATTGACACCATGGAGCATGGACCATGACCAGACCATTGGGGTTATGGTACTTCGATGGCAAAATCAAAGAAGTGGTGGCCAACCAGCATAGAATCTTTGAATCTTTGCTCTGTGCACCTCTTGAGAAGATTGTTCCATTTCGATTGAATTGTGTGACATTGGGTATTGTTATGTTTTTATCGCACACACCAATTGCAATTGCATTGCCAGAGGACAATCTCTGTTTATTCTGTGTTTTGTGCTATGTTCTTTTTCTGCTTGAATGATTCTGGGATTTCGAAGATAGTCGAGGTTTCTATGCCCACTATTGTTTTGTGGCGTTTTGAAAGCAAAGTGCTTTCACCAGGTGGAAGCCACGCTTGCGCTCTACTGCACTTTTTATCTATATATAAATATATAGAAAACCGATAAAACGATTTTCCAGGTATTTTCATTTGTGACAAATAAGAAATTAATAGCTATTTCTTGAGTTGCGATTCGGTTTGAGATTATTATGGTTTGCCGCACTGCCATACCATTGCCATCGCGTAAGTTGATGATGTTTGCCGTTGGAGGTTGTATCGTTGCGCAGAGTGGTAGTTAAAGTGTCATTTTGTTTACAACTGCGAGAACAGGTAAATTGCTGCCTGCTTCAAGCTACGAACTTCGATGATGTGATGTGTTGATGTCTGGATCTATGCGGATGGAAGGTATTTATAGAAAATAGTAGTTCCATCATCCAGAACGGCTGGATTGGTGTGGAGTACGTTTTCTATTTAATAAGTTTATAGTCTTATTATGGTTGAATGTTTATTATAGTTGGGTGAACCATCATCGTGATGATGATGATGGAATGCATTGCATGTCCTAAAGGTTGAATTAAAATGTCAATTAGTTTTTCTAAGGATATTACCATCTTTGGTTTATACTTTGAAGATTTTAGAGAACTTGGTGTAGAATTTTTTTTTTGATGGAGTTGTCGCGAGCGAACTTATTTATCATTTCACCAAAGATTGTCCCCGCATTACAGTGTGCAATTGATTTGATTGAATTGCTCCTAGTTTCTTGAGTGATAATATAATGAACTTAAAAAACGTGACGATACTCATTCAATGCTTTATAGAACAGGAAATTTTTGACGATTCTTTTCGAATTTTACAACTAAATTATCTATTACTGCCTCTTATAATGTAAAAACCAAATAAACTGACTTTCTAAGAGTGGCTTATAAATGTGTACTCTGTTTAAAGTTTTGACGAATTTGAAAAAAAAAAGATTGTACAAAACAGATTCGAAAATTAGCTATTTCGGTTTGATAGCAAATTGTGGGTTCTCTTTTTAATGCTGGCAAATTGTATCATTTGTAAGTTTCTAAATTTTAAATCATCAAAAATGTTCACGTAGTTCCAAAGAATAAATTTAATTTTGGGTCTAGACATTTTTTTGCAGTCTCACAAAAGTTAAATGTCCCCCTTCCATTTCAGAACTCACTTCATAAGAAATACTGTCAATATTAGGTTTTCCTCGGGATCCGATGTTTTATTTTTTATTTTTTCAGAGTTTACTTGATTTTCCATTATCACCATATTTTTATTAATGTCATTACACTCAACAGCAATTTTCCCCTCAAATATCCAGTTTTTTTAATGTAAACAATATCAAAAATGGTATAAACCATAAATAGTATGCTCTAGTATAAATCTTACACGCATTTGGTTTGATATCAATCCATATTAAATGATGTGTGAAGAATAAAATTCAATTGCGTAAAAAAGACTACTTCCATAAACAATTTATATAAAAAACAAACATTGTATATATATTTTCAAGTTTTTAATTTTTGGATTTGTTTATTTAGTTTTAAACGTTTCTGTAATCGAAACTTGTTTTCCTTAAATAATAAACTCGTTAAACAATTCGAAATACTTGAAATATTTTAGACAATTATTTTTTTGGTTAATTATTTTACCTTAAATTTGTCTCTGAACTAGTTTTACTTTATAAGAAGTAAGATAGACTTGATAGCAATGTAAAATTATATATTTTGAAAAATTTGGACTACACTTTACAAAATGTAGGTTCTTTGTGTTTTGTTTACTTGTTTTTAACTAAAATTAAAAAAAAATTTGATCAATTTTCAACAGGTACAAACTTCGATAAAACAATGTATACAAACGAAAGAGTTGAGTTACAAACTTTTTTTTTATAGTTTATGGAATTACATTTCGAATTTTATTGGAAAATAATCAAAAATTTAATCTCCTTATACTGAATTAAGTATTCTCAAAGATGATAAAACTAATTTTCTTCATCTTAATTTAATGAGAAAATTATCTTAAGTGACATATTTCCTCTGGCAGAAGACAAAATTCGTAGTCATAAAAACTAAGATCTTTTGAATTCTCATGTGGATTCACTGCATAATGCATATAAAAGCATATTGCACTATGCGATGGTTATTCCTACCTTCCATAGAGTACAACACACCATGAGGGCATTATAGCCTGTTTTTTATGTTTCAATGTCTTTTTTTTGGTGGCTTTTCCTTCATAGACATCATAAGGTGCGAATATTTTATGGGCATAGTTATGGGCACTCTGCCGGCTTGTTTTACACTTCTGTGGCCCAACACAGGCGCTACCGATGATGATGCTGATGATGATGATGAGTGTGCTGACGACAACGCTCATGTCTTTTTTAGATTCTATAACAGTTTATGGTTCTTAAGACGATATTGCCGCTCATTCTGGTTTTTCCCTATTTAAGATTTCTTAAATGGTTAAACCAATTGAACTATACGCTATTAATGATGGTTATAAACTTATCTAGATAAAGATGTTTAAGTTGGTTTGAAAAGTTTTATTTTAACGGTAGCTATTGAATATTATATAGGAATATTATATAGGGACTTAAAATATTAAACTTATTGGAGAGATTATAATTTTCGTTTGTTTAGGTTATTGGTAGTAAATACAAAAAATATTGTTATGTTGAGTCTGTGAGTTTAAAGTGTCTTGTGAACACATTAAATGTGTTGATTCATTTTTAAAAGGATTGAAATAAGTTTAATAGTTTTTGGTATGAACCTTAGCAACTTTACCCATCTGTTTAACAAAATTCACATAAGTTTTAACAAAAAGGAATTGTTTTGAAAAAATTGAAACAAGTTCCATACAAAAACTGGAATTTAATTAGTACTTCTTTTAGTTTTTATACTCCCGTTAAAAAGATACACATGACATAAGTATCGTGCATCCCAATTAGCTATTGATGGTGCCATATTAATTTCATACAAATTTTCTATTTAATAGCATAAGTAATTACGTTGTGCAATATAAAATAGTATTCCTCGTGGTCTGTTTCTTTCTTGTTGCAACAATGTTTTAAATCCGTCTTTTATGACATAAAACCCGTGTCTATACTTAAAAGATCAGAAAAATACATAACATAGTTTCAAGATTTTATGATAAGATACTTACATTTTTGTTTGTCTATAATATGAAATAAGGATTACAAAATCGTGAAACATAAAGTTTAAAAGCCTGTTTTTAATGAACCAGCAACCATATAAACATCACTAAGAACGCGATCATTTGTAAAAAATACAAGTCTTTTGATGCTTAGCTTACGGGTGGGCCATATGGTATACCATATATAGTGCATACGATACACATATGCTAATATGAACAGTTAATTATTCAATATTTAATGCATAAGAATAGAGTGAGCTAACATCATATCATATGATATCAGGTTTCTCTAGCCCCAACGAAGAGTAATTAATACTTCTTTAGCTATTAAAAGCTTACAGGCAGATCATAATTATTGTCAAAGGCCATAAAATGTTTGAACAGTAAAAATTAATTTATTAAGACTTTTGAGACATAAGCTAAAATCTTCTTGTTGTTGCAAGCATCAATACCCGTGTTTTGTTGGAAAATCTATCAATAGTATAGTAGGTTTTTACACGAATAACAAAAACAATATCCTCAGTATGAATACTACCGATAAAAGTTAAATTATAATCTTACTAAGGAGGGGTTTTGACATTTATACGAGTCTCGAATGGATCTTATGTGATTTCATTCTCAAATGTTGGTACGATTGATATTGCATTTGTATCTCGATGGCTGTGTTCGTTGAGCAGTTGCGCATTTGGAATCATGTGTTTTCCTTTGGGAAAAAAAATCAATCTGTTACTGTTGACATTATTTATTTTTTTTTTAATTAAAATGGACTAACTGGGCTTTTTTTGAAAGAGAAAACAATAGAAAAGATAATGAAGTTTTGCTATGTTTCCACCAAAGGTTTATCTCAGTTTAGATTAAATAAATCTTTTTGGTGTTTCCACAGCACAAGAGGATTTAAAAATGATTAAGTTTGACAGCACTTTCTAAAATGCAAATGGTGTTTCGATGTTTCTTATGAAGTGCAAGTGAGATAGTTTGATTCGTGTTAAACAATGAAAAACTGAATAGTTCCTCCATGTGCAATTATTTTTTTTGATTTGATTAAAACAAATCTATATTTTTTGTACACAAACATGCAAACAAACAGACCATAATGCATTATCTGTAAAACCAACTCCTCCACACAGGTTTTTTCTTCACAAATTTTGACTCGACTCCGATTCCCGACCGGAATAGAGGCGAATCAAGCTCATTTCAACTCGATTTAGGTATATACAAAATTTAGGCGAGCTTCAAGCTCGCTTCATTACCACATGTTAATGTAGTAGTCTACGAACAAACCCCCTTCTTGAAGTTTTTATTTTATGTCAAATTGTTTGGTTAAAACTTTGAAATCGACAATCACATTACATAGACGTATTTTCTCGATTTTTGATAGTCAACTCTCAAAAACCAGCTTACACGATTTCACACCTGGTCTGAATTATTTCGCTATTTTTTGGAATTTTTTGATAAATTATTCTGGCAAATATTCAATTCTATCAACTTTCAAATATAAAAACCGGACTACTGCGGATCGTTTTTTTTGGCAATTTCTCAATGTACTATATATGGAATACCAAAAAACACGGCTAATTATCTTGAGGTAATTTTCGACCTCTTTTTGACACCTATCGGCATCTCAGCCATAACTTGAAGAATGTTGGTTTTTAAGTGGCTCGAAAGTTAAAGGTTTATCTGCATAAATAATAGCCCTACAAAAAAATGTCCAGTGGTGTCAAATCGCATGATCTTGGTGGCCAGTTGATATCGCCATGACGAGAAATTAAGTGGTCAGGAAATTTCTCTTGCAATAAATCCATATTCGCTCGAGTTATGTGGCACCGTCTTGTTAAAACCACATATTCTCCAAGTCGTATACTTCAATAGCAGGTAAAAAAGTCGGTTATTATATGACCATAACGCTCCGAATTGACGGTGACAGTCGTTCCATCGTCGTTTTCGAAGAAGTAAGGTCCAATCACACCTCCGGGCCAAAGAGCCCACCAAATAATGACTTTTTGTGGATGTAATGGCCCCTCTTCAATAACTTGAGGAGGATTCTCAGAACCCCAAATATGACAATTTTGTTTATTAACATACCCATGGAGGGAGAAATGTGCTTCGTCGCTGAAGAAAATTTTGTTCTAGCCTGTTTATCAAGCACCCATTCAACGTATCTACGATGTTGTGAATGGTCAGCTGGCTTCAGTTGTTGTGTGATCTGGACTTTGTATGGAGGTAGGTGTAGATCCAAATGCAAAATACGCCATAATGTGGCGTAAGACAGTCCTAATTCCTGAGAACTACGAAGAATCGACACATTTGGGTCTTCCGAAACACTTTTACTTACAGCAGCGATATTTTCAGTGGTACAAGCGAAACGATGATGTACAGGCATCACCATTTTTGTAGTAGGTTTTAATAATTTGTATGCGTATTGCAGTAGTTAAGTGCTCCATTTTCGTAAATTTCAAGTTTTCAACTGCACAAAAAATTGGTTAAACAACTTACATAGTTTGACAGATGTCGAATTCCAGCCTTAAACTTTTGAAACCACAAAATGGATAACCTGTTAAGTCATTGGGTCCTTGCTCTATATTAGCTGTTGTGCCACCTAGTTTATTTCAATTTAAAAGATAATTTTAAAAATTAAATTAATTTCAACATTATAGAAAAAGTAACACAAATATCAAGACATTTTTAAGTCTGTCAAGAAAAATATTAGCAAGCGCAAGACAATTGAAATCTAACAGAAAATGATCAAACTTAAACCAAGACTCTCTCAATATAATTCTATAATTACAGTCTATAAAAATAACAACAAAATGCAGTTCTTTAACAAAATACACTTTTACTTATAAATACGCATAGAAGACTCTTTAGTCAGCTAAACAAAAAAGTAAAGTTACAAAATTTCTAAGCCCACGACGATGATGACACTCTTCATTTCCCTGTGAATTTCTGAAGTATTTAAATCAATTAGATTATAAAATATTATATAACCACACCACACTGCCGACCGGCTTTAAAATAGATGGGGTATTGTTTGTAAATTAATTTGAACTTCTTCGTCTTCTTCATTTTTATGTTTGTATTTCCCAAGGACTTCTAACGTGCGTCATAATGAAGTTTGTTTTTTGTGTCGTCACAAAGAAATCATAAAAACTTTTAACTTTCGCTTAAAAATATTTATGCTTGCATGTTTTTATTATGCCTTGTTGTTTTGACGGGTATGCGGTTTATCATTTATGATCAAAAGGAATTTGAAAGCATTCTTCATTGGATATAGGGTGTTTCAGGGTTGACTTAATGTATTTTAATTCTGTGAAATTTGTATTTATTATACTGCTATGCTTAAGGGGTTTTAACATAGAACTCATTTTAGGTACATAACTCATTTTGACGTTTCATCATTTTTTCCTCTTTCAGTCATTTGAACAAAAAAAAAGGTTGTCTTAATTCCCCAAAATCAAAGTGACAGATATGATGAAAAAACGTCAAACGTCACCTTTCTTGAACGTCAAATTTCACAATTAAAAAAAATGGTTGTCTCAACTCCCCAAAATCAAAGTGACAGATATGATGAAAAAACGTCAAACGTCACCTTTCTTGAACGTCAAATTTCGCAATCGTTTTTTTAAACCAAGCTAATAACGGCCATCAACTAATTACTCGATTTAAAAACTTACCTGCATTGTTGTCACTATATCTTAATTTAAAACCTCGAAGTTCAAAAATATTTTTGTTTTTCAAATCAAATTTATCGCTTCTTCATCCTTCAAATGCATAAATTGATCTAACTTCAGACAAATCATTTTGACGTCTCCTCATTTCATCCTTCTCCCATTTTACCGTCTCTTTTTTTCGAGTTCATTAAGTGAGACTGACATGAAATGATGACAACTGAGATCAATTTAAAAATCAACCTGGAACAATCTAGATCATAAACTTTAATCTAAAAAATTTAACTTCATTTACAGTTTTGATTCCTCATTGTTAAATGTCATTCTTTAGTAGAATTTTCTTAAAGTTAAAAGATAAAGTTAAAATTCTTTTTTGACAGGAAGGATTTACATCTATTGGGAGTAACAGTTGATAAAAATCAAAGTTTAGCATTTAACAAGGCGATTGATAAGAGTTTCAATGATTGAAAATTATCCAAATATGTAGTTTTAAATACCAAGATAACTTATAAGTATCAACGAAAATTGGTAAATTATTTAATAAATTAAGTTTTATAGGAACAAAATTTTATATTCATCAACTATCAATTCCTTTGTGTGGAACTCATTCAACTATTATCAATTGATAATAGACATTTCATGTGATTATCTAGTTTAAAAATCCAAAGTAAATAAATTAAATTTCTTTTTGAAGTTTTAAAGTTCATTCACATCGTTAAAGATTGTTTAAATTTTAAGGGCCGATGTTGAATGTTCTTACAAGGTGGAATTAACTCAAGAACTAAAGCTTCTTGACTATTTAAAGCGTCGCGTCATCAATGGTCAGAATAGTGGCAAGAAATGGCAACATTAAAATCATCTTCAGTGATGAGTCACATTTTCACCTCAGTGGATTAGTCAATAAGCAGAATTGCCGAATTTGGACGAATGGTAATCCAACAGAGTGACTATTTGGTGTGGTTTATGGACTGGCGGCATCATTGGGCCGTATTTTTTAAAAAATCAGGCCGGTCAGGCAGTTATTGTGAAAGGTGTTCATTATCGAGAGATGATTACCAACTTTGTGTGGCCCGAATTTGAAGATATGGATGTCAACAATTTGTGGTTTCAACAGGACGACCACGCCACTTGCCACACAGCTAACTAGATCTTTTGTTTTTCTTTCTTCAATTCAAGAGCTAAGGTTTGAGATAATTCGGCACATTAAGGGCATAGGATCTCAATTATGCCTCAGCATCATCGAAAATTTGGACTATCTGATGGAGGTGTGCCACCGAGGTTCCGTCGGCCATTTGTTCCGTACATAGTTGAACTATACCAAAATTATCACAGAAAAAAAAAATAACAATAATTTCCTAAATTATTTGTGTTTTATTCAAAATCAACATCGACCCTTAAAATTTAACCACCCTTTAGTTGACACTTTACATAACTTCAATTTTCTTATACAAAAATTAAAAGGTATTGGGATTTTTTAGGACAGCATTTGTAAAATTTGTACAGTTTGTGGTTTGTAAGAAACTCTTTTTCTAATGTCATTGATACATTTCTTAATTAATTTATGGAACACCCTCTAATGCATTTTATGTATATCTCTTAAATAGCATTGTTATAATCAAAAGATTACATTCGCACGACAATAATCATAAATATTCACCTGTTTTTCATGTTCGTCTCGTTTGTATTATTATGATATTGAACATTATTTTTGAACAACATTTTTTCTATTAATGTTGCAGTTGATTTGTTTGTTTGTTTGAATATGACGTGTTTTTTTTGTTTTATCTATTTCTTCTGTAATATTTTGTTTTATTGTTATTATTGTATTTACAGAATGCACCTTGTCGCCTTTTGTCAGTGGTTCATCTTCGGAGAAAATTCCATTTGTATTTTTACCATTGCGAGGCCAAATCATTTATCCAAGTAGAGAAATCAGTTTTTCAGGTAAGTTTCACTTGAATTGGTTATATTCTTATTTATTTATTTTTTTCTTTTCAAATTCAATGAGAATATTTTCGTTGAGTAAATATTTAGTTAATATTATTTCCTCCTAATAAAATTTACCAACTTAATGGACATACATTTGTATGTCTCCTCGTACTTGTACTACTTTGATTTAATGTTGTTTGTTTGATTATTATTTTTGTGTAGATATACGAACACCAGTTTGTGCAGTGACTGGAGCACAATACTTGACAAAGACTGGTTGGGCTGATTTGAGGAATCCTATTGACACAGACTATCCATTTCGGATGTTTCGTGATGAAGGAAGAACTTTTTTACAGGTAAGTCAGCCATAGCCATGGTTATTATTATTAGTTTTTCTTGATGTTGATGTTGATGGTGATGGCGGACAGTTGTTGATGATGGAGTGAAAGTTTGATGGAATTACGAGTATTATGAATATATGATGAGGATATACTCGCATAGTTATGGGATTTGGAAAAACAAATCAGGAACGAGGATGTTAAAGACGCAATTTAGAAATAATGGATAAAATTGATTGGCATGATGCTATTAAATTAGCTGTCATATTTTATATTTTTACTTATTAGAAAGCATCATCACCTTTTGAAAACCTGTGGTCCTAAATTTTATTATAAACAATTAAATAGTTGTTCGTTTTTTATTGAATATAAGAGAGAGCGTGGGAGTGAAAAGTCCTAGAAAATTTAGTAAACAGAGCTTCGTGCGTTGAACTTCACTCAGGATTGACAGGAGTTTGTGTCGATTCTGTTAATGAAAAGATGGGTCGACAGTCATTTTTTTGCCTTTTCATGTGGGTAATGCGAATGTGTGTTCAAAAATCAATAAAATAAATAAAATTAAGTGTACGCCACAGTGTACCAGTTTGTTTTATAGTCAATTTTAAGTGAAATTGAACAGCAAAATAGTTTTTTGTTAATTTTTTGTGAAGTTAATTGAAGTGTTCTTCCTTTGAAATGAGTATTTTATATCGGATTTTTCCAATAAGGGATTTCAATTTGATAACACGAAAAAACGAGTACGTTATAAATAAAATCACTGGATGGTTATTTCTTTATAAATAGAAAAAATATGTCAATAACAATTGAAGACAACATAGGCCATATCCTTACCATGAAATCTCAATTTAAAATTCACCTATGTTGGGTGCCGGGCCACAGAGACATCACGGGGAATTCTAGAGCCGATGAACTCGCTTAAAATGGAACCGTCATGCTTATTTCACCTGAAAGGGAGGATATATGTATACCAATAGCTACATGTAAACTTATGCTAAAAGAAACAGCTTTTGCGATAGCAAACTCTAGGTGGCACAATTTACCAACATGCGCAGCCACAAAACTCATATGGCCTTCACTGGACCTAAAGCGCTCTAAAGACTTATTATTTCAAAGCAGACTTCATATTAGCTCTCTAATAGGTGTCCTTACGGGACACTGTCTTATAAGCAGGCACGCAATACGACTTGGTGTAGCCTCAAATGACTTCTGCAGGAGCTGTATGGACGAGGAAGAAGAGGAAACAATCTCTCACCTTCTCTGCACTTGCCCTGCCATTTCACTAAGACGCAAACTTCATCTGGGAGACTACTCTTTTGATAATCCCAGTGAACTAGCTAAAAAGTATATCAAATATCTTCTTCGCTTTATAAAAAGCTCTAAATGGTTCGATTAGTAAGAAGTAATTCCCTAGATTCATGTGGTATCACAATGGGCCTTCATAACTTCATGAATGCTAGCTTTAATGTCTTGTATTAAGTGTGTAGTATTGTCATAGACCTTATCTTTCCCATGGCTTCAAAGAAAAAATTCTAAAGGTATTATATCACATGATTTCGGCTTTGATCACTCTTAGATAAATAACACGGTATTCACCGTAACAGTTGCACGAGCCTCATTTTCAAATTAATGATGTCAAACAGTGACACGTTAAAGATGAAAAACCTTTACAAAAATCAATTATTCTAATCAACGTAGCCTTTGAAGTAAATTGGGCTTTATCACTGAAGATGATTTTTTGTCAAAAATCCGGATAGTTTTGATGCATTTTAATTATTCATAAATAAGGTACGACCGCGGAGTTGTTCGTGATTGACTGACTTGATTTGTTTTGTATGCTGAATAAAGGCCTCACGACCAAGGTCTTTATGCAAAATACGGTATAATACTTTTTTGGGTTGGCCTATTTTGAAAAATTCAAAGGGAATCAACAAACCTTTTTTTCGTCAACTCAACGGGCCACAGCAATATTCTCTTCAGAGTTGCCTACGTTTTTGATTTTTTACCGGAGGAGAAGGTGTTTCATAACGATTGAAAAGAATGCTTTAGTTTTGTGGAGTGTGCCTCTAAAATGTTCACTATTTCTGCAAAGAATTTTATTCATTAAAATGCATTTTAAAAGCGTGTATCGTTTTATTTTCAATAATAACGTAATTTATCATGTCAAATGTCAAAAGATGAGGGTTTTAAAAGTGACATCTGCCAAAATAGAGGGTTATTCAAAGTGAAACCTCTTAATGGAAAAAGATTTCTTTCTATCGGCCACGTTTTTTTCTTGACACTATTCTACTAATTTGATGTTTAGACACTGTGTGGCCCTTTGAGTACATTTCTCATGTAGAGGACAGACAATAGACTAAAGCTAAGCGGTGAGTGTAGCTCATGTAACATTCGGGTCAGAGTTGCGGGTTCATGAGGGTCTTAATCAGTACCCCGTCCAGAATGAAAATCTACATTAATATTAATGGGTGATTTTTTTGAGGTTAGGATTTTCATGCATTAGTATTTGACAGATCACGCGGGATTTCAGACATGGTGTCAAAGAGAAAGATGCTCAGTATGCTTTGATATTTCATCATGAATAGACTTACTAACGAGCAACGCTTGCAAATCATTGAATTTTATTACCAAAATCAGTGTTCGGTTCGAAATGTGAAATCCGCTTTTTTATCGACAAATTTTGTTCAGCGATGAGGCTCATTTCTGGTTGAATGGCTACGTAAATAAGCAAAATTGCCGCATTTGGAGTGAAGAGCAACCAGAAGCCGTTCAAGAACTGCCCATGCATCCCGAAAAATGCACTGTTTGGTGTGGTTTGTACGCTGGTGGAATCATTGGACCGTATTTTTTCAAAGATGCTGTTGGACGCAACGTTACGGTAAATGGCGATCGCTATCGTTCAATGCTAACAAACTTTTTGTTGCCAAAAATGGAAGAACTGAACTTGGTTGACATGTGGTTTCAACAAGATGGCGCTACATGCCACACAGCTCGCGATTCTATGGCCATTTTGAGGGAAAACTTCGGAGAACAATTCATCTCAAGGAATGGACCGGTAAGTTGGCCACCAAGATCATGCGATTTGACGCCTTTAGAATATTTTTTGTGGGGCTACGTCAAGTCTAAAGTCTACACAAATAAGCCAGCAACTATTCCAGCTTTGGAAGACAACATTTCCGAAGAAATTCGGGCTATTCCGGCCGAAATGCTCGAAAAAGTTACCCAAAATTGGACTTTCCGAATGGACCACCTAAGACGCAGCCGCGGTCAACATTTAAATGAAATTATCTTCAAAAAGTAAATGTCATGGACCAATCTAACGTTTCAAATAAAGAATCGATGAGATTTTGCAAATTTTATGCGTTTTTTTTTTTAAAAAAGTTCTCAAGCTCTTAAAAAATCACCCGATATAAAGAGGAAAGATTTGTATTTTTGTTTGTAATGAATAAACTCAAAAAGTACTGGACCGATTTTAATAATTCTTTTTTCATTAGAAAGCTACATTATCATGAGTAACATAGGCTATATTTAGAACTAGATTACTGTAGAATCCTTAGAAATTCCTATTAAAACCAACCGAAGGTATACAAAAATTAGCCATAAAATGTCTTTCATCGCATACGCTGCAAAGAGTATAATGATAGGACAAAAAATGTTTTCTTATTTAGCGATTCATGGTCGTTTTAATTAGCATGCTTATAACTTAAATATCTGTACCTATTTATGTCTACCCGTGCGAAGCCGGGACATATTTTGGGACTTAAATAATATGCAAGAGCAAAAATTGAATAAAACTCATGTTTCAAATTCAATCAAATAAAAAAGTGCGTACACGCCACAGTGACCCATATTGTTTAATCTGCATTGTTAGATGGAATTAAACTATTGAAGAGTTAAGGTTGTAGGAATATTTTCTAAACTATATTAAAATCTAAGTAATTGACATATTCTAAAATGCATTTATGAATGTCTACTTCCTGTTTGTGAAAAAAAAATAACCCTACCAAATTATACCCTAAAATCATGTCTTAATGACACATATTTAGTATCAAAATATTCTAAACTACTTTATTATTTATAGTGGCTTGGTGAATCCGATCTCCGTCAAAAAATGCAAGGTCGACTAATTGTTGTCCACATAATGTGCAGAGATATGACGATCTCGAAAAATGGTACAAAAGGTAAAGATATCTGTCAAAACCAAAATGCATACCTAATGTAACATCGAACGTAACTAACAATTCCCTATTTCCATCCACAGACCTAGGAAACCCTCCAAAGAATGTCTTCTCGCCATGTGTTGCATTTCGTGTCAATGGAAGTCCAGTTAAATATTCTCATAGTAAGTCAATAAATTTACATATAAGAACTCCTCTATAAACTCTCAATCATTTATATTTATGCATTTGTACATCACTGAAACAACCTTTGTATTTCTTTTTTCTTTTAAAGACGTCTCTGAGGTACTCTTTCAATCGGAAGCCACATCAACCCTCGCCTCAACATCAGATGGCATGAGCACCAAAGAGTACATTGTCATTGGTGTATGCAGCCTACTTCTGGGACTGATTTACGTGTCGTCTGTATTTTTATATTTGCACATGAAAAAGCGCAAAACTCAGGCCCAAGAGTTACGCAGCAGTTTAAACGATCTCGCCAACGAGATCAATTACCCGAAGAATGATCAAGTGACTTTTGGTGCTCCATTTCATCGTAATGGCAGTGTATATTCTGCAGCTAGTTTAAGTCCGGAGCATCGCTTGAATGGTGGACATATCAAGGAGGAAATGGGTATTGTGAAGAATAACCCACTATTGCAACATTTTCCCAATCTAAGCGATCATCATTCGGGTTTCACAAGTGACATTTCCAATTCGAATTCTGAATGTGAGGATGTCCATGATAAGATCAAGCAGGTTAGTCTTTCGTATACAACACGGTTTGTGAATCTGGATATAGGGGGACGACAAGAAGTTGTCTCCCACTGTTCCTTTTGCAATGGACATTGATTTCAAACAAGTGGTCTTTGCTTTTTTTTTATTTTCTGGACACAGATGCAAGCATCCGTGCATGTCCATAATAATGGAGCAGGTGGTAGTAATGGCAACGATACGGTTGATTCTGGAATAGATCCATCAGCATCGCCAACGCAGGAAAATGAATGTCTTCCTGAGGAAAATGTATCCATTACCGAGGACATGATGAACGATGAAAAGATGGAAAATATGAAGGCAATCGTAAATGGAACGATACGAAAGAAGCTCTACTTCAATCCGGCGTATTTCGAACCACATTTACTTCAGGTAATAGAGTGGGCTTTAAGATTGATTTAATTAAAAAGATACCATTTTTTTAGCCTTGTTTTTCATTTGCAGTCACCACCCCCAGCTGCCATAGAATTTTTGACAAAAATCCGGGAAGTCATAGCCATTGCTAAGTACAAAATGGCTACCAAACGGTATCAGCCCTCACTGATTATGATCCCCGAGGAGTTCCCGCTTAGGACACCTTCACAAACCGGCTCCTCACACGTTCACTATAGTGGAACCTATGGATCATCGACGGAATGTCAGGGCTGTGCCACAAATCGCTGCAGTGGCCACGTGAAAAACTGTGGGGACAAGCGAAACAGTATTGAAAAATGGCTCGAAACAGTCCCACATAGTGACAATGAGGACACAAAGCGACCGAGTCCTGTTGGTCGTTCGAGCCCTGGTGATCGATCAAGTCCCGGTGATCGATCGAGTCCCGGTGATCGTCCGACTCCTAATGATCGTCCAACTCCTGGTGATCGTCCGAAGAATCGCAAAACAAGTCCACCTAAGGTGCTCAGTGCGCCTAAACAGAAACCTCCACCTCCTCCTGTTTCGGCTAATGGAACACCAAAGATCATTTCTCACTCTCTCAAGCCAAATGTCAACACTGTCGCGATCAGCATAAATTCAACCTCACCACCACCGACTCCAACAACACCCTCGGCCACGATCACAATCACAAAGAAGAATAATGAAAATATCTACGCCTTTGCTGAAACCGGTGGTGAAATCTACAACAATCCCAAGTTCAGTCTTCAAGACTCCCCACCACCATCCCAGAAAAGTCGGAATTCTCCAAGCCGATCGAAGACACCAACCAAAGTCACTGATCAGTATGCGCCACCGAGTGATCGGAAGCACTATGAGATGCTGCGGAATATGAAGAGGATGCCGGACATGGTCTATGAGGCCTTAGCCAAGGACTATTCCAGGGGAAGCTTCTCAAAGACGAATAGCTATAACTTGGACATTCCAACACCTGACTATGATAGTACAATGGAGAAGAAGATCAAAGACATTTACAATTCAACACAGAGCACTGTCCCCTCTGTTCCAACTCCCGATTACAGTACGTTGAGCAAAAAGTCCCTGAGGCAATGTCAACCTGACTCGCCGGTGTATCGAAGAAGATCACCCCAATACCTGATAGTTGACTACGAAACTGACAGTCTTGAGAGACTGGACACAAAACGAAAGTCATCGAATTCTTCTTCGTCGCCATCGTCCGATGTCAGCTCACAACTCAGTCCAAGCCTAAGTACAGCCCTGCCGTTGGAAGAAGAAGTTGAGATCAGACACACGATCTATGACAAGATCGATGGATTCCGGAAGGATGGTGACTCCAACATAAAGAAGAAGGTTGCGAAGCCAATTTTACCCCCGACACAGAAGGAAATCGCTGCCCGGATAAAGTATGACACACCATTTAGAGGGAGCATGACAATCGAAGTGGAACACGAACCCCAAAGTGATCTGGAACTATCAACTGACAGCGATCAATTTGAACCGGATACGCTGGACCGCAAGATGAAAAAGCACAGTTTCTGCGATGTAAATGCCTGGTCAGAGCATCTGAATAAATCTCGGAACTTTGTGAACTCCCTCGATGGAAAGGTAAGCTATTCCTCCCTAGAGAATATGACAACTCTGACAGATATCGAATCTAGCGAGCATCGAACAAACAACTACATCCTCCGATCGAGTAATTCCTTCCGAGTAAGTGCGGAAACCCCTAAAATTCTCACTGAGACTCCCAAAACTCCAACTCCAGAAGAGGTTCCCAGAAAGAGCACTCTAGAGGCTCGACCGTCTTTTGGAAGCCTTCGAGAGATTTACCAATCCAAGGTGATCGGTTCGAATAACAACCGGCCCAAGCTCACGAACATTAGTTTCACCGATCAGGGTCGAATTTTGACACTCGAAGCCAAGCACTGTCGCAGGCAACGAGTGATCCCTCTTGAAGATAAATGTGCCATGCCACCAGACATTATTCCTGATGGTACAAACAAAAACGACCAACAAACAGACTCCTACGAAGAGATTCAGTCAAAAAACCCCAAGGGTTGGAACACCAATAATTTCAGTGGAACAAATACAAAAAAGCCACTACCTCCACCAAAGTATGTCAATGGAGATACCAGTTTCCATGACAAAAATAATAACAACAACAACAACAGCAACTGCAACAACAACAACAACAACGACGACGACAACGATGACAATCAAGATGATGAACAAGAATCGACGAGCAATCATAGTGAGTCTACGGAAGTTACTGGTGTTTCGGATACCCAGGCAAATAATTCGGATGTAGAGGACTATAAATCGTCCGAGAGGAAGAAACCAACAAGTGCAACTACTATGAGCCAAAATACGAAAAAGAAGCAGAAGAGTAAACTGAATCAGGAGCAGGAGTACAGTGCCATGTATGAGTCCAAATTGAACGGTGTTCGAACGGATTATAGTCTGAACAAGTACTTGAATCGTAAGAAGTCCCACGTTGCTGAATCGGAAGATGTGGAGGAAGAGAGTGATCATCGAACAGATGGCGCGAAGTCTCCCGACGACCCAAATAAGGTCGAGATCCTCTCGATCAGTTCGCTCTCCAGTCGCCTGTCAGACCGCACCAAAGAGATGTACAGAAATGCTGGAGTTCCAGTGGGCATTGCCTATCCCCAGCGAAATGGGACAAATGTCCAAACAGTCTATCGCTGTGAAGTGCCACCGATCTCTAATGGAATGCAGATTGCCATGGGTCTGAAGGATCGTGCCAAAAAGACGAAGGACCTGAAGAACGCCTGGAAGAAGTTCGTCAGCATGGCAGCATCGAAATTTAGTCCCACCAGTAGTCTTTCACAGATTGACAAAACCGCTGCTTTCTTAGAATCCACCGACAAGGATGACGGAATTTCATCGCTGATCGACGATCACACAAAGATTGGCAGTGTCAAAAGTAGTTCTTCAGCCCCACAAAGCTATTCTAACTACTATGAACAACGGTATGGCCATAAACTGACAGACTTGGACAGTGGCTATATGAGTGCTGATTCCAGCGATGTTTACAACCGACGATTCTACGATAGATACAACTTCAAGATGTTGAGCGGGCGAGATCGAGTGATACGGGTGGATACCATTGAAGATAACTCTGACACGCACAGCAGTGATGGAAATGCCGGAACTTCAGACAATAATCCAACTCTGGAGAGGGTAAGATCATCGGACAACGATGACCGCGAGAAAGACGATGGTGATGACTCAGATCGGACTCTCACGCGCAGCACTGGACGAAGATCTTCAAGAAAAATGGTGCCGATAAGTGTTTATTCGTCAGACGATGAAGATCGTTCGCAAAGTCGAGCGTCTTACATTTCACAAACCGAAACGGAAGAAGAAGGTGAACCGTATGCGGATGATGCATGTGAATCAGGAGCGGAGAGTGTGGAAACACACTCGGTTTTGTATAAAAACATTAGAAAAGCTTAAAGAATGCTATTACATGTTTAACTTTGAAAGTATTGTTAAGTTTGTCTATTGGAAAGACAATTAACGATAAATAATTGTGGTTGGTAAGAACTGTAAAAGAATGTAGACGATAACAAAAATGAATTTGTTGGCTCAATAAGTTTTTATAAAACTGACGTTTCGAAATACTAAGTTCCGTTTTTTGTACAAAATTAAGAAATACGAAATTAAACTTTGAAGCTTCTCAGTTTTATTCAAAAAAAAAAAGAAACAGGTACTTAGTACAAGAATTTTAATACATTCTCAATTTTCCGAGCGTAAAGGCTTTTGACAGCGGTCTTACAGTTATAGTACCATAGTATTATTATACTTATTCGACAACCATGTACTCCCATATTTCTCCTATTCATTTTTCTCCAGGTACATAATCCGATGAATGAGTTACGGATGGATTTGGAAAGATTTTTTGACATTTGGACTTTGATAGAAATGTCAAATTTTTGTCTTTTAAATTGTCATTAAAAACGTAATTTTCTTCTTTCTTTATTTGGTTTATTGATTGTTGAAATTTTGCGTCTGTTTATTCACAAATTGTTCTTTTGTGGTTTGAAATTTTCGCTGTTTTAACGTTTATATATATAGTTCTTAATAACCATAAGTTGTCGTAAGAACAGTCTAATACTATATTTATTCAATAGTACGTCCCTTTTTCGGCAGCACTGAAATGTACCTTTACAGTGTTAAATTTTTGCCCAAATTAATGTGTTTCTTCCAAAAGTTTATAAGGAAAATTGTTTTAAAATGGTTTCAAGTTTTAAGTTTTCAGAAAATTCATTTAAATGTCAATAAAATCAAAATGGTTTTGAAATAATAATCTAGGGCTCTAGGCTCTCAAGCAGTCCTTTGTAATTAATTTGAAAATTTTAAAGAAAATGCGTTCTTTAACAGTTCTATCAGGATTTTATATAAATAATCAAAATCAAAACTAACCACAAATATTCTTAATTTGTACATAAAATCGAAATTGTAAATAGCTTTTACTTTGTAAGACTTACAAAATTTTACTTTAATTATAAATAGTGTAAAATTTTAAGTTTGCAATTAATTACAATTATGTAAACAAAATCCGTCCAAATCATTTGGTGCAATTATAATTTTAATTTTATTTTGTATTTATGTACTTATATGTACATTAAAAATACTATAGATTAGAATAATATTAATATTTTAGATTAAAACGAAAATGTGATATTTTTCCGTTGTCTCGGCCGGAAGTGCAATCTTAGTTTATAAGCCAAAAATGGGTAAGAAGATGTGCTATGATAATAAATTACAAAAATATGAGTCTTGTCCATATTTTTGTAAGTCTAGCACTGCTCATTGGTGCAATAACAATTTAGTAATATTTTTTAGTTAATATTTTTTTTTTTAAATATTTAAGTAAAATAATTAATTTTAGCTCAAATTCAGCTAAGACATCCAAATAATGAATATATATATAATTTTGTAAGGAAATTATAAAATACACCTATTATTTATATTAATATCATTACTATAATATTAAATTTAACAATGTAAATACATAATAAAATTATTATTCTAAAAAACAAATATTGTTGTACAAGCAAGTGGTGTTTTTAGATGAATTATAATATAAGAAAAAAAAGAAAAAAAAACTATGGTGCAATTAATAAATCCAACAGAAACTCAATCATTGGTGCAATAGAAATAAATATTAGTAAAATTTGAAAAATGAAAATAAATATATACATATTATTTACTATTTATTTAAAACATATATTTATATGAGTGTCTATAATTTAGAATTTAAAAATAATTGTATTAAATAAAATTTAAATAGATTTTTATAGATCAAAAAATAAACCAAATTTGTTTTAATTCGTCTGTATTTCGGGAAGAACAAAGTGAAGACAATATCTTCGGATATGTAAAAAAAAAAACTAAAACGGCAACACTGTTGTTTTGTATTGAAGAGCTTTTACCAAATCCTCTTTGAATAAAAAAGTAACATAAAGTTTCCTGATAAGATGGTTTAGGAATCCAAATGGAGGTTTATATAATTGTAAAGAGGAAAATAATTCACTATGTATAGTCTTTTCATGAAGTTTTCCATGACCAGTTCTAATAACATCGCGAATTCCACCTCAAAAGATCTTGAATCGAAAGTGGAGTTATAGCGATACCTGATCTCAAGTAAAGGGTATAAAGATCAGAACATTTCGGTGCCGAATTCTGATTATTTCTTGGAAAAATAACACAGTCTGGAAAATTGTTTTCGAAAAATTGTGTTTAACGTAACACCGTCCAACAACGTAATCCACATTAAAAATGATTCATTTTAACTCTGTGCGACAATTCATTCAGCGTAACAGCCTCAGCTAGCCGCATTTTTGAATAAGGTAAAAATAACACTGCCACCCCAAAAACCCAAAAAGTTGTGGAAACGTGTACCTTGCCATTTTCAGTTCTTTTCTAGTTTTTAATTGTCAAAAGATGACAGCTTCAAAAGTGGCAGCCGCCCAAATGACGGCCTATTCAAAATGAAAGCACTTAACCCTATATTACTTCGAGTAGTTAATCAAGCTTTAAAAGGAATTCCAGTAAAGTATAAACACACATAAATCAACTACTCCAAAAATCTTGTAACGAAACAATGTTACAGACTAGAAAACCATAATTGATTGATTGTTTTAGTCTTCTTAATAAGGGGATTGTTAAAAGAGATTTTTGTTTGGAATTCAAAATCAGACCTATATCTGTCATTGGAATTGTGTGAAATTGGAACACAAATCAGTGGAACAATTCGTTTCACTTTTGAACATAAAAGTATCAGCTGTTCAGGAAAATGAATTTCCGTTCGGAAAATATAAAAATACATTTTTAGAGAAAAATAAATGCGTTAGTACACTTTTTTCTCAAAAAAAATTCTTTGTGTGATTTCCGTTCGATCAGTATATAATTTTCATTTCTAATCAAAGGGAAACACCGTCAAATATCGATTCAAATATTTTTCCGGATCGATTTCAATGATAGCCATAACTGTCGGGCGCCTAAATATTTTTCGGTGGATTTCAATGGCAGACATTTTTAAAGATCGCTATAAACAACTTGCCAAAAAAATCAAATTATTGATTTCAATGATCAAAACTAATGATAGCTTTATTTGGCTTCTAAGTACACGAAAATGTTTTAAAGGAGGGTCACATATGGCCTTTTGCAAATAAATTTATATTCTGGCTAAAGATCAATGCAAGATGGACAAATTCAGAAAGGTGAAGAAGCTAGTTTCAGGAGGAAGTATATAAAAGAAAGGGAACCAGACTTCAAGGATATTATAAAAAAGGAGTTTCAGGGGCCAGTGATAGCTATCATTGACAATTTTTCGGAACATAATCCATTGAAAACATTTCATTTTCTTTGTTATCCCACCTGTCAGTTTTAATTTCAATAGCTGAGTTTAATCTCTTGATAGGCTATCCTGGATACATATATTGATTTTTAGATGTCTTATTGAACGAGTTGGATACCTTAATTGAGATAGCTGGCAAAAAGTAAAACATAACTGTCGGCTGCTCATAAAAAAGAGGCAAATATTTAGATTTTAAGTTCAAAATTTATTGTAAAATAAAATGTTTAGTGGATAATCTTAATAATTCACCGGATTAAAACAAAAACATACAAATTTGAAATCAATTTTCAGAATTCTTCAAACTCAACCATGTGTGGAATTAGCTCTTTTATTAGGTAGGCTTTTGGATTCTTTTCTTGATGACTCAGCTGTGTTCTTACACATAAAACACTAACAAAAAGGCATCCGGGTACCCAGCTGAGTCATCAAGATCTAAGATTAAAAACAACCAATGATCAACTCTAACCTCAAATGCTTGATTCCAAAAATAAACTTTAAGGGCAATTACTAAGCTAGTGACTACGTAGTCAAGTCATTCCGATTGGCTGAACTCAACTACAAAATGAGTTGAAATGTCCCCTATGATGGAGTGTAAAAATTTCGACTACAGAGTAAGAGGACGTTTATTTTGACGTTTTGCAAATAGCTCCTAGGTAAGGACACAAAAATTCAAAATTAAAATTATGGTTCAGTATTTAAATATAAATCACTCATATTCTCATATACTTATCTTATATTTGATTTAATTTAATTAAAAAATATAAAAGATTTGTTTAAGTTCTTAAAACACAAATGTTTCTTATTTTGTTGTTAATATGACAATTCCGGATTGACTAACTCTGTAGTACAATTTAGTCACTGGGCAGGTTCAGGCGACTTGAGGGATTTGAAATTAAGGGAAGTTTCTAGTATAGATACGATTGCCCAGCTGCCAAAAAATTACCTTCCATTTAAGGCAACTTTATTGCAAAGTTGACTGGAAAGTTAGTAAAAAAAATTTCCGTAACTATCAATTCAAGTTTACTTATGTCAAATTGACAGTTCATGTTTTATAATTCAACAGAATGCTGAACTTTGTTACTCTATGATTTATGTATTTTCTGCGCAATTCGATTTAATATTTTGTGTAAATTCGTTTCTTGACAAATTGGAAAAAAGTAAATATATTTGCTCACAAAACAAAATACAAATTGTAATGGACTTGTAGCTTGCCTGTAGAGTGTTTTGTAGACAATAATGTTGTTGGTAGTTTTTGTACTATGAGCTGAAAATAGAAGTTAATGAATTAAAGTTCTGAGTTTGAAATGTATGACACTTGAAAAACTACCCAGTTGCGCCTTAGTCAAAATTTACGTTCAAAGAATGCAGTTGACTGCTAATAAAGTCCCTTATGTTGTCTGAACCTGTCCACTATCTTATGGGGTTTTCCAGATTTCCTTCAAAAATTGGTTTGTTTCGTGGCGCATGCGACTATTTTTTTGTCATTGTATTAATTTTACTTCGTGTACTTGTTAACAGGTGTTTTTCTTTTTTAACTCAGCATAGAGCTCTGAACAGAGTCCAAGCATATCGGGTATGCTCTGGACATCCTCTGTTCTGAGCGTTCAGAATTATTTTTGAAACACTCCTGAACACTTCAGCTGTCACTATTTGACATTTCAATTTATTTGTCATTTTCTTCAGAAACAAGGTGCCCGATTACACGAGATGTTTTTTCGGTTGTTTCCTCTTTCGTCTTTTTGACAGATCGGGTGAGGGGTGTAGAAACGTAGGGGGAAAGAAGTCGTGAAAAGAGTCCTGAAAATGTATGGACTTTTTTTGGTTGAACATTGACGTTTATGCTTTGACAACCAATAAAAAAAAACAAAATGCATAATTTACAGCTATAAGTTCAGTTTTCCAGAGTACGGTGTAGTAAAGGCAAATATAAACGTGAAATAATGTAAATTTAATTATTTATTTAACCGATTTAAGAAATGTGGACAAAAACTCAAACGGAAGTATTATTAACGCTGTTTCAAAGTTGGCCCAATTTGTATAACAAGCTGAACAAAAATTATAAAAATAGAAATAAAAGAATTGAGGCACTTGAAATTATTCGAAAAGAGCTTTTAAAAATCAAACCGGGTGTTACAATTTCGGATATAAAAAGTAAAATAAAAACAATTCGGTCACAAACGTCAAAAAGAGGAATAACGAAAGGAACGAAAAAAGGAAAGGTGTAATCACGAGGGTAGGTACCTGTCAAAAAGACGAAAGACGAAAACGAACGAAAAAACATCCCGTGTAATCAGGGTCTTAGAGTTAGTGGACGTTTATTTTGACGTTTTGCAAAAAGCTCCTCGGTAAGGACACAAAAATTCAAAATTAAAATTATCGTTCAATATTTAAATATAAATATAAATCACTCATATTCTCATATATCTTATATTTTATTTTATTTAATTAAAAAATAAAAAAGATTTTTTTAAGTTCTTAAGAAAAACAAATGTGTAAAAAACAAGAAACTCAATAAAAAATTACTACTACTACTACTACTACTACTACAATCAACTCGGTATGATCAGATTATAGCACGAAAAAAGAAACACAAATTTTTGTTTGACAGTTCAAGCTCTGCTCAGAACTAAAAAAGAAAAATGCCTAACGAGTGCGGCAGAGCTGTCAAATTTCCAGCTTAACATTTGTAATTGTATACGTACATATTAGCCGCGTTTTATTATCACCATGATCTGATCTACAATACAAATAGAGGTAAATCTGTCTAAAAATCCAGATCAGAAAATAAGATCTTAAATCAAAAATAAATCAATTTATTTTCCTCCATGGAATGCAAAAAAAGGGGAAACGTCTGTTTTGATAGATCTAGATCAAAGATAAATTGACTTATTTTACCCATAAAAAACCCCCTTAATGAATGCGCTTTTTAAATGAAAGCTATAACCAACCTGTCAAAAGAATTCCAATGATTGGTTTCAATGGTGAAAACCAATGAAAATTTTATCTTGTTTAGCTTAAACTTCAAATTGATTAGCAACTTGAATGTATATTGCTGTGTGTTGCCTTTGTCTTAAATCTTTAAAAAAGAAAACGCAAGATCTAGAATGTAAAATTTTTTGTACAATGATTTTAATTTGAGGAGATTTTCGCAGTCTAGATCAAAAATTTCAAGATCTGTGTCAGTGGATAATACCTCATAATCACTGTAAGACCACTTTAACTGCCCTCTGCAAGGAGCAACAAGTTAGCTTTTGGTTTGGAAGGTAAAATATCGTAAATTTTATGTCAAAAATTCAAATTTTTAAAAATTTTGACATCGTAACGTTAGCTAACTTTAAGCACTAATTTCTTAAAAAAGAACCGAGACATTAAAATGCAAAAAGGTGATTTGGTATTTAAATACAGTATATTTTTATTTTTCTATTAAACTTCTTATCTCCTAAGAATAATTATTGCAAATACCCCTCTACACCGCCAAAATCTTCGATACTTGTTCGGGATTCTTGGAGAAAATCGTTTCTGGATTCTCAAATCCATTTGCCGGATCATGAACTCTCTCATAGATTTGCTTATAAATAGTAACAATAACATTAAATGCTCTCTTCTGTACGGTAGCTCGATGGTTGCTCGATAAGAGCAATTGAATTTGAGGTAATAAAAGAATTTCGGGCATTTCCAGGAAAGCATCCATTTTACTCATGAAAATCTTCAATAGATTGGCTTCGATTTTGTTTTGATTATTTTGCAAAATCGTGTAAATTGGGCCAAGATTTAAGTTAGCAACCAACGATGAGGCCTGCTCAGATGTGAGAGTATCCATTTGGGCTTCGGATTGGGCTTGGAGACGTTCAACTCTATCGTCCATGTACTCATAGACGGCCAAAGTGCTTTGCATGTGATAGAGACAGTTAAGAAGATACACAGCCATATCGACTGTTGGTAAGTGGGAAGCGGACTCTTGCACCGATTGGAGCAATGGATCAATGACGCACGAGACAATTTTGGTGATGTCCGACTGACGACCATCGACCATGGTCGCCACAGAGAGGATTTCCTTGAGGATATTCAAAAGTCGACCAACTGATGAGGGTGGAACTAGGTCGCGTTGGGGAGGTTCCAAACCCATGACATGCGACGCTGGACGCTGAAGAATCGTCTTCACTTGACTGGACAACGAGTTCAAGTAGATCTGCTCGCTGAATTTCTGCAGATCGCTGATGCATTGTTCAAGAGCTCCTCCTTTGACAACCTGGAGTTCAAATTTAATAGAAATTGAGGCCAACGGCTTGAGAAAATCCTCACCTGGTTGATTGTGTGCTGATAGAATCGAAGTAGATTGGACAGAGCAAACAGAATGATGGTATCCTTCTCTGAATTCAGGATTGTCTCTACTCGAACCTTCAGGGGATGACACACCCCATCGGCGATGTGAGCCAAGGCAGTCTGAATCTGATCAGATAAGTCTGCAACAAAGAGAAACATGAGTAATTGGCGCAAAATTTAGACTCCATCTTACCATTTTTGTCGCATTTCTTGACCAAAATCATAAGATTCTCCTTTTCGTTGGGGATGGCCTGATGCAGCCAGGCAAACATATCCCCGATGTAGCGTTTGGGATCGTGAGCATGCATTTCAATGGGTTTTGGATTGCCTCCAGGTCCACCTACGGTCAAAGCGTCGATAAACATCCTCACCAGAACTGCCCGACGAGAGATTGCATACTCATCAATGACATATCTGCAAAGACGTCATTTGTGGAGGCTTAAATTTAATTTGGAACTCAGGAAACTTACTTAAACAAAACTGGACGATCCTGCAGTCGATTCATAGCTTCCACAACTAGGCCCCCGATTTCGTTGTTATTCAAGTTTCTACAGTGGTTCTGAGTCCAGCGATAGAGACGTTCTAAAGCGCCTTCCTGGTGCAATGTCATCTCTTCCATGATGTCCAGAGCAGCTGTTTGATAGCCACACTGCATGAGAACTCTGCAATCGGAGTGAATTGCTTGCACTCTATCGAGCACCTTGAAAAAATCTCCCACAATCGGGGCATCTCTGGTGGTGCCGTACAACATTTGATGTTCGGGGACACTTAACTGGAATCGGCCCAGGAACGCCTCAGCTATTTGTTGGTGAATCTGTAGCTTACTACGTTCCTCTTGCATAGAATTTGTCTGGGTTATCAAGTCATGAGTGAGGGCTTTTGAATTCTCCAAGTCCTCTTTCATGGTGCGCACAGAATTGGCCATGGTATCGATTTCGCTGCAAACGGCATCCAAAGACAGTTTGACTTCACGGAATGCATTGAGGAAGTTCTCGTTAATGCCAACGCTACGTTTCTCAATTTGACTGCGAAGATTGCGACGAGTTTGAAGGGTGTTGTCGGTGAAGAAAGTCGACAAGTCGGCGAGAGCTTCCAAAGTGTCCTAAGATTAGTGATGTTTTTTATTTTATTTATAAATTGATTGTTCTTGGGGAATATATTATACCTTGTCAGTGTCCAGACGGGTTTCTAAAATCTTATTAACCCGCTTTTGGATGCGATCCTCTTCAGCGGCGGATAATTCACTCATTTTTATTTGGAATTTAATTGAAAATTTGTTAACTTTAAAAACAATTTTTAGAACAACGTCAACAACAGAAAAATGTCAGCTGATTATCAAAGTTTTGACAGATACAAATTTTTAACAACATTCGCACTTTAGATAAAAGGAAACTTCATGGATGCGTTCATTTATCCAAAATTTTACTTATCGATACTAAACATCAAATTTATTAAGAAATTGTCCTTGAAAAAGAAGAGAAATTCTAAAATAAGCACCAGATGAAAAATCTGTGGTTTAAAAATGTCAACTTATCGAATTCACTCGGCTTACTGACATTCAACAAAAAATTTTAAAGTATATAAATTGATACATATACCAACTTAATAAATCGGCGCTTAAGGCTAGACGCGCACATGCAACATTAAGTTTCGAAACGCGCACATGCAGAAACCATTCTGTCGCCCATTCGAGCAACTTTTTAGTTTGTGTTTTGACACAAACTAGACGATCACCTCGAACCAATTCTTTAGTTTGTGTCACAAGGAATTATAGGTTACTGCGCGGACATTCAACTAAATCGTTGAATAATTTTCTGTAAGTGCAAGAGAGAGAAAATTTTTGTCAAAATAAATAAATGTTTCCTGTGTATTGGTTTATTTCGTTTATTGCTTTCGGAGTTGCTTATGTGCGCGATGTTGGGCCAACTTACGATCAAACTATTTGGTTTCGAAAAAGTTGCATGTGCGCGCCTAGCCTAAAAGTAACTGAATTTAGTGTTGAAAAGATTGAATGGTACCCTTTAAAGAGGCTTCAAAAGATTTCTTATTTTTAATGTCGTCTAGTTTTCTTTATTAAAAAAAATATTATTTCAATGCACCTGCTGTCACTTTTGTAGCTATTGTCTTTTGACATTTGACAAAAATTACGCCATTGCTGAAAATAGAATCCTATGTATTGAAATTGTTAAATTTCATTACAAGAATGGTGAGTCACCGTTCATAAAAATAAAGCCCTTTTGGGACTTTAGTGTAGCACCGCTTAGTCCTCAAATTGTCACTATTTGGCGCAATTTTCGGGCCAGTGATATTCGAGATCTTATGATTTATTACCTTTAAACATTTTTTTAATACTTCACAATCGATTCAAGACCTTAAAGATGTAATTTGTGAAGTTATTTAGGGCTTACAGCCATAAAACTAATTTGTCATATAAAACTTCATAAAAAGTGTATGGTGTTACAACCAAAGCTTTGGCACCCATTGTTTTTCATATTCAATGTCATAACCTCTTCATTACATTGAAATAAACATACATTAACTTTTCTTCATCCAGTTTTTTAATTATCAAAATGTAATCTCTTGTGGGAAAATCTTGTAGAAGCTAATTTTTCTAAAAAAAAAGGCCCAGAAATACTATTTCTGACAGGCATAGTGACATTAAACATATCGTATACATTTTTCAGCTTTTCAATTCAGTAAAAGTAAATAAAACGTCAAAGATATTTTTTTTTTTTTTTAAATAGCGAACACTTAAAGGGTTTTTTTATACCTTTAATATGCCAAAGACACAGTGTGAGCATTATTAAAAGAGGGAAGGGTTGGATAGGAGGTGTCGGTGTACATTGATTTTGAACTCCTGAACATTGCAATGATAGGGAAATGATAGGGAAAGATACTGAATAAAAACAAATTTTAAAAAATCCTAATCCAACAAAGATTTAATAATTAGTAGTGTAACATTCGGTTTAAATAACATTAACACCTTAACATCTCTGAACACGTCCATTTGTAACAAATTACCATTAAAAATGCCCCACGATAAACAATGCCCCTTTGTTTGACGTTTTCATTGTCAATTGTCATTAAATTTATTTTCATTTCGTGTTAAAAACACCTTTGTAAAACTTTATTTATTAAAAATCAGAAGAAAACTTTCATTCTTTTTATTCATTTAAAGACTAAGTACAACAGAGCAAGGCTAAAATGAGTAAATCAGCACTAGCAAGTTTAACCGCACAATATACAGATTCAGAAAATGAGGACGACAATCAAGATGATGGAAGCTCAGATTCTCAAAATTCAAACTCATCGCAAGTGGTAAGATTTTGTTAATTTGTTTTTATTGAAATAATCCTATAATATTCCCAATTACAGCAAATTCCTGCTCCAAAACAACCAACTCCAGTTCCAACACCAGAGAAACCCAAACGTCCTACCAAATCACTCCGTTTGGTTAGCTATCAAGACGACACAATAGTCTCGGACGATGAAGAGACCGAGAGTGAAGATGACTCCGAAGTCGCAATTGTCGAAAGTAAGAAAGACGAAAAGAAACCCGCTCCTGTGAGTGAAGAATCAAAGATGGATATTGATGCAGAAGAAGCCTCTTTGAGCAAATCCCCACAAAAAGATAACAAGGTCGATAAATATGCACACTATGGATTCTCCTTGCCACCAGAGCCAAAAGGTAAACCCACAGTTGAGTTGGTTGAGAAGATCAGACATCTCTATGACAAAATGGAAACCAGCAACATGGACATGAATCGAATAATCCAGGAACGTAAAGATTTTCGAAATCCGAGCATTTATGAGAAACTCATTTCGTTTTGTGACATCAATGAGTTCGGGACGAACTATCCGCCTGAGATGTATGATCCGTTGCAATGGGGTCATGAGAGTTTCTACGAAGAATTGGCCAAAGCACAAAAGATTGAAATGACTAAGCGACAGAAGGAGAAGAAGGACAGCGATAAGATTGAACAGGCCACAGCCGCAGCAAGAAAAGTCGAAGAAGAAGCTAAAAAGAGGTGAAATAATTTTATTATTTTTGCTATTTTGTTTTGTTCTATTGAATTTGTAATGTTATGATGTTTGGTTCTACAGAAAATCGAAATGGGATCAACCAGCTCCGGTGAAGACGGCTCCACCAGCTCTCACAACGACAGTTACAGGAACGAAAGGAACAGTCATATCTGCTTTTGGATCGCTCCCAAAAAAAGCTAACGTGTAGATTTTAAGTTATAAATAAAGATAATTTTAAATAATAAGATTTTTGGTTTTGTTCCTGATTTGACGATGCATGATACAACTGACACATCCATTTCCTAAAGTTTTCGCCCGATTTTCTTTAACTATTTTATTATACCGCTAAATGATACTTATCCAAAGCAAAAAGTTAACAGAAACTAGAAAAGCAAACCCTTTCATATCGCTTTAGTTTTTGAGAAAATATAAATATTTAAATATTGGATATCGAACACGATATTGGAACAAAAGTTCACGGCGCTCATTAAAAAACGTTTCGATTATACAATCTCGAGAGTACAAGAATTACGGGAAGCCAATCATGAAAGAAGTTCGAAAACGGTAATGTATTTTTTTCCAACAATAGGTTTCATTTTGATACATATTTAAAAAATGAGTATGTATTTCTTAACAGAAATCAATGGATGTTTATTTCATTGTGCAGGTTCAGACAACATAAGAGACTTTATTTGCAATCACCTTCAACTTCAATTGTAAATTACAGGTTCCATATGATTTTGTTTTCATATGACTCCTTTCTTTAATAAGATTCAAATTTCGGACAGGCTTTCCGTATTTTTTTCTAAGTATGTTGGAAAAATTTTACAGTGCGTAACAACAAATTCAAGCTACTCTATAAAAAATTCGTTTGAATTTGTTGAAAAAGCAAAAAATGTAAAACTAAGTCAAAATTATGTTTTAGTCTCGTTTGATGCAGTTTCATTGTTCACTAATATCCCCGTTCAACTGGCTATCACCATTGTCAAGAAGAAATGGGATATAATAAATAAAAGCACAAAGGTCGCACAAAACAAATTTATTGAGATTCTAGACTTTTGTCTCAAAGAAAACAATTTTCTTCAATACAAATACACTATCTACAAACAAATTTTTGGGATGCCAATGGGCAACCCACTATCTCCGACTATCGCAGATCTGGTTTTGGACCACGTTTTAGACGAATGTTTAAATAACATTGAAGAAAAACCTGTGTTCATAGCAAAATATGTTGACGACATATTTGCAATAATAGATAAAAGAAACATAAGACAAAGTACTAAAAATTCTAAACGGATTCCACCCAAAAATTCAATTCACAATTGAAAATGAGTTCAACAAAACAATATCGTTCTTAGATGTAAAAATATACCGTGAAGGAAATCGTTTGCTTTTCGACTGGTATCAAAAACCAACAGCATCTGGAAGACTAGTTAATTTCCGATCAAACCAAGCAAGGCATATTATCATCAATATTGCGTCCAACCTCGTGAATAAAAGTTTCAAAATAAGTGATGTACGATTCCACGTCGCCAACGAAAAAAAAGTCATCAAAATCTTAAGTGATAATGGTTATCCTTCTACCATAATTCGAAGTCTCCTTTTAAAATACAAAATGCAAATTCCACGAGAAAATATTGATGAACCCGTTAGAACGCACCACAAAACCATGGTTTACGTCCCGACTCTATCCGAAAACTTCACAAAATCCATTTCCAAAAAATTGACAGAGGTTCGCCTTGCTTTCAAATCAAACAAAACACTTGACTATTGTTTTACTAAACTCAAGACGAAACCTGATAAGGACAAACAAACAGATGTGATCTACAAAATTAACTGTAATGGTAAATCAAATGATCCGTGCAACCTGTGTTATATTGGGACCACAAAACAACTTCTTAGACAACGCATCTCGAATCATAAGTCCGACATAAAACTAAAAGAATCTGAGAGGACAGCCCTGGCCAGTCACAGCATTGAAAGCGGTCATTCTCCAAACTTTGAAGGCGTGGAAGTTCTACAGACATAGAAACATGTTTCGAAACGATACACGTTAGAAACATTACATATTCTCAATAAAAAAAACAACATGAACCGAAACAAGACACCCAAAACATTTCTGCTGTATATTGCTCTTTTCTTTCTTCTTAAATGTAATTTGTGCTTTATTCAATTTAGACTTAACTTCATTCTTCGAAGTGATAATTATATTTATAGTTTTATTTTTAATTTATATTAATTAATATAACTAAAATTAAATTGTTTTTCCTATTTTTCTTGAGTGAGTAAACTTTGTTGTATTTGTATCCCATTGATATAACTACAATCATTTGTATATTTTTTGTGTTAATAAAGTTCCCCTGAAGAAAGCAGCAACCTCAGCCGAAACGTTAGGAAAGTTAATGTAACTTAATTGTTTCATTGCGAAAATTACAGTGACCAAAAAAGCCGACGGAAAACTATACTTCCACTAATCACAATTATAACACAAATTGGTCAATAAATAAACTCAAGTATTTTTTTCTAGCCCGAGTGATATTTCTTGAAAAAGTTTGTGTTTGTCGAGTATTTTTTAGATTGTACCTTTTTATAAATACATTTGTCTATTTCTTTTTAATTTAACATTTTTCAGCTCTCCATTATAGCGGTTAAATTATAAAGGGTGGTTAAATTTTATCTATACTATTATATAAAAGCGAAACCATTTTAAAGTTTGTAACGCGCGATCTCAGAAAGTAGTCAACCGATTTATTTGAAATATATTTTATTATTTTCTATATTGTTATGAGAGTGTTTATGGCTTTAATTTTTTTTCATTAATTATTTGTCAAACTTAAATATTATTAATTTTACATTTTTTGTCCATTTTTTTTCATTAGTTGACTTATACAACCACTCATATCTTAAAACCTATACAATAATCAACAAAAATTAGCATTGCTTCATAAAGACAATATTGTTGCGCAAATTTTAAGCCTAAAATCACTTCTAAGTTAAACATACAACCTGAGAAATAAATAAAAACAAATTATAAAATTATAAACTTTTTGAATTTATTTTATCCAGGAAAATAGATTCCATCACAATTGCGAGGTCGCTGCTTTGTTTCATTTCATTATCATTCCAACATTTTTAATTTTCTTTTCTTCCCATGCTCTTTCTCTCTTAATATGTGTTCCATTTAATAGTTACGTTTTTCTCTTACCTACCTACCAATATATTCAATTTTTCTGTATTGTATAGTTCATCAACTAACCTACACACACACATTATTTTTTTGTTTCTCTAATTCTATCGTCACATCGCTGAGCAGTGTGGGCTCTTTTTTTTTAAGTTACTATGGACATTTAATTAACTACAGTGCCGTGCACATGAAATGCCGATTTATCTAAAAAAAAATTAGATCTGTTTTATTTTTCTGGTTCGAGGAAGTGAATAGATTATAATTCTTCCAATTTAAAAATAAAAAAGTTTTATTATAATAGCTAGAATTAACAATTTTGTATCACTTCCTCGAACAATAAAACTAAAATTATGTTAAAATTTTCTTTACAAATAACTCGAAGAAGGTACTTACAATGACGTCGATAAAAAGAGCACACAAATGTGGGTAGGTTAAGTCAGTTGCACTGCACTGAACATGAGCGGATGAATAAAAAAATGTGTCTATGGATATTTACACACGCATACCTATAGATGTATGAGAACATTAAAAACACAAATTTGTTTTTTTTTTTTTTTACCGCAAATCTATACTATTATATAAAAGCGAAACCATATATACATATAAACTAAAATTAATATTATTGTAGAAAATATGCTCAGTCCCATTGAGAAATTTTTTCATATGCTAGTACTTATATTCAAAAAATGTTCGTGGTTACAATTTGCGAAGCAACGCGAGCACGGGTCGGCTAGTATTGAATAAAACACAAATTATTTACGAAATTAATGTCATTTCTTTTTATTATGATAATATTGGTAGAATTCTATTATGTATCGACCAAAGGTTAACATTTTTGCTAACGGTTCTATACCGTTAATGTGCCAAATCATTTCATTCTTTAACTCTTGAATAATTGTTTCTGGCTTATCGAAGTATATCTTTTCTTTCAAATAACTCCAAAGAAAAAAGTCTTACGGTGTCAAATCACATGATATTGGCAGTCAATTGACATCGTCTCACCTCCACGTGAGATAACACGGCCATTGAATTTGTCGCGCAAAAGAGCCATTGTACCGTTAGCTGTGTGGCAAGTGGCACCATCACACATAAGTTACTTGAAAGTAAGGCAAGTTTCTAGAAGCTGATTGGTCTTCTAATTAAGGCAACTTAATTGGAAAGTTGACTGGAAAGCTAGTCAAGATATCTCATTAACTATCAAGTCAATTCCGCTTTTGTCAAAAAGACAGCGAATCATAATTTTCCATTCAACTGAAAGCTGAACTTTATTACTCTGTGATTTATTTATTTTCTGCACAACTCTATTTGATTTTTTATGTAGAAGGGTTCCTTGTCAAATTGAAAAAGGAATAAGTAATATTTTTTTTGAAATACAAAATACATTGTCGAGATGGAATTTTAGCTTGCCTGATAATTGTCTATAAGACTATAGACAATTATGTTTTTATTAGCTCTTGCACGGTCAGCTGAAGGTAGAGGTCAGTGAAGTGAAGTTCCAAATTCAACTAACTAGTTGCCTTAGTTTAAATTTACGTTCGAAGAACGCAGTTGATTGCAAATGAGGTCCCTTTATGTTGTCTGAACCCGCCCATTGTGTTAGTCTGTCATTGAGAAATGTCAAATTAAATATAAACAAAACTTGACGTTTAATATTTAACCAAATAATTGCTTTGCTTTTAAAAAAATCCAACAAAAAAGTATCCTTTGTTTTAAAGTGTATTCGATAAAGTTACTATTTTGACAGCCATTTATCTCCTAACATATTTTTCAATTTATTAATTTCTACTTTTTGAAGAAAGTTTTAAATTCAATTTCTAAAGAGTAATTCATAAAGAAGTTTTTTTTGCATCGGTCAACTCCCGAGCTGTCATTTTTTGACATTTTTGAAATATTACGCCATTAGGTACTAAAAATGGAATGATAAACACTTCAACAATGCATTGAAATTGTTTAAATTCAATATAAAAAGTGACAAACATTATAGTCACAGTTCGCAAAACTAAAGCACTTTTGTGTGGATGTGAAGCACCTTCTCGGTTAGCAATAGTGAAGCTGTTTTACAAATTTAAGCTGTTTTGGAACAAGTTCCTGAAGCCAAGAATTGATAGAACTTGGAAAATAGCTAGTACTTAGTTTTCACGAAAATGTAAGTTTGTGAATTCGACGTCAGTCTTTGGAAGTTGGAACCAGAGTTACAACTGGTGTGTTCTGTCCCACTTTCAGGTTTCAAAATATATCTGATGACTCTCTCTACTTTTCTGCATTATGGAGATACAGATACATGCCGGTGATGATGGTTTACAGGCGGAGCTTTAAAGCACGTGGGACCTGATCTAGTAAGGAGCATGCTCTAATTTATAACCAAAATCTGGTCGGAAGAAATCATGTCTGACAAGTGGAATTGAAGCACTATGTCCTATCCATAAGAAAGGTGACCACCTTCTCTGCGCAAACTACAGCCTTTTAAAAATCGCCTACAAGATCTTGTCTAGCGTATTATGTGAACGCCTGAAGCCACTCACAGATGAACTGATTGGCCATTTTCAGTGTTGCTTCAAACCTGGAAAATCTAACATCGACCAAATTTTCACTTTACACCAGATCCTGAAGAAGACCTTAGATTAGAATATAACATCGAAACGCATCATCTTTTCATCGCTTTCAAAGCAGCAGACCAACACACGGCGGCTTGGTACTCAAAACTGGAGACAGCAAGCTAGAGATCGAGTTTGCTGGCGAGATCTATTACTTGAGGCTAAGGAGCATGATGCATTGTACCGCCGACTATAGTAAAGTAAGTAAGATATATAATGAGAGGGATTTATTGCTTGAATTTGAAGATATTCATGTGAAAGACTTTTACTTCCATTAATTTTTTTGAATACAATATTGTGTCTACTCCCTGAACACATCCTTTACTTAATTGCACAACTCACCCAACACATCTTTTCATCACTTTCAATTTAATACCACGACCAACTTCACTTTAAACTGTCAAAACTGTTTAAAAATAAAATTCCCTTCATCTTCAACGAAATGAACAACAGCAGCAACAAAAAATTCCCTATCTCTATCTCAACTTCACAAGTCGCAACGTCAACGGTTGGCTGCACTGCCTACCTCAAAGCAACATGTCGTACTCGTAAAGTTGAATTTTTCTTTTTTGATACTGTGGAATTTTTTTAATTTCTCTCAATTTGATGTGTTGTACCTTTTTCTATAAATTAATTTCAAAGTTTATTATCGTTTGACCCTTTTATAATCCGATAAACAAATCAATTTATTCGTTAGTTTCTTCGGAATATTGAATATTTGATTTGCAAAACCCTCCGCTCAATTTATTTCCATTTAAATAAAGAAGAACAAAAAAGAAAAACGCGAAAACGAAAGACGTCGAAGAAAAAGAACAGAAAAAAAAACGAAAAATCTGCTTCGAAGCGAAGCGAGTGCTGCTGCTGCTTCTTCTGCTACTGCAGTCCGGTTGTGTGTCCCTCAGTTGGACCTGTGGATTGGAATTCAATTGAATTTCACGACAAATTTACTAAAAAATTAACAAAACAAAAGAACAACTTAGATAATTTAAACTTAAATTCCATCGCAAAGAAAAGTGAGAAAACGCGAGTGAAAAATAAGATAATTCAAGAACAGAATTCACCTCACAGAGCATCGCTGTATCTGCTGTGAACTGGAAATCTGTGTATTTTTTTGAATCTTGGTGTCGGAACAGAAGCATCCACCAAGTTTTATGGAATCACAGTATGTTAATAGTTGATGAGACATTCACCGCTACCGCTACCGTCGTCGCCTTTGCCGCTGCCTCAACCTTCGCCATCGCCATTATTGTCTCCTCCTTGTCGTCGCAGTCGCCGTAACCCTCACCGTCAATATCACCATCGTCGTCGTCGTAGTCGTCGTCGTCATCTTTGTTTCATCTCTGGTGAATCTATAAATATATATTTCTCTTGTTTTTCTTGTCTTTGAATTGAATTAAAAAGAAAAAGTGCCAAATCAGTTAGTAGTTCGTTTTTTGTTTGTATTGTTGTTTAAATAAAAAGTTAACCCCCTTGGGCTACCCTTTGAGTTGTTGGAAAAATTAAATTCCCCCCGGGAGGTGCTCAGTTCGACTCAACTTGACTCGGCAATCGTGTTTCCCACTTTCCGTGTCTCCCACCATTCGCCTCGCGTTTATTTTGTGTTGTTGTTGCCATTTTTTCTCGTTTCAATTACTTTGACTTTGAGATACAGCACTGTTTTGCTGTTCTGAGAGAAGCACCGAGAGTTACGCCAGAGAACTACGTCGAGTTCTGAGTTCTGTGAACCGACACCCAGTCGAGGAACGGGAAAGGGGGAAAGGACACCTCCTTCTCCTCTACTACTCTACACTCGTAGTCAAAATTCAAACCGCGCTAAAGTGATTCTCCGTTTCTTTGCCTTTAGCTCTGGCTTTGGACGTTTTATTTTGTTCTTTGATAAATAAAAAATATTCGCGCGTCGCGCGTGTCTTTGTTGTCTCTGGGACTGCTGTTGCTGTCGCTGTGTGCCTTGGCTGGAACTCTTCATCGCAGGAACCACCTCAACAGTAAAATCCACAAAATCAAACTCAATTGCACATCTCAGTCGGTGGGTCGTTGTCATTGTAGTCTTCTGTCTTCATCGTCGTCAAAATGGCGGACTCCTACTATCAGGTAAGTGGAAAATGTAAATTCCTCTTCCTTTTGTTTCTCAGGCACAAGACTTAAAGACTATCACCACCTGTTCTCATGAAAAAAGAGGAGGAGATCGAGGAGAAATGCCACACGGTAGTTCCCTGTTCAGCGCGCCGTCAATGGCTCTGGCTCCATCTCCATCCATAAAATAGTAACAGTGTGGACGGATAGTGGGAATTTATATCATTTTTTTTTTCTTTTCGACCGGAATTTCTATTGTGTTTTGTATTTGTTTATTTTTCTGTTTTCATTTTTTGTTTTGTTGATAGGCTCCCCTCGTGCGATAGTTTGTTATCGTGTCGGACTAAACTACTGGCTTCCTGTTTTGTTGTCGTCGTTTTTGTTTTCTCGTAGTTGTTGTTATTTGGTTTTGGCGCTTGGTTTGGTGCATTGAATTGCATTTCACAGCAGAACAGTCAAAGCCAAATTTTGTTTTTGACGCAAGCGCTTCTGGCAAAATTCGCGTTCTGTTTTGTCTCCTGTGTACTCGTACCTACGCTACACGCTTTATTATTATATTTCACGTTGTTTTATTTGTTTTTTTCCTTTTTATTTTTGTTTGCTTTCTTTACCGAGAGTTTCCCACCCAGACCCAATACCCAGGCCGAGTGCCGACCGAAGACCGACCCAACCTAAAAAAGCTTGAGTATTGAGGTTTCATCAATGAAAGTTAAATTTGGTGTTGCTGGCTACCGTACCGGTGTGCGACAATGGCGATGTTACTGTTGTTGTTGCTGCCGGTTACGAGTTTTCATTTTCATAACTTTTTTACATTCCCAAAGCATCGGTTTTTCTTCCTCTTCTTCTTTTATTTCTTTGTTGTTTGTTGTTGATTTTGGAAACCCGGCAAAAGAGACATGTGACATGGAATCGGAATGGATAGATGGCTCGGCATAGTCCTTTGTTATGATATAGGTACATACCTTTTTGGTATAGGTAAAGGTTGCTAAACATTCATTAGTTTACTTTTTTTTTTGGGGTGTGAGTCATTTTAGAGGAATTTTAGGTGGTGGTTAAGATTTTTTGGATTTGTTGTCTCATTGGGATAGAATGCCCTTTGTTTTGCATCCTCAGTTGGGTAATAAAATAGTAGAATATTACATCGAGTGTTTGGAAGTGTTTTTTGGGACAATACAATTTTTGGTTTATAATAAATATACTTAACTATATAAGTGTTAAAAAAGACTATAATTTTATCAGGATTTGGAATAAGTTCTGAAGTAAAGACTCAAGGATAAAAAAAACAGTCGATGCTGAGAATACCCAATTGCATTTCATGACCCATCTCTGCCCGAACTTTAAGAGTAGAAAACCATTGAAGAACATCAACAAAGGAATCAATGGTTTCCATAAAATGCTTTTTTAAATCAGTCGAATTTAGTTCAAAAACAAATTCAGGTCTGTTCCTTTGCTCTACATTTCCTGTGATTTTGTGCCCAGACTCCTATCAAGTTTATATCAGAAAAAAAAATATTAAACAGACGTTTCCACCAAAAAATAATCCGAGATTTAAGGCAAGTGATTTAAAATACACTGCCGCTCATCTGAATAGGTTCACAAATATTTTCACAACACTGATGGCCTCCCTTCATATGTATTGCAATGACACATCTTTTTTATATATGTAATGAAAGAGCATCATTATGTGCTTGTTTTGGGAGAAAAAAAATTGTCTTAAAGCTTACCGTTATTCCTCCACGGTAGCTAGACTAAATGTATTCATAAAAACAAGCATTTTTTTCGGCTCATCTGAATAGGTTCAACGGATGAAATGGAATAAAACAATACAAATTATTTGAATTCAAAGATTTATTTTACCTTTTTGTATTGTATGATTATTTAACAGAAGTTAATTATGAGTGTTGCCACCTCTTTTTAATATAGTCTCGTAAATTCGATTTGGAATGGAACTATACAATTTTTCCAGGTATTGAAGCGAAATTTCTGACCAGGCTTTTTTAATGGCTGCGATTAATGACTTTTTGTCTTCGAATTGCCTCCCTGACTCGTATACTTTACATTAGAGAAGTCCCCACATATTCTCTATTATGTTAAGGTCAGGGGAGTATGAGGGCCACACCAGCATCTCCACATTTTGACTATCAATCCACTGCCTTACTGTCCTCGCTGTATGGATAGAGGCATTATCATGTTGGAATGTCCACGATATTGGTCCAAACAGGTCAGAAATCTGTGGGAAGGCTTTTTCTAGCACACCTTTAAAAGAATTTGCATTCATTCTCGATGTAACAAATTGGAGCTCCTAGGCTCCGTAGAAGGAAATAGCTCCCCACACCATAACACTGCCTTCATAGCTATGCAGCCGACTTAAATAATGCTCCTCTCTTCGAAGGTCATGAAAGTAATAATTATAGCCGTCAGGGCCCCCTAAATTGAACTTTTTCTCATCTGAAAAAATCACTTTGCCACTCTGACTTCCACAACATGTATTTCTTACAGAATTGGAGACGAATTTCTTTCCTAGATTTGTTAAGTGGTGGTTTTCTCTGATTTGTTTTTCTTTTTTTTAAATGAGAAGCACTTTTAATAAGGCGTTTTACCGTAGCTAAACTGCAATTGACACCGGTTTTTATTTTTATTTTTGACGCGGAATCATGAGAATTAGAAGCTGCTCTGATGATAGCACTTCTATCAGCCATTGATGTGGCCGTATAAGTTCTTCCTTTCATGTTTTTTCCATAGTTTTGGATATTTCGCAAGTAACTGCATACCAAATTTTGATTTCTTTTAATTTTCTTCGCTAAAAGTCGTTGGCTTAGGCCTGATTCCCGAAATGCTTTTATTTTGCCTTTTTCTTCCTCGGTTAAAGATTTTTCGCGACCCATTTTCACCGTTAATAGGAAAAACACACTAACTTTATTGACAGATAAAATTTCGATTACAATTAACACGCAACTCAACGCAAATTGCAATTTTTGCTGTTGAACCTATTCAGATGAGCCAAAACAAATGCTTGTTTTTTTGAATACATTTAGTCTAACTACCGTGGGAGAATAACGGTAAGCTTTAAGATAATTTTTTTTCTCCCAAACCAAGCACATAATGATGCTCTTTCATTACATATATAAAAAAGATGTGTCATTGCAATATATATGAAGGGAGGCCAACAGTGAGGTGAAAAAATTTGTGAACCTATTCAGATGAGCGGCAGTGTAAATCATGAGGTGTTTCCACCAAAGAAAAGGAGATTAATTTGACGTTTGGTTTATGTCATAACAACCAAACTTCAAATTATTCTCCTTTCGAAAAGAAAAAAAATATGGATTTGTTCACTCATCATCTGTAAGTAATTAGTTTTATTATATTCTTGTATATATTTATTATTTTTGTATACTTACATTTTATTTCGTCTGTGATTTCTTGAAAGTTGTTTATTGTTTTGAATTTGAGTAATATGGAAGTGAGACAGATAGTTTTTGTTGACATTTCCATCTGTCAATAAACGAAATTTGCGTTTAAATGGGTCCGTTCAACAATTATTCTCCGAAAAAAAGTTTGTTTGATTTGACAAACTAATGTTTCCAAGTAGATTTCAATGAGTTTTATTTGAAATCTTCATTTGAGGAGATTAAAATTTGTATGGTAATAGTACGTTTCCACCAAAAAATAATCCGAGATTTAAGGCAAGTGATTTAAAATAAATCATGAGGTGTTTCCACCAAAGAAAAGGAGATTAATTTGACGTTTGGTTTATGTCATAACAACCAAACTTCAAATTATTCTCCTTTGGAAAAGAAAAAAAATATGTATTTGTCACTCATCATCTGTAACTAATTAGTTTTATTATATTCTTGTACATATTAATTATTTTTGTTTACTTACATTTTATTTCGTCTGTGATTTCTTGAAAGTTGTTTATTGTTTTGAATTTGAATCATATGGAAGTGAGACAGATAGTTTTTGTTGACATTTCCTTCTGTCAATAAACGAAATTGGCGTTTAAATGGGTCGGTTCAACAATTATTCTCCGAAAAAAAAGTTTGTTTGATTTGACAAACTAATGTTTCCAAGTAGATTTCAATGAGTTTTATTTTAAATCTTCATTTGAGGAGATTAAAATTTGTATGGTAAATCTTCGAGATTTCAAGGAGATTTGTGACAAATCTAGCTAAATCTCGGTTTAGTGCCCGGTGGAAACGTAGTATAAATCTTCGAGATTTCAAGGAGATTTGTGACAAATCTAGCTAAATCTCGGTTTAGTGCCCGGTGGAAACGTAGTAGTAGCGTTCTGGGGACGTATGATACTACCCGTGTTTTGTTGGAAAATCTATCAATAGTATAGTAGTAGTTGTACACGAATAACAAAAACAATATCCGCAGTATGAATACTACCTATAAAAGTTAAAGTAGATTCTTACTACGGATGGGTTTTTGACATTTATACGAGTCTCGAATGGATCTTATGTGATTTCGTTCTGAAATGTTGGTACGATTGATGTTGCATTTGTATCTCGATGGCTGTGTTCGTTGAGTAGTTGCGCATTTGGAATCATGTGTTTTCCATTGGGGAAAAAAATCAATCTGTTACTGTTGACATTATTTAGTTTTTTTTAATTAAAATGGACTAACTGGGTTTTTTTTGAAAGAGAAAACAATAGAAAAGATAATAAAGTTTTGCTATGTTTCCACCAAAGGTTTATCTCAGTTTAGATTAAATAAATCTTTTTGGTGTTTCCACCGCACAAGAAGATTTAAAAATGATTAAGTTTGACATCACTTTCTAAAATGCAAATAGTGTTTCGATGTTTCTTATGAAGTGCAAGTGAGATAGTTTGATTCGTGTTAAACAATGAAAAACTGAATAGTTCAGCACGATATAAAAATATGCTACCTACTCCATGTGCTGTTATTTTTTTTTGATTTGATTAAAACAAATCTATATTTTTTGTACACAAACATGCAAATAAACAGACCATAATCCATTATCTGTAAAACCAACTCCTCCACACAGGTTTTTCTCCACAAATTTTGACTCGACTCCGATTCCCGATCGGAATCGAGTCGAATCAAGCTCATTTCAACTTGATCCAGGTATATAAAGAATTGAGGCGAGCTTCAAGCTCATATCAACTTTCAAATATAAAAACCGGACTACTGCGGATCGTTTTTTTGGCAATTTCTCACTGTACTTTATATGGTATACAAAAAACACGGCTACTGACTTTTTGTCAAGATTTCTTAACAGCTGTCAATGTGAAAATGAAATATAATTTAAAAAGATACCACTAGATGGCCCACACAGTAGAATTATATCTAAAACGTCTAAATTTAGTGTTGAACGCACGGAATGTAATGAAATGTCATTTAATTTATTTTCAATTTGATTTCATGAATGAAAATAATAAGTGCAATTGCCTAAATTTTGGAAACTAATCCATCCCTTATGTTCAGTGCTTGAGTAAGCGTGTTGACGTACATAGATGTCAATTTTTCACATTAATCAAACTGACAGATGAATACAAAAATTGATTTAATTAATTAAATTAATAATTAATTATTGTGCCCAATGACAAGCAAACAAAGCGGGAAACCCGGAGTTTTGACATATTCAAATTTGAAAAAAATGGGTCCACAAGTTAAATATTTTTCATAGAAATTTAAAGATTGATTAGGAAAAACCAAACAACACAGGAAATTATTTAAATTATTTGATTTTTAACTACATGAACCCCACTTAAAATTCTTAAGAAACTAATCTAAAATGTACAATTATCGTAAAAACTAATTCATTTCGGAAATTCCTGCATCTCGGACATGTAAAATCTTAAATCCCATTATTGCTTGGTCTAGATATGTAGGCATAAGTAAAGATCAAAATATTGTTGGCCATTTTTGTAAACTATTTTAAGAGCAACAAAATGTCATAGGGAAGATTTTTCATATTCTTTTTGTTGTTGTTGATGTTATTTTGAATACAAATTTCCAAAAATAAATCGAACTTGTGTACGCTGAATTGCCTGCCGGTTCTGGTTAGGTGAGTCCTCACTTCGCGTCGTCCTCTTTTTTCAGTTAGTTCATACATTGGCATCATTCGCCATATAGCGGCGCAATGTACATAGTTTTCGTTCGAATCTCGGTGTCCAGTTTTAAAAACAGAAGATAATCAAAAATGTTTTTTATTTTTTCGAGGACCTGTTTTATTTGCGCACTGCTGAGCGTATTTACATATCTATGCGAGCGAACGAACGTCCACGACGACGACGAAACGTTGCAATCGAAGCATGAAGTGTAGGTAGACCGCCAGGTATTTCTAGATTGCCCGCCGAGAACAAGGTCAATTCTGATTACGGAGCACAAAGATACAGAAGAGCAAACAAGAAGCGGCTATATGTACATAGGTATGATGTATCTAAAAACTTCTACGCGAATCTCGCATCTCATCGTCCACGTCGGTCGCATCAGGTGTAACTTTTGGTTCTAAATTTCGATTGCACTAACGATGCAGTTTTATGTTGTTGTTGTTCTTGTGGAGAAATATATTTCGTTGTGATTTCGTTTCTTCTCCCCAAATGCCAAAAAACATAAAACGCCAATGCAAATTAGGTTTGTTATTTTATTTTTATTTTTGTTTGTATTTTTTAAACATTTTTATTTAGTTTTAGTTTATGCCTGAGCTTGGCAGTTTATTTATAGAATAATCTGTAGAAGATGAAGTGCCGTTGTCGTGTGCCTTTTAGCAGATAAGTAGGTAGGTTTGTGAGTGCGTCCAATTTTAGATTTAATTCGATTGCATTGGATTGGATTGGAGAGAGAAGATGGTGATGTTGAACTTAATTTTTGATTTTCCTTTTACATTTTATACTTTTAAGTTTTATTTAGTCTTCTTTTCTTGCTTTTAGTCCTAGATTGATCGAATTTAATTTAAATAGGAAGAAGTTTTATTGTTGGTTGAAAAAGAAACCGGTTGGTTTTGCTGAGTAAATACCAATCTTGCTGGGATTGGGTTGAGGTAGGATATTATTAGAGTTCTTATATTTAGATAGCCAGATTTTCGGAGCCGGAATTGGTTGAATCGAATGTAATCTTGAAAGCTAAGTAAGGAATTCTTATAATAATGAAACAGTTACGGAAATGTCTATATGTACTTTGACTATGTGGAAATAATTCGTACAATAAAATTCGTATAAAAATAAACTAGTCCTCGGAAAATGGAAGTTGTTAAACTGTAGTTCTACAAATAAATAAAATTTCAAGACTCTAAGAAATTCTTTGTTGTTAGATTTCTCTATAAGTTACATTACACTGAAGGACCTTAAGATTTGGCTACTTAATTGCTTCGTGGTTATAGAAGTCGACCTCGATCCCGAGCACGATGTCTTGATACAATTTGACACTTTTAAATAAAGTGCCTTCTGACTGAAAAAGCCAACACACTAAGGGTTAGGGATCTAAGGGTCTTCCCTACTCGTTTAACCATTTGGAGCTAAATATGAAGTGTTTAACGTAGTAAATGTCGAAATTTATCACTGAGAATATTGTATACAAAGTTTCCTTAGTAGAGTCTTCGTTATTGCAATGGCTCTAAGACGAAAAGCAAGCCTACCTTTTAAGCAGTGACTAGTTAGGACATCTATAATGGGACTAATGTGCAATCTACCAAGGGTGATAAGTAGCTTTGAGTCTCAATACCTATTTAGTCCTTGAAGCTCCACTTTCGGAGAATAAGGCCTTCACTACTCCTACGTTCCTTCGTGTACGATTTTTGGAAATATACTTCAGCTCTCTCCAATTTTTTCCTTGCATCGCTTGGCCTGCAATGATGCATCCATAGCCTTTTCGAAAGGTATGGCGTTGTCTGTCATCTTCATATAGTGGGTTAGATGGGTTGGTGACCCGTTTCGGAGATAGGGGCCAGTTATAGCTATCATTGAAATCGAATCGGACAAATTTTTGAATCGAAATTTTACGGTGTTTCTCTTTGATTAGAAATAAAAATTATATACTGTTCGATCGGAAATCACACACATGCATTTATTTTTTTTAAAAATGTATTTCTCTATTTTCTGGACGGAAATTAATTTTTCTGAACAGCTGATACTTTTATGTTCAATAGTGAAACGAATCGTTCCAATGATTTGTGTTCCAATTTCACACAATTCCAATGACAGATTTCTGTCAGTAAAAATTTGTCGATGGATTTCAATCAGGAAATTATTTTCAATGACAGAAATTTTCAATGATAGCTATAAACGACCTGCCAAAGAAATTCCAATGTTTGTTTTCAATGATGAAAACCAATTATAGCTATAACTAGCGCCATGCGGCTGGGCCCAGAAAATCCTGAATATGTCGTCTTTTTTTGTGACTTTCCAAGTGCTGCACCCATAAGGTTGTAGCTTGGTCTTAAAGCTTAAAGGGTTGTTTCTAAATACTTTGGGCAGCATTTCGAATGCAGTCTTTGCTTTTATGATACGGCTGTTTACGTCAAAACCGGTTCCGACACCCTTAGAGACAATACTCCCAAGATATTGAAAACCTTGTACCATCTCTACCGGTTGTCTAAAAATACATTTACTTGGATTTATGAAAAAGCTCCAAGGCTTATCCTTTAAGTTGATCTTTGCCGAGTTAATCTTTAGCCCCATCTTATGGGAGAGTAAACATACATCGTCCGCTTAGTCCAGATGTTTGAGACGAGATTGCAGAGTCTATTGAATTCCCCCATTTCTATTCGACAAAGCTGCTTGCAGAACGTTACTTTTTACCAAGAGAAAGAGTATTGGAGAGAGTATACAGCCTTGTCTAACTCCATTTTAAATTTCAATTTCCTCTGACCACCTTACTTTATGCTAAACGTGACATTTGGATCCATCACATGTAGCCTTGATAATAGCAATCACTTTTTTCGCAAGGTGTTAATGTGGTCCTCACCGGGGAATCCTGCTTTTTTAGCGTCGAGTGTGTCTACTGCTGGAGGAATGCATATTCTTCCCCAGTTTTGCATTGCGTGAGATCTCCTTCTATTTGAGAGCCTGATAATCCACTCTTCAGGAATGCTCTCTTAGTAAGTGGGTGAGCTCCCTCGATTTTGTTGGGTCTATACGAAAGAGCTCTGCAGCAATACTATCAAGTCACACCGCTTTGTTGCACTTCAGTATTTTGATGGCGGTAATGATTTCTTCTTTTCTGGGGGGGTAACGTAGCAACAAGTGTCATGGTGTCATGCTTAAGGAAAGCTATGACTTAGCAAAGGGTATACTTTAAATTGATTGCTTAACAAAGGTAGAGCAGTTCTATTTTTGGCAACTTTGTCAGCTTTACAGTCTATGACCCGGCAGAAAACAATGGAACTGTTTTTGCATATCTTCAAGAGACGATCGACTATAGAAGACTCTTTGTGAGTTTAAAAAAAAGAACAGAACATTATTGTCTAAGTAGATACGTACATATATTGGTTGTCGTTGCTTAGCTTAAGTTTGAACTTTCTATGGGATGATAAACTTTCTATGATGTTAAATTTATTAAGAAGATGGTGAAAACACTCTACAAAGTTTGATAGCGTTTTAACGGAGATACTATCGGAGTATGTTTATTTTTTTTTTAAACGAGATTAAACTTTCAGATTGATATGTTGTCATTTGTCGAATGAGTTCCGTTTAAGTCTTAAAATCCATGTAGATACTTAATTATAGTTTTGCATGCAGTCAGCGTCATTAATCTGACTTTAAACTTGGAAAATGTCTCTCATTCTATAACAAGCTCAAACATTAAATGTCAAACACGTCATGTACAGCATGATGTATGGAACTTAAAATTATTATCTGCCCCATATTCTCGTAAGCCGTCGTCGTCGTTCGGTCGGTCGTCGTCTTAACATCTTCAATGCACTTATACGCTATTAAGATTAAGTATCCACTTAAAACAAATTCTCCAATGTAACATTGCTCTTAAATTTCTGCCTGTACTTGTAATCATATCACAGAAAATATTATAGGCACTTCAATGGTATGTAGCTAAGCCATGTTAAGATGACATCATATAAAGATACATCACATCATCAGATTAAATTAAAAGACATTTTTTCGCTTTCATTTTATAGAAATTTAAATAAAATAGAAGACAAAAAAAGAATCTCTATAATAATGTTGACAATAAATAATAAAGATTGCCGCCAAAGATTCCTGTTTTCAATTAGAAAATAAATATAAGGAATACAAAAAACAAAATCAAAAACATATAATTCCTTTCAATTAGAAAACCAGATTCCAACTAAACTAAGACAACAACAACAACAAAGATAGAAAATCAACTCATAACCCAGGACAGGATGGACGGACCATGCCATAGCTATGCCATGCCATGGTTTGTGGCGCCTAACCGTTTGAGTTGAAGTAAAGTTTTGAGCGTGAAAACAGGAATTCTTTGTGGGTCACCATCATCATAATCATCATCATTACCAGAAGAAGAAATTCCAATGCGGAAAACCATGCCAATTGCAGTGAAATTCATTTATGTTGTCTTAATTAACCAATGAAGTGAATATTGGTCAATTAATCTAAACAAGGATTGTAGTCCATAAATTATATAAAACTAAACTATTTCATCTATATTTTTGTAATTGCTGTAGTGAGGAGATTATCTTGTAAAAAGGAAAGAGTGCATAATGATTAAAGTCACCATTTAAGAAGATCAAGTGACTTTTGAAGTAGTTCAAGAAGACTAAAATTATTCAATATTTGACAAATAGGACTAAATCATATGAATCTTGTGGGAAGTACTTGCATTTAGTGGATATAAAGATCTTGAGAACAATGTCAAGGATAGTTAAGGGAATTTCGTGATAGGAATGACAAAACACTTGGAAATCCTTAAAAATTATTATATTCCAGACCAATCAGGTGTAGAATCTAAAGGGTGTTTTTTAGGCGTGTGGTTTTGGAGAAGAAATAAAAACGCATATAGTTCAATATTATAGCCAAGAATTTTGATTTTTAATAAATATAAGGGTTTACCTTTATGTTTCAAAAATGATTTCGTGTGAGTGGCCGCCTCGACTGGCTCGAATAAATTCTAGCGGAGAAGCCTAATTTTCGATAACTTTTTTCAACAATCTTTACATTTATTTCTTTGAAGGATGAGAATAAAGTTTCTGATGCTTGTGTTTAGCATTTAAAAAGATACACCCATTTTTGTTTGCAGGTTCAGACTCTGCTCTTAACTTAAAAAGAAAAACGACTTATGAACTGGCAAACCAATCTGACCATAAATTAAGTGACAGCTGTCAAAAAGACCAACTCAGAAAATAGGCATTGCCAGATTGAAAAAAATGTGTGTGTGTTACGGCTTTTTTAGTAAATTAAAATATAGAACGTTATGTCATTTAAGTAAATGCCTCACAGTAGCGTATTCTGCCATCCCAATATTTAAAGACACTGTTGATGCTTAAGAATTGTAGCTCACGGATTGCTTAGATGATTTTTGCTCTAAGTGCTTGAATCGTGTCTGAATTGTAGGCATAAAACCTGCTTCACTGTTTCCTAGAAAAAAAAAAGTCCAAAAGGATCAAATCGCGACTTGGAGGCTGCAAAAATTGATTGGTGCATGTGCTGTGAGATATAGAAGTCAAGCTGCTTGAACGAGAGGTAAACAAATGTAGAGTAACATTTGAAAACTGTTCCTAGCTATCCAATGATGCCACCACTCCACATTCCACACCAAATGGTCACAATTCTATGGATGAATTGGCTCCTCGACACTGAAGAGTGGGTTTAAAAGCCTCAGATTCGACATTGTTGTCGATATCGTGAACTGCCAAGTGATAGCGAAGTAGATGGTCGTGCACCTTCAATTGCTGAGTCACTTGGAACTTGTTAGAAAATTGTCCGACATCTTTTTGCAGAATTCTCTTCAGACTAATTTGGAAAAATTTTTGAATCGATATTTGACGGTGTTTCCCTTTGATTAGAAATGAAAATCATATATTGATCGATCAGAAATCACACAAATTTTTTTTGAGAAAAAAAGTTTAGTTGCGCATTTATTGTTAAAAATGCATTTTTCTATTTTCCGGACGGAAAAACAGCTGATACTTTTATGTTCAAAACTGAAATGAATCATTCCACTGATTTGTGTTCCAATTTTACAAAGTTCCAATGACAGATTTATGTCAGTAAAAATGTTTCGGTGGTTTTCTATCAGGAATTTTTTTTGAATAACAGAAATTTTTAAGGATAGCTATAAACGACCTGTCAAAAAAATTCCATTGTTTGTTTTCAATGATGAAAACCAATTGAAATTGTTTTTTAGAAGTTTCTTAGCAGTTAGTACGGCATTCACCGTTTCTACCCTGAGCGATTTTTTTTTTATCTTTTATAAGGCTAACATCTGAAAATTTTCTTTCTGCTGTTGCGCTACTATGGGGCAAACTGATTAATGAACCGACGAATTTTTTAATCAGGGGAAACATTAAATCATTATTTGCGTGTTTTATTTGAAATATTTCGCTATCGCAATCTGGAAAGAATGGAACGAACATTTGGAATGGAAATAGAACACAACAGAGATGTTAGTAGGTAAATGCAATCACAGATGTGCAAGTTTTGGAATTATATTTTAAACTTTGGTTTTTATTGTAAACCAAATAAAAATTTCTTTTGCGTTTTGTTTTGGGGAGTAGTTTTCGTCTGTGGGTAGAAGAGTAGCAGTTGACTCTCAAAAGGAGTAAAATACTACTATAGTAGCAAAAACGACAGCAGTGTTACGATCTATGGCAAGTTAATAAGTGTGTTCAGTGACGCTGTGGTGCGCTGTTCTAGACAGAAAAGTACAGCTTTTTGCTGTTCATTGAGGTTTTTTCTGTGCTGAACTGTTCTATTTTCCTGTTCATTGACAAACCTAGAACAGTTTAGAACAGGATTTTCTGTTCTTGCTTTTGAGTCGGATCAGGTTAGAACAGACTCGTGAGAAATGTCAAAATCAAAGTTGTCATTTTTTTTGTTTACGTTTTGATTTGGCTGTGCTTTGTGTTTTTTTTTCTCGTGATTTAAAAAAATTAAAATAAAGTTATTTTGCTAATTTGTTTAATTTAATAATTATAAAATAAATTGAAAAAAAAAAAATATATTTTTCACAGTAAAAACACAAAAAATGAAAAAAATAAGCGAGAAACGAAAAATTCACACAATTTGCAATTTGTTTTTTTTTTTTTTTTTTGACAACTGACGTTTAACTTACTGTTCTAACTTTATCTGACGTTTCTCACAAAACTGTGCTGCCCTGTGCTGTTCTGATCTAGACAAAACCTCGCTGAACACAACTAATGTTTTTGTAAATGGAGTCTAACACTCTCGGCAGTAATGTTGTAGTCACAGACTCACAGCATTCAGTTTAGAAATAAATTTTCAATTTTTCCCAACGCTGTTATTCGAGCGTAAAGCGACTTATTACGTTCGGCGGAGGTACTTTCAATCAAGATTTCTATTGGAAAACAGCCTCGTTGAGTCAAAATAACCTACGATTTAAAAGATGGCTTACCCAGTATAGCTACGTCTTAGTATTTATGTTTATGCATAGTGCGGGAAGGTTATACCTGGCATAGTTGGGATGCAAATTAAACAAATTTTAGATGAGTACGACTTAAAACTAATGAAATGGCCTAGATTAGATTTTGCGACGAAGTTTTTCTTGGCCTACTAAATGCCCAAAGGCTTCTAATAAAAAATAAGTTGAATTCACCGTATCCCAGGATAGTATTATTGCAAAATTTTATAAAACTATCATTTGCTGCTAAAGGGATTGGTTAGAAGCATGATTGTACATCCATACATGGCTTAAAATTTGGCCCACAGCTTTGTTGGCAAGGTCCGCTGGAAACTAGACTCCTGTGTACTTCTACTCTCCTCAGCAAAATCGCCTCATAACTTCAAACCGACTTCTTCCTTGAAAGTTCTCCTTCCATAATCTCTTGACTCAGGATTGGAAAGTTTAAATTCCTTTTTTGTCACAAATGTTTGTGCCACACACACACATTATGGCTTCAAATCCTGCAGCTTATGAAATTAGTTATCCGCATATAAGTTCTAAAACAAATGAAACAAAAACTTGGTATTTATTTTAAACAAAAACTAAACTATGTATCTCTAAACTAACAGCTTTTACATAATATACACAGTTCCCTGCAATTAAACTACATCCATTTATCTTCAGCATCAGCCACTGTGTGTCATATTGCGACCATTATATTCTAAGAATGAAAGTTTTGTAGGTATACATTTGTAGCTCTAGCTCTATGGATAGGTACATCATATTCATATACTTATAGGAATGTACATCAAAGTTGATACTTTCAATGCAAATCGGCTAAAAGTTCCCGCGCTCCATTAATCCACCGCAACGCAAAACAATTGACCGCAACGGCAGCAGAAGCAGCGCAAAGAGCGCGAAACCGCGCACTCAACAGAAGGGCATCATATATAAGTACGAGTATATTGGGTGGGTTTGAGGTATTGGAGGGAGGATGGATGGATGGTGGAGGTTTCAAGAGGAGTACAGAGTAAATCATCATATAATATCTTTTTGTCTTTAATACGAAATTCCCGCTCTCGAAACTATTATTTTCTCATTATTGCCAAATAAACGCTCCAATGGTCGTCGGGTAGGTAAGGTTGGTATTTTTTTTTGTTTTTGTATTTAAAGGCTCGAATGGATGATGTGGATATATGGACATATATGTAGCTACACACTTGGGGATTATTCTGCATTAAGTATGAAATAGTGAGCTGCATTCGCTTCGCGGAACGAGAAACACTTTTTGCAGTTTTTTGTGTCAATTTATTGCCACAGTTACCAAAGAGGGACCGGCTGATGCTGACGCTGATGCTGAGTCTGGTTCTGGTTGTGCTTGGGCATGGAGCTTCCCATCATCATCATCGCATCGTGAACAAACGAACGAACGTTGTATGTACTACGAGCCCTGCTCTGTTCATGGGTTTTTGGAATTGGATGAGATATCTTTTGTCGAAAACAACGACGACGACGACTACTATGTGTGTTGTGGTGATGATGTCGACTACGACTACGACGACGACGTTGACTACAACAACATAAACGAGAACTGGAATCGAGAAAGAGTATAGGGCTTGGTATCTGGTTAGGATGTCATATATCTTGTTGTTTCGACGTCGACCGACGCGACGTCACGACCAAAAACAACGACGAACGGTGCGATGCGACCCGGCCGGCGCGGCACAACGGCTAGAGAAATTGCGGTACACCACCATACTCGTATATAAACCATTAAAAGCTGTCGAAATGGCAGCCTAAGTAGGTAGGCGTTGTTTTATATCGCAATGCGTGTTGGGAGGGAGGCTTTATATGCGAGCCTTCCATTATATTCTATGGGTTTGGATGTTAAATGTGTGTTTTTTTTTCCTGCACGTACAAAGGTACCTCTGCCTTTTGTTGAGGGAGAAATTGAATGGGATTTAAAAAGTCATCACATGTGATTGAATGTGAAAACGAGATATTAAACCCCCAAATAAGGGAATTGCGTTCAGTGTAAAACGTTTTAAAGTTTACATGATTGAGAATAAAGAGGATATAGGAAGGGTAATTTTCGAATTTAAAAAAAAAAAAAATATGGCATACTTGTACCGTAAATAAATTGTTTAAGGTTTTCTATTCTTACTTAGATTGCCCACGAAACATTGACTTTTTCTGGATGTTATGGCCTCTTTTCAATTACTTGAGGATTCTTAGAACCCCAAATACGACAATTTTGTTTATTTACATACCCACCGATGAGAAATATACTTCGTCGCTGAAGAAAATTTTGTTCGAAAAATCGCCGTCCACCGCCTGCCTGTTGTTCAAGCACCCATTCGACGTATCTACGACGTTTTGAATAGCTGACCATTCAAAACGTCGTTGTTGATCGAAATTTATTTTTCTATTTTCTAGAAGAAAATTAATTTTCCTAAACAGCTGTTTCTTGCATGTCCAAGAGTGAAACGAATCGTTCCAGTGATTTGTGTTTCAATTTCATACAATTCCAATGACGTATTTCTGTCAGAAAAAAATGTACGGTGGATTTAAATGAGAACATTTTTTTTCGATGACAGAAATTTCCAATGATCGCTATAACAACCTGTCAAAATATTTCAATGATGAAAACCAATGATAGCTTTAACCGGCCTCTAAATTTTCCCAAAAGCTCAAATGTTTCCACGAATTTCAATATTTTCAATACATTGGGTAGGTTCAGACGACATAAGGCACTTGAAAGTAAGGCAAGTTTCTAATATCTGATTGGCCAGCTGTCAAAAAATTACCTTCCAATTAAGGCAACTTTAATGGAAAGTTGACTGGAAAGTTAGTCAAGAAAAATATAACCTAAGGGGCCGGTTATAGCTATCAGTAAAATTTAAAACAGGAGGAATCTGAAATGTTTTACTGATGAGCGTTTATAGCAATCAGTAAATTTACGTCATTAAATGTCACTTTGAGACTTCGCGCCTCAGACAATTTTTTTACTGTTGCTTTCATCAGTAAAATTTTTAATGATGTAATCGGAAAATTAAAAAATTGGAACACTAACAGTAAAACGAAATGGAATTTTTTTTCGCTTTTGGCAGTCAGCTGTTCAGTAAAATGAAATTTCATCATTAAAAAAATTTAAATTGATTTAAAAATTGAAAAAAACTTTAAATGCATTGTTTCTTTAAAAAAAAAAATATATGAACATAGGATTCATCTTATTGCATCAATCTTTTGCTAGAAATAAATCTGTAACATGTTCAAAAACTAAAAACAAAAATTTTACTGATGGATTTTACTGATAGCTATAACTTAACTATCAAATGAAGTATACTTCTGTCAAAATGACAGTTGATTATGTTTTTTCATTCAAGTGAAAGCTGAACTTTATTACTCTATATTTTATTAATTTTCTACACAACTCCATTTAATATTTTTTTGTAAAATGGTTCCTTGTCAATTTGAAGAAGAAATAAGTAATATTTTTTTAACAATACAAAATACAAATCGTGATGGACTTGTAGCTTGCCTGAAAGGAGTGTTTTGTAGACAATAATGTTTTTGATAGGTTTTGCACTATGAATTTCAGGAAGAGGTTTGTTAAGTAAAGTTCTGAATTTGAAATTCATGACACTTGAGAAACTAACTAGTTGCCTTGGTCAAAATATACGTTCAAAGAATGAAGTTGACTGCAAATAAAGTCCCTTATGTTGTCTGAACCGCCCAATTACTAAAAAGCATATCCTCCGATTTCTTATGAATGACGACATTTTTACTTGTCACATGTCAAAAAATTATAGCTCCAAAACTGACAGCTGCTCAAATAACAGGCTATTCCAAACAAAAATTCTTTATGAAAAAGCTTATATCAAAATCCATTAAAAAAGTTTTTCTAGTTAACATTCTTGATTTCGTGTTAATGTTTGTTCGTTCACTGACAAAGACTTGACTTTTTCCTAGTGCTTTTGTCCAATTATTTTAATTAAACTGAGCTTTTTAACTAGAAACCTTAATTAGCATTTGTGTATAAAATACTTTTTATCTATATAATTCTCCGAAAAAGACTCGAAATTACTATGAAATGCATCATCCAAACTTTTCGTGTACTCTTTCAAAAAAAAAAAAGACATCAATAAAATTGTGTCAATTTTGTTCAACCCGTTTTCACTATGAGATTTTTAATTGCAATATGTAGATATGTATGTACGTACATATGTATAATGTTGTCATTCAAAGTGAATCGATTTTGGTTTGGTTTTTTGACCTTTGTTGATGTCATCCGGATGAGTGGCACAGAAATACAAAAATCATTCCCACAAACAAAAATGAAAAATATCTATAAACAAATTGGATTTTTATTTACGTCAATAATTTTTACATTTAAATTATTTATCTATGTATGTATTTAAAAATGTGTAAAATAAACCGGAAAAAAAAATGTAATTAAAAGTTTAAAATTAAAAATTTAGATCCTCATTGTCATTGTTAAAATTCAAATAGAAATGTGTCTACTTTCTATAGACTTGTTTGATTTCACATTTCAAAACATTTGTTTGTTACTCTTATTTAAATATTGTTGTTTTATTAAATCCTGAATTACATTTATAAAGCATAACCAAGGACACACATATGCATAGGGTTTTTCAATAAAAGTTTTCATTTTGAATGAAAGACAATTTGGGTAAATGTCATTTTTGAAGCTGCCATCTTTTAACATTTGACAACAAAAAAACGCCATTACTAAAAATGAGAAAATACACGCTTTACTAACGCATTGTAATTGTTAAAATTCACAATTAAGTAGTGAGCATTTTGAATATTCAGTTCCTAAAAGTTGCATTCTTTAAGGTTTCCATGACACTGACATGACTTATATGACATATGTCACATATGACATACCATTTGAATTACCTGGAAGTACGAGTATGAACAGTTTTAGCATTCTGGGAAATTTCTGATAAAAAACCTTTATTTATCTAAATAAAATTATGGCTATGACTAAAAGCACAAAGACTCTTGTTTAATTTTCGATTTAGATACATATTAATATTTTAAATTGAGATTTCTATAAATTTTGAATTTCCCATTATTATTATTATAATTTTTTGTTTTTGTATTTTTAAATTGGAAATTAAACCACACGTGGACAACAATTTTGGTTAATTCAAACGAGAGTATAGATTAGATGATAGTGTTACGAGCTTTATAATACCACTTTAGCTCAAATTAATTGAAATCCGATTAGTTGATGAGCTTTGTGTGTACTTTTGTGTACATAGATAGATTGGTGGTTTGGTTATATGTTATTTTAATATAGGCATACATTCTTTTTTAAATTTCATATAATTTGTATTTAGTTTTGGCAAAGTGATAGAAACATTATTGTGGCCTATGGCCACATTTGAAATTGGATTAAAATCCATTGCACATATATTTACGAAAATATATATGCAAAACGAGAAAGAACAATCTGTTTGCACGATTGATGGCCTTAGTTTACGTTTTCTATACCTCATGAATATTTTATATGTTTGATGTGCCAAAACAAATATTTATATATTGACAACATAGACGGATAGCAACAAAAATATATACATACATATGTATATACCCAATTAAATGAGATAGAAAACTAAATAAATTTTAGAAAATTATTGGTTGATTTTAAATTAGAACCATCGATTTCAAACAAAATCCTATTACTTCATTATTAAATGAGTGTGGTGCTGTGGTGTGGCGCTGCAGCCAGTGCAGCGGCTGGCCAACAGCAGCGGCGGCGTGTGAGCATTTGTGTCCAATATGTGGCTGGGATTAATTCATCTGCGAAATTGTTTTTATAGATTTAGGGATTGATAAGGAATTTAAATAAACATACATGTTTACGTTAAGCGGAGACCTGGATAATACTAAAATACATATTTCCGGATTTTAGAACTTGAATTTCATTTCGGGTATTGGAGCTTTTAAAAATCAAGTTTAAATATTTGTCAAGTATTTGGGTGCAAGTGCTTTGTAAAGGTTGTGTTTTAAGACCTGTGGCTTTCAAGAAGAAATAAAAAGCATATAATTTAACGTTATTGACACAAATGTAATGACATACAACACTCAACCATTCCTTTGTGCGAGTACTGTTGTCAGGTATGGAAAGGACCTACAGTTTTAAGCCGAATCCGAACGGATTCTCTTGGGGATTTGTCAATTCCTCGCAAGAGGCAGTACCCGGGAAAAAAAAACTTAAACACAGTCAGGGATTGAACCCTAGACCTCTGGCATGAAATTCCAACGCACTAACCATCGTGCCACAGGTACTCGAAGGGTTTGAAATTATGTTTTAAAAATGATTTCGGGCAAGTGGCCGTCGCGCCTGGTTCGAATAAATTCGAGGGCCAATTTTCCACTACTTTTTGAAGCGATTGGGTATTAACGCGCCGAATATTCTATTTCAAGGCGTCAAACGTCTCGGGCTTATCTGCGTAGACAAGTGACTTCAAATAACCCCACAACAAAAGACCACCGGTGTTAAATCGCACGATCTGGGAAGCCACGCAACAGGTCCACGAAGCGAAATAATAAAATTTCCTTCAATTAATTGATTTATTCGTTGGCTGTATGAAACCGAACCAATATTTTGGTACATTATAAATTTGCACCATTTCGTTTCCAGTTTATTCCTTATGAAACCAAACAAAGTATCAATCAAGTGACAGCTGTCAAACTGATTAACTTCGAAAAAAAGTATTGCCAGATTGAAAACCACATACATACATCTAAAAACTAGGTTTAATAAAGTACGTAAAGGGTAATTTTTTGAAAGCTATAGGAAAGTTTTTCAAAAAAAAACAACATATAATTCAGAAAAATGCATGAAATCTTTATTTAAATCGTTAGTACTGTCCATATGACATAATGTTGAAGATTATTTCATGCAAATGTTGACCTTGACTGCGCCTCAAATGGTCCATCCGCTTAGTTCAATTTTGGCATACTCTTTCGAACATTTCGGCCGGTATCTCACGAATAAATGCTTCAATGTTGTCTTCCAATGCGTCAATTGAAGCGGGCTTGTCTGTATCGACATAAGCTTTAACATAGCCCCTCAAAAAATAGTCTAAAGGGGTTAAATCGCACGATCTAGGCGGCCAATTGACCGGTCCCGAACGATAAATAAAATGTTCCCCGAACTCGCCTCTCAATAAGTCCATTGTTGCGCGTGCTGTGTGGCATGTGGCACCGTCTTCTTGAAACCACATGTCATGTAAGTCAAGTTCTTGCATTTTGGGCAAAAAAAAATGTTGGATATCACCTCACGGTAGCGCTCACCATTCGGTCCAATGATGCCACCAGCCCATAAACCGCACCAAACTGTGACATTTTCTGGATGCATTGGTAGCTCTTGCAATGCTGCTGGCTGATATTCACTCCAAAATACAATTCTGCTTATTTACGTACCCATTGAGCTAAAAATGAGCTTCGTCGCTCGCTGGAAGATCCGCGCGATGAACTTTCTTAACAGAGCACGCATTTTGATAATAAAATTCAATCATTTGCTAGCGTTGTTCGTTTGTAAGACGATTCATGGTTAAATTATAGACCAAACTGAAGATATTTGACAGTGAAACAAAACACGAAACGTGCGTCAGCTTTTTAAACCAGTGTTGCCAAATAGATAATAGCTAAAAAATCACCCTTTATAAATCAAGTGAAAAAAGTATTGCCGGATTGAAAACCACATGCATCTTAAAACACACAGCCTTATTAAGTACCTAAGTACTCCAAGTACAGGTTTGTTCATCTAGTGGTTACTTTTTCAATCAAAGGTTATTTTGACATTGAGAGTTGTTTTCCGCTGAAAATGAAAAAATCAGATAGAACGTTAGTATCACAGCTTTTTGGAAAGTCATGAGCCGCTATACACTTGAACAAAGTTGGAAAATATTGAAAACTTGTTTTTAAAGTAAGTGCAAAGAGAGAATTTTTAAAAAGTAGTTTGGGTCAAATAGAAGCACGCAAGGCCCCGGCTATACGGTTGTTTGTGCCGGTATTGTATTGGCCAACACTGATGATTCCCGTGATAATAATGGAGCTGCTATAACCTAGAGTGTGAGATTCAATTTACAAAGAAAGGAGAATCCTATTCGTTAAGATCTCTGATAATTTGCTTACACGGTCCAATTATCTCAGCAACTGAAAACACACGGGCTTCGTTATCGGTCGGTAGTCTTCGGCTACAGATCCTGATGAATTGGACAAAGATTTTGGGTGAAATATTATTTTTTCTGCGGATCCGCTTTTTCATCTCGGTGGTTATTGAAACAAACAAATTGCATCTAGAGCTTGGGAAATTCTCACGTTTATATCCACACAATTCAGAGCGAATAACAGCTTGGTGCGAATTTTGTAGTGATGGCATCATTGGAAAAAAATCTTCCAAAATGAGAGTTGAAACGAAGTTTTGGTCAAAGGTGATAGGCGGTATGTTAACTGCCACGTTTACCGTCTTTTTTTTTTTACTGAAGATATCGATTTGGCGCGGTATGCGACACCGCACATGCCAAAATCGCTCTTTTATGCACCAAATTACCAAACCGTAATATTATCCATCTTGGCGATGCCAATTTCGTCTCGGAGTTGGAATTTAAATCATCTGGACTTTAGCATGGGAATCGAAAAGAATCGATGATATGCCACTGATCCGGAAACGATTCAAACAATCCGTGAGCTACAGCCCTAATCCATCAACATGGTCTTGAAAATTTGGAGTTACAGAATGTCCTTCTGCTAAGCTAGGAAACAACTAATTAAACAACGTTGTGTTTCATAATCAGGGGAAATGTTTGCTCTTACAAATAAAGCCATTATTTATATAATTTGTTTGAATGTTTTTCGTTTTATTCCAATTTTAAAAAGGAACTTGTATTTTGTCCACATTTTATCAGGTACTTAAGCACTTCAAATAGTTCAACAGTACCTACTTTCGGGAAAATTTCAATTTAAAAATATTTTTTTGTATCAGCAAAAAGTTTTGGCCAACTATTGAAATACTTAAACGAGCAAATATTGTGCTAAAGAAAAATAAGGAAAATTATTTCTGTCTCTTTGCTTCACTGAAAACTTAACAAGTTCAAGTTTACTTCATTCTTATTAAAAATGTTCTTTGCTTATAATTTTTATTAATTTTCTTAAAAAAATTTCGCCCTCCTCCGAAATGTTTCATTTGCATTTCTCCTATAAGTGACTTTATTGTCATCAATAAAACAACAATATTGTTTGTTAGAATAACCAAATTTTAATTTCAAGCAAAACTTGATTAATTAATTTTGTATCATCACATTCCATTTCTATTATATTTTGGTACATTTTCATTAAACTCAATTGCATTTGCTTTCACTCGAGACGACTACGATGACGAAACTTATAGTATCCGACCAAACAAAGCAATAAGGCATTTCAAGAAGACTCAAGAATCACACACTAAAGAGATACAAACTTTGTTATGAGAATCTGCACTGTATAAATTCCGCATCAGAATTTAGTGAACATCCACTCTGTTTCTTCAAATACAAAACTATACAGCATCATTGGGATATGTCATCTGGTAAACCTCTGGCGTATCCTTTTTGGAAGCCAAGTAATTAAATGTGAGTGCTGGGCTACCACATTTATTCGTACGTATTCGTATCAGGGTTGCCATGTCTTAAATTAGTTAAAAAGCACAATTTAAATGTATTTTTAGCCCATTGTAAGCAAAAAAGTTGCCCAGAAATTAGAAATAGTAGCCCAAAAATTAGTAGCGCAAAAAGTAGTCCAATATAGTATAGTTATTATTTATCTGTTCGAAAAAAAATCACCCTATCAATTCTATCATAATTGAGCTATTTATAGCTATTAGACTGTCATATTGAAATTACTGTCAGGAATTTAGCCCAATTTCCGATAAATGGCTCAATATGGCAAGCCTGATTCGTACATCTGCGAGCAATTCACACCTGAGTTACGAGTATATCCTTGCACTCGTAATATAAATCGGGTTTTGTACAAAATTGAAACACAGACAATATTATTTGTGTAGCATGTGTTATGTGGATTGCTTTTCCAAGGAATGACATATTGTCGAAGTCCTTTGTACTGAATGTACTTTATATGTGTACACAACCTTTCTATAAACCTATATACCTGTCTCTCTATACCTTTCGAACTAAAACTCTTCATATAAATACACATCACACTAAAAGACTTTCCTCTCGAGACCGAAAGATGGATCAATTGCTGATGTTATATTGACATTGTCGCGTGCAAATTCATTCGCAGTGTTTGCACTAAATTGTTACATTTAGGACAGACAAACACCAGACGACACTCTTTTCTATAACATCAGTTCCAGAGCAAGACCAAATACGAAATATCCATGTACAAAGTTTTGTCAATAAACTATTTTCCAAAAGATGTCTTTGAGGGCATCTGGAGGATTTAGTTGACAGACTTATGGGTAAGTTTTTAGCTTTGTATGTATCAAAGAGGAACTTTTTGAGTTTCATTTTCTAATGGTTTTACTGTTATAAACTACATTAGGTACATACCTTTAGTGTGTCTTTCTTGAAATTGTTGGACCATGTTGTTGTTGTTTTATGTTCATGTTTTGGATGGTTAATTGAAATTAATTGTATGTCATTTTCAGTCTAGGAAATACTTTTGTATTCATTTTTCTTTTTCAATGGCCAATGCAGATAAATGTCAGAAAAATTCGAGAAACATGGTTGCATAAGTTAATTTAAGAAGCAAGCATTTAAAAAGCTGTGTTTTGACATGGAGTTGTTTCTGGAATTTCAATAGAGAACTAATTTTGACTCCTGAAGAAAAAAAATTCAAGTTGTTCTTTTCTTTCTTCACCTCGACAGTTTTAACTTTGATGCTCTACCACATCTTACAATTCTTCCACAATTCGAAAAAATACTTTAAACAAGTCTGAGAAAGAAGGCGAATGCCACGCCTCTTAAGATGATTGATGATGTTAGTGATGTCTTATTCGTACAATCGTGAAACCTTTACATTCTGCAGAAACGTCATTGTCAGCCATTGTCCGATGACATTTAAAATTTTAAGGGTTGTGTAAGACATTTGACAGATGCTGGAAATTTGTTCATTTTAAGATTTAAAACATTTTCTGCGCGAACGCAAAACCGATTCCATTTTTTCGGTCTTCAACCGATTGTGGAGCAATGGCATAAAGACCTTAGCTTGTACGAAATTTAAAAAAGTCTTAAAGTGTTAGATCACAAGATCTTAATGGCCAATTGTGGTCAATTTTTTGATAAATATAACGGTCAGGAAGCTGTTGTTGCAAAACTGTGGCTCTAAAATGTTCACCATTTTTGAGAATTTTTAAACTTTCAATGCTTTGTTGAAGCGTGTATCTTTTAATTTTTAGAAAAGATTCCATGGTTTTTACTTGTCAAATGTCAAAAGATGACAGCTTTCAAAGTGACAGCTGTCCAAGTAGCGCACTGTTCAAAATGAAAGCTTTTAAGTTAGTAGCAGTCAGCAGATCATTAGCAGCTATTATCAGACAACTCAGAGATCTGAAAATATCACAAGATCTGACAATCCATGAAGCTATGATATTAGGTCCGTTCGCGTACCTTCCTAAAACAGTCCAATTTTACGAAATATTACGAAATTAAACCAAATCCTGTTCGCGTACTTAAAAATTTCGTAGTTTGTCGTAAAAGAGAGCGCTCACATGAGAGTAAAATATTTCCCCAACCTACGAATTTTAGCCCAAGAATTTTCTTTGGGCTGATTTGTGAAGATTGTCAAATTTGATAGAACTTGAAATAAATTAAATAAATTGTTCGCTTTTACTGTCACTTATAAAATTAAAAATTCTTTTCGCAAAGAACAGCAACAAGATTGCAATTTTCAAGTTTCAATTTAATCAAGTTTTTTCATTAAAAAAAAAAAACAGTGGACCAGCATGATGTTGATTGAAGTTCATGTTGTCTTAATTTATCCATTTAAAAAAAAATTAAAAAAATTCAAAACACGAAATGAAACGCTGATGTTTCAAAATTTATATTTTTTTTGACAGTCAAATTGTGGGAAAAATTTTTAGGTTTCCCGTTCGCTTACTTTTTTGTAGTTTTGTCTATTTGTAAGAGAATTTTACCCCCACTCTTTAAAATATCTCTTTTACGAATTTGAGTGCAGAAAGTACGCGAACGGACCTATTATTTAAAAGATTTTCCAATGAGAAGTCAACAAGTGGCTCAATCGGAGAAAATACGTTGCTTTAAATGGTCACAGCAGAGCCTGAACTGTCAAACAAAACATTGTGTTTCTTTTTTACCTCTGTACGTTCAGAGCTTCAAATGCGTGTTTCTTTTTTCGTTCTGAACATTTTCTAAACTCGTTCAGAGTGAGATCTTTGAGTTCAGGATAAAATAACTGAGCAGACCGAGTTGAATGCTAAACACAAGCATCATAATCTTCATCCTCAATTTCTTCAAAAAATGAAATGAATTAAATGCTTGTTTGATTATAATTAATTTTTTCTATTTTATTTTAAGTTTTGAATCTTATTTCTTGCTTTTGTAGAAAAAAAATAAAAAAAATTGACAAACGTCAAATAGTGACAAATTAGTCTTGAGTTGTGTTTCAAAAATAATCCTGATCGCTGTTTAGAGGATGTTAAAAGCATGCTCGGACTCTCACCCGAACTCTGAAAGATGCCCAATTCTTGAGAAAGCCGTGGGATTGACTGATTTGAATCGTTTGCTGCGGACGCCTGAACGGCAGCGATATTTTTAACACTTCGACCAATCCATTGTTACGACCGAAAATTTGCTTTCAATGACTTCGAATTTCGGTAAAACATTTTTGCGGACGCTGCTCGTTTTTGTACGTACCTAATCATGATTATTTTGAGTTTACTCAATAAATTGACAATGACAGTTCGATGATTAGTGAAAGGGTGCGTTCACAAATTAAATTCAAATATGTCAAATCCCTATTAGAAAACGCGATAGCTTCAGTATTTCTGATGTTCTGTCACCCTATGATTCAATTGTGTTTGTCAAGACAATTTTTTAAGTTTTAGAAAGTTGTTGTTAAATTTACTTGTAAAAAATTGATTTTTAATACTGAATAAAACGAACGCAGCCCTTTGAATTAAAACAATCAAACATCCTATTTCACATATGCTAAAAGACTACATTTGCGTGTTAAGTTGAATGTTGTAACATACAACAAAACACACATTCCTAGACAACAATAACAACCTCGTATGTATGATTTTTTTTGTTTTGTATTCAAAAGTTCACTAACTTCAAACTTAATTGAAATAAAAAAAAATTACTTTCTTCTGTTAATTTGCGCGCATTCACTTTAAATTTCCTTCACACTTTCAAATCCATCAAGAGATGTCAGTATTATAAGCGATTTGATGAAGACAAGACAAAGTTGATGACTTTAAATGTATAGCTTTCATCTATACGGCTATTATTATTACTTGTTTATATATTTTTTACTTTATTGATTAATCCAGCAAGTCAGTGGTCTTCAAGGCTGTTTTTGTTGTCTTTTTGCTTTTCTTTTTTTGTTTCTTACCCATCTGACATAAACGTCTTATGTTAAACAACTTTCTCAATTAATTTTACCGTAATCCTCCATTGTTAACAAGTTTCAAGCATAACATCCCTGTTTTTACAAATTTTTGTGTTTTGTGGTTGTCAGTAATAACTTTTTAGTTATCTAATAGAAAACATCATTCAATTGACAGTTAAGTTGGGTTAATCTTCTGTCATTTCTACATTTGGACATTTAATTTCTCATGGCTGTCGCGCGCCGCCGCCGCCGGCCGGAATCAAGTGACAGGGGTCATCCAAGTTAAAATGGATTATGTAATTTTTCGTGAGTAGTATATTCCATTTCGACTGTTGAATTAGATTTTTGCTATGTGAAATGTCTTACATCCGTCATTTTGTTTTTGTATTTCCCGTTAAACGAAAAACAATTTTATGTCATTTCAAAAAAAAAAAGAAGAACAAGACAAACAACATTTTAATGACACATTTCTGGTTGTGTCAGAAACATTTAAAAACACAACATCGCATATGGTTCTTTTGCGAGCATAAGTTTCCCGCTTTACACGCTTCCAGCTATAAGTCCCTGCGGCAATGTTTTCACCTCCAACAACATGGCCGACCGACGCACGACGCGACGACCACGATGATGGCCGAATTGAGGGTAATAGCAATAGAAACAGGTAATTAAACTGGAAGTGGTTTGGAATAAATGATATGGTTATGGTGAGTGCTGAGAAAAACCACCAATTGCGGTGCGGTACATTTAATTTACTCAACAATCGTGACGGCCAGTGACATGCTCCGTGTAAATCGAATAAAATACCAACCATCATCGACGGCGGCGCACGCAAGAACTAGAAATCAAAACGAAAAGTGCTCCATGATGCTGATGTCAGATGTGTGTCCTGATTTACAAATGTTATATGGAAAATCATTGGCATTACTCTTGACGACGACGCACGGCAAAGACGACGCTACGCGACCAGCTGAGTGCGTTGTTGCGCTTGATACGTCACTTTTAAGAAGATAAAACAGGAAAAGACTATAACTCTCTGATCGATTTGCCAAGGTGCAACTTATTAGCTTTTCTCTCTCTTCCCAGATCAACATCTGGCCAATTGAAGACTCCGCATCATCATCGCATCAGATTGGATCGGATCGGATTTCTGGTTTAGATTGATTGTATGTAGAGTAAGTATGAATATGGATGGACCGTGCAGTGCAGTGCAGTGGAGCTTCAACTTGATGGTTGATGAGAGATGCCTGATTGACGGGGAAACCGTTTTAATAGCCGACAGGCAATCTGTCCGTATTGTGTCGATAGATTTGGATCGGACATTGATGCGAACGATGCTTGACGACTACGACGACGTTGACTTCAAACTACTACGACGACGACGATGATGATGATGATGAAGATAATGACGGTTGTGGCTTTGCATTGATAATTGACTACTACCAACTTGTATCTAAAGTAGACAGTCGACCCTCCCCAAATGGTATAAAGTTATACCTACTCGTAGATAGTTCTTCTATAGTGTTTCGAATGGAAACAACATCAGGGAGCTGCTGAAAAACAAGTGAACGAACTGAATTTTCTGGTTTATCTGTTGTTTCTTGTTTTTAATTTTTAATTTCTTTTGCTTCCTGGATTTGGAAGTACAAGTTATATAGTTATATAGGTACCTATCCTATAGATAGACTTGTTTGCGTGTCTAATGAAGGCAATTTGATGGACAATAATTGCATAAGATGAATATGCATTGTATAGTGCCATTGATAGGTTAACCAACCCAACAGTATATGGTTGCTTTTGTTGATGGAAGCTTAGCAGCACATTGTGGTGTGCAAGCGAGGCAGAATTTGACAGATTGATGGTTGGATAGGTAACTATAGCTGATGTTGATGCTGATATTCTGAAAACTGCATCCATCCATGTCCTAATAATCATCTTAAATTCAAAAGTTAACTAGTGACACACCTTTGATGGGTTAATTTTGGTTGGACAGATTGATATCACTTTTAACTGGTTTAGTGTCACTGTCAACGTTCAAAACCCTAAGCACTAAACATGGATAAAATAAGCTTTATGCATCAAAAATGTTGAGATCTTTATTAACGCTTTCTGCGTTTGAAGAAAGAGCCAAAAGAGAGATGTTTTAAATTTAAGAGAATCCGAAAGAATTTTATAATGATAAAAAGAGAGCAAGAGATCATACAAAAGAGAAAAGGAAACAGAAGGTTTCAGAAACTGTGCAAGACGAAGAAAGACAAAAGATTGGAAGAGCGAAAAGGACAGAGAGGAAAAATACAAAAAGAAAGAAGAAGGAAAAATAATAAAAGTATTTTGGAACAGTGTTGGGACCTCGCAGAAGCAAAATAGTGGTAGAAATGATGTCAAAAAGGTGGTAGAAAAGTGGTAGAAATTAAAACCCATTTTTATGTAGTAAATCTTATATTCAATAACTTATTAAAAAATACAAAAAATTAAATAAACAATAATTCAGTTCTTTCAGTTTCAAATATCACAATTCACAATAATTAAATTAGTTAGAAAAACTTAAAATTATTTTTTGCTATATAAACCGCCGGAAAATTTAAATTTTGAAGCATAATTCAGTAATGCTTCCGGAGGATTAAAATTCTGAAAATTTACTGAAATTTCCCTTCCAGCCAAAATGTTGTGAACGGTCGTAGTTTTTAATTTATTTCTTTTTTCATTTTTTATATTTTTTAAATCTGAAAATTTGCGTTCAGCAGCAGCGCTGCTATGCGGTAAGCAACAAAGCTCCAACATATAAGAAGATGTTTTCAAAAATTAAATTGTCCATTCCGTCTTTTAAGTTTTTTATCAAAAGCCATTGTGAAACAATGTCATCAGTTTTAAAAATTTGGAGTAATTGATTTTCTCCAATTAATTTTCTCCAATTAATTTTCTCCACTCATTATTAATTAACTCTAGTTCTGAGTTATTTATAGTTGGTGAAAAATGTTTCGTGAGACCTAAAACTGATGGCATTGTTTGAAATATTTGAAAAACTTTAGTTCATCGTTTGAAAGGTTAAACCTTTCTCCAATTTGAATATAATAGCTGCACATAACTTTTTGGTAGTTGCATTACATCTTGTTCAACAATATCATTTTCAAGTAAGTACCTTTCAAAGTAAAGGCCAAAATACATTTGAGAATATGGTAAATAGTTTTCACTGTTTTTTATATTTGTGTTTACATTAATATTTTCTGGTTTTACAAAATTTTTCATTAAATTTAATTTTAATGTAGTCATACTTTCGAATATCATTTTTATAATTTTTTTGTAAAAACTCCAAACTCCAAACTCTAAAATCCAAAACTCCAAAGATAATAAATTAGTGGATTAAATACTTGGAAATATTAAATGAAACTTCTTCGTTGATAATATTCATCTATCTGTGGCAAAAGTAAACAATCTATTTTATACAGAGATTAGACAACTATGTAAGATCTGTACAAGGAAGATCACACAACAGCAACACAGAGAAAAAGAAAGATAACTGAGGTGAAAAAGTGCATGGGAGAAATCCATCATAGCGATTTTATATGCTGTTGTGTTTGTGGAGTGGACGCGTGGAGTTGTAGTCGTATGCGTATGGTATATGGTAGAAGAGGTAGAGTTTAATGATAGGTGAACGGTGAGTTGCAAAAAGTGGTAGAATTTGCTTTTTAGGTGGTAGATTTTCATGAACACCAAAAAGTGGTAGAAATACCACTTAAGTGGTAGAAGTCCCAACACTGTTTGGAAGAGAGTGCAAAAGAGGTAAATAGACAAGAAGAGAGCAATATAGAGGTAAAGGTAAATAGACAAAAAAGAAGTATAGAAAGGCAAAAGAAAAAAAAGAGAGTTTACAAAATTGTGAAAGATGGGAACAAAACTTGGCTATTTTATCATTCTAAAGGGTAATTAAATTTTAAGGGCCAACGTTGATTTTGAATAAAACACAAGCTAATATTATTGTCATTTCTTTTTATTATGATAAAATTGGTATCTTTCAATTATACATGGAAGAAAATATCGGTCAAACGGCACACCTGCATCCAATAGCAAAATTTACGATGACGCTGAGGCAAAATTAAGGTTCTATGCCGTTAAAATAAATTGGGTGGCGCAACAGCCCGTTGAGAACTAGGGCCTAGTCACTTACAACTCTCAACCATTCCTGTGTGCGAGTACTATTGCCAGGGATGGAGGGGACCTATAGTTTAAAACCGAATCCGAACGGCTAATTTGAGAAAGCACTTTTTATGACAAGAATTACTCTTGGAGAATTTGTCAATTCCTCGCAAGAGGCAGTACCCGTGAAAAATCTTAAGATGGCATAGGCAGGGATCGAACCCAAGACCTCTGGCATGACAGTCTATTAGCTCTTGTTGGCTTATCGGCGTACACCTTTTCTTTCAAATAACCCCAAAGTAAGAAGTCAAACTGTATCAAATCACAGGATTTTGGCGGTCAATTGACAAAGTCACCACGGCCATTGACTTTGTCGCCCAAAAGAGCCATTCTTTCTTTATCTGTGTGGCAAGTAGAACCGTCCTGTTGAAACCACATATTCTCCAAGTCCATATCTTCCAATTCGGGTTATGTAAAGTTCGTTATCATCTCACGATAGCGAACACCATTCACAGTAACTGTCATAATAAGCCTGAATGAAAAAAAATTAGTTAAATAAATAACATAAGAAACACTTTTCTTGATTGTGTATCTTTTCATGGTTCAAATTGATTTTTTCTGAAATTGAGAAATGTCAAATGAAATGCAGAACAAAACTTGACGTTTCGGTGTGGTTCACATTCAACATCGGCCCTTAGAATTTAACCACCCTTTACAACAACAACCTGATTGTGCTGCCACAAGGTTGGAATTACTTATGTTTCACGTGTGGTTTGTTTCAGTAGTTTGACAGCTGTCAGTTTTGAAGCCTACATCTGTTGACATTTGACAAGAAAAATTAAGCCATTACTAAAAATGAAATGATACATGATTCAACAAGGCATTTAAATTGTTGAAATTGGTGGACGAGTTGTTGGGACAAGCTAAGGATGTGAAAAATCGAAAAACTGGGTTGACGAAAACCAAGGTTTACCACTTCCTCGCGGATCTTTGGAACTAAGCATTCCATAAACGATACTACACCGTATTTTGCAAAAGCACTTGAGTCTTAATAGTTCAGTTAACGCAAGATCTCAAGCCGGTCAATCACCAGCAAAGTCGTATCTTCTCTGTTTTGGTCCTTGAAATGTATCAAAATGATCCGGATTTCAATCTTTAGTTCTGAGGCTTATTTAATCCAAGACATTAAACCGCAAACGAGTGAATTTATCATGGAAAACCTTATGTTAAAGAATTTGTTGTTCCAACTGATAAATGTTAATTTTTTAAGAGATTCAAAATAAAAACCCCTTATTGGAAAACTTCGTTTTTAGTAAAAGTCAATAAACCCAATAAACAACAACAGCATCATCAAAAAAAAAAGCCACAAAATTTCAAAAACATTGTAACCATTTGTTATTAAGGAAATAACAAACACTCTAAAAACCTCTCAAAGAACATCCTTATGGTATTTGTTTTTGAAATTCTAAATAGCCTCTGTGCCTTTACCTTTCCTATGTATAATATGGTCTTTACTTTACTTTATTGGTTTATGTGTATGGTAAATGCATCATCCCACAGGGACACTAAAGCCATTGATGCATGCCACCCTGGTTGAATGATTGCATTCGTTCAAATACAACTTCCATGTTCTTATATATATGTAGATCTACAGACAATCATATCTCCTAAGAGCGGATGCAACATTTTTGCAAAATTGTAAAATTGAAACAAGAAAAAGAATTCTTTTTTATTACTACTCCAGCAAATTATGTAAGATTCTTCATTTAAGATAGACCTCGCATGATGAAGTTGCATATACATATATGCATATTCCAACAATCGTGCGTCTCCGTCGCGTCGTCTTCGTTGTCTTTTAGTCTATTTTGGGTAGACATCGGAAAAGGGCAAGGTGGTAGCATTCACATCATCAGATCAGAGAGGGAGTTGGTTGGTTATGTTGTATAGGATGGTGACTTTGTAGACCTCAGACAGACAGACAGATGGACACACTTAGACTTGGAATGAGTTAAGTAAACAAATGCAATGACTAAGTCAATAAACCCGGTGCCAGAAAGACAAAGAACCTCATTTAATTCGGAGTCTTGTTTATTTTTTCTGTGTTGTACTGTTAGTTGGTATGTTTGTCTAAAGCTTACTATACTACTGGTTATCTCTGGGGATGTAATATTTTGTAAAGTGTTGCCAAAGAACAAAACAAAATTTGTTAAAATTACAAATTCCAAGCTGTTATAGTCTAAAAACAAAATAAAAACTAAAAATTGTCAGGTTTCGTTAAGTTTTATTTCATTTTTAATATGTTAATTTAAAAGTTGCCCCATGTCAGGCTTCTCCCAAATAAATTTGGTCGCTGATTGAAAATCAAAAAAACTTTCGTTCACTTAAGTGCATAAATAACAGTTTTCGTCAATTTCTGATATTTTCATTTCAACAGCTTCTGTCTTTTATATTTGAAAACTAACTTTAAAGTCTTAATTTGTCTTACTTTTCCTCAATCTTTAATTTTGTTTTCTTTTATCAAAAAATCCAATTCAACAGTACAATCATAGCTTGTCACTTTCTTTTAAATTTTCGTTAAGTTTGAAATTTCGATTAATCAATTAAAACTAAAATTAAATGGAATTTTTAGTCTTCAAATTATTCAAACCTATACAAAAATTAATGGATAAATCTGAACGAACAAAAACTCAACGAAAAAAAAGCGAATAAAAGTTATTTTACCGAACAAAACACTTTTTGGCCAACTAAACGAGTCATGAAATTAGCTTGTGAACCGATTGCATCTCAAAAGGTAGCTTTTCTAACAATCGAAACGTGAGTCAACCAATTGCACTCAAGTAAATGTAATCATTCTCCTGAATTTCTAGTTCCTTTTTCACCGAATGTCAGTTTCACTTATGTGGAGTTCACTCGACTTTATTCCTTCAAAAAGATAAGTAAACGAAACTTAACGAAAGAGTACGAAATGTCAGTTTCAATTATGGGAGGTGAACTAGGCAAGACTTTATTGTTTCGAAAGAAAAATTAAACGAAACTTAACGAAAAATAGAAATTAGGTATTACAGGCAGCAAATATGAAGTTAATTTATCCTAACTTTGCAGGAAATAATCAAATTTGGGCTTTTGGCAACCCTGCATACACTGACCCTATATCCAGAAGCTGTTTCATGTTATATTTGAATTCCCTAATGTTGAACTCGTATACCTTCCTATAAAATGATGCCATATGTAAATCTCTAAAAAATAAAGTACAAAAACCAACGACATCGATCGATTGAAAGTGAAATGCTCGAATGCATCTGAACTCTTGTGTATCTTTCGTTTACAGATTCTGCATTGCATTTATATACATGTATACATGTTTTATGTGTCTAATTTAAAAATAGATTTGCGATTGTAGAACGAGAGTATCTTCTTTAACATTTATATGTACATATCTACAAAATTCCCAATGAATAATATGAACAAAGCTATAGTTCGAGATAACAAAGTAACAATCATAACACATGCGATTATAGTACAATAATACAAATAGATAGATAGATATTTATTTTATTCGTTCAAGTTAGATGTCGGGGTCGTTTTTCGTTTCTTGAAATAATTTAGATAGCTTTAGGTTTGAGTACGAATATAACTGAATGTCTGAATTATATGCAAACACAAAACGGGGTTGTTTTGCTTTTACCATAATACATATATATATAAAGAAGAGGGAAGTGAAAATAAATATTGAATTTTTGTTTTACGTATTACTGATGCAGCCACTTTGTGCTGTTAAAATTTTATTTATACATTATGCTTGTTGTAGATTTGCATTTCTGCAGATGCCAAAGTGCAGGAAATAAAATAAAAAGAAAGAAAAATCGATTTTTGTGTTTGATTTGATTTACGTACTGAGTTGTAAATGTATAATATAATGAATGTTTTAGGAATTAAAGTATTTTTAACACATCATAATGGTCAATAAACAATATTTGATATAAACAACACATGGTACTGTTATTAGTATGGGGTACCTCAGGGTTCTATCCTAAGGTCGGATGTTTTTAATAAATCATTTTGTTTATATCCTAAAAGTTTAAGGAAGTTCCATGTTGTTAAATGTCTAGGATTGGGATATCATTTGTCAAACGTATATTCCCATAAAATATTTTGTCAATCAGAAAAATTCTGTTCACAGAGAATTTTTTGTCGAATAGGTTTGAAGAGTTGTGTTCCATTTGAACTTGTTGATAATTTCGTCCACGGATTGTTGGGATGATATTGGACTTAATTGCTTAATTGGTTTGTGTGACATGGCGTGCCATCTTGCATTAGCCAGAGGTCCTCCAAATCCCCGTTTTCAATTTCAGTAAAAAAAGTCAGTTAATATGTAACGCCACCGTTGTTAACCGAAACGGCCCACTGATGTCATCTCTTCATAATCCGCGTGTATTTTTCAATAATACCGTCCAGGTTTTCGAACCTCAAAAGCTTTACTCGTAGTAGATGGACTGCTTTTTTTTTTCGGAAACTGCCTTTTGAATTGACAAATCCTCTAAGAATAATTCTTCTCATGACAAGTGTTTTCTCAAATAAGTCGTTCGGATTCGGCATATAAACTATAGGTCCTCTCTATTTTTTTTTTTTTTTTTTTTTATAATTAGCGAACACTAAAAGGGTTTTTTTTATACCTTTAATATGCCAAGGACACAGTGTGAGCATTAGGAAAAGAGGGAAGGGTTGGAAAGGAGGTGTCGGTGTACATTGATTTTGAACTCCTGAACATTGCAATGATAGGGAAAGATAGAGCGTGGCAAGGCGTTCCACATTCGCGTAGTACGGCTAAAAAATGAATCTCTGGGTAAACTGATGGGCATTCCTAGAAGCGCGGGTATTACGGTTAAATTGTTTAAGGGGAGGAATGCAACTGGCTATTTCACTAGAGCATAGTCCGTTAAAATAACGGTAAAAAAGGGTTAGACAAGAAACCTTGCGTCGATGTTCGAGTGACGTAAACGAGTTGATGATGTTAATGTCACCAATCATTTTAAAAGCTCTTCTTTGAATACTGTCCAAGAGGCTTAAATAAGTTACTGGAGCACCAGCCCAGAGATGAGAGTTATATTCAAGTTTCGGACGTATATAGGTTTTGTAGATTGTAGCCAGATCAGACGGAGAGAAAAATTTCTTGCAACGTCTCAAAAAACCTAGACATCTTGCGGCATTTTTGGCAACATCGCGTATGTGATCGCTCCACAAAAGGTGGTTGCTGATGCACATTCCGAGGATGTCGAGATTTTCCGTTTCGTTGATGCAAGTGCCACTCATAGATAGTGGCAAAGAGGGTTTATCTCGCTTTAACGATGCAAGACAGCATTGCGTTTTCGAAGCATTAAATTCCACACGATTTTTTATTCCCCATTGTACAATGCTGTGTAGGTCGGAATTTAATGAGCTAATCATATTTTGTCGTTGCAGTTCCACATCCGAAGAGGAGGGTTGTGAGTCTGGAAACGAATATGAAAAGCTAAGAGTGCTATCGTCAGCGAAACAATGTATTGGATTAGAAGTAGCAGACAGGAGATCATTTATAAAAATGAGGAAGAGGGTCGGAGACAACATTACTCGCACACAGGAATAGTTGAAATTTATAAGCCATTAGGCCCTCGGTCTCTACGAACTCTACGCAATTTTGTTTCTTTAAATAGCCGTCAAGATAAAATTGGGCATAGTCAGAAAAATTAACTTTCGCTCAAAATTTTTGTAAAACTCAAGCTTCTCTAATACCTGTATTGGGAAGTAATAATAAAGCGGATTGTAATGTGTTTCAATTGTTCGAGTCAATTGAACCTTGTTAACCAATAATCCGAAATCTTTATGCAGAATTCTCCTAAGGCTAGTGCCTAAAATGTTGAGTTGTTGAAATTGATGGTGTTCCGCAGGGCTTCGTTTTCTCTCCGACTCACTTCGTTATATAGGGTCCGCCATCTAACGATTTTTTTTTCAACTGGTGCTTATTTCGTGAATGGTAACACTTTGCTCATGTCTGATTTGACAGATAATTAATTTTATCCTTCCGCTGAACGAATATGGTTGTGTATACGCTTGCACAACGCTGGGAAATATTGCCTGCGATCGACTTGGAGAAGATGCCGATTTTTCCAAAAAAATCATCTTCTCAGATGAGGCTCATTTTGATCTTGGCGGGTATGTAAACAAGCACAGGGGCACAGAAAACCCGCACGCATACATTGAAAAGCCGATACACCCAAAACTAGTCACTGTTTGGTGCGGATTTTGGTCCAGAGGCACAATTGGGCAATTTTTCTTCGAAAATAAGCAAGGAGTAGCCGTTACAGTCAATGGCGATCTACATATATCGGGCCTCGAGAAATTTGTCACATCTTCTGATACAAAATTTGAGTATAACTCTCATATTTGAGTAGATACTCCAATAAACCTGTCACTTCCCACCCTACCAGTAATTTTGTTGTAAAACTCCAATTTCTTATAATGCCAACCTGTTTACCCTTGAGCTCAATTTCAGGTATGCTGTTAAGTATAGAGATTGTTTTTTAAGCCGCACATCAAGAATGTTGAATGCTTTACCCGGCGCAGGGACATATGGCCCAGGGACATAACGCCCAAATTTTTTTTTTGGGGCTTAAGTCCCACCCGAGTGGGACATAAAGCCCAAATTTAATTTGGGCTTTAAGTCCCACTCGGGTGGGACTTAAGCCCCAAATAAAAATGTTGGGGCTAATGTCCCACTTAACAAGAATCACCAAATGACAAAACTTGGAGCACTGCAATACCACAAGACTTTGTTTTGTGGAGTTTAAATCCTGAGATCCCGCGAAGCGGTCCACCCACAGGTGCTTTTATTCAAAAAAGCTGTTGATAATGGCGCCTGCCTGGCGACTTTACATACCCTAAGCGGAGCAACGGAGTTGCGTGAGCGGGTGTGACCCCGAAAAAGGGAGTTAAAATCCTGAGAACCCGCGAAGCGGGCCACCCACAGGTGCTTTTATTGAAAGAAGTTGTTGATATAGGCGCCTGCCTGGCGACTTTACATACCCTAAGCGGAGCAACGGAGTTGCGTGAGCGGGTGTGACCCCGAAAAAGGGAGTTAAAATCCTGAGAACCCGCGAAGCGGGCCACCCACAGGTGCTTTTATTGAAAGAAGTTGTTGATATAGGCGCCTGCCTGGCGACTTTACATACCCTAAGCGGAGCAACGGAGTTGCGTGAGCGGGTGTGACCCCGAAAAAGGGAGTTAAAATCCTGAGAACCCGCGAAGCGGGCCACAAACAGGTGCTTTTATTGAAAGAAGTTGTTGATATAGGTGCCTGCCTGGCGACTTTACATACCCTAAGCGGAGCAACGGAGTTGCGGGAGCGGGTGTGACCCCGAAAAAGGGAGTTAAAATCCTGAGAACCCGCGAAGCGGGCCACCCACAGGTGCTTTTATTGAAAGAAGTTGTTGATATAGGCGCCTGCCTGGCGACTTTACAAACCCTAAACCCTATGTATCACAAATTGTTTTTGTTTCATTCGGGACTCATGTCCCATTTTTGGCTAAAAAATTCAGGACTTATGTCTCAGTAGGGTGGGACATTAGCCCCAAATCGAATTCGGGACTTATGACCCATCAAAATGGGACATAAGTCCCGAAAAAGAAATTCGGGACTTATGTCCCGGGGACTTATGTCCCTGCGCCGCTTTACCCAACTATGTTTGTCACTATCATTCTGATATTCAAAACTTTAAGACCAACGTTCTCCAGTATATCCATCTTAAATCCTTCCTGATTTCCTAACGCTCGATCTATGTTTAAAGACCTTAAGGGTATCAATAACCCTTTAAGTTCGTGTGAAACTCCCTGTTTTGGCTACACAGCAATAAATTAAGAAATTGCAATATTTCCAAACGTTGTTGTTCAACCGCAAAGCGAATTTATTTTGTATTGTCAAGATATTAAGTAGGAAACAGCTGTCAGTGTCAAAAAACCTACAATTTAAAAAGAAACCACTAGTTGGCCCACCCTGTATTCACTTCTGCATTGTCTGCTAAGACAGTTAACCTATATAACTAATCTTCATAATGCAAAGAGAAAACAATATCACATCCGAATCAAATTAGCTTTCAAAATCATCATCATCATTATAATTATATCATTAATTCATGCATCATAATGAAACCATCATCTAAGACTTTTTGCTCTTCTGTCAATAGTTTATTGTGTATCTAAGTTAAGAACAAAGTTAAATAGCTTGTAGCACTTAATTACATTCTATATGATCTTCTTCAAACAGTATGATGACAAGCAACAAGTAGATCACTTTAACTCATGACTTATGACATTAAAAAAAATAACACAAGGCAAACAAATAAACATCAAAACAACAAAACAGAAATAAACAACAAAGACTTTAGAAATAAAATAGGGCGCTTTCATTATGAGAGCAAAACGCAAAAACTATATTCTATGCTGTCTGTAGTTATACAGTACACATACTCATTGCTCTTTAACTTCTAGAATTAGAAGAGACAACAACAAAAATATCCTTGCCACATGGCATCCGTGTTTGACATTGTGTCTTATAATTAGGGTGGCCATCTTTAAGTTTTATTTTTTAAATTTAATTTTAAAAGTTTTTGCTACAGTTTTAAAAAATATTTTATAACTAGAATCCAAAATACGTGTATAAGCTTAATTCGTTTGATGAGGCTTTGGGCCAATAAGCTTTATAGTTTTAGCATCCTTAGCAATTATTTGACTATTTGATTATGTACAGCGAACAGTTTTCTTAAACATTTCTTCCGTCTCATCAAATAAAATCTCTATACAACCTCAATAAAATGACAAACAAATAAAATAGAATATGGTCACCTTATTCATAAATAACATATAAAGTGCCAAGTGGAGCACTTTCCTTTCTCCATAAAGCAATACAATAATATGTGGAGACTTTTTGTTTCTGTTCTTTTTTGTATCCTTGTTTCTATGAAATATTCCCTTTTCATGTCATGTCAACCTTAGGACACTTCCTCCTATAATAATAATATACCTTCCCTTATACCCTTTTTAGCTCTCTTACAATATTATTAATCGCATATACTATATACAAGTATCTATGCATTCAGAAATATGTACTTCTACTCCACTTAGATATAACAAAGTACGTTTTGTTTGAAGACGGGAAGGAAGACAGAATCACAAAAAAAGTAAGATGAACAAACCAACGACAACGACGGACGGTCGATGAAAACGTGTACACTGTACATATCTCAGAGATAAAATATTAAATTGCATAAAAAGTCTCGGTGAGAAAAGGATAACAAAAAAGATACAAAACTAAAAAAAAGTATCTAAAGGTATATGTATTATCCGACTGCAGTAGAACAGCAAGTGCTTTTGTAGACCATCATAGATGTAATTACATCGACCACACGTACTTTATTCAGTAGCCAGTAATATCTAACTTTTTATGCACAGTGGGGTGGAGTGATGGTTTTTGTTAGTCTTTTTTGGAAAACTTGCATTACAAAAAAAATATAAAGGAATAATTTGTATAAAAAAACGTTTCTTATTTTCTACGTAATAATATTAAAAGAAATAAAGATTCAACTTTAAAAACATAAAAAGCTAAATAATGGAATGTAACCAACAAAATGTTGAAAGCAGTATAATATGAAAAAAAAAATAATTCAAAATAAAAAAAAATAACTTCAACATTTAAAAAAATACAAAATAATAAGATACATAATATGCAAATTAAAAAATTTAAATAATACTAGCTGACACGGCCACTCGTTGCTGTGACTAACGTTTTTTGTTATATTAGATTTTTGTAAACTATATTGGAGAAAAGTAGGAGGACAGCAGACATGGGCACCACCATGCTTTGTTTTTTACATGGATGCCATTTGTACAAAGATGGCGAGCTTCATGACTTATTTTCTACTATCGTTACCCCTTATAACAATGAAATTATTATTTACAAACGAAGACGGAAACGTTAAAGGTGGTATACAAATTTACTGTTTTGGGATTTGAAGGGGAACGACTTAGAACACAATTGATCAAAATTTTCGAACAGTTGATGTAAATGAAATATCAATACAAAAGAATTGAATTTTAAATTTATTATTATTTTTATAAAAACAAGGATTTTCCAAATCTAAACCACAAATGGCCAATGTTTTACTTTGAGACTTATTTATATTTATATTAGAGTTTTGAACAACAAAGCACTAATACTTGTAAGCATTTTACTTCACTTTATAATATTCACTATAATAAAGGGTGTCCCAAAATTAACGCAAGATTTGAATTAAATAGAAAACGCCGTTTTTAGTCTTTTGATAGTTATATTTTTATTGACTCGTAAAGTACATAGGATAGGGTTATGTATGGAATAACACATCGGACAAATGGCCTCCACGGCTTTGCATGCACATGCGCACTCTTTTGTTGAAATTTTCCATGACCATTCTGCATAAATGTGGCTGAATTTCGTTGATGCAGCGTTGAATCTCCTCCTTTAATGCACGGGTGGTTGTGGGCTTGTTGACATAGACTTGTGATTTCAAATAACCCCATAAAAAGAAGTCTAATGGTGTTAAATCACACGATCTAGGAGGCCAATTTTGATCACCGAAACGAGAGAGTACACGACCTGGAAATGTCTCATGCAGTAATTGAATTGTTTCACGAGCTGTATGACATGTGGCACCGTCTTGTTGAAACCACATATTGGACACATCAATATCATCCAATTTTGGCAGAAAGAACTGTGTAATCATGTCGCGATATCGAGCACCAGTAACAGTCACTGCTTGACCAGCATCATTTTCAAAAAAAATATGGCCCAATTATGCCTCCAGCCCAAAATCCACACCATACAGTCACGCGTTGTGGATGCATTTGTTTTTCGACAATCACATGTGGGTTCTCCGAACCCCAAATGCGGCAATTTTGGCGATTGACAAAGCCATCAAGATGAAAATGTGCTTCATCGCTTAGGATGATTTTGCTCGAAAAATCAGGGTCCATTTGTTGATGTTCAATAATCCATTCAACGAACTCTCTTCTCTGTGCATGGTCATTAGGCTTCAATTGTTGTGCTAATTGAATTTTGTAAGCATGAAGACACAGATCTTTGGTGAGTATACGCTGTAGAGAGGTTCTTGAAATTTGCAATTCTTGTCCACGACGCACGTCGAATTGAGGTTCCTGGATTGTCAGCAACACTCTCACGCACTGCTTCGACATTCACATTTGAACGGCTTGTTTTTGGACGACCAGTGTGTTTGGCGTCTCCAACGGATCCAGTCTCCATGAATTTTTCAATTAATCTCTTCACAGTTGACGAAGTTAAAACACTATTCCGACCATATTTTGTATGAAATTTTTGAAATATTCTTTAATAATGAAGACACGTTGTTCTATCGTGTAACGCTCCATTTTTAATAACCCTATACTGTTAGCTGTTAAATTGCTTTTTTTTCAGGGTTGCCAACACTTCACTGCACAAATGGCGGCAAATTCAAATCTTGCGTTAATTTTGGGACACCCTTTATAAATTTAATTTTTTACTTCAGTTTAAGTAACACGTGGCCCGCTAAGCTAACACCAAAAATTTAAAAAGTAAAATTCATTGTATTTCGTTTACTACAAAATAAATTTAAGATATACTTTAGCCTGAGCAATATGTGGTGCTTATGTTACTAAATAGCGTAGCGTATCTATTAAATACTCTAAAACGGATGTCGCCATCTGTAAGAATCGTTTGGAGCTAACAGATAATTATGACTGTCAAATTTAGATGTAAGCTATCCTATCTTTCAAGTTCGATCAAACTGCACACGGTGTACACATTTGATTAAAATCGGTTAAGTAGTTTAGGAGTCCATTGCGGATAAACAACGTGACACGTAATTTATATATTAGGTAAACAAATTGAAAAAGGCACAAAATATTAAATAGCAAAATAATACAGAGTGAGTAAGGGAAAGAGTTTTAAAAAATGTCCATCTTTATTTGAGATCACTAATCTTGCGGCGTTGAAAAAAGAAAAGATGCACTTATTTTGTGGGTACTATAACGAGCCATCAAGAAAGAATGGTCTCCGAAGTAGCGAGTATTTTCCGTAGAGTGCTTTTTTTCGCCATTTTGATTCAAACACGGTAAAGTCCTACTTGAGCGACGTAATAAATAAAATCTTCGTTACTGGTGTGAAGAGAAACCTAAGTGATCCAAGAGAAGCCTCTTCATTCCCCGAAGGTTACAGGTTGTATGGGATTAGCGGGCGTGTGCGTAAACGAAACTTATTTTTTCGACAGGATGGTTAATGACGAACGTTACAGAATGATAAAGACGTACCTGGTTGCACGAAGACTGTGAAAAGTGTATCGTTCCGCCGAAACCATGGATTGTTTACATACGATTTTTGGCAACCAACTTATTTCGTGTTGCGCAGATATCGTATGGTTCGTCTCTTTGTTTATGGAATTATTTGAAGTCTAAAGTGTATGAAACTACACCGCTGGACTTAGATGATCTGAAAGCTTCAATTCGACAAAGGAAAGTCTATGAATATTTTGTGGTACGTTTTTGTCAAAATAAAGAAAATCAGGGCCGTCATCTGAATGAAGTTATTTTTAAAACCGACAACCTTTCGAAATTAATGTGTATTTCAAAAAATGTTTAGTCTTTTTTTCTTTTCAAGGCCGCAATATTCTAGCTATAGTTGTTAAAAGTCGTTTCTACTTTTTTGAAGCACCCTGTACAAAGAATCCAGACAAATACTCGTATATTAAAAGTAAAACCAATATAAAAACAATGAAATAAAATATTCAAAAAATAATAAAAGCCAAAAATATAAAAAAAGGAAAATAAATCGTTTAAAGTAAAAAAATATTTCAAATAATTAAGTACAAAATACACAAAATGACACTAAAAAACCAAAAAAAATATCGAAATTAAAAAACATTAATTATTAAATAAAATAAATAATTAATAAAAAAATAATAATATACTAAAAAAATAAAACAAAATAATAAATTAAATACTAAAAATATGATATAAAAATACTTTACAAACTATAATAAAATAATTATTCAAAAATAGTTTTAAGAAAATGAACATAATTATAACAAAAATAATAATAAAATAGTTTTAAGAAAATTAACATTATTATAACAAAAATATTAAATAAAACCTTAAAAAAATAAAAAAAAGTCAACAAAAAATATAAGCAATAACAAAATTAAATTGAAAACAAAGTATTTCAGAATAATAAAAACTACTAACAAAACATTAAAATACTTAAAGCGTATACTAAACAATAATACAAAATTAATGAAAGAACAATATAATAAAAATAAGTAACAAAATAAAAAAAATTAACAATAAAATAAAACAAAATATTTATTTAATAATAAAAAAGTTAACAACTTAATAAAAACATCAATCAAAAGTAAAATTAGTAAAATGTGTGCATATATACAAAAAAGGAAAACAAAATTATATAGCAATTAACATAAAAACTCATATGCAAAAATAAATCCAGCAAAATAATATGAAAAAATAATATAATTAATATTAAAAAATTAATATACAAAAAATTATGCAAACAAAATATAAACAATACGTAAAAGATAATATTTATAAAAAACAATAATACAAAAAAGTAGTTTAAGACAATATTGAAAATTAATCCAAAAATAATAAGGAATAACACACAAAATTAAAGTAGTAAAAAAAATAATGAAAAATCAAAAAGTAATAAGAACTAGTTTTAAAAATAAATTGAACCATAAAATTACGTACAAAAATATTATAAATAAAAATAAATATATAAATAAATATATAAATAAATATATCAAAGCTATACTAGTAAATAAAACTATAAAAATAACTTCACATAAAATTTAACAGCAAATAATAATAAAATAATCTGAAAACAAACAATAAAATATTAAAAAAAAAATGATAAATTAGTTTATTATGTAAACAGTTTTCAAAATTTTAAAATCTGTTATAAAAAATATATATGAACTTGTCAAACATAAATAATTGTTGTTGCAGAAGTTCGAAATTTAAAAAAGTTATTTTGTCACACTTTCTAATTTATCCTACCCCACTATTTTGCAGTGCTGTCGACCGTCATGAGAACTTAATGTATAAAAATGAAAATTTCAACATGATGAAATATTTAATATATGCACTTTACATGAGTCGTTGCATATTCGAATGATATGAAATTAGAGAAAAAAAAAATTGCATTCATTCATTGACAGTATCTTTTGTATTATAGAATGAAGTAAGAGAAGAAAGCGAAAAAAAAATACGAACAGAAGAATATCTGCATTAATTATGATGAACAAGCAATTTCGGCGTTGCCACATGTGACAATTTTTTTTTTCTTTTTGCGAATTTGTTGGTTGTGTTTTAGGGTCAATCCTACTAAAGTGATTCCAGTTTACATGGCTTTTTATAGAATTTAAGCCATATTACATGGTAAAGTTTTAAAGAATGCGTTACGGTTTGATGGGATCTATAGGATCTACCAATAAGAGGCTTCATTTTGATATTGAACAAACGAGTATTTTTAAAAGAGAGATCAATGGATGTTTAAATCATTGTAGAGAAAAAGGTGTGATATTTACAATAAAAATCGATAATACACATTTTTAGTAAAATCGTAGTATCAATTTGTCAAAAGATGACAAGTTCAAAATTTACAGCTGTCCAAATATCAGTTTAATAAAAATGAAACCTCTTATTGGAAAACTGTTTATTATGTGCGATTTTGTACTTTATAACGGCCCAGAATTCTTACAAAACCCTATTTCTGCTTAATGTCGATTTGTCCTATATTTGGCAACACTAAATTCCTTTTACCAGAAAAAGAGTTACATGTAGGAAAAATACAAAAAAAAAAAAGAAAATAGATAGAAAAATCATGATGTTTTTCTTTTTTCATTCTTCGTCGTCGTCGTCGGTCGTATGGAAATAGATGAGAGGAAGTTTGTGAGACGATGTACTTATAAAAAGAATGTCATTGGTTTTGTTTTTATTCCTTCTGTTTTATTACCCTAAGTTTTGTGGGTTGAATGTAGTCTTTTTTTTTTTTAAGTTCTTCATCAGTCAGTCCTTCTTTTGCCCTGAAAATTGAAGAGAAAGTTTCAGCACAAGTTTGAAAACTAAAATAGTAGTGTCGTCTTCGTGGCATAAACGTCTCCTTTTGTCATTTTGCTTTGTTTTATGTGATTTATGAAGCGGAAATTAATTTGAATTTAAGATTATTTTCCAGTATGACATGACAGTAAGATAATAAGTACATTTCCAGTTAAGAATATATAAGTCTGTACTGAAACGTACATGCATCAAAAGATGATAATAAACTTTACACAAAAATTAATGAGGTAAATGTTAAACGAACCTTATACACGAGGAATATATGAGAATAAATGACATAAATCATTGATGTTAAGATGATAGCCTTTAGTCATATTGACATAAAGATACAAAAACAATTTCTTATGTCATTTTGTATGTATGATGCACATTTTTGACATTCCAGGAACCTTGTCCTTACAAAAGACTCTCCAATATATACCCCTTACCAAAATTCTTTACAAATGTCATCACCAAGTTTAACTAATTATCCCTTTAAGTCGTCTACAGGGAAAAAAAAGAGTTTCCAAAACTTTTGTTTCGTAACTACATAAGTTCATTTCGTGTACTTACTTACCTGTGGATTATGAATATTACCTGCCAAATCTTTCCCAGATTCATTTTATCTGCTGTTAGGTCTCTGATGTTGAAAGACAGACATGTTCAGGAGTTATAATTAAAGCCTCTTCAGATACTTAAATCCCTCCCACAAAACAAAAAAATATAAAAATTGTCTTGCACTCAACAACAGCTGGAAGAACATCAAATAAGCATTCATAATTATAAAATTATACCCACAGTTAATTAATTTTTGTTTTTTTTAAATCCTACTGAAAGATAATTCCAAAAATTATGTACATACATATATACTTGTACATCTTTACCAACTGCAACCGAAGTGTACTCAAAAAGATTTCATCTCAAATAAAATCCACCAACTGGTATATTTCACTGCAAAAAAAGTATTTTTTTAGAAATTTTAATTGTACATCTCTGAATCTGGATCTGATGGGTGTTGCATGTAACGTTTAACAAAAAATTTTGTACAACAGATTGAAAGAAAATTTCCTAAGTTACACATTTTGTCGCAAGAACTTGCAGAGTTTGTGTCTGCAAAAATTAAACCCAAGCCTTCATTACCTATAAAATTAAAAACTGACATGAATTATGCATATTTGACTCAGAAAATTGTATGTGTCACAAACGTAACACAATTTTCAACTGGAAAAATCTATGTTTTGTAACAGTATTTTGAAAAAAATATCATTATAAACCTTTTTAATTTATTTTACTTTATTTAAAATCTTCAAAGATGTGTCATACTCGTAACATTTTCAGAATCTAAATATTAACAGATTAACACGTATTTTTTTATTCTTTCACTCTAAAAATTTTAATTGCAAGGCATTCTAAAACAAAAATTAATAACCATGTTAAAAAATTGACATTAACTTGTCAAACCCGTAACAATTTTAAATTCGACATAAAAGACAGAGAGAAATAAAACAAGGTTAATATTTAGAAGTAAATAAAAAAGGTACTTTTTTGCTGTTCGATTAAAGTTTATTTCATTCAAAAAATTTTGAGAATGTGTCAAATCCGTAACATTTTTATTTTACCACCCATATTTCTTATTCTTATTTTTTTTTCTTGATGTATAGTTATTATTAAAATCCTAGCAAAATATACTTAACAATGACCCAATGTCAGAACTGTAACATTAACTTGTCATAAAAGTAACTAAAAATTAAAAAAAAACAAACGTTCAGTAAAAATAAACACTGCAACTATTTATGTAAATTTAAAGAAAAAAGAATTATGGGTGGTCAGAAACGTAACCATTTTCGATCAAACATAAGTGTCAAGAATAATATCCCAATGAAATGACAACAAATCACTCGTCCTTAGTGTCCCATTGACATGACGCATCGCACATGCCATTACCTTCAAAGAGAAGGTTTTTGTATGTTCATTTGCTGGGACTGGAGTGAAATCAATAAATTCAACAGGAGCAATATTTTCGACTGAGCGTGCATTGCCATGATCATCAGGCTTTACGACATAACGAAAGCACTCTCTTCTAATTTCTTTACAATTTTACTGATACTTGGTCGATTTTGACGACCATAATAATAGCATTTGAATAAAAACTTTTTCATTGAGTATTAATTATTTTTAGCGGCTCAAATAATATTTTGACACTAAAAATGACAGCTGAGTTTGACAGATGTCAAATGCAAGCACTACCAACTTGAAAATACAAAATGAATGACCCTCATACTTGAAGCAATAATTTTCAACTATATTTGTGTGTTTCTTCATTGAGTATTAATTATTTTGACACTTAAAATGACAGCTGAGTTTGACAGATATCAAATGCAAGCACTACCAACTTGAAAATACGAAATGAATGACCCTCATACTTGAAGCAATAATTTTCAACTATATTTGTGTGTTTCTTCATTGAGTATTAATTATTTTGACACTTAAAATGACAGCTGAGTTTGACAGATATCAAATGCAAGCACTACCAACTTGAAAATACGAAATGAATGACCCTCATACGTCATACTTGAAGCAATCATTTTCAACTATGTATATTTGTGTGTTTCTTAGTTAGCAATGAATTCCAGCTCTTTTTAACAAATTTTAATTATAAGTAAGAAGAAATATTACAAACAAATAATTTTAAACAACACATTAGTCACGCTTTTGACACAAATGAAACTGATTTTAATAGTTTCAAAGAAAGTTAATTTTATCTAAATTTCGTTATATCTTACAGCTATAATTTACTATTTTTTCCTTTATCGGATCTCAAACTTGGACAGAATTTCGACTTCTCAGGAATTTGATGCTCTGTCTAACTTCATCAAAAAATTGTCTTCCTGTATCCTCACACTGAAATCGTTATTACGGGTGATTTCAATGTTCACAATTTTCGTGGCTTCTAAATTTAGGCCAGACAACACCCGAAGGAATGTGTGCTGAGATTTTTGTTGAGTTTAACCCTCTTACTCAGCTTGTCAATGAGCCTTATCGAATATCAGATGGTTACGGCGGCGGAGCAGAAAATGCACTTGACTTGTTTCTCACTTCCGATCCTGATAAATAAATAATCAGTGTATTGACGCCTCTAGTCACATCGGACCATAGTATTATATCTGCTAATTTCTCGTGTCAAATAAATCCAGTTCCAAAGAAAACCGTTTGGCAGTACGAGAAAGCCAAATGGGACGAATAAGTTTAAAAGTATTAAATCCAAGGCTAAATTATGGTTCGTTTGGAGCTGCAAAGAGGTTATCAAGGAGAAAGAGGTGAGCTTCCAGTGTTTTGGAACGAACCCAACTGAGGAAAACCGGAAAAGGTTTAAGCAAGCCAGGAAGGCCTGCAACACCCACATTCGAAGGACCAAATTTTTGCGTGACCAAAAATTATGGAAACAAAAATCCTGCAATGTCCCAAAAGCAGTAACAATTTTTGGTCATTCCTAAAAAGCATGAGGAATTCTTCCTCGGTCCCTACGCTTGGTGTCAATGATACTCCTTTATATAGCTCTATTGAGAAAGCTGACTTGTTTTCAAGGCTGCTGAAAATTCGATGAATTTCTTCTTCGTTAGATTAGAAATTTTCTTTCGAACCGTTCAATACGAGTTGTTTCGGACGGATTCAAGTCTGAACCCCATGATATGAATCATAGAGAAATATACTTACCAAGAGAACCGACCGGTACCCGTCTTGCCTGAAACACCCTCAAATTGTATTTGAGGTGAACTCTCTTAAAAGCCCGTAACAACTACATAGAATCTGGATTTTCCCATAGGAAATGCACGGGACAACTAACACATGCTCACGCTAACGCGTAAAATCCTCTCAGTGCAGTTTGTAGGTCGAAAGAGAGCAAACCCCATTTGGTAGATATATACCTCTATGATATGAATGCTGGTGTGCCCCAGGGATCCGTTTTTTCTCCCACCCTTTTCCTTATAAATTGTTTCGCTGACGATTGCACTCTTAGCTTTCCATATTAGTTTCCAGACTCACATACCTCCTCTTCGGATGTGGAACTGCAACGGAAAATATGATAAGCTCATTACTGGTGCCGCACAATGAATGCTCACAATGTGTGCCCTTTTAGTGTGCACTAATTATAAAAAAAAAACTAGAACTTTCAAAAGTTTTGAGAAACAAGGTGTTGGTGTTTTATTGGTCACAGTTTTTTGTGAGTCAAAATTTGGAAATATAACAACTTAATCAGAAAAAAATTGAATTAACCAATACTCTTGTAGCTTTAAACAAATTTTGTTGCACAAATCCAATACCTACCATTAAGCTTAAAGTCAGTACAGAAAATTAAATAAAACTTAAAGGAACTACTCCACTGATCTCAAGATGATTATGGTGATGTAAAATTTAATTAGCTAAAGAAAAGAAAGTAATTATACCTACTCAACGGTTTTTGCGTGTCGTCGTTTTCATCTTCGCTCGTCGTCGTCAATGTGTTGAAAAAATTCTAGCAAAAGCACATAACGTTTAATATTCATCCTACTTCAAGTTGGTTAGCCATTTATGGCCCAGACTTCAAGCTAGGGGTTTTTCGCAATTCAATTAGCCCTTTTACTTGTTCATTTTTCTTTCTTTTCTTTGAATATCTAGAAAAGGATGTTTTTCGTGAATTTGCATCGTTTAAGAATTACGAGATACGCATTTCAACGACGACGACGTAGACGCACGACCAAATGAGAAGCCCTTACTATTATTTCTTCGTATGTGATATGAATTCATAAGTTTCTCAAAAAGGTATATCTATACCATACTTGTGATGAAATTAATTGCAGAACGTTTTGTAAGATTCAAGGGGAGGTTTTTGTTTTTCGCTCGGAACATAAAATTTGGTGTGAAAAGATGAAAAAATGATGAGAACTAAATTAATGTGTCTTAATAACTTGCGGAGGAAAGATGATGGCACGACACATTATGTGTAGCATATCCTTAATATGTTTTCTGAGAGTCTATATAAGTTAGCAACACCGAAGAAGCTTATGTCGACCTAGTTTAATTGCGGTTTTGTGTTTTATAATCCCATCATTTTCAAAATTCTGACTTTTCTTCTTGTACAGATATTGATACAGAAACATGAGTTCTTCTAGTTTAAATTGTGTAAAAGAGGAAAAGTGAATTTAACATGTTGAGAAGTATACATGTATCCATGTTCATCATACATAAATTGAAAATAGTGTTTTCCAGTTCAGTTGAGCGTATGTGATTTTAATTAGATCAAAAACACAAAAAGCTATTGTGCTATCATCACACATCTTCACAGAATCACATCTTTCGCATAGAGTCACATCTTTGTTTTGGAACATTATAACATACCTTCTGATGAATGTATATATGTGTATATGCGGGTGGGTTTATAAAGTGCATTTTGAAATATTTTGAGAAATACCTAGTGATTGTTTTGAAATGAATAGGAATTATATGATGTGTCAAGATATGTATCTGTCATTGTTTTAAAAGTGATATGCAAACTTTTATTCGCACATCACTTATTCATAGTGAAGAATAAATGATGACAAAAATAAAAAACTTGTGAGTTTATTTCCCCTTTCAAAAAATGATAAGTAGATTGAGACACTACTCTTACTTAATCTTCTTAAAGTCTATGAATTGGTTAAAACAAATTTCCAATAAGAGGTTTCATTGTAAAGAGGAAGGTATACCAGTAACAATGAAAGACGATATCAACCAAATGACAGCCACGGCTATATAACACCATGTCTTCTTTATGACATTTTCCATGGCCGATTCGAACACTTATAGCTGTGTGCCTTCAATAACTTCACGACTTTTACATTTAGGATGTTGAATTGATTTTAAAGCATTGCTATAGACCATATCTTTCACGTAACCCCAAAGAAATAAATTCAATTGGCTTCTTCGAGAAATAAAAGCGTAAGAACAATTTTCTTGAGAAAAGAACCGTTATTCTGAAAATGAACGTTTTTGACGTCAAAATCTTTCAATTTCGTCGATTATTAATCATAGCTCGCCAACGCAACTTCTTCACCAATACCAACCTTATTTTCGAATTAATAACACCAAACAATATACCACCAAACCAAAACCACATGAAACAGTGGATTTGTTAAAAATCGAGAGACTTTTCAAGAACCATTCTTGGATTTTCTTAGACGCAAATGTAACATTTCTATTGATTAACGTACTCTCCGAGCTGAGAGTAGGCATCATCACTGAACATTCGAAGAAAATTCAGATCATTTTGATGAGTTTGAAAGACGGGATCAGCGAAAAATTTAAATTTCTAGTGATCGATTGACTTAAGTTCTTGTGTTAGCTGAACTTTGAAAGCTTTCAGATCAAAGTTTTTACCCAAAATACGGTCTTATGTAGTTTGTGGAATGCCTGATTTCAAAGGTGTTGAGCGGGGAATCGAGAAACTTGGACTTTTGCCAATACTGAGGGCTACAATTGGAGAAATATTCTCAGTTGTTCTTGAGTGACGCACATGGTTTTGATTCTTTACATCAGTAACTAGTCCCAACGCCAACGGCTCAAATTTGTTTACCAATGTTACTATTTTGAGGAAGAAATAGTTCTTTAGATTTGCGAACAGTGACTTCAGAATGTAAAATCTTTTTGTAGTGAATATTAACAATTTAAATGCGTTGTCGAAACGTGTATCGTTCCAATTTTAGTAATAATGTATTTATTAGTTGTCAAAAGTCAAAGATGACAGCTTCAAAAGTGACAGCTACTTGAAAACCGGACTATTCAAAATGAAAACTCTTATTGAAAAATACTTTGTATCGTTCCAATTTTAGTAATAACGTATTTATCAGTTGTCAAAAGTCAAAGATGACAGCTTGAAAAGTGACAGCTATTTGAAAACTGGACTATTCAAAATGAAAACTCTTATTGGTATATAATTTGTACTGAAACATCACTTTTTCGTCACTTACTTACTTACTTCGTCGGCCTGGCCGATGGCTCCGTCATCGTTCCTAAAAGCGGGAACCGTTCCAGGCTGCCCTCAAGAAGCTTCTCCACCTATCCCGGTTGTTGGTCGACACCATCCATTTGCGCATATATGAGGTCCTAGTATACAACTATTTTTCGAAAGACATTTCTCTCGCAGGCTGATAAGAGAGTAAGGTGCCTTTGACTGAGCACCAAAGTCTCGGATCCATGAATAAGAACTTGTAGGATCTTAGTCTTATACGGCATGACAGTCCTCCGCACTAACCATCACGCCACGGGTCCTACAATTTATGGTTAGAACTTTGTATTTAAAGAGTCTTGATAAGCTAAAGTAGGGTTGTTGGACCAATTTAAATTCGTGACCACCTACCGTTATTACTATTAAGTTTCTTACATTTCCCCTAGACCAAGCCACCATGAACTTTATTTTTACCTCATTTATGAGCTGAGCAGTCCCAGGATTTTTGCCGCTCACTCGATCTGGATAAATGAGTTCTGTACAACTACTTAACTTTTTCTAAAAATGTAATTTGCGCAAGTGACTTAAAATTTTACAATATTGGGACGTTCAATAAACGACAGCATTTTTCTCAACTCAATGAGTTAGTGATGTTGTTATTTTTTTTTTTGTTAATTATGGTGCGCGCACTAAAGGGGTTATGAATACCCTTATAATGATTAAACGCAGTATGAGCATTAAGGAAAGGAGGATAGGATTAGAAAGGGGAAACCGATGCACATTGGTTTTGAATGTGTGCACATTGTAATGAGTGGGAAATATTGAGCCTAGTAAAGCATTCCACATTCGTGTAGTGCGGCTAAAGAAAGAATCTCTGTACTTAACAGTACGTCCGAAATTGGACTCAAGGGTAAACTGATGGGCATTCCTAGCAGTACAGCTATTAGGGTTGAAATTTTTAAGGGGAGGAATGCAACTGGCTATTTCAATAGAGCATTGTTTATAAAAATAGCGATAAAACAATGACAGGCATGAGACCTTGCGGCGGCGTTCAAGAGAAGCAAGTGTCTCGGTAAGAGCACGATCTCCAATCATTTATTTAACGAAGGTTTCGTTGAGTGTGAATATAATGATGTAAGTTCAAAATATCTTAGTCTTACTTAGTGGACTTATGAAATAAATTGTAAAAGGTAATCAATTAGCAGATGGCAAATATGCCAAGTCCGTAATCTTACTACAAATTGTATATTATTTTAAAGATAAGATGAAAATAAAGACTTATAATAATAATAATAATAATAATCAATTAGCATCAATAAAGCTGTTAGTTAAGAAACAAAATCTTCCTGGAGACGTTGAATGTCTTTTATTATAATTGACTAGCCCTTCGTTCTAACAATCAAAGCAAGGTCACTTACAAGACGCTTAGAAAAAGGTTATAAGTGTAAACATAAGTTAAAAACCTTTTCACACCCTTATTACCAACTGTGAAAAAGGCTGATCCTTGAAAATTATCAACATAAGTGATACTTCAGCCACTTTACAACATTGCCTCACAATCCTAAGAGCATGAACCTAGACAATATACGCCTTAAAAGAATTTGCCAAAGAGACTCATTCTTGAATTCCTCTCCAAATATGCTGTAAAAGGCTTTGTTTCAGGAAGAAAGTGGAAGAGATCCTTATATAGCTAAATGTGCATAATGTAAAAGTAAATTTCTTCTTCGAATTTCCCATATCTTAGAAAACTATCAAAATTTTGCTTATCATCTACGAAGAAATGCTGAAACATCGGTCATATGGATGGTATGAATGCCAAATGCATTTTAGCACACACCTGTTGACCGTTTATTCTTCCTCTTCTTTCTCTCTTTCTAAAGTCAATAATTTTCAAAAAACAGTAGGTGTTCAACATCAAAATGTTTATTCACGATGTATCTAGCAATTAATCCACTCTAAACCAGCGGCTATCACTCGTGTAAACACCAAAAGAATAAAAAAGAAACAACCTTTCGAGAATCCGATATCTGAACCAACTGCTAACCGGTGAAAATAAATTAACATCAAGTTTTCCTGGTTTTCATATAAAGAAAGAAATGAAACGGACAAAAACAACAACAAAATAAACGAGTTTCCTGTCCTCTGAAGCATCCAGCTTCTTCCAGCATCCGTCCGGCTGTCTGTCGTTTGTTCGACCCAGAGTAGAACAGCAGTTAACAGTTGTGAAGAGAGTTGCACCTTAAAATCACGAAAATCACGAACAAAGTTGAACTGTCCGTTAACAGGGGGATGGATGCCTATCCGCAATCACGTCTTTCCGCCTCGCCTGCCTGCATGCCTGCCTGTCTGTCCGCCTATATATCGTTCCTTTTCAGTGTTCATGCGGCATGAAGCAGCAGCAGTAACAGCAGCGAGCAGCTTTCAAGGCAACTGATCGAAGTCATCGACGACGATGAACGACCGACCGAAGAAAACGACGACGCACGAAGACGGACGGATGGTCGGTGGTGGCGGTGCGGTGGCGGCATATCCAATCGATTGAGGCGCAACAGCTGCTGCCTGATGATGTTGCACTGTATATTGTATGCACTACCACACGTTCTGCTCCTAGAGGAGGCGAGTCATTATCCTCATTGGTGTTGCAGCAAGATCACCGATCACCGATCACCCGTGTCCAACTCTAACAACAGTGAAAGTGAAAATTGTCTTTCAACTGTGAAAAAGTGCTTCACAGAGTTAGGACTGAGGAGCAGTTGTTCGGTGACGGTGGCGCTGATGTCGGGGTGTGTCGATGATGCTTGCGTGCTGGGCCGATGTGCGATTTTTCTTTTTGTTTTTATTTTAGACCGCGCATCATCGTCGTCGTCGTCAATACGGCCATAAATAATTAAAGTTTTACACGGCCTTTGACACTGTGATCGCACACGTTGGCGGCCAAAACGGGCCGGGCTACATCTATCTACATGATGGTCGTTTCGTACATCATTTGAACACCACAGCACTGGCACATACAACCGTCACAATAACCGCAAAGAAACGGGCGGACGACCGACAATAGCTTGGTTGGCCGGCCAAGCTGGATACCAAGTGGGGCGTGCCGCTTCAGAAAGTCAATTCGTATTCGTATAAAGTTTACCCGCTGCTGCTATAATTTTTCTTTTTTACAGCTCTTTAGCTATTTGAGTTATTAGCGTCCATTAAGTTGTTATAGATCTGTCAAGATCGGCAAAACGCCACAGAGGGAGATGAATTTTTAGGGAGTGATTTGCAATGGGTGTTCCAATTCAATTAAAATTTTGCAATAAAAATTCAAATTAACACAAATCAATTAAATTAATTTTTGCGTTTCAATAAAATAAAATAAGAAAATACAATGATAATAAAGGGTGTTTTTTAGACATGCGGAGACAAAGAGAAGTAAAACGTGCGTAATTCAATGTTATGACCAAGAATTTAGCTCTTTAATAAATATAAGGGTTTGTCATTATGTTTTAAAAATGATTTCAGAAAAGTGGCCGCAGTGGCTGGCTTGAAGAAATTCCAGCTAAGAGCCCCAACCTAGACCACTTTTTGCAGCAATTGGGGCCTTATGTCGGACCTAACTTATCGAATATTCTCTTTTGATTCCCCAATAGTCTCTGCATAAAAAATCAACTTCATATAACCCAACAAAAAATAGTCCAGTGGTGTTAAATGGCACAATCAGATCTTGGAGGCCACGCCAGATTCCTACGACGCTCAACAAAAGTTTCTTTCAATAAATTGAAGCGTCACGCAAACCGAACTATTATTTTGGTAATACATTTGCACGATTTACAAAAGCTTTTCAGAAGTAATTCTATTTGTTATAAAATGGCAAACCAAAGTGATCATAAAAGAAGTGACAGCTGTCAAAAAGACCAATTCTGAAAAAAGTATTACCAGATTGAAAACCACACCTGTTATTATTTGTAAAACAAAACTTCTGATGCCAACGAAAAAAGGTATCTCTAACCATGGTTTTGAATTCTAGAGACCTTGAAACTTTGAGAAATGTCAATATTTTCAATTTGGCAAATCGGACAGATTACAATTCAAAAAGAAAAAATAAAAAAAAACAATTATCAATAATAATATAAAATGAAACAAAATCATAAAAAGTATAATGGCTGGAAAATCTTCAAATCAAGTCGACATTGTGAAAGCTTGGGAAAGTCTACGAAACAAGTATTACATTAATTAAATCTTATAATTTGTCACGTTTTGACAGCTTTAATATCCTAATGAGTTGTCTTGGACACACCCTGTATACGAACCATATTCTAGCTGAATGATAGCCCATTCTCTTTTAAACTTTTTTACGATATCTAACTATCTGTCAGTAATTACTGCCAATTGAAAATTGATTTTTTCGAATTAAATTTTATGCATTGCCATAAAATTGGTTCACGATTTTCAGCTTATGCTGATCAAATTTTCTCTGTTGGCGCTGTAATCGTTATTATAATTTTTTTCTTTTCCTTCTTTCTTTCTTTCAAATTAACTGTCAAAGAAAAGAAAGTGGACTGAATGGTCAGCGTTGTAGTATACCTGGACTGGACATTTGTAATAATAACAACAACAACAACAACAACTATAAAGAGGAACGAATATTCAAATGTTAATTTATCTGACGTATCACACAGATCGTCGGTCGTCCATTGATTTGATACTTATTTTCACCACCGCCGCGCTGCCGATATACTTTTCTCTTTACTTTATTTTATCGTTGTTGTGTTTCTTTGTTGCTTTAAACGAATTTGTTTATCCTGGATGGAAGTTGAAAATTATTGCTCTGCGTGATGGGATTCAATTTGTTAAATGTTGGACTTTTTTTTTTTTATTAATATTATAATACTTCTTTTTATTGTAGCTTCAAGGGAAATATAGTTCTCTGATATTCAAAAGTTATTGACAGTTGCTTGGGGGAATCTCCTGGTTGCTTTTATTTTTGTTGGTGTTGTGGAAATTACTTTTAGTTTTATTTTTATTTTTATTTTATTTTTTGAGGAGAATCTCAACAGAAACATTGTAATTTTGTGTTGGAAGGAAATGATTGATTGGATTTTATAACGCAAAGGAATTATTTGTTTGACTTGTTATTGTAACTCTGTACATAAATACATCAGGTATTAAAATTTGCAATAAACACTTAGAGATTTTGATCTTTGAAGAATTTCAAATTGATGTTATTAAATTTGACATTGATTGTAGTTCTTTGAATTGGATTGCATCAAGAAGGAATACTAGGACCTATATTTGTTAAAATATAACAAAATTTGTAACTTGATGAAAGGTTAAGCTTTGAAGTCTTTTAATGTAATTAAATGCTAAACTCTCACAAAACTTTTAAAACAAATGATATTTCCGAATTCAAATATAGAATATGTTATTCCATTATAATCTTCTGAAGTATCTGATGACATTTCTATTGATCTCTAAACTTTGACACTGATGACATATTTCTTTTTCCAAAAGCTTCTGATGCTAGCTAAGGTTCTTAAAATATCAATTATTCAATTCTTATGGCAGTAATCTCTTGTGTCTGGCTCCATTTTTATGCACATGAACATACTCATTATAAATGCGTTCTAGTATTTTTCATAGCGACGACAACGACGGCGAGACGGAAAAGGAGACGAAGAGCTCCTCATTGTGCACCATTTCCTCGACTTAAAATAATATTTTTAAATTTTACACCTCACTTACATTTCTATTTTTAATTTTCATTTTTCATTTTTCAAATAACTTTATCACAATGAATAACAATTTTCCGTTTCTATATCTTTTCAGGTATGTAAAACACACACTTACCCCACTACAAGAACTGATGTTTTTAAGCTGATGATAAAAATCAAACAAATTAGTAACAAATGAGTTTAACATGGTATGTTGGATTGTAAATGAGCCAAAGTGTAAATATCGATTATTACTTTGAAGCTTTTTCATCGTCGTCGGGTATTTCCAGTTACCCCCCCTCACCTCCCTATACCATCAATACATTATAGACACGCAATTATTCAGAAAACAAATTAAAAAAAAAAAATAAAAACTGAAGGTAGGTAATCGAATAAGTTTGTGAGTAGCGTCAGCAGAATATAGTGAAAAGTGAAAAGCTATTTTTCATTTCTTTTGTGTTTTACACTGAAAGAAAATGAAAACCTTTTAACAATAAAATAAGGAGTTAATATCTGTACACAAATATTTTAATGATTATGAATTTTTGGTGTTTCCAAGACATCGATTGAAGCCTTTTGCTGAACTAAGACTGTAAGGGAGATACAATTAGAATTCATCCATGAACTTATTTTATGAAAGAAATGAATGACTTGAAATTAAGAATTTTAACATTTCTCGACATGCAAAGACCCTTTAATCTGAATCCTTTTTTCATACACCATATCTCCAGAACAGAGATATCGACAAAAAACTAAGTCATTTGAAAACTTTTCTAAAGCACTTTTAAAAGATAGGTTTTGGGGTGTAAAACATAGGCCAAAAAGAATGTCTGCATGTACCCGTGAGAAAGATGGTAAATATTGATCCTTTGGTAAAATTTCATACTTTGCACCTATATTTAACTTGATCAGCTTAAAGCCAAAGTCGGAAAGAACATTTATCATATCCGTTATGTGTTCTTTTTAATAAGTCCTTAAATAGTTTGCTCTTTCGTAATGTCTGGAAAAGTGTGTTTATTATACCTGTTCACAAGAAAAGTCCTAAAAATTAAGTAATAAACTACAGACCTATAGCTGAAATATCTGTCATACCTTTGACAAGTTGTATTATAATACATTTATTTTAAAGATAAAAAATCAAGGATTTAACAACCACTTATAAATTAGATCTCATCGTATTTTAAAAATAGGCTTAATAGTGTTGTATTTTGTATTGAGTATTCGAATCAATTTGTTGTCAATTCTGGCGTCCCTCAGGGAAGTCAGTTAGGTCCAATTTTATTTATAAATAACCTGGTTTCGATCATACAAAATTCTTACGTCCTTATTAGAGCTGATTACATTAAACTTTTCAAAAGTATACAATCTTCTTCTGATTGTTTACGTTTGAAAGAAGACCTGTTAGCATTTAGGGAATGGTGCAATAAAAATCTTCTCGATTTAAATGTTGAAAAACTCATTGTTTTACACGCAAAAAAGTTCCCTTTGAAAATCTCAATGTTTTCTGACTTAGGGGTTATTCTTGATCCCAAGGTAACTTTTAATGAGCATTTAAACTACATAGTTAAGAAAGTTAATAGGGTCCTAGGATTCATAAATAGATTCGGGAACGATTTCCGTGATCCTTACGTTGTTAAGCCTCTCTTTGTTTTATTTGTAAGACTAATACTTGTTAATAGTTGCGTAGTGGTATCACCTTACTACTCCATTGACAAGATTGGAAGCAAATCAGAGAAGATTTAGACGTTTTTGCCTTCGTTTTCTTCCATGGTCACATCAAAATTTACTTCCCCCTTAATCTTAAAGACTCGCTTTTAAAAACCGTCCAGCACTCACCAATCATCGATGGGATTTGCATTTTTGTTTTATGGTTGGAATTATTATTGGGTCAATATCATCTCCATTCCAGTTCTAAGTCAGTTAAATTTTAGGTTTAGTCGTACAAGTATAAGACCGTAGCAACAATTGTGCCCTATATTTAGTAGATCAAACTATGGTGCCAATAGCCCCCTCAATCAAATGAATTCAATATATAATAAAATTGAAATTGACAAATCCTCCAAGAGTAATTCTTATCATGAAAAGTGCTTTTCAAATTAGCCGTTCGTATTCGGCTTAAAAACTATAGGTCCCCTCCATCCCCGAAAACATTATTTGCACACAGGGATGGTTGAGAGTTGTAAGTCACTAGGTCCTAGTTCTCAACGAACTGTTGCGCCACCTAATTTATTTATTTTTATAGAGTCTATAAATGATAACCTAAAATGCATTAAATTTAAAATTATGTTCTTTTACGTTTATTATTTATTAAATACTTTAGATTATGAGTATTATGTATAAGTATTGTTCACGTAAGTATTTAACGCATTGAAATAAATCATTACATTTGAACTGTACAAAAGAATTGATAGATGAGTTCAAAGGTGTGAAAAAATGATATGAGTCAAGTCATATGGAAAGCATTTAGTGTCGATTCCTCATCGTTCTCAGTAATTAGGACTGTCTTACGGCACATTATGGCGTATTTTGCATTTGGATCTACACCTTCATCCATATAAAGTCAAGCTTACACAACAATTGAAGGCGGCTGACCATTCACAACGTGCGTCGCTCGTAGATACGTCGAATGGGTGCTTGAATAACAGGCGCACAGTGGACCGTTTATGCAAAACTGCTTGCAATATTCATTTTTCGAGTGGGTCTATAATGCAAAACTTGTTTGTTCACTGGATTGATAAATATTTGGAGATCGAGTAATCGAAAAAATTATTTAATTTGGGTTACTGGTGTGCCTTAGAGAGCAGGTCAAAGTTGAAGATTTTTTATGATGATAATTTTTTTTTTATTTTTGTTCTTAACTTTGAATGTAAAAACTAGAAAAAGGGCTTCGAAACGCTCTTCGTTATTGTTTTCATAATGTGCTTTGCCATTATTTAGATCGATAAATTAAAAAAGAAAAAAAATATTTTTAATTGTTTATTTTAATGTTTTTGGAAACACTACTTTTTGCACACTTTTTCGACTTCAAATTGTATAGAAAAAAAGATTCAACGAGTGGTGTTAAGATCTCAACTGATTCAGAATCCTTATATATTTGTTAACATAAATACAAAAGATCAACTGCGTCATGTTGCAACGAACTGAGCCAGGGAGATTTAAATTGATGAAGTCAGTAATTTTTCCTCTCTTTTTTTTTATGGGAGATTCTTTGGAAGTACGATTTATTTGTTTTGTGTGTGGTGGATTTAAAAAGATGATTTTATTAAAAAAAGGTAAATCATTTTTGTTTTATGTTTAGGTATTACATAAGAAGAGTTTTAGAGCTAATTTTTTAATCCTGTAATACAATTTTAAATAATGCATTTAGTTCGGGAACATCGGAGGAACCCTAATCAATTCATTTCTGTCGGCCCATTATGTTCCAATATGTTAAAGAGACTAGTGACATCATAAATACCACAGTCAATAATATTTAAAGCCAAATAGCAGATATTCAACCAACAATATATAAACTTAATGAAGAAACAACTATAACTGTGAATCACGAGTTCTTTTTAACTATGATAGACGGAAAAGTATTAAACGAATTAACGGAATCAAAGTCTACGCTGTCATGTCCAATATGCAAAAGGACACAAAAGAACTTCAATAAAGAAGAATCAATTGAAGACAAACATAATTACGAATATGGAATCTTTAAGTAATATTTAACGTTTTGAATTGCAGAGAAGTAGTGAATGCAGTTAAATTTGGGGAAAACTCTAAGAAAACGGTAGAGCTTTTAAAACAAAAGTATCCTGAAAAACTACTCACACCTACTCTACACAAAATATTGGTAAAATTGAATATCAATCACTACCACTTGGAGAACTGTCAGAAGGAAGAATACAAAAATAAAGACTACAAGAAATATCGATATCAGAATACATGTAAAGTTTTAAGGAATCGGCAAAATGAGGACCTATTTAACATGCTTGCAACTTCTTCGGATCCACTTATTTCTTCCTTAAGGCATGTGAGAAGCCAAAAAGATACTCTTCAGAAATGATTAGTGTATTACAGATTTCCCCCGACTTAGATGATAGTTTTCAAGAAATTTAGTGTTTATATATTAATAAGTTTCACTCGAATTGGTCCTTTTTCTTTTTGCTTTACTGTTTCTATTCACTCATATTACTTAAAAAATTGATTTTGACGATTGCATATTAAAATACCGTTATGTTTATCACATTTGTCAAAACTTCTTATTTTAACACACATTTCTGAAACACCCTGTAAACAGTTTTTTTTTTAAAGTCCCAATTTGTATAGCTTCAGAAATGTTCTTCAAGATAAAAAAAAAATTAAGCAATATCTTTATTCGTTTAGAAGATATTATTTTTGCAACCAAAAAAGTAAAAACGGGCCACTGTGAGGCGGTGGACGTCGATTTTCAACAACAAAATTTTCTTCAGCGACGAAGCATATTTCTCACTCGGTGGGTATGTTAATATACAAAATTGTCGTATTTGGGGTTCTGAGAATCCTCAAGTATTTGAAGAGAGGCCATTACATCAACAAAAAGTCACTGTTCGGGGCTCTCTTTGGTCCGGAGGTGTGATTGGACCTTACTTCTTTGAAAACGACAATTTACGTTTTATTTACGTTTACTTCTGAAATCGCAAAATGGATAACCCGTTACATTGTTTCATAAATTTTCAAATATTGCTTTCTTTTTTGGTTCAGTGTATTTTGAATTGTCATTGGATTTTTCTTTCTAATTTACCATTGAGTGCTTCCAATACAATACATATTGCACATTTTCGCTAATTATTGTGTTCAACTTTTGTACATAGACTTCATGTTCAAAACCTTATGGTAGGGCTTCGGTTGTTTACGGATCATTGAAGCAGCTTGGTTTTATTTTCTTGTTGTTGTTGTTATTATTGGAATTCTTTATGTTTTTCTTCTTTCTCTAAATTTTGTTTTCTTTAAGGGAAACCCCACAAAGATACCAATGCAAATTCCATCATTTAGCTTCAATACAAAATATTGAAAACACCAACCTATGGCATGGTGGCGCCCTCTATACCGCCTATACCTATGCGCACAATGCACAAGCACATACCTCAATAGTATTATTATGAGATATTAAATCAATATGTGATCGAAATTTATCGACTTAGCTTATGGAAATGACACCTCAGCTACTTTTGCTACAAGCTATACTTCAAGTATGCCACAAGAGGCGGCTCTACCCGAAGAAGTGAAAATATTTTGCCATGAGAAGGAAAAACAAACAAAATTTGTGTGGTGTGTGAGTTTTTATTTTCTTCATTTTCCTCACAACAACAACAGCATATGGTCTTGTATACCTATCTATATGCTAGCTATATAAAGCCTTTTCAATTGGGTTTAACCTCATTTCCTTTGGGGTTGTGTTGCGTTGATGGGAAAGTGGGGTGAAAGGGGGCAGTTTGAATGGGATTATTATTATTATAGAGAGGATAGAAGGTGATGAACTTTTTCAAGTCTGTAAAGATAGAACGACTGAATATTGAGGTTGTTTTGATGGATATAGTACGAGTACTTTTCATTGAAAAGCTTATATACCCAGAAGCATTAGACTCTATGAAGGTAGGAAATATTTATAAAAAGAAAATAAAAAAATTTAAATTATGACCATCAGTTGGCTCGAGTTGGTGTATAGAAATAGATAATATAGTAAACTTTCCTATCTTTTTATTTTTCCCATGAAGCTTTAACACTCTCACTGATGTGAAACAAGTATAAACTATTTTATTCACACAACCTACATAATTCCAAAACCACAATCTGGGTTGTTCTTGAAACCATCGTCGTGTGGTTTTTGTGTTGGGAGTTTGATGACTAAGGCAAAAATATTTAAGTTTTTTTTTGTACTCTTTTTTAAAAACAATTAAAATAGAATTTAAAGTTTTCATTAAAAATTGAAATATTTGGTTTCTTTTTAAATTTTAGTGAATTTAAGGGATTTTTGTTGAAGTTAAATCGTTGAGAAAATGTTTGTTTATTATGTTATTAAATAAAATCTGCAGGAATGTTTAAAATGTTTTAAATTCGTTTTCGATCTTTAAAGTTGAATTGAATGAACTTTAAGTGAGTGATTTGATAGAAGTTCTTTATAAATTTAAGAGGTCCATGTTGGACTAATTTTCATACCTCTGTCGGCCTTCGTAACTCCCTTAAATAATTTGGTTTGACAAAGAGAAATTTAATGAATAACGTACAATTTGACATATTGATTTAACAATATTGCCGAAATCCTTCTTAAAGATAAAAGGTTTGCCTTATTTCAAAAGAACGGATGGAGATAACCTACAATTTTAAGCCGAATCCGAACGGCTAATTTGAGCAATTTTCATGATAGGTATTACTCTTAGAAGATTTGTCAATTCCTCGCAAGACTCTGTACCCGTGAAAAACTTTAGATGGCACAGGCAGGGATTAAACCCAAGATTTCTGGCATGAGAGTCCTACGCACTAACCATCACGCCATGGGTACTAAGGTGTTAATCGTTTTTGAATTATCTGTGTAGACAAGCGACTGTAAGATCGCACGATTCTGGTAACCACGCCACGAAGCGAGATAATGGTCTCACCAAAAGTACAATTTTTGGTCACCAAAATATTCGACCTTTTTAAGAAAATTCGATTTTTTTTTTATTTTTGACAAAAATATTAGTATGGGGACTACTTAAGTAATGTCCAATTACACAGCCATCGCCAGTCCAAAAACCCTGTCAAACAGAAGCCGTTGAGGTTAGCGAAGCTTTTCTTGTATTTTCCGAGCTCAAAATACTAAATTTCCGCTTATAGCTTCCAAAGTGAAAATGAGCCTATTTATAGAAGTTGCTTTTCCAATAAAAATTAATTTCAAGTATCCAATCAGCAAAGAAACGCGTTGTCGATGATTGACAGGCTTAAATTCTTTAAATGCCCTAATAACTTATTATTTGTGGAATGCTTTATTACAAAGATCGTGGAGGAATCATAAAACCTGGTGTTTCGTAAACACTACTCGATGCACCACCATTACTCCAAGTTGTTCTCAAACAACACGTGGGCTTAACTTGTCCACTAGTCTCAAATTTTGTATTGTTTCCGGCAGAGTGTCTTAGTTTTGCGAACTATGACTTCAAAATGTTAACATTTTTTTGTGTACATCATTCCACTTTTGGTAATTCCATAGTTTTCATTTGTCAAAAGTCAAAATGAAAAATTGAAAAATGACAGTTGCTCAAACAACGGGCTTTTTAAAATGACCGTTAACCATCACAAATTATCTTTCGATTGGTTTAATTCCTCAACCAAGCCTCCAAACAAGATGCGGTTTTCACTTTAATACAGAGCATCGACCCACCTTTAGAGTGATGCATACAAAAAATATTTGTTTAGTTTTTCGAAAAAATCGTGGGACCCCTTGCCAAAAAAAAGTAGTATTTTCCAATCAAGATGCGGTTTTAACTTCTTATTAATTTCACGACTTAAAAGTTTTTGGTGTGCATGCTCGTCCAGGGCATACTGCAGAAAATATTGCTGCTTTTCACGGTAGTGTGCCTGAAGAGCCATCCACCTGAATTCGTCATCCCCAACAACTACACCTCCCACGCTCGTCGTTGATAAACATTATGCATAAATACTTGCATTCAAACGCTTACAAGGTGTAGCAATTGAATTAAGAACTTGACCATTTAAAGGGTCGTTAATGGTCAGAATGGTAGCAAGAAATGGCAACAGTGTATGATCATTTTTCGAGAAAAATCATCTTTAGTTATGACGCACATTTTCACTTCAAGGGATTCGTCAATAAACAGAATTGCCGCAAATTAGCAAATGATAATTCAAGAGTGATTGTCGAAAGACCAATGCACCTAAAACAGTGACTGTTTGGTCGTATTTTTTCCAAAATGAGGCCGGGTAGGCAGTTACTGTGAAAGGTGTTAGTTCGTGAGATAATAAGGAACTTTTTATGGCCCGAATTAAAAGATTGCATGTGGACAGTCTGTGGTTTCAACATGACAGTGAAAGTTGACAATTGCAACACAGCTAACGACTCATTGGTTATTTTGCTCCACAAATTAAATGGCCGTGTTGTCTCACGTGATGGCGATGTCAATTGGACGCCAAGATCATGTGATTTAATCCCGTTAGACTTCTTTTTTTGGGGTTATTTGAACAAAAAAGTGTGCGTCGATAAGCCAGAAGCAATTCAAGAGTTAAACGATGAGATAATTTGGCGCATTAACGGCATAGAGCCTCAGCGTCATCGAAAATGTTGGTCATCGGATGATGGTGTGACGTCGCGGCGGCCATTTGGCCGATATTTTAGTTCATATACATAATTTAACCATACCAATATTATCGCAATAAAAATAAATGACAATAATTTCCTAAATAGTTTGTGTTTTATTCAAAATCAACATCGGACCTTAAAATGCAACCACCCTTTACATTACCTTGTTCACCAGTATAATTGAAATATATAAAAATATATTTTTAAAAATATTAATTTTGACCAATTTTTAGGGAAATTCAAAATTTTAGTAATCAATTTTTACATTTATTAAGAATGATAACGTGTATCTTCCATTGAAAGAAAGGTTGGAAGCTTTATATCATGATTGTTTCATCTTAATTGAGTTCTTAAAAACAATCAAAAAATTTCATTAAGTTTATGAAAAAGTCACTTACGAATTTATGGAACCAAAATATATTAAATGAATATTCATTAGAAGAAATGCCTAACGATCAAATCTTTTTCTTTCTTATTTGATTTTTACAAGAATTTCATAGCATCACTTGCAACAATTTACCATTGAACTATGTTTAATCTAGAATAACGTTTATAAAACTTTAATACATCAAAATACACAAACATTAAATTTTAAGTTCACCTTTTTATATGAGTTCAAAATTATGATTTTAAGTTCTATGTTCATATGTATGTAAGCTTGAAATATTAACTATTTTAATCTCAAACCTGTGAGAAAGAAACAATCAAATAGAAAATAAACAAAACAAGAGGTAAACGTTTTGACTTTTAAATTTGATTTTTCGAAAAATATCAGTGGACATTTAACTAATTTCAAGCAGTAATCAATTTCCTTGCCAAATGTCACTATAAAATGTAAAGCTTTTTCGATCGTGACTAAAGAACATAGATACTTTCACATGTCTTTATTAATTGGTTATTTTTCTAAGAAAATACATTTTAAACTTTTTCAAGGTATAGGACAGGTGCTAGAAAGCATGACAATAATTCACTACTTCACCAAAAGTAAATTCTCGGAACATTAGTTGCATGAACTTGACACTTGGTTAAATAACAAAATACATACGAGTATCTACGATAAAACACCAGCAATAATATTGACTTCTTTAAAAAGAAAAAAAGAAGAAAACAAACAAAGAAGAAGAAATACCATTGCATGTTAAAAACTTTAGTTTTTCACTAAAATAATCATTAGCAACAGCACATACAACTTCTATAAATAAAAACATACATTAATATATATATGTATGTATATATTCGTAGATGTAACTTTAAGTGTCATTAATACAATAAATTTGTTGTAATGAATTAAAAGTTACAACGTTCATTAATGTTTATATTGCGTGTGCGACTGTTTGCAATTTTATTTCATGCAATAACAACAGCAACAACAAAAAGCTATAAATTCATAATAATACACAAGGCAACAACATAGCGCGGCTGATAGAGTCGAATGGTTCCCTTGAGTATTTCATTGCCACCAAAAAAGGAATGTTGATAAAATAAAATGAAAATCAACATCACATTGGTCGTAGGATCTTGCTTTTTAGTTTGTACATTAACAGAAAGACCAAACATAAATACTGGCCAATAGCTTAAAACTGGAAGAAATCAGTGAAAAAATTAGACCAATTTTAACAGCTTTAAAAATTTAAGTCATCGCAGTGTATAAGTGGCACTGGCATCAGTCACAATTCAGTACAACTTACTCAAACCGTAAGAACTGTTAAAAAGTTATTATTGAAATAAGATTTTCAAACAACAACTAATCAGATATCTGGATTCATATAAATGAGACCATTGAGATCCGGATAGTAAAATGAGACCTTCTTTATTCACACTATCCGGGAAGTGTCCGATACTCAACTCCAAGCTGAATTCGAGTATCTGACATAATCCGGATAGTGTCATTTTAGATATTAAAACATCTCATTCAGCTATTCGACTATTTCCGGATAGGTGGAAAATTTGAGTCTGCATCCAGATCTAATTCAGAAATCCGAATTAAATGAAAACTTTCAATGCAACCAATATACCAACCTTTAAGACCCAAAGAAAAACAAAACTTAGTAGAAATATTCACATTGCGTGGTAGAAAATATTCGCATAATAATATTGTATAGTTAGATATGAATACAAATAGAGCTCAAGGGAAAAACCTCTCTTCTTCAAGTGTCATCGCATCGCAGATTAAAAAAAAAAGAATGAAAAACGCAAATGAAGTGAAAACATTAAAAAATAGATTAAAAAAAATAAAAGAAAAACAGACTAAACTTCCCCTACATAAAAGGTATAGAAGGAAAGGAGGAACAAATCTTTGCCTTAAAACCATACAAGTGTTTTTAATTGTCCCTCGGTTGTATTTGGATTAAAGTTTATATGATGTTCTGTTACTATAAATATATATATATTTTAAGCAATTAGAACACATTTGTGAAATTACCACCTGATGCGCGTTATCTAAAGGGAGAGAGAAAAAAAGTTTTTTAATCGGTTTTAGCTAAATTAACACGGTATATAGATAAGGTGTCTAAAGAGACAATGTTGTATTCGTTAGGTTAATGACTTTTTAGATTTTGTGTGTTTTCATTGTTGGAATGGCTTCACTGTAAAGGAAATTTGTCGCACCCTGCAAAAGTTCTCCTAAGAATTCTCCTTGTATTGGATTTTAAGCTTTCTCGGAGGAAAAGATTGGTACAAGATGAAGAAATCGGAAAACTAATTTTTAGCAAAATTTCTGAACATCTATCTACTTTTGGTATTGAGAAAACGAATTATTCAAAAATGTAAAAGAATTACATTTAAGGTTTTTGAAAACTTCAGATAGCGTTAAATGATATTTTTTTTTTTATTTTGCATAATCATCATATCATATTGTGTTTTAATCTAGCCTTAAAAAACCCGCTTTTGGTTGTTTTTGACATTTTTGATGGGTCAATATTTCAAAAACCTGATGTGATAGAAAAACTTTAAAGGCCATCTAAATACTTTAAAAAGTATTGTTCTGTTTGTGCTGCAGAAAAAAAAAAACGTTACTATGTCGAAAAGTGTTATTTTTCATAATTTTATTTCTCTAAAATTTCAAATTTTCTCAAAATTTTTAAATTCTTTTATATTTTGAATTCCTTCGAATTTTTTAAACATTTCACTAAATTTTGGATATCTGTAAAATTAATAAATAACTTCTTCAACTTATTTTGAAATTTCTTTTTAATTTCACCAACAAAATTCTTTTAATTTGAATTTTGAATTGCAAATATTCTAAAAATTTTAATCTTCTTAAAGTTTTTGGTTTCTCCCAAATTTGTAATTTCATTAATCAATATTTCTGCGTTCTTCAATATTTGTGAGTTGTTCAATATTTGTGAGTTCTTCAATATTTCTTAATTTTTTTTTTCAAAATATTAAATTTCTTCAAAATTGTAAATTTCTTCAAAATTTGTAATTTCTTCAAAATTTGTAATATCTTCAAAATTTTTAAATTCTTCAAAGTTTTAAATTTCTTCGAAATTTTTCAAATTTGTCAATAACTTCAGAATTTACGATTTCTTCAAAACTTGTAACTCATTAAAACTTGTAATTCTTCAAAACTTGCAATTACTTCAAAATTTGTAATTTCTTCAAAATTTGTAAATTCTTCAAAATTTGTAATTTCTTCAAAATTTGTAATTTCTTCAAAATTTGTAATTTCTTCAAAATTTGTAATTTCTTCAAAATTTGTAATTTCTTCAAAATTTGTAATTTCTTCAAAATTTGTAATTTCTTCAAAATTTGTAATTTCTTCAAAAATTTGTAATTTCTTGAAAATTTGTAATTTCTTGAAAATTTGTAATTTCTTGAAAATTTGTAATTTCTTCAAAATTTGTAATTTCTTCAAAAATTTGTAATTTCTTGAAAATTTGTAATTTCTTGAAAATTTGTAATTTCTTGAAAATTTGTAATTTCTTGAAAATTTGTAATTTCTTCAAAATTTTTAATTTCTCCAAAATTTGTAATTTCTTCAAAATTTGTAATTTCTTCAAAATTTGTAATTTCTTCAAAATTTGTAATTTCTTCAAAATTTTGTAATTTCTTCAAAATTTGTAATCTTCTTAAATTTTTTAGTTTCTCCCAAATTTGTTATTTCATTCATCAATATTTTTGCGTTCTTCAATATTTATGAGTTGTAAAATATTTGTGAGTTGTTCAATATTTGTGAGTTGTTCAATATTTGTGAGTTGTTCAATATTTGTGAGTTGTTCAATATATCTTAAAAATTTTAAATTTCTTCAAAATATTAAATTTCTTCAAAAATTTAAATTTCTTTAAAAAATTAAATTTCTTTAAAAATTTTAAATTTCTTCAAAAATTTTAAATTTCTTCAAAATTTGTAATTTCTTCAACATTTTAAATATCTCTTCAAAATTTGTTTAAAACTTCAGAATTTGTGATTTCTTCAAAACTTTAAATTTGTAACTTTAAAATTTTTAATTTCTTCAAATTTGTACTTTCTTCACAACTTTTTATTTCTTAAAGTATTCCAATATTCTATGATATTTCTCGCAAAACTGTGAAAACAATTGGCAAAATTTGTCAAGACTGTGCATTTATTTTTGAAATGTTGATTATTATATTTAATAAAAAACTGTCCCAATATTTCGTCAAAATCGTAGTACAAATTTTTAATCGAGCTCAAAATAATGTTATTTGATTTAAAAAGGATACAAACAGACTTATTACTCTTTTTCGAAAAAAACATAGCAAATGTAACGATTCACATGTTTTGAAAATTCAAGTTCTGGGCCAAAAAAATATTTTCTAATTAAATATAATTTTGTTTTTAAGTTCTATCGTATTATATTTTCAAATATCAAATTTTCGTAATACAAAAGATATCACTTCAAAAAGCAAGGCTTAAAAACTCGCTGAAAAGTGGTAGATGTACTGTGCCGTTTGATACCGAACTCAAAATTCTAATGAGTAAGTCCATGATAGAGTCTCTTGTGTCTTGTAAAGAATGTACCTATAAAAAGGAAAGCTTTTGTCTTTGATCATCTCATATCGAGTACGAAGGTTATTCAGAATTGTTATTTTTCTGTGATATTCACGAGAGTATTAAAATCCTTTTTACAATCACTTTTTTGATTTCACTATATAGTGCTCACAGAAGAGTTGTCGATTAAAACTTTAAATTGTCTTAATTTGTTTTTTTTCTACCCAATATGATGTAAAACTTAACTAAATTATTAATGAAACAAAATTATTAAAAACTTACATCTTTACTACTCGTAGATACAAAAACTTTCACTAAATTTAAAACCTCCAGGAAAAATGGTTCCTTTTCTATGTAAGCATATAAAATAAAAAAGGTGTTGAAATTAAAATTTTCAAACAAAAAGTCTTTCATAACTTTCTTCCTAACGTCGCCGTTGGTAGGTAGGTAGGTAGGTTTATAGTAATAAGTTGGTACCCAGGTGGTGTATAAAGTCAAATAATTATCACAAACTCTTAAATGTAGGAAGGTGGATATAACATAGGCAACACAAAAAACTTTAAATTGCAGTTTCTATGCATAACTAAACTATAAAAGGTATAGTTTTGGCTATAGACATAGATACTCCTCCACTTTATGTATATTTCAATTTGAAGTTGCCGCCCTTTTCTTAACTTTTCCTTACCTCTCAAAAAAAAAAAAAAAAATAAGACAGTGTGTCTCAACTTAAATGAATGAAAATGTGTCTTGGTAAGTTTATTATTATTATTATTACGGCCGGAGATGATGATGGTGATTATTATTATTATTATTATTATTTTCTCGGAGAAATTAATTTGTGTGAAAATGATACAAAAGATACACTTTCTGACAGCAACAAGCTTTTAAAAAAAATTCCTCGATAATAAACATGTAAATTTACAGTGCTGTGAAAATTATATTTTCATGCTTACGAGGTTTATTGTGCTTAAAAATTTATCCAAATCGAAATTCATCTAAGTTGGACCAAACAAAATAAAAGACTGAGGTTCAAAAGATTGCATTCATCCCATGCAATCAATTGATTGCAATCTTTTAAAACTTAAAGTATTCGTTTGTAGTATCAAATGATTGTAACAGAATGATTTCTACAAATTTAATTATTTTAGAAACAAAATGAATGCAATTTTTTAATTGAATTCGTAAAAGATTGCATTCACAAAAGATTGCATTCTTTCGCAGAGCTGTTTCCACGACAGAATTTAAAAAAATGCTAATATATTTTTACAAATGCACTGTTTTTACAATATTTTTCCTCCATGTTATATTTTTAATTTAACATTTAACCAGGTTATCGCGTGGGATATCTGCAGAGATGCGACCAACGTTGTATCTTGTATCTATTTTATAAACAAAAATATAAAAACAAAAAAAAGATACACGAAAACCTCCCAGAAGTGTAGGTCTGTTTTTCAGTATATCTCAAGTTTATCTCTGGTGGATTTTGGTTTCGCTTTGCTGTAGGCAATCAAATTTATAAATCTCTTGGGTGGGTGGTGCTCCGGGGCTCCCCTTCAATAAAAGAAAAGAAAACAAAACAAACCAACAAAATAAAAGATTTTGTGTATAAAGATAAAAATTAACCCAATTACGAGTGCTTCCCATAAAATTTGATTTGTTTGGAAAATTTGTTGGCTTTTTGTTTTAAATAATACCAAAGCCAAGCCGAACCACTGCCTTTGCCGCTGCCGCCCGCTGCACCTCTTCGCGACAAAAATGACGATGACGATGACGACGGAAGTAATATTTGTGATGACTTGTGGGTTCAAAAAGGGGCGATTTCTGTAAAGATACAAAACAAAACAGGAAAATTCATTAATTAAAAAGATTTAAATAAAAAAAAAAAACAACAACAAATTAATGAACTTAATCTTATTTATATAAGACTGGGTAATCAGGTAAGGTATATCATTTGTAGCATAAAATAAATCTAATTGAATTAACACGAGTTTGTTTTGTATATTTACAAGAATTAAAAGAGAGAGAGACATAAAATGGATTATAGGGCATAATTAGTATTAAATTAAAGCTTGTTTAAGTAAGGATTCTTATTTGTATACATTTATACAATATACCGCCTTCAACGAGGAAAAGTTGGAAAGGTGGGGAAGACTTGAATTTAATTGACTAACGAAGTTTAAATTACGCACGAACAAGGAAAGTTATATATTTTATTTTATATGTTTTCGTTTCTATGGAAAAAGAAGAATTTTGTTTTTTTATTGCTAATTGAAGATTTAATTGATGATAGATAAAGAGGGGTAGGGGGAAGGGTAGGCGTGTTACGTGAGAATTAAAACAAATATAATGTCTTAACAATCGTGTTTTAAGAAGACTACCAAATTTAAATTAAAAAAATTGGAAACCAAGTATTTTTTTGTGGAAATGGGGGTTTCCAATAAGAGGTTTCACTTTAATATTAAAAAAAAAATACAGTGTTTTTTAATGGAAAGCTTTGAATGTTTATTTCATTTTTAAGGGAGAGCATATACATGTACAGCTGTTTTCTTATCAATAAATCAAATGTCATTAAAGGAAATTTACGGCACTGTTACTGTTGCAATACCATATACTTTTTATGAAAATTTCCATTCACACAATTCACATTTGTAGCTGCATGTCTTCAAAAACTTAACGAATGCCAATTTTAAGGGCTTGAATCAATTCTTAAGTATTGGGAGAGAGTTTATCTTTTACGTGACCATAAAGAAAAAAAAATTATGTGGTGTTAAATCTCAAGATCTCGGTGGCTAATTGTGATCACAACTTCCAGAAATAACACATCCAGTAAATTATGTTTGGAATATTGCGACTGTTTCGTTGCTTCTGTTGCCGCCTTGTTAAAATGAACGTCTTCGAAATTTATATTTTACTATTTAAAATATAAAAAAACATTAATTATAGCCCGGTAACACAATCTGCTCACCGTCGGTAACAGTTGCACCAACCTTATTTTCGAATACACAAAGTCCAATCACGAGGCTAGAATACAAATCGCATAAACAGCAATGTTTCGAGAATTGAGAGGCTATTAAGCAATACTTATTAGTTTTTCCAAGCCCGAAATGCGAAAAAAAACTAAATATTAAAATGGGCCTTATTACTCATATGATTTTTCGATGGGAGTCCGAATTATTTTGATACATTTTAAAAACTCAATCAACACAAAGATACGTGTTAATTGAACTTGAAAAGCTTTCAAACTTATATCTTCATGCGAAATACGATGAAATCTCGTTTGTCAAATGCCCAAGTTCGATGAGGTTTCGACAAACCTGGGTGTTCGCCAACACTACACTGCTTTTGAACGACGCAACAGTGTCGATTTTTTACATCACAAGTTTTCTATCGTCCAAAAGTTTTCTACAGTTCCGAAATGCTAATGAGGTGCTTCACGAGTTCACGAATTCCAAAAGTTCAAAAAGTGTCCCGTATTTTTAGTAAATTTTTACATTTTCAATGTATTGTTGAAGCGTGTATCTTTCCATTTTTAGTTATGGCGTAGTTCTTACTTGTCAAATGTCAAAATATAACGTTCAAAAGTGACAGCTGTCCAAATACCGGATTATTCAAAATGAATCATTTTATCAAAAAATCTTTATAGTTTTATTCCATGTCAAATAGATTTTTAAACTTCATTCCATTCTATATGACAGTTTGGTTGATGTCACTTTCAATTTTAACAGCTGTTGAAAAAGTCAATTAATAACAAAAAAAAAAAAACAATGTTATCTGGTCACCTTATAATCATTTATTTTGACCAATTTAAATAAATTCAACTAAATATAAATATTAATTTAAACAAGATGAACAAATTACCAAGGGATTAAGAGCACAATTAGTTGATATCGATGCAAATTTCATTTTGAAATTTTGAATATTAAAACAAAGAAATCGAACTCTAAATATTCGATTCGTTCTACATTTGTAAGCTTTATCCGGCTGTTAAACAAAATATTTTGCATAACTTTGTTGCTAAAATATGTTAATTTTATATCTTTTAGCTACTGATGCAAAATATTTAAAAAACAATTTAAACAATTTTCTGACTCATATACAAATATTTAATCCTAAAATAAAAATAACTTAATATTCTTAATTAAATTACCTACTTTCCTTCCAATTTATAGGCCATATAAACAATTTACTTAATGGTGACAAAATACCTACACAAAGCTTAATAATCTCTAATGATAGCTATACAGTTATGGACAAATTAATAGGAACACTTGAAAAAACTCACATTGTTTGGTTAAAAAAGTCACATTTTTGGTAAGATTTCTAATCGCCAAAGTAGCCGAAGTTCTTCAAAATGAAAAACTTTTGTTCTTGTCGCTTAGCATAACGATTGTTAAACTCCAAGCTTATAAAACCAAACTTCAGACTTCTTGGTGGAAAGTATTATACTTCTAAGTTATTTTTGTTCTGTGATCGTTTTTACAATTTTTTTTATGGATGTTATAATTTGGAAAAAGTCGTAATTGTTCACGTAGTACTCTAGAATTTTACCTAAAATAATACGCCCTTAGATAGAGTTTCCAGCAGGGTAACGGAAAGAAGTATTAGTACAAAGAATATCGAAGTTCTGATATTAAAGGAACAACATTTATATTTTTTAGTGGTATTCTCAATAACTGGAATTGAATGTCATTTGGAATTTTTCATTTGAGCGAAAAACTTAAAAAATTGCTCTCCTTTTAAAGTGAATTTCTTTCAAATTGGAAACAATCTTTAATAAAGGGTGGTTAAATTTTAATTGCCGATGGTAATTTTGAATAAAACAAAAATTATTAAGGAAATTATTGTAATTTTTTTTATTCTGATAATATTGGTATGGTTCAATTATGTATGGAACAAAATATCGGTCAAATGGCCTCCACGACCGTTAATGTGCCGAATTATCTCCTTTTTTAGCTTTTGAAATGTTGGTGGCTTACCGACGTTCAATTTTTCTTTCAAATAACTCCAAAGAAAGAAGTCCAACGGTACGAGCCATTGTTTCGTTAGCTGTGTGGGAAGTAGCACCGTCCTGTTGAAACAATATATCGTCCAAATCCATATCTTGCAATTCGGGCATACAAAGTTCGTTATCATCTCACGATAGCAAACATTATTTACACTAACTACCTGATGATGCCGCCAGCCCATAAACCCCATTAAACAGTCACTCTTTTTGGGTGCATTGGTTTTTCGACAATCACTCTTGTATTGTTTTGCATAATGTTCGTCAACGACGAGCGTGAGAGGTGCAATTGTTGGGCCGCAGCAATAATTTTTCCAGTGTGAGCTGAACGAGTATGCACTGGTGTTTTCATATCTCCTACAGACCCGGTTTGCATAATAAGTCCGAATAACATTAACGCTTAGCTCGATAGTGTATATTTCCACGGTTCAAATTGAGAAATGTCAAATGAAATGCAGAAAAATAACTTGACTTTTAGGTGTGGTTCACATTCAACATCTTCCCTTAAAATTTAATCACCCTTTAGTTCCAATTCAGAAGTTCAGTTCCCATGCAGTAAATATTCAATTATTTTCCAATGAGTAAGTTGTCAACGATTCCAAAACTTGTTGAAAAGCTATAGTTTGGGATAAGTTATCATTTTTGGTTAAGAATGCTGCATATTACATTTTAGCATGGCTTAATTACCAATACTTATGTATGTGATCAGTAAAATGGTTGAAAAGGTATCAGTTTGATGTGATCTATTTTGACTTCATTACGGCTTTTAAAAAACCTTTTTTGAGAATTGATTTTCATTAAAATGCTTTGAAGCGGTTGTCATCTGACCTAATAGAACTCATTTAATATTTATCTCTATTGATCGTTTTTTCTCTTTTTCCGTATGAGTGTCATCTGGTGTCCCTCAAGGTAGTCACCTCGAACCACTACTTTTACGGCGCAGACACATAAGGTCCAGGGATATAACGCCCAAATTTTTTTTTAATTTGGGCCCTAAGTCCCACCCAAGTAAGACCTAAGTCCCAAATTTGTTTGTTAAAAATGGGACATTGTCCCCAAATTTTTGCAGAGCCAAAAAAGAATATAAAGTTTTTGTATTTCAATACAATGAACAATAATTTTTTGATACGGTGATAATACAAAAATTAGGAAAAACAAAAAAGTTTATTTTCAACATTATTTGCGGGATCTCAGGATTTTACCTCCCTTTTTCGGGGTCACACCCGCTCACGCAACTCCGTTGCTCCGCTTAGGGTATGTAAAGTCGCCAGGCAGGCGCCAATATCAACAGCTTTTTTGAATAAAAGCACCTGTGGGTAGACCGCTTCGCGGGATCTTAGGATTTAAACTCCACAAAACAAAGTCTTGTGGTATTGAAGAGCTGCAAGTTTTGTCATTTGGTGATTTTTATTAAGTGGGACATTAGCCCCAACATTTTTATTTGGGGCTTCGGTCTTACTTGGGTGAGACTTAAGGCCCAAATTAAATTTCGGTTTTATGTCCCACCGAAGTGAGACATAAGCCCCAAAAAAAAATAGTTGGGCGTTATGTCCCTGGGCCCTATGTCCCTGCGCCTACTTTTACTTACATATGTTCAGAAATTAATTGCCAGATATGTTTTTAAATTCACTTCAACTTTGTTTGCGTATACGATATTAAGCTTTTTATGATAACTGTCTTCGTTTGCAAGGAGACTTTGAATGGCTTTCGGTATGGTGCCGGAAGGTTTTTCTTTTGATCGTTCTCGCTCCCCCTGTTTGTGTTGATTGTAAAATTGGATATAAAGACCTTGAAATAGTTAATGAAAAAAAAAGACATTGGTGTTGTTTTTGACCTTAAATTCACTTTTATCAAACACGTCGCTTTTCAGCATATCTTAGACCTAATTTGGAATATTTCTGGGTGGTTTTTAACCCATACTACAACCCTTATTTCTCCAGATTAAAATATTTACAAGAAAATTCACTAGGTTTGTGATATGGAAAACTAGATGTAACATTAAAATGCCTTCGTTCATCACAAGTTGTCAACTTGTCACTTGAGAATCGAGCTACAATTTCCTCTTAACTTAACTTGAATAATTGATTGTATTGTATTGTTTGCTCTTAACCTTCAAAAAGAAAGAAAACACATATAATGTAATGTTATGACCAAAAATTTAGCTTCATTGTAAAGATAAGGGTTTGTCATTAAATGATTTCGGGCACGTGGCCACCGCGGCCACTTCAAATAAATTCCAGTAAAGAGGCACAGTTTTCGACCACTTTTTACAACAATTACGCCGACATCAGCAATAATGCCCCGAATATTCTGTTTTAAGACGTCAATCGTGTCTGACTTTTTTTTTAAAGCCGCCCATGTCACTTTGCAAAAATCAAAAATTAAGAAACATTAACAAAATACTAAGTATAAAACTTAAATGGTTAAATTTAAGATAAGTTTTCTAATGTGTGCTAAAGAATTGATTACCAAAAATTAAGTTTTGTTCCTATTATATTGACCATAGGTGTATATTAAACACAAAAGTATCTTACCTTCACCTAAACTAAACATTACCTTTATATATAGATTATAGATTCAGTCTTTAAGTTACTTAAATAAATACCTACCTATACCTTTAAATTATCGACTTGTTCACACTCTCATCATCCAAATTCGCAAATAAGATAATTGTGTTACTGTGTGCGCAACAAAATAAAAAAAAAACAAAACCCAAAAGTAAAGAAAGAAGCAATAAAACATTAATATCCCTCCATGAGCTCACTTTTCCAATCCATAAGAATGCAATTCGATAGCCTTAATTTCCAAAACAGCCCCAAAGTACAATAACAACAAAAACAACAACATATACTCTTCCATCGAATAAAGCTATAAGATACTCCATCTAAACAAAGGCAATTATATCTATACCACCGCTTCTGCTGCCTCGATTGTAAATGGGGGGAAGACAAGAAGAAATAAATAAATAAAGTATCTACGATGGGTAAAATAGTTTCTCACATATATGTTCGAGAGAGCTCTACCTAAACCGTACCTACGTATATCTATTTGTACCCCAAAGAAGTATCTGAGACTTGGTATCTCAGTATCTGAGTATCTATATATCTCTCTTTCGGTATTAAACAAAAACAAAAAAAGACTCAACAGACAGTAAATTGTTTGTGCATTATTACAATTGGCACGCGACTCTTTTATACTTACTCTAGGAATGTCTTCATATGAAAACTCGTACGTACGATACAAAAAGTATCTAGGAACACACTCTCTCGTATGTGGTTTCCTTTCTGACTCTCAAGAAAGACTTAGCCAAAGCAGAAGACGCAAGAAATAGTCAAAGAAAAAAAATTTAACAAAATAAGATACAATTTATAGTTATACCATACTCGGTACTACTCGTACTCGTACTCGTATACCACCTCTGTTTGTTGGCTGATAGTAGTTCTTCTTTTTTTTGAGAAGCCCACCATAAAATTTTTCGTTTTTCATTTTTGTATTGGAGAACAAGCAAGTGTTCCAAGTGACGCATACCCAACCCAACCTAACTCAACTCTGAATGTCTCAACCTAACCAAGTCAAACATACTCGTACACCGATCGAACTCAAACTTCTGGGGCTATATAGCCATTTTTTCTGAAGCCACTTAACGGGCTTCAATCGTAGCTTGTAGCTTTTCGATATTTTAGTTTGCCTCTGAGACGAGACGCGAATCGACGACGAAGTTGTTTTTTTTTTTTTGATGTGGTTTGTCTTCAAAGTATCTGTCAGATATTTTATATGCGAAAGGATATTTTGTTGGGTCTTGTCTTATTTTTCTCGTACGCCTTTCGGATTTCTTTTCTTTAAACGTGAATGTCCGTTTTGTTCGTCGATGTTGATGCGAGGATGACGCATACCCTTCCGACAGGTTTTTTGTATATCGAGCTCGTCGATAAATAAATTCGTCAACCCCCTACGCGATGGTGGACCGTCAATGACCTTTTTCGAAGTTTGTTTTGCTCTTCGTCCTGCGTCCTACGTCTTGCGTCATCGGAACCGTCCTCGTGTAACCATAGTGATACCTCTGGCCAAAACGAAGTAAAATAACAAAATATCAGAGAGAGAAAAGGAGTCAATACTCCTACGCGTCATTAAACGTGCTTTAGTCGTGTCGAAACCAAAGTGAAGTCAAATTTGAAACCGAAATCCTGAAATTTCAAATTGAAAGTCGAAGCCGGTGTGGTGGCGGCATCGTATCATCGTCGCCTCCGTCATCATCGTCGTCATTCGTCGGTCTGTCGATGTTTTCGTAGTCTTTAAGGCAAAGCGGCGATTTGTTTACGTGACATGTGGTTTCCTGTAAAATCGGAATAGCAATTCGAATCCGAATCCGTATCTGAATCCTCAAGCAAGCTGCTGCTGCTGCTGCCGCCTTCGTAGCCTTCGAAGCCTTCGTCGTCGACGCGCCATTGCTTTGGTTTTCGCAGTCGAATCAGCGAGGAGAAAGTTGGATTGCGCAAAGTGATTCTTCGTGATATCTAAAGTGCAACAATGTGTTTTTAATTTTTCATTCATTTGGAAAAAGTAAAATAAGAAAAAAAAAGTAAATCAAATTGAAAAGTGTCCCGTTTTATTTATTATTATCAATTTTTCTTGTTTTTTAATCCTCTTGGCCAAAATCTTGGGAATTGAGTTCATGCGGTTTTTTCGGTGGATCTTTTCTGTCAATTCTGTGTTTAACCTAAATTTTTCAAGTTGTTGTTGGTTCTTTAGCAAATTTAAAAAAATTTCCTCGGTTTTGGTGGTGCTGCTGTTCTGTTCGTCGTACGTCGCGTCGTTTGGCGGTTTATGCGGACAATTAGTATGCTTCGTGGATAAGTTACCTAGATAGCATTTTATAGTCTTCTTGAAGTCAATGGTTTTTTTTTTTTTTTTTTTGAAGAATCAGTACCTTGGTGGTTCTGAGTGGCTTTTAGCTTTTAGCTTCTTTTTCGTCTTTCTCTCAGGTTGAGAGTTATTTTCCGCACGGATTAAGCGTTCATCGTCTTCGATTTGTTGTTGTTTTTGTTCTTGTCGTATCTTTTAGTGACAAACGACGCATTCAGTGCTGGAATTTGCATTTCCAGATTGCTTTTTTTTTTACTTTTTTTAACAAGTGTATCTTGAAACGCGACGTACATCGTTGAGTACGACGACATTGACGTCGACTTTATGTGAGACAGTCAGTATAGTGCATTTTAAAGCGACAAAGTTGTGTGATTTTTGTTTTTGCATTGTGCCTTTTGGTTGCTGCTTTTCTGCCATTTATTTCCATCAGACTGTCATGGAGCTTATATCTACCTATAACGTATACCACCTTTAATATGGCAATCACGTATGTATCTTTTTATTTATTTTTTTTATTTTTTGGAATTTGTGTATTTACTTGATTTTTGTTTTAAACTTAGTAGAAATTTTAAATGCTTTGTGCAGTTGTTTTTTCTATCTTTTATTGTTATTATTTTGCACTAGAATGAAAAGAAAAAGAAATATAAGTTACAGTGAAATTTATAATATCAAGTGCAAAATTTCCATGAAATAGAAAATTGTGTGTATGTGACAGATTAAGTGTGAGAATATTTTGTTTTATTATTCAAGGTAGATTCTATATTTGAAATAAAATATATATGTAGAAAACAGAACATAGAAAGGTATGTTCGGCGGTTGTTCAGGTTAAATGTACAATTACATGTACTTTGAATACATGATTTGAAAATCAAGTAAGGTAGACATATACATACATATCATTTCTATTTGATTTTAAAAATAGGAACACAATTTTTGTTGTTAAGAGTTATACATTTCTCTATGAATTCTGAGTTTTTTGATACCAAAGATATCAATGTGATTTATATTTTTGTTCTTTTTTTGGTAGATATGTGTTGAAGAGAATTTGTTTAAACCTTTTTATTAATTTACTCAAATTCATCTCGAATGCTTTTGTCACCACTTAAAAGTTCAGTTTCATAACTGGGTTAAATATGACATAATAATTTTATACCCATAAACCGCTGTTGAAACTCAGAACATCCATCGACATTAGTTAATTTAAAATATTGAGCCTTAAAACCTCAAAACTTAGGTTTTTTTTTATAAATGTTCTCAGTTAGACACATACAGTACTGTGCAAAACATTTGCAACATTTTTCATTAAGAAAAAATTGTTTAGAAAATCAAACAGCAAAATTCTTTGTTTTTTGATATTGCGTTATAAATGTTGGAACAAAATTAACACTCTTCACTCTTCACTTAAACAAATAATAAAAAAATAAATACTTTAGTAGTTGGTAAAATTGCTGTGCAAAACATTTGCAACTTATATAAAGTCGAAAAGCCAGTAAAAATAATTTGATTGGAACAACTTGTATATATACCAATGTTCGTTTTTTTGATAGGCGGTGATAGTTGCAAATGTTTTGCACAGTACTGTATTTCATATCACTTTAAGACTTATTAAAATTACCACTGCATTTGTTAATTTTTATTATGTCCACATCAATTTTTTTAAGGACTACTAAACCCTACTGATTTAGTTGTAGCGATAAGGCCTGTCCACAAGACTTTTTTTTCTGTCTCGTCAGAATTGAGTTTCGTCTCGGTCTAATATAACTGCGTTTTTATTAGCCTAAGTTTTGTTTCGTTAATTGTGTCTAAGTTTATAAAGTTTGGAATTCAGTCCACGTCTAAAGAAATAGTTTTTAAATTTTCGTGTTTTTTCACATAGCTGAACCGAATTGCGTTTTTAATTGTTAACACAATTTGGCAAGTTATGGCTTGTAATATTGACAAGGAACCATATTTGGCATTTCCTTTTTCGTTTCATTTACTTTTTCGTTTCATACGTCATCCAGAAGCTATGTGACATTTCCGAAACAAAAACATAAATCTGGATAATTTTGGTTTTCATCAACAATAAATCATAATTTAAAAGCTTTAGTTTTATATTTAAAAAACAGTTAAAATTATAATTTTAACTATCAATTCAAAATATTCAATTTTAACTATCGGTCCAAAATATACTAAGTGCGTTTTTTTCGTATGCCATATACAGTACAGTGAGAAATTGACAAAAAACGATCCGCAGTAGTCCGGTTTTTATATTTGAAAGTTGATACAACTGAATTTTTGCCAGAATAATTTAACAATAAATTCAAAAAAAAAAGCGAAATTCAGCCCAGGGGTGAAATCGTGTAAGCTGAATTTTGATAGTTGACTATCAAAATCAAGAAAATACGTCTGTGTAATGTGATAGTCGATTTCAAATTTTTAACCAAACAATTTTGACATAAAATAAAACTTCAAAAGGGGGTTTGTTCGTAGACTACTACATTAACATGTGGTGTTGAAGAGAGCTTGAAGCTCGCCTAAATTCTTTATATACCTGAATCAAGTTGAAATGAGCTTGATTCGCCTCGATTCCAGTCGGGGATCAGAGTCGTGTCAAAATTTGTGAAGAAAAACCTGTGTGGAGGAGTTGGTTTTACAGATAATGCATTATGGTCTGTTTATTTGCATGTTTGTGTACAAAAATATTGTTTTGTTTTAATCAAATTAAAATGAAAAATTGCACATGGAGAAGGTAGCATATGCTTATATGGTGTTGAACTATTCAGTTTTTCATTGTTTAACACGAATCAAACTATCTCACTTGCACTTCATAAGAAACATCGAAACACCATTCTTTGCATTTTAGAAAGTGCTGTCAAACTTAATAATTTTTAAATTTTCTTGTGCAGTGGAAACACCAAAAAGATTTATCTAATCTAAACTGAGATAAACCTTTGGTGGAAACATAGCAAAACTTAATTATCTTTTCTATTGTTTTCATTTGCAAAATTAGCCCAGTTAGTCCATTTTCACTAACAAAACTAAATAATATCAACAGTAATAGATTGATTTTTTCCCCAATGGAAAACACACATGATTCCAAATGCACAACTACTCAACGAACACAGCCATCGAGATACAAATGCAATATCAATCGTACCAACATTTGAGAACGAAATCACATAAGATCCATTCGAGACTCGTATAAATGTCAAAAACGCATCCGTAGTAAGATTCTACTTTAACTTTTATCGGTAGTATTCATACCGTGGATATTGTTTTTTGTTATTCGTGTAAAATCCCACTATACTATGGATAGATTTTCCAACAAAACACGGGTACTGTCTCGTCTCGGTTTAAAAATAAAAAATAAGTGAGACGTGAACCAACCTTTTCTCGTCTCGGTGCTAGTTCATTCTAGTATCGATATCCTTTTCTTCTTTTGTTGCCCAATACTTAAAGCTGGGACACGCGTTTTCAGAAGGGTTCGCAGAGTCGAAAGTGACGTGTTATCCTGGGGCCAGATTATGAGGTTCGCGGCGGATCGTTTTCAATTCGACCTTTAAAATTTGACTCGCGTGGTATTTCCTTATTAATGAATTCGCGGCGAAGCGATAATAGTTCTTCCTATATTCCAGTGATTTGACACTTTTGGTATGACTTTTTCTTCCTATACATTCCAATGATTTGACAGCTTTCCAAACAAAATTTGTTTTTTTTTGATTGAATTTGTAAAATATGCGGTGATTTATTCGAAATTTTATATTTTATTGTGGATTGGGGATATAATAAGAAAATTAAAATAAAGCTAACTCACATTTTAATATAATTACAATCAAGAAAGAATCCACGAAATCGAACAGTGAATAATAATGAACACTCTTTCGCCTGTGAATCTGCCAAAAAAAAATCTATCGGATTTCAACTCGCCAACAAACATTATGACATTTCAAATTCGTCTTCGAATTCGTTAATTGGTCGAATTCAAAACGAAGAAGGCGAAAGCGAAAGCAATAATTAAAAAATGGCAAACTCGCTAGCAAAACGATTCGCCGCGAATCCCATAATCAGGCCCCTGCTTCTGCGTTGTACATATGTTTCTAAACAATTTTTTTTACGTAAACCGAAAAAATAAATGTAATATTTGTACTTGCTATTTCTAATGCAATAACCATTTATCTATTCTAAAACGATGTTTTTGACTTAAATGCATTCTAAGCGTTCAGAATATTTCATGTCTGCCACTATGTTGGATTATTTTTCCAATTTTGTTTTTGTAGATGAATTCTGAACTAAAAAAAAAAAGAAATTAACTGTGAATAGTTACATTGTGTATGTTTAGTTCTATGTTTATTATTTAGTCTGGAGGTAACATTGTTACTTGTCAATTTAAATTTGTAGAAGGTATTAAAATATAATCACTTAGTTTATATGGATTGTAACTTTTAAGAGGGCAACGATCTATGTATGTTTTTTCTCCGAGCAATAATTGTTTTACCGAAACATTAACTCTGTCAGCCCTTGGTCTAAATTTTTAAAGGTTCCACTATTAATTCATTACAAGTGTTAACTCTATTTTTCATAAGTCGTGGAATTGTGTTCCTAAGTCCAGCTATTCTCTGCTATGAGATTGTTATATATAGGTACTTGTTTTTTCTAACAACAGTCTTCATTCAAAAAGTAGATAAAGTTGATTAAATACTTTTATTTATACCCTCTGATCTAGTGATTAGGTTAGCTTTTTCTTGTTTTGAAGCCTTTGAGGTCGATTTTAAATCCAACATCCAATTACGGATGTTGGTAAGTCTGTGCAACGCTTGGATTTTTATTTGTGCCAACTTAGCTTAAACCCTACAGTAGTATTGGTTAATTTTTGATTATGTACTGCAACCCCCCATCTTTAACCTCTGACACTATCAAGTGTTCTTTAAATATTTGGAATTATGTAGTTTTTTTCTTCGAAAGTAGACCTTTTGATTTAACAACAAAGTCTAGAGTAAGGCGATGATATCGACACAAATATAATAAACTTAAATCTTATTTTTAACTTTACAATCTTGTATAAAATTCAGAACACATTAGAAGTAAAACCCCAACATTATTTTATAAGTACTATATTTCTTAGATTGTGAAAATGTCTACTCAAGCCATTAATTTCATACATTGATCTTATATTCGTTGCACATATTATACCATTATATTGTAACACTATCGCCATTTTACAATATAAGTTTCTTCTGAAATAATGTTAAACTTAGTTTAAGAGCGCTTTCTATGATCTATGCTTTAACATAAGTCAAGTGAAATAATAGTTTTTCTAGGGATTCGAATTTTGCCGTTTAACCAGAAAAAATTGATATTTAACCATATTTTTTTCAAAACCTTTTCTCCTAATACCAGCTAAATATCCTAACTAACTATTGTATAAGTAAAATATGTCCCAAGATTAAAAATTTGTACGTATTTCGATACAAATAAAAAAAAAACAATTTCACATTCGACAGATAAAAGCTTATTAAATTTGATTATTGCAGAGGAGAACAACGTGTTAACATGAAAAGTATTGAATGTTTGGCAGCCACAATTACAAAACCTTTAAACTACAAACAACTCGGCTCTTAGAAAAAATTAGTTGATCTATTTCAACTTTATTTTTCAATAATTTTGACGAATTTAAGGAGATATTGTACATTGTTTTTGAAATAGTGTAAGACATTAAAAAGAAGTTGTTTGTCAAAATGTTTTCCTATTCAAATTATATGAGTATCTAACATTACTGCACTACTCTACTCATAGCTTTAAATTCAAACCCTGTATCAATTTTGTTTTACTCTATGTATCTAGGACAACCCCACCCAAAATCTTAATCATTTCTAAACTATCGATATTAATACTGAATTAAATCTGTTCAAATCATCGTTAAGTGTTTTAAATTAAATTACAACGTGCTTTTTGAAGGACTCTACAAAAATTACAAGGACTCTAAAAAAAAGTACATTTTTGTCTGGCCAATTTATATTTTAAAGAGTATCAAAGAGTTGGCATTCTTCTCTCACTCGTGATCTTAAGTTTCGTAAGTGATTTTTTTGAGTAGAACGATTACAGCATTTGTGGTAATTCCCACCTTGATTATTCCAAAAAAAAAAACTTTAAATTTTTACCGGTGGCCTTAATCAACATCTATAAGTATTTATTTAACATATTTTATGCATAAAATCAGAGCAGTTATGTACGTGTGATTCAATCGAGGTCATTTTAATATATTTCTTCTAAGATTTGCTAACTTTTTTTCTTTATTTAAATAAAAAGAATTAAAAGCAGTTAAGCCATTATTAAACAAATAAATATATTTCACATCTTTAAAATAAATGCATATCTTATATCGCCAAACCATCATCATCATCATCATTGTTATCTAACCCTCAGTAGAGATTGGTATCCACACAAAATGTAGATAAGCAAAAATTCCTAAGCCAACATAATTTACTTCCCATTGTTATAAGCCAAATACTTAAATAAAGACTAACCCACACCATAATCTACATAAAATAAGCTTTAAAATCTTCAACTTGTGTAACAAAACAAAAAAGAAGCTATTTCCGCTAATAAAATGCGCTTTGTTTTACAACTTTCTCACCGCAAAAAAAAAAAAACAAATTAAAATAAAAGTAAAAATAAAAATGTGTGACCCATGATGAACATTTGAATGGGTTTCTTTACTCTCATGGCGAAATGCTAAATCAAAACTTTCACATAATTTTATTTTAATAGTTTAACAACCACAAAAGAAACCCTTACAATAAAACAATAATAAATAAAAGTAAACAAATGAAACAAATTACAAGAAACTTAGATTTTTAAGTTGCACGCAACTCACTTACACTTTTCATTTCTGCATCTTGTTTAGAACCTTAAACTTCACTCTCGTTTCGTATTATCTTGTTCTTTAAGGGTAAGTATTGGTTTCGACTTGAAAAAGACCTCCTAAACTTGAGGTCTCATAAAGTTTTGTAAGATTAAAGAGGAAGCTTGGATTCAAAATTAGCAACTGATTATAACATCGATTTGATAAAATGTATGTTTGTGGAATTAGCACTCTCCAAAGAGTAAATATATGCGACCCAGTCGTGCATTTTATTTCCTATTATCACTGCTGCCGCCATCACCACATCACCTACATTATCAACATCAACATAATTAATTGTCGTCACCAGTTTGGATTTGTGCCACATTTATTTAAAATGATGCAAAATCTTTTGCTGCTGCTGATTTTGCTTATCGCTGGCTCCGATGCGATGTTCGCTGACACTAACTAACCATATTTGGATAAAACCCATTAGCGATATTGTGTGTTGCTGAATTTAAATTAGTAAGAGTAACTACATAATTAATTAAACAGCCAAATTGTTTAACACACTCAATTAACATTTAAGCTCGCAACATAAATAACTCGCATGCATTATAGACTCGCTCACTGTCTCACTGTCTCACTTCAGTGAGACGACAAACACACTAATTATACATTGCTTCACATTCAAGTATACTCTCTACTGTCTACTCGTTAGTTTGTACCTTAGTGAGTTTTGGCATAATTTATTGAATCACTGCCAAACAGTGAAACAGTGAAATAGTGAAGCAGTGAAACAGTGAAACAGTGATGTTCAGTTTATGTTACGTGTTCTCAGCAGCATGATGCATAATAATGAATGATTAAGTGATTGATTGATTGATTGATTAGGTTATATAGGATTCTATTTAGATGCTTTGCGTTGCGGCAATAACTATCAACTGTTTTTCTTTTTAACTAAACTTAATGTTGCGACTAAAAACTAAAGGAATTCATCCAATGAATAATTTAGATGATTATTTAATTAAAAATAGAATTATTTTAACAGCTTCGCACATATTTATATTGCGGCGTTTTTAGAGCTTTAGTAATACTTAATAAACAAACAAAAAAGACTGTACATAGTTTTTGTTTATATTGATTTTATTTTGTGATGATGATAGACTAATAGTCTAGATCTGTTAGACGAGTGTAAAATTTACTTGTAACTTAATTGAGATTTTAAGCTTTAATTAAGAAAAAATTTGAGCAGATATCTTGAATTGTTAAGAGCTAGTGTACTTCAACAACTTGTCGGTTAATAGAAAAAGTACAAATACTAAATATCTTAAAACTACAAAAAGCTATTCAAAAATTATGAGAATTGGAGAATTTGTTGGTTATGTGAATTGCAGGAACTGGAAAAAAAGTCCGAAAATGTTTGTAGTGGCCCAACACTTTCATTTTACGTTTTGAGATATTTGTATCGTGTTTTTTAACAAGGTGCTACAAAAGTTTTTTAAATAAAACTAAAAAGTTTTAGGATATCAATGAAATTCTTTATTCCTGTGAAAGTACGTTCGATGCGATTATGTATGGAACTCTATTTCTTTTTCATGGCCACCATAGGCAGGTCCAGATGCTGAACCCAATTTTCGACGGTTTTCAAGAATAAATCGGACGATACTGCTGCAATTTCACGTTCGATATTCGTACGAAGTTCATCAATCGTCGGTGGCTTGTTGGTATAGACTTGACGTAGCCCTACAGGAAAAAATTTAACGACGTCAAATCGTACGAGATAATTCGTTCTCCGAATTGGTTTCCAATAAATTGATTGTGACATTTGCTGTGTGGTTTTTGGCGCCGCGGCGGCGATGAGCTTTAAATCCATACTCACTATGTATTCTTTATTTCAAGGCCGCGTATGACAGTATTCAGAGAAACAAACTTTATAGAGCAATATCTAGTTTTAACATTCCCGTCAAACTTTTCCGTTTATGCCATTATTACCAGAATTACGATATAGAATACACGCTGCTCTATTAAGGTCAGAAAAAATCTCACAGATGCTTTCGAATTCAAAAAAGGTCTTAGACAAGGCGCGCCGTCCTGTTGGAATTACATGTCCTGCAAGTCCATATTATCCAATTGCGGCCAAAAATATTCGGTTATCATTAAACGGTAGCGATCCCCATTCACAGTAACGTACCGGTCTTGATCATCACAGAAAAAGTACGGCCCAATGACGCCGCCGGCCCATACACCACATCAAACCGTAATCTTTTCGGGTTGCAATGATGACTCATGGAGTACGTGTGGATTGCTGTCTAACCAATACCGCATATTTTGTTTATTGAGGAAGCCATTCAGCCAGAAATGGGCCTCATCGCTGAAGATGATTTTTGGATGAAAATCCAAATCATTTTCAAGTTGTTGCTCAGCCCAGTTCACGAACATACAACGCTTCTGGTGAGGCCAAGATCTTTTCCCAAAATTCGCCACAACGACGTCACAGAGATGCCCAACGCTTGAGAACGACACAACTTGTGAAAGACACATTTGGGCTTTCTGCAACTGAAGCCTCAGCGGCAGCAATAATAGTGCTCTTAACGTTGAGGCCACTGTCTCCGAATTTCGGCAGTAAATTTTAATAATTACGACTCGTTGTTGGCTCGTATATCTTTCCATCACGAAATGGCAAACCTTACTGAAGAGAAATGTCAAAAGAGCGGCAAGAAATATGGCGTAGTTTGCTATCCCTGTCGCTCTATTTTTGTAGCGTCCCTGTTGAAAAACCCTGTATTAATGATAGTTAAAAATATTACAATGATAAGAACTTGAAGATACTAGATTTAAAAGAGAAAAATTGTTAGTAGGTATTTTTGAAGTCAAGAACGATTGAAAAATCCAAAAAGAAGCTTGGATGCGACACACACTGATAACTTCCCATTCATGCCCATCTGTCAGTATTTATAAAAGATTTGCAAAATATTAATAACATTTTGTTAAATATTAAAAAGATTTCTGTGAATATCTTTTATTGTTTTTAGCATACTTGAATTGAAAGCAATTTACTATTAGTTTTAAGTTGTTTTTGAACGTTTACGTTATTAACTTAAAGTTATAAAAAATAAATTAGGTGGCGCAACAGTCCGTAGAGAACCAGGGCCTAGTGACTTACAACTCTCAACCATTCCTGTGTGCGAGTACTGTTATCAGGGATGGAGGGGACCTACAGTTTATATGCCGAATCCGAACGGCTAATTTGAGAAAGCACTTTTTCATGACAAGAATTACTCTTGGAGAATTTGTCAATTCCTCGCAATTCCGTGAAAAGAAATTTAGGTGTGCACAGGCAGGGATCGAACCCAAGACCTCTCGCATGACAGTCCAACGCACTAACCATCATGCCACGGGTACTACAATTTTTAACTTAAAGTTAAGAAAAATCTTTTGCATATGATAAATTAAGCTAAATTCAATATCTGTTTTCGTTCCCAACATTTTTAGTCGAAAAACAATTATTAGGAATTTTTAAAAGTCTCATTTCGTTTAAAAATAATGACGATTGAATTTTTATTAGAAAATAATTTTCTGTTAACAATAATATTTTATGTAGAATGAAATAATTTTGAAACCAATTGATTCAATAACTTTAGAGATATTCCAAACGAAAATCGGTTTTAGCAAATTTCATGCAATAATTTTCTTAGATTTATATTTTTTATAAAAACACTTTTATTTCTAAAAAAACTACCTAAGGTTCAAAACGTTATTCTTCGAAGATTTAACAAATTTTAGAGGTAATATAATTTTGTGTTCACAAAATATTCGAGCAGACAAATATTTTTTTCTCAGTTTCTTTGATTTATAAAAAAACGGTTACGGTGAAGCTTTTTTTTTTGCGCTTATATTGATGTTTTTACGTGTGAAGCAAAATTTATTTTAAGTCGATATCTCTGCCTGTTCTTCAGATATGACGGGCGAAAAAAGGTATCCAGAACTTACGGAAATACGCACACACATACAGCTCTCCAAAAATCTTTAACTTCGAATCTAGGGACCTTGAAACGTCGAGAAATGTTAATATTTTCAATTCGACAAATTGCACCCATTAAATATCTTTCTATGGGAAGTTACAAAATGACTCAGGGAGTTTCATAAAAATTACGTTATTTAGTGCAAAATAAAAGTTTCTTAAGGCCTTTTTAGCTGTTTTGGGCTGTAGTCCTAGAATTGCTTGGGTGATATTGACATTCAGCGGCATGCCGGTATTACATCAGTCCTAAACGATTATCCACAAAAAAAGGGTCAAAATTTATGCTTCAAGGGATTCCAATTCACGTAGTCAAAATGGGTAAAAACTGAATTGAGGTTGTGTGCCATGGCGTACAGTCATGTCTTTAATTCAATAAGAAAAGATCAGTTAAAGTGGTTCTGCCATGACAACTTCATTATTAAATAAAAATGTTCCAATGATGCCACCACTCTTCTCCAAAATCCAAACCAAACTTTCTCTTGACAATAGTTTAGCGTTTTTAAATGAAAATAGATCCTATGAGGTAAAATTTAGAAATTGTCATTCTGAACCTTTTGTTGCTCAATCTGGTGTTCCCCAGGGAAGCCATCTTGGCCCTTTTCTATTCATCCTATCTATAAACGACGTATCGTCATGTCTACGCTCAAGTGATGTTCTTATTTTTGCTGATGACATGAAAATTTTTAAGATAATAAAGTCCACCCGAGATCGCATCCTTTTACAAGCTGACATTGATAGTTTTACATTTTGGTGTGGCAAAAATAGCCTTACCCTCAACCCTTTTAAATGCCAGACGATAACTTTTACTAAAAAACGAATCGGTAGTGTATTTGATTATTGTATATCAAAACAAAAACTCGGTCGCGTCTCCACATTTAAAGATTTAGGTGTTCATTTCTGTTCCAACTTAGAATTTACACATCACATTAACTTTATTGTTAATAAAGCAAGTTCTATGCTTGGTTTTATAAAACGCTGGGCAAAGGAGTTCAATGATCCCTATGTTACTCTTTCTTTATACAATTGTCATGTTCGTCCTCATCTTGAATATGCTTCGCAGGTATGGAATCCCTATTACGAAATTCATAAGAAACGTATTGAATCAATTCAACATAATTTCATTCGCTTCGCCCTAAAGGGTCTTCCGTGGGAAGATCCTTATGATCTTCCTCCCTATGAACATCGTATTCAACTTCTTCAATTGCAAACTCTCTATCAAAGGCGTGTTAATAATGATTTAATTTTTTTTCATCAACTCATTAATGGTGAAATTGATGCACCTTATTTGCTATCTTGTATACATTTAAATTACCGCGGCGGAACTCATCACCTGCGTACTTTTGACTTTATACATATTGACTTCCATAGAACTAACTATGGAAAGAATGAAGCTTTAAGTCGAATGAGCATTTTATATAACTTAAACTGTTCATCGATTGATTTAAATTTAAATAAGGTGGGATTAAAATCATTATTTAGAACCAGTGCTCCACTATCGTAAACGTCATGTTAATAATTCATGTTAAATGTTAATAATTATTTGTTTTGTATTTTGTGCGTGTGTTAGGCTATAATTGTATTATTTTCTTACTAACAACTAACACATGTACTTATGATGAGCCTCTGATCGTAGTGTGACGCTTGCTGTAAGCTAACTACTTTCTGAAAACTCTGAAGTGTAAAACCCTAGAAGCATCATGTCAGAAATGATAATTTTTTCGCCCAACATCGTCTTTATAGAGCTGCTCAAGTCCCAAATTGTCTGAAACTCTCGGCCATAGTAGCCACACTATCATCAGTGCGCGTACCGTACAGTGACGGGATCCATGACCGTTGTTCTCTAGCAGAGCTAGTCCCACTAGCTGTTTGCACAAACTTTTCAACAGTAAGCAGGCGCTTTATTTCGGCCAAATCTTCTTTTCCAGAGATGCTATGTTTGGGCTACATAGTACACATCACTCACTTTAGAAATATGTTTTAATATTACCCAACGTTTCTCAAGAGTAGAGTGTTTATTTAGTTCCATTGAATTATGACTTTCTGGCAAGACTTCGAGCGGGAAACAGCTGTCAGTGTCAAAATAACCTACGAGTTGAAAAGAAACAACTAAATAGCCCACCCTGTACTTAAATATTATTTGAAAAGTAGTCGCATCCCTATGGCTTACTTTGTTTCGATTTTACCATAATGAATACAAATAATTTCGTCTTCAGTTTATTTTTTAATAATAAAATTAATTCCGACAATAATTGCATCAATCACGTTAAAGGAATTATTTTTAATTATATATTTGTATACTTAAGAAAAAAAAATCCGGCGGCGTTAAATGTAAACATATTCCAATACTTCAATATTTTGTGTATATAAATGCAAACAAATAACACTTTGAGTAAAGAATTATTACGCATAAGTTTCGAACATATAAATGATGCAAATATTATCTTTCATCTTTTTAACTGCGAAAGTCCATTCAAGTATTGGAAGTCGATTAATTTCCAAAAGTTGCTCAAGTATTGGTTTCAGGAAAATTCACATGTCAAACAAAATTATTAATTTTTCAACAATTTTTGGCTGATTGGTAAATCAAGGGAAAAAGGTTTATTAATAAATGTAAATAACACATTAATTATCTCTGACTATGATTAAAATTCGAATTGTAGAATGGATTTTAAGTTTAGTAAAAGTCAATAATATACGTAGTGCATATTAAGAGTTTTATTATGACAAAAAAGTTAGACTTATGTATACAGAGCAAAAGCTTACATTTTACGACTTATTGAGTATAGGATCTTTTTTTAAAAATGGTAAGTAGCCACTTTACGAAAATAAATGCAAAAGAAATATGTACATTTATGTAAGAATATTCATCTATTTTCTAAGAAAACAACAACTAAAAATAGAGTCTTTCGGTTTCAAGTTTATTAATAATATTATGTGTATCAACATGTTGCTGCAACCCTGTGTGGTACTTTAAATTTTGTGTACTGACTTTTTTTCTTGCAAATGATTTCCATTGAAGAATTGATTACTCTATAAAAATGCGTTGCGATAAGTTGAATGATGCAATATTGCTGATGGTTGTCTACTGTAAAAAAAGCAGATTGTATATGTACTTTGGTCCCTGTGACCATAATCATTCATCACTGTGATTTTACAAGTATATTTATATAAATATAGATGAACTTACTTCTGTTTTTGTTAACGCTGGCTTTATGGAAAAAAAAGATCTGAAATGAAAATACTTAATAAGATAAATATATACACAACACGCATAATAAAATATTTTACTTTACAATATCAGGGAATGCACCAAACTCCAGATACATTGTTTATATACTTATGTATATTTAAATAAAGAAAACAGATAATTTCTATATTTAGACAAGAAATCAAATGATAATGTTCAAAAATATTCGTAGTGATTATCATTAATTTGATTATTATCAAAGTGTGGTTTCCAAGTAAGGGAGTGGAATATTCGAGCTAGGCATTGGATTTTCATAATTGTACACAAATATTTTACAGTATTTTGTTTCATTGAGGTTTTTAGTGGATTTTTTAGTCAGATTTTTTCAAAGTTAAGAAAATTCATCTTTAATTTTCTTTTGAAACAAATTATAATTATGTTATTGGAAAAGTTCCTATTTTTGGACGACTTATAGTTCATGCAGAATGGCAGCCATGCCACACAATCCGTGCCACAATCAATCTTTTTAACACAAATTCATAAATCGTGTTATCACCCGCCTTAGTAAATAGGAAACCTTAAAAAAGCAAAAATGAAACTATAGACTGTTTTTTGTGTAGAGAATTTTGAAGGACCGAATGTGTGCCAATAATTCGGAAACGGTCCAAGCTTTTAAGATTTAAGGCCAATATATATATCATCCAAGCAACCTGTGAGCTACAGCTCAAGAATGCTTCCTCTTGATTCTGTTTATTTTGTTGCATTTTATATACAATTGTATTTGGCCCACCCTTTAGAGTCGTTTTCATAAAAAATTTCGAAAAGCTATTTTTTAAGTGGAATTTTTTTGTAAACAAATTCCTTACAAGAATTCTTAGAACAAGGTACTTTCAATCACATTTAATAAGTTTTTCTTTGTATGTGAACAAAAACGTCATTGTTGAAGGGATTTTTTTTAAATTAAAAAGGTCAAAATATTTCAAGCATTATAATGTTCTTATATTATGTTTCTTAATTTGACATTGATTCTAAATTGTACACAAAAAAAAAACAATTAGCTTAAATGATACCTTCCGACAATTTTTATGCACGTCAAAAGATACTTACTCAAAAATTAAACCATCTGACAAATCGTTTGAAACTAATAAATCAAACAATTTTATTATGACACAGAAGTGACAATAGAATTACTGATTTTCGTTTTATTGTTGGTATCATTTAAGTTTTTGATGTGCTATTAATCTTTGTTAAAATTTGTATACGTCTCTGTTTGTATTTTTCTTACAACAACAAGGTCAATTCTAAAAGCCTAAAATTAATACAAAACGTAAATAAATCTTTGAACAAAAAAGATTGATGAAATAAATTTAAATGTTCTTCATAAATTAAAAAAAAAAAAAAATTAAGAATATTTTTATTATATTCTTTTATATCCGATAAATTATTTAGTTTTGTTTACTTTAGGCTATTTCACAAGATCGTTTAGTTTCTGTTTTTTTTTTTGCGAAGAAATTTGAATAGGAACTTACACGAGGTTGTTTCTATTTAACCTTAAAGAAATGTAAACAAAAACAAACTCCATTTTAAGTGATTACATAGTTTGGAACGTCAAGTTCACTTATTTTTGTTTAAAAAAATTCTAAATATATTTTAAGTTATTTGTATCGAAATTATTGCTGTTGAAATACTGATTCGTATTTTTATTTCGATATTCATGTCTTCTGTGAAAACAACAACATAAATTAAAAAAGTCAGCTTTTGAAAATATTTTGTATTAAAACAACATTTCATCAGCATTATTAATAATTTGAAAATCAGTTGACAATTTTTTTATTTTGGGTTAAAAGTTCAACATTTGAGCAAAAAAAGGACCTACCCAGGATTTAAAAAAAAAAAAACAAATCAAATAGGAAAGATTTTCGGCAATGGCTTGAGAGTAAATCATTTTCTTCGTTAAGCTCGTCGATTTAAAAAAAAAAATCAAAAAAAATATGTTAAATTTATTTCTTAAATTTGTTTCAATCATGTTTTTAAAGTTTTTTTTTTTATAAAAGATTTCAAAACTAGAAATTCAGAACTCTAAAATGGGTGATTTTTAAACCTTTATAGGACCATTTTTTATTGAGCTATAATTTTTTAGAACATCACTAAAAATTCCTTCAAATTTTGTATTCCTCCTTTTTTTCTAGTACCTACTGTGTTTAAAATTTTGATATGCTATAATTTTTTAAACCTGAAAGCGAGAAAATTGAAAACTGTTTCGAAAACCATAAACGATGGTTTTCCTTCATTTTTTTTTTCGGACCGTTTTATTAAATAGATACAAAATGCTTAAGAATACATTTTTAAGGGCTTAGAATTTAACCAATTGTCAAATATTTCAAAATTTGAATTTTCCTCACAATAGTAAATTGCTAATTCGTTTTTATTTAAAATGGTTTCTCTATGATCATATTTAAGGACTGAAAAGCCTAGAAAAAAATCGAAGCAAACAAACCTAAATGTGGGGACCAATGAATACAATATTTTGAAAAACTCAGAAATAGGGATTTAGAAGATTTCTAAGAGTTGAAAGTAGCCGTTTGTTGATTTTAACTTAAGTAAAATGTGGAGATAAAGAATTCTTGCATCGTTTAAAATTAGAAAAATCTTTTTTTTATCTTAGTAACATAACATAAAACATAAATGTTGAACTCTGTTTTTTTAACCTTCTTGATCATCACCTCGAGTTCACAATTTCGAAACACACAACTTTTTTTTTGAAATACTTATCGCACACCGTGAATACCTTTAACAGTTCGAGCATTAAGTAAGTATGGAAGAATTTAAAAGAAGCACAATGGTCTTAAAGATTTAAATATAAAAATGAGAAGGAAAAACATAGTTGTTTAAAAAATCTCACATTCTTGATGTGCCGCTAAAAAAAAAAAACAATCTTTTACTCAACAGAACTTCTAAAGTTAAGCTCAAGGGTAAATTGAAGTTCCAATATTATGGCAGAATTTTTTGAGGAGGGGGGGGGGATGTTATTTCTTCAGTAAAAAAAAATTAAAACAATCAAAGGCGGTCATAAAGGGTTTTTCAATAAGGAATTGGAAAAAATTGCCCAACCGTAAATCACTGCAAATGGTTAATCCTCTTTAATTCTGGATTCAGTTTAGACCCTTACGCAAAAAACGCCATAATGCGTTTTTAGCATTGTCCAATTCTTTGGAAACCCGTATAATTGACTGAATTGGATCGTTTGTTACGGGCGCGACGCCTAAACGGCAGTGATATTCTCTCGACATTTTGAAAAAATTGTTGTATCACTGACACGGCATCACATCACAAAACTTATATGCAGACTCATGTTTTAGCACTAAACTTGTCATTCAAGAATTACGACCCAAAACTGGAGTTAACGCTCATAAAAGGTTTTTTACGATGAACAAATTGAGCTCACTGAAAAATTTGACAATGACAGTTCAATAATTTAAGAAAATTTGCTTTCACAAAGTTGTCATTCTGTCCAAAAGATTAAAGCTTAATATAGTGGCACTTGTCCAAATAGAGAGTTACATATGAGTTTAGAACAAATGAAAGATTTGTATATTAAAGCTAGATCAGAAGAAGTGACGAAATGTCTTGTATCGTCGGAGGTATTCTTAAAACTTAACAGAATTTATGGCGAGTTATAAAATTATAAAGGTACGAAATTTTACTCAAAAGATTTTTTTAAATCTTGAAAAAATTTTATTGGTTTTTGACACACAAGTTAAAAAAATAAGTAAAATAAAACGGCATTTTATTTACGTGATTTTCAGATTCACGGCATTCAGTATTTGTGTGGCTCTTTATTTACGTGTAAAATAACATACGAAAATCTTTATAATAAATCGGCTTTAGGTCTTTTCGTCCAAATCCATAATGTCCCAATCCTAAAATTTCATAAAGCCCAAAATTGTTTGAAATGCCCAAAAAGTTAAAAAAATCACCAAAAAACCCAAAGCGAATGTCGTAACGCCCAAATAAATTTTAAATAAAAGAACGCCCAAATTGTTAGCTGTCATTTTGCCCTAAAAAATTTTGAATTTGGGTTTAATGACATAAGTGATATTTATTTCGGACATTACAACGATTATGATTTCTATCATTTCTTCTGTCATTTCTTCTGTCTAACGGCATATAACCCAAATCATAAAATGACATAAGCCCAAAAAGAGACACGTCGCGTCGTAATAAATATCACTAAGAAAACGTCACAAGGCCCAAATAAAATGTCATATCAACCAAACCAATTTTCAACACCCAAATTGTCGTAATGTCCAACATTTTTTACATTACAAACATTTTCGGTGGTTGGGGTTTGAGACGCGTATAAACAGTGATGTATGTATGGGGGAGCTTTGGCTCACTATAGGATTTGAGGTTAGTGCAAAGTTGGGTGTAGACAAAGTTTCTTTGCATTTAAAAAATCCAAATTCGAAGAAACTTTGAATACACACAACTAAAATGAAATAAAGACAAACATATTTGTTACGCTTTTTTGACGTTCCGAATTTTTGGGCGATTTGACATTTTTTTGGTTTAATGTTTGCGTTTAAGCGATAAAATTTAAAACTTGTAATATCATAGTGTCCAAAATAATATTTTGGCGTTATTTTATTGGGCACTAAGACCGCATGATTCTTTTTATTTGTAATTTCATTAAACCCAAAAAAGTTTTAAGGCCCAAAGGGTTGGTAATATTTCTTAAACCGTAAAACAACAAAATGTTAATAAAATTGTTTTGGGCGCTTTGAACTTTTTAAATTTGGGCGAAAATTACTAAGCTTTATTTTTTTTCCAAAACAATATTATAAAATATTAATACCAGAAAAGTTGCCTTTTCATCTTTATAGAAAAAACACTACCCCCTGAACTATAACATTCGACTCTACTTTCAAAACCAAATAAAACATCATCGAAACAAATGAATGATGTGTCCGCAAGAGCAAAATAGAATTCCTTTCAAGAAGATAATCACATGCGGTCTTTTGATGTATACATATTTGTACATATTTTTGAAAATTAATTTCTTTTTTGTTCTTATGTCAAAAGTCATGTTATAATTTTTATATTTTTCATTTAATTTGAGAAACGAAATGCGTTTTTGACATTTAAGTTCAAATTTCTATGTCACTTCGGTGTTTCTTTTTTTTTTTGGTTATGTGTCGTGCTCTAAAAATTGAAAGATACTCAAAGGAAATCAAGCCGCACCACAGAGACAATAATAATTAATAAATATTTATTTTAAGAATATTTTATTATTATTATTATTATACGAGTAGTCTGGGGGGACGCTAATGATATGAGAGAGAAATTTCCAATGATTCATATCATAAATCAAACGAGTGAGTAATCGAAATTCATTCAACATTCGACAAGGACACGGTTTGTTCATTCATATGACAGACGCATGTTTTGTGTTTAAAAATAAGGAATATTTTTAGAATCAAATTAAGTTCGTGTAGATTTAATATTTTTATTATTTATAGAGATACTATTACGAGTACCTTACCTTACCTACAACAATATACATAAATAGAAGATATCATTGACGGGAGAGATTTATGATCGTCTGTTTGTTGTATCTCCTCCTGTTTTCTTATTTTGAATGCAGACGAAGACGTCATCATCATTCATAAACGTTCATTACTTTCAAACTGTTGGCATTTATTGTCACCAAATTCATAACTTGCCCTTGTACAAAACTTGTATCGTAAGTCACATCAAGTTTGAAATAAAAAGTCATTAAAACGCATAAAAAAGTGCAAAATTAGCAGCCAGCGGTGGCGTTGACGCGGCGGTATAGAGGTGCGGCACAACCGGCAACCGACAACCGTCAACCGTCAACGGTCTAAAGTGTTAACAAATATATAATCATCAAATTATATGACAACTTCTTGTATTATTTATTATTTTAATTATTATTTGCACGCTCGGGTTAATGCACTTGGAATAGGTTAAGTGACGATTTGCCTGAGTTGCTTTGTGCAGTGCGGATTCACTTTATATGCCGCGACATATCGCATCGGCTTGCAATTGCTATTCATCAGAAGACAGATATATCTACGACTTAACAAAACTGCAACAACAACAACAAAAAAGATAGATATTTTCCGGGTCTTCTTAGGGTCTTTCTCTATGTTCTTCCTCTCTCTCTTTCGTTTTGTAAGATAGAATTTTTACAATACAAACGATTCTTGAGAATACGTAGATAGTAGTTGTTTATTAAGACGCACGGGCTTAACGACGCAGCGACGGACTTTGACGACGGACATGACGGAGACACTCGACTCAAACGGAACCAGTTCTCTTTTTAGCTTAAAGTCATCGTTGAAGATCTTGGCGAGCAGAGAAGAGACCTGGGCTAATGCAATGCAATGCAATGAATACAATTAACATCAACTGATGAGACAAATCGTCAGCAATTTATAACGAAGATTGTGATTGAGTGAGGTTTTGCTAAGCTTGCTTTGAACGACAACGGTACCTTCTAACATCGTCGTTGCGTTTGTCGTCGTAGTGCAACTTGAAGCGATCTTCTTAAAAGGCTTAACGATGATGATGCTTTGAAAAGATAGTTTTCTTTTTGGATCGAGTGTGGTGATGGATGTGTGTCATACAAAGTTAGAAGCCCCGCACATCACTTGAACGACGACGACGCGACGTGTGAGTAAATTAACACTTTTCCTCAACAAGTTGGGGGCATCTGTTTATGTCAGCTTTAAGGACGGACAGCAGCAGCATTTCTAGAGCTCAGCTTTTAATGATGGGGATTTTCTTTTTGAAACGCAATAGATACCTTTTTGTTTTTGAATGCGTTCAGAGTCGTTGTCGGTCGGTCATTTTCTTTCGTCAGAGTAGGAATTTTTTTTTTATATATAATGACAAGCCCACTTCAGAGAAATTACGATTTATTACTTGAAATTGGAATGAATTGTTCTAGCAGAATATCTAGAATGTTGGATGGATGTGGGTTTGGAATTTTGAAGTGTGCCTCAAGTATTATGGACATGAGAAAATGTTTTCAGTGAAGAGCATAATTATTAAATAATTTATTTTATATCTAGAACAAATCAAGATTTTCATGATTCGTGTTCCACGAGAAGATAGAGCCATTTTCTTAATAAGTCAACATTTTGGCAATTCTTAGAATTGTTTAAAATTTTAACTGAATTATCTAAACCATTAAACAATAAATAAAATAAAATAAAATAAAATAAAATAAAATAAAATAAAATAAAATAAAATAAAACAAAACAAAAAAAATAAAATAAAACAAAAAAAAAATAAAATAAAATAAAATAAAATAAAATAAAACAAAATAAAATAAAACAAAATAAAACAAAATAAAATAAAACAAAATAAAATAAAATAATATAAAATAAAATAATAAAATATAAAATAAAATAAAACAAAATAAATTTAAAATAATTGCCATTCACCAAAATGAAATAAGAAAATGACCCTAATTCGAAAAAATTCCAACAAAGCTGAATATTGTTGAAGAACGTCATTAATGCGTTTATTACACTCCCTTTAAAGTTCTTTGTTTTGGACAGGGGCAAACAATTTAAGGTGTATGAAAAAAAAGTTAAAATACTCCAAAACTATGTTTATTTTAAATGATAACTCTCAACAAATTTATTTTTAAAAGCGGGTTGAAATACTGTTTTTTCGGAATTCTGTTTCATTAAAATTCTGTATGATACTATTTGGTCATAATGCTGTGTCTCTGAATTTAAAAACACTGTGCCTATCCTAGCCATAAGTTCTGTAATAAACTTTGAAGATGCCCTTGCTTCTTACTTTCAGTGGCAATAGTCACGTTAAACATTTTTTCGTTACACATATACTTATGAGCCTAAAATAAAATCTAGTTTGGTTTAAACTTTCGATCAATTAACATGGAGTGGGGCACCAAAGAAAATCGTGTTGCGGTAGTCGCCTTACATAAGTGCGGACAAAATTTAAACCAAATTTTTCAGCTTCTGAAACCACTCGGTTTATCAAAAATGTTTGTTTATCGTACTATAAAACGTTTTAATGAACTTTCGGAAATAGAGGACAGACTAAGAAGTGGTCGTTCACGCGTCGTTTGAACAACGAATTCGCAGAAATCTTCTTCGTAAACAAAAGATAATGTCCAGGGAGTTGGATATATCCGCTAGATCGATGTCAAGGCTCATTAGAGAGGATCTCCACATGAAAACCTATCGTAAAAGAACGGGACATCTCCCAACTCCCAACCTTAACAAAATAAGACTGGAAAAAAATAAAAGATTGTTGCACAGTGGCACGAGAGGAAAGGGTATCAAAATATTTTGTTTTCTGATAAAAAAAATGTTTACATTAGAAGAAGTTTTGAATAAACAAATTGATAAGGTTTATGCCACGTGTCGTCGTCTGAAGATGCAAAAAATGTTGTTTCAAGGGTTCAGCGTGGACACCACCCCTCATCTGTTATGGTTTGATGGGGGTATCGTATCAAGGCGTCGTTCCACTGCATTTTTGGGAAAAGGGTGTTAAAACCTTAACAAAATTCTATAACGAGAATGTTCTCAAAAGTATTGTGAAAGATTTAACGAATACTTTGTTCAACAGAGAAAGGTAGGTATTCCAACAGGATTCTGCCCGTCGCACAAGGCCACAACAACGCAAGATTGGCTTCGAAGCAACATTCCCGATCTTATCGCCACTTCGGATTGGCCATGAGGAAGTCCAAATTTGAATCTGTTGGCCTATTGTTTGTGGGCAGAGTTGGAGAGCATGGCTTGTAAGACTCACCATCGAAATTTGTGTAGTCTGAAGCGAGCCCTTTTAACGGCAGCGCCCTCGATTCCTATCAAAATATTCAAAAGTCTTTAAATGGTTTGACCGAAGGTTGTCTACAAGCCGACATTTGTATTATAATTGGTACGAAACTGTTATATATTTTTTGATTTAAAAATATTGTTTTAAATTTTTGAATTTGAAATGCTCATAAACTATGCGTGTTCTACAATAAAGAATATTCACTAAGTATTTATAAAGAAGATACCAACCTCTTTCTCCATCAAGAATGTTGATCGTTTCGTCACAATTAAGTTCTTCTAAACCAAAAAAAAACACTTTCGGAATAGCCTGAGTATTGAACATTTTCCCAGGAAATGAAACCCATCTTCATTCTTCATGTTCAAAACGATTGCATAAGTTGCAATCGAAGCTCTGTTCGATAAGGTATGTTTTTTAAGTTGACAAATTAACCTCTTACTTCTAAAAACACGCTTATTTCGTCAAATGTGCAATCAGCTTAAAAATAGGTGTTTTGGTTCAAGAAGTGATTCTATAGAAGGCCTTACGGACTATTCAACTTTTTAAGCCGCGTTTTTCATAAATGGATTTCTTCAGCAAATCATAATATTTTACCTTGAGCAAGTCAAGATTTTTTTCGAAGAAGGCTAGGTATAGAAGGCCTTACGGACTTTTCAACTTTTTAAGCCGCGTTTTTCATAAATGGATTTCTTCAGCAAATCATAATATTTTACCTTGAGCAAGTCAAGATTTTTTTTGACTGATGTCGAAATGGTTGATGAACATTCGATTTGTTCCATTCTTTTAAACACGTGTCTAAATTCATTACAATACGAGTTTTGGGATAATTTGTTCACCCATTGCTATAACTCTTAATACGTAATTAAAATGTGATTTAAATCTGTCCCGAAAGAGTGTTATGGCACATTAAGCTTTAGATATTTTTTATTGTAAATGTTTTTCCAGGCTTAAATAAAAAATATAATATATCACAAGTATACAGGATTAAGTAGATTAGCTTTCTACAATCAAAAGAAAAACAAAGTAAGAAAAAGTTCAATATCAGGCCCTTGCGCCATATATTGAAGCCTTCGAGGAATAATTACATTTTCACCCTTTCCAACTCCACCGGGTAGGCAACAAAGATAGGTCCAACAGCAGAAAACACCTAATGATATGCTACAAATTAGTGTTCTAAAATAGAATATATAGGGTTCTTAAATTAGCACGGGCATATTCTGGCGCCCCGCCGCCGCCACCGTGGCGGCCATTTTGTTTTGGTGACATCTGTCAAATCTGTCATCAAGGAACGCAAGATCGGCCGAGAACATAGCCGCGGTCCGTGAAAGTGTACAGTAGAACCCGAGGCAGTCTATTCCTCTCCGCCGTTCAAAATAATTCGACCTTTCGCAGACTTAAACTTGGCGAATTTTGCGCCGGGACTTGGGCCTGCACCCGTACTAGATCCAACTGACCAAGGAGCTAAAAGTTCATGACCATAGACAACGCCGTTTGTTCGCTGACTGGGCTTCGAATCGTTCGGAAAAGGAACACAATTTTAGCCGAAAAATCATCTTTAGTGACAAGGTGCATTTTTGGATGAATGGCTGTGTTAATCAGCAAAATTACCGTATATGGGAAGATACCAACCCACGCAAGGTTCAACAGGTGATAATGCATCCTCAAAAAGTTACCGTTCAGTGTGGATTTTGCGCCAACTGCGTAATTGGTCCGTACTTTTTTGAAAAGGACGTAAGTGAGGCGGTCACCGTCAAGATTGAGCGCTACATAACGATGATAACTAATTTCTTATGGCCCAAATTGAACCATATGGTCACACAGCAAACGCCATGACATCTACCCGCCCTTATTAAAAAATCCTTTTTAATAATAAGTGTTACCAGCGGATCTGCTCAAATGATTTGGAAATGACATATCTTACCGCTTTAAAAAGTGGCTTAAAACATTCTTCAGCCTCGTTACTACCACTACACAAGAAATCATATCATAATATTGCTCCGTTGTGACGTTAAAAACATACAAACAAACAAACTGACTTTCCCATTTCTAATATAAGTAAGGTTTTAAAACTTGAAAACTAATTTTTACTAACAAACAAAATGCATGTGGGTATATTTAATTAATATTCATAAGTAATGGAAAATTATCATAATACCATATTCTTGAAAATATTGGTTTAAAAAATTCGGTGATTTTTATAGGCTAAACAAAAATCGTTTAAAAGTTTTATCGGTTCATACTTAATTTTTTCTTCAAGATGAGGTTAACAAGGCTTTTACTTTTCTCTAATACCCTTGTTTTATTGGGTAAAGTTAATAATCTTTAAGTGCTTTAAAATAGGCCCTAATATATCATGATCAGATCATCATATAATATATCAGACTGACAGAATTATGGGAAACATTTCATTGACATTATTTATCTTATATTGCTATGCTTAATCTAATAAAAATATTTAGTTTTATTTTTGTTTACAAATGTGCAATATTCCTTGATTGTTATTTAAAACTTACCCATTTTTAACATCACTTCCACACTCATAAGTTTCTTAGATTATTCCATTCCCAAGAAGTTTCATCCAAACACCGGGATGATCTATTTGTTTTGTTTTTAAAATTTAGGTAAATTTTATGAAGAAATAAAATGTTCGAGTTAATCATTTATACATTTTTTTAATTTATATTACTAAATTTACCAATTATTAACCATTTTTCTTCTTTTCTTTGCAGGTTTGTGGTTCAACATTTAACTAACCAAAATATAAAAATGCATTTTGTCGTTTGGAGATATAAACTAATTTTTGAAAAATGCGTAGTTTCATAAAAAAAAAACAACAAGAATAACAACAATATTAAATCCAACCGAGAAAATTTGATTAGAAAATATGTATTTACGTCTCAGAAGATGTAAAAATACCTTTATGTATTTTTCCCTCATTTTTCAGAAGTAATTTTACAATAATCCAAAAATAAAATTGCAACTGTCAGTCACTATTCAAAAACAAAAAGCCTAACATAAACCAAAATAAACATCTTCTTGTTTTTGAGCTCTCTCTCAATTAACTTTAACTACATACATATCTACTACATAAATAGCAGCACGTGTATGGTTTATTTTCTTAAATATTTTACCAATAAATTAATTTAAGTAAAAATGTCTTTAATTTTTAAATTAAGATATTTAAATACACAAAATTTGTTGTTGTTGTTGTGTGTCTATTTAGTTATTGGTTTCTTATGTACACTGTGGCGTATACGTCATCTAAATTGTTTGTTTCTGCCTTCTTTATTTTCTCAACGAATTTTCAAGTTAAATGAAAAAGAAAATTTTTGTTGACTTATTGTAAAAATAGCACATCATCATTTTACGTAAATACGAAATTATTTTAGCCACCGAACATTGACATAAGGCAAGAAGACAAATAGCTAACGGTAACCAAAAAAAAACAAAAATTGTAAATTTTGGAAATTATGATTTAGATAATGAGAATTTTAAAGCGCATCTTTCGATACGATGTGTGGCGTATTTTTGTCGCTCAGTTCCCAAATTTGGCTGAGAATTTAGTTAGTGGTTTTTGTTAATTGAAAATATTTTATTGATCTGTTAAAAGAATTATTTTCCTTTTTATTTTAGTGAAAAAGAAATACAAATAAAACTAAACATAATTCTGTGAAATACTTAAATATCTCTCAAAATAAAAAAAAATATAAACAAAATAGTAGAAAAGTAGATTTTTGTAAACAAAAAGTAAAAAAAAAAGAAATGTTCGGATCTACGCTCCTAAATAAACATGATGTTTATTTAATCAATAAAATTCCAATTCAAAATCAAATCAACAACAAATGTGGAATTAACATAACCAAATGACGTCCATGACAATGAATATGGTTTTTCTAAAGGACTTACGATCAAAAATTAAAGGATATATTCATGTAAGGTTTTATTTTCTAAAAATTTATTTAAACATCTATTATAAAAAATGAAATTTAATTGATATAAATATATTTATTTAAAATTAATAATTTAAAAATAAATTGGATTTAAGCCAAACGGTATGTTATTTTAATATTATTAAGTCCATAAAAATATGTATTTGGTGTCAGAGTTTTTATTGCTTTATTTTAAATTATGATCTGATTATTTGAAAATGACGTGAATGAACATTTTAATAATGAACTCTTTATTATTTGTTTGTCATTTTCGTTTTCTTTTTATTACATTTTTTTTAAGGATTTTATTATTATCGTAAATCTAAGTGAACATAAACTCGATGATTTCCTGCAGGAGTTGCCGAGATGTTCATTTTTTCCAATTTCAACAATTGATTAAAAAAGTTGTAAAAATTCAAAATTAAACTTCTGTGTTTGTATCAATACGGTTAAACGTCACTTTTTGAGTAACACTGAGACCTTACACGTGAGAACCATAATGTTTCAAAAATTTGTACTTAAAGTAAATCGACAAAGGATCGAAAATTCCAAATTCTTTCCTACACAAACGTTTCTGAATTCTAATAATCATATAAAACGGTTTTCAATAAAAGGCTTTATATTCAATACCCCGATATTTAGGGAACTATTACTATTAAAGCTTTTATCTTTTGACATTTGACAAATCAAAACTACGACATAACTAAAAATGAAGCCATACTCGATTTAAGAACTCATAGTAATTGTTAAAATTCACTACAAAAATGGTGAAAATTTGAGTCGTCGTGAAGCAACTTCTTTGCCGGTAATAGTAAAACTGTTGGGAAAATGTGATCTAGTAATGTGAATGGTCGAAACCTTGTTTATCATTATTAAGTATTTGATGCTTAGAAAATCCCAGAATAATTGTCAAAGAGCCCTGTATCCTTAAGGTGCTACTTTTGATGGGATTTTCGAGCTGAAAGAATTGCGGTGTGATTAGATCTTATTTATTTTGCAAGGAAAGTTTCCTGTTCGTGTTATTTGTCAAAGTTCTTAGAGGCCACGTAACAAATCGATTTAAGACCTTTAAAATGTAACTCGTGGAGTTATCGAAGACATACAGCCGCAAATGTGCCAATTCTTTATGGAAAATTTCATGTAATATATATGGTGCCACAACCGTAGCTGTAGCAGTGATTTAGCTAATATGGTTTTTCATTGTTTTAATGCCAAGGCATTCTGTCTCCAATTAACTAAATTTATATTGATTTCTCTTAAAAAACTTTCCTTTATTATTAGGTATCAAAATGAAACCTCTCATTGGAAAACTCTTTAGTACATATTTTTTGATGCATAGTATGTTTGCTCAAAATGGTTTGAAATGTCAAAACCTCTGCTTCTTCTACACTTATCAAATACAAGGACAAGTTAAAAATAAAAAAGAGGCTGGGATGCGACCCACACTGATAACTTCCCATCCCGTCTGCCGATTTGTCTTGCTTAAAAGTTTGCCTATATGTATCAATTTTTACCAAACTTGCGTACTAATTTTTTGTAGATTTTATTTTTTTATAAAAAAACGGACTGTTGGATTTTTATAAAAAAATTACTGAACATCGAAAACAATATTTTCTGTGAAATAAAATAAGTTTGAAGCCAATATTTGTAATTTTTGAAAAGCTATTTGAGTCGAAAGTAAATTTTTACCAAGTTTTAGTATTGTTTTTTTTTTAGGTTTTTATTTTTTTGTAAAAAAAAATGTCAATTCGATTTTTCTCAAAATTTTATCGAATATTGAAAACAATATTTCTTATAAGATAAAATTAGTTAAAAGCCATTATCTCAAATTTTTGAAAAGATATTTGAGTCGAAAATCAATTTTTACCAACTTTTGTTGATTTTTTTAGGTTTTTAATTTTTTGTACAAAAATTGTCAATTCGATTTTTTTCAAAATTTTACGAGTGTTGACAACAATATTTTTTGAAAAATTAAAGTAGTTTAAAGCCAATATCTCAAAGTTTCGAAAAGATAAGATTCGAAAATCAATTTTTACCACCTTTTATAAATTTTTTTTAGATTTTTATTTTTTGTAAAAAAACTGTCAATTCGATTTTTCTCAAAATTTTTCCTAATGTTGAAAACAATATTTCTTTTAAGTTAAAATTAGTAAGAATCCATTATCTCAAATTTTTGAAAAGATATTTGAGTCGAAAATCAATTTTTACCAGCTTTTGTTATATTTTTTTCGGTTTTTAATTTTTTGTAAAAAAACTGTCAATTAATTTTTTTTCAACATTTTTCAGAATGTTGAAAACAATATTTCTTATAAGATAAAATAAGTTTGAGGCCTTAATCTTAAGTTTTTGAAAAAATATTTGAGTCGAAATTCAATTTTTCCCGAACTTTGAGTAATGTTTTTATTAGGTTTTTATTTTTTATAAAAAAAACTGTCAATTAGATTTTTCTCAAAATTTTATCAGATGTCAAAAACATTATTCTTCGTTGTACAAAATTGTTTTGGAGATGAAATCATATTTTAGTCGTAAAATTTTCGAGGTGACAAATTTTTTCTTTACAGTTTTTTTGATTTATAAAAAAAAACGTTAATTGCATTTTTTTCCAAAAATATACTTGTTTGGTATCGCGTTACAATATATAATACAAAATTTAATTCAAGTCTCTAGCGTCATTGGTTCATGAGATATTTAGGTTTAACCAAAATGTTCACCTTTTTTTAAACTGCTATGGTAAAAAACCACCCACGAAATTTTCTTGAGAGCCTTTTCTGCATCTTTCTGCCTTATTACCTGTATACAAAAATTTATTTGAAGTCGATATCTCTTCTAGTTCTTGAGCTATGGACGACGAAAAAAACGTCGCAAACGTACGGACATCTTTCTAAAAATCTTTTATTTCGACTCTAGGGACCTTGAAACGTCGAGAAATGTCAAAATTTTCAATTTGACAAATCGGACCCATTACAATAACTTCCTATGGAAAGTTAATAAAATAGGTGGAAAAACAGTCCGTTGAGAACTAGAGCCTAGTGACTTACAACTCTCAATCATTCCTGTGAAGAAGTTATTTTGAGGATGGAAAGGATCTACAGTTTTATGCCGAATCCGAACGGCTGATTTGAGAAAGCAAATTATTTTAATTAATTTATTTTTTTTGCTTCTAAAATATAAATCACTTTAATTTGACCGAGTTCTATATTATATTAATAAATGTTACTATTACTAAGTTTAAACACAAGCTAAAAAATTTCCCTAAATTGAGTACAACATAAATCTTAACATCGTTTTCGCAGTCAAATTTAGTTTACATTTTAAGATTTGACATTAATTTTCATGATGTGATTTTCTTCAATTTTTGGATTCAACTTTCTCTCACAATTACAACAGGTTTAAAGCCTTTTTTAAGTAGTCTTTTCCAGTTGTTAATCAATGGTTTTTAATAGCCGAAAAGCTAAGTGTTGTTAAGATAAGTCCAATACACAAGATCTTCTTTTTTGATTTCTTGATCAAAATAATGCTATTGTCTGTTTTCATAGACGAAGAACATCGCATTAAGGTCAATAGAAATTTTGACCAAGCCATAATTTTAAGAAACCCATTTAATTATTATATGTAGTTCCTACTTAATTCCAAAACTGTCATGTTCATGACTTTTTAAGATTCATAAGTACCTACATATGTAAGTATCTAAGTGAAAGCAAAATAATTACAAACCAAAAAAAGTCGCAATAAGCTTGAAGAGAGAAGATGGTAGGTGGTAACATCATTAGGCTTCTAACCAAAGTCCATGTTTTACTTTTTCTCTAAAATCGATTAATCATCAGTTTCCTTCTAAGCTCATTGTTTTTGTTTTAAGTCGTCAACTTACAGAGAGAAAGGCACTTTTAGCACCAATTACAGAGCTGAAGAACTCTGGAATGTTCCACTGTACTTTCAGTGAACAAACTTACATATGTAATGTGGGTATAGGTTCCTGATAAAAACAAAAAACAAGCAAACAACAAACATTGCGGGGTCTCTGGTCTTTTGCTCGTCTTAAATTGTCGTCATCGTAGTCGCCGTCTTCGTTGAATCGTCTTTGTTTGTCGCCACAAAGTCTATAATGCACATCGCCCGCCCGTCGTTGCTGAGCTGATTTAATCGGTCGCTAAACGAGGCGATTACACCTATATAGTATTTCCAGGTTAGGCGTATATCATAGTCGGATACATCGCGATTTAACCGCCTCGAACCGGCCGGCCCAGCCTAACCAAAAAAACAGACTTTAACAAAATAAAGAATATTTACACGAAAAGAAGCCAAGCAAATGTTGTTTTATTGTTGTTGGGACATTGATATTATATACTCTCTTATGACGGGACACAAAAAACACAGACAGATAAACAAAATTTCGAAACCCTGTTTTCAACTGGGCAATTTCCGGATTTTTAAAGCATCTAAATTTTTCTATAGGTAGGTATCAGTAGTTACCTTACCTAACCTATACCTACCTATGGTGTATGGTGTATTTTATGTCCAGAAAAATGTTCACATTTATGGGTGATACATTGGGAACAAACAGCTTAAGCTTATAATATGTGCGCTGTTGTGTTCTACTGTGTTGTTCTTGTTGTTGTAGCTGTTTCTAAGAGTTGATTTCTTGTCCAGTTTTTCAGTGTCCATTTGGTGTCTTAAATAGGAATTGTACACATTGTAAGTGGTAGCCTTACCTGTAGTTCTTGTACTAATGCCTGATGGCATGCCATAAAATACATGGTTGTGGTTTGTTTTTTTTTCTTGCTAAAATTTACTTGACTTTAACTTAAGTTGTGGGCTTTAGATTTATACCTGGTATACATATATTTTGGTAGGAATGTTTTTCTTCTATTTATGCACTTAGAGAAAAATATAAGATGTCTTTTCAGAAATTGTATTGTTTCCGCCCATTGACATGCCTATAAAGGGTGTTCCGAAATTTGTAGTTATTGTTAGCAAATGTAAAAAATAAGCTATCAGTTTAGAACTAGTACAGGTCCATTATTGATCTCATGGGATAAAAGTGGAACAAATATTTACATCGTTTTGGAATAACTAAGATTATGACGCTTGATATTTAAAAAGCATTAATATTTGATAGAGTTTGGCTTCAGGCTCTTCTTTTTTTTTGAAATGCATGCCTTCGGTTTTGATGAATTTCTCTTTCGTTGGATTAGAAAATATCTTTCCAACAGTTAATGGGTTAAAGTTTTTAAACCACAATATAAATAAATTGCTGGTGTGCCCCAGGGCTCTGTCCTGCCTCCGACACTCTTTGTCATTTTTATTATTGATCTACTGTCTTAAACTTTTCATCCACTTATCTGCATCGCTGATGAAAGTGCCCTCAGCTTTTCCTATGCGTTTCTATAGATTTATAATTCTGCTCTAAGGATGTGGATCTTCAACAGGCCGTTGAAAGATTGTTAAAAAGTTAATATAAAATTGTTCTTTAAGTGTAATTTACCACCTTTACTACTAAATATGAGTGTTACTTCAATCAAGAAAACTGATCACCCCGAAATTTTTGGTATGTGCATCACCAACCACTTCTTGGGGAACAATCATATCCGCAAAGTTGCCAAAAATTCCCAAAAATTTGTGGGCTTCCTGAGACGGTGCAGGTAGTTTTTCTGCCATTGAATCTGATTAGTGTCTATAAGATATATTTACGCCCAAAGCTTACTTACTTCAGTCTCTTGGACAGTATACAACGAGGAGCATTACATTTAATTGGAGATTATAACAACGTTGATTCATTTACGTCACTTGAAAATCTTCGAAATATCTCTTTCCTCACTCTATTTACCGTTATTTTAACGGATAATGCTCCAATGAAATAGGCACTTCCACTCTTCCTCTTAAACAGTTTAAACATAAAACTCGCACCTCCAGGAATGTTCCCTCATTAGTACACCTTCGAAACAAACTTCTGTCGCACTTTTAAGAAAATTGATTTGTTCTTAAGCCGAACTACACGAATGCAAAATGCTTTACCACACTCTGTCAGATGATACGATGATGTTGCTGGTGATCGACTGGCTTAACTCTTATGCTTACTGAACTATAAAATCCTTAAATGTAAAATACAGTGTAATGTTGTTGTGTGAAATTTCAAAAAGTGACGATCAATCGACAATCATGGTTTTTGATTCTTCACATTACCAACTTTTCCCTACAGCCTACAATTTCCGACCAGTTTCACTTTTGCAGATCGAAAAAGTGCTTCACTATGATCCAAAAGTGCTTAAGTTCTTCGAACTGTGAATGCAAAGTTTTCATCATTTTTGTGGTACATTCTTTACAACGGTAACGCGTGGTTCAAACGTGTATTGTTTCATTTTTAGTAATGGCGAAGTTTTTACTCGTCAATTATCTAAATATGGTAGTTCAAAAAGGACAGCTGCCCAATTTGTGAGTTATTTAAAATGACACATCTTATTGGAAAATCCCTTTATTTCAGTGATATCAAATTGCTTTCGAAGTTACCATTTCGTTCTCGCACCCTTTGATTCTTTCAAAAACATGTGCAAAATTTGATTTGTTTTCTTTCAGTGTAAACCTCATTAGACACCAAAAATGAAGTTTAGTACCCCCTATTTTCCCCTAATAACCCGTCTTTTATATGTCTGGTAATAGTAATTCCCGGTTTAATAGCAAGCGGCTAACAAACACACAACTTGTGTATATATTGGTATCTTGTCATATATCCACTGTCTGTGCTGTTTTACCGCCTCCTCGTCGTCTTCCAGTGGTTTCCTGGAGGCGTTAATATCTTTTCCAAAAGGTGTTCATGTATATATGTATGTACATAGGTACCCCACACCGACTCTAATAATTCCCACCACTCTGACAAACCATTACCCATGTGTCAATTGCGTCTACACGACTTGTTACGAATTTGTCAATCGGTGATAGGTATACAAGTTGTATATGATTTCTTCAGCATCAGCATCACTCTGTAGGGAATTCCCGGAACTATCAAGACCTCTGTCTAGGAAAACAACATCTTCTTCCAAGTCTGTTTCTTTCTTCTTGTTTTTGGTCTATGTTCCCTCTCTCTAGAAATTAATTAGCTTAGCTCTTGGCCTTAACTCTTATTCATGATGATATGTGAGGAATTTTCAAGGCACCTCAAGTCATAGAGACACATCCAATGAATGCCATTTCATGCCCCATAAGGCACCCATCACATCGTCATCATCAATATGCTTCTAGCTTATTTCTTATAAAATTGTATACAGACTACCGACATACACGACGGATGACGATGACGATGACGATACAAAGTTTGGTGCAATTTTGCTAAACAAACTTAAACATTGTTAAACTCGTGAGTGATGGCGACCACCAAAAATTCCTCAGCTGCTGTCTATGGTGTTTATCGTTTACCGCTATGCTTGGTTGGCTGATGGTTAGGTTTTTTGGTTCGGTTAAGTTAGGTTAGGTGCTTGAATTTAATAGATAAAGATGCAGCTGTAGTATGTGCTGTGCACTGTGCAGAGCATTGGGGTAGTCGAGAAGAGATTATGAAGCACGCTTCGGTCATTCATCCGGCTGATGCAGCTCGTTAAACACTTCTCACATCTAATGCACAATGAAGACGTCAATCAATGGTGGCAATGGCGATGGTGATGGCGGTGTGGCAGCAGTGGCAGCACAAGCAACGGCGACGGACAGCAGCCAAACTTGTATGCATGGAATCCTTGCTGGAATTTCGTCGACATCACACAGTGGGGTAGAATAAATCAAAATCTAAAAAAATAAGGAAAATAGATAATAAAATAATATTAAAACTTGATAAATTTATATCGATTTGAAGACATTTTTAAAACCTTAAAAACAATTTCTGAAATTTTTTTAAAATCAAAATTCCATAGGATTGAACTGAGTTTTGGTCAAGAACCACGTCTCAAATTCGTTTTTAAATAAAAATTCTTTCAAATGGTCGATCGTATTTCAAACTATCATCACAATCTTTTCCACTGTGCGTTGTCGTGCTTAGATTGTGAAATGAATTGATGTCGGTGTCGGGATACGTTTGGTCGTCTTTTTAGCTGAATTTAAGAGGGGGGTCAACCAACGGACATGAACACTGAACACTGAAAAGTCTACTTAAATTATACCATTATTCGCTGGAAAACTATACGAGAGAATAAGCTTCGTATGGTCTTCGTCGGTCTGTGTGTTTCTTTTTTTTTTGTTTTGTCTCTCCACGACTGACGCGACAGCGGCAAAGTGGGTTATCTAGTTTTTGACATTAAAGAGAATTCATTTCATTGCTTTTTATTGGAGCAATACAATTTTTGAAAATCAAGACAAACAAAAATTTGTTTTCGGGTTTTTATTGCCTACTTAAATTTTAAAATGAAGTTTCTTTAATAAAGGTAAAGTTTCGCACGTTTGGAGAGGTTTAAAAATATAGAAAAATGTAAAAAAAACAAACAATCATTCAAGTCATAACTTTTTGAAACTGTTTTAAGTAAGAGTTTTAAACTTAAGCTGATAAGAAAGGTCCCTTTAATACCTTCATGAGAAAAGAATTTAATTTTTTTTTAATATCAAAAGACTTTCAATTGAGATGGGCCGTTGTTAAATTTTAAATAAAAAAGTGTGTGAGAATTTTGTATTTGAAAATTTCGGTTAAATGAGTTAAATGCCCCTTGCAGTTTCTCTGGATTGTGATTTTCTTAGAAGCCCACGGGCTACATGTAGTTCAGCACATTTGCATTTTTCTTGTGTTTATTGAGTTAGTTTTTCAAAAATGTACAGGAATGCAATAAATTGTGTAATACTTGAAATTCATTCACCTCAAGTCCGTTTGCTTAAAATCGACGAACAATTTTGAAAACTTCTGAAATAATTCCAATGTTAAAGAAAATCGGTACAGACATTCAGAGCATTGTTATGAAGAAATGGTGAAATGCAAGCATGAGAAGCAATCCAAGGTTTTATGTAAACAAATTTTATAAAAATAAACTAACTTGTCAAAATTGAATGTTTTAAAATATATTTTCAAATAGGCTTTTATAGACCATGTGCTCTTAAACAAAAAAGATCAAATTTTTGGATTTTGAATACAAGTATCAGTTATTAAATTATAGCGGTAACTTTAAAAGTATAAAGTGGATATTAACGATTTTTCGTATATTGTTCCTCAACGGTACTGCATGATTTGTTCGTATTTATAAATGCAAAAATTAACTTGTTTTATTAAATTTGGATTTTCATAATTTTTTGAAACTAGTTTTTATTTAATTTTCGTAAACTTGTAATAAAAGGATCTCAAAACAATTGCTGTCAAAACTATGTGTCTTAGAAAATATTTGGAAATTTCTTGTAACCCTTTTTTTTTAGGAAAAAAACAAATGTTACTAGTTTTTTCTTTCACTACCAATTAATGACAAGTTGATGACAATTATATCAAGTATCAATTTAAGTTAAAATTTGAAGTGGTAAATCTAAGGTTATCCGTTCCATTTTTTTCACTTAAATTTGACAAAAATTTAAATTTCTGTGGAAATCACACTTTTTCTTTTGATATTTAGCCAAAGAAATTACCTTACTAAGTTTTTCTTTGCTTTAACTTACTATTGTAATTTCTTATAAACGCTATCATCTGCAGAATTGGAAGAATTGTAAATTCTTAGACGTTTTAAGGACTCTACAGAATCTATTATTATTATTATTATTATTTATTAGTTTAACAATAAATGTACAAATTAATACAAAATCAGCAGATCAGCTTTCGGCTGATCTATAGAATCTAAATCCATGGTTCTTAGAGAGATGTCCTTGCTCGTACGTTCTGGGGCCTAATTCATAAACATTGACAATTGCAAATTTGTTAATTTACAACTTGACAACTATCAAAATTTGTTCCTTAAACAATTTGACAATTTTGTAGAATTGTAGGAAAATATCCGACAATTTTCATCTTTTCCTTTCAAAAAAAAATTATCATGCCAATGAATTGTCAAGTATTTTTTTTTACAACTGTCAAGAATTTTTCGACAAACTTGTACTGACAATTCTTTTATGACATGAGAAAAAAATCAATGAACATATTTGGCAGTATTTAATTGACAATTGCGATAGAAAACTCAGTTAGGCGCCAGTTATAGCTATCATTAAAATCGATCCGGAAAAATTTTTTAATCGATATTTGACGGTGTTCCCTTTTGATGAGAAATAAAAATTATATACTGATTGATCGGAAATCACACAAAGAATTTTTGTTGAGAAATAAAGTGTAATCACGCATTAATTTTTCTCTAAAAATGTACTTTTCTATTTTTCGGACGGAAATTCATTTTCCTGAACAGCTGATACTTTTATGTTCAAAAGTGAAACGAATCGTTCCACTGATTTGTGTTCCAATTTCACACAATTCCAATGACAGATTTCTGTCAGTAAAAATTTTTCGGTGGAAATTTTTTTCATTGACAGACATTTTTTATGAAAGCTATAAACGACCTGCCAACAAAATTTCAATGTTTGTTTTCAATGATGAAAACCAATGATAACTTTAACTGGCGCCTTACGGTCAAGTGTTGACAGTGAAAGGGTCTAAAATGATAAACGATGTTTCTTCAAGTGAAAGTGAATGATGACGATTCTCAGTTCGGTCTCCGTGTAAAACGTCGTCGGCACCCTCGGAACTTAAAACAAAGAATGAAGAATGATTTCGAATCGTTAAATGGCCTACAATTTAAAGAAACATTTTTAAAACACTTTTCTTGAGAATGTTGTTAATATTAAAACTCTCGATTATGTTTTATGCACTTCACTTTTTTATAATAAAATACAATTTTGTAAACTGTGATATTTTAAAATTTAAAGAGTGCCAGCGTTCTGTTACTTCTAACATCGAAAAAATTGGTCGAGAAACGATTAAAATTGAAACAAAGTGCAATGATTTTATTCCATATTTCATCGTTTTTCAATCATAACTCATTTCAAGATTATACAATGAAATTGTTACGACAAATTTGTCAGTAAATTTAGGTAAATACGATAATGTCAAAATGTGTATATAGTATATGACAATGACAAAATTGTCACTGCATTTTTCTGACTAGGGTGTCACCTGTCAATATTTAATGAAATACAGATTTGTCAGATAAGTGTAACAAATTTGTAGAATTCTGATCTGTCAATTTTTATGAAATATGACCCTGGATCCACATATCTTACGAACCATCAATGACATCAACTTTATTTAAGTTTTATTTTTTCGCATTATGTTGTCATATTTTATAAATAAAAAAGAGGCTGGGATGCGACCCACACTGATAACTTCCCATCCCGTCTGTCGATTTGTCTTGCTTAATAGTTTGTCTATATGTTTCAATTTTTACCAAATTTAGTATTGTTTTTTTTTAGGTTTTTATTTTTTGTAAAAAAAACTGTCAATTCGATTTTTCTCAAAATTTTACTGAATGTTGAAAACAATATTTTTTGAAAGATAAAAGTAGTTTAAAGCCAATATCTCAAAGTTTTGAAAAGATATTTGAGTCGAAAATTAATTTTTACCATCTTTTATAAATTTTTTTAGGTTTTTATTTTTTTGTAAAAAAAACTGTCAGTTCGATTTTTCTCAAAATTTTACTGAATATCGACAACAATATTTTTTAAAAGAAAAAATTATTTTTAAGCCAATATCTTAAAGCCAATATTCTCAAAATTTTTCCTAATGTTGAAAACAATATTTCTTTTAAGTTAAAATTAGTAAGAAGCCATTATCTCAAATTTTTGAAAAGATATTTGAGTCGAAAATTAATTTTTACTACCTTTTGTTACATTTTTTTTTCGGCTTTTAATTGTTTTTACAAAAACTGTCAATTCGATTTTTTTCAAAATTTTAATGAATGTTGACAACAATATTTTTTGAAGGATAAAAGTAGTTTAAAGCCAATATCTCAAAGTTTTGAAAAGATATTTGAGTCGAAAATCAATTTTTACCACCTTTTATAAATTTTTTTTAGGTTTTTATTTTTTTTTGTAAAAAACTGCCAATTCGATTTTCTCAAAATTTTACTGAATATCGACAACAATATTTTTTAAAAGAAAAAATTATTTTAAAGCCAATATCTTAAAGTCTTGAAAAGATATTTGAGTTGAAAGTCAATTTTTACCAACTTTTAGTAATGTTTTTTTAGGTTTTTATTTTTGGGTAAAAAACTGTCAATTCGATTTTTCTAAAAATTTTACTGAATGTTGACAACAATATTTTTTGAAAGATAAAAGTAGTTTAAAACCAATATCTCAAAGTTTTGAAAAGATATTTGAGTCGAAAATTAATTTTTACCACCCTTTATAAATTTTTTTAGGTTTTTATTTTTTTGTAAAAAAACTGTTAATTCGATTTTTCTCAAAATTTTTCCTAATGTTGAAAACAATATTTCTTATAAGATAAAATTACTTAGAAGCCATTATCTCTAATTTTTGAAAAGATATTTGAGTCGAAAATCAATTTTTACCAACTTTTGTTAAATTTTTTTAGGTTTTTTATTTTTTTGTAAAAAACTGTCTATTCGATTTTTCTCAAAATTTTACTGAATGTTGAAAATAATATTTTTTGAAAGATAAAAGTAGTTTAAAGCTAATATCTCAAAGTTTTGAAAAGATATTTGAGTCGAAAATCAATTTTAACCAACTTTCATTAATTTTTTTTTAGGTTTTTATTTTTTGTAAAAAACTGTCCATTCGATTTTTCTCAACATTTTTCCGAATGTTGAAAACAATATTTCTTATAAGATAATATGAGTTTGAAGCCTTTATCTCAAGTTTTTGAAAAGATATTTGAGTCGAAATTCAATTTTTACCAACTTTGAGTAATGTTTTTTTTAGGTTTTTATTTTTTGTAAAAAAACTGTCAATTAGATTTTTCTAATTTTATCAGATGTCAAAAACATTATTCTTCGTTGCACCAAATTGTTTTGGAGATGAAATCATATTATTTACAGTCGTAAAATTTTCGAGCTGACAAATTTTTTTTCAGTTTTTTGAGTTATAAAAAGAACCGTTAATTTGATTTTTTTCCAAAAATGTAATTGTTTTGTATCACGTTACAATATATAATATAAAATTTAATTCAAGTCTCTGGCGTCATTGGTTCATGAGATATTAAGGTTTAACCAAAATGTTCACCTTTTTTTTAAACTGCTATGGTAAAAAAAAAACACCCACGCAATTTTCTTGAGAGTCCTTTCTGCATCTTTCTGCCTTATTATCTGTATAACACAATTTATTTGAAGTACGAACGTACGTACACACGCACGCACAGACATCTTTCTAAAAATCTTTTATTTCGACTCTAGGGACCTTGAAACGTCGAAAAATTTCAAAATTTTCAATTCGACAAATCGGACCCATTACAATAACTTCCTATATGAAGTTAATAAAAATAATTTTTTCAGTTGCAATATTTTAAGAACAAAAAATTATATGACCTTCAAAAAAATATTTACTACAAAAATGACGTTCTCTCATTTGGTAATTTTTTTTGAGAAAATACAACTGACAGATTTTCTAATAAATATTAAAGTCCTGCCAAAAATACTATACTAAATTGATTTAACCCACTCGACTCAGAATGCAAACATTAATAGGACCCTCCTAAGAACCGTAGCCTTACAAACAGAACTGAACATTTGTATGTGCCCAAATCTATACTTCTACACTTTTAGGGTTGCCAAAACACGAGTGGGACATATTTAACCTAACCAGGCTCGAAAGGGCCAAACCAAAGCTTAAACACCAATTTTTGGTTGCATATTTTGTGAAGATATTTAAATTATAACTTGGCTTATTGTAAAAAATATCAGTTTCAAATCTGTAAATGCATAAATGGGAAATATTATTCCCATTCTTTTTTGGACTTTGGTCTTTAATCATTGCGGGGTCTAGTTCATTATAAATATTCAAGACATTTAGTCTCAAGATCAAATAGTTACTCTACTCTACTACTCCGATCCTATAAAATGTCACTTTGTTTTGTCAAAAACAAAAATTTGTCCGATCCAGTATTGAAATGTCAAAATATTTTCGTCTTTATTGGCAAACGAATCTGTCAAAATAAACAACACACACTTTGTTGAATTGACAAATGATGCTTTGTCTATTTCTAGAAAGCTTAGATAAACTGTTATCGGGTTTTTAAAGGATTTGTATAAAACCTAGAAAAATAATAATACCCACTTGTTTTTTAAATAAATCTTAAATCTTAATGTCAAATCTTCAAAGTGATTGTTTTGACGTTAATATTATCGTATTGCTGTTTGTTTCCCTAGCAATATTTTTTTTTATCATTTTTGATTAATTAAGATAACAAATGATGATCAAATTGTATTTTAGTATTTCTTTCTCATCCCATCATTTATTTGCAATTATTTGATCATTTACATGGCACCAAACTTCAAAAACAGTTTAAATCTCTAGGTCCATAAAAATAAAAACAGAATCTCAGTAAATCAAGTACAATGACTTCATTTTAATTTCTTCAAACAAATTTCTTACTATTTTTCGTATTCTTTTATTTTGTTTGTTGTTTTTGTTGTTTTTACTGTTTTACTTCAAGTTTATTATGATGAAATTTGATAGGATTACTTAATCAAGCGTTCATATGCGTCTTACAATTTAAAATTTCTGACAGCAGCGAGAAAAAGAAACATCATCAAGCAAGCAACACAGCAAGCAAACAAAAATCTCTTCCAAGAAACTTAATTGAAAGAAGGAACGAACGAACGAACGAGTGGTATTTTATTTTAGTTTTTACGTGTGTCATGGTCTTACACAATTTCGAAAAACTTAATTAAAAACTTCCGGAGATTTCCCGTAGTTTGTTAGTTTTGATGTTGATGCTGATGTTGTTTGTGTTGAATTTGTTGTTGTTTTTTCGCCGCTGATTTTGTTGTAAAAAGAAGTTTGTTGTTAGTCAAGTGTTTGGTTTATGTGATTTCTGGTTCCGCTCTTAAGAAGCTCTTACGAAGTCAAGACCAGCAGAAATATAAGTTAAGACTTCTCATTAATTTTGAACAAAAAAATATTAACTACATGTTATGACATTTTCACTTTAAAGTTGGAAGATTTTTTCTGAATTTGACGTAGTGCAATATGTTTGAAGGTTTTATTGCAAGAAATTTAATTGGGCTTTGGTGAAATTAATGATTGTTATGAAGAATCTTAATGAAAACTTATTTTGAAGAAGAAGAAACACAGGTGCTCAAGTCGCCATATGTAAGCAATATATGACGAAAAAAAAAACAAAGAAATCGTCTTCCATCATAAGTTTCTTCCAACCTAACGAAATTTTACTGTTTCAATTACATAAAATGTTAACCAACAAAAATTCAAAAACATTAAAAAGAAAAATAACGCCTATTGGTGCCAATGTAAATAGAGACTCTTCCAAAGAATTTCACACCAACAGTAACACTCTTCAAGTCATAAAAATTTATTCAACTTTTCCATATCGGGTTAGAAATTCACTTCAACTTTATTTGGATCTTTTTGTTTGGAGGGGCGACATTCAAGTATTTGTTTCTCTCGCAATGAATTCCAAACATTCAATTCGCAATGCCTACTCGCCTCAAGTATGTAAGTAAAACTTTTGAGCAACAAATTTTATTTATTAGTATTCAAAAGCAAATTTATTATTCCGAAATGTCCGAAAGTTATATTTTATCCAAATTTGGAATTGTTGGTGTGATGGGCGTTTGAGACGCCATACAGCAATCACTTTTGTTTTAAATGTCTTTCGGTCGTGTGGATGGAGTTCTGAAAAAAAAAAATTTGTATTTGCTGTCAAATCTCTGAGAGTCGCAAATACCGCTGTACTGGATCTTAAGCTGGCGTAGGAAGTTGATTTGTTTGTTTATAAAATCTTCATATACCTTCTATGAATGTGCTAAGAATATTAAGGTAATTTATGGTTTTTGAAGATTAAAAAACTTGCATAGCAAGGAAAAACATATATTTGCAGCAAGCCTGCTAAGCTCGTCAGTTAAATGATGAGAAAGGTTCTATAAGTTGTTTTTAAATGTTTGGTCAATATGATGGCTATAAATAAACGCTTGTTACATACAAATAATTCCACAAAAAAAAATTTAATAAAAAGTAAGTATACGCCCAAGTGTACAATTTTATTATATGGAAATGATATTATTTTGTGAAATTTGTTTAATTTTACGTTGCACGTTATTGTAATTAGTTCGATTTTTGTTATTAAAATGTTTGACATTTCTCGACATTTGAAGGTTATTAAGAGAGATTAATGTGCTTGTCGTCTAGGCCCATCATATGGTTCAATTTGGGCCATACAAAATTGTTATGTCTCGCTCGCTCTTGACGGTGACCTCCTCACTAACGTCGTTTTCAAAAAAGTACGGACTAATTACGCCGCGCCGCCGGCCCAAAATCCACACCAAACGGCAACTTTTTGAGGATGTATTATCACCTGGTGAACCTCGCGTGGGTTGGTGTCGTCTCATATACGGAAATTTTGTTTGTTAACACAGCCATTCATCCAAAAATGCACCTCGTCCCTAAAGATGATTTTTAGCCCAAAATTGGGGTGTTCTTCCAAACTATTCGAAGCCCAATCAGCGAACAAACGGCGTTGTCTATGGACATGAACTTTGAGCTCCTGGGTCAGTTGGATCTGTTACGGATATAGGCCCAAGTCGCGACGCAAAATTGGCCAAGTTGAAGTCTGCGAAAGGCCGAGTTCTTGTTCATGGCGAGAAATAGACTGCCAAGGGTTCTGCTACGTTACTTGAACGTAGGGGTGTTGGCTCATTGTTAACTGAACCGGTCGTCTCAAATTTGGCCACCTAACGTTGAAGAGTAGACTGTGAAGGGCTACCACGTTTGGCGCAGAGACATAAGGCCCAGGGACATAACGCCCACATTTTTTTTTGGGGCTTGTGTCCCACCCGAGTGGGACATAAAGCCGAAATTTAATTTGGGCCCTAAGTCCCACCCAAGTAAGACCTAAGTCCCAAATTTGTTTGTTAAAAATGGGACATTGTCCCCAAATTTTTGCAGAGCCAAAAAAGAATATAAAGTTTTTGTATTTCAATACAATGAATAATAATTTTTTGATACGGTGATAATACAAAAATTAGGAAAAACAAAAAAGTTTATTTTCAACATTATTTGCGGGATCTCAGGATTTTAACTCCCTTTTTCGGGGTCACACCCGCTCACGCAACTCCGTTGCTCCGCTTAGGGTATGTAAAGTCGCCAGGCAGGCGCCTATATCAACAATTTCTTTCAATAAAAGCACTTGAGGGTGGCGCGCTTCGCGGGTTCTCAGGATTTTAACTCCACAAAACAAAGTCTTGTGGTATTGAAGTGCTCCAAGTTTTGTCATTTGGTGATTCTTATTAAGTCCAAATTAAATTTCGGTTTTATGTCCCACCGAAGTGAGACATAAGCCCCAAAAAAAAAGTTGGGCGTTATGTCCCTGGGCCCTATGTCCCTGCGCTTCCACGTTTAACGTAAAATGTGGGCAATGCGCGCAACGTTTGCTTTAACGAACACTCATATTGATAATAAAGTTTTATCATTTGAACGTGCTGTTCAATCGTGTAACTTGCCATGATGATTTGGCATAAACAACTGAATAATAAACAAAAGATTTGACAGATGTCACCAAAACAAAATGGCTGCCATGGGGCGCCAAGATCTACCCACGCCAATTTAAAAACCTTACAAATCTTACAAATAGTAATGCTATTGATGTGAATTTATTTTTTTCATCATTCTTCGACGAATTTACAAATTCGAATCTCCCCTTTACATTTTTCTATCACATGAGGTTTTTAAAATATGCCATTTTCAAAATGCTAAAGAAAAGCAAAAACGGTTTTTTGGAGGCTAAGTTAAAAAACAATAAATACCTTAACAATGAATCGTATGATGATTTTTATTTTTAAGGAACAGTTTAAATCGTTTTAGTGTCTCACTTAGTGTTCGTAATTTGCCATTAGTTATGAGATGACTTATGGGTCTTAATTTGACTATTTGGATTTTTTAGAAAACCTTGAATTTCATTCAATTATATTTTTGAATAATTCGTTTTAGTGTTAATTTTTAGTGCTGATTCCGAATCCAAACTCCGGGCTAAATTTTATGTGCTCAAACTGAAAAATACTCGTTTTAAACATTATTTTTAAATTTTTGTTTTTTTTTTCAAAATACATATTCCAAAAACTTGATGTTTTATGCCTTAAGAATTTGTAATAATATCAAAACTAGCTTTTACACCGTTTTGTGTATTTCTGTCAAGAAACGCTTTAACATAAACGATTCAACGTTCTTGGCCTCTAAAAGCCTAATATAAGGTTTTTATCTCAAAAACATGACGTGATAGATTGATTTTTAAGTCGGACTCCAAGTAAAGCAATCAAAAACCTTCAAAAAAGTATCATTTGCCTTGCTGCCCGGTGTAATTAGTACGAATTTAAACAAAATTAACTGACAGGTTCTTTTTATTATATTTTACTTATTTAAAAATTAAAAAAAAAATATTGTAAGAACACAAAATTATATTTACTTTACAATAATTTTATAATACGAATAACATTACTGACATCCAGCAAAATTAAAAAAAAAAAAACAATAAACATTTTCCTTTTTTTAGATTTGTTCAAAAACTTACACCTCCTAAAAGATTGCAGCCCTAAAAAACCTTTACGTACTTCGTTTTCGAATTGTACTCTAAAAGATTTATTCAAGATTTTTTACAACTTAAAACGTGTTTATTTCAATACTGCATTTTTTAAGCCAAGGTAATGAGTGGCTTAAGAGTAGTCCGACAATTTTAAACCGATTTACTTGCAGTTTGAATATATCTTGAAAAATATTTGTATTTCGAAATACGTAGGTTTTTTTTTTATATTGCAAAGTTAATTTGTTATTACCAATTATCTAATGATTTTTAAGTAAGTTTTTCAAATTTCCATTTTAGAAGTGCGTCATTTTGCCAAGTATCAATATATTACTAAAATCCTACGTACTTTTAAACATTGGCTCGTTGTGAAAAACGTGATTTCATCGCAAAAACGTTTCACAGCCGCTATTTTGAAATAAATCGCTGGACAAAAAATATTGTAAGCAGTTAATCAAATGTATAATAAATCCCTGTCTATTATTTTTTTTTTAGTATTTATGAACAAAATTAAGAACAAAAAAAAATGTCGAGAGAAAACAGCTTTAGCTTCAATTATTAATTACATAGTACAATTACGCCCATATTATTGAATATTTTTAAAACTAGTTTTGCAGCTTCGACAAATTTGAAGGGATTTTAAGTTTTGAGTGATTAAGTAAATAATTATAACTTCTTCTTCTTACGATTATAATTTTACTTTTGTATACGAACAACAAGAGAACAAACTAATTTTCAGAATTCAAGTACCTGAAAGCTCTGAGTTTCTATTTTTGAGATATTTTGAAAAAAAAAATGTCATGCAGTTTCAGAAAGTATCGTGAAAGAATAGCCTGATTATCCAAATTCAAATTACTTTTCTTTTTTTTTTATATAAATTAGATATTGAACTTTAAATTAAAAGAATCTTTGATTATGCAAACTAAAATTTCCGAGAAATCTACTGCGTTCTTGAAGAACCTATTTTTTAATGTGACATAAATTCGAAATAATAGCATAATGCTTTTTTTAAATGTTGGTACTACAAATTAGTCTGCCATTACTTCTTCTTCATGCATTTATTCCAGTAGTGTTGTTTACACGTTTTTGCATTTATCATTTAACAATATTATTCTATTTCGATTTTGTTTTGCTTTTGATTGTTTGCACTTAAATCAAATAAAAAGTCAAATATTCTATCTTTTTTCGTTTGATAAGACCATAACTTATATGCCTCCACATGTTTGTTTAACTTATTTTTCTCCTAAAATTCTCGATTCATAAACTTGAGCCAGAACGTTCGACCCAATAATCCACATTAAAAATGTTCATTGTGTCATAATAAATAGAGTTGCTTCTTATACCGCAGTTCGGAAGATCGAATCATTGAAAAGTTGGACATGGTATTTGCTGTATGTCGTTTGTAAAGTTTTCCGATAAGATACAAAACCATTATGAACTGATACTATTGTTGTACATAGTTATATTGAAAAATTTGTCAAATTTGAACAAAAGGCTGCCCTTTTCAATTTTTTGTAAACTTCCCAAGGACATGCAGCAGCGGTATTCTTGATGGTCGTGTGTCGTAAGAACAAGTTTTGTTTTTGTCTGTTCTCAGGAAGAGCAAAAGTCCATGATAACAAAATTAAAAGGGAGAACAAGTGATGTGTTAGTGGTGGTGCACTACGATTTTACATCATTATAACATATTTTTAATGATAAAAAAAAAGAATTAAAATAGTTTCCGATGACCATGAATGGATGGAAGAGAATTGCCAATCTACCAAATGGGTTCTAGATATATGAATGGTTTTTCGTTTGGGTTTATTTATTTTTATTTCTCGTATTTCATAAGAAGTAAAACTCAGTGTTATAGTTTAGTGCTTTTGATAAAGTTTCTGTCATGTTAAGGAAAGAAACTTAACTTTTTACTTAGTTTTCTTCTTTTATAATGAGAACTACCGACAATGATGGTTATATTTTATGTTTCTATATGAAATTGTTGAAATGTTAAGGACTTTTATCAAAGAAAACAAACTTTGTGTTTCTTTTCAAATAAACTTTGTTCGTTATTGATTTAAAAAAAAAATAGAATTAATGTTAAATTGGCAAACTTATCATGTCAAACAATAAGCTTAATGATTATAATTCTAGGAAATGTTTGTAGTTTGCTTCATTCATTGGTACCGAAAGTTATATACATACATAATTTTTATCCCGAACTTATATTATTTGAAATTTGTTAAGATAGTCATTTAGTCCTAATTTATTACAAATACTTAATTTTTTTTTGTGTTTTTGATTCCACACAATTTTTTTAGGCTTTCTGCTCTAAATCATTTATAAATAAGTTTGTTGTGATAATTTTAAATTTGATTAAAAAATACAAAAATCAAGTATACTACATTTATCCTTAAAAATATTTGACTTAAGTTATTTTTATAAAGAAAAAGTAACGCTGTTAGAAAAATATAGATTAAATATTTGTATTGCATGTCTGTTAACTTGTGAACTACCACTTCAAAGTTTAAGATTATACTAAAGGGTGATTTTTTAGCTATTATCTTTTTGGCAACACTAGTTTAAACAGCTGACGCACGTTAATCTTCAGTTTGGTCTATAATTTAAATATGAATCGTCTTACAAACGAACTACGCTTGCAAATTATTGAATTTTATTATCAAAATGCGTGCTCTGTTAAGGAAGTTCATCGCGCGCTTCTTCCATTTTATGGTCAGTTAAATCGACCCACTGAAGCGGCTATTCGGGCTATAGTGACTAAATTTCGCACCAAATTTACATTGTTGGACATTAAACCACCAACACCCTTACGTAGAGTGCGAATTGAAGAAAATATCGCAGTTGTATCGGCCGGTGTTAAATGACCATCAATTATCGGTTCGTCGCCGTTCGCAGCAATTGGGCCTCTGTTACTCAACAACGTGAAAAATTTTGCGTAAGGATTTAGGTGTGATGCCTTTCAAAATACAGCTGGTGCAAGAATTGAAGCCGAACGACCAACAGCAACGTAAAATTTTTGGTGAATGGGCTCTTGGAAAGTTGGCCGAAGATTCACTTTTTTACCGAAAAATTGTGTTGAGCGACGAAGCTCATTTTTGGCTCAATGGGTACGTAAATAAGCAGAATTGTCGATTTTGGAGAGAATATCAACCAGAAGCATTGCAAGAGCTACCAATGCTTCCAGAAAAAGTCACAGTTTGGTGCGGTTTATGGGCTGGTGGCATCATTGGACCGTACTTCTTCAAAGATGATGCGAATTGTAACGTAACTGTGAATTTCGAGCGCTACCGTGAGATGATATCCAACTTTTTTTGCCCAAAATTCAAGAGCTTGACTTGCATGACATGTGGTTTCAACAATACGGTGCCACATGCCACACAGCATGCGCAACAATGGACTTTTTGAGAGATGAGTTCGGTGAACATTTTATTTGACGTTCGGAACCGGTCAATCGGCCGCCTAGATCGTGCGATTTAACGCCTTTAGACTATTTTTTGTGGGGCTATGTTAAAACTCATGTCTATATAGACAAGCCCGCTTCAATTGACGCATTGGAAGGCAACATTGAAACATTTATTCGTGAGATATTGGCCGAAATGTTGGAAAGAGTATGCCAAAAATGGACTAAGCGGATGCACCATTGAGGCGCGGTCATGGTCAACATTTGCATGAAATAATCTTCAAACATTAAATTATATGGACCGTGTTATCGATTCAAATAAAGATTTCATGCATTTTTCTGAATTTAATGTGTTTTTTTTTTTTGAAAAACTTTCCTATAGCTTTTAAAAAATCACCCTTTATAAAGCCATTACAATATTCACCTCAAAAACTTATAATTTTAAATCACGAAAACCATTTTTGTTTTAGAAAACAGACAAAATTCTGAAAAGCTCACAATTAACAAATTCAATTTTTTGATAAAATTCAATTTTGGTACGAAAAAGTTGTGTTTTGCACATACATAAATAAGTCCTATATCTTTAAAAGTTTTGAGACTAAATTTGTAAAATTATTGAGTTTTCGGGTTTTCTGAATTTTTCAGTGTTCTGAATTGTTGGTATTTGTATTGTTAAAATTTCCGGATTTTTGCGAAAAGAGATTTTCTGAATTTTAGAATCTATAAATTACAGGTCTCGGATTTTGTACCGAAAGCGGGCTTACAAGTTTCTATATTATACCACTCCCAGCCCGCAGCGCCAGTGATTACCTTCCTCTTATATGTTTTCCTATTGTGTTGTACGAAAGAGCATACAAAGAAAATTGCTTTCTTCATTTTTAGGTACAATTTATCGTTTAGTATAAGAACAGCGAGTTCGGCTAGTGTCTTTCTATTGAATACAATTGGGTATTCTCAGCGACAGCTTTTTCCCAAATAAAATCCTGCATTTTTATTTTACAATATTACAGACAAATTATTACGGTTCGGTTTTCCACATTTTCATATGAGGTATTGACATTAGGTTATTACAGATTTCAAGCTTTTGGTTTTTGGCATCTTTAGGTTTCTGAAATTTGGGTTTTTCGAATTATTGAAATTTTACTTCTACTAGTTTTTAGATTTTGTGTCGAATTAATTGTGAACTTTGAGATGTTAAATTTTCGAGAGTTGAGGATACAATTGTGAAGAATCTCGATTTTGTAGGTTCTATGCTCTATGATACTAATTTTTTAAACTTTTGAGTTTCCGAAATTTTTATTTTCATTTAACTTTCGAGAAATGAAATAAATTTAAATCTGGAATTTTTGATCCTACACTTTTTTTTTAAAGATTTTTTGACTTTCTAAATTTTAGATATTCCAGATTATAAAAATTTCAGTTTTTGGAATATAAATTTTTTCGAGATTTGGAATTTATTTACGTTTAATTTTTGATCCTCTAAAATTCAAAGTTTATTGTATTTTTTTGAAATTAAGTTTTTGGAATTTTCTATATTTTGAGTCTTTTGACTTTTTTGTTTCATTATTTGGGATCTTGTGTTTTCCAGATTTTCTGTTTTTCATATTTTGCATATTTCCTTGTACTAATTTAATTTAATATGAGCCACGCAATTCCTTAGTTTTTTGATTTAAATTTTGTTTGGATAAGAAATGTTTGTGTTTACAAATTTTGAGATCCTTGGATTTTGCTTTTCTGAGTTATTACTCCTGAATTGATAAAATCAAATTTGGGTTTTTAGAATTTTGGAATTTGTCGCAATTTTGAATTCTTTTTTTTTTGTTTTTTAATTATACCCGCGTAGAAAGGGTCATAAATACCCCTTTTAATGTTAAACACAAGCGAGAAATTATGAAAGTATAAGTATGAAAGTTATTTATGTCGTCATACAAAAAATTCTTACTTAAGATTGGATTGTTTGTATCGATTTTCTTTGTTGAACATTTTCACCCCATTAATAACTATTTAGATTCTAGGAAATGTTGTTTTTAAGATAAGCCCGATAAAAAAGATATTAAAAAGCTACTTTTCCACTTTATGATTATATTGATGTTATATGTTAAACATATAATAATTATCGCAAGTAAAAAAGTACCTTTCACACCCTATTCTCATTCCTCAAAACACTTTCAATTGTTTAACTCTATATATAATCAACTTTCTCCTTGATGGTATTGTTTTTTCCCATGCGGTGCACTACCTACCCTATTTCTGTCATCATTTTTTGATTGATTGGCTTATAATTAACGTCATATAGCCTTGACAAGCTTTTAACACAAAAATTAATTATATTACATTTTATAATAAAAATACCTGTTTCAAATGTCAACTTATTTATAAACATTCTAAGATGTATGTTGTTTATATCGAAATCGTTCTGAGAACTGAGAACTAAGATGAGAAAGGAAACACAATTTTATTTTCTTCTCAAAATTAAAGACCGTAAAAAAATAATTGACCAAAACAAAAACATTCTCAGGTAATTTCTTTATATTGTTTTTATTTTTTTTTTCTCTTCAAGGTAGATATAATATCGCAACAATTTAAAGTTTATAAATTTTTCTATATTTAATGAATTTTATATACATACATGCCGATGCGTGGGTGAGAAATTATTTACATGAGAACAAACAGCTATTTGGCAAAAGTTTTGTCCTTATTGTGGGCCATAAATTGCATACAATTAATCGGCACGAACGAACACCACCTACAAAAAATACACAATATAAGCTCTGCGCGCCTTTTAGCCATAATAATAAAATGTGTTTCTTCCTGAATGCACATTGTCTATAGACTCGTTCCTAATACACTACGGTATCATCTCATCAATTTTGATTACCCTTGAAGCTGATTCTGAGTATATTCTGACTATCAGTGGTAGTGTTTTATGTACAGCTAAGGCCAAAATAATAGGAACATTTCTTATTTATTTTTTAACTAAATGTTTTATTTACTTAAGTAAAGCATTGTCAAACTATTCAATTACAAATTCTATGAGTGGACTTTGCTTATAGAGATGTATTATTCAGGTGGTCAAAAACTAGGTAAACTTGTAGAAAAATCTTATGCATTATATCTTGGTAAAAATTTAGATATGATTTTTAATCTGTGATTGATTTCGAAACCGTTCCTAAATATTCTTTAATATGTTACTGAATGTCATACAAATGGGAAACGTATCATTTTTTAAAGTTTATATAAGTGTTTCTATGTTTTTGGCCAGACTTTTACGAAGCCTGGATCAAAAAGACTCCACACACTTGACAACGAATATCACTTTTTAAAAACGACAAGTTAAGAAAATATTTACCATTAAACTTATACAGTAAAATTTAAGATTCGTTGTCTTAAACAAGTGCTGAGGACATAATTACCAAAAATGTCTGTTCCTATTATTTTGGCCATAGCTGTTAATACAGTTCCTTTATTGTGAACAAATATTTTTTGTTCGTGTTTCGCGTTTTTATTAACTAATCAGTAAAGTATATTGATATATTGAGGTTCGCATATTATTATTACTTTTTTTTCTGCGAATAGTTAATTCAACTGATAACATTATTTCGTTGCTATAAAAGTGGTAAAATATCCCTGATAACACAAAAGTCAACACACCCCTACACAGAAAGCAAACAAGTGTGTGCATATGGAGTTGTAGCGGTATAAGTTTTATTATTTTATCTTTTGTGAAGCGAACACATGTTTAGTTTATATATGCATATTCTATACACCTTTGCTAGAGTACTTATAATGCCTTTATCAATAATTTATACCCTGAAGCTCAATTATAGGGCAAACTAACAGTGTTTTTCATATTCCAACTAAAATTAAATTAATAACCGTCTGTTAGTAGACAAATTGGTAGAATGGATTTATTTCCCATGCATAGTTGTGCACAGTATATACATTTGTCCTAGTTGCATTTTGATATTAAACCAAAATGAGAATCGAAATCGTTTGATTGAGCAAAGCCAAGATACATTTTTCCAAAACAGTTCATATTGCCTTATGTACTCTTTAAAAACAGTAATGGACTTGTGTCCCAGTATTATTCTTATATTAGACCAAAGAGGAGATAAAATCGTTCCAATATGCCAAGGAGTTCACCAAAGAATATTTTTGCAAAAAGAAAACATTAAACATTTGATAGTGGCCCTTATACCCTTCAAAAATAGTTGTGGACTTATGTCCCAGTCTGTTTTAATATAAGACTTAATAGAGAATAAAAATCAAATGATTGAGAAAAACAGTTCAACAGGTTTTTGTTTCCAAATAGAAAAATGTAGATATTGTCCTGTATACTTCTCAAAAACTGTGATGGACTTATGTCCCAGAATATTAGACCAGAAAGAAAATTAATATTGTTTTAATGAAAAACAGTTCAACAGGTTTTTGTTTCCAAAAAGAAAAATGTTGATGTTGGCCTGTATACTTCTCAAAAACTGTGAGGGACTTACGTCACAGATTTTAATATTAGACCAGAAAGGAAATTAATATTGTTTCAAAGAGCGAAGCAGCTGACTCAGGTATATATTATTTTAAACCGAAAACAGTTGATATTGGCTCATGCAGAGTTCAAAAAATGTGTTGAACTTATGTTTAATTTTCCAAATCGTCACCTAGGTATAGCATTCAAATTAAGGAACAGTTCACATTCTCCTATTTATTTTCCAAAAAACATTTGTGGACTTATGTCCCAGTTGCATTTTAATATTAAAATCCCATGTATGTCCTATTTTATCGTTAATTTTTAGTCTACCAGAAAAGGCTCAAAATTCACATGATTTGAAGACTTAAATTTAATCCAATTGGCCAAAAATTCAATATGAAGTTTTGACCTTCCGCCAAAAAAAAAACACATTGCTTTGAATTGGGACTTTTAACAGTTTATTTAAAGAAGAAGTAAGTATCAACCTGGGTCATTAAAAAATAAGACCTCGTTATACGCACCTTTTACATAATCCTCTAGATTTCTCATTAAGATCTTATGTGATATTGAACCCCTTTAAATGGCAACCCTTATAAGCTTGTTCATTTTTTATTTTATTTGTTCAAAATTAACTTTCCCTTCAAATACTTTTGCCTACCCCTTATCCCCCTTCCCCCTACCGAATTTTAAAAATAAAAGCTATTATCGCCATCATCATGAAGTCATTGGCCTTTAAACAGGGTAAATTCATCAGCATCCCTTCTAACATCCCTCTTTACCTACACACGTTATAAGCTAGCTTGCCTTTATGTGTTATTTTACCCTAACAATATAGAACAGCAAAACAGTACAAAACAAAAAAAAAAGCTCCAAAACAACTTCAAACGAATCTATACTCCTCACTTTGTTCTATATATGTAGTATAGACTTTGGGTTGGTTAGAGGGTTGATTATTGACTGAGGCTGAGAGGGAGGTTAATATACCATCACCAGCTATAGAGTCGCTCGCCGTCGTTGTCGTTCATATATACGTTCATCTTCTGAGCACAGCACAGCGCCCAGCGGTGGAAGTAGCAGTAGCAGTTGTCGCAGAGTGGTAGTGAATAAAAGTTTGTATTGGGTGTATTAGGCATGTGTCACCCTTTGGTGTAGAGGTACTTTATTATATATAGGTAAACTACTGGTGTGGTTCGACCAACGACAACGACGGACTCGGACTCAGACACGGGCACTCACCACTTCCACCTGTCGTCAGTGATTAAAATCATCGGCACTGCAGGTTGTCGTCGACGTCGTGTCGTCGCGAACGGATTTTTGTTTTTACTTTTTTTTTTCTCTAAAAAAGAAATAATTTTCGTTGCACAAAAAACCTCTCAACCTTTTTAGAGAGAAAAAAATTAAAAAATTAAAAATGAATTAAAAAGTGAAGTTGTGTCCTTATTTCATCAAATACAAAAAGAAAATAAGTTGGTAGTGCAAAATTTTAACACGTAGTCGAGTTCATTTTATTTTTCTGTTGTCTGTCTTTCGACGCTTGGTGAATTCAAAAACAGCCTACTAAATCAAAAGTAAAACACATAAAAAAACAATTCTAAATAATAATAAAAACCCCGCACGCATTGAAAATTGAAAATTTAGAAAAACAAGTGTCGGAAAAGTGCCAAAATCATCGTGCTACAGTGGACTCTTTTATTAAAAAAAAAAAAAACAAAACAAAGCAAAAAAAATAATAAAAGAAGATAAATATTATGTCGATTCCAACTGGCACTTTGCGTGTGTAAATAAATTTAAATGTTGTGTGCGCGCGGGCTTAAGTGTATACGTGGGAAGAGAAGGCAGTCGTCTTTGTCGTCAACGTCGTCGTGAGTGTAAACTGCACTCTTTTCTTTCTCAATTTTTTTTTGTTATTGTTGTTGATACCTTTGCCACTGTTTTGCGTGTGTTTTTCATTTTTTTTGATTTTATTATCACTTGTCAATTTTATTATGAGTTGAAAAGTGTTTTTTTTTTTTGTTTACCTCGCGCATATTTTCATATTATTTGAAATTTACTGATGTTATGTCGGGTGTTTTTTGTATACATGTTGATCAGGATTAATTCGATTAAAAAAGATATAGGCGAAAACCGAAGAACATACAAAAAATGTTGTTTGCTACACAATGCAACTCTACTGTGGATTTTTAATTGATAATCTGTTTTGTTTATTGGTCATTTATTTAATTTTATAAATATTAAGCTAAGTTAAACACATTTTGTGAAAAAAAAAATCCAAATAGTAGTGTTTTGGCTTGGCATCAAATGGTGTAACTAATGGTTTATTAGAATTTTATTTTAAAATTATATTCGTCAAAAAAAAGAAGGACAAAATAACTAACTCATGAGTAAAATTCGTTCAAAATAATAAAATAAATTTTCCTTAACGAATCCGAAGCACACAAATTAAATAATTTTTGCATGTAAAGTCGTTCGATGTAATGAGAATCAACAAGAACGAATTTCTGAGTAACCAAGAAGATACTAGTATTTCTTTCCATTTTGAATAAAAACATTGTAGGGTTGAGATATTAAATAATTATTTGAAAGGATAACCAAGGATATTACTTATGAAATATTTTACCGTTATAAAATCAGGTGCATCTTTGTTGTGTGGAGTTCATTTCAAAAGTCTGGTTTTGAATGAGTTTGACATGTTGAGGAAGTTAAATTTAAGAAATTAAATATTTTTTTTTTTTGACAGTGTAACTTCGTTTGTAAAGAAATTTCACGTTGGAAAAATGTAACACAATAAAATTGCTAGAACTAAGTTTTCATATAGTAAATCCACGTAACGATATTTTTCATTTTTAGTATTGTTCGACTTGTTTTGGTTTAAATAAATAATTTAACATAGATCCAAACAAAATAAAAGCTTAGAGGTGTTAGATAACAATATCTAGGTGTTGACAGAACAGGAAATAATATTCTTAATGTAGATTTTTCAATGAGTCGATTGTTACCATAGTTGTGAGGGTTGGCCAACTGCTGAAAATTAGCCTTTTTGAACTTTGAAAAACATGGCCAATTTCTGACAGTTGGTTCATGCCACCTAATTTCACGATCACCATTAACTTACGGTAGTTTTGTTTTTTGCAATTAAAAACGGTAACCGATCATGTATTTATTTTTTGTGAGTGAAATGGTTTTTCTTGAAGCAAGTGCGAAATTTGGCCTGTTAACAAAAATGTTTAGAATTAAATATACAATGTTATCCATTTTGCGTAAACGTAAATAAAACACATATGAAATATTTTTTTTCATGATATTTCATTTTCGTTTGAACGTTGACATTATGTGTGAAACACTACATCATTTAAATGACCACCTCTCGAATTGTTGCAAGCATCGATTCTTGTGAGATAATTTTCGACCAATTTTTGACACATATTTGGCGGTATCTCAGCCATAACTTGACGAACGTTTGTTTTTAAGTGCTCAAGAGTTAAAGGTTTATCTGCATAAACACGGTCTGTCGCGTGGCTCCACAAAAAAAAAGTCCAGCGGTGTAAAATCGCATGATCTTGGTAGCCAGTTAATATCACCACTACGAGAAATTACGCGACCATTAAATGTGTCTTGCAGTAAAGCCATAATCCATTATTTTTCCATTGAAGGCAATTTTACATTTAACGAGCCGTTAGTCACTTGAAATTCTTTTAAAATATTTTCTAACGTTCTTCATTCATGATCCATACCATGGCAAACATTTTACTTTTATTGAATCTTTATAATCGACATAAGTTTAAGAGTCACAATCAAAGTACCGATTTCTATCACCCTTAAGATTTGCTGCTAACCAATTTGTCGAACATCCATTTCCACACTTTTGTCTGTCTTGTTTTATCTCTACTTATTTATCTTCACTAAGCAGCTCAAATTCAAATTTAACTTTACCTTATCAGTGCATTCCGATCAATGATGTCTGCCTCATCACACTACCGTTTGTTGTGCACAATTGATTAAATACTATTTAAAATCCCATAACATCACGTCTACACATATTCTTAGTACGTCAGTAAAAATTCAAGCGCCGCCACCACTGTTGTCGGCTGCCACAACTGTCATTGTTAGAATCAAATATGCATCTTTAACCTTAATGGAAATGTGTCAAGTCTACTTTAGGCTTTCAAAACAAAATAAAAAAATATTTGTAACTAAATGTCTTTATACTGTCAAAAATGCCGCATCACTAAGTTGGTATTTTTTTATTTTAAGTATTATCAGTATAGGTACGTGATTTGTTTGTGTAAATTATTCAGGTTAATTATAATTTTTCTATATTATTCATCAACAAAAAATACTACATGACGTTCGTGATTTATTGATAAAAAAAAACTACAGTTGGAAGACATTTTTCAAATTCCATTCACTAACTTATTTTGAATGCAACACAATCTGAACACATCTGAAAGGAAAGTTACCTGTTAAGAAAACAAATGTATAACAATGTTTATTCAGCTCATTGTCAAGGCTAAGTAAATAAATTATAAATCAATTGCATTTACAATTACTACGAGTACACCTACAACGTATTTATCGTAATTTTTCAAAAGCCATTTGTGAGTTCTCTAAGAAAAAAGAAAAAAAAACAATGTTAGAATACTCAATATAGTTCTAAGAGAATCAAAATTCTCTTTCTTTCTTTGCCGATTTTGACAGATAAAGTAAACAACAATAATCTAAGGAAATCACCTCGTGTAAGAAAATAACAAGCAATGTATTGACGCCATCATCATGGCGCGCAAAAACACTTTTAAACTTTATTAAAATTCAAAAATAACATTCACAAATTAAAATTTTTGTGTTTACATTTAAACTCACCACACATTTCTGGAGGAGCTTAAATTGATTTAGAGACTAAGAAAACAAAATAAAGCACATTTACCGTTGAATGACTTCTTAGCAATTTTAAGTTTAGTTCACAATCAAAAAATTGCAACTATCCACATTAATTAATTTGACAGGAGTTCAACCAAAAAAATATTGTTGCTCTAATTTAATTACGTACATATTTTTGGTTGAATAAACAAAATATCTAATAAAAATATTTTTGTTAAATTGTTATCTTTTATCATTAGTGAACTTGGAATTTTAGATAATATTCTTAGAAATTTGTTGATAAGATAATAATAACTATGAGGAAAAAGTTTGTAACACTAAATAACAAACACGAATAGCGATAAAAATGGTTAAGGGTTTTGCTCTATAAACAAAATATTTGTATTTCTTTAATATATTTAATTTTTGTTTTTAGTATTTTGTGTGCCATTGTGAATTTTTTCTGTCAATTTGGCATATTTTTCGTTTCAATAAGTATTTGGTATTTGACATCCCAGACATGATTGTGAATTAATATTTCAATGCAGTTTTGCAAATAAAAAAAAAAAAGCAGAATTGTAATAAGAAAAAGACCAAATGGTGACGTAATTTTAAAAGGAACGTCACGTGTAAACAGACTGCTTGATGATGTGGTGAGATGTAAGTTTTAGGTGGATAAACCATAATTCAATACCAAAATCTGTCAAAAACTTGTTTAGGTATAAAATAGGATAATTTTTTGGATAGTATGATCGGAGAGAACTTGATGTAAAAAAGGTGATTGGTTGTTGAGGGTTTTTGTCAAATCCATTCCAAATTTTTTAGCTATCATATTAGAAACCTTGAAAACTTTAACTTATTTCGTAGAAAAGTTTCAAAGAAATCGAGAAAAAGAAAGAGTGGGCGACATTTTTAACGTAAAAAACTACTTCTTTCTAAATCGTACAAATACATTCTATGTGCTAAGGTTGAAAAGAGTTTTAAATAAGAGATTTCATTTGAATATTTAGAAAAATCGAGAATTTTGTAAGATAAATCAATGTAGGTTTTTTTAATTTTAAAAAAAGAGGGTTTGTCATAAAAATAGAAAACGATATCAGCCAAATGGCCGCCATGCCTAATGTTGCGGAACCTTATCCTTTTTCATGAAGTTTTCAAAGACCAATTCTCGAATTTTCGGCTGCATGTCCTTGATAATTCACAATTTCAATCTTTAAGGTCTAGAATTGATATGGAGCGTTGAGATTGTGATCACTTCTTCGAGAAGAACACGAAACCTTGCTATTGTTTTGTTGCTTTTGTGGCACGTAACGCCACTGTCTTGTTGAAAATACAAAACGTCGTCGTCAACAAGATAAATGCCTTCGAAATCCATTTTTGAAAATCATAATTCATAGCTGGGTAACTCAATCCATTCACCGTCATCGTAACAGTTGCACCAGCCTTATTTTCGAATAAGTAAGGTAAAATCACCTGCCTAAAAACCACTAAAAAACAGTGACGAGTTGAAAAATAATACAGTTATCAAAAATCATTACGAGCCCCTAATGCTGCAATTTTTCTTATTAACGTAGCATCCGATGAAAAATAAGTCACGAGTATACCCCGTATATAGAATGCATAACTCCAAAGATTGACTAAGAATCGAAAAACCTTTTTTTTTGTCACTACTATGGGCTACAGCATCCCTGTTGTTCTTAAGCGACACACACGGTTTCAATTTTTACACGACTAATTTGTCACAAAAGCTCAAATTTTTCATAGAGTTATTCTTTGCTTTAGTTTTTCAAACGTAGTAAATGTAAACAATTTCAGTGCTTTGTTAAATCTTTGCATTTTTTACAATGGTAACTTTCTACTTGTTAAATGGCAAAGAATTACAGCCTTGAAAGTGTCAGCTGTTCAAATAGCGGGTTATCCAAAATAAAACCTTTTATTGGAAAACCCTTTCCTAATTTATTTGTATGACAGTTTTTGACAATTTTATCGGAGTTGTTTTGAAATTTTCCATAAAAGAAAAAAAGTTAGAAGTGGGATTGGAAAGATTTTTTCTTAAAAGAATAAAAGTTTTTTTTTTTTTAAATCTGATTGTCTGAAGCTTTATTAAACGTTTAGAGCCAATTTCAAGAAAACATAGAATAGTTAAAGTAGAAGTCTCGTGACAGTGCATTAGGTTAATTCTTCTTGTAGTAAGTTTTAATGTAGCCTTTTTTGTGCAACCAGATTCTGAAAATTAAAGAAACCATTTACACAAATTTTAGAACGTTGAGTTGTCTTAAATCAGGTTCATGATCTTATCCTTGTAAATGTCAAACAAATTCAAGTTAAAACTTAATCATTGTTCGCTATTTCTGTAGTCTCTCTTTTGTCTTAAAGAAAAATTTTGAAAAACTATAGTTGCACCAAATAAGAACAAAAACATGAAGAACAACTTGATGTACTAAAATAAATGACCAATTGATGAAACTTGAACCACACAAGAGGAAGTAAAGTCTTCAAAAATAAAAAAAAGGCATTCACGGTATAGGCGCACGGAAACGTTTATTATATCTTCCTCAATCTACCATGACGAATATAAGACTTGTTGTGCATTTTCGACTTCTTTTTTTTTTTATTAAAAATGATTAATTGCTTCCCATATAGTCTGCAAAAGTAACCAGAAACCATGTTATAGACCTGAAAGCGTACAACACACGAGTATTCTGCGTGTGGAAGTAAATAAAGAAAGATAAAAATAAAAATTAACAAAATTATGGCCAAGTTGCGCTTGAACTTGCAGTAAATTTTTTAAGTGCAGTGGATGACCTCTTCCATTAAAAATAAAATACCAAGAAGACCGGCAATACTGTTATACCACCTAAAGTGAACGCATTCTTCATGCTTAAATTAACGTTTTAAATTGGATTTTCCCGCTTTTATGTTTTATGTTTGATGTTTTTTTTTTTTTTTTTTTTTTATAATTTAGCATTACCGGCGCGTTACATTCTATAAAATTACGTTAATTACTTTTATATATGTGCACCTTTTTACATATAAGTACACATGAAGAATTCGCCGCCAGTTTGGTGGCGTGTATTTGACTTTTTCTGCTCACCTCAAAAACAACAACAAAAACAAAACCTACAACAACATCAAAATCAACAACAATTAAACCCTGAAATGGAATTGCATCGTTCGAAATCGACTAAATCATTACGTATACGTAAAGTGTCTAGAGGTTCAGTCAAGACCTTACGTCGCGGTACAGTTTGCGTCACAGTAAGCACACATGCCTCATCGATATTCTATGCAGAGGTAAATAATAAACATATTTTAAAGGTTTTATGTTTTATGTGTTCTTTTTATTCTTTTTGATGTTTTGGTACCGTATAATATCTAATTTACCTAATTTATGTAATCTTTTTCAATAAAAATTGAAAAACAAACAAATGAATTATGTTTTTAAGGTGATTTTCTTATTTTTTTTTTCAATGATTATGTATATTTCTTTGTTTAAGCCGCTTATCAACTTTGTAGGAGTCACCTGTGTTTTGAATATGAGTCACCAAGTATTGTATTGTTTTTTTTTTTTTTTTTTTTGTAAGGTTATGTATCGATATCAAGTGACGAGGTTTGTCATTGGAATTTGTAAGGCTTGTTTTATGTGTTCTTTGTTTGTAAGAGTATGAGAAAAACCTTCGGAAGGAAGTGATATTTGTTTTTTTTTTTTTTTTTTTAAAGGAAAAAGAAATTAAATTAAATGTGAACTCTTACAATACTTACATTCATGACGTATGTGTATTCAATGCGACTTATTTTTATTTTATGCGACAAATGTATTAGGTTGCCTGTAAACTTCAATTTTTGTTGTTCGATTTTGTTCCCCATTGATTGTATTAAAAAGGAAACTCGGTCAAGGGTTTTATGTGAAAAGTTTGCTAAAGGGATCAAAGTTTTCTGGTTTGTAAACTTCAACAAACTAACCTGGTCATGAGGAACTTTTTCTCAAAAAGTATGAACTCGGTTAAAATTGACACCAAATAGTGGTTTTCTGTGGATAAATTAATATTCGTTTTATTTATTGTTGATTTTGTGATAGTTCCAAATTTGACAATGATTATGGTTGCTTTCGAAATTCTTAATATTGAAATTAGCCTTGTATATGATTTTTTAATTCGAAATTAGGGTCAACACCCAAATGATAGATAGCTCTCTTAGGTTAAGTTAGGTTAAGATAGCTGTTGACTAGTTGACCCGTTGTAATACGACATGGATCTTAAAATCTACCTTACCCGTTGAACAAGTTGCAGTTAACTATGAAACGTTTGAGACAATAAATGTCGGAATTTCTTAGATCACTAGAATCATTGTAGTAAAAGCCTCTAAAGTGAAATCTTCGTCTTTGTGATAGGGCAGGGCATAAACATAGAAAGTAAGACACTATCTCCTTTTCTTCATGCATGCAGCTTCTGCAAAAATCGTTTGCAAGAGCTCCAAGTTGAAAACCATGCCTGCCATAAATATGTGTCCTGTAAGGACTCATATATTGCAGCTAATGTGCAATCTACCAACCAAAATGAGTTTCTTAGAGCGTTTATCATCAAGCATTGGCAAAATTCGTTTAGTTGACCGACAAGTCGTAGTACCCGTGGCGTGATGGTTAGTTTTGTGTTGGACTGTCATGCTAGAGGTCTTGGATTCGATACCTGCCTGTTCCATCTAAAGTTTTATTCACGGGTACTGCCTCTTGCGAGGAATTGACAAATTCTCCAAGAGTAATTCATGTCATGAAAAGTTCTTTCTCAAATTAGCCGTTCGGATTCGGCTTTAAAACTGTAGGTCCCTCCAACGTCGACAACATTACTCGCACACAGGAATGATTGAGAGTTGTAAGTCACTAGTCCCTAGATCTCACCAGACTGTTGCGCCACCTAATTTATTTTATTTTATTTAAGTGGTTGTATTAGATCACTCTGAATCCCTCCATTTCTAACAGTGTTAATAGTTCAATTATTACTAAGTTCCAGAGCTTTGTTAATAGATCCAAGAAAATTAAAAAGTAAAAATGACCTTCCTTAAAATTTTGCAAATGTCACTTAGACCCTTCTTCATCCAAACGCTTCAATATTATATATTTTCAAAATATTGTCGAAGTGCATTTAAATACACGCTGTAAACAAGGCTGGTAGCTGTAAACAAGGCTGCTTACGGGGTTAAGCATATAATTTGGTGTGGTTGGTGGAAGTCTGCAGAGTCGTTTTAAGAATATCCTCAGTAATTGGTCTACACTTTTAGATTCCAAATATCCCCAAACCTATCACTTTATACTTGGTACTTAACTATACAACTGTATCTGCCGTGCAATTTTTCCAAATACTTCTCAACGGATTTGTAGAACTACTGTCAAGTTTTTCAGTGAGATGCTTGCCAAAATTACCATTACACGAAATTAAATTACCAAAATATTCATACAGGAGAAAAATGTCGCATTCCTGGCGTATCTTTCGATTCCTCTTCGAAACTTATCTTACATTACATTAAACTTAGTGGGATTAGCAGTAAGATCCCAGGTCTTTTAATATACACCTAGATGGTTAATCATTAATTGCAGAAAATGAACGGACTCTGCCATGATGACGATGTCATCAGCATAAAGTTTTTTAAAAATATTTTCTATTAAAAACTCAAGTTTAAGAGTAGTGAAAAAAGGGAAGTTTCAGCTTCGTATTTTTTTTTGTCATATTGCTAGTTTTAGATGAGTTTAATTTTTCACCAAAGGCATCATAGTGGTATGCAGTTATACAGTGCTTATAAATATACGTTGAACATTTGAAATTCGTTCAAAAATACCTTATTCAGTAAAAGTAAAATATTTAAATCGGTTCATGAGTTCCTGAGAAAACTTAAAAGCAAAATAACAGTTTACCTTTCTTGAGCAATATAAAAATATGATTTCCGAAAAAATATTTTTTTAGAGGAAATTTAAAAAATAATGATGGCTTCGTTTTTGAGAATTTTCGATTTTTTACTACAAAATTTGTATGGGTTAGGTTAGGTTAAAGTGGCTGCGGATACAAAAACAACACACTTAGGCCAGTAGAATAGGCCCATTGTGATACCACATGAATCTAGAGAATTACTTCCCACTAGTCGAACCATTTTGAGCTTTTTATAAACCGAAGAAGATATTTGATATCCTTTTTAGCTTGTTCACTGGGATTATCAAAAGAGTAGTCTCCCAGATGAAGTTTGCGTCTTAGTGAAAGAGCAGGGCAGGTGCAGAGGAGGTGAGAGATTATTTCTTCTTCTTCCTCGTCCATACAGCTCCTGCAGAAGTCATTTGAGGCTACACCAAGTCGTATTGCGTGTCTGCCTATAAGACAGTGTCCCGTAAGGACACCTATTAGGGAGCTAATATGAAGTCTGCTTTGAGATAACAAGTCTTTAGAGCGCTTTAGGTCCAGTGAAGGCCATATTAGTTTTGTGGCTGCGCATGTTGGTAAATTGTACCACCTAGAGTTTGCTATCTCGAAAGCTGTTTCTTTTAGCAGAAGTTTACGTGTAGCTATCGGTATACCTATCTTCTCCCTTTCAGGTGAAATAGGTATGACGGTTACATTTTTAGCGAGTTCATCGGCTCTACAATTTCCTGCGATGTCTCTGTGGCCCGGCACCCAGCATAGGTGAATGTTAAATTGCTGCGCCATCTCTATAAGAGACGATCGACAATCGAGGGCCGTTTGAGATTTGGTTGAGACACCGTCAAGAGATTTAATAGCAGCCTGACTGTCAGAGAAGATGCGTATATCAGAAGTTGATATCACGTTTTCTCTTAGCCAGGAGAGAACCTCTTTGATCACTAAAATTTCCGCTTGGATGACGCTACAATAATTAGGGAGGTGGAATGAGATGCTTAGATTAAGCTTTTCTGAGTATACACACCACTACCAACTCCCTCATTTGTCTTGGATCCATCTGTGTAAAAATGGATGCTTTTGTCATCCAGGAGTTTTTTGTCTTCCCATTCATCTCTGGATGGAATGGATACCTGGAAGTTTTTTCCAAATTCGGGTTTTGGGATAGTGTAGTCTTTGTACTTTGGTATAGAACCAAAGAGGTTCAGAATGATGGATTGCCCAACATTGTTGTTGGCCCATTGAGATGAGGCGTTGAGTCTTATAGCTGTACTCGCTGCCACTTGTTTACTGAATATGTCGAGGGGTGTCAGATGGAGGAGAGTGTCCAACGCTGCTGAGGGTGTGTTCTCAAAGCCCCGCTAATGCAGAGACATGCAGTTCGTTGGACTCTGCTGAGTTTGTCGTAGTATGTGACTTTCTCCAGTGCAGTCCACCACACTGCAACCCCGTACATAAGTATTGGTCCGATGACCGATGTGCATAGCCAATAGGTTATGCGAGGTTGAAAACCCCATTTGTTTCCTATGGCTTTCTTGCAAAGGAAAAGAGCTGCTGTAGCTTTTTTAACGCTTTCCTGAATATTAGGTTTCCAACTTAATTTGTTGTCCAATATCAGACCAAGATATTTGGCGTCATTGGTAAAAATTAGTGGTACACCATTGAGGGAGGTACAATTTCTGGGATCTTGTATTTCCTCGTAAAAAGGACGAGGTCTGTTTTTTGAGGATTAATACTAAGTCCGCAGTGATCTGCCCATCTAGTGAGCGTATTGAGTGCGTTTTGGAGGAGGTCTCTCAGTGTATTAGGATGTTCTCCTATCTCGGCGATAGCAACATCATCGGCAACCACTCTGTAGCCTTCTCTCTCAAGGGATATTAGTAGCTCGTTAAAAATTTGTATGGGGGCTATTATTATTTTTAGTCTTAAAAAAATTAAAAAGCGCTTATACCAAATCGGTTTAAAACCTTAATTTCCAATTTTGGAGACAATCGATGCAATGGTTTGGTTTGTAGTGAATAGCAAGACCCACTTTTTTCGACTTCTCTGCCATCGTAATGTCATGTTTCACTAAGATCTCGAATTCAAAATTTTTAACGAATGCTTTACTTGCCATATAGTTCCTATGTGTCCCAAGTAAAAATTTGTTTAGAAAATAAAATACATACAAAACTTATCAGGTTGTTTTTGAGAAAATTCAAATTTTCGAATTTTGACCAAACACTTTTTATGGGGACTTCTGTTATTTTTGGTCTGAAAAATAAAAAAAAACGTTTAACTTGAATCTGCTTGAACCATTAATATCCTAGTTTAAAAAGAGACGGACGGAATCGCTGGAACCAATTTTTTCGATTTCTCTAATGACTTTTTTTTTTTTTTTTGTAAATTCATTTTTATTAATTCATTCTTAAGACTATCTTAAAGCTAGACAAAAATTCATAAAACTAGCCTAAATTAACCATAACTTACAACTAACTTACTGGTCCCATACGGACACTCTAAGTTAAACAATAATACTTAAAGCTAATGCCTTTCGGCCCTAAGATCTATTTAACTTTAATTCATTTTATTTATTTTTGTATTCATTAGAAAATTTCAAAAAAACTAATATCAATATCCTTTTTTATTTTTACTTAAAAACTACTTAAAATAAGGTCCTTAATATAAAACTTAAAGCTAACTAAAACTACCTATTCTACCTATAACCTACTTAAAACTAGAACAACCACAGCAGCAAATCTAACTATCTAAGGTTTTTTGTTTTCCATATTTTGTTGTCTTTTTTTTTTTTTTTTTTTTTTTATTCCATGTTTTTTTTTTTTTTTTTTTTTTTTTATTCCATGTTTTTTTTTTTAATTTTTTTTTGTATTTTTTTTTTGTTTTTTTTTGTTTTTTGTTTTTTTTATTTTTTTTATATTTTTTTTTTTTGTGCCACCATGCCTATTCTACTTAAAACTAAACCCTAAAACTATAAAACAAGTATGTAAGCCGGCCAAGGCTTAAAACCCCATCCCGACTACTCACTATCAAGTGCCGATTGAAGCCACCAAAACTGGTTCTCCTGCTTCACCCTATCAGTTCGGTCCCGTTCGGACACAGCCCTACTGAACCGAAGGAGCTCTGCTCCGCCTTGTGCCATGACGTCCCGATTGTACAGGAGTCGCCTATCCACGGTTCGTCGTCTGACGTGGTAGATTAACGGAACTGCCAATCTATCCTGTATCAGACCGCATCTATCTAAAAAGAGGAATGCCTCTGGTGGAATGAAGCCGCTCAAGCGTGCACTTTCAAAATACTCGTCGTTCGGATAGAACGCCCCGAAAATTAAATTGTTGGTCGAAGACATCGCTCTTGCAATGTGACCTCGAACGAGTTTTATCACGAAATTGTCAATTCTGTTGATTCGAGCCCCGTTGTATAGGACCTCGTTGGAATAGTAGTGCACGTAAGAAGATTCGGCTGTTCGGTATAAGCCGGTACAGCGTCGTAAACACTGCCGCTCGAACACCCGAAACTTCTCCATCTGGGAAGGGGCAACGTTGAACCACACAGGACAACCATAAACCATCATCGGCCGTATGAGGGCCATGTAGCAAATTACCTTCACTCTGGGGTCAAGCCGACTGCTAAAAAACAGCCGTTTCGTCAGAGCGAAGGCTCCTCTGGCCCTGGTCAGAGCAGCATTTATATGTCTATCGAAATATAAATACTGATCTAACCAGATAATTTCTCTAATGACTTGTTTGTTTTAAATATCAATTTCGAAATTTTTTGTTTTTGAGTTACAGTAGCGGTTCAAAGTTATTTTTTTTTCGTCAAAATGTAGGGTTTCAAGCTCGACTTATTATGTTATATCTCAATTTGTTTTCTTTTTTTGGTAGTGGTCTTAATATCCTTGAACATGCGATGATATTTTACAAATTAAAGCGTGGGTCAAATACATGTTGTTTTTAAATGTTTATTAGTAAAAACAAACTTTTCGCACAATTATCGCACAGCAAGCAAGGTGCATGCTATACACAACACTCATTTTCGAAATATGTTTTTAATACATCTGAACGTTGTATAAGCTTTTAGCTACTCATTAAGTTCTGACTTTTTGTCAGATTTCGAGTGGGAAACTTGCTATCAGCGTCAAAATCTCCGGTTTATAATATATAAACCACTAGATGACAAACTCTATTCATTCAAACTCATCACCGGCCAATGTAAATCAAAAATGAATTCATATTCATATTGTAAAAATGACAATATTAATATATGCATGCATTTCCTTTTACAGATTTCCCCACTTCCTCCTTGTTTATTTGTCTCCATTAATTTTTTCTGAGTCCTTTTTTCTCTCTCTCAATTTAGTTTTAATAAAAGAGCAAAATATATAGTAGGTCAAACACGTGGTGCAAATAAAATTGATTTTTCAATAAATTCAATTTTTATTATATTTTTATCTCAAGTTCCTTCGTGATTTTGTGCACTCTGAAAAGGCTTTAAGTTTATCATTTTACTGCAGGATAAAGGAAGTTTACACATAAAGTGACAAAATGAAAAACGAGAGTTGATTTATTCTAAAAATAAAATGTTTAAAGAAGACAGAACTATACACAAACAAAATTGAAAAATACCTAAACAATGAAAAGAAACGAAACAATGTCTTAGATTTGAAAATCAATTGCAGATAAAAAAAATAAACCTTAAAGCTGAAGAGAAATTAATTTATACATAGTTTGAGATATAAGACAGAAATAAAGTTTGAAATGACAACGTTAAATTACTGTTATACTGTAACTGAAAACCCTTTTTACATAAGGTTTAAATATTTGAAATTTTTGTATTAATCATTTTAAGTTCTCTTTTATATTAAAGTAATTTGTTGTTTTCTTTTATTTACAGGGCGATTACATAAAACACCCAGTCCTCTATGAATTAAGTCATAAATATGGATTCACAGATAATTTGCCAGAAAGTGCCCTTCCAAATCGCTTGGAAGAAATCAAAGAAGCCATTAGGCGTGAAATTCGTAAAGAATTGAAAATAAAAGAAGGCGCCGAAAAGCTACGCGAAGTAGCTACGGATAGACGTTCCTTAAATGATGTTGCATCGATTGTTAAAAAAAGTAATAGCAAATTGGCTGAATTAAAATCAGAATTACAAGAATTGGAAAGTCAAATATTATTAACACAAGGCAATACTGTCACGAGTAATGGGCGTGGTAAGTTTAAAAAATTCAATTCTTCTTATTTTTTGTTATGTAGAAATAGAGTTGTCGTATATGCATAGGCGAGAAGAGTTCTTTTTTGACAGTTGGGTTTTTACATGAACGATTTCGGTTGGGTACAAAATAATTGATATGACATGTTGATAAAAATTGACAGTTCTAACATGTGTCATATATTATTTCAACCCATAAAATATCTATTTCTTCTATTTAGGTCAAGGTCCAACTATATGCTCGCACCTTGATATTCAATCATAAAAAGATTACAAATGTTTTTGATGGTTGAATAAATTCATTTGACAAGAGTATTGTTATTAACGTTGATGTATTTTGACAGTTCAAATTAGTTTATTGGTATTTTGACAAGATAATGACTCATTTCTAGTTTTTCAATAAACCTACCCACACATTAGCTCAAGTGTATCTTAATAGACAGTTAGGTACCAATAAAAAAAACTCCTGTTGAAAACATAATTTTTTTTTTGACATTTAATAGTTAATTTATTTTGACAGAAATCAATCTTCTCAACAAATTAATGTGTTTCATAATAATAAAGCAGTTTTATAAATTTTGTTGACATATCATAATTTTTCTGTTTGACAGATTAGCGGTACTATTATTTTATCATAGACTGATCATATGACAGTTTACGTAACCTAACATCTGCATTACCGCATTTAATTTGTGTGTCTAAAACTATATATGTATTTCCTTGTCTAAAATCATTAAAATCTGTCACACAATTTCGTGAGATTCAATTTCGTGTGAGTCTAAGTGTATTTGGTGTATAAAGTGACGCAAAGGAGAATTAATTAATCAAAAGCCACACAAAATTTAAACACGGGAAAGCAATTATTTTAAAAACGTCTTATGTCATTTCTAGATGGTGTTCACATTACGACATTACGACATGACACATGACGAACGACAATGCGACGCAATGGACGACGGACGCTAGGTGGCATGGCGGTTGCGGCGCCTCTAACCCATGCCGCCATCACAGCCATCACCCGTCAAGTTGAACTCTTAGACTAATTTTCATAATTATGACACATAAATATAACTCAAACAAAGTATTAACGCAAAAAGCAACATACACCACACACAACACACACAATCATTCACATCTGAAAGATAAACAATTGTTGAAATTGATATCTTTGGGCAGCAGTGTAATAATAATATGTGGCGCGACTTATGTAATCAAATGCACCGTCGCGTCGGTCGTGCGTCGTCGAGGCGTTTTTCTGCTGGTTGCAAAGAAAAGAGCATCGCATCGTGTAAATTCGTCGTGAGATGTGAGATTTTTTTTCTAAATATTGCAATTGGAGACTTGCAACAGTTTATTGCCCTAGATAAGGTTTCTCATTGCAGCTTCCCTCAGTGACAGGTATCGTCGTCGGATGGTGATGTTGATGGCGGTGGTAATATAAACACACAGAGTGCCGACATTTTTCTAAAGGAATTTACAATATGGCGCGCAATTTTGACAGCATAAGTAACGGAGGAAGAAGAAAAATACTCCCATCGCCATCGCATCGTTCGTCGTCATTTTAACCAATTTAATTTCATCAAGTTTTATTTTTTATTCTCACCTCTGTCGCGTCGTTGATGTTTCACCACTTTAACGATGTGTCATGTCGTGGTTGTAGATATATTTAGTCGACGGACAATTTTGGGAAAATTGAATTCCAAAGTTTTACACGACCATAAAATGTGATTTATGTGACACCATGGCGAACAATTTTCGCTATACTGCAATGCTGTTGTTGATTGCTACTTGCTGCTCTTGCTGGTAGCTTCTGGTGGTTTGCTACTTTGTTCTATAATACATGTATATTATGCACTGCTGTTGGTGTTAGTGCTGCTGCAGTAGACAGAGTGAATTAAATTTATTTAATTCATTATAAAGTGTTTGACATTCGTCGATTGAGCCTATAGCAATAGCATAAGCAAGCACCGGAATGTCCTGTATCCTGTGTCCGTTCTTTCATAGGTTAAAGAGAACTTTGACAGTTTTTCCTTTCAGTTCACCGCTTTGCCTTTTATAAAACACAAAATCAAAAAAAAGTGATAATTTAATTTACACTAAAAGCTTTGTTTATGCATAAAATGTTGTGTATATTTGGAAACACTCCAATAATGTACCTCCATAAATGCACTCCTCTACTCTCCTTTGTATATATGTAGAGTGCCATTGTCAAAGTTTGTTAACGTTGTTTGGTGATGCATATTATGGAGCCAAGCCTGGGATTCGATGCTATGCGATTTTATGTGCGTTTACAGTTCAACATACAAACAAAAATTAATAAATAAATCAATTATTAGAGAGGAGGCAGGTTGGAATTTTTGTTGGACAGATTTGAGTTATGGAGTTGAACAGATGTGAAGTTTTGATTTAATATTGAATATGAATTTAATACATTTTGGGCTTTGCCAATTTATTGAATTCTTTTTTTTTTTTAAATGTCGACCTACAAATTGATGATTTATTATTAAATTGTTCAATTGTTGAGAAAAAAAAATAACATTTTTCTGAACTCTACCATAAACTGTTGAATTTAAAAAGATTGACGAGCTATTCTCATGAAATGATCTATGCGATATTATTGATGAGTCTTATTTTTGTATCGAATATTTCATTTGATACTCTGAAATGTGTGTCAATTATGTTTTAGTGATGAACAAATATATATAATGAAAAACAGATTTAATATTTCATATGCCATAAATCAATTATGATGTTTTCATGTAATGGAAATTTGAATTATTAATCCTGAAGAGGCGTACAATGTCATTTTGACCACATCTAACCATCTTTATTCAAACTTGTTGATGTACGTATTTTTACTGAAAATAAACCTAGTCACACCATCTGTTATCAAATTTCAAAAAATAATTTTAGTTCATATACTCTTAGTTTACAGTGTTTCGAAAAACAGAATTTAAGGCCGCGTTTCCATTTGCAAGAAAAGTTCTGCAATAAATGTCCGATAGTCTGTACGACAGTGAATTGCAAGTGGAAACTACCAAGCAAGTTCTATCGCGACAGTACTTTCATAACTTCTTGCGAGTATTTGCAAGTGCAATTAATTCCTAGTTTAAACACTTTTGCAACGACTCGCGACATTTCTTGCAGCTTATCGAAACAGTTTCGTATATCTCGCGCAAGTGGCTGGTTGACGTCTTTGCTTTATACATTTTTGGCACACTTCCGGAACAATTTTTGATATGGTGGATACAGGAATTCTAAACAAATACATCAGGGAATGGTATGAGTCACCTGAAAAAATGATTATCAAAGATTCAACCTGCTAAATGCGTACCTATTGTCGTTAAATTATATGTACATACCAGATGCTAAGTATCGCAGAGTCAACAGGAGTCTTTCCTTCAGTGATATTGACTCACGGAATCGAGTGTCTTGTTTTTTTTTATAATAGGACTCACTCCAAATCAATTGCGGTCATGCGAGTGAAATTGAAGTATTGCTGAGCATCTTCTATATTTAATTCGTTTAATAAATTATAGAAGGCAACAGCTTCCCGTCTTTTCAAAATCCAATCTCGAACCCAAGTTGATGTTTTTTTCTTTTTTAATAATAAAATTATCATCGCAGCTGCTAATCGTTGACGTTTTCTCGCCATGACTTCACAATTTTAAGTAAACAACCAGATTTCTTGCAACATTAATTGCTCTCCTGGTGTAAATACATCTGCAATAAATTGCGACAGTATGATGCGCGAGCTTCTTGCAAGACATTTATTGCAGAAGAAATTGCAAGAATTCATATGACAATGTAAACGCGACTGCAAAAAAACAAAATTTTAATATAATAAATAAAACTAGCGTACCAGAAGCTCCAGCAACCAAATTTAGTTTCCTAGTTCAAAATTAATTATGTGTCTTAAAATTTCTGTAGTTGACCTTAGTTTTTCTTGTCTTTTATAAAGTTACAGAGCCTTTTTTCATTTTCGGTCAAACATTGAATATGCAAAAATTTTGCCGTTTTTGACTCTGAAATCCAAAAATCTTTTACCTTCATAAAAAAGATCCTAAATAATTAAATAGACATAATTTTTCTTTTCATTAAAAACTTTGTTGTTTGCCCTGGTTCCTATAAAACGTACCCACACACACGCAAATTTCAAAAAATGGCTACACCTTCATCCACATTAACGAAACAATAAAAAATAATCAATTAATTAATTGAATTATCCCCAAACATGAACGGGAATAGGAAAAATACAAAGATAAACCATTTATCTTCGATTAAGAGTGTTACGTTTTTCTTGGGATGAGTTTTTGTTTGCGGTTTGAGTAAAAAAGAGCTCATCCCAAAAATATGAAATACTGGGAAAAAGGTTTGTGCATTCGATTAATTTGTTCAAATACACAAACCGTTTGTTTTTATATATTTTTTCCCAGTATTTTAAATTAATTTGTATAATTGTAAAAACATTACATTACATTTCAAACTACTCAGCACATAAATGTACAGAGAAGAGAACACAGCACCTTGAGCGACAAGACTATATAAGGTGATAACAACACAAGACATTAATACAAGACAGAGGGACAAAAGAGAAAGAAGAACGAACAGACAGAAAGAAAACACATGACAACAGCACGTGGTAGGTTTCAAGACGGTTCCCCATATTTCTACCAACCACGCTCAGTGATGCTTGATTTCGGTGATCGATGGGAACCGAAGCTTTATCAGTGACTAGGCCGTTGCCGTATTATTGTAAAAAGTTAAGTTATTCAACAAATGATATGTGTATATTCAATAAAAAATACAATTTGCAAAGTCTACAGAAAATTATAATTTTTTAACACCTTATTTTTTGAAATTGGTTCGGTTCTTTTTGTTAGTTTATTCTTTGTGTTCTTATTTTCTGGATGTCATAAGGTAACACAATGCATATCATAACTACATAAAAGAGTACTCAATTATAAATTCCGTCTAAAAAATCCTTTTTATGATAAATAAACAATTTATAAAGTAACAAACTTAAAAATCCACCTTCTGAAACACTCGATTTGGAATTGATTTAATATAACCTTGTCGGCATGTTTAATAATGTCGTTTATAAATTATTGTTGCCTAAAAAGGTGTCAGTTTCAGTTTTCAAAAATTTACTTGGTTTTTACCATATCGGCATAGTCTCTTATTGTTAAGAACCATGTATTAAGATAAAAATTCAAAATTATGACCTGGAATGTAAAAAATTTAATGCAACCAAAAATGTATTGCATTCAAAAAAAAAAAAAATGAGTGATCATTCAAAAATTCGTTGTTAAATAAAATTACCCATCCATGTAGTGGTGCTTTTTTGAATACAACTCTTTTTTGACAGATACATTTTTTTTTAAAATAATTTTTGAAACACGTTGAATTTGAACTTACAAAAGTTCGAATTATATTGTAAGAAATTTTATTTCACATTTTATTTTTAATGCAAAATATTTTAATTTTGATTTGTTTTGAAACTTCGCATAGGAAGTCATTTTATTAACCCTGTTCGGTAAAATTACGTTTGTTTCTGTATAGAAAACAAAAAATACATTGTTCCGAATTAAAATCTCGCCTAAAATTTTGTCATTTATATCGGATTTTAAAAATATATCCCTTTAAAAATGCTAAACATAACTAAAAACGGGGTTTTAAAGGCTGAGTTTCAACACAATACATGTACATGATTTATTTTTTAAGTACGATTGCTTGTCTCATAGAAACAAAATTATTTTATTATCTTAATTAGTTTCTGGAAATTCTCACTAATTATACGTCTTCATTTGATTCTTTATGAAGTTTTGAGAAATCTTGAAATAAATACTTTTATAAAATACGTTTTGCAGTACATTTTTAGTACTGCTTTGGAATAAGAACTTTAATTTTTAAAAACACCTATTTCAAACACTATTTTTTTTTGCTTTCAATGTATTTTGAAAACTTAATGTGGAAGTCTTGTTTAAAGGACAGATTTCTTTGTTAAAAAAACAAAAACTACTTTCTAACTGTTTTGCCTTTTTTTTAAACCGTCTTACCATAAACGGTTCATCGTTTTTTTGAGTTGCATGCGAGACTGGTAAAATCTTACAATTTATGAAGATTCGGTAGCTTAGAAAATCCTGCTATACATTAGGGCGTTTCAAAAAAAAAAAAAAAATTATTTTTTCTCGGAATTAGGCTCAGACCTTTTTCGTAGAGCGTTCAATTCTCTACAAAATACATAAGAGATATTACAATGTAATTTATAGTTCGTTAGTTATAAAAATCAGAAGAAAACACATTTTTTTCCTGTTTTATTCTTATGGGAAATCGAAAAGTGCGATGCGGACTACCTAAATATTAATATTAATTGCTCATATTTTCAGATGCCTATTTTGGCATGTAAACGAAACTTCTGAGCCTGGTTCCGAGAAAGAATATTTTTTTTTTTTTTGAAACGCCCTACTATGCATATATGCAAGTTATAGCATAAAAACTTGAGAGTAATTTTGGAGTGGGATTTGAAATAAGGCCATAAAAATCCATCGCAAAACTGCAATTTGATTGCCAGGAACAAAACCTTGTCGGTAAGTGTAGTTAATGTCATCAAAAATGAATCAGAAAGGAATACGTTTTTACAACTCTGATTATGACCAATTCAGTAATCTCAATGCTGAAAAAAAAATTATACTTAACTGTAGTTCAATTGTAATCAAGATTTTGTTAAACACTTTCAATTTTACTCTGCAGTGGCTTAGAAAATATATTTCAGAAATTTCATAACAAATATTAAAAATCATAAATTGTATCTCTAACTCAATTTTGTTTAACTATTTGTCAAATTATTAATTGTTCAATTGATAATACTCAAAGTTTGGCCAAATTATTGGTACTAAAGAAATATGAATCAATAATAGATAATAAACTGTTAAAATTTTAAATATTGACTTTTATATTCTAAATTTTAAAAGCAGTCTGCACTGTAATTTTTAAACAACAATTTTTAAATTATCAAATCCTTAACGAACTTTGGTTAATATATTTAAGGATTGTGATTTGTGTTTGATTCCTCATTCATTACCTTTCAAGACTACCGTTGTACACTCGGGCGTATACGCACTTTTTGTGATTTGATCGATATAATGGATAGTGTCAGAATAGTACGTATTCGCCCAAGTGTACGTTTAGATAAAACAAACTCAAATTTTATTTATTTTAATTGAATTCAATATTAATGGCTTTTACAAATTTATTTCATTTTTAAACAAAGGCAAAAACATAATAAAAAGTTACAAATAACGACTAATTTAATTGAAAGATTAATTGGTACACCTACATAAACACATAAGGACTATTCAAATAAGAGCGACCAACGAATGATGAAGGAATATTCGTCCATTATGACATGTCTTTGACATGGCTTGTTTTTATTCGTTATTGCACATGCAGAACAGAGACTAGAATGACATTTGTAGGTAAAGATGCAAGCGAATATTTTTTCATTCAAGTGGGGATTGTATGTGGAACGCGAATTGAGTTTGACAGTTCTTTACAATCAGATTTCAATTCACTTATATTGGCAATGAAAAACCTAATTTGACTACCTTAAAACTAACTTAAACTATATTTTTACCTTTTTGTTTATAAATTGTATAGAATTTAAGTACAAATTGTTCAAAATTACATTTATTCATTCATCCGTCGGTCGTTCTTCGCTGTCATGTGAATAGTCCTTTAATTGACACGCAATATGAAAAATATTAACCATGTTCATCAGGTAGTCTGCACATTGTGATATTTTTAACTTTTATTTAACATTCATTAATGAAATATAAAATATATGTATGTATATGAATTCATCTATCTAAGCCCATCTTTTTGTTCTCCACATGTTCAACAGATGCATCGATGATAATAATATACATTTTCATCGATTGACAGATTGAAAAGATTCATTGGATAAAAATAGCCATATACGTAGCTAAACGAGTAGTAGCATCATAAATAAATAAAACAAATAATGAAAAATATAGGGTGTTGCTCTATGAAGTGTGTACAATTGTAGGTATACATATTTAACTCTATTATTATTTTCTGACCCCAAAGATACACAAAATAACAACTTTATACATAGCTATAGGTACATAAAATGCAGTCATAAATCAAGATACCAATAACTACTTATTCACTTAGAGTATCTGTGTATATGAAAATTGGAATATTTTTAATATAATTGTTATTATTTATTTGATTGGCAATTATGCGTGATCAGTGGGTGAAATAAATGAGTCGTAGCAATACAATATGGGTTTTTACGAATTAATGTTCATGCATTCCATGTATACGAGTACGTATAAATTATTGTTGTACCTATCTATATACATATATACTAATATGTTCATATTTTCTGCTTTATATCTCTAATGAAGATTACAATCTAATAACAGACATGTGTTGAAATTAAATGTTCTTTTCAAATCGAGCAGAAATTAATTCGTTGTTATTTATACACTGAAGGAAATAATATAAAGAATTTAATAACGTTTAAAAACAATTTTAAAAAGATGGTCTAACAAAATAATGCTTCAAAGACAGCGGTCACCTATCATTTTTGAAGCTCTTTTTTGAATTTAACGAATACTTACTGTCCTAAAAAAACATTATTTTTTATATGTGGGCCATTTTTTTTTTACTACTTTTACGGGATTTTTCCACGATAACCTCACTTTTGAAAACATTATAAAGTGAAACAGGCCTATGAATATTATTTTCTTACAATTTTTCATTCGGTGTAGTCAGTCAACTTTCTTGATATGAGATCACGATTTGGATTTATTAAATTGGTGTACGTAGGTTAAAAGCCAGACGGGAATAATTTTTGAATTTTTATTTTTTAACAACAAACAACAAAAATTATGATAATAATTTTATCGTGCTCATCATTTTTGATGGGTAATGATTTTGGAATTCAGATTGAAATAAACTGTTTTCTCCTATTTCGTTGATTTTTTGTTTTGTTTTGGAATTTCCAAATACCAGACGTCTGTGTCATATGCTCAATGGTACATGAAATTAAAAACAATAAACAAAAAAACTGACTTTTGCTTTCAACACGATAGATATCAGATTTTTTGTTTTATTTTATTTAATAGAAATCAAAAATGCGAAAACACTTAATTGAATTGTTGTTTGAAAAAAATTCAAGCAGACAAGGATTGTTTTTTATTTTTGTCGAATAAATGTATAAATTTAAATTTGACCAAGTCAGCATTTTTGTTTGTTGTGAAATTGCACAGAAGCAGAATATAATTGAAATGTGTCAGAAAACATAAATCATCGATATTTTGATATTTTTCAAAATTGATTAATTCAAGACAATTTATGGCCAATTGACCAAATTATGTTTTAATAAATCGCAAACCATTTGATGTTGCTATTCGTTGTTCGATGTTTTTTCTTTGCTTAAAAAGAAAAATGGGTAAAAACCTAAAAACTTCTTACATTGGATGTATAATAAATGGTTTTCCAATTAAAGGTTTCATTTTGAATAGCCCGCTATTTGGGCAACTTTAACTTTGGAAGCTCTAATTTTTTTGACATTGGACAAGTAAAACCTACGAAATTACAAAAAAATAAAATGGGACAAGCTCCAACAACTTATTGGAATTGTTAGATTTTATCCCAAAAATGGTAAAAAACTAATGCGGTTTTGAGTCGTCGTGAAGCACTTTCTTTGCCGGTAATACTGAAACTTGTTTAAAGAGTAAAGTTTTTGTGGCATGTTAGTGATGATGAAGAATCAAAATCGTAAGCAAAAACAACCACTACAGTTGACGAAATCCTACGTTTTTTAATTTCTAGCCGATATTTGAACTCCACAAACAAAATTACACCGTATTCTGCATGGACTTAGGGCCCCCGCAGACTGCAGACTTTTTATCGGCCGATAGTTTGGTCGGCTTCTTAATCAGTATGGAGAGGAATGCATATGCGCACACTACAGCGATTCAGTATCGGCCGATAAACAAGTTTGATGGGCTACCCGATTACATTCAAACTTATCTGTTGGCCAACTACCGGCCGACTGTTTAATCAGTATTGGCGCATACACGCCTGCGCATACATGACGATTATTTAGTCGGCCGATAGTTCAGTTCTCGGAATCTCTTCTTGATTTTCCTCCTCCGGAGTATGATGAGAGCAATCATTTTTCTGGACAATATTTTCATTGTGCGACCGTTTCAACAGTCAGTTACAAACTAGTTCGAGAATAGTCGGCCGGCTGTTGGATAGTCTGCGCCCTGTTCATCAACCAAACTGTTTAGTTGGCTCGGTGTGCGCACTTTCAGCCCAACCCGACTAAACTATCGGCCGATAAAAAGTCTGCAGTCTGCGGGGGCCCTTAGTCCTTGAGGCTTTAAAAGTTCAGTTAGCACAATGACTAAAAAACTTCAGCAACGTCGTATTTTTGCTGATTGGTTCTTGAAATGCATCAAAATGTTCAGCGATGAGGACCGTTTTCACTTCGGAGGATAAGTTAATAAGCAGACTTCTCACAATTGGAGTTTGGGAAATCTTCGAATAATTGTTCTAAAGCTTTTCAATAATCAAAAGTCGGTAAGCCACAAGTTACAAAACAATCTCAGTATTGCTAGAAAAGTATCCTGGCTGTGTTATTTCCCGAGAAGGTGATCATATTAGACCATCGAGATCTTGCTATTTACCACCCTCACAGTTGTTTCGTTTGGATCCACGTGGAAGAAAGAGTCAATGTTCAATTGATTCTTACATACTTACTTTAGGTGGCGCTCCAGTCCTGTGTAAACTAGGGTCTCACCCAACAAATTTCTCCATCTATTTAGGTTCCTAGCTAGATGTGTCCAGTTGCGCGCCCCAAGTTAGCTAGGTCACTTTATATTTGTGCGAGCCACCTAGCCCGCGATCTTCCCCTATTCTACTGTTTTGTGGGCGTGGATTCGAAAACTTTCCGGGCTGGAGCATTGATTTCTATGTGCTCTACGCGACCAAGCCAACTCTACGTCTACGTCGTTGTACAACCCGTACATCTTGTTGTTAAATCTTCTCCTCCACTCTCCTTCTATTTATTCTAGACCGTAGATCACACGAAGAGCTTTTCTCTCAAAACGAACCAAGGTGCTTTCATCCGCTTTTGTCATACTTAATGCTTCCGTACTGTACAACAGGATGGGGATAGTAAGGGTCTTATATAGCGATACTTTAGTTGCTCGGGAGAGGCCTTTACTACTCAATTGCTTTGTTAGTCCAAAGAAACACCAGTTAGCAAAAGTAATTCTTCGTTTGATCTCAACGCTGGTGTTGTTTTTTGCGTTCATAGCGGAGTCTAGGTAGACGAAGTCCTTAACTACCTCAAAGTTACATCTGTCGATGGTGACGTTTTGACCGAGACGTTCGGTCCTTTCTTGATCACAGCATGTATTTTGTTTTGCCCTCATTAACCGCTAAACCCATTTTTGCCGCAACTGCCTCAATACTCACAAAAGCCCCATTGACATCACTCTTAATTTATTCTGATTTTGTCAATGTCTTCAGCATATGCCAATAATTGAACAGACTTTTGAAAGATAGTGCCTCTAGTGTTGACGTGGGAGCTCTGCACTATTCTTTCACTGCCGATGTTAAAGATGTTATTTTTTTTGACATCGAAAGGTTCATTTAAGTTGTTTCCAATCTTTATGGAGTAGCGCGAATTCTATATGGTCATCATCCACAAACAGACGAGTTTGGAAGGGATGATTAGAATTGTTCACTTTTGTATCACACCCCTGATTTTCTAATTTGAACGAAGTTTACCAACATAATGACAAGTTTAAAAACCAAATGATTTTCTTGAAAAAGATGACCAAATAATTCTCATATTATTTTAGAATCAAAGGTCAAAACTTTGAAAACAAAAAATGTTAAAATACAATTCCCACAGAGAAGAAACCCCCTTCTTTTCCCTAGAACAATCTCAAACCATCATCTATGTAATAATTATTATATTGTTTTATCTACTTTTTTAATGAGCTTTAAAAGTTTTACGTTTACCTAGCGTCTCGGTCGTGTAGTCTGTAGAAACTTAAGTCACACCCAAGTACAGGTATAGGTAGGTATAAGTTTTTTTTAATTTATTTAACTTAGAGATAACAAAGTTCAGATTGAAATGTTTTACAGCTCATAAAGTTTTGTCATGCAAAATCTTTTATAGAAGACACCAAAATTGTAACGGCTCCCTTGTGAACTGTAAATTAAATTCCCACAGTTGTTGTAAAGTTAGAAAAAAAAAATAAAGAAGGTTCATAGGTACCTCAACCTAAATACATATCTATCTATGTTCCCTTTAAAGAGTATAAATATGGATCTTTATACTCACCATCATTTCTATGAGTAAGCTTCATCAAATTCATCTATCTATCTGCCAAGACCAAAAACAACATAGACAACGTTTAGAGACGATGGTGGTGGCGCTGGCGTCGTCGTTGTTGTCGTCGTTCGTCGATGTCGTCGACGTATATGCAAATTTTAATATTCAAAGTCCCCGTGGTTCAACCATTCATAAATTTATTATCTCTACCGCTGCCGCCCTATCCTCCACTCCACTCCACTCGACCTAATTTCCGATATCAAAAAATAAATATACCATCACAAAGATATACGAGTATGTAGGTATTGTGCATAAATATGAATGTAGGTTCATCTAAAAATAAAAATATATCACACACAAGTACAAAAGCTTTATATATGGCTTTCATTCAAAATTTCAAACATGCAACATATCACCACACACATACCTTTATATGGAAGATATATTTGTGATGTATGTGTGTTTAGATAAAAATATCTCCATTTAATTTTCGAGGACATCCGTCAATGTTTCTAGCGCAAAAATCCATTCATCTTTGAGCCTTTAGGGTGCCCAAGCTTAACAACAAACAAAATAAACCATATATGTACCTCCTTCCGTCATTCACGTCAATGGACAAAGTTCCAAATTCCAATAATGTGTCCTAAAACGCATCATTGAGCGCGATCAAATCTCTTTTATCATTTTTGTATATTATGAGTTCCTCGATTGTGATTCAAATTCAAAATCAAATCGGTTCTTATTCGAGATGGATGTGTGTTAAGGGTCATGATGAGTTTCCTACAAATATCTATAAACTACGTTATTGTATTGACTTGACGTGATGTTGTATCCGATGCGATATGAGACGACGAAACGAGATGCGATGCGATGACAAGCAGTGTATCAACTTTAAGTTGACATAACGCACAACACTTACCGAGGAGAACTCACTCAAAAACTTAAAGTCCGATTGTTTTGTTGTTCATGTTTATTGGGGAAGATACGATGCGACTGCGGTGAAACGCTCGCTCGCTGGCTTGCTGGATGCGGTATACCTATTCCTGTTGTTCAGGTTCATTCAAAAAGAAGTTGTCGCAAAAGATACCAAATGTCATCATAAGTCGCTTCTTCGTTTGTCTGTCTTTCTGTCTGTCTGTTTGTCTGATATGATTGCCTGTAGTTATAGATATACATCTTCGTCGTCGTCGGCGTTGTTGTCAGTTGTCATACTTTCATCTTGTATTGGATGATTTTTATTGTTGTTGTTATTGTAGAGAAAATAAAAGAAATAACAATATTGTTTCGATGCTGATCTGTGAGTCACAGTAACAGTGTTCCCAATTTAATACAACTTTTTGTTTACAAAATAAAATAACAGATTGGTTGATAATTAAACATTATCTGATTTCCTTCAGTTTCATGTTGCCTCAGCTTTAAATTACAATCCATTTGTTAAAAAAAGGCTGACAACTTGAGCACTGACATTTTCATTGTGTGATCCATTTTTCTTTCATAATTTTGTTTTCACTAGAAATGTATTCAGCTAGTTACGCTAAGTGTCATAGAGTGACGTTTGTTGCCATCTAGTGACGTTAGCTGTCATTTATTGTTGTTTCATGCAATTTGTTGACGTTTCAGTAAAAAATATATTCCTAAATAAGTAAATGAATAACTTTTGTATCAGAATACTGTTCTATGAATACTGATTTTGATTCTATTTTGTTAGTGACGCTTTGTGTCCTTAACTGTAACTTAGTTAAGTTAATGTTCGAAATGTGGTTACTGCTTTCTAACACAAAAAAGCTACATAATAAATAAATAAATTGGGTGGCGCAACAGTCCGTTGAGAACTAGGGCCTATTGACTTACAACTCTCAACCATTTCTGTGTGCGAGTACTGTTGTCAGGGATTGAGGGGACCTACAGTTTTTAAGCCGAATCCGAACGGCTAATTTGAGAAAGCACTTTTCATGACAAGAATTACTCTTGGAGAATTTGTCAATTTTTCGCAAGAGGCAGTACCCGTGAAAAAAAAACTTTAGATGGCATAGGCAGGGATCGAACCCAAGACCTCTCGCATGACAGTCCAACGCACTAACCATCATGCCACGGGTATTAAGCTAGATAGTTACTTTAAAATTTAAGTGTTTCATGTATCCAAATTTAAGTTAACTACTCTTTAGAAACTGGAATTAATAGAGGATTGTAATCTAGTGACCTCTATTGACAGACTTAAGTCTTATGACATTTATTGCCTCATACATTTATGTACTGACTCATTAAAACTAAAATTTTGGTAAGACTTTAAAGCCCGTTTGCTGATACGACTCATAACTATTTAAGTTCCACATAAGTTACTAAGTTCTGCTTAATGGTTTGCACAGAACTCAAAGTTTGACATAAATGAACCTAAGTGAAACTTATTTTATGGGGAAGAAATAGTAGGGCATAAAACCTTAAGTTTCACTTAGGAGATTATGTTGTGTGATGACATTTCAGTAAATTGTCGTTCCAAAAAAAAGTAGTTCTTTGTTCAAATTAAAATAAAATAATAAAAATGAATTTAGAAGGAGGTTTGCGATAGGAATGAGTACTTTTTTAGTTTCGATGAATTGGCCTTCTACAAAATATTTCGTTTGACTAAAAAGAAAGACTATCCATGTATTAGAACAAATCGAAAAGAATCTAGAACGGCCTTATAACAGGTTTGATACATGACTTTTATAACAAATCGTTGAACAAAATTTTCCGCCTTCTAGAAATAATTCAATTCCACCCATTAACCAGCTATTGGTAGCTCTACGATTCTTTGCTACAGGCAATCATCTTTTAAGTATTGCTGATTTTGGAGGGATGCATGTTTCAACCGTTTCAAAAATAGTTTCAAGAGTTGCCACAGGAATTACAAAGCTGTATAGGAAATATATTAAAATTCAATCTACATCATCAGAAGTTTCACAGGTTAAAAGGGATTTTTTTGACATAGCATCTTTTCCTTCTGTTATTGGTGCTGTTGACGGAACACATGTTAAAATTCAGTCTCCCGGTAAGATAAAATATGGTTTCATTTCACTTGAAATCCAATTTTGTCTCAGGGGGGTCCGACGCGGAAATATTTAGGAATAGAAAAAGCTATTTTTCAATAAATGTACAGGGAGTATGTACTGCAAAAATGTTGTTTTCTGATGTGGTTGCAAGGTGGCCTGGTTCTGTTCATGATGCAACAATTTTTAATAGCAGTAAAATAAGAGCCAAGATGGAAAGTCCAGATTTGACTGATTGCGTTATTCGGGGTAAAGAATTTGATTTATAATGATTTCATAGTATATGCAGTATAACTTTACCGCAGGTGATTCAAACATTCAAATTTTTATTATTTAGGATTAAGGTTTCCCAAATCCTTAAGGATACTACACGTCTCACACATTCTAAACGAATCACTTTTGATTTTTTTTTAAGAAATTCCGTCTTTATTTCAATATCCAATTCCAAAAAACGTTTTCTTAACTCATGTTCAATAGAGGCTGTATATTTTTTTTGAGTCGCTTTCTCTTTTTGAGTATCATATTGAAGCTTAGCTAGCTTAATTTTTTTTTCTGATAGCTGTGAATAGGTATTGCTCAGTTATTTTGGTGCGAGGTAACGTTGAAGCAACTGGTCTGCGCCTTCCACATCAGTTACTTTTATTTTCTGATTTTGTAGTCGAAGTGTTGAACTGCTTTTTAAATTCTTTAGACATAGGAATGATAGTTTTTGGTCTATTTTCATCAATATTTTCATAGGTAACTTCCTGATCATCGGATACATTCTCATGACTTCTCTTTAATTTTGGATGTATCGGGTTTCTCAATTGACTGGGTTTGTATTTTCCCCGATCCTTAATTGCTTCATCATCCTGTTTTTCTTCAATCTGTAAATTCAAAGGATACCTACATAATAAAGTTAATAAAAACCAACAAAATATTCTTCTTACAATATTTGTACTGGTACCGGGTTCATTTTCGAACAACTCATCTGCACCATCACCATTAAAAATGTTTGCATAGCCAGTTATTGTTTTTGGATTCATAATTGATATGGCAAGATCAAAGTTTTCATCGCGTACATTTATGGCCTTGCCACCTCCAGTCTGAATTCTAGATATTTTTTCGTCTGCGGCCACCTTCCTAATTTCTTTTTTATATCCTTGGTAAAATTTTTTGAGTGCTTCAACGGTCCTGTAGCATGATGAATCGGAGTGGGAATTAAAATTCGATGTTATTCTCTCCCAAGCTGTTTCATTTTGCTTCCACGTTATTTTCAATTATTGTTTTTTCTTCATAAGCACATTCTAAAAGAGTTCGCTTTTTTTTTTAGAGAAAAATTGGGATTTCTTGTCCTTTTTTCGTCAGCCATTATTAATAAATTTTGAACAAACACAAAACGTCGCACAATCTTTTCATAAATTTACCGTTTTTGAAATATCACACTATGTACTTTTACACAATTTGAATTTTTTTTGACATTTTACATCTAAACGAAGTTAGCTACGTTTCATTTTATGTGTAACTTAGTAAAGTGAAACATAAAAATTTTCTGACAACCAAAAATAAATTATGTTATACTTAGAATTTAAGATGTACTTAGTTATAGCACAGGTTTAAGAAGAGTATCAGCAAAGGGGCTAAATCTTTGACTGCTATAAGACTAGAATGAAATGAAGGTTCAATTTTTGTAAGCTTAGTATCATTGTTGGGCATGTCAGACATTTATAGACACTTGCTATCTGAAATTTTAATAAAGTGGCTGTACAAAATTATAATTTTTTGACGTCCGTCAATTAAGTCTTATTTCAAATCGTATTTACAGCTAAATACTGAAGACTACTTTTTAAGAGTGTAATACAATTTAATTTCTGATGGCATTTGTACATCAGAGGTTTGTAATTTAAGGCTGAAATTTGGTAACTTTTGTTATGAGACTGAAATCTTCCGATATCTTCAAACTTGATGGTTTTATTTGGTGTCTAGTATCTCAGATTATTATTTAATGACGCTCACTTTCTTAAACTTAAATCAAGTGGAGCCATTGTTTTCTCAATCTATAATTTATTGATGGCTACTGTCAAAGTTAAATCTAATAACATCTGCTGCATTAAAATGTAATTTTGTTGCTTATACAGTGATTATGAGAAGCTTAAAAAAATGTAAACTTAAACATGAACAATAACTTTCGTCGCACTTGCTATAACACGTGCAATTTAGTGACAGTTTCAATTTAGTGACACTTACGTAGACCTAAAATTTGTAACTTCTACTTAAAGGGTGTAATCTTTTAATGACTCTTAATGTTCAATGTATTAGACTATCATTAAATGTCGTCTTCTTTAATGATGCTGGTTTTCTCAGAACGTAATAAGCGATGCCATCTTTAAGACAAAAACTTAGTGGCATCTACTACCTCACAATCAGAATTTGTAATTTACCCCTGAATTTCGTTAACTTTTGCTATAATTTTTGTCCATGTTCTGCATTTCACTTATTCAGCCTTATTGTGAGTTTCACACGGAAAACCATTCACAGGGAAAATTTTCGTTCCCACGGACTTTCAAAAGCTATTGGGAGTTTCACTCCAATAAAATTTCACATCGAATCGGAAATGACAGTTCGAAAAATAGACATGTTCAAAAAACTGAGACCTAAATAAATTTCCCTTCTCTATGATGGAAACAGAGACTGAAATCTAAATCATTTCTTCTTATTAATGAAAAAAATTCAAGAAATTAATGTGGTGCTGCAATTACTTTCTAAAACTATGCCCACTGAGTGGAAAAACACTCTTTAAATTCAACCCTCATCGACTTATATGCAAAAAAAAGTAACTTAACGACCACGTATACAAAATTTCCCTCTCCGTTTTAAAACATATGTGCACTGATGTTTTTAAAATGAACAGATCTTATTGCATGTTTATTTTTTTTATGAAGACAAGTGCGAAACAAAATAAATTTAAGTTGTTTTTTGATCAAAACGAAAGTGAAATAATTATGTTTAGCATTGGAATTCGAATTTTATTGGATGAAGAAGGAAAACGCGAAGAACGAGCTGTTCGAAGATCTTTAAGGGATCATTCCAATCCCTTGGAGTTGCGCGATTCCTTGTAAGTATAAAATTCTTATCTACATTTTTGTTTATTAAAACAAAGTCTTCAGATTTCAGCAATACTACAGAATCAACAAACCAACATTTAAATTCCTCCTCGATGTGCTAACCAATGCTTTGCCGCAAACGAAGCAAAAGTTTGCGATATCACCCATCGTCAAATTGTCCGCTTGTTTGCGATTTTTTGCAGAGGGTGCGTATCAAAAAGGAGTAGGTAAAGACTATGAAATTAGTTTGGCGCAAAGCTCTTTCAGTCTTGTTCTTTCGGCTTTGTTTAAAGTTTTGCTCCTGAAATATTGGAAAAAATTCACTTTTATTTTTGGTCACAAAAAAAAAACAACTTACATTTTCCGCTTTGTTCTTCTCTCGTTCCCCACAAAAAAATAAGTGAACATTTCAGATGTTGAGAACGTAACATTTCACACGGAATCCTTCTGCTAGGAATCGGAGGGTTGGAGCAGTTTTTGAAATGAAGGAATCGATGAAGGTATTATAAAAGGTTCTATTTCCCTTATTTTCCCTTACTTTATTTATCAGAACAATTCTACATAATTTTCACACACTTACGTTGTGTCAGGTAAATCCAATATATTTGATTTGTCTCGCAAAATTCGTCTTCTTATTTTGTTTCTTGAATTCTGCTTCCTTTTTTCACTTAAAATTGCCAATAATATTGCATCCATCTTCACAACAGCAAAAATTTTACTTCAGAAACAAAATAAAAATGGATGATCCTTCAGTTCTGACAGTTCGAAGCAATTTCGAAGTTTTCGAAATCGACCGAATTGAAGAACATGCAATTTCATTTCACGTGAAATTGAAAAGTGATTTCAATTGACTTTCAATCGAAATTCGGAACATGGGCGTTTATGTCTTGTATGACGCCTGCCTTTTAGACTAAAAATAAAGCCTAGCTTGTTTTCTTACGCTGTAATTAAATGGTTTCCACTGGCAGACTCTAATGATATATCTGATGCTTCAAATAAATTAATTTCGTAACTTATACAGTAATTTTGAAATAAATGAAAAATGTAAGCTGAATGTTTACATCACTTGCTTAACCTAAAAGGGATTTAAAGATATAATCTATTAAAGGCTTTGGATGTCTAGTATCTTAGACCATTATTTAATGATTTTTTCTATCTAAGACTAACAACAAAATGAATGATGTGTGCATCAATAGGACTATAATCTTGACGTCCGATATGTCTCATACTATTAAACTGAAGTAAAGTGACATTTGTTTTCTAACACTCTTATTAAGTGACGGCTACTGACAGAGTTAAATCAATGACCTGTTGCGTTATTAAAATTAATTTTGTTATTTATACAACAATTTTGAGAAGCTTAAAAAATATAAGTTGAACTTCGATAACACTTTCCGTCTAAGATTGCAATTAAGGCTTAAATTTAGACGATTCTTAAATTATAATATCTCAGACTTCTACTATATGAAGTTTTCGATTTACGATCGGAATTTAATGACGCTTTCTTTCTCAGAAAGTAAATAATTGACACCTTCTTTAAGGTGTAATTTTATAAGGATTTTCAATATAAGTCTGATATTTGATAATTTTTCGTATGAGACTAAAATCTAGTGACGACTAAAATTTTAATTATGTAAGTGGTATATAAGACTTAGTTATTTGAAGACATTTGTTTTTTTTTAACCTAAATTAAGTGGCGTATGTTATAAAACTAAATTCTAATGACATCAGCTATATTAGTCAGTAATTTATCTTATTTTCTAACTGACATTAATTTACTCCTACTGCCTCAGACTGTAATAAACTGTTATCTTTGGCTAAAATTTGTTAATTTCTGGTGTATAAGTTCATTATTTAATAACTCTTGATGTCTAATTATTATTATCTATTGCTGACTGCTATCTCAGATAAAAATTTGTTGACTCGATTATATCAGAGGGTAAATAATAGTAAATGACGACTCATATTAGTTAAGTGGCATATGTTTTCCCGCACTGAAATTTATTGGCACCTACTAACAGACTAAGATGTAGTGACGTCAGCTTTGTCATAATCAGTCAAACAAAAGTTAATTCGTGCAATTAAATTGAAATTTTGTATCTATCGTATATTGTATTTTTTTTAGAAGTTCGATGTTATCCGTTTCTCAAAAAATGTACAATACTCTTGTGTTGACAGCCATTCAGTGACACTTGCTATCATAACGAAATTTAGAGACACGAGAAAATACCAGGATATTTGAAAATTTAACCAATCTTAGTTTTTGTGCGAGTTCTGGGCAAATGGCTGCAAACCAAATTATGTCAAAAATGCAAAAAGATAAATTAACCATTTCTTTAAATTAATCATCAAAGTTAGGAATTTCAGTGGTTTCTTATTTTGCTCCAAAAATGTCTTCTTTAATAAAGTGGGAACACTCTTCCTCCAGCAGCCGCAGTAAACGGTACAAAACTGTGTGACTGTGGGCTTACTTCTGCCGTGATGTTTTCGGTAAGCCTTTGTTCGCGCTGCTGCCGTAAAACAGTCTCCGAGTTGTCTTGCTCGAGGCATTTTCAGAAAACACCTTTTGGCCAGAGCAACTCTACATTTACAACTCCGTGTAACTGCCACCGTCATAACCACCATTGCCTGCCAGCCGCCTCCGTCACAACCGCCACTATCCATTCATGCCTCCTAATTGACGACAGTCTTTTTAGGAACTCTACCTCACAATGAAGAGGTAGGAGACTTCAAGGGAGGGAGAAAACAAACAGTCATCAGCGTTTAGATATGATTGTTATAGTCGTGGTGGCATAAAAGAAAGTCATCGTTGTTGTTTGCTTTTTTCGTTGTTGTTGTTGTTCTCATGTTGCATCCACTCAGCAATTGAATTTCTAATTTTAGTCCTCTTGCTTGCGGCTGAGTTCATTATCTGTTGTTGTTGTTTTTGTTGCTGGGTTATTATTATTATTTTGGTATTGTGTGTTCCAAAGCCACAAGCAAAAACTGTCAACGTGGTATACCAGACCCCATCCGCCACCATCATCCAGCAGAACAAAAGTCTCGAGCCCAGCGAAACACCATAACAACGACCGACGACGCGACGACGACGACGGCATTTTAAAGAGGTAAAAACAGCAGTGAAATGGCTTAATTGCAAATGCGGTTTTCTCTGCACTTTCTTCTTATATTCGAACTCCGCCAGAGGGCGGATGAGAGAGTTGATGGCTCATCGAGTCATATGGCTGCAGGGGCAGGCTATGCTTTGTTATGCAGGCTTGAAGTTGAATGAAGGAAGCTTTTAGGTATAAATGGGTGGTCATTACCATTTTTGTGTTTGTTATGCTTCACTTGGCTTAAAGAGGCATTTTTTTGCTTCGTTTTTTGTTTACTTTACTCCTTGCTTTTGGAAACTCCCATGCTGAAGTTGGAAGGTGATGTTCGACGTTCAAGTCAACCGGAACCTTGAGGGAAAAGGTTAATTGAAGTCATTTGAGTAAAACAAAAACAAAGAACACAAAAAGAGAAGAAAAACGGTTCAGGCATATATCTATTTTTAATTAAACAAATGATTAGAGATTAAAGCTAAGTGCAATTTGAGGCTATTGTTAGGTCATAAATAAGCTTGTTAAAGAAGCCATATAGCCTCAAGGGTATATCTTGTGTTGGAGAAATTAAATTAGAGCTATCAAAACAAAATTGTATTGTAGTAGCAGGTTGTTGAGCAAGTCAAAAAGTGCAGAAATAGATCTGAAGTTCTAAGAGAGGCCTAAGGCGGAAGTTGATGAGAATTTAAAGTATGCATTAAGGAAACTCTGTTTTGGCTAGGAATTTTTGACTTTAGTATTGGTTCATTCAAATTGCGAAAAAATATAACCAAAGGGACTTAAAGGCATACCTTTACCGTAAAGGCTATGAAGGGTGGGACAAAGTTTCTTGTTAAAAATTGAATCACTAATAAAATGAATAAACCTTAAATTTGTACCATGTATTTTGCCTTGATTCGTTAGAGCATTCCCATTAATTAGGAAACACAACTTTTTAAGTGGCTACTTCGAGTGATTTCCCAGGAGATGATTCTGACACTCCAACTTGACAGGACGCTGTTGATGGTTTCGGGATGTAAGCCACGAATTGCTTGGGTGATATTGACCTTAAGTACTTGAATTGTTTTCGACAACAGTAAAATCAGTGCCTCAAGAACTGACATAGCTTAGACCAGAAATATGGTTCACAGAGGTCATTTGAATCCACGTCTACAATTCATTGAAAAAAAAAGTTTGTTCTGTAAGGCCAAAATTCGACCGAAACGTTATTCCCGGCCTTCCTTACAAAACAAAATTGTAGAATCTAAAACAATCTGTAAAGCTCTCTGTGGATACATTTTCCTCTCAATAATACGATTTTTCGCACAAAATCGTTGTTCAATTTAAGCTGCTCTTAGGCCATTGGGAAACGAGGTGAATGGTTGTGAGTCTTCTATGGTTAAGTTGGACCTTCTAAAGGATCAATCCGAGGTCTTTGTGCAGAATTATTCTCATTTGATATTTCTGGATTAAATCTCAGACTCTTGAGCTACAATAGCCGTTTTCTCGTCTATGAGACGAGCGCTTCAGTAAACAATCAGCCAACACCCCTACGTTCAAGGAACGCAAGATGGGCCGAGAACATCGCCGCGGTCCGCGAAAGTGTACAGCAGAACCCAAGGCCTTTCCCAGACTTTAACTTGGCGAATTTTGCGTCGGGACTTGAGCCTAAACCCATACAAGATCCAACTGACCCAGGAGCGAAAAGTTCATGGCCATAGACAACGCCGTTTGTTCGCTGACTGGGCTTCGAATCGTTTGGAAGAGGACACAACTTGTGGCCGATAAATGATCTTTAGTGACGAGGCGCATTTTTGGATGAATGGCTGTGTTAACAAGCAAAATTGCCGTATATGGGACGACAACAACCCAAGCGAGGTTCACCAGGTTATAATGCATCCTCAAAAAGTTACCGATTGGTGTGGATTTTGGGCCGGCGCGTTGGCGTAATTGGTCCGTACTTTTTTAAAAACGACGTTAGTGAGGCGGTTACCGTCAACAGCGAGCGTTACATATCGATGATAACTAATTTCTTATGGCCCAAATTGAACCATATGGACCTAGACGACATGTGGTTCCAGCAGGACGATGCTGCGTGCCAAACAGCAAACACCACGATTGCCATTGACAACATCTACCCGCCCTTATTGAAAAACCCTATAGTTTCAAAAAAAATTTGTGGTGATTTCTGCAAAAGCTTTTTATCAAAAAACTAAACTCATTCAGCTACACAACATTCACTTTTTAAACTATTTATTTTTTTAAAATAAGACCACTTGATTTTCCAAGATTTTAAGTCTCGGGTGGTATTGTCGCGGATGTCTTATAATTTCGTGGATTAGTTAGTATCAACCTAGACATTTATCTTCTAGCTCTATAAATTGGAATTTATTCTTTTGAATTGCGAAAAGGAATTTTCGAAAAACTCTAAAATGTATGCCTGATGCGAAAAGACCTATTGCATTTTCCTTACCAATTTCCAAAAAGAAAATATCTCCGGCGGAATAGTTTCTCAATTACAAGTACTAGCGTCAAATAACTGATAATTGATAACAAAGCCATTGATATTAAAAGCGTCTTCTATCGTAGTTCGCAGCCAGGTCTCAAGATACTTGTTTATATTTCAAATAACAGAATCGGTAGGATCAGTCTTTTGTAGAAGAATAATTTAATGCCTTAAAATTATTTATCTGAAGTAGTTTTTGTCATGAGTTATTCGTGGCTTATGCTGCTAAGACCAGCGTTCTCTGGAGGGTAAAACTTCTAACCAAACTGTAATTACATTCCCTTAGTTGAACCAATACTGTTGCAAAGGTTTTTGTTTATCGTCTTAATTAGTTCTTGACCCTTAATAAATTTTCTAATGATTTGGAGAGTATATTTCCTTGTCTAACAGTTGATTCTATTAATTGAAATTACTTTATTATCCTTATCGGATGTATTTCAATGTCAGCGATTTTCTTATCGGTAGTATTTTGAATTTTTGGAATGGTTGTCTATTTCTGCTATTTTTGTTACCTACGATTTCACAGAAAGATCAAAGTCCAATTTAAATGCGTTGTTTTCAAAGACCTTAAGTCGCTATTTTCGCAATTTATTTATGGATTTAAAAGAAGGTTGTTAGAATAATGGTAACTTTTAAAAAAAGGCTCCAAAAAAACTCTACATCAAACGAATTTCTAAAATAGAAGACTTCACGCATTTACTCAGCTTTTACACCAAAATTACTGCAACTGAAATCCCTTCAATTTATGTACACTTTAACATCAATCCTTCCCGTTTTAATTTACTTGTACAAACCAATGTAACCATGTCATTTAGAAGCAGAACATCCCTTCGGTTTTTAGTCCTTAATGTCTGCTAAAAAGTATAATAACTCTCTTCGACCAATAACACACGTCCAACGTCCATTACTTTATTGAATTTATGTAAATTATTTTTGAACTGAACCCGGCCCCGCTCATCTTCCTCCTCCTTCATACAAAACTGAAGCAAATTCATTTTGTGCCTTTTGGGAAAACTTCATGATCTGCAAAAAGCAAAAGTCCATTAAAACATTATCCCGAAATACGAAAACGTTTCTGTAGACAATCTGCCTTCGTATTCAAAAATTAAGTAATTACTTCCCAAGAGAAAGAGGCGGTCAATTGTGTAGCGCACCGACCGCACTTGTATTTATAAGAGCACCTCAGTATAACAACGTCAACGAACGTCGACGACGGACGACGACCAAACAACCTGCCTGCTGACTTGCTTACTAGCCTGCCTGCCTAACTGCCTGATGGTTAAATTAAGTATTCCTCCCAGTTTGCCACTATCATTGACCTGAAACAATCACAGTTTAGCGTTGGTTCTCCATTGCTATGTGCCACTCTCTTCCCAGAAACAACAACAACAACATCATAGCCTATGAGTAGAGTCTAGAGTATTATATGTGGCTGAGTGAATAGTAACTACGTTAAAGTACAATATGCTTAAAACCTTCTATCTCTAGAGTCTACTCGTATACTTACCCTTAAAGTAGGTAAGGTAGACCTGATGTTGGGAAAAATTTAAATTTTCCAACGCTCTTTGCGACAGGGCGGCGGAGGTTGAGGCGCTCGCTAGTGCTGCGATGGGATTTCGTTGATGCTTTTGTTTGAGAAGATACTTGGAAGTTGTTGTGTCCACAGAGAAGCCCACGTACAGGCCACAAAACTGAAGATGACAATAACTAGTTTTCAAAAATTGTGGTATGGTGGTGAAGTATGGGAGAGGGCCAGGGTGGAAGCGAGTGTGGTAGCAACCAAGTTGCTACTGCCACTATTGCTTTGCCACCACCAAAGCCAGTACCAAGTAAGGAGAAGCCAAGTAGACAGCAAGTCTGACGTGCAACGGTCCAAAACTCAATGAAAATGGGCACCGCACAAAGCCGCACATTAGTTGACATTTCAATAACAGACTCCACTTCAACCCGAACGAACTGAACCGAACAGAGTTACCGTGATGGGGGCGGACGGAGGCGGTGCGGTGCAGTGGCGGTGACGTAAAGACTAAACGTGCATCGCATCGTTCAACGTGCCCCATCGTCATCTGGAGTCATCGTCGTCGTCGTCGGAGTCGTTGTTCTTCGATGTTGTTGCCGTGGTGTCATGGCAAAATAGTTTTAAGCGCGATTAAGGAATAGCACGGATTCACTTCACATGGATGACTAAAACTACAACGACGACGTCGACGACAAAAGCAACGACTTTGACTACGACGACGACGACGATGATTATGATGATGAAGGCATAGAGTTTTGGGAGTAGGAGTTTCGTTGTCGACTTGGAGTAAATTTGGAGGTTGGTTGCATTGTATATATCCATATGTATGGAAATAGCATCAACATCAGCATCCGAAGCAGCAAGAAGCAGGTGAACCTCCATTGTCAAGTCGTGACAGTTGGAATTTTAAAGTTCAGGGATAGAGTTTATGTTTTTTAGTTGTTGTTGTTGCAGGTTTTTAATTTTTGTTGGATTCTTCAAAGGAGTGGTTCAGTTCAGTTCATTTCAGAGTTTAGTTTAGTTCAGTTCAGTTCAGTTCAGTTCGACGAGTGTCACACATTTTTTAAGTATGCTTGCATGAACAGCTATAATTAGTTAAACGGCTTTGGCCCGCAGCAGCCGTCTCTAACCGGGCTGGTGGCAAAAACAATTTCGACAAGAGCCAACGGCAAATAAATGGAAGATAATGAGATTTAATGAGATATAAAACAATTAAGAGAATTTAACTTCTTTAATGTTTGTTGTTGCTCTTGTTGCATTGCATTGTTTTAAATAAATAAGTACATATTACGTATAATTATTTGATGCTTTAGCCTTTAGTCTTGATCTTTGAGAGATGAGTATTACCTCTGCATACATATTTTTATTTGTATTATAGCTTATCTGGGAATTTATTTCGTTGCATCAGAAAACGAAAAAATGTGCATCATCATTATTTTATTTAGTCGAGTTTAACGTAGGTAGATGCAGTGAATACCTCTTAGATGAAGAATTATGATGCTTTGCAGGTATTTTTTCTTTTCTCAAGATATTGAGAATACTTAAAGCTCCATCAGCTAATTGAAGAAAGATGCTTAAAATATTTCAATTTAATTGTGTGTTAAAGATGAGAAAAAAAAATTGGCACAGTTTTTGCATTTTGAAAAATAATTACTGGAAATCCTGAAAACACTGCCAACATAGTATAAGTTCTGGTATTAAATGAACAAATTTGGAAATTAAATAAATATGCCTTTGATTTATCTAACTGGATTTAATAACTTTCGTAGATTTGTATTCCCAAGTAGAAGAAAATGAATTACCTACAGATTGTTCACTTGGGCGTATACGTACTTTTTTAGTGTTCGCAAAAATCACTCTGAATTTGATTATTAGCATTGACTTATTGGTCTTTTAGGACAGTAACAGGAGTTTGTGTTTTATTTTCTTTAAAAAATAGCAAGAAGAAGACCGTCCGGATTCAAATCGCTTGGGCGCGGCCTGTGGTAACCATGCTCGGAAATACCTCGAGCAAAATGTACATCTTGGCATAAGCCTCCACTAGATGTTTTTGGTGTCTCAAAAGAAATTCGTTACTATCGAAACGACTAATGCTACTTGTGGTAATGGCCTGGTTACCGTGCTTTGTTCTTAAAGAAATATGCTCATAAAGGGTCATTCATTTCGTGAGCTCAAACTATATCCCCTGGCATTTGAAACTTGTCAAAACTTAGCTGTCATTTTAATATTACTTGAATATTTGTCATTAACTTTACCGACTAACTTAACAATCGAATAACGATTAAAAATAATAAATTTCTACAAAAGCGGTATTTCAACCGTAAGGTCGTCATAATCGACCGACTACGTAAGCAATCGGTAATGGCTGAAACACAAACACGCTTCAGCTTCGGCTTCGTCTGCGTTACGATGGGCCTGCTTCGAGGTTGCTTTGAATGACATTTCTAATATGACTTCTGTCGGGCAGTAAAAAATATGAATTTTGAAATCGAAAAAATTAAATTTATCGCGGAAGTAGTTTACACAGCCTATAATAACCAATGGGAATCCCTCCAAAAGCAAATGTATTTTGTTTGTTGACTTTTTTTTACAGCTGTTGAGCTGTCAGACAAAGCAAATGTTCAGCAAATTTGAACTAGAGCTTCCGTTTGGAGTCACATTACGTAACATGACGTTCTTTTTCTTACGATTGATGCCATTGCGCCTATGCAGTAGTGTGCACCGCATCATCGTAACGCTTCGTCCAAAACGTTGCTGCTGCAAATGCAATTATTGGTGATTATCCGTATTTATCGATTTCTGTTCGATTTTTTGTATGAGCAAAAATTGGTTAAAAATTACCTAAAAATATTCTTTCTAAGACACCCATTTGAATGACGTTATTTTTCACACTTGATGTCAAAGTCCAAACTTTATTATAAATTTACATTTTCATCAAAAATATAATGCTCTGTGCGTTATATTTAGCTTTGCTCTCAAAACCAAATGACTCTTTTTTTATATCACTAGTCCAAAATCCTTATCAAACAGTGACTTCCTGTGGGCTATAGATGCACTTGGTATCGACTAATCTCTTCTTTGTTCGGTTAGAAATTACCTTCCGGACCGTTATATTCGAGTATATCCCTAAAATAAACGCTGGTGTGCCACAGGGCTCCGCCTTGTCTCCGACACTCTTTTTTTACTTTTATAAATTATCTTTTGTCTTAAACTTCCAACCTACTTAATTGTTTCGCTGATGACAATACCCTCGGTGGTTTTTCATATTCGTTTTCATATTATGATCCCTATTTTTCAGGTGTGAAATACCAAAGTCAGAGTATGATAAGCTGATAAGATTTTGATCTTTTAAGCGTTGTCCAATAGGAAATCAAAAACCGTGTAGAATTCAATGTTTCGAAAGGCCAATGCTGTCTACTTCTGCAAAAGCGAAACTCTCCCCGAATGCTACTATCCTGGGGTGGTACTTGCATCGAGGATACTAAAAAGCTTTGAGTTCTAGATATGCACATTAGGACTCACAAGCATCTCTTGTGAAGTGATCAAATATTGGTATCGTCAAAAATCCTACTCAGAGTTTAGGTTTTATTCTACGAGGCAAAAAGTTTTTACAATTTCGGATCGGGCTATAAATTATTCGTCCGGGATTCGAGTATAATTCGCAAATTTGAGCTGGTGTCCCAATAACGTACTTGAGTTTTTTTTTAAATAAGATATAAAAGAGAACTCTTAAAATGGTAGGCGATCGTTCTTTTACTAAGCCATTTGCTACTCTTGAACATCTCCGCAAGGTCTCATGCCTATCATTTTTATTTTATCCATATTTTCACAAACAATGCTCTAGTGAAATAGCCACTCCTCAAACAATTTAATCGTAATATCCGAAAATATAGAAATGTTCGACACTTAAGCTCAATTTCGGACGTACTGTAAAGCAGAGAGAATTTTTGTAGCTGGACTACACGAATGTAGAATGTGAATTGCTTTACCAAGCTCAATATTTGCTACCAATAATCAATGTGTATCGGTATCTCCTTTCCAATCGTATTTGATCGGCAATTTTTTACTGCTGACGAACCCTATTTCTCCAGAAATTGGCCTCATTTCTGTAAAACAATGTTTTGACCGAAATTGAAATTGACCGAAACGACAACGAAATTTCATCTATTTAAGAACGCAATTATGGGAAAAACGTTGTCCTTAACTCAGTACATGTTGAGTCTTATGCCCAAATCATTTTAAAAATTGTGGCTTACAAAAGCTGAAGTTAAGTTTGAGTTCTTCGACACATCTTGTAGCTGCCTTGAACTTTATTAATAACCCAGGAACAGCGGTGATATTTTCAACCGATTTTGCTTCGTTAAAGTTTTGGTGTTGACGTTTTACTGGTTAAATGGTTTATTCGGATTAACATACCACCTATGTAAATGTTAATATTAGTATAAAGACAATAATGGCGACTGAAAATAAGTAAACCATATAAAACTTTTCTGGAACACTTGACCCATTTTTATGAAACTCATTTAATAATGTCCATATGCTGTTAAATGCATTTTAGTTTGACAGGTAATTTGACAGATGTATCTTTAGTACCAATATGGCCGCAATCACCTGTGTCAAACTCCGAAAAATCCTATTGAAATACTCATCATTTTTCACAAAAACTACAGCTTAGTTTTAAGTAAAAAGAACCTCTAACAAAAGATACCATTTGCATTAATCTTATTCCTAAAATGTACTTTCTGTTGCCGTACATGTATATTGTGAAATGTTGAACATTTTATACAAAACCAATGCTAAAAAAAAGGAACCTCAAAGATGAATAATGATTTGTATTCTCAAATTCCTTTCATGTGTTTTGTCGATTTCCTTAACTCAATGTCTCTCGAGGCTGTCCCATGATGCTAGACATAAACCTACTACTCTCCATTCTTAACAAATACTCAAGTCTCAACCTCTTTATATACATAGAAAGATATCTAGAGTTTTTTTCCAATCGTTGTCATCGTAATATCCACTTAAAGTTCCGTAGGTTTGTTCTTAGTCCATAGAAATGACATTTAGCCATGGGCGTAGGTCGATTTATTTTTGAAAGGGGACTTTTGTGCACTTAATTCTACTTCGTTCTCTCGACTCACATACTTTTCAATTTTGTGTTGAATACTTTTGACTTTGTCACTATTCAAATGGTCTTTAATTAATGTGTCAATTAAATAATAATTGCTGCCATTTATTGACAAGTTTCACTTAATATCTGGTTTCTTTGATAAAATGACATGACTTTGGATCTTAAACTTAAGTCCCTGAAATTGTAGGGCCGCCTATGACTTTAATCCTTCTTCTTACTCCTTTATTCTTTTTTTGCATTGCAAAGTCATGTCATTATTACAACACGCCAACTACAAAAGCAAAAAGTCAACCCAAGTTAGCATAGAACAAAAATAAAAAGAGGAATAAATAACTCGGGATCTTCTATTCTAGAGATCCGGGTGGATGATGTTCCTTTTGATTTATGCCGACTTTTGCGTGTAAATCCTATGGTAACACGCTAAAAACCCATTACAATGCTGTCACTCTGAACTCGACTCCACTCTCGACTCAACTCGTTCGTCCACCAATAAATGCACTTCCATGTAGATATGTTAGGTACACTCTTCGTCTATAGAGAACATGTACCACTAACTCCATAGATTCTTCTCAAAGTACTGCAAAGCATATATAAAATGAATAATGAACATCTTTTTTTCCTTTTTTTTTCTAGATATTCTCTACTCATCGCTTTCACCATCAAGCGGTGGTGGCAATGGCGGCGGTGGAAATGCCGAACTGACAGCCAATGATAAAATGCTTATGTCACTAGAAAAACAACTCAACATCGAGATGAAAGTTAAGAACGGTGCCGAGAATATGATTCAATCGATATCGAGCGGCCACCATGGTCGCGATAAGAAACTCTTAGCCGAAGCTCAACAGATGCTTGCCGACTCGAAGGCGAAAATCGAATTCCTTCGATTGCGGATACTCAAAGTTAAACAGAACAAAGATCATATGTGTAAAATTAAGGCAGCTAATGAGGAGAATGGCGGTTTGTGCGGTGATGGTAGGCCACAGCGTTTGGAAACGTCGCTGGAGGAACGAATCGATGAGCTGAGACATCGATTGCGAATTGAGGCAGCCGTCGTGGATGGAGCTAAAAATGTGATACGAACCCTAATGAATAATAAGGTTCCCGATAAAAAGGCTCTGCAAGAGGTGAGTGGTTATTCTTTTATTTTATTCTAGTTTAAAAAACATTCAATTTATGGTGTTCTTGGATTTAGACGAAAAACATATTTTTGTCATTCATCTTTAATTTAAGGGCACATAAGTAGTGCCCAGCTCAGGTCTTATGCACTACTCCCATCCTAACTTGAGAACGAGTGAAGTCAAAAATTTTTAATCCACAGTGTTTCCTAAAATTGTAGAAAATGCACTTTCAAAAAAACAAAATATCGTAGCTGTCTAAAATATTAATTGTTCAAACGACTGAATAGCGGAGTGTCAAACTGACTGAATAACTGGCTGTCTAACTGACTGACTGAGTGACATGTAATAAGTCTTATTATATTATTGAATGACTGCCTGACTGATTAAATGACTGACCAACTGAATGATTGATTAAGAAATTGACTGTATAACTAACTGACTTACTGAATATATGACTGATGAACTGACTTACTAAATATCTGACTGATGAACTGACTGATTGACTGACTGACTTACTGACTGACTATCTGACTGACTAACTGATTGAGTGACTTGTAATAAGTCTTATTATATTATTGAATGACTGCCTGACTGATTAAATGACTGACCAACTGAATGATTGATTAAGAAACTGACTAAATAACTAACTGACTTACTAAAGATCTGACTGATGAACTGACTTACTAAATATTTGACTGATGAACTGACTGATTGACTGACTGATGAACTGACTGATTGACTGACTGATGAACTGACTGATTGACTGACTGACTTACTGACTGACTATCTGACTGACTAACTGATTGAGTGACTTGTAATAAGTCTTATTATATTATTGAATGACTGCCTGACTGATTAAACGACTGACCAACTGAATGATTGATTAAGAAACTGACTAAATAACTAACTGACTTACTGAATATATGACTGATGAACTGACTTACTAAATATCTGACTGATGAACTGACTGATTGACTTGTAATAAGTCTTATTATATTATTGAATGACTGCCTGACTGATTAAACGACTGACCAACTGAATGATTGATTAAGAAACTGACTAAATAACTAACTGACTTACTGAATATATGACTGATGAACTGACTTACTAAATATCTGACTGATGAACTGACTGATTGACTGACTGACTTACTGACTGACTTACTGACTGACTATCTGACTGACTGACTAACTGACTGATTAACTGATTGAGTGACTTGTAATAAGTCTTATTATATTATTGAACGACTGCCTGACTGATTAAATGACTGACCAACTGAATGATTGATGAGAAACTGACTAAATAACTAACTGACTTACTAATTATCTGACTGATGAACTGACTTACTAAATATTTGACTGATGAACTGACTGATTGACTGACTGGCTTACTGACTGACTATCTGACTGGCTAACTAACTGACTGATTAACTGACTGACTTACTGACTGGCTAACTGACTGACTAACTGACTGACTAACTGACTGACTGACTAACTGACTGACTAACTGACTGACTAACTGACTGACTAACTGACTGACTAACTGACTGACTAACTGACTGACTAACTGACTGACTAACTGACTGACTAACTGACTGACTAACTGACTGACTAACTGACTGACTAACTAACTGACTGACTAACTGACTGACTTACTAACTGACTGACTGACTAACTGACTGACTGACTAACTGACTGACTGACTGACAAACTGACTGACTAACTGACTGACTAACTAACTGATTGACTGACTAATTGACTGACTGACTGAATGATTGACTGAGTCTTATAGCTTAAGTTAATAGACAAATAGGTAGTGCTCAACCAAGTTTCTTAAGACCACACTCTTTTTTTTTACAAGAACGGACTCAGCGGGTTTTTCCTCCCTCTAACTTAAAATAGAGTAAAGTCAAAAACTAAATCTTCACTAATATTGTAAAAAGGAAAGATTTGTATTTTTGTATGTAACGAATAAACTCAAAAAGTACTGGACCGATTTTAATAATTCTTTTTTCATTAGAAAGCTACATTATCACTGAGTAACATAGGCTATATTTAGTACTAGATTACTGTGGAAATCTTGAGAAATTCCTAATAAAACCAACAGAAGGTGTTGAAAAAATTAACCATAAAATGTGTTTCATCTAATACGCTGCGAAGAGTATTAATGATAGGACAAAAAAATGTTTTCTAATTCAGTGATTCATGGTCGTTTTAATTAGCATGCTTATAACTTAAATATCTGTACCTATTTATGTCTACCCGTGCGAAGCCAGGACGGTCCGCTAGTTCTTAATATTTTCCAAAATAGTTAAAGAACTGCACCATCAGAAAACAAACAACTTCTAAAACTACAAAATAATGTAACTGACTTCTTAACTAATTCCTTGGCTGAATGACTTAATAACTGACTGATTAACTGTTAACTAACTAAATGATTGACTGACTAACTAATTGGGTATGACCAATTAACATACTGACTGAGTTTCTAAAGGAATGACTGACTGATTAATTTATTGACTGACTTCTCTTAAATATTTTTTTATTCAGATTCTTTTGAAATCATTGTATCTGTTTTTATTTCCAAAAAATACGTCTCACAATTCTAAAAAAATTACCAAAAAATGTTTGTGTTAACATATTAGAAAAATAGGAGTTTTCTTTACAGACTATAAGGCCTTAGAATTATGCTTATGCAATGTACGAAAACAAACTTGCGGAATAAAGGAAAACAAGTAATATGCTACAAATGTGCTGGAATTTAAGTTTAAATTGCTAAACAATTCAGTCGTAGTATTGGAACTTCTAGGAATGCTTATTAGTAGTGTCCGACCGAAGGTCGATTTTCAGCCGAAAGAAAATCTTCGGCAGAAGCCTAAAATGGCCGAAGCCGAAGGTTTGGCCGAATGTTGTTTTTTTGGCCGAATTTCGGCCGAGCCGAAGGCCGAAGCCGAAGCTTCGGTCGGACACTACTTATTAGCTTACCTCTAAGAAGGTACTGTGAAGAATGGATGTTCTTTTTTCAGCCACACATCAAGAATGTGGGATTTTGTAACGAACCATTCCCTATTTTTCTAACGTATTGAAACATGTTAAGGGTACATATACTTACTTAAGTGTGCGCAAATTGCAAAAATGTGAATATCTTAAATACTTAAACTACGTTTTCTACTCCTTTAAGTTACAGGGTTACCCTTAAACGACTAAATTCTCATTTAAATGACATTTCTTTGCGTACAACTTGATGAAATTTTAATTAGACTGTTGTTAATGAAAACACATTTTTTTTAATAAGATAATTTTTATTTGGAATATCACTGAGGTAACCCTACTCCATAAATGGCGTTCTTTAAAAATGCAAAATGGATTTATGCATGCATTCCAACCAGACGCTCCATTAATTTTTTGATTAAGTGTACAAAAACAATAAAAACTTGCTTTTGACTAATATAAAATTTAATTTCACGTCAAGCCATTACCACCATTACATTCAACATCATTCATTGGAAAAGTCAAAAGTGGACTTAATTACCAATTTTTAAATATCACCATAAACAGTTCAAAAGCATCCTTCAAAACTACCTACAGGCGCAAAAATACCCAATAAAAAAATTACCATAAAATAAATTAAATTTTTATTATTGACAAAATATTGCGGTTTGTGCGGTTGCTGACGATCAACCGAAATGAAACACGTCGACGTGTCAAACACACGGTGACGGTGAGGTGGGGAAGTTTATGTTATATGTGTGGTAATGAAAATTGCCTTTTTCTCAATTATTTCTTTTAATTTTGAATATTTATTATACGTACTTTATTTCAGTTTTATTCATGATTGTTTTTTTTTTTTAAATATAAATTTCAGTTCTACTTTTTATTTCTGTATCCCCCTCTCCCATCACCCTGTGTTTAATTGCGATGCGAATCAAAAAATGTAGGTCATAAAACGACACTACCGGCAGCATTTTCTAGTACCTACCGTCCTAGTGACATCAGAGAGCAAAAGTATGTCTCTGACAACAATGAACGAACGATTTTAATGTTTATATCTTTTCCCGCCTGCTGTCACAATAATTGTTGAAAATTAATTCACTCATTTCAGAGCTCGCACATTAAAATTTAAAAAAAGCAACAACAACAACAAAAATTCCTTCGTTCATTTTTCATATTACATTCGAAAGATACGACTACGAGTGTAAAAAATAATTTCGGTTGAATCATCTTCTTCATATATATTCACATTTTGAAGAGATTTATTATTCGGCAATTAAAAGTAAAAGGAGCAGAAATTAAAGTTGAGATAAATTTATACATATTGAAATTGGGGGTATGAGAATAATATAATAATTTGTAGATGAGATGAAGGGAAGACACCACCTGGCATCTGGGGGATGTTGTGGTTGGTTGGTCGTCTTGACGGTGGTGTATGCTTTTTCATCGATGAGAAAATTAAATTTATTCGATTTTCTTTTGATAGTTAATTTTTTTTTTGTTTTTCTTTGATTTATTTCTCTTTCGTGTAAGATGCAGAGAAAAATATTAAATCCATAACTGCGTCGCATGTCCTTACTTTTAATAAGTGGTTTTTTTAGACCTAACCGATCGATAATACGGCCGATATAATTTAATATTTGAAGACTTTATCATGAAAATGTTGAATGCATCCGCACTTCGAATGGTCTTTACGCTTAGTCCAATTTTGGCATACTCTTTCTAACATTTGCGCCAATATCTCATATGAATATGTAAATGTTTCATTGTTGGCTTCCAGTCAGTCAATCAATTTGTTGCTTTAGACATGGTCCTTAGAAGGGTTAAATAGTACAATCAGGCGGCCAATTCACTTCAAACGTGAAATACATTGTCCACCGAAATATCCTCTCAATTGGTCCATTGTTACGCGTGCTGTGAGGAATGTGGCGGCGCACAGTGGTTCCGTTTGTATGGGAGAGGTGGTCAAAACCTTATAAAATCTGAACTACTAAACGGATTTGAATGAAATTTGGTACAGATGTTGAAATTGTATTTTTACATATTTGCTGAAAATTTGGTTAAGAAAACATGATACAAAAAAAAGTTATTGACATTTTTCAAAATTTTCTGGGTTTTTATATTTGAAGTTTTTTCAATGAAATCTGTATTATTGAACGAATTTTGATAAAACTTGGCACACAGATTGAGATTAGTTTTATACATATTAATTAAGAATTAGGTAAAGAAAAAAATTATCAGAAAAAGAAGTTATTGACATTGTTTCATACTCTCTACAACATAGAATCTGAAGTGTAGAAAAAAAAAACTCAAATTTGCATTTAGAATGATTGAAAATAAAAGAAAAACACTACTAAAAATCTTTATTTTTTATTTTTATCAAATTTAATCAAAGTTTATTGCAATAAATTTAAAACATCTGTGGGTAATTTTGATTTTTCAGTTTTCTTTAAATTTCTTTCGTTAGAAAGCAACGGATCTGACGTTAAAAGCAATCTATTAAACAAATCGGTATTTGTTAAGACTCTAGACGTTTTTCGTGTATTGTGGGACCTGAAAAATTTGACATCCTTGTTTTTTGCCTCTGCTGCCTCTTCCGTTAATTGGCCTATAGGCAAAATTGCATGTTTTACAATTTGTCCTCCATGAATGAGAACTTTATGTACCGAAGCTGGCAGTGGATACCACGGATATTCTTCTACAATTTCACGTGCAGTATCTTGGGCATACTTTTCGAAAACGTCCGGATTTATTGAAAAACAACTAGCCAAAGTTTTTAAAATGACTGCACATCTTTCGATTATTGATTTTTTTACACCCGTTATTTGGGAAGATACAGTAGGATTAGCAAAAAATCTACGCGCAGTATTCCCGTCATTGGAATTTCCACCTCCTTGTTTTGGTTTATCAACTATCAGTCCAGTTTTTTTGAATTCTTCTTGAATTCTTTTTTTTTGTGCAGCAAGAAGAGGTTTCTCACTATTTCCAGTGCGCCATTTTTTGAAATCTAGTCGGTATGCTAGATGAATGAAGTATTCGAAAAACCTTATCCACGCATGCAGTGGAGATATGCCAAAATCCAAAGAGTCTTCGTTAATACTTTTTTGTAAGGATCCTTCAATATCGTTCATATTTGTTGGCTTTGCTCCACAAATGTAGCACACCTGTTGCGAAGCAGTGTGTGTCAAAGCGTTGCACACCTTTCCGTCAACCATTGTTAACTTGAGGACATGTTTAATGTTTAAAGTATGGTCATTTATTTTAACTAATGTTTCAGATAAATCATTAATCTGGTTCTCAATGTAGCTCTGCTCAGCTCTACTCAACTCTGCCGTTTCTTTTTTGAACTGAAACCGTATTGGGCGACAGTATCGAGTCGATCCTGGACGAGGATTTTGCCATAAAATTTGGTTTTCAGAGTCAGAACTTTTTTGTGAAAATAGTTGGATTGGAACATATGAAGTAATAAACATGTCGGCATCACTGACTCCTTCAGAAATTTGCTGTTTATATTCTCCTTGTCCACTGCTACCATCAAACCCCCATTTTCCAATAAGGGTAAGATTACCTAAATCAAAAATGTATTATTTTAAGTCACACTGAAATTAAAGTTTTCAATGACATAACTCGTATCTCGTACATTACATTTATTCTACTCCCCCTTGTGCTGTTAATTTCAGACTAGACATTGTATCACTGGCTACTTTATTAAGGTTATCGACTTTAAAACGAATACGATACACAATTACCATACCTACAGACATCACAGAAAGGACAAGTCTTACAATGAAACAGAGAGCTTTGTTGGCAAAAGATTTTTATTTGATGGTATTACCTAAATCAATCTCCAAATTTTCAAAAACTTCTTTTTGGGATTCTACGATTCTTTGGGCTGTATGGTTTAGAAGACCTTGAAGGGAAACTTCAGCCGAAGTATCGGATATTGATATTTTTTCAGGCTCCGGGTAACAATCTTTTTTCGCTTTTATAACCTTAGCATAGCTTGGAAAAACGTCAACTTCGGTCTTTTCGTTTACCAAGTTCCTAATGACTTGGTACTGGTGTTTTGTTAACTTTGCCTCAACCAAAATTTTTAAAGCATCGTTTGAATTCAATTGCTTGGCTTTAAGGCTGTCTGTTGATTGGCAATGCTTCAAAGCACAAGCAATGTCTTCATCTATTGCAGCAATTGTGGCAATTCGCCTCCGCTTAGTTCGAGAAGAGCTATCTGAAAATGACTTCTTTGGCCTACCTCCTAGATTATCTGGTGAATAAATTAATTCTTCTTCTTCTTCTTGGTAAGGCCCGAAGTCTTCTTCAAGCCAAGCACTATATGTTGATAGAAAGGCATCATCTCTTCGAGAACATAAATTCCATTTTTTTAGGAAGAGCTTGCATAGCAAAACAATCTTTTTTCGTGCATCTAAGCTTTCAATGTTATATTTTTCCTTAAAAAGTACCCATGTCTCATCAATTTTTCCAGCATTGCGACCTTTCTTCGCCTTCCGCCACAAATGAAAAATATCAATGCGTTTGATCATATTACTTGAATCTACAAAAAAAGGAAAATATGGTTTCACTTAGAAAAAAAAGGAAAATATGGTTTCACTTAGAGTCAAAATTTTAATATTTCCACAAATTTCCGCAAAAAAAACCATATGTATCCTTAAACAGGGAAGATAAGCCTACGTTAATCCACTAAAATTATTGAGTGCAAATGGGTGCCCTAAAAGTTCTGGCTTATCAAAAAAACACAAAATTTTAAAAATCACTAAAATTCATTTCTTTCAACAGCAGTTATAATAAAATAATAGCATGTAAAAAAAAAATATATATGTAATAATCATATTTATACATTGTTCTTTTATGTTTACCACTTTTTTTCAAAAAAAACCTTAAAAACACACAAAAAATAGCTAAAATGCAATGTCCGATTTTCAAATGAACGTTTTTATTTAAATTGCGAAAAACACTCAACTTTGCCACGTGCCTGACTGTCAACAACTAATTTTAGAAAAAAAAATTTAGTCCCACTTAGTTGCCCCGTTATCATAGATAATAACTGCATTAAAAAAAATTACTTTTACGACTTGAGGTTTTGGCCTATGGGGCGGAACCACTGTGCGTTGCAGTGAATGGAGGGCACTTATTTTTTTGTCAAAAAATTGAAGAGCTTGACTTACATGACATGTGGTATCAATAAGACCAAGACGCCGCCGAACGTTGAGATTCGCTTCATCTTTCAAGAAATACAGCCCAATGATTCCGTTAGTTCACAATCCGCACCAAACAGTGATTTTTTCTAGACGCTCTGGCAGCTCTTGCTTCTGGCTGTTCTTCACTTCAAATACGCCAGTTTTTTTTTGTTCACGTTCGTCGTTGAAAGACGTCCTGAACACCATTTTTCGATAAAAAAAAAGTATATTCGGCTGTGTGGTAGGTCGTTCGGCATCAATTCTTGCACCAGCTGTATTTGAAAGGCTTCACACCTAAATTCTTCCGCAACAGTTTCGACGCATTGGAGCCTAATTTCTGCGAACGGTGCCGAATCAATAATTCGTGGTCATCGCTACCACTGGCCGATAAGCCTACGATATTTTCCTCAATTCGCACTAAATTATGTCGAAACTGAACTGTAAGAAGCTCGCCAATAATTTTCTTAAGAGCACGCATTTTAATAATAAAATTCAAAAACTTTCAAGCTATGATCGTTTATAAGACGTACAGATGGTTAAAATATATATAGATCAAGCTGAAGATGTTTGATAGTGACACAAAACACGAAACGTACGTAAGCTGTCAAAACCAGTGGTACTAAAAAATAAAATATCAAACAAATCACCCACCATACATTTTTTAATTAGGTAGAATCGAGTTATAGACAAATTATATCAAAGCCAACAGTCAAAAAATCAGTAATAATCCTTCTAATGTTGTACTTCCTTACTTACTTACTTAAGGTGGCGCTACAGTCCGGGCGGACCTGTTCCGTACGTTCGTACGTCCGTACGTTCGCGACGTTTTTTCGCCGTCCAAAGCTCAAGAACCAGAAGAGATATCGACTTCAAATAAATTTTGTTATACAGATAATAATGCAAAAAGATGCAGAAAGAGCTCTCAAGAAAATTGCGTGGGTGTTTTTTTTTACCATAGCAGTTTAAAAAAAGGTGAAAATTTTGGTTAACCCTAAATATCTCATGAACCAATGACGCTAGAGAACGGTTTTTTTATAAATCAAAAAAACTGAAAAAAAAAAATTTGTCACCTCGAAAATTTTACGACCAAATATGATTTCATCTCCAAAACAATTTTGTTCAGCGAAGAATAATGTTTTTGACGTCTGATAAAATTTTGAGAAAAATCAAATTGACAATTTTTTTTATAAAAAATAAAAACCTAAAAAAACATTACTCAAAGTTGGTAAAAATTGATTTTCGACTCAAATATCTTTTCAAAAATTTGAGATTATGGCTTCCAACTAATTTTAACTTATAAGAGATATTGTTTTCAACATTAGGACAAATTTTGAGAAAAATCGAATTGACAGTTTTTTTTACAAAAAATAAAAACCTAAAAAAAAAATTATAAAAGTTGGTAATAATTGATTTTCGACTCAAATATCTTTTCAAAACTTTGAAATATTGGCTTTAAACTACTTCCAAAATATATTTTGTTCAACATTCAGTAGAATTTTGAAAAAAGCGAATTGACAGTTTTTTTTACAAAAAATTAAAAACCTAAAAAAAAATTAACAAAAGGTCTTAAAAATTGTTTTTCGACGTAAATATCTTTTCAAAACTTTGAGACATTGGCTTCAAACTAATTTTATCTTATAAGAAATATTGTTTTCAACACTCGATAAATTTTTTAGAAAAATCGAATTGACAGTTTTTTTACAAAAAATAGAAACAAAAAAAAAAACAATACTAAAACTTGGTTAAAAATTTACTTTCGACTCAAATAGCTTTTCAAAAATTAAAAATATTGGCTTCAAACTTATTTTATTTCACAGAAAATATTGTTTTCGATATTCAATAAAATAAAATCTACAAAAAATAGCACGCAAATTTGGTAAAAATTGATACACATAGACAAACTTTTAAGCAAGACAAATCGACAGACTGAATGGGAAGTTATCAGTGTGGGTCGCATCCCAGCCTCTTTTTTGTAGAGAAATTTTAGATATTATTAGTATTTTTAGTATCTTCTAAACATTTTCCTTAAAATGTTACCAAATGCTAGCAATAATATTATTAAGTGAAATAATTTTAAATTCAATACCTTTTTTCATTCTCGAAATATTCCTGTCGAAAATCAATTTTTAGCAATTTTTATTAATATATACATACGTATGTACATATATGGTAAGAGAAGAGTCAATTGGATTTTCTAACAATTAACTGACCCTAAGTTGCTAATATTACAAAATGAGATTTTTGAGTTCAATTACCTATGTACATCTGTTATTAACTTAATTCAGTTGTATAATGAAAGACCATGGCATAAGGATTTGGAAAAAAACTAAGGTTGCCTATTTATTTCCTGGCCTTACAATAAGTAAATTTGTCTGACTTAATTATTTTGAATTGATTATGGTGTGAAACAAAAGGTTATTTAATTCTATTTTGAACAATATGGGTTTTCCTAACTAAAAATTCCCTCAATCCAGGGTTGAGTGCATTTAAGATTAGTAAGGGTGAATTACTTACCTTCATCTGTTATTTACATAGGTTTCGTGTCATATATGAAAGAGTATTTAATTCTCTTTTCAATTGCATAAGATTGCCAAACAAAAAATAAGCTCATAAGACATGCTCATAAGTTTGTGCAAATGCTAAACAGCACTTCATTTTTCAAAAAAAGATGTTTCCAGTAGAGTAACCTTTAGCAACTTTTATTATTATTATTGACTCGTAACATGATTTTGGTTATACTTTTTTTTCAAATTGTCAAACAACAAGCGTACACGTACACTATCCGTTAACGAAATACAAAAAAAAAGAAAAAAAGATGAATGCGACCCACACTGATAACTTCCCATCCCGTCTGTCGATTTGTCTTGCTTAAAAGTTTGTAGGTTTTCGTTTTGGGTTAAGAAAGTAGTCAGTTGAAAATTTTAAAATTTCCAACAATATTTTTCATATAAAGAAATAGTTTAGTTTGAAAATCTAGTTTAGGTAAATAGATTTTTAGTCGAAAACAAATTTTTACCAATTTAAGTAGCATTTCTTAAATTTTTACAAATTGAAATGAATGAAATTAATTTGAGAGATATCAAGAACCGATCATCAATTTTTACCAAATTTGCGTAGATTTTATTTTTTTATGAAAAAAACGGACTGTTGGATTTTTATAAAAAAAAACTACTGAATATCGAAAACAATATTTTCTACGAAATAAAAAAAGTTTGAAGACAATATTTTTAATTTTTGAAAAGCTTTTTGATTTGAAAGTTTTTACCAAGTTTTAGTATTGTTTTTTTTTTAGGTTTTTATATTTTGTAAAAAAACTGTGAATTAGATTTTTCTCAAAATGTTACTAAATGTTGGCAACAATATTTTTTAGAAGATAAAAGTAGTTTAAAGCCAATATTTCAAAGTTTTGAAAAGATATTTGAGTCGAAAATCAATTTTTACCAACTTTTATTAATTTTTTAATCTTTCTAAGAATCTTTTATTTCGACTCTAGGAACCTTCAAACGTCGAGAAATGTCAAAATTTTCAATTCGACAAATCGGACCCATTACAATAACTTCCTATTTGAAGTTAATAAAATGAAGCGATGTTTTATGTGGTTTGGAGAATTAACTAATAAGTTTTAAAAATGAATCCTTTAAAAAGTCTAAGAAAGGCAAAATAAATGCCCGTCAAATATTTCCGAAAAGGAAAGATCTAAAGTATCTTGAGAAAAAGAAAGATACTGACAAAGTTGTTTCATTTCATATACTTATTGTTGTTAATATTATGTAGCATTTAAGGACAGTGTTTTTCACCGAAATTAAACTCCTACCAAAAATGCTCAAAGGTATACTGATTTAACTTCTCGAATATATCTCTAGAGAAAATTCCTCAAACTTGAACAAAATAATTGTCTGGTTGAAAAAAAATACCATTTGAAAATTTTAAGCGGGGGCTAATGGAAAGTTATCACTAAGAGTCGCATCTCAGCCTTCATTTTTTTTTAATCGACTGTATTTAAGTAGAAACTAGAAAGACCTTTCTAAAACCAAATCTTTTTCTTCAGAAATATGGTATATTTTAGTTAAGTTGTGTTTGAGTATACCACTTAACAGGAAGTTACAAAATTCTTATGTGATTGTTTTTAACATTCTTTTTTTACTTTTAATACCCATTCCATACATGTCCCTTAAAGAACTTCATTAAAAGTGCAAAAGTAGTACCTGCTATATAAACTTAAAGGAAAGATAGGTCACAGATGTTTATTTTTCGAATCTAAAATGAGATTTTCACTCCCTGTACGTACACCTACCCGTATACCATATTATATCCTACTTAGATGTATTCTGTCAAAACAAATTGAAACATTCATCTGTTAGTTAGCCTCAAATGAAGAAGTCACAAAGTAAAACACAAAACGAAAAACCCTCTATTAACTATTTAAAGTGCAAGTTCTTGTTTTTTTTTTTTTTTTTTTGTATTTCGACAAAAAGTCGATATTTAAGTCACACATTAAGTTTTCATGTCCAAAGTATACCAACCTCTATATAATAGCTTTGTCGAAGTTGTACCAAGTACATTATTTATATGTATGCGAAAAACGATATTATGCTCGTATAGTATATACGTACATATTTATAATTGATTGGGTTAAGAAAAGACTGACATTCTGGTTAATTGGTAGATATGCGCGGTTAATAATAAATGAAACTGTTCTTGGCATACTTTGGGGTTGGTTTTGTGATTGTGATTGTGATGTGTGGTGGCTTGATAGTTCTTTTTTTTTCTTGTGTCTTTTTAATATTTAACTATAATTATATCCCATAATCATACATACATATATCGTGAGAGACTATCTATAATATAATTAAATAGGGGACGGCCTTGGAGAAAATTGAAAAACTAGGTGAAAACTTTTTAATTTGTCATAATGGTGTTTTTTTTTCTGCTGTCTTCTTTTATTTTATTCTCCTTAATTAGAGTGACATAATTGCTTATATGTGATGTAGAAGTGCAGAAATTATTATTTTATTATTATTGAAAAAGATCTTTTTTTGAGCTTAATACCTTACCGACTTGATAGTGAAATATTATGGATATGTATAAGAACATAATTTGTATTCAGAAAGCATCGTAATTTCGGATTATTAAGATTAAGAAGATTATGCATACCATAAAAATTAGCTATTAAATTTCGATGTAGTTTTATACTCTCAAGTTGAGAGTTATAAAAATTAAAATGTAAAGAGCGAAAGAGAAATTATAATGAACTATTAAATGAAAGAATTAATAAATTCAAATGAAGTTTTTCGTAATAATAAAGAAAGCAGTTTGAGAAAAAAAAAAGAAGGAAAAGAAGAATGAAGTTATTGCGAATAGAAAAGAATTTATAATTATTAAGTTTTGTTCATGAATAAAAAGTCCCCATTTTATTATCCGATGCTACTGAAATTTCGATTTTACGTGAATTTTTCCATTGTTATGAAATGTACATACATATATGTATGTCTTATTTTTTACCAAAGTTTTTAAAATGATTTCATTAAATTCGTTTTTATTTCTTAAAGCGACTGTTTTTTTTAACATAAAATACGGAATACTTTTATCTTAAACTTACAAATATTCGAATTTCCATTTAAAATGTTTTAATTGAAAATTGTCAATATTTTAATTACAAAATTTGACAAATTTACGAATACCATATTTTCTTAAAGGAGAACATTCTTTTTCTTTCTTTAGACTTTATAGTGCAAAATATTAAATGAGAAAATGATATTAAAGAGAATGGTGACGAAAATTTGGAATAAGGATTTTATTTACAGAATAGGCTGCTAACGAGTGTTTTTCTTGGACGTGTAGTTTTCAATCTGGTGATACTTTTTTGGGAATTGGTCTGGCAGCTGATAGCTGTCACTTGATTAAAGCTCAGTTTCGTTTGCCATTTATTCATGAGTAGACTTTGTTCTGAACAACGAAATGTGAAAATTTATTACCAAAAAATGGTTCGTTTCCATACAGCCAACAAAACAATCAATTTATTGAATAAAACTGTTAGTGAATGCATTATCTCTCTTTATTGGCCTTTGGCATGACCTTCAAGATCGTGCAATTTAACACCGCTGAACCTTTTGTGTGGGTTTAAGTCGATTGTCTATGCAGATAAGCCCGCGATGATTGACGCGTATTAAAAGACTATTCGTCTTGTTATTGCTGACATACGGTTCTAATTGCTGCACAAAGTTGTCGAAAATGTGGCCACTTGCCTGAAATCATAATGACAATTTCTTATCTTTCTATGCTCTTTATTTCTTCTTGAAAACGACACATCTAACAAAACACCCTTTAGATTTCAGTTTGGGGTTTTTACGCTTAGCAAATTGTTTAATTGTTTCCATCCCTGACAACATTACTCGATCACGGGAATGGTTGAGAGTTTATTTATTTATTTTCATTATCATCAATTAGAGATTATATTAACTCTTATAGACTAGCGAAATACAAAATTTGTCTTAACATAAATTTTAGTTAATTAACCAGAAAGAATAGGCTGAGCATATTTTTAAATGTATCCCTACTCAAATGAAAATTAAAATCAATAAAATCAGATATTTGATTAATTTCTCTGACACAGCGATATATTGGCTCGTTAACAGCATAATTTACTCTATGAAGTGTCTCATGGAATAAATAACGATTTCTTAGCACTCGAGTTGGAGCATGCAAATTTATAAGAGACAATAAAAACGGACAGTCAATATGATAGGATAAAATATCTTTGATAAACATTATGGAATGCCAAGAAGTTGACGTCGAGTATTATAAGGTGGCATAACATCAATGTTCCATCTAAGTTTACAAATAACTATTCTTGTAAATTTTCTTTGAATTTTTTCAATTCTTACAGAATGAGTTTTGCAAAACGGATTCCATACCACACATCAGTACTCCAGAACTGATCTAACATAAGCAATGTAAAGCGTTTTTAAGGCATAGGGATCACTTAGACCTTTAGAGTTGCGGAAAATAAATCCAAGCATAGAGTTGGCCTTATTAACTGTGAATTCTAAATGATTAGCGAAGTTGATTTAGAGTCAAAAATGACTTAATTTGTTGATTTTACACCATGTTGATATGCTTTGAAGATCTTTTTGAAGAAGCACACAGTCAATCGTATCCTTAATGCATCTCAGAAATTTGAGATCATCGGCAAACATCAAGGAAAAGGAATTTAAGAGAAAATCAGGCAGATCATTTATGAATATAAGAAACAAAAGTGGTCCAAGATGGCTTCCTTGAGGAACACCCGAGGAAACATCTATTGGACTTGAGACGATCGAATCAATACGGAAATATTGAATGCGTCCTGTAAGATATGAACGCAACCAATTTCGCACGTTAGAATGTATACCTAGTTTTTCCAGTTTGTGAATTAAACTTTTATGGTGAACTCTGCCAAATGCTTTGGCAAAATCCGTATATGACATCGACTTAATATCTTTTTTTTTAGATTATTTAAAACAAAGTTACAGAAAATTGTAAGATTTGTAGAAATTGATCTCATGGCTACAAATCCGTGTTGAAATGGGGATATAGTCTCTTTTAATAAAAACGAAAGCTTATCGTAAACAATTTTTCCAAAAAGTTTTGGTATTACGGATAACTTGCAAATCGGGCGATAGTTGGAGATGTCCTGTTTTGGAACTTTTATGAATAGGAGTTATACAAGATGTTTTCCATTCGGAAAGAAATACACCTTTCTCAAGTGACCTTTTAAAAATAAAACATAGTATTTGAGACAGGGAAGGCACACAATTCTTTAAAATAATGGGAGTAATTTCGTCTGGACCACCATTCTTATCTTCATTCTTGCTCGATAAAACTTTCTCAACCTCAGTCATGTTAAAACTTAACTGACCTTTAACCGTATTATTAGATGGTGCCAAAGAGAAAGCATTAATGTTATTTGAAACTAAATAATTAGATTTGAAAAATTTGGCAAAATAATTGCAAATGTATGGTAGGTCAGTGTACGTACATATATCCCAAATACTACATAAACTTTGGAATTCCATTATTTTTTTTTTATTTTTAATAAATTCATCCAAGATTGTTGTCAAACTGTCAACTGCTACACTTAATTTAAACGTTACAAAGCTTAAATCGGATATTTCTGTATCTTTTTTTATGAGCATATAACATTTAAATAGTTCAGAACAAATGTTTGTTTTTTCAGATATGTATTTGACAATATCCTCGGAAGTGGTTCTATTAGAAAAACTTGAAATATGGAGCCATTTAGTTTTTGTATGGAATAAAGAGAGGAGGTGTTCTTGCAGTTTTTTAGTTATTATCATTTTGCACTGGATTTAGGTTATCATTGTTTTCATTATTTTCTTTATCATTGTTAGCTATTCATTGTTTATGGGTTTTGACAATGTTTGTGGCAGATTAAAGATAAGGTCATTCAAAAGGGGTTCATTAATGTTACAGGGAACAATATTATTCACATTTTTTGGATCTCTTAGACAAGATGATGCCTGATTTTTGGCTGTTTTCCGAGGTGGTGTCGATTGATGCGAATTTAAAAATGAAGAGAAATCATTTTTGAGATCTCTTACACTTGAAAAGAAATCATTGAAATTATTTATGAAATCGGAGAAACTTATGTTGGAGCAAGAATCACACTTGCAAAAAACAATGATGTGTTTTAATGCACAGGATTGGTTTTCTATGGTTCAGTCTATACAAGAATGGTTCAGTGTTGTACCAATCCTCGTCAGCTTATCAGCTTTCTCATTCCCACGTACACCGCTGTTACCTGGTACCCAGCAGAGAATCTGCTGTGAGCTAAAAACCCTAAGTTTTTGACGAAAGCTTCGATTTGATTGTTGTGGCAGAAATTAATGTTAATGCTGCTTAGCTATCAATGCATATGGTGATATCAGAATTTTGCAGCGTATGCTAGTGCCAATACTGCGGCTTAAAAGACGCTGCTTAGGTCGGAAAGTTTGAAGGAGTTGATTGAAAAACCTGCTCCTACTCCAGCTTTCGTTTTCGAGCTGTAAGAAAATATGGATATTGACGACTCAGTCATGTGTCATTGTTTACTCAATCGTTCCAGTGAGAAAAGATGGTGCTAAATATGCTTTTGAAGTAAAGACAAGATATCATGTAGTCTGTGCTTACATTGTTCCCTAGGTATTCCTGTAAAATCGTCTAAGATCTTTAATCGCCTGTCAAAAAAAATAGGTTTTCATTCGACCATATTGCTCCGAATTGACTGTAACGCCGGAAAATATACAAACAAATTATCATCAGCACTTTCAGCTGTGATATTTTTGACTAAGCGTGAATTTCTATGACGCACAAGTCTTAATACATTTAAAACGCTTGCATTCCTTTAAAATTTCCTCACAATTTTACCAATTGCTTGCGTAGTCGATCGATAATGACGACCATTACAATTAATTAACTTTAACGTGTTTAAACGATCCATTAACGTAAATAGGATACATTAAACTAATAGTATGATACTTCAAATGAAAGCTGAGTTTGACAGGAGTCAAAAAATTCATACTAAACATTTTTTTACGTTTAAAAAAGACGAATTTTAATAATCTTATAATGGAATGCATTATTTTCTGCAAAATAGTTTTGTTTGCGAATAACCTAATTTATTTTCGCTCAAAAAACAAACAAAATATTTTCTTTAAGAAAATTTTGTAAATTTTGTTTATTTGCGAGTTAGTTTTCTCCTTTTCAAAAACTCACTCAAACCAACAATTCCCACTCAAAATTTTCTATGTTTTCCTACGATTGTTTACAAAATTTCCAATTTCCCCACAATGCATTATTTTTGTTTACAAAGAGAGAATTCCAAAGTTCTATTAAAGGCACCTATTTTCATCCTTAAGAGAAAAAAAATGTATTTTCTCTTAAAGAAAATATCCACTCATATTCTTATTTGCCTTCCCTCGAAAACGTACCAAAACCAAAATTCAACATAGAAGCTATAGAACTGTGTGTTCTGAAGATTTTTTTGAAGAAAATCCACAAAGAATTTTTTTCTAACGATCAGTTAGTTGTCTTCTTTGTAAACTTGCGTGTCGTGTTGTGATGTGATGTCTTTTTCTTCGATAGAAATTTAAAATAAAAAAATTTTATATATCTACATAATTTTTTAAAAAATATGTCTTTATAAATTTAAGTGATTACCTTCTAGTAAAAGAAAATATACATATTTTAGAAAATAAAATAAATGAAAATCCAAAATTGACGGTCGGCAAGCTGCCCATGATTTTTGAAATTTTATTAATTTATTTTTAAACATTGTGTGAAGTTTTATAGTTTTTTTTTAAATAAAATGAATTTTAGTATTTTCTAATAAAAAATAAAACATTCATCATTCCTTAAAGTTAATAAAATTGCGTAATTTTCGAAATTCGACATTGAAATTAATTTAATTTAAATTCAAAAAATAAAAATAAGAAAAGAAAACTGCTGGCTGAATCAAAAACCTGTTGGTTAATATATTTTTGAGACTTTTTAAAAATAATTTTTTACAATTTTAATGATCAAAATCCGAAATAGAAAAAGTTTTGAAAAACATAAAACAGCAATTCTTTTGATTTTCTATTCGAAAACGAAAATAGAATTTTGCAAAGGAGGAAAGAAAAACTGAAGCACAAGAAAAAATAAAACGCAGCGTGCAGCGAACTTTGTTCGTCGGTCGGTTAAACGGATTTGTTTATTTTCTTCTGTTTTTGCAATTAAGTTTGATTTCCTAAAAACAACAAAAGAACTAAATTCTCAAAATAAATTTAAAGGCTCAGGTGTTTCAAATCCTCCATTCGCATCGACGAGTACATTTTGTGTCTTATAGAAAAAAGATGTTCCTCGAAAACGAATGAGGGCAAAGCCCACATTCTATGACCACCACCATCGCTCCCATCGCTCGCTCGCTCGCAATCTCGTCCGATATTTTGTGTGACGTAAAATAAAAATATTTCATACCGTTAGTTTTGTTGTACCTAAGTCTTGTTGGATATAATAAATAAATAAATGTGCATAAATATGTTCGGATTTTGTTTAACTGAGAGCACATTTTCGGCATATCAATAAATTGTGTTCGCGTCCAATTAAATTAGTGTAAAAAAAAGATACAAAAGTATCTAACGCGTTGTGTGTTTCACGGTTTGGTGGAAGGTGGTGGGTATAAAAAGCCCCCGTGTGCTCGATCAACATCATTTACGTGGGTGGAATTTTCGAATAAAGTTTTATTTTCCATATATTTTCGTCAAAATTCAGATACGATTTATGTATATACGTCCTGAAGATACGGTTAATATTTTCTGTCGAATTTAATTTTCACGTGATGTGCTGTGACGACGTCATTTTGAGTCGCAAACGAAAAAAAATCAAAGTTAGATGAAATTCAGAGGCACAGCCGAAAACGAAACGAAAAACTCCGTCAAAAAATGACTGACAAAAGTCAGTCATCATCGCAATCACGACAACAACAACAGCAACAGCAGCAACAACAAAATGAGAATGGTGGCTCAGGGCGTCCTGGGATACCTGAACTTACAGCTGAATGGGTAGTCCGAGCCCAGTTGACATTTGGTCGACCCGGAGAAACAGTTACCAGAGATTTCTCAACGAACAACAACAGTAGCACCATCAACCCAGTTAGGGTCGTCTACAGATGGAGCTCGGGCGAGGCAGGACCTGGGGAAGAGGAGAAGCCTTCGCCTTCGAGTCGAGAGACTCCAGTCGGTTCGGGACAATCTACACCTTCAAAGGTTGTTGTATATTTTTTGTTTGTATGGTTTTTGGCCAACGATTTCGACTGACAAAAACTTCATCTTTCAGACAAAAGGTAAGCATGCTGAGAGTTTTAATTCAGCAACTTCGGGAGAATTTGGTGCTGGTGATTCGGCCTTCAGTGGATCCAATACGCCAAAGAACAAACAACAGCAACAGAATCAACCATTATACGGAACAAGGTGTCGAAGTACTTGTAATATTATTGTATCAGCTGTGGCTGATTTTCTGCCGAACAATGCTAGTAATGATATTCCAGAAGAACCAGATCCGTTTGTGTTTAATACGACAGCTAGTTATACTGTTATACCGGAAAAGGTATTTATTTTGTGATATTCATGATATTCATTTGTTTCTGAAACGGAACGGCAAGCGAAAGACCCTATTAATTCGTTATGAAATTTGTTCGGTATTCCTGTCTATTTTTATTCTCGATGATTGGGCTTAATGAGTCACTAAAAGTTGTAGCCGTAAAATTAAGTTTACGTCAAATTTTTGTCTACACTTTGACAGGTGACAAATTGCTAGTTCATATTTTGGACATCTTTTAAAAAGTTCAGAAGTCTTGAATTTGGCGATGAAGTAGAAATATAATAAACTTGAGTTGTCATTTTGTTTGAGAAATTTTAGAAACTTGAATTTTGACAGCTAATTAAAATAGCTGTCCCATACGTCAAGGTTGACATTGACAGTTGAGTTAAATTTCGCATTTAAATGCCTTTGTGATGACGGCAAGTCGCGGCTGGGTGGCTAGCTGTCAGAATGAACTCTCTAGACAAGGGAATATTAATCGAAAATGTTTTTTGATAAAAAAAGCGAGCTACTCTTATTTTTTAATTTTTCTTTCAAAAATGTGTCTAATGTTTTTGTAATTTTGTAAAATTTTCCATGAAATCTTTTAAGCTTCTCAAAAACTATTGTTTTTTTTTTTTGGGAATTTAATGTTTTTTTTAACCTTTTGAAATTTCGTTATAAGAATGTACAAATTGTCATTTAAGTTACAAGACTTGTGAGACAGATATTTAGAAGAAGTGGTAAAAGCATTGAGATTTCTCCTTATTCTGAAATGATGCTGAGTGAATATTTTAAAAGCTACATTAATCTTGTTCACAAAAGTTTAACTCCTGTGTCTTATTTTAAGATTTTAGGCATTACGTGAACACATTGCACTTAAAGTTAAATAGTTTCCTTATATTCTCAAGGTAAAAGGTGTAACGTTTTTTACGTGAAGTGAAGTGCTTCTCAATATATGCGAACATTTATTTAACTGTTTAATTTATGTCTTTTAGATTCACTAGCTCATAGAAGGAACATAACATTTTTTTTACAAGCTAGTTAAAGTATTTCACTGTGAATTCGTCATTACATTCTGTTCTAAAGCTAAACAATTTTATAAAATAAATATCCTGTAAGTTTAGGTAGATAATAAAATTACACTAGTAAAAAAAATATCGCCTTTACATTTTTCTTTCACATCAGGTTTTTGAAATATGCGGTGTTTTTAAGGCTAAGTTAAAACACAACATATTCCTTTACACTTAAATTAAGTGCTATGATTTTGCAAAGTACAAATCCTTAGCTTCTAGAGACAGGATGAATTATTTCAGTATCTTACTTATATTTTCGTAATTTCTCATTAGATATAAGATGACTTCTAGGTCTTCATTTGTTTCTATCTGAAACTTTGATAAACCTTGAACGTAATAACTTAATGTATTTGAATAATTCGTTTAAGAGTTAATTTTTAAGGCTGATTCCAAATCTTAGCTATGTGTACTCAAACTCAAAAACACCCTTTTTTTAAATTTTTTTTATTGAATACAGAGTTATCCATTTTGCGGTTTCAAAAGTAAACGTAAATATTTCGTGATATTATATTTATGATATTTATTTTTAACTTCCCATAGGAAGTTATTGTAATGAGTCCGATTTGTCGAATTGAAAGTTTTGACATTTCTCGATGTTTCAAGGTCCCTAGAGTCGAAATAAAAGATTTTTAGAGAGATGTCTGTGCGTGCTTGTGTACGTACGTTCTTACGTCCGTACGTCTGTACGTTCGCGATGTTTTTTTCGTCGTCCATAGCTCAAGAACCAGAAGAGATATCGACTTCAAATAAATTTTGTTATACAGATAATAAGGCAGAAAGATGCAGAAAGGGCTATCAAGAAAATTGCGTGGGTGGTTTTTTTACTTTAGCAGTTTAAAAAAAAAGGTGAAAAAAAAAGACTTGAATTAAATTTTATATTATATATTGTAACGTGATACAAAACAAGTATATTTTTGGAAAAAATCCAATTTACGGTTTTTTTATAAATCAAAAAAAACTGAAAAAAAAATTTGTCACCTCGAAAATTTTACGAGTAAAATATGATTTCATCTCCAAAACAATTTTGTGCACCAAAGAATAATGTTTTTGACATCTGATAAAATTTTGAGAAAAATCTAATCGACAGTTTTCTTACTAAAAATAAAAACCTAAAAAAAAAATTATAAAAGTTGGTAAAAATTGATTTTCGACTCAAATATCTTTTCAAAACTTTAAGATATTCGCTTTAAACTACTTTTATCTTTCAAAAAATATTGTTGTCAACATTCAGTAAAATTTTGAAAAAAATCTTATTGACAGTTTTTTTACAAAAACTTAAAAACCAAAAAAAAAATTAACAAAAGTTGGTAAAAATTGATTTTCGACTCAAATATCTTTTCAAAAATTTGAGATAATTGCTTCTAACTCATTTTAACTTGTAAGAAATATTGTTTCCAACATTAGGAAAAACTTTGAGAAAAATCGAATTGACAGTATTTTTACAAAAAAATAAAAACCTAAAAAAAATTTAACAAAAGTTGGTAAAAATTGATTTTCAACTCAAATATCTTTTCAAAAATTACAAATATTGGCTTCAAACTTATTTTATTTCACAGAAAATATTGTTTTCGACATTCAGTAATTTTTTTTATAAAAATCTAACAGTCCGTTTTTTCATAAAAAAAATAAAATCTACAAAAAAAGTACGCAAATTTGGTAAAAATTGATACATATAGACAAACTTTTAAGCAAGACAAATGGACAGACGGGATGGGAAGTTATCAGTGTGAGTCGCAGCCCAGCCTCTTTTTGTGGATGTAATGGCCTCTCTTCAATTATTTGACGATTCTCAAAACCCCAAATATGACAATTTTGTTTATTAACATACCCACCGAGTGAAAAATGTGCTTCGTTGCTGAAAACAATTTTGTTCGTAAAATCGCTGTCCACCGCACCGCCTGTTTTTCAAGCACCCATTGGACGTATCTACGACGTTGTGAATAATCAGCTGGCTTCAGTTGTTGTGTGAACTGGACTTTATATGGATGAAGGTGTAAAGGCAAATTCAAAATACGCCATAATCTGCCGCAAGACAGTCCTAATTCCTAACAACCACGAGGAATCGACACATTCGGGTCTTCGGCAACACTTTCACTTAGAGCAGCGACATTTTCAGTGGTACGAGCGAATTGATAATGCACAGGCCTTACAATATCTGTAACCAATCAAGTCCCTTAAAATTTTTTCACAGTTTTGCCATTTGCTTGCGTAGTTGGACGATTCTGTAAACCATAATCTCCTCTTAAAGCACGATATGTGGCTGTGGCAGAATCACCATTTTTGTAGTAGGTTTTAACAATTATAGTTAAGCGATCCATTTCAGACCTTACGCTGAAAAAACAAAATTGGTTTAATAACTTATGTCCGATTTTATAAACAAACATTAAAAGCACTTTTATCTGAAAGCTTTTTAAATTTTATCAGGCCTTTAAATTTTTCAGTTTCACCAAGCTTGCAATGGGAAATTTCAGGGATATTTTTGTTAAAACCCTGTAAAAATAAAACCCCTTTTTTCTTTCTATTAAGCGAATTGTGTGAGAAAAAATGAGAAAGCATTATATGTTGAAATAAATGAAAAGAATCGCAAAATAAAACACATCAAAAATCGTGTGTCGTTCAAAAATAAAATATGAAAATCTTCTTCAGAGGAAATGACCAATCTAATATTCTAATTAAAAATTAAAATCATAAAAATGATATTATAAATGCAATGTTGAATTTGTTTACCTATTCATTATGTATATCCAAGTATTGAGAACACAAATTTTACAAAACAAAACATCAGCTGTCAATCTGTCATATTAATTTTTAAATGACACTTTTAAAATTTAATAAGCCAAAAATGGGCATTTAGTTTTAAAAGGTGTTTAAAAGCTTTTTTAACTTTAAAAACGCTTGGTAAAACCAAAATATCCCATTTTACAGTTTAAAATCCTGTTAAATGTATAAAAGCTATTTATGAAATTGGGCATTAGTTTGACAGATGGCGAATTCCAGCCCTATACTTTTAAAACCTCAAAATAGATATCCTGTTATATTCCAAAAACTAGATGTTATGATCTTAAGACTATGAACTCGTAATTAGATCAAAAATGGTTCTTTTTCCGTTTTGCGTTTATCTGTTAAAAACTGTTGTAGCATAATTGATTCAGCGTTATTTTAAATTTTATATGTGCCAGTTGAAGCCTTGGGCCTCTTTCACATGAGATGGTAATGATTTTCCAAATCAACAGCCCCTTTTTCAAATAATCCTCACTATCCGTAAGGCTCGTTTCACACTACACGGTTTTGACCGTACGGAAAAACAAACCGGACGGTGACATTTTGTTAGAGGCGCAAAGAAGAGCATATACGGTTTCATATTATACGGTCAAAACCGTATAATGTGTGATTAGCCATTGATCCGGTTTATGCCGTCCGGTTTTTTGCCGTACGGTCAAAACCGTGTAGTGTGAAACGAGCCTACGGCCTCTTTCACACGAGACGGTTTCGTCCGTGCTGTTAAAATCCGTACGGTTTTTATCCGTGAGCCATTGATAGTAAACTAATAAAATTAACTAAAGCTTTCACACTGGACGGAGACGGGTTTTTTTCGTACAGATGATTTAAAACAGCCGTCTCAACGACTGAAATATACGGCGGCCGTGCCCTCGCCATCTAATCACTGGCGTACGTGACTACGCGAACGCATTCACAACAGACGGTTTTTATTCGTCTGCCGTCCGTTTTTGTGGTCACTTGTACTAAAGAAAAATATCTAAAATATAACCAAACGTAGACGATTCACGGGAAAAATACGTTATGTGTGAAAACAAAGTCCGTACGGAAAAAAATCTTACAGATTTTAACCGTACGGACAAAACCGTCTCGTGTGAAAGAGGCCTTAGGCTCGTTTCACACTACACGGTTTTGACCGTACGGCAAAAAACCGGACGGCATAAACCGGATCAATGGCTAATCACACATTATACGGTTTTGACCGTATAATATGAAACCGTATATGCTCTTCTTCGCGCCTCTAACAAAATGTCGCCGTCCGGTTTTTTTTTCCGTACGGTCAAAACCGTGTAGTGTGAAACGAGCCTTACGGCTAGTGAGGATTATTTGAAAAAGGGACTATTGATTTGGAAAATCATAACCTATTTCAAAAGAAACTACTTCAAGAATGACCAATTGGTATAATTATTGTAATAAGTGGAAATATAGTTTTCCGTCAGCTTTTTTGGAAAACTATTGTATTTCCACTTATTACAATACTTCAAAAATGTGCATGCCCTCAAAAAGTTCAATATTACGTTTTTTGTTCGCATCTCAAAAACCTGACGTGATAGATTCATTTTTAAGCAATCAAAAACCTCAGAAAAAGTTTTTGAACGCAACCTTCATTATCTTGTTAACCAGTGTAATCATAGCATAATTTGCGAAAAGTAGCTGCGTTTAAATTACTTTTTTCTGTTTTAATAATTTCAACGCATTAATTGCAAAAATTCATGTAACATTATAACACTTCAAATGACAGCTGAGTTTGACAGGTGTCAAATTCAATAAACTTCTTTGTTATACTGAACCTTTCAATAGAGTTTGAAATCGTCGAATCGAACATTACAGACATTTTTCTAAATGGAAAGAAAATGTTTAACTAAACAACTGCGCCTAATAAATTATTTTTTAAATATTTTTAATTCTGATTATTTTACAATACAGGATGCAAATGTCTATTTTGTATTACAGTTTCTTGGGCAATTACGTATACATACTTGTATGTGGCCATAACCTACATATTTTCTTTTATGCGTTCTTTTGTGCCACAATTTTTTAATTCAAAAATTTACAAAGAACAGCAAATTTGATTTCCTTCATAAATTATGAAATCTTTGAAGCATCCGTTCTTTTTTGTCACAAAACTATTTTTCTTATAAACATCTTTAGATTCATATTCATAAAAATTATAGTTTAAGATTAAACAATTAAGTTTTTATTCTTGTTTATCTTTTTTATAAAAACGACACTTTGGCTAATATTATTTTTTGTTTGATATAAGAGACAAATATTTTGTTGTTTTTATTGGCGTATTGCCATTAAATTAATAATAAATTTAAAGTTTATTTTTTTTTGTTAAAGGTTTAGGTTTATAGTTTCATATTCATTCATATTAAATCAAAATGATAAATTTTAGAGAATGAATTTATGATGTCATATTTATGTATTTTTTTCAAAATATTAATATTTTCTACAAGTTTTATGAATATGGTGATCTAAAAATCAAATAAGAGGCATATTTTTTGACAATTTCAGTTATTTATTGTTTTACACTTTGCATAATTATTATGTGTTGTTCGTATAATCCTACTTATCATGTCTCCATTTATTTCATCAGATACATTAATCCTATTTAGCTGTTGCTGATTTTAAATCAGGTGAGAAATGATAAGTTCTGGACTTGATTTTGTTTAAATTTAATGAAACGGACAAATAATTTGTTTTCCAAATAAAAAATTTGCAAGAATTTTCTGATTTTGAAAAGTAAATTCAGTAGTTTTTAATTTGTTTTTGGTAACCATCCAATGTTGAAAATGCTAAATATGTACCGAAATTCTTTTTTGTTTAAAAAATAAAAATAATTTAGTATTCCAAAATTTTTATTTGTAGTGTTAAACAATTAAAAAAAAAAACTTTGCGTAAAGATAAACATTTCAAAATACAGACGAAAAAACATTTTAGTAAATTCATTCAAAACTTTCACATTTTATGTTTTTGTAAAGCAAAGTTATTGCTTTTAAAAAACACTACATTTAAAATAACAGGAAGCACTTTAAATTTAAAAAGAAAAAAATATAGACATCTATTTGTAAAATTTGACATGAAAAACCATTAAAATTACTTCCGTCGGCCTGTGCTAAAAATAGGTATATTTATTTTCATTCATTAGCATCAAGTGTCAAGTTCAAATAGCCCTAGGTTTTCATAGGTGACGACTGAATTTTAGTAGGGGGATTTTCAATCAGTTGGTGGTTCCACATCCTATTGTTTGGAAACTACGTAAATAGATAATTATTTGAACTTTATTATGTTTATTTAAAAGAGTTACAAAACTTGTTAATTAATTCGATAACATTCAAAGCAAATAAAGGCAAATGCAATCCATATTAAATCTCACATTGGGCGCCATTTTATTTCTCGTTTTGTTTGTTCATCCATCAAAGAATTCATTTTGATTTTGAGAAGAAACTTAATTAAATTTATGTATTTTTTTGAGAAATTAAGCCGACTGTTAAATTAAGTTCATGATGATTTTCTCTGTCAACTAGTTCTTCTATGTTCAAGAAATCAATGTTGTTAAAATTAATCGACTACAAAAAACACGTTCTTAAAGTATTGGTCGGTAAAAATTTAGCAGTTGCTCTTTCTAAAAACAAGTATTCCTCAGCTTTACTAAATTTCATAGAAGTAAACATTTTAATTAACGCCAACTTTTCATTTTTTTTTTGGCAAATTATTCTATTTCTGTACAAGTTTCCAAATTTAAAAAACAATTAAACGTAATTTGCTGCTAAAAGATTAATCTGTCTTACAAAACATATGACTGCCACTTTCTTTTCTACCGAGCTACTAAGCAATTAGAAAACATCTGTTTCCGATAAATTTTAAAATGTTGGTGCGTATTTCCGCCTCAAAAAAAAAAAAAAAAAAAACTACATAAAATACCACAACCTGACCAAACTGGACCATATTTACACAATATTTCCCCTTCCGGTTTTGTTTTTGAGGAAAATGAAGTTTCGAAAATTTGTAAAATCACTCAAATATTTCAAATTCTTAATTTTTTCCACTTGCCGTTGCGTCTTCATCGTCGTCGTCGTTGAGTGTTTTGTTTTGGAAACACTTTTATTTTCATTTCATCTTGACCTAATAGTTTCGAAAAACAACAACAACAAAAAAATTACATCTTCCATTAGCTCTCCACCCCTGATGATGGTTCTGCTGTGGCATCGAAAAATTTTACATCTGGTAAAATTCTTGCTCTACGTGATGCCTTCTCGCAAACAAGCGACACTGAAACGACGAAATTTCTCAACACACCCAATCCTATCAGAGAATTTCGCTACTCCAGCCGCAGTCCGCCCACCGATAGGCGATCAACACTCGACGATTTTAGGCGTCAGCAGAGACGATTCTATGATCATAATCGTCGTGCCACAGACACACTGTTGCCATTGCCTACCTCACCCATAGCCGGAGTCGACGAGGGAAACTCATTTACGGTTTGTCACTCTTTTTTTTAAGCGTTCTATTCTCTTATTCTTCTTGTGTTTCGAATTCTAAATTTAAATTGAAATTGAAATCTTATTCTGTTTTTATGTTTAGCCCTCGTACACACCATCGCCTACGCAAACGTGTAAATCAGCTTCCCTGCCAAGAATTCCTCCACTTCCAGGTCAGCAGAGGCAACTTTTACAGCAACAAGCTGCCAGTGGGCCAAAGTCAGAACCGAAAAAACCCAGAACTGTTCACATCGATGTCTATTGCACAGGTTCGGATGAGGATGACGACGAAAATGAAGAGGATGATGATGATGCAGATGAATTGGACATCGATGACTCGTCTAGTTCATCTGATAGTTCTAATCACTTGTCCAATTCCACCCCGCAGACTGTGTTGGACAACGAACAAATGTTGCTGCGTCATCAGCGAGTAGGAGCTCATACACTTCCGAGGAGAGTTAACCTGCATCGTGAGAAATTCGCTGGCCGTTCGCCAAATCCCCCGACAACGGTGTCAAGCACTTCGCGATCTGATTTGAATGTCGGTCATGCCATAACCAAGTCAAGAACAGCCGAGGAGGTTTCCGAGTCGAAACAGTTGCTCTTTCGCAAGCACATTGGCGATCAGAGAGCTGCAAAGCTTCAGAATCTACGACAGAAGTATATCCGGAAGGATCCCAGCGATGATTGCATCAGCTCCAACTATCCGAATTCGTCGAGATCGACCATGAGAGATGCGACTTGTAGTAGCATATCGAGTGCCATGGCCTCTCAGGATCAGGAATCGTCCTGGAAGGACACAGAAGACATTGAGGTGAGCGTAAGTCTGGCCAAGTCGGATAGTTTTGACTACGACAACTCTGTGGATCGTTTGCGAATCAGACACATGGAGTCTCTTTGGTCTCGACCTGAGATTGAATCCAACTTCGCCACCACCAGGAGTCACACTCAGCCGGTGTTTCTTCATCCGATTTCGGAGGGCAACTCACAAAGAGCCTCTCCTTATACTCCAAATGTGCCGATGGAACGCAATGACACTCTTCCATCGGAATCTGAGAACTATTCAGAGTCTGATAACGTCTTCTATCCATACCATCATCGGTTCAGTGCTCCAGCTCAGCAGCAATTGTATGAGCCCCCACCGCCTCCAGCCTCGCCAAGTCATCCACCGAAGATTGTCTACTCCTATCCGGCAACTCCAACCCGAGATCCGCCGGCATTCATGCAGTTTTTCGGTCCACGACCACAAAGTCCTCAATCCACAGGGTATCAGCCAAGTTTCCGCCCAGGCTTGCAAAGGTGGAAGAGCGAAGCTCGTGACGATCTTGACTCATCATCACTTAGACCTGCACAGACTTTCCAGCGAGCTGGCAGTGAAACTCCATCCTCCCCCACTAAGGCTCTTTCCCCAGAAGTATCCCTCTCTCCACCTGTTCGTCAAGTTCCTTCAAAAAATCCCTCCCCAGTTCCATCCCTTAAACCAGATTCTTCATCAAACCGTGAAAGCAGTGTGGCTTCGAGTAGTGTTGCTGCCATCATTAAAGGCTACACAGCTGAGCATTTGCAGAAAGCTCAAAAATTCGGTAAAGTCATGGGGACAGTTCGTAAGCCAGGACATCATGTTGGGCCGACGAAAAATCCGAATTGCTTATGTGAGCATTGCCAACGCTGGATGGCCGAACGATTCCAAATAAGAAGTAGAGCCTTTTCGGTCGGCGATAAACCTATCGTATTGAAAAGACCAAATTTTAACAGAAATTAAGAGTAAAAAAAAACAAGACAAGAGAAAAAAACAAGAGAGAAACACAACACTGCCAGATCAAAAACAAAAATAAAAATAATTTGTAATTAGATTGTAGGAATTTATTTATTCGAAACAAGAGCTTTTGTTAAAACTTTTTTATTTCGCATTTAAAATTAAATGTTTTATTAAATATATAAGAAAAAAATTGTAACAAACAAAATAAACGCTTTTCCTCGAGTGTGAAATATTTTTAAAATAACTCTGAAAATTTTATTTATATTTATTGTTAAAAATTATTTTAGTAATTTAGGAAAAAAATAATAATTTATCATTTTATAGTTAATTTGTTAAAATTATTATAATATTAATTCCTAACGCGCATGTTCCTGTAACTTTGTATAAATGAACTCAATAAATAAACTAATAAACTGTTAAGTTGAAGGCTTAATTTAAAAAAAATACCAAAGTTACCAACATCGAGTTTGACAAATATGGTATTCTAAAAAATTGTTTCTGAAGAGAAAAAAAGTAAGTATCGATGTTAAAAAAGCCTAAAAACAATACAAAAAGGTAGATTTTTATTTTAACAATGGCAACGCTGTAAATAAGGCAGCTGTCACACACATGATTCAAACGTCAAATGATATATATTTCAATGAACCTCACATAAACTACTGTCAATACGTTTGTGATTCTAAAGGAAAGGATCATTTAGAAAAAAATTGTAAAAGATTGGTTTTGAAGGGGTGAGGGGTAATGATTTTCTTTTCCTTGGTCCGTGTACTAACAGGTTTTGCGGCTAGGTCCTAAACAGTGGTGGACCGATTTGATAGGTACCATCAAAAGTAGTTATCTTCGTTTATTTTGACATTTTTAAAATGTTCTCAAAAACGACTTTATTGATCTTGATTGTGTAAGAGTACCTGTTTTAAATTTACTTTGATTCAATAATACTTTTTATTTTTTTATATTTATAAGCTCAGTTTGTTATTATATAATTTTAATTTTAAGATTCATTCGAAAACTGAGAGATCAAATAAAAACAACTAATATTTCTTATATTGATCTTTTATTCTGAAAAGGCCATAACAATTGGTACTTCAAATCTAAAGAGTTACATAGCTAGAGAAGCTTTCTTCTAAATCGCAGGTTCATTGAGGCTTTTGCACCATACTAATTAAGTCGTAATCCGAATGCCTTGATTTTTCTCACTACTACATTTTTATTTTCATTATTTACATGAAGTATTTTAAAATTTGTTTTTGAAACAAAAATTTTAGAATATGACATCAACACATCTGGTATTTTTTTTTGTGTGTCCATTGGGAGGTGTTGAAGCAAAAATTCGTCATCCTAATCATCAATCACGAATTTGAGGCAATTCTTTTTAGAAAACAATAATAATACATACAACTTTTAAAATAGATATTGAAAACGAAAAATTTGAATTGATTCCCTAAGATTTAATTTTTTCCTCAATGAATTTTGAAATATTGATTCTGGGTGAATCAGAGGAGAAAACCGTTGAATAATTTTGTATTGACAAAATATTTTCAGAGCAGAACAATTTTGTCAAATTTTTAGCTCTTCAGTTCAGACATGATTTCCAAAACCGTGAGTAAAATACATCAAGTAAAATTTTGTAAAATTATCCAAGAACACCTTAAAAATGATCTCATTTCTATTATTCTTTTTTCAACTAAATCAAATTTTTTGACTTATACAATTTATCTTATTCCTCCCCTAGGCTCAAGTTCGATTATCCGAATCATCGCGAAAACTGGACCTGCTGCGGCTCTCGTTGGACCTTCGCCGACAAGAACTACCACCCGATTCACCGACAGCTCAACAGCTCAAAACCGAGCTACAAAGTGTTCAAGCATCGTCGCCAGTTCCGGTAACCTACACATCGCTGCAACCCTTCCAAGGTGGATTGGGTGGTAAGCCTTATCATCAAGTGACATCGTTGGGTCGTTGTGCCTCGGTGACAGGCAAGCTTGAAGTGCGTCTTATGGGCTGTCAAGATCTGTTGGAAGATGTCCCCGGGCGATCTCGCCGCGACAAAGATAACAATTCAAGTCCGGGCGATTTGCGAAGCTTCGTCAAAGGTGTCACCAGTCGTAGTTCTTCGAAAAGTTACAGTGTCAAAGATGAGACTTCTTTTGAAATTATGGCAGTTATAAAGCTTGACAACACCACAGTTGCTCAAACCTCATGGAAGCCTTGCTCTCAACAGGCCTGGGATCAGCGATTCTCAATCGATCTAGATCGTTCGCGAGAACTCGAGATCGGTGTGTTCTGGCGTGACTGGCGTTCGTTGTGTGCTGTGAAATTCCTTCGTCTCGAGGAATTCATCGATGATGTGCGACACGGCATGGCACTGCAACTGGAACCGCAAGGTTTGCTCTTTGCCGAAATAAAATTCTTGAACCCCATGATTTCCCAGAAGCCAAAACTACAACGTCAACGAATGATCTTCAATAAGCAGCAAGTTAAAAACATCCCGCGTGCCAAACAAATGAACATTAACATTGCCACCTGGGGCCGTTTGCTCAAGCGAAACCAGCCCAGCAATCAGAACGATCTGCCAATCTCTCGAACCCCATCGTCGGGTACTATCGATGGCGAGCCCTACACACCCGGTCAGCAAGCTTTGAACTTGGAATATGATCCGACAGTTGCCGAAACAGAACATGTCGCCACTCCCGGTGAGAATCCAGATCTCAGTGTGGCCGGTCTAAGTGGTGCCCGGCCCCTATCGATGCAGGGCATTGCTGCTCTGCCACCAGAAGTTTCGCCCATAACAGCGAACCTAAACAAACAGAACAACAACCAAGGAGGCATAGTGTCACCGACAGGCCTTCATTTGCAAATTAATCAGAAGTCAGCAGCAGGTAGTAAAAAATCGAGCAGCTCCAATCAGATGCCAAGTCCACCACCACAGGTACCACTAGGATCGCCTCCAACTCTACAGAAGATGGACCAAGAGGTAAGTGAAGTAGTGATGCATGTCAAAGTGAATTTAGTCTATTTTGTTGTACAGCTGTAATTTTTTGTGAGTACTTATATAAGTATTAAAAAGTAGTAGAAAGTAGTAATTTACTTGAACTTTTTTTTTTGTTTTAATTTGAAAAAGGTGTAGGGCTCTTAAATATTGTAAATCTATAGACCCAAGCTATAAGCCTTATTTTTAGGTGATGGCTTGAGAGATAAAGACTTATTTTTGTTTAATTTATAATTTTTTTTTAAAATAGAGACTTTTAAATACAGTCAGTACACAGCGTGTTCACACAAAACACTAACACTTAGAGAATGAATAAATTTTACTATACTATACACACATTTAAACATTTAAACAAATAAAACGTCATTTTGCATTAAAGTAATTATGTCTAAGTCTCAGAAGTCGCTGTTGTGTCTTTTCAATATAATCTTGATTTTCAAGCTTTAAAATGTAAGAAAATTGTTGAGTAGAAATATTAATCATATTAGAATATTCGTTAAATGTCATTGGTGTTGTCTTGTTCGTCCTGTCAAACTGTTAAATTTAAGAAGAAATAATATTGATTCATTACATTTATTCTCGAAAACTTTTTGCGATAACATTTTCTGTTGAAAACGCTTTGCATAAAATCTATCAATTTTCTGAAAATCTTCTTCTGTACCGACACCCTTATATTTCTTTAGACTTTAGACTATAAATAGATTTCTCGGTAATTTGACCGATGTTGTTTTTTTGGTCTATGATAAAATAAGTTTTGAATCTTCAAAGGATTTTGCAAAACAGGTTTTTGTTTCAGAAGCGTAAACTTTCAAAACGCACTCACAATATAAGACAGAAGTTGTATCCACAACTCGAATTTGAATGACCTGCAAGCTGCATTTTCGAACATTTTCAACAGAATTTCGTTCTTCCTTACATCGAAAATTCTTGAAAGATTTTGATGACTTAAATGCAGTAAGGCGATTGCGGGCCTCAACGATCTTAAGTTATTCATAAAAAAACTGTTTTTTTTTTCAATTTAGTGTTTCAAGTTTTTTTTTTAAGTTTTTGTATGATTTAAGAATTTTCTACAGTTTTTAAAACACAGACCTTTTTTTAATTTATAAGTTGTTGCAAAAACTCGATATTAGATCAAGAGAAAAACGAAAAAACTAGTTTCAAAACGCTTTTTTGTTTTAAGTTTTTATCAAGCTGATCATAATATCGCTGCAAGAAATTCTAAAATCGGTCAAGATATAAAAATAGCTATACCGTGAAAAAACGTTTTTTTTCAGAAAAACTTCATTTCTTTGAGGTCTAAAATATTTCAAGGCCACACAACATGATCTTAACACTCATAGCTACAGGGTCATTTCAAAATTAATTCATTTTAATTTTTGTGTGACACACTTTCTGATTTCACAAAATAAATAAATTGGTGTGCCTCAGGGTTTCGTTTTTTCTACAATTCTATTTCTTTTTTCTAAAAATTCACTTGTTTCGGATAATTGTTAAGAAAAAACCTAATAAAAACACCGAACTGAATTAATTCATTCATTCATATTCAAAGTTCGTCTCTGGTTTTCGATATTTTCAAAAATTTTCCCCAAAAAGAAACCAATTCTTGAAATCTAATGAAAACCCTGAGACGAATTATAAAACAAGAATGTCACTACAATTTGTTGAATTATATCGGCTTTGAATCGTTTTCATATTGTTGACATCACTTTCATCCTTAACGGTTGCCCCAAAAACTCAAAAGAGGTTAGCTTCGAAGCGTCTGATACACCATTTGGGAATGTCGTACGCAAAAGATTGATTATGGCATGTGCTATGCCACAAATTGCGTCATCCCAAATGAACCAGAAGTCGTTCAAATCCGTATCTTCTAATTCAGGAGAAGAAAAAGTTGGCTAATATTCGTCTGTAACTCCGGTCGTTGTCCGAAACAGCATTTCCAGTCTTATTTTCGATGAAAAATAGTTCAATGAAAATAATTGTCGAATTCAAGCTCCTCTAAACCCCAAATGCCTTCAATTGCTGAGTCCATTAGACTTTGGAAGCAAATAATTGGAGTGGAGCAGTGCTTTATTTGTGCCAACATTTCTTTTCAAAAAAATCATAAGAATTAAGTTGTCAATATTTACCAACTTTGTTCAAGCGTTAAGCCAGTCAATGAGTTCCGTTAGAGTATAATATTGACTTTCTGTCAAGATTTCGAGCGGAAAACAGCTGTCAGTGTCAAAATAACCTGTGGCCCAACGTAGAATAGTTCTACACTGGAAGCATAAAAAATTGACTTTGCGAAAATCCACTACAACTAAAAACATCTAATTATCTGTAAATTAAATTTATTTTTATACCGACCCCCACTTCTTTTTATACAGTAAACAAATTTTAAAATTTACTACTTGGACTTAATACCAATTAATTAATAATGTTGAAATATTATTGAATGCGTAAAAATTCATTTTTTTAAATATGTTTTTAAATTACATAAAGATTTTTGAATACTGAAATTCAGGAGAAAAATCGTTTACAAAAAATAGATACCTTGTCACTTTATTCATCCCCACGGAAAAAAAATGATGTAAGGAAGGTTTAATCTAATCTTAATCTGTACTTTATTTCAAGTCAACACAAACGTTTTTTAAAGATTTTCCTTTAAACTAGAAATTGTGAGATTTGAAAAAAACACATTCATTTTGTTCATTAGAACAATATTAGCTTTTAAAAAATGTAGCTTTGAAAAATGTCAATATCATGTTTTTTGACAAATATTAAACAATTATATTTTAACCTTTGGATGTAGACAAACAATCCATGTTAATTTCTGAAATCCACCACAGCGATGACTACGCCATCTTTACTTTTGCAATTCTGACTCTCATTTTTTATAAATCATTCCATATAGATTTAATCATAAATTTAAAATATTTATGTAAAAATAAAAACAAACAATAAGAACACAAAATCAGGTATTTTTTTTCTAAATACAAAAGTAATTTTATTAAAAGTAAACAATTAGAAACAAATTGGACATAAAAATAAACTTCATGAATATTTGCATGCCTCTTTATAATTTGTACAAAATCCTACATTTTTGTTTTGTTGTAAAAAAAAAAAAACAAACCGAAACGTTTTGTGTCTTTCTTGTATGTTTGTCATAATCGACAACAGTTACAGAGTGCTTTACGAGAATTTGAATTTCTCAACCAAATGGATTCACAGCCCTCAACATTACAGCGACCGCCAACGCGTCAACAATTACAACAACAACAGCAGCAACAACAACAATATCTCGGTTCAGCTGCCCAACAGCTGATGCAATATCACCAATCACCAACGCAACAATATTACACCGAAGCCGAACAGTTTATACCCCAAACAGTCCTCCCGCCCCCACAACACCATCAGCAGGTCCCATATGACAACAGCACCACCAACTCCTCCATCAGCACTGCCATCCCGCAAGTCACCAATGCCGTCCATCAAGTCATGCCGATGAACCGTAATAGTAGTATTAGAAATAGTTTTAACAACAACAGCAACACCAACATCAACATCAATACCAATAACAGTGGCAGCACTGTTGGCGGAGTTGTTGGTGCAAATGTCGGACCCTATCACCGACCGGTGCTAATGATGCCACCTGTGATCCTGATGGGCGGCAGTGGTGGTGGAAGCGGGGATGGCAGTCCGATTATCGAGATGCCACCATCGCCGGTGCCGAATTCTATGCCAATTGTTGAGTATCCGGATGATGATGATGACTGTAGTAGCCGGGTCATCAACGACAGTGATAGATGTTGTGTTGAGGTTAGGTTTGGTTTATTATTTTTGTTTTGTTTTTGTTTTTTTATTTAAATGTCTTTTTTCACCATTTTTTTTGTTGCTTTTTATAATTTTTTTTTTTTGAAATTTTGTTTTGTGTTGTCGAGTGTTTATGGCCATTTTTTATATGTAAATACATTTTTACACATTGTACATTTTATATAAATTTTTGTGTAGACATTTTATTATATATATTTTTCTTCTGCACACACAAAATCACTTATTTTTGCACGGATAGTATTTTTTTTGAATTTAAGAAACATAGAAATACTCAGTACTGACACAAAGATACACATTTAAGGTGGGGTTTTGAATAACTAAATACTCATTTGTTTTTAAAAAAAACACACACGGCAGCACTGAAAAGAAAACTTATAAACTAATAATTTTTGTCGAGGTCCAATAGAGTAAGTTTTGAAATTTTCATCGAAAATGAAAACAGAACCAAAATAATTTTTTCGAATTGTTTCCCCAAGTAACAAATTAAAGAATTAACAATTCCAAAGCAAAATAGAAAAAAAGCGTGTTTCTAAGTTTATTGCCATGGCCTTTTTTCAATCTAAAAGGTTTCATTTTAAGTGTGGCGTTATTTAGACAGATGTCACTTTTGAAGTTGTCATTTTTTTACATTTGACAATTTAAAACGACGCCATTACTAAAAATGATCTCAGACACACTATGTAGCATCAAAAGTCTTTTAAATTTCGTAAGAAACTCCAATTGATTTTATTGAGATCAGAAGTAAGGAATCAAGATTCATGCGGTATCACAACGGGCCAACAACTGGTCTTAATCTGTCCTACTCCATTCGGGACAGACACTTCAACCTAACCTTACCTAGGTTTTTTCTCAAAGAGGTGATCCATTCATAGTGGCATACTTTCTTTCTACAATTGATTGATTTCTCTTAGAAAAACATTAGTTATCTTAAATAACTAATAAAAAATGGTCCCCTCCATTTCTAACAACAGTACTCGCAAACACTAATGGTTGAGAGTTCTCAACGGACTGTTGCGCCACCCAATTTATTTATTTTTATCTTAAATATCAAAACAACACCTCGTATTGGAATACCCTATACTTTATTTCTATAGTTAAAATGTTCACTAACTTTGTCCAAGCGAAATATTGTTCAATATTCTTTGTCTTTTATGTTCGTCACATTCACCAATAACTCGTTGTTTATACATATCTCACAAACCACCTGCCTGCTCTCATGAGAAAAGAGTTTAGGCCCAAAAACCCATCACTGTGGTATTCCATTTCATCACAAAAATTAGATTAAATTTTATTTTTTCGTGCTAAATTTTGTTTATTTTATTCTTCTGTTTGTAATATTTTGTTTATGTTTGCTTCAAAATTTTCGTTCTTCACATTGTTCAAAAATTCACACAATTCAATAGAATTAGAACAAAAATAAATGAGTGATTTACATACAAATTGTGTATATATTTTGTATGCATCAAAATTTTAATCAAAACCTCATCTTTGTATCTGGATTATTCGCAGGATAAATATTATATAAACATTGTACATATAACAATTCAACCTTATTCCACTGACATGCCTGATACAACAACAACAACAACTAGTACTACTTCTACTACTCCCATTTCTACTCCTTCTTCTACCTCAAATGAACAGGTAAACAGAAAATTGAACAAAACAACAAATTAAGCATTAAAAAAACACAGAAAAAAACAAGAAGAAATATATACTTTTTTAGAAGATGCGAACATATTGAATGGTTGCTAGAAATATATCGTTGGAAAAACTTTGACTGCGTAAAATTTGTGTTTTCAAAATATGTTAAATTATTGTCCATCAGGCAATAACAACAATTAAATTCCTAAGCTCAGTTCAGCTCAAGAGTCTAGCATTTTGAAAACTATGTTTTTATAAATCTCTTATTTTCACATTTTTTAAGAAATTAAAGATCAGTCTCTTGGAAATAAATACAATGATTTTGGTAGATTAGTTGAGGTTGAAAATGCTTAAAGTCAAGTTTTTTCCATAAACTTCAGTAGAAATCCAGTGATAACCAAAATAGATGAGTAAGATTGCTGAACCTTTAATACAATTTTAAACCACGATTGATTGTTCAACTTAATGTTGAGATTATAACAAAAATAAATTACTTATATATTATTTGTCAAGAGGAAATAGTTTATTTAAATTTTCCAATCTTAAAACCTATTCAGAAGTAATAATCTCCAAAAGCCGAGATATTAACAAAATAAATTGTTTCTGTCGTTCAAAACTTTTATCCAGATCACTTTCACGTCCAAAAATTAATTCCTCGAACAAATTGTTTTATACTCTTCGGTTTGTAGAATATTTTCTTTTAATATCTCCAAATAAATGTCAATTGCATTTAAGAGATATAGAAGATAAACACTTAGTAAAAGCTTTGACTTAATCTAGAACATAGATCTTATCTTTTTTAGTGGCCCAAAGAACAGGTCTAAGGGCGTTAGATCACAAGATTTCGGTGGCCAATTCTGATCACCCTGTACGAAAAATATCACGTCGGTCGTAGAAACTTCTTGTAAAATTGCGATTTTTTCGTTACTGCTGTGGTACGTAGCGTCGTATTGTTGTAAATAAACGTCGTCCACATCATCGACATATTTCAACTGCCGCCATACAAATTCATTGCACATATCTCCGTAGCGCGAAAGTTGCACTAGGCTTATTTTCGAATAAGTATGGTTCAATTTTACCGGCAGCCCAAAAACCGTAGCTTTTTAATAATAATTCTTCGATTTTAATCAAAATGGTTTTTATAACTGAAAATCCGCATAATGATGCTTCATTTCTAGAACCCAATCATCGAACATACAACGTTGCTGGTGATCGACCACTTTAAGTTCTTGTGTCAATTAAACATTGTTAGCCTTTTTTACTTCGTCTCTACGCGAAATTCCAAAACCCGATAAACAAACGTTCATAAATATTCTTAGATGTTTTTGGGTGCCGTACACCGTTTCAATTCTTCACAACTTATCAACTTATCATATTTTCCATACAATTTCAAGGGTGTATGGTTCAATTCGTGGTAATAGTGTGTTTTTTAAATGTTTAATGGTCGAAAATTCGCAATTTCAAAAGTGAAACATTAAGAGGTTCAATAAAAAATGAAAACGCCTTTATTATAGACACTTTTCTCCTATATCTCCAAGATATTGCTTTCTGCATTTACAATACACAAATAGTTGTGATTGTTTCAAACATCTCATCCATGCGCCTTAAACTGAGATAATGATTTCTTAAAATTTGTCTATCTTAGTAAGTCAATTGTTTAAATCATCACTTCCGAGATATTCACGAAAAAAAATTTCGAGTCGATATATTTCCCACAAAATGTATTGAAAACCAAAGAAAACATTTTATTTTTCTACAAAATGTTAATAACTCCATTAATCTTGATCATAATACTTTGCGAGGTATATGTCTTTAACGAGATATTCGCAAAAGAATACGGATCTTTTTGATAATAAAATCGTGTCCTGAACCCTTCTATTCTTTACACTCAAAAGTATCATTAACTTAAAGCCGTGTTTAAAAAGCTTCTACATCGATTTTTCTAGGCAACAAATTTCTTTTAATTTCAAAGAGATATTAACATAATCCTTAGCGAAAATGCGTTTCTTTCTGTGATAAGGATTCGAAATCACATGTTCTATGGCCAAATCATTAGAAGATCATTTTCTAACACTCATTATCATTTAAAAAAAAAACTGTTCACTGTAAGTTTTATCAATGACGAGGTATTTGGCAAATATCTTCTTTGAATTGTTTCGAGTATAAATCTAATGAAATAAATGTACACTGTTTTTCCAAACGATATTCCCTCGAGCTTCCTGCATTTTTTTTTTATCAAATAAGTAGACACCATGTAAATTTTATGGACTCAAAATTTTATTTAGTTTGGTTTTTGAGAATTTTTATTTGTGTGTTTGAGTGTGTGTTGATGGTGTGTAAAATTGGTGCACATAGAATGAGCTGTTGTTTTTGTTTTTTTTTTTTAACTTTAATATTTAAGGTTTTTAAAAAAAGGAATCTTCCGTGCTCTGGTTTTTTTTTTTCATACACGCCTTAAAAATAAAAATGTATAAAATAATAAAATGCTTTCTCTATAGCGGTCTCTTGACATTTTAATTTTTTGATAATAAATAGTAGTAGACAACTTCAAAAGCAAAAACTTTTCAAATTTGTATTTGATGCTTTTTACCTCGCTAACGTTTCTAACACAAAATTTATTTCTCTCTGTTATCTCTTCTGATGTCGTGTCATCGTCATCATCATTGTCGACGTCGTCGTCGTCGTCGTCGTCGTTGGTGCGATCCTTGCCCTGTCTGGATGGTTTTGATATATCTACGAACGAAAATTAGATTATACCACAGTTTGGTAATTTGTCTGTCAATAATAATCAGCAACAGCAGCAGCATCAGCAGCAGTACGTGCAACCATCACCGATTGTTCAGGAGCCACCAACTCCACAATATCAGTCACATGCCCAGCAATTCCCACAGCCAACCCAGAGGCAGCACTATCCTCAACAGCAGCAACATCAACCAATCTATCAGAATCAATTCGAATTGGGAGTTGTTGGAGGTGGTAGTGTCGGTGGCAGTGGCAGTGGTAGTACTGCATCCGGAGCCATGCCACCACCACCCCCAAGTCATGTTCATGCTCAGCCATCAAATGCTGGTGCAGGAGCAGCAGCAGCAGTAGCAGCGGCAGCAGCAGCAGCACAACTTGCTGCTGGTAATGCAGGTGGACGTCGCCAAGTCGCACGTGGTCTTCAGTATAGAGACTCGGCTTATGAGTCACGCCGCCAATCACAATCCCATCAGCCAGGAATGCTATCAATTGAGAACTTCCGAATGCTGAGCGTGCTGGGACGAGGACACTTCGGCAAAGTTATCTTGTCGCAACTGAAGACAAGCAACGACTACTATGCGATTAAGGCCCTCAAGAAGGGTGACATTATTGCTCGCGACGAGGTGGAGTCGCTGCTGAGCGAGAAGCGGATCTTTGAGGTTGCGAATGCTATGCGACATCCTTTCTTAGTCAATTTGTATGCATGCTTCCAAACTGAGGTAAGTAAATAAAGCGAGAAGTTGGATGAAGGAGGCTTCTGTGCTTCTCTGCTTTTCTGATGATAGGTTGTTATCTAATTGGCGGTGATGGGGTGTTTTACCATTCACTCTTTCTCTTCTATGTCTTCCTTTAGCAACACGTCTGCTTCGTGATGGAGTATGCAGCTGGAGGTGATTTGATGATGCACATCCATACGGATGTCTTTTCAGAGCCAAGAGCTGTGTTCTATGCTGCTTGTGTTGTCCTGGGACTTCAGTATTTGCATGAGAACAAGATTATCTATCGTGATTTGAAGTTGGACAATTTATTGTTGGATACAGAAGGTAAAGTTTTATATTTTTTTCAATTTCCAGACACATCTTCTTTAAACTTTATTCCACTCTCTATCTCTATCTTTGCAGGTTATGTGAAAATTGCAGATTTTGGACTATGCAAAGAAGGCATGGGCTTTGGTGATCGAACTGGAACATTCTGTGGTACACCTGAATTTCTGGCACCTGAAGTTCTCACAGAAACGTCATATACCAGAGCAGTTGATTGGTGGGGTTTGGGTGTATTGATCTTTGAAATGCTTGTTGGAGAGGTAAGTTATTGCAAAAACAAAAAAAGAAAGAGACGATGGTGGAATGCGGAAAATTTTAATTATATTTCACTATACGTAGTCACCATTCCCGGGAGATGACGAGGAGGAAGTATTCGATTCGATCGTTAACGATGAAGTACGATATCCAAGATTTTTGTCATTGGAAGCTATTGCTATTATGAGAAGGGTAAGTAATGATTGTTTTGAAAATTCTTTAATATTTCGAAAAATAACTTGTGTATTCTTGTCTGGAATACTAAAAGTGTTAACCTAATAATTAGGATTCAATGAATGCTTATTTTCAGAACTCTGATACTTTATTTAGCCACATTTTGATCTTGCAAGAGAATCTTTTGTTACAAAAATAGCCTTTTTATCTAACGAAGCGAAATAGACAACTGCATTCCCCCCTTCCCCCTTTAAACAATTTAACCTTATGCTTGCGCTTCTTAAAATGCACATCAGTTTAATCTTGAACCCAATTCCGGCCGGACTTTTAAGTACCTACGGAGAATTGTTCTTTAGCCGTACTATGCGAATGTAGAACACTTAACCACGTCCTATTTTTCCCTGTCTTTACAAAGTTCCCCTGACTTTTTTTTCTGATACTCACACTTTGAAAATAAATTTGTCCGTGTCCGAAACTTGTTGATGCTTCGCAACTAAATATTTGTACGTGTTCGGGAAGTCACCCCGAAGGCACAACCCCCAAAATAGGAGACCCAGATCTGTCGTTTGCTACCACCAAAAACCTTCCACCGATGTTTAAACCCAATCTCCAGTTGAATAACTAGGTTTCCAATGTTCACCGCGGGGACTTGAGATTAGGAATTGGTAGACAGAGGTGGGTTTTGAAAAAAACCTATTGATGCGCATGTCCCCTTGAATGCAAATATCTACCATTTAAACACTTTGCCAAGTCTAGCCTTGCCCTAGATTATTTTTGAAAAAAAACCCATTTTTAATACCCGAAATCAACCCAAATATTGTCTTTTTTCATTGGAATCATAGCCAATTTTTTTTTTTAAATCTTAAAGGAAAAGATCGTTTGTTTTTCAAAAACGAAAGAAACTGAGATATATGAAGCAAATCGTTCGCACAAGTCGAAACTTTCGTTCGTTTTTTTTCTTACAGAATGTCACCCAGATTCTATTTTCCCATTTACGAGTATTTTAAATTCCAATATTAAAATCCCAAGTTAAACATTTTATACTTTCAAAACCCAAAACAAAACTTATAGTGTCATACAAAATTATTATGACGTTGAATTTCATGTTTGCTTTATTAACATATTTTCAACTATGCAAGAAATTCTTGTCTTTTTAAAAACCTCAATGAATTCAAAAGCTTTCGTTCAAAAATAACCTATTATAAAGTAAATTTTAAGGAAGACCAACCCTGCCACTTTGCCCACAAACGTTCTATTTTCAAAAATACCAACTTCTAAAAAAGTCTTTTCAGATTGAAAACCACAAATCTTAATAAACACCCGTAAAACTATAAATGCGTTAGACTGTCATGCCAGAAGTCTTGGGTTCAATCCCTACCTGTCCCTAAAGTTTTTTTTCACGGGTACTACCTACCTCTAGCGAGGAATTGACCAATTATCCGAGAGTAAATTTTGTCATGAAAAGTATTTTCTTAAATAAGCCGTTCGGATTTGGCTTAAAACTGTAGGTCTTCTCCATTCCTGGCAACATTACTCGCACACAAGAATGGGTGAAAGTTGTAAGTCACTAGGCCCTACTTCCAAACGGACTATTGCGCCATCTAATTTTAGTTTTTAAATCTATAAATAATACACTTTAAACTTTGCATTTTGTATATAAAAAGAAACTTATTTTGCATCTCATTCTTTTTCTTTACTCTCTAAAGCTTTTAAGAAAGAATCCTGAACGACGCCTTGGCTCATCGGAAAGAGACGCTGAAGATGTAAAGAAACAAGCTTTCTTCCGTTCAATTGCCTGGGACGACCTGCTTTTAAGAAAGGTTAAGCCGCCATTTGTGCCAACAATTGTAAGTTTAACCTTTCTTTTTTACAAAACTTCAAAAAATGCATGGCTACGATTTATTTTTTATTTAATTTTTGTTTGTTACATTATTTTTATTTTGTTTTCTCTAATTTTCTTCCTTCAGAACCACCTCGAAGATGTTTCAAACTTCGATGAGGAATTCACATCAGAAAAACCCCAATTGACACCGCCAAAGGAGCCGCGACATTTGACTGACGAAGAACAATTGTTCTTCCATGATTTCACCTACACCGCCGATTGGTGTTGAAATTAATTTGTTTATTTTTCTTGATTATAATTATTATTATTTTTCTTTTTCATTTAAACTTTAATATTTATACATATATTTACTATAAAAGAAAAACACTGCTCCTCAACAAAATTTGTAGCCGTTTTTACATTAAAAAAAAGAATATTTAAACATTTAAGATACTATTGCTAACTTTTATAAATTAAAAAAAAATACAATTTATTTTTCATAAAACAAAAAGAAGAAAGAAAGATTGAGAAGAAAAAGTAGAAAACACCAATTTAAAAACTAAAAACAAATTACGTTTAAAATAAAAATAAAATATTTTTAAAGTGAATTAAAAATGAAGAAGAAGAAAGAAAGAATAAATCTTCGAGTATTTAGCATTTGTTGATGTATTTTTTGAAACAAGAGTTAAAAAGAAGAATTTAAAAAAAAAAAAAAATATTTTGCTTGACTTTTTGTTTAAAGCGATAAAGTGTAGTAGTTAACAAAATATGTTGGAGACGTAATATTATTATAATAATTATTATTATTACCCTTATAACTATATTATTACTATTATAATTATTAATTTATAACAATTTTTATTTCTTATTAATTAAAATTTAAAAAAAAAAAAACAAAATACATGAAATAAAAAAATAAATATTATATAAATATTCTTCATTAGCAACTATTACTCTATCACTACTTCTTCAACTACCAATTTCTTCTTAATACCGTAATCTTTATAATATTATTATATTGTATGCGTGAATATTATTAAAAATATTTAAATTTTTGTTTTCTTGTTCGAAAAAAAGCTATATAAAATTATGAACTTTTTGAAGCTACATTTTAGGAGTCAATTTATTTTTCTCTTTATCTCTATAATATCTCCTTTATTATTATTTTTATCATATTAATTACATTATGTATTGTGTATTGTTTTATTTTTTTCTTTAAATAAGTGTGTATCTATGCAAAATTATATAGTATTTTGTTTTCTTTTTGAATGAAATTATTAATGTTTAAAGAAAAAAAGAATTATTGTTATTGGAAATGAAAAATAAAGAAGAAAGAAAAACAAAATTTATTATTCAAAATTGCATGAGTTATTATAATAATTAATTTAATAAATAAATTAAAACAAAAATTATTATCAATTTATATATTTTGCTCTTTATTAATTTTATTATTATTATTATATCATTATTATGAACATATTTTTGTTTGTTTAAATAAAAATTATATAAATAGTTTCACTTTTTAGAAATTTAAACTTTATAAAATTAATTATAATGTTATTAAAAAAAAATAATAATAAATAAATAAATAAATAAATAAATAATAATAATAAATTAATTTTATTGATTTTATGTGTTTTGATTTAATTTTAAGTTAGCATTTTATTGCATGATTGATTATGAGTACATATTATGCTTCTTTAGTTAATTAGTAATTACATTTAAAAAGTAAATTAATACAAATAATTTGAAACTATATATGATGAGGTAAGAAACTAGTTTATATTTCTGAGAATTTTTTCAGCCGGAGAATAAAATTGAAATCCAATAATATTATTCTCAGAGTTTGGATGTCAACACCCAGATACTGGTATGAGCGAGAATTTTGTTTTTTGTTTCTGAGAATACAAAAATCACTGAGATCTGAGAAGCATAGCTTAGTCAAATGAAACTACTCTGTAGCACTATGCTTATTAAAGATTATTGAAACTGTGTTCCAGGTGATTTGGCCTTAGAGAAAAGAATAGTTCAATAGAACATGAAATGTTTACGTGTTTTTTTCTTAGAAAAAGAATATTAGATTTGACATCAATATCTATAATTGGCTGTATTCTGGGAAAAATTCCTGTAGAAATCTGTTAATTGATTTCAGCAGCAGGGAAATTATTTATCCGAAATTCCTTTGAAATTCGATATTAAGGGGCCGGTTATAGCTATCAGTAAAATCCATCATTAAAATTTTTGTTTTTAGTTTTTGAACATGTTACAGATTTATTTCTAGCAAAAGATTGATGCAATAAGATGAATCTTATACTCAAGTATTTTTTTTAAAAGAAACAATGCATTTAAAGTTTTGTTCAATTTATAAATCCATTTTAATTTGTTTAATAATGAAATTTCATTTTACTGAACAGCTGACTGCCAAAAACCCAAACAAAAATCCATTTCATTTTACTGTTTGTGTTCCAATTTTTTATTGTTCCGATTGCTATAAACGCTCCCCAATAACCATTTCAGATTCCTCCTGTTTCAAATTTTACTGATGGATTTTACTGATAGCCTAAGGGGTCGGTTATAGCTATCAGTAAAATCCATCAGTAAAATTTGGAATAGGAGGATTCTGAAATGTTTTACTGATGAGCGTTTATAGCAATCAGTAAATTTACGTCATTAAATTAAATGGCACTTTGAAGTTTCTATTTGAAGAGTTTGTTTTTTACTGTTGCTTTCATCAGTAAAATTTTTAATGATGTGATGGGAACAGTAAAAAATTGGAACACCAACAGTAAAACGAAATGGATTTTTTTGGCTTTTGGCAGTCAGCTGTTCAGTAAAATGAAATTTCATCACTAAAAAAATTAAAATGGATTTATAAATTAAATAAAACTTTAAATGCATTGTTTCTTTTTGAAAAAAATACTTTAATATAGGATTCATCTTATTGCATCAATCCTTTGCTAGAAATAAATCTGTAACATGTTCAAAAACTAAAAACAAACATTTTACTGATGGATTTTACTGATAGCTATAACCGGCCCCTTAGTAAATAATATGGGAATATATTTTTATTTGTTCGAGGCTTTTTAAAGAAGACGTTTCAAGTCGTAAGGTTTTGATCCCATTTCTAATCATTAATTTTCTTAGAAGTGCGGTTTTTAATCTGGTAAAACACTTTTAGAAATTAGTATTTTTGACAGCTGTCATTTATTTCGAGTCGTAGGCCTATGGAGTAGCGACCAAGATCATTCGCCTTGGAAGAGAATATTCGGCGCGTTATAGCTGACATCTGGCCCAATTGCTGCACAATAATTTGTGGAAAATTAGGCCTTTCGGCTGGAATTTATGTGAACCAGCAGCGGCAGTCACTAGCCCAAAATCATTTCGGAAATATAGAAGCAAACTTTCATCTTTAAAATAAAGCCAAATGTTAAATTATATGCATTGTATTTCTTCTTGAAAACCACGCGTCTAAAAACACACCCTTAACTGTTTTTTATTATTAAAAAGTTTATTATTCAGCCCTATCATGAATTCCATCGTAATCGGAAATTTTTACGAATCCCGAAAAACTGTATCATGAAATCCGTTCGTAGTGGAAAATCTCATACAATTTTGCATTAGGAACGGATTTCATGATACAGTTTTTCGGGATTCGTAAAAATTTCCGATTACGATGGAATTCATGATAGGGCTGATTATTATATGTATGTACAGGGTTGAGCATAAAAACCTGACACATTTTAAGGACCCCTAGCTCAGCCGCATCAAAACATTACGAGGTCGGGTTTGAAGCAAATAAAAGTAAACAGTTGAAGGTTTTTATTTTTTAAAAATCACATCGTTCAAATGATGACCATTTCGTTCAATACAATTTTCGAGCCGTTTTTCGAAATTTTTGAAAACTTTTTGCAAAATTGCAAGCGATATATTCCCGATTTCGGTCTCAATATTCGTCCTAAGTTAGTCCAAGGTGCGTGGTTTATTGATGTAGACACGTTGCTTCAGATAACCCCACAAAAAGTAGTCACAGACGGATAAATCTGGCGAACGCGGCGGCCACTGAAACTCGGTGCTACGAGAGATTAAACGGTCGCTGAAGTTGTTGGAAAAAAGTACGATTCAATTTATGTCTCCGCTTCAACTGTGGTACCAAAAACGACCGTAGCATCTCGTTATAGCTCTTTGTATTCACGGTTTCGGTGAAGAAGTAGGGGCCAACTATCCCCCACTCTGCAACTCCGCACCAGACGGTTACGCGTTCGGAATGTAGGGGTTTCGCGACGATGTTCTGCGGATTTTCGACAGCGCAATATCGACAGTTCTGTTTATTAACGGTTTCATTCAAATAAAAATGCGCCTCATCGCTAATCATTAGGAACTCACGTGGAATTTCTATGCTGGCTAACTTCACTGTCATTTGCCTAGCAAACTGTAACCTCGCCGCATAATCGGTCGGTAAGAGTTATTGTGTGATAAGAATCTTGTATGGATGAAAGCACATTGCTTTCAACATCCTATTGAAAGATCGGCGAGAAATTTTCAACGCTTGAGAATGTTTTACGGCCGAACGGAGAGGACTTTTCTGTAAAGCACTCCTAACTCGATCAACGTTTTCTGGTGTACGCACCGGACGCCCGGTTGTTTTTTTTTTATCACCCCGGGCCGTTTCCTGAAAGTTTTTAACCCATAGCTTAACCGTATTCCGCGACGGGACCGGATCACGAGAATTTAATTCGTATTTCTTACGAAATTCACGAATAACAGCAATGTAAGAATTTGTAATGAAAAATCGCTCTCAAACAAACGCACGCTGCGGAGCAGTCCACTTCTCCATGTTGACACTGAACAACTAAAACAAAATAAACCTTCAACCGTCTACTTTCCGTTCTCGCAACCACGAATATCTCGCGTCTCGGTAGGGCAGAGCCAGGGGTCCTTAAAATGTGTCAGGTTTTTATGCCCAACCCTTGTATGAAAAATTTTGTTTGTATTTCTGAGAATACGGAAATCTTTGATATCTTAAAAATATTAACTCTTCAATTGAAATTGTTTTTGAAATTCACTACTAAAATGTTTAGGAGTTTGCATTTAAAGTTCGCAAAACATAAGCACTTCTAGTTCACCGGGAAGCCCGAGTACCTGGCTGATGTTGTTTCCCTTTTGTCAATGGCAGAAGATTGTTGTTAAGATTGTTGTAAAAAACGCAAGATAACGTATCATAGCCTTTAGCAGGCACAAAAAACTCTCAGAATTTTTGTTTCTCTCGTATGGTTGATTTCTTGTAAGTTTCTTTTTCGAGGAGATATGTTTTTGATAATAAATCTTCGTAACCCGCCTTTAGGTAGAAAAGGTAAGTGGAATTCAATTTAAATTTAATTTTTAAATAATATTTACCTTTTCTCTTTTTTAGTTTTATTCACAAATACCTTACTCGCTTGCTAAAAATATTTTATTAAACTAAAGCTTTTATAGTAGGATTTAAATATTTTAAATAATATTGCAAAACTTTCTATAATATACTTAACTTTCTCAAATCTCTATAAAGTTATATATTTATAAACTTGACTATTTTATCAAAAATAATATCTATTTAAAAAAAGTCTACAAACACAAACATATTTTGAAATAACATTTCTAAAATTTAAAAATACAAAAAAACAGAATGTGCCTGAAAATCCTGAAAATAAAACAAACAAATAAACAGATTAAAAAAACAGCAGGAAATGTTGAGAAAAATCCATAATATTTTTGGACAATAGGTATTTAAAAAAAAGAAAACAAATAAGATTGACCTATAATAAATCGTAGATAATGTACGTATATTTGATAACAAAACATAGTATCCACTCAAGAATAGAAAGAGGTTTGTATTTTTGAAAAAATAAAATTAATTAAACTTTATAATATTAATAATGTAATCAAATTTGAAAAAAAAAGAATATTAAATAAAGTTAACGAAATAAAAATTTTAAAACGTTTCTTTTATTTCTTCTTATTGATTTCTTAAGTTTTACAAAGGCTTTTGGGAGTTTTTCTCGTCGATACTACTGTTGTAATCCTTAGTATGAAATTAGAAGTTCCAGAGAGTATCAAACTGTAAGCCTTATTTTTCTACAAAATCATTCGTCGAATTGTAATATAGAATTGTTGAGCTAGGGTCGCAAATTGCTATTGTGATGCTATAAAAAGGAATCAAAACACATTGAAAAAAAACAAAAAAAAAAAAATGTGATGTAATTTTTCACATACTTATTGGTTTTCGAGTTGAGTTTCCGTTGGATGTCTTCTAATCTGTTCAAATCCAACTTCTCGCTACATGAAAAGGGTACAATAACACTGGACTCACAACTTTCCCTCTGACAGAGGAAATAAATTCGATCCAAATCATTGTCATAATGTTGTTCTAGGTTTGTTATTTTACTATCTGTCAAAATTAAATTTATTCCTTAATTCTGGTATTAGGTTAACTTGCAACTTGCTCACCTTCTTTTAAATCCAAATATACCATACTTGCAATAGCACATTGCAAATCATCATCACATCCCATAGTTTGGAAAGCTCTGATCTATGAGAATTGTCACACTGTAGTTTTACATTCACTGTCGATAATGCAGATTTATGTACATACCATATCTATGGAACTCATTTCCAATCCACAATCTCTCAGCTGTTTACTGTCAAATGTTTGATTAAAAAATAATGCTAAACAAATCGAATATGATACACTTAATTCACAATTAAATCTTATCTAAACGATTAATTGAATTTAATATTTAGAAACCCAAAAACACTTTTGCACTTCCTACGAGCTCGGTACTTTCGAAAAATCAATAAGGAATTGAAAATAAACCGGCAAAATGAATGAAACTGGCGCTGTGTAGGCGCATGTGTTTCTAGTAGCAAACAGTATGAAGAAATAATAAATAAACAAACTCATGACGTTTCGAGTGGATCGTAAGAAATTATTATGAATACTTACAGTGGGCTATGCAAGAAAATATTTTTTTTAATACTTATGATGAATATTTAAATTTTTCAGAAAAAATTTAAAGCCGTATTTAAAAACGCAATATAAAGCCTACATAAATGTCTTAAACTCAAAAATGATATTCATAAAATTTATACAACATTGCATGGAGCCATAATAAGCTTAAAGCATCTTGCACATAAGCTACGAACTGCGAACTGTAAATGTTCGCATATTTTGACTTTTCTTTCACATGGGCTTTATTTCTATTCGCAGACAGCGACGTATTGAATTACCCTTTTCTCCATATTTTCTTCAAACAAGATGCGGGTTTCACTACATCGCACCGCCTTTCAATTGATGCATACATTTCAAAAATGATTTTTTTTCAGTTTTTCGAGAAAATCGTGGGCTTACAACCCCTTGCCGAAAAAAAGTAGTATTTTCAAAACTATTTCCCACCCAATCAAAATACACATCAAAAGAAAGGTATTTAAATGCTCTACCCACAACTGCAAACCAAAAGGTTCTACGAGCTCTCGTTTCGGAAAAATTCGTCAAAAAGTGAAATTACAGAATTTCGACCCAGCCCATCACAAATTATCTTTCGATTGCTTTATCTCCTCAACCAAGCCTCCAAACAAGATGCGGTTTTCACTATAACACAGAGCATCGCGCCGCCTTTCAATTGATGCATAAATCTCAAAAACGATTTTTTCAGTTTTTCGAGAAAATTGTGGGCTAACCCCTTGCCGAAAAAAAGTAGTATTTTCAAAACTATTTCCCACCCAATCAAAATACACGTCAAAAGAAAGGTATTTAAATGCTCTACCCACAACTGCAAACCAAAAGGTTCTACGAGCTCTCGTTTCGGAAAAATTCGTCAAAAAGTGAAATTACAGAATTTCGACCCAGCCCATCACAAATTATCTTTCGATTTCTTTATCTCCTCAACCAAGCCTCCAAACAAGATGCGGTTTTCACTATAACACAGAGCATCGCGCCGCCTTTCAATTGATGCATAAATCTCAAAAACGATTTTTTCAGTTTTTCGAGAAAATTGTGGGCTAACCCCTTGCCGAAAAAAAGTAGTATTTTCAAAACTATTTCCCACCCAATCAAAATACACATCAAAAGAAAGGTATTTAAATGCTCTACCCACAACTGCAAACCAAAAGGTTCTACGAGCTCTCGTTTCGGAAAAATTCGTCAAAAAGTGAAATTACAGAATTTCGACCCAGCCCATCACAAATTATCTTTCGATTGCTTTATCTCCTCAACCAAGCCTCCAAACAAGATGCGGTTTTCACTATAACACAGAGCATCGCGCCGCCTTTCAATTGATGCATAAATCTCAAAAATTATTTTTTTTTCAGTTTTTGAAAAATTCGGAAAAATTCGTCAAAAAGTGAAATTACAGAATTTCGACCCAGCCCATCACAAATTATCTTTCGATTGCTTTATCTCCTCAACCAAGCCTAGAAACAAGATGCGGTTTTCACTATAACACAGAGCATCGCGCCGCCTTTCAATTGATGCATAAATCTCAAAAATGATTTTTTTTTTCAGTTTTTGAGAAATTGTGGGCTAACCCCTTGCCGAAAAAAAGTAGTATTTTCAAAACTATTTCCCACCCAATCAAAATACACATCAAAAGAAAGGTATTTAAATGCTCTACCCACAATTTTAAACCAAAAGGTTCTACGAGCTCTCGTTTCGGAAAAATTCGTCAAAAAGTGAAATTACAGAATTTCGACCCAGCCCATCACAAATTATCTTTCGATTGCTTTATCTCCTCAACCAAGCCTCCAAACAAGATGCGGTTTTCACTATAACACAGAGCATCGCGCCGCCTTTCAATTGATGCATAAATCTCAAAAATGATTTTTTTTTCAGTTTTTGATAAAATTGTGGGCTAACCCCTTGCCGAAAAAAAGTAGTATTTTCAAAACTATTTCCCACCCAATCAAAATACACATCAAAAGAAAGGTATTTAAATGCTCTACCCACAACTGCAAACCAAAAGGTTCTACGAGCTCTCGTTTCGGAAAAATTCGTCAAAAAGTGAAATTACAGAATTTCGACCCAGCCCATCACAAATTATCTTTCGATTGCTTTATCTCCTCAACCAAGCCTCCAAACAAGATGCGGTTTTCACTATAACACAGAGCATCGCGCCGCCTTTCAATTGATGCATAAATCTCAAAAACGATTTTTTTCAGTTTTTCGAGAAAATTGTGGGCTAACCCCTTGCCGAAAAAAAGTAGTATTTTCAAAACTATTTCCCACCCAATCAAAATACACATCAAAAGAAAGGTATTTAAATGCTCTACCCACAACTGCAAACCAAAAGGTTCTACGAGCTCTCGTTTCGGAAAAATTCGTCAAAAAGTGAAATTACAGAATTTCAACCCAGCCCATCACAAATTATCTTTCGATTGCTTTATCTCCTCAACCAAGCCTCCAAACAAGATGCGGTTTTCACTATAACACAGAGCATCGCGCCGCCTTTCAATTGATGCATAAATCTCAAAAATTATTTTTTTTTTCAGTTTTTGAAAAATTCGGAAAAATTCGTCAAGAAGTGAAATTACAGAATTTCGACCCAGCCCATCACAAATTATCTTTCGATTGCTTTATCTCCTCAACCAAGCCTCCAAACAAGATGCGGTTTTCACTATAACACAGAGCATCGCGCCGCCTTTCAATTGATGCATAAATCTCGAAAATGATTTTTTTTTTCAGTTTTTGATAAAATTGTGGGCTAACCCCTTGCCGAAAAAAAGTAGTATTTTCAAAACTATTTCCCACCCAATCAAAATACACATCAAAAGAAAGGTATTTAAATGCTCTACCCACAACTGCAAACCAAAAGGTTCTACGAGCTCTCGTTTCGGAAAAATTCGTCAAAAAGTGAAATTACAGAATTTCGACCCAGCCCATCACTAATTATCTTTCGATTGCTTTATCTCCTCAACCAAGCCTCCAAACAAGATGCGGTTTTCACTATAACACAGAGCATCGCGCCGCCTTTCAATTGATGCATAAATCTCAAAAACGATTTTTTTCAGTTTTTCGAGAAAATTGTGGGCTAACCCCTTGCCGAAAAAAAGTAGTATTTTCAAAACTATTTCCCACCCAATCAAAATACACATCAAAAGAAAGGTATTTAAATGCTCTACCCACAACTGCAAACCAAAAGGTTCTACGAGCTCTCGTTTCGGAAAAATTCGTCAAAAAGTGAAATTACAGAATTTCGACCCAGCCCATCACAAATTATCTTTCGATTGCTTTATCTCCTCAACCAAGCCTCCAAACAAGATGCGGTTTTCACTATAACACAGAGCATCGCGCCGCCTTTCAATTGATGCATAAATATCAAAAATGATTTTTTTTTCAGTTTTTGATAAAATTGTGGGCTAACCCCTTGCCGAAAAAAAGTAGTATTTTCAAAACTATTTCCCACCCAATCAAAATACACATCAAAAGAAAGGTATTTAAATGCTCTACCCACAATTTTAAACCAAAAGGTTCTACGAGCTCTCGTTTCGGAAAAATTCGTCAAAAAGTGAAATTACAGAATTTCGACCCAGCCCATCACAAATTATCTTTCGATTGCTTTATCTCCTCAACCAAGCCTCCAAACAAGATGCGGTTTTCACTATAACACAGAGCATCGCGCCGCCTTTCAATTGATGCATAAATCTCAAAAACGATTTTTTTCAGTATTTCGAGAAAATTGTGGGCTAACCCCTTGCCGAAAAAAAGTAGTATTTTCAAAACTATTTCCCACCCAATCAAAATACACATCAAAAGAAAGGTATTTAAATGCTCTACCCACAACTGCAAACCAAAAGGTTCTACGAGCTCTCGTTTCGGAAAAATTCGTCAAAAAGTGAAATTACAGAATTTCAACCCAGCCCATCACAAATTATCTTTCGATTGCTTTATCTCCTCAACCAAGCCTCCAAACAAGATGCGGTTTTCACTATAACACAGAGCATCGCGCCGCCTTTCAATTGATGCATAAATCTCAAAAATTATTTTTTTTTTCAGTTTTTGAAAAATTCGGAAAAATTCGTCAAGAAGTGAAATTACAGAATTTCGACCCAGCCCATCACAAATTATCTTTCGATTGCTTTATCTCCTCAACCAAGCCTCCAAACAAGATGCGGTTTTCACTATAACACAGAGCATCGCGCCGCCTTTCAATTGATGCATAAATCTCGAAAATGATTTTTTTTTTCAGTTTTTGATAAAATTGTGGGCTAACCCCTTGCCGAAAAAAAGTAGTATTTTCAAAACTATTTCCCACCCAATCAAAATACACATCAAAAGAAAGGTATTTAAATGCTCTACCCACAACTGCAAACCAAAAGGTTCTACGAGCTCTCGTTTCGGAAAAATTCGTCAAAAAGTGAAATTACAGAATTTCGACCCAGCCCATCACTAATTATCTTTCGATTGCTTTATCTCCTCAACCAAGCCTCCAAACAAGATGCGGTTTTCACTATAACACAGAGCATCGCGCCGCCTTTCAATTGATGCATAAATCTCAAAAACGATTTTTTTCAGTTTTTCGAGAAAATTGTGGGCTAACCCCTTGCCGAAAAAAAGTAGTATTTTCAAAACTATTTCCCACCCAATCAAAATACACATCAAAAGAAAGGTATTTAAATGCTCTACCCACAACTGCAAACCAAAAGGTTCTACGAGCTCTCGTTTCGGAAAAATTCGTCAAAAAGTGAAATTACAGAATTTCGACCCAGCCCATCACAAATTATCTTTCGATTGCTTTATCTCCTCAACCAAGCCTCCAAACAAGATGCGGTTTTCACTATAACACAGAGCATCGCGCCGCCTTTCAATTGATGCATAAATATCAAAAATGATTTTTTTTTCAGTTTTTGATAAAATTGTGGGCTAACCCCTTGCCGAAAAAAAGTAGTATTTTCAAAACTATTTCCCACCCAATCAAAATACACATCAAAAGAAAGGTATTTAAATGCTCTACCCACAATTTTAAACCAAAAGGTTCTACGAGCTCTCGTTTCGGAAAAATTCGTCAAAAAGTGAAATTACAGAATTTCGACCCAGCCCATCACAAATTATCTTTCGATTGCTTTATCTCCTCAACCAAGCCTCCAAACAAGATGCGGTTTTCACTATAACACAGAGCATCGCGCCGCCTTTCAATTGATGCATAAATCTCAAAAACGATTTTTTTCAGTTTTTCGAGAAAATTGTGGGCTAACCCCTTGCCGAAAAAAAGTAGTATTTTCAAAACTATTTCCCACCCAATCAAAATACACATCAAAAGAAAGGTATTTAAATGCTCTACCCACAACTGCAAACCAAAAGGTTCTACGAGCTCTCGTTTCGGAAAAATTCGTCAAAAAGTGTAATTACAGAATTTCGACCCAGCCCATCACAAATTATCTTTCGATTGCTTTATCTCCTCAACCAAGCCTCCAAACAAGATGCGGTTTTCACTATAACACAGAGCATCGCGCCGCCTTTCAATTGATGCATAAATCTCAAAAACGATTTTTTTCAGTTTTTCGAGAAAATTGTGGGCTAACCCCTTGCCGAAAAAAAGTAGTATTTTCAAAACTATTTCCCACCCAATCAAAATACACATCAAAAGAAAGGTATTTAAATGCTCTACCCACAACTGCAAACCAAAAGGTTCTACGAGCTCTCGTTTCGGAAAAATTCGTCAAAAAGTGAAATTACAGAATTTCGACCCAGCCCATCACTAATTATCTTTCGATTGCTTTATCTCCTCAACCAAGCCTCCAAACAAGATGCGGTTTTCACTATAACACAGAGCATCGCGCCGCCTTTCAATTGATGCATAAATCTCAAAAATGATTTTTTTTTTCAGTTTTTGATAAAATTGTGGGCTAACCCCTTGCCGAAAAAAAGTAGTATTTTCAAAACTATTTCCCACCCAATCAAAATACACATCAAAAGAAAGGTATTTAAATGCTCTACCCACAACTGCAAACCAAAAGGTTCTACGAGCTCTCGTTTCGGAAAAATTCGTCAAAAATTGAAATTACAGAATTTCGACCCAGCCCATCACAAATTATCTTTCGATTGCTTTATCTCCTCAACCAAGCCTCCAAACAAGATGCGGTTTTCACTATAACACAGAGCATCGCGCCGCCTTTCAATTGATGCATAAATCTCAAAAACGATTTTTTCAGTTTTTCGAGAAAATTGTGGGCTAACCCCTTGCCGAAAAAAAGTAGTATTTTCAAAACTATTTCCCACCCAATCAAAATACACGTCAAAAGAAAGGTATTTAAATGCTCTACCCACAACTGCAAACCAAAAGGTTCTACGAGCTCTCGTTTCGGAAAAATTCGTCAAAAAGTGAAATTACAGAATTTCGACCCAGCCCATCACAAATTATCTTTCGATTTCTTTATCTCCTCAACCAAGCCTCCAAACAAGATGCGGTTTTCACTATAACACAGAGCATCGCGCCGCCTTTCAATTGATGCATAAATCTCAAAAACGATTTTTTTCAGTTTTTCGAGAAAATTGTGGGCTAACCCCTTGCCGAAAAAAAGTAGTATTTTCAAAACTATTTCCCACCCAATCAAAATACACATCAAAAGAAAGGTATTTAAATGCTCTACCCACAGCTGCAAACCAAAAGGTTCTACGAGCTCTCGTTTCGGAAAAATTCGTCAAAAAGTGAAATTACAGAATTTCGACCCAGCCCATCACTAATTATCTTTCGATTGCTTTATCTCCTCAACCAAGCCTCCAAACAAGATGCGGTTTTCACTATAACACAGAGCATCGCGCCGCCTTTCAATTGATGCATAAATCTCAAAAATTATTTTTTTTTCAGTTTTTGAAAAATTCGGAAAAATTCGTCAAAAAGTGAAATTACAGAATTTCGACCCAGCCCATCACAAATTATCTTTCGATTGCTTTATCTCCTCAACCAAGCCTAGAAACAAGATGCGGTTTTCACTATAACACAGAGCATCGCGCCGCCTTTCAATTGATGCATAAATCTCAAAAATGATTTTTTTTTTTCAGTTTTTGAGAAATTGTGGGCTAACCCCTTGCCGAAAAAAAGTAGTATTTTCAAAACTATTTCCCACCCAATCAAAATACACATCAAAAGAAAGGTATTTAAATGCTCTACCCACAATTTTAAACCAAAAGGTTCTACGAGCTCTCGTTTCGGAAAAATTCGTCAAAAAGTGAAATTACAGAATTTCGACCCAGCCCATCACAAATTATCTTTCGATTGCTTTATCTCCTCAACCAAGCCTCCAAACAAGATGCGGTTTTCACTATAACACAGAGCATCGCGCCGCCTTTCAATTGATGCATAAATATCAAAAATGATTTTTTTTTCAGTTTTTGATAAAATTGTGGGCTTGCCGAAAAAAAGTAGTATTTTCAAAACTATTTCCCACCCAATCAAAATACACATCAAAAGAAAGGTATTTAAATGCTCTACCCACAACTGCAAACCAAAAGGTTCTACGAGCTCTCGTTTCGGAAAAATTCGTCAAAAAGTGAAATTACAGAATTTCGACCCAGCCCATCACAAATTATCTTTCGATTGCTTTATCTCCTCAACCAAGCCTCCAAACAAGATGCGGTTTTCACTATAACACAGAGCATCGCGCCGCCTTTCAATTGATGCATAAATCTCAAAAACGATTTTTTTCAGTTTTTCGAGAAAGTTGTGGGCTAACCCCTTGCCGAAAAAAAGTAGTATTTTCAAAACTATTTCCCACCCAATCAAAATACACATCAAAAGAAAGGTATTTAAATGCTCTACCCACAACTGCAAACCAAAAGGTTCTACGAGCTCTCGTTTCGGAAAAATTCGTCAAAAAGTGAAATTACAGAATTTCAACCCAGCCCATCACAAATTATCTTTCGATTGCTTTATCTCCTCAACCAAGCCTCCAAACAAGATGCGGTTTTCACTATAACACAGAGCATCGCGCCGCCTTTCAATTGATGCATAAATCTCAAAAATTATTTTTTTTTTCAGTTTTTGAAAAATTCGGAAAAATTCGTCAAGAAGTGAAATTACAGAATTTCGACCCAGCCCATCACAAATTATCTTTCGATTGCTTTATCTCCTCAACCAAGCCTCCAAACAAGATGCGGTTTTCACTATAACACAGAGCATCGCGCCGCCTTTCAATTGATGCATAAATCTCAAAAACGATTTTTTTCAGTTTTTCGAGAAAGTTGTGGGCTAACCCCTTGCCGAAAAAAAGTAGTATTTTCAAAACTATTTCCCACCCAATCAAAATACACATCAAAAGAAAGGTATTTAAATGCTCTACCCACAACTGCAAACCAAAAGGTTCTACGAGCTCTCGTTTCGGAAAAATTCGTCAAAAAGTGAAATTACAGAATTTCGACCCAGCCCATCACTAATTATCTTTCGATTGCTTTATCTCCTCAACCAAGCCTCCAAACAAGATGCGGTTTTCACTATAACACAGAGCATCGCGCCGCCTTTCAATTGATGCATAAATCTCAAAAATGATTTTTTTTTTCAGTTTTTGATAAAATTGTGGGCTAACCCCTTGCCGAAAAAAAGTAGTATTTTCAAAACTATTTCCCACCCAATCAAAATACACATCAAAAGAAAGGTATTTAAATGCTCTACCCACAACTGCAAACCAAAAGGTTCTACGAGCTCTCGTTTCGGAAAAATTCGTCAAAAATTGAAATTACAGAATTTCGACCCAGCCCATCACAAATTATCTTTCGATTGCTTTATCTCCTCAACCAAGCCTCCAAACAAGATGCGGTTTTCACTATAACACAGAGCATCGCGCCGCCTTTCAATTGATGCATAAATCTCAAAAACGATTTTTTCAGTTTTTCGAGAAAATTGTGGGCTAACCCCTTGCCGAAAAAAAGTAGTATTTTCAAAACTATTTCCCACCCAATCAAAATACACGTCAAAAGAAAGGTATTTAAATGCTCTACCCACAACTGCAAACCAAAAGGTTCTACGAGCTCTCGTTTCGGAAAAATTCGTCAAAAAGTGAAATTACAGAATTTCGACCCAGCCCATCACAAATTATCTTTCGATTTCTTTATCTCCTCAACCAAGCCTCCAAACAAGATGCGGTTTTCACTATAACACAGAGCATCGCGCCGCCTTTCAATTGATGCATAAATCTCAAAAACGATTTTTTCAGTTTTTCGAGAAAATTGTGGGCTAACCCCTTGCCGAAAAAAAGTAGTATTTTCAAAACTATTTCCCACCCAATCAAAATACACATCAAAAGAAAGGTATTTAAATGCTCTACCCACAGCTGCAAACCAAAAGGTTCTACGAGCTCTCGTTTCGGAAAAATTCGTCAAAAAGTGAAATTACAGAATTTCGACCCAGCCCATCACTAATTATCTTTCGATTGCTTTATCTCCTCAACCAAGCCTCCAAACAAGATGCGGTTTTCACTATAACACAGAGCATCGCGCCGCCTTTCAATTGATGCATAAATCTCAAAAATTATTTTTTTTTCAGTTTTTGAAAAATTCGGAAAAATTCGTCAAAAAGTGAAATTACAGAATTTCGACCCAGCCCATCACAAATTATCTTTCGATTGCTTTATCTCCTCAACCAAGCCTAGAAACAAGATGCGGTTTTCACTATAACACAGAGCATCGCGCCGCCTTTCAATTGATGCATAAATCTCAAAAATGATTTTTTTTTTCAGTTTTTGAGAAATTGTGGGCTAACCCCTTGCCGAAAAAAAGTAGTATTTTCAAAACTATTTCCCACCCAATCAAAATACACATCAAAAGAAAGGTATTTAAATGCTCTACCCACAATTTTAAACCAAAAGGTTCTACGAGCTCTCGTTTCGGAAAAATTCGTCAAAAAGTGAAATTACAGAATTTCGACCCAGCCCATCACAAATTATCTTTCGATTGCTTTATCTCCTCAACCAAGCCTCCAAACAAGATGCGGTTTTCACTATAACACAGAGCATCGCGCCGCCTTTCAATTGATGCATAAATATCAAAAATGATTTTTTTTTCAGTTTTTGATAAAATTGTGGGCTTGCCGAAAAAAAGTAGTATTTTCAAAACTATTTCCCACCCAATCAAAATACACATCAAAAGAAAGGTATTTAAATGCTCTACCCACAACTGCAAACCAAAAGGTTCTACGAGCTCTCGTTTCGGAAAAATTCGTCAAAAAGTGAAATTACAGAATTTCGACCCAGCCCATCACAAATTATCTTTCGATTGCTTTATCTCCTCAACCAAGCCTCCAAACAAGATGCGGTTTTCACTATAACACAGAGCATCGCGCCGCCTTTCAATTGATGCATAAATCTCAAAAACGATTTTTTTCAGTTTTTCGAGAAAGTTGTGGGCTAACCCCTTGCCGAAAAAAAGTAGTATTTTCAAAACTATTTCCCACCCAATCAAAATACACATCAAAAGAAAGGTATTTAAATGCTCTACCCACAACTGCAAACCAAAAGGTTCTACGAGCTCTCGTTTCGGAAAAATTCGTCAAAAAGTGAAATTACAGAATTTCAACCCAGCCCATCACAAATTATCTTTCGATTGCTTTATCTCCTCAACCAAGCCTCCAAACAAGATGCGGTTTTCACTATAACACAGAGCATCGCGCCGCCTTTCAATTGATGCATAAATCTCAAAAATTATTTTTTTTTTCAGTTTTTGAAAAATTCGGAAAAATTCGTCAAGAAGTGAAATTACAGAATTTCGACCCAGCCCATCACAAATTATCTTTCGATTGCTTTATCTCCTCAACCAAGCCTCCAAACAAGATGCGGTTTTCACTATAACACAGAGCATCGCGCCGCCTTTCAATTGATGCATAAATCTCAAAAACGATTTTTTTCAGTTTTTCGAGAAAGTTGTGGGCTAACCCCTTGCCGAAAAAAAGTAGTATTTTCAAAACTATTTCCCACCCAATCAAAATACACATCAAAAGAAAGGTATTTAAATGCTCTACCCACAACTGCAAACCAAAAGGTTCTACGAGCTCTGGTTTCGGAAAAATTCGTCAAAAAGTGAAATTACAGAATTTCGACCCAGCCCATCACTAATTATCTTTCGATTGCTTTATCTCCTCAACCAAGCCTCCAAACAAGATGCGGTTTTCACTATAACACAGAGCATCGCGCCGCCTTTCAATTGATGCATAAATCTCAAAAATGATTTTTTTTTTCAGTTTTTGATAAAATTGTGGGCTAACCCCTTGCCGAAAAAAAGTAGTATTTTCAAAACTATTTCCCACCCAATCAAAATACACATCAAAAGAAAGGTATTTAAATGCTCTACCCACAACTGCAAACCAAAAGGTTCTACGAGCTCTCGTTTCGGAAAAATTCGTCAAAAATTGAAATTACAGAATTTCGACCCAGCCCATCACAAATTATCTTTCGATTGCTTTATCTCCTCAACCAAGCCTCCAAACAAGATGCGGTTTTCACTATAACACAGAGCATCGCGCCGCCTTTCAATTGATGCATAAATCTCAAAAACGATTTTTTCAGTTTTTCGAGAAAATTGTGGGCTAACCCCTTGCCGAAAAAAAGTAGTATTTTCAAAACTATTTCCCACCCAATCAAAATACACGTCAAAAGAAAGGTATTTAAATGCTCTACCCACAACTGCAAACCAAAAGGTTCTACGAGCTCTCGTTTCGGAAAAATTCGTCAAAAAGTGAAATTACAGAATTTCGACCCAGCCCATCACAAATTATCTTTCGATTTCTTTATCTCCTCAACCAAGCCTCCAAACAAGATGCGGTTTTCACTATAACACAGAGCATCGCGCCGCCTTTCAATTGATGCATAAATCTCAAAAACGATTTTTTCAGTTTTTCGAGAAAATTGTGGGCTAACCCCTTGCCGAAAAAAAGTAGTATTTTCAAAACTATTTCCCACCCAATCAAAATACACATCAAAAGAAAGGTATTTAAATGCTCTACCCACAGCTGCAAACCAAAAGGTTCTACGAGCTCTCGTTTCGGAAAAATTCGTCAAAAAGTGAAATTACAGAATTTCGACCCAGCCCATCACTAATTATCTTTCGATTGCTTTATCTCCTCAACCAAGCCTCCAAACAAGATGCGGTTTTCACTATAACACAGAGCATCGCGCCGCCTTTCAATTGATGCATAAATCTCAAAAATTATTTTTTTTTCAGTTTTTGAAAAATTCGGAAAAATTCGTCAAAAAGTGAAATTACAGAATTTCGACCCAGCCCATCACAAATTATCTTTCGATTGCTTTATCTCCTCAACCAAGCCTAGAAACAAGATGCGGTTTTCACTATAACACAGAGCATCGCGCCGCCTTTCAATTGATGCATAAATCTCAAAAATGATTTTTTTTTTTCAGTTTTTGAGAAATTGTGGGCTAACCCCTTGCCGAAAAAAAGTAGTATTTTCAAAACTATTTCCCACCCAATCAAAATACACATCAAAAGAAAGGTATTTAAATGCTCTACCCACAATTTTAAACCAAAAGGTTCTACGAGCTCTCGTTTCGGAAAAATTCGTCAAAAAGTGAAATTACAGAATTTCGACCCAGCCCATCACAAATTATCTTTCGATTGCTTTATCTCCTCAACCAAGCCTCCAAACAAGATGCGGTTTTCACTATAACACAGAGCATCGCGCCGCCTTTCAATTGATGCATAAATATCAAAAATGATTTTTTTTTCAGTTTTTGATAAAATTGTGGGCTTGCCGAAAAAAAGTAGTATTTTCAAAACTATTTCCCACCCAATCAAAATACACATCAAAAGAAAGGTATTTAAATGCTCTACCCACAACTGCAAACCAAAAGGTTCTACGAGCTCTCGTTTCGGAAAAATTCGTCAAAAAGTGAAATTACAGAATTTCGACCCAGCCCATCACAAATTATCTTTCGATTGCTTTATCTCCTCAACCAAGCCTCCAAACAAGATGCGGTTTTCACTATAACACAGAGCATCGCGCCGCCTTTCAATTGATGCATAAATCTCAAAAACGATTTTTTTCAGTTTTTCGAGAAAGTTGTGGGCTAACCCCTTGCCGAAAAAAAGTAGTATTTTCAAAACTATTTCCCACCCAATCAAAATACACATCAAAAGAAAGGTATTTAAATGCTCTACCCACAACTGCAAACCAAAAGGTTCTACGAGCTCTCGTTTCGGAAAAATTCGTCAAAAAGTGAAATTACAGAATTTCAACCCAGCCCATCACAAATTATCTTTCGATTGCTTTATCTCCTCAACCAAGCCTCCAAACAAGATGCGGTTTTCACTATAACACAGAGCATCGCGCCGCCTTTCAATTGATGCATAAATCTCAAAAATTATTTTTTTTTTCAGTTTTTGAAAAATTCGGAAAAATTCGTCAAGAAGTGAAATTACAGAATTTCGACCCAGCCCATCACAAATTATCTTTCGATTGCTTTATCTCCTCAACCAAGCCTCCAAACAAGATGCGGTTTTCACTATAACACAGAGCATCGCGCCGCCTTTCAATTGATGCATAAATCTCGAAAACGATTTTTTTTTTCAGTTTTTGATAAAATTGTGGGCTAACCCCTTGCCGAAAAAAAGTAGTATTTTCAAAACTATTTCCCACCCAATCAAAATACACATCAAAAGAAAGGTATTTAAATGCTCTACCCACAACTGCAAACCAAAAGGTTCTACGAGCTCTCGTTTCGGAAAAATTCGTCAAAAAGTGAAATTACAGAATTTCGACCCAGCCCATCACTAATTATCTTTCGATTGCTTTATCTCCTCAACCAAGCCTCCAAACAAGATGCGGTTTTCACTATAACACAGAGCATCGCGCCGCCTTTCAATTGATGCATAAATCTCAAAAATTATTTTTTTTTTCAGTTTTTGATAAAATTGTGGGCTAACCCCTTGCCGAAAAAAAGTAGTATTTTCAAAACTATTTCCCACCCAATCAAAATACACATCAAAAGAAAGGTATTTAAATGCTCTACCCACAACTGCAAACCAAAAGGTTCTACGAGCTCTCGTTTCGGAAAAATTCGTCAAAAAGTGAAATTACAGAATTTCGACCCAGCCCATCACAAATTATCTTTCGATTGCTTTATCTCCTCAACCAAGCCTCCAAACAAGATGCGGTTTTCACTATAACACAGAGCATCGCGCCGCCTTTCAATTGATGCATAAATCTCAAAAACGATTTTTTTCAGTTTTTCGAGAAAATTGTGGGCTAACCCCTTGCCGAAAAAAAGTAGTATTTTCAAAACTATTTCCCACCCAATCAAAATACACATCAAAAGAAAGGTATTTAAATGCTCTACCCACAACTGCAAACCAAAAGGTTCTACGAGCTCTCGTTTCGGAAAAATTCGTCAAAAAGTGAAATTACAGAATTTCGACCCAGCCCATCACTAATTATCTTTCGATTGCTTTATCTCCTCAACCAAGCCTCCAAACAAGATGCGGTTTTCACTATAACACAGAGCATCGCGCCGCCTTTCAATTGATGCATAAATCTCAAAAATGATTTTTTTTTTCAGTTTTTGATAAAATTGTGGGCTAACCCCTTGCCGAAAAAAAGTAGTATTTTCAAAACTATTTCCCACCCAATCAAAATACACATCAAAAGAAAGGTATTTAAATGCTCTACCCACAATTTTAAACCAAAAGGTTCTACGAGCTCTCGTTTCGGAAAAATTCGTCAAAAAGTGAAATTACAGAATTTCGACCCAGCCCATCACAAATTATCTTTCGATTGCTTTATCTCCTCAACCAAGCCTCCAAACAAGATGCGGTTTTCACTATAACACAGAGCATCGCGCCGCCTTTCAATTGATGCATAAATCTCAAAAATGATTTTTTTTTCAGTTTTTGAGAAATTGTGGGCTAACCCCTTGCCGAAAAAAAGTAGTATTTTCAAAACTATTTCCCACCCAATCAAAATACACATCAAAAGAAAGGTATTTAAATGCTCTACCCACAATTTTAAACCAAAAGGTTCTACGAGCTCTCGTTTCGGAAAAATTCGTCAAAAAGTGAAATTACAGAATTTCGACCCAGCCCATCACAAATTATCTTTCGATTGCTTTATCTCCTCAACCAAGCCTCCAAACAAGATGCGATTTTCACTATAACACAGAGCATCGCGCCGCCTTTCAATTGATGCATAAATCTCAAAAACGATTTTTTTCAGTTTTTCGAGAAAATTGTGGGCTAACCCTTGCCGAAAAAAAGTAGTATTTTCAAAACTATTTCCCACCCAATCAAAATACACATCAAAAGAAAGGTATTTAAATGCTCTACCCACAACTGCAAACCAAAAGGTTCTACGAGCTCTCGTTTCGGAAAAATTCGTCAAAAAGTGAAATTACAGAATTTCGACCCAGCCCATCACAAATTATCTTTCGATTGCTTTATCTCCTCAACCAAGCCTCCAAACAAGATGCGGTTTTCACTATAACACAGAGCATCGCGCCGCCTTTCAATTGATGCATAAATATCAAAAATGATTTTTTTTTCAGTTTTTGATAAAATTGTGGGCTAACCCCTTGCCGAAAAAAAGTAGTATTTTCAAAACTATTTCCCACCCAATCAAAATACACATCAAAAGAAAGGTATTTAAATGCTCTACCCACAACTGCAAACCAAAAGGTTCTACGAGCTCTCGTTTCGGAAAAATTCGTCAAAAAGTGAAATTACAGAATTTCGACCCAGCCCATCACTAATTATCTTTCGATTGCTTTATCTCCTCAACCAAGCCTCCAAACAAGATGCGGTTTTCACTATAACACAGAGCATCGCGCCGCCTTTCAATTGATGCATAAATCTCAAAAATGATTTTTTTTTTCAGTTTTTGATAAAATTGTGGGCTAACCCCTTGCCGAAAAAAAGTAGTATTTTCAAAACTATTTCCCACCCAATCAAAATACACATCAAAAGAAAGGTATTTAAGTGCTCTACCCACAATTTTAAACCAAAAGGTTCTACGAGCTCTCGTTTCGGAAAAATTCGTCAAAAAGTGAAATTACAGAATTTCGACCCAGCCCATCACAAATTATCTTTCGATTGCTTTATCTCCTCAACCAAGCCTCCAAACAAGATGCGGTTTTCACTATAACACAGAGCATCGCGCCGCCTTTCAATTGATGCATAAATCTCAAAAACGATTTTTTTCAGTTTTTCGAGAAAATTGTGGGCTAACCCCTTGCCGAAAAAAAGTAGTATTTTCAAAACTATTTCCCACCCAATCAAAATACACATCAAAAGAAAGGTATTTAAATGCTCTACCCACAACTGCAAACCAAAAGGTTCTACGAGCTCTCGTTTCGGAAAAATTCGTCAAAAAGTGAAATTACAGAATTTCGACCCAGCCCATCACAAATTATCTTTCGATTGCTTTATCTCCTCAACCAAGCCTCCAAACAAGATGCGGTTTTCACTATAACACAGAGCATCGCGCCGCCTTTCAATTGATGCATAAATATCAAAAACGATTTTTTTCAGTTTTTCGAGAAAATTGTGGGCTAACCCCTTGCCGAAAAAAAGTAGTATTTTCAAAACTATTTCCCACCCAATCAAAATACACATCAAAAGAAAGGTATTTAAATGCTCTACCCACAACTGCAAACCAAAAGGTTCTACGAGCTCTCGTTTCGGAAAAATTCGTCAAAAAGTGAAATTACAGAATTTCGACCCAGCCCATCACAAATTATCTTTCGATTGCTTTATCTCCTCAACCAAGCCTCCAAACAAGATGCGGTTTTCACTATAACACAGAGCATCGCGCCGCCTTTCAATTGATGCATAAATCTCAAAAATTATTTTTTTTCAGTTTTTGAAAAATTCGGAAAAATTCGTCAAAAAGTGAAATTACAGAATTTCGACTTTTTTTTTTCAGTTTTTGATAAAATTGTGGGCTAACCCCTTGCCGAAAAAAAGTAGTATTTTCAAAACTATTTCCCACCCAATCAAAATACACATCAAAAGAAAGGTATTTAAATGCTCTACCCACAATTTTAAACCAAAAGGTTCTACGAGCTCTCGTTTCGGAAAAATTCGTCAAAAAGTGAAATTACAGAATTTCGACCCAGCCCATCACAAATTATCTTTCGATTGCTTTATCTCCTCAACCAAGCCTCCAAACAAGATGCGGTTTTCACTATAACACAGAGCATCGCGCCGCCTTTCAATTGATGCATAAATCTCAAAAACGATTTTTTTCAGTTTTTCGAGAAAATTGTGGGCTAACCCCTTGCCGAAAAAAAGTAGTATTTTCAAAACTATTTCCCACCCAATCAAAATACACATCAAAAGAAAGGTATTTAAATGCTCTACCCACAACTGCAAACCAAAAGGTTCTACGAGCTCTCGTTTCGGAAAAATTCGTCAAAAAGTGAAATTACAGAATTTCGACCCAGCCCATCACAAATTATCTTTCGATTGCTTTATCTCCTCAACCAAGCCTCCAAACAAGATGCGGTTTTCACTATAACACAGAGCATCGCGCCGCCTTTCAATTGATGCATAAATATCAAAAACGATTTTTTTCAGTTTTTCGAGAAAATTGTGGGCTAACCCCTTGCCGAAAAAAAGTAGTATTTTCAAAACTATTTCCCACCCAATCAAAATACACATCAAAAGAAAGGTATTTAAATGCTCTACCCACAACTGCAAACCAAAAGGTTCTACGAGCTCTCGTTTCGGAAAAATTCGTCAAAAAGTGAAATTACAGAATTTCGACCCAGCCCATCACAAATTATCTTTCGATTGCTTTATCTCCTCAACCAAGCCTCCAAACAAGATGCGGTTTTCACTATAACACAGAGCATCGCGCCGCCTTTCAATTGATGCATAAATCTCAAAAATTATTTTTTTTCAGTTTTTGAAAAATTCGGAAAAATTCGTCAAAAAGTGAAATTACAGAATTTCGACTTTTTTTTTTCAGTTTTTGATAAAATTGTGGGCTAACCCCTTGCCGAAAAAAAGTAGTATTTTCAAAACTATTTCCCACCCAATCAAAATACACATCAAAAGAAAGGTATTTAAATGCTCTACCCACAACTGCAAACCAAAAGGTTCTACGAGCTCTCGTTTCGGAAAAATTCGTCAAAAAGTGAAATTACAGAATTTCGACCCAGCCCATCACAAATTATCTTTCGATTGCTTTATCTCCTCAACCAAGCCTCCAAACAAGATGCGGTTTTCACTATAACACAGAGCATCGCGCCGCCTTTCAATTGATGCATAAATCTCAAAAATTATTTTTTTTTTCAGTTTTTGAAAAATTCGGAAAAATGCAAAGATGCATAAATCTCAAAAATGATTTTTTTTTCAGTTTTTGAGAAATTGTGGGCTAACCCCTTGCCGAAAAAAAGTAGTATTTTCAAAACTATTTCCCACCCAATCAAAATACACATCAAAAGAAAGGTATTTAAATGCTCTACCCACAACTGCAAACCAAAAGGTTCTACGAGCTCTCGTTTCGGAAAAATTCGTCAAAAAGTGAAATTACAGAATTTCGACCCAGCCCATCACAAATTATCTTTCGATTGCTTTATCTCCTCAACCAAGCCTCCAAACAAGATGCGGTTTTCACTATAACACAGAGCATCGCGCCGCCTTTCAATTGATGCATAAATCTCAAAAACGATTTTTTTCAGTTTTTCGAGAAAATTGTGGGCTAACCCCTTGCCGAAAAAAAGTAGTATTTTCAAAACTATTTCCCACCCAATCAAAATACACATCAAAAGAAAGGTATTTAAATGCTCTACCCACAACTGCAAACCAAAAGGTTCTACGAGCTCTCGTTTCGGAAAAATTCGTCAAAAAGTGAAATTACAGAATTTCGACCCAGCCCATCACAAATTATCTTTCGATTGCTTTATCTCCTCAACCAAGCCTCCAAACAAGATGCGGTTTTCACTATAACACAGAGCATCGCGCCGCCTTTCAATTGATGCATAAATCTCAAAAACGATTTTTTCAGTTTTTCGAGAAAATTGTGGGCTAACCCCTTGCCGAAAAAAAGTAGTATTTTCAAAACTATTTCCCACCCAATCAAAATACACGTCAAAAGAAAGGTATTTAAATGCTCTACCCACAACTGCAAACCAAAAGGTTCTACGAGCTCTCGTTTCGGAAAAATTCGTCAAAAAGTGAAATTACAGAATTTCGACCCAGCCCATCACAAATTATCTTTCGATTTCTTTATCTCCTCAACCAAGCCTCCAAACAAGATGCGGTTTTCACTATAACACAGAGCATCGCGCCGCCTTTCAATTGATGCATAAATCTCAAAAACGATTTTTTTCAGTTTTTCGAGAAAATTGTGGGCTAACCCCTTGCCGAAAAAAAGTAGTATTTTCAAAACTATTTCCCACCCAATCAAAATACACATCAAAAGAAAGGTATTTAAATGCTCTACCCACAACTGCAAACCAAAAGGTTCTACGAGCTCTCGTTTCGGAAAAATTCGTCAAAAAGTGAAATTACAGAATTTCGACCCAGCCCATCACAAATTATCTTTCGATTGCTTTATCTCCTCAACCAAGCCTCCAAACAAGATGCGGTTTTCACTATAACACAGAGCATCGCGCCGCCTTTCAATTGATGCATAAATCTCAAAAATGATTTTTTTTTTCAGTTTTTGATAAAATTGTGGGCTAACCCCTTGCCGAAAAAAAGTAGTATTTGCAAAACTATTTCCCACCCAATCAAAATACACATCAAAAGAAAGGTATTTAAATGCTCTACCCACAACTGCAAACCAAAAGTTTCTACGAGCTCTCGTTTCGGAAAAATTCGTCAAAAAGTGAAATTACAGAATTTCGACCCAGCCCATCACAAATTATCTTTCGATTGCTTTATCTCCTCAACCAAGCCTCCAAACAAGATGCGGTTTTCACTATAACACAGAGCATCGCGCCGCCTTTCAATTGATGCATAAATCTCAAAAACGATTTTTTCAGTTTTTGATAAAATTGTGGGCTAACCCCTTGCCGAAAAAAAGTAGTATTTTCAAAACTATTTCCCACCCAATCAAAATACACATCAAAAGAAAGGTATTAAAATGCTCTACCCACAATTTTAAACCAAAAGGTTCTACGAGCTCTCGTTTCGGAAAAATTCGTCAAAAAGTGAAATTACAGAATTTCGACCCAGCCCATCACAAATTATCTTTCGATTGCTTTATCTCCTCAACCAAGCCTCCAAACAAGATGCGGTTTTCACTATAACACAGAGCATCGCGCCGCCTTTCAATTGATGCATAAATCTCAAAAACGATTTTTTTCAGTTTTTCGAGAAAATTGTGGGCTAACCCCTTGCCGAAAAAAAGTAGTATTTTCAAAACTATTTCCCACCCAATCAAAATACACATCAAAAGAAAGGTATTTAAATGCTCTACCCACAACTGCAAACCAAAAGGTTCTACGAGCTCTCGTTTCGGAAAAATTCGTCAAAAAGTGAAATTACAGAATTTCGACCCAGCCCATCACAAATTATCTTTCGATTGCTTTATCTCCTCAACCAAGCCTCCAAACAAGATGCGGTTTTCACTATAACACAGAGCATCGCGCCGCCTTTCAATTGATGCATAAATATCAAAAATGATTTTTTTTTCAGTTTTTCGAGAAAATTGTGGGCTAACCCCTTGCCGAAAAAAAGTAGTATTTTCAAAACTATTTCCCACCCAATCAAAATACACATCAAAAGAAAGGTATTTAAATGCTCTACCCACAACTGCAAACCAAAAGGTTCTACGAGCTCTCGTTTCGAAAAAATTCGTCAAAAAGTGAAATTACAGAATTTCGACCCAGCCCATCACAAATTATCTTTCGATTGCCTTATCTCCTCAACCAAGCCTCCAAACAAGATGCGGTTTTCACTATAACACAGAGCATCGTGCCGCCTTTCAATTGATGCATAAATCTCAAAAATTATTTTTTTTCAGTTTTACGAGAAAATCGTGGGCTAACCCCTTGCCGAAAAAAAGTAGTATTTTCAAAACTATTTCAAACCCAATCAAAATACACATCAAAAGAAAGGTATTTAAATGCTCTATAATACTTTAAGAGGTTAAATAGAGTCTACATAAAAAAATATTTAGTGATAATAAATGATGTTTATAATTTACAAATTGAGTTATTCTAAGTCAAAGAATGAAGAACGATATGAAAAATTTTAAAATAAACATAGATTTGCGAAAAGATAGCTTGATTTACAGAATGGTGTGTTGCACACTTTTAAAGACGAATTCCAATTTGAGTTACTTCTATTATTTAATCATAACCCAAATTTATATTTATTTGTTGGGTGACATGAGTATGTTAAGAAGCTAACACTTGTATGAAATAGATTTATCTATTTTGAGATAAAATGTTGCTAATTATAAAAATGTTTTATACATTCGAATTAATGCAAGTTTCATAGAGCCTGCATATATCATTATGCACTGCATAGTAATTGATTAGTTAAGCGAATGCTAATTTCTCAAGAATATTTTTAAACTAATCTTATTATGCATTGTGTAGACAAACATAAATATTTTAATATTATTTATAGCAGTTTAAGGACGAGAGTCATTTATTACAACTTTTGATAGATTTTCAAAGTTTAAATTTTTTAATTCAAAGTAACATTTTTGTTGGGTATCCTTGACATTTCCTTATTTCAGTGATATTTAGAGGTTATTAAACTAACTATTAGAGGTTTTTTAAAAAAAAGTTCTGGGTACACATTAAGCCTCATCTAATTCTACAAAATGTAGAAAGTTAAAAATTTGACTTTTCAAAAAAGCAAATCGATAGATTTTTTTGATTTGTACCTAAATGTTTTTCTTAATTTTGTTTCTTTCAATATAAATAAAATATTTTTGTATTGCTCCAAAAGAGAACCGTTATTTTGTTTTTAAGTTTTCTCAAGAATTAATCAACCGATTTCAATATTATTTTTCCGCACAAGCTCTTTTATAGTCTCAAAAATACTTAATGATCAAAAATGTCATTGTTTTTATTATTAATTAAAAAAAAATATTACATTTTTGATTCGAAACACGATTTTTTGAAAATGGATCATAATTTGTTTAAGAAATTGAAATATAAAACTTGTATTAATAAGTTCTAAATAACTGCATACTAAAAATATTTTAAAACTAAAATTGAAAAAAACTTGCACAAAATGTTTACCAGAAATTACAATTTCAAACAATGAAACACGTGACAAAAATTATTGGCCATTGAAAATTTAAGTTTGCATTCTACTAAAAAATACTCTTCAAAAATTTGAATTTTGAAGATTTTTAGGTTCACGTAGAAAGGGGATGAAATGTAGTTTTAAAAAATTATATACGGAAAGAAATACATTGCGAATATTACAACGTCAGTATGGGTGTGAACGCAATACTGTATGGCTTTGGATAAAAAGCATAGTTAATTTGGCCATACTGAGAATAGTAACGTCGACAATAGTTATAGCCGATACGCCAATGCCAATGGGAGTTAGGCCCATACTGACTGGCGACATGTGTACAACGCTCCTTAGCAGAAAAGTCTATCCATTATTGTTATGTCCCTTATGCTTACATTGGAGTAATAACTATTAACAGTAATCTAATAAGGATACCGATTATCACGCCATAAATTATCGCGGGAAAAACTAGTAGCATTGCGACATCTCCGGTACAGTATGGGGCTGAAGGCAATGTTGTCTCGTCAAACGTACTATGCGCCCATGTGTTAGAAGCAAAGATTGTGGTACCATACAGTATAGTACATAATCACATACTTATAGGAGTTGTGGCAAGACAATGTAGGAATATCACCGATAATTTTTTAAAATGGATGGGACTCCAGGCCATACTAGCATTGTCATAAATACTCTACACTTCTTTCCGTGTAGGGGTAATGATGATGTCCAAAGTTGTATAAATTTTAGAAATGTTGGCAATATTATTTTTGAGACTCTTGAGTTATGGGATTTCGGTAAGCCTTAGATATCTTAACTATCAGATGTATTTTGTTTTATTTTTAGAGTTGACGTTAAGCATTGGCTAAAATTATTCTTGTGCTCGAAAATTTTAGAACCTTCGAACAAAATAAGAAAAAGTATGAATGGTATCACATGGCAGCTCTCTAAAAATCATTTTTGACTATCAAAAATGTGACAGTAACATATCGCTTTGGGAAGAATTTGATAAGGTAGTAAGTCATTCTTAAATTTTTGTTAGTCAAAATGACTATCAATAAGCTTTCCGGCTGTGTAAGATTGTTCAACTGAATTCAATTTGATTAAAAAATTTCCAAAAAAAGTTTTCGAAATAATAGTTACCATGGTGAAATTGTCAAGTACTTCTTAAGATGTATTGAAATGATAGTACCAAATTGGCAGCCTTATGATGATTGAGCAAGAAAAAACTATACATATATTAATTTGCATACAAAATGAAGTAAATTCTTAAATTTAAGCTTTTACTTTAATATAAAGTATTTACTGTTATATTACTCTTTTTTTTAACTATTTTCGTAGTTTGTTGTAACGGGTTATCCATTTTGCGGGCTGTCATTTGACATATGTCAAACTAAGTTGTTAAACCAATTTTTTTTCAGTTGAAAGTCTGACATTTACGAAAATGTATTGCCATAAAACCTACTTCAAAAATGGTGTCTATTCCTCGTCGATCTTTGGGCCGGAGGTGTGATTGAACTAACTTCTTTGAAAACAAGGATGGAACGACTCACAGTGGGGCAACTTGTATGGGAGAGCGGAAAAAACTCCATAAAAACTAAACCAATGAACCGATTTGTTTAAAATTTTCAGGAATGATAGTCAATAATAAGACAAATTTACACTATTAGTCTCCGCCCGATACCCTGCCTAGTTTTTCTTGTTTTAATACAAAGCTTTAATTTTTGTTTGAACAGACGTGTTCTTAGTTCAATAAAATTTGAGCTACTTGAACGATTTTTATGAAATTTTACAGACATGTAGACGTAGAGGATAGTATACAAAACAACAAGTGAAAAATTCAACCCACATGTGAAAAAAGCGTTTTAACCCATGTTATTGTTTTTAGAAAGAAATGGGGGAAAACCCGAAAGAATGTTCCATTTTTCTCTACTTTTTTTTATTTTCATGTTATTATATAATATATGATTTTATTCTATAATAAAATTTACAACTTAAGTACAGTGTTTTAAATCAATTTAGTTAGATTTAATTTCAATTTAACCTAGTTCAATTCAATTAAACATAATATTAATTCAATTTAACTAAATTTAATTCTGAAAAGTAAAAAGGAAACAATTATTGGCTCACATTATCAACTGGAGTGCTTCGTCACTGAAAGGAAGGTGTTTTTTTTTGGTTTCAGGTCTCATGTACGTTATGTAGGGATCTGAAGACTCTAGAAGCTTATGCAATACATCCTCGTTCGTGGCCTTACAAGAACATTTTCTTGTAAAATGAAGGCGGTAGTTTTTATAGTCTTTGTTTCTACTTTCTTGGGCCTCCTTAGACTTTACAATTTTGTTTGTTGTTGTTGAAGGTGTTGAATCTAACAACAACTACATATACTCTTTTCTTCATTGCTTTCGGAACATTGACCTTGAAAGTTTTTAATGCAACAACAACAACATGGTAGTCTACCACAAATTCATACTTTCTTTGTAATAGACCACCAAATTGTTGTTGTGACATTTAAAACTTTCAATGTTTATATAACGGTGAGAAAGCAGTGCAGACTGCAATTTAATTTTGAAGAGAGGAGTGACTTTTCAAAAGATATTATAAATACTTATAGTAATTTCTATGAAAATTTAAAAAAAATAAAGCTAAATTGTAATTTTCCTTACAATTTCAGTTTTTCGCTTGTTTTCAAAGTCCGATTTACAGGGTTCAAATTTGTTTTAAGTTAATTTCAACCACCTCTATTTTGCATTAGAAAGTGTAGAACAAAACTTCGTACTTAGTTTTAAAAAAAGTAAAAAATGATTTTATAGCCTTTTGAAAAGTCGCTTCTCAACTCTTATTTTTATTACTTTGTTCGGCAGTTGTCTGTAGATTTCAATGAAATTTATAGGAATATTAGGTAATAGCATAAGCTTCAAGAAAATTACAATTTTAGACCGGAGCTCAGCGGAGCTTTTTTTGTAGGCTTACAAAAGTTCACATTATCTGGTTATTTTTTCTCACTCGCTCTATTATTTTTATTAATGTTATATTTTGAAAATGTGGGTTTTTTTATATTATATTGTATTTTTTTGTACTATATGAACTACAAATGTGGTGAGTTTTAAATTTGTATCTTTACAAATAAAACCACAGCAAGCGAAAATGTTCAGTAGTTAAAACATATGACTTTTTTGTAAAATAATATTGTTGAACTTCCTAAGTCTCTCAGAGCCACAAACGAAAATAAAATAAAGAAAACGAATAAGAACTGTTTTCTCTGATTATTAATGAAAACAATAGCATATCAAATATCGCAATAAATAAATAAAAAAAAAATGGAATTTTTTCCCTGTTTGCCCCACTGTGCGACTGTCCCCGTCAATTCAGAGCGTTATGGTCATATGATAACCGACTTTTTTTTGCCTGCTATTGACGAATACGATTTGGAGAATATGTGGTTTCAATAAGACGGTGCCACAGCTCACACAAATTGAGCGAGTAAGTCTTTATTGCAAGAGACATTTCCTGGCCGTGTTATTTCTCGTCGTGGCGATATCAACTGGCCACCAAGATAATGCGATTTCACACCGCTAAACTTTTTTTTGTGCACAGAAAAAAAAAAGTTGTCATATTAACAATCGTCGATAGTCATCTTGAAATATGGCCAAATTGTCGTGTATACTACCAAAATGGTCAATATGATAACCTTATTTTAAAAAATTGACTACTTGATAGTCAATAGAACAATTTTCGATTGTCATTTTTCGGTAGTCAATATGACAACAAAAGTAGTCAATAGAACAACTTCGGTAGTCAATATGACAATTTGGTTGTCATATTGACTACCAAAACTGACAATCGAGAATTGTTATATTTACTACCCGGTAGTCAAATTAGATTTCGATTTTCAACAAAAATTGTCATATTGACTTCCGCAGTTGTCATATTGACTACCGCAGTTGTTATATTGACTACCATAGTTGTCATATTGACTACCGTAATTGTCATATTGACTACCGCAGTTGTCATATTGACCGCAGTTGTCATATTGACTACCGCAGTTGTTATATTGACTACCGCAGTTGTCGTATTGACTACCGCAGTTGTCATATTGACTACCGCAGTTGTCATATTGACCGCAGTTTTCGTATTGACTATCGCAGTTGTCATATTGACATACGCAGTATTAGTCAATATGACAACCGGAGTTTCAAATTCTTTCAACCAAACTTGTCATATTGACTACTACAGTTGTCATATTGACTACCGCAGTTGTCATATTGACTACCGCACTTCTCATATTGACTACCGCAGTTGTCATATTGACTACCGCAGTTGTCGTATTGACTACCGCACTTGTCATATTGACTACCGCAGTTGTCATATTGACATACGCAGTATTAGTCAATATGACAACCGGAGTTTCAAATTCCTTCAACCAAAGTTGTCATATTGACTACTACAGTTGTCATATTGACTACCAAAATGTAAAAATATTTCGGATCCCAAAATTGACAACCGAAAATTGTTCTATTGACTATCGCGGTTATCGGCTGAAAATTGACTACCAAATAGGCATATTGACTACCAAAATAGTCAATAGGATGACTTTTTTCGTTCTGTGTGGGGCTACGGGAAAGACCGTGTTTATGTAGATAAACCTTTAACTCTTTCGCACTTAAAAACCAACATTTGTCAAGTTATGGCTGAGATACCGCCCAATATGTGTCAAAAAGTGGTCAAAAATCACCTCAAAAGAATCGATGCTTCCAACAATTCGCAATTCGCGTTGTGGTCATTTAAATGATGCAATGTTTCACACATATTGTCATCTTTCAAAATTTTTATAATAAAAGAGAAATATCATGAAAAGAAATAACCCCGTACTAAAGAACTTAAAACTGAATCAAAATCCCTCAATTTATTTTCGAATTTAGTTTAGAGTTTCTGAAACTTAATATAGCGCAATGTCTTTCTTTCAAGAGTTACATTTATAAAAAAAAAATAAGAACAATTCTAAAATGATTTTGAAGAAAATGCTCATTTTTCTTGTCTCAAGAAGCTTTTACCGCCTTACACTTCATAGTATTCTGACTTAAATATATCTATCCTTATCCATATACTAAGATGCATCAGAAAAAATCGCTTAATCCTTAGCTGCTCTCAGAGACGTTTTGTTTTTTGTTTTTTGTGTGTCTACCCACCTGGGAAATCAGGTCATACAAAAGTCCTTCTATACTCCAAACGAAAGTAATTTAAAGTAAAAAAGTTGATATTTTTTCGTTGTCTCTTACTCAACTCCACCTTAACCGAAACGTGCCATCCCCATTAATCGTATGGCATGCTCTAAATTGCGAATCCATCAACCTACTTTTACGAACCGTACCAAAAAAAAAATCCAAGTCAATTCTAACAAACTTAAGCGCATCTCCATTTCATCTCCATTACAAAATCATTACATTCCCCAAGGACATACTTACGTTTATTCCATATATACTACCTATAGATATCGAGGTACCTTATAACTGAAGCCAACGCGCAACAAAATCCAAAAAAAAAATGAAATCTCAAAGCACGTGAGCTCATTAGATATACCCTTACCCACCAGTTCTGTCTCTCTGATGGTCTGATGGTTCTGTATCAGTTTATCTCTCGTCCTGATGTTATATCGGCCAGCGGCGGCTGTGGCAGCGGCAACGACGAGGTTGTCCATGTCCATGCCCAGCCCAGCCCATGATGTAGCTCTTGGTCTTGCTCTTTGTTTGGAATCGAAATTTAATTGCAATTTGAATATGCTTATCTGATGATAATGATTGTGGATGGCGAAGCACGGAGGTGGCGGCGGCGGCGGTGTAGCGTGAAACCCCGGACTGGCAAAGGAAGATAAAATCGTGAAGCCTCATTCCATAAGTTGCCATTGCCATTGCCATCACCCATCACAATCGCATCTCGCTTCGCACGATATGCCAGACCAAGACCATAATGAGGCTTCGTTCTTTCGACGAGTTGAGGTTAGCGGGCTGCCGCGGCGGCGGCTAAAGAAAAACAACTCTGACTGACTTATGTGGCAAAAAAAAAAGTTATCCTTGATTCGTCCTGACCTCATGCTGATGTTGATGCTGAGGTGGAGATGGAGAAAAGGGGACTCTTTTTATGTGAACTCCCTCATTCCCCAATCGATTAAAGGAAAAAAAAGTAATTTTATTTTCAATTACGACTTCTTGGTCCTGTCGTGTTTGTTTCACATGTCGCTGTCCTATTTTATAGACGAAAGTCATTAGAGTCGTGTTGTATACTCGTACTACATACAGCACAGCCCTCCTATTCCCAGAACCTTTTGGTCGCCCCCATTACCATTCCATATGATAGAGATGTGTCATTTAAATGAAATCAACAACAAACATACAACCATCATCATCATCCTCATCTGTGACCGACTACGACGACGGTCCTTTTAAGCTTTAATTTGCGGTCGTTTATTTATTTATTCTTTTTTTGTTGTTGTTGTTTTGTTTCTGTAACCAACATCCACCTGCCACCATCATCATCATCACAACCGTCATCGCCACCAGAGGGAAGCACATTCTATATCCATTGTAACACTGTGCGATTGTGTATATGACTTTTGAGCTTCCTTCGGTGACCGCGTCGTCGTTGTCGTGTCTCCACAAACCTACAAACTACACGATGACGATGGATATGCGACAAACGTCATAAATCCTTAAGTGCTTTCTGTAATTCCTGTGTCCTGAGTTCTGACTCCTCAGTCCTCAAAGTCCTGATGGAAGCTGAAGCTGCAGATCACATTTGCTTTTGATGTTTGTTATTCAATCATCCGTGACGTTCCCATTAAAGATGTCACTCTTGACCTGCATGCGGTTGACATATGTATATGCTTTAGCGCAATCTGTCAGATCCATTTCGAATCAACTTAGAGTTGCCTAGTAACCGTAATGAAAATATGGGGCTATGTCATGTACCTACAACATTTGTACATACCTAAATACAAAAAAGTTGAGGTATTATTTTCTTTTTGTATTTAGTTAAACAGGAAGAACGTTTATGATAGCATCGCATCGTCATCATCATCATCATCATTGTCCTTGTCGTCCTTGTGGTCGTGGAAGGGAATTGCTTTTGTTAAACTTTGCTCCTCCACCCCCTCTGCTCTGCTCAATTCTTATTCGTTTCCAACATCGTCCTCGTCGCCGTATTCTTTGTACCTAGGTACTACAGTTCTCTATGCAATGAAGTGTTTGTATCTTCAGGGGACTAGGACTTGCATCAGTCGCTGCTCAGCATAGCTTAGCTTATAGTTGAAAGAGGTGTATTAGAGGAAACCACATCCATTTGTAGATTAGTGAGGTATAAGCGGTAGAGGTAGGTAAGGTAGGTACTCATGTGGAAGGTTAATAGGATTATTTGTGGATGAACTTTCTCTAGAGCTCTGTATAAGGTACGGTACCCATCTACTAGAGGATTAGATATTTTTATTTGTAGTTGATGACGACAAACGCCGACTATGACGATGACGACGACGACGAAGACACGACTTGGAGGAGTAGGTTGGAAAAAATTTTGAAATCCTTAAACAAAAAGAAAGAAAAATAGTTGGTATGCGATGCGCCGCCGATATAAAACTCAGTTAAAGTGTGCCTTTTTTCCTTTCATTCATTTCAAAATTAGGTTAGTAGACCAAACGGTTATTTGACAAAGAGGAATTTAAAAAAAAAATATAATAAAAAAGAACTAGAAGAATAAAATGTTAATTAAACATTCAGAGGGATTTCAAAGGATTTGCATAGAAAAGAGACTGAATTAGCAAATGCTTTTTTCCTAATTAAATAAAATTCGTAAAAAATAAAGAATACCAAAAAATAGGTGCAGATACTCGACGCCTCGCAGCGCGATGGCAGCGTATATCTGCGGAAAAGTGTTATAAGTATGTAGACGGAGCTGATGAGTGACAATTTTTCATTAAAAGGGGACTGGGTTTATAAGTATTAAAAGAATAAACTGATTTTATGGGGTTTTTAATGGTGTTAAGGCTTTTTTGTTTTTCCAAATTGAGGCTGATAAGATATGCGGGGTCAAGGGTTAAGAGATTTAAAAAACTAAATAAAAGATAAAACAAGTTTTTTGTCAAATCTTTTCAAGAATTTAAATGACTTGATGAACCACTTCCAGTATTTGGAACTGAAAAATTGACGATATTGACAAGTTGAGTTTTATTTTAAAAGTTAATCGTCTTTTCATCAAATTAGATATTCACTTCGAATCAAAATGTCTACAAGCTGAAGTTTGGTAAAGAGTTTCATACGATATTAAAACTTCCTAAAATGAACCCTGAATTTAGAGTAAAGTAATCAATTTTGGGGGGGGTTGATGCGACCCACACTGATAACTTCCCATCCCGTCTGTCGATTTGTCTTGCCTAAAAGTTTGTAGGGTTTCGTGTTTTGTTTTTTAAAAATTTAAAAATTACCAACAATATTTTACATATAATGAAATAGTTTGATTTCAAAATCAGTTTTTGTTAACGAGATTTTTAGTCGAAAACAAATTTTAGTAGCATTTCTTAAGAGTTTTTATTTCTTAAATAAACAAATACAAATTGGATGAATGAAATGAATTTAAAGTCAATACCTTCTATTTGTCACGAGATATCGAGAACCGAACATTATTTTGTACCAAATTTGAGTAGGTAGCTACCTACTATTTTTTGTAGATTTTATTTTTTTTTTATGAAAAAAACTGACTGTTGGATTTTAATAAAAAAAAATTATATTTTCTGTGAGTAAAATTAGTTTGAAGACTATATTTTTAATTTTAAAAAAGATATTTGAGTCGAAAATAAATTTTTACGAACTTTTGTAATTTTTTGTTTTGGGTTTTTATTTTTTGTAAAAAAACTGTCAATTCGATTTTTCTCAAAAATTTTACCGAATATTGAAATTAATATTTCTTATAAGTTGGAAGCCATAATCTCAAATTTTCAAAAAGATATTTATGTCTAAATTCATTTTTTACCAACTTTGAGTAATGTTTTTTTTTTAGGTTTTTATTTTTTTATAAAAAAAAACTATCAACTTTATTTTTCTCAAAATTCAACCAGATGTTGAAAACGTTATTCTTTGTTGCACAAAATTGTTTTGGGGATAAAATATTTTTCATTCGTAAAATTTTCGAGGTGACAAATATTTTTTTTTCAGTTTTTTTGATTCATAAAAAAAATCGTTAATTGGATTTTTTTCCAAAAATATAATTGTTTGGTATCACGTTACAATATATAATATAAAATTTAATTCAAGTCTCTAGCGTCATTGGTTCGTGAGATATTTAGGGTTAACCAAAATGTTCACCTTTTTTTTAAACTGCTATGGTAAGAAAACCACGCACGTAATTTTCTTGAGAGCCCTTTCTGCATCTTTCTGTATTATTATCTGTATAACAAAATTTATTCGAAGTCGATATCTCTTCTGGTTCTTGAGCTATGGACGACGAAAAAAACGTCGCGAACGTACGGACGTACGGACGTACTAACGTACGTACACACGCACGCACAGACATCTCGCTAAAAATCTTTTATTTCAACTCTAGGGACCTTATAACGTCGAGAAATGTCAACATTTTTAATTCGACAAATCGGACCGATTACAATTACTTCCTATGGGAAGTTAAAAATTTTAGTTTGGTTTTGAGAAAATTCTAGTTTTCGATTTTCGATCAACAAAATTGTATGAGGACCACTATTGTTTTGAATCTTAAAAAAATAAAAAAAAAACTAGTAACGCGAATCGGCTCAAAACCTTAATTTCCAAATTTGAAGTCAATCAATACAATGCTTTGGGCTGTACTGATCAGGAAAGACAAACAAACAGACGGAATTGGGGGACCAACTTTTTTCAACTACTTTACCATCGTCACGTCATGTTTGACTAAAATCTCGAGTTCGAATTTTTTTAAGAATGCAAAATATATGTCGCAAGTAATAAATTATGTAGATGGAATTAAAGATGAGTTTCAAGAATTTAAAGGCAACTTAATATCAAATTGGTGATCGCTTATTCAAAATTTCTTCTTAAGAACCCGAATATTTGCTCTTTCTCTCAGAATAGATCTTATAACTTATAACTTTATTTTTTCCCAATTCTAAATTGTGTGAAAACAAAGATTTTAGGCGTTATTGACAACAAACCGCTTTTTGGAGAGTATCGTTAAATTGCTAACAAATCTTCAAATGAAGCCTTTACTTATGAAACTTAACTGTTAAGCTTTATGGCTCATACGAAAAAATAATCTCACACAACTAAAGATTTTCCAAAATATTTACCCAAAAAATCTTCACAAAGTCTGTTGTAAAATACTATACCATAATAAACCCTACCTCTAAAAACAAAGTATTATGATTTTTGGATTGAGGGTGGAAAATTTAGTTTTCCGTCGGCTATTTGGTCACGTTATTTTGGTAAAGAAAACAAATTCTTTAATTTGTCCCGACGTTTCGGCAAGGATTGTTGCCTTCTTCAGGGGAACTTTATTTTATGAAAACAGAAATAGATAAACTTATAAGTATGCACAACAATTATAACAAACAGTATATTAAACTTACTTTCAAGTTTGAAGTTATGTCATTAAATCTAAATAGGATATAATTACAATTATAAAAACTGTAGCAACTTCGTATGAAGATTTGTCTTAATTTGAAAATATAAAATTTGTGTGTTGGGGTTTAGGGGTTTAATTATTATGATTTTTGTTTTACATTTTACACTCATATTTTTAAAATTCGGCATACCCTAAAAATTGTTTTTTTTTTATATATCTTTAACTCTGGTTTAAAATTTCAGTAGGTATGCTGATTTAAAAAATTTTGCTTAAAATAAGCGCTTTTTTAATTTTTTTAAAGTTTAGTTTAAGAAGATGAATTTGTAGTTCATACAGAAATTAAAAAACATAATTCATCTTTTAATTTAAATAATTTAAAATTTTTAAATGCAGGGTCTATATTGTGTTAAACAAAAACGATCGTTCTATAAAATGATATTCATGTTGTATAATAAAAGTATAGAGAAAATCAGCCAAACGTCTACCAACATTGGGTCAACCCCAAACCATTTCAAAAACTTGATTCCATTTTTAATTGAGAACAAAAGATGAATTGGAAGAGAAGTGTTTAGTTTGTGTTACAACTTCAACACTGACCGCCGATTTTAAAAAATTAATGATTCTGGTGTCAATTTGAAACCCCACTGATTTAGTAGTTACAAACTTGATTGTGATGTCATGCAACAAGTTTTTCCCAAAATAAATTTACAAAAATTATTTTATTATTCTTTTGATATAAATTTAAACATCCACCCCTTCCAACCCCAACAAACCATAAAATCTAATATAAATTTTGTATTTATGAAGCCATTGCTGTTTATACTTAGAAAAACTTCAATCATCGTACGAACAAAACTCCGAACTCTGTCCACTTGGCTACAAAAATATTAAAGTTTATGACTTTCTATAATGGAATTCATATTTAATTTCAATATCATAGTCATATTACCAAAAACTACAAGTGGTATACATATATAAATTATAAGTACATATAATTATGAGTATAACGCAATCCCAAAGCAAAAAACCCCAACCCAAATCGTTAGAAACCAGAAAATAACTAATTTTTGATGTTGTTGCCAAAAATATAGAGAGTAATACAATTATTTAACCATAAAAGCCCATAACTCTAAGCAAAACGGAAGCAATAATAATCCATTAAAATTCGGATAGAAACATGAAAGTAAACCCATGATGGTGTACTACAGCATCAAACATCAGGCACACTTATAAGGTACACACTATAGTATACTCCTAACCAGAACTTATTCAAATATATAATGTACAGCTGTGGACAAATTTAAAGGAACACTTGAAGAAAAATCACATACAATCACTTACTAATAATAATAATTTTGGGATGATTTTTAATCTATTTCTAAGTTTTCTTCAAGTAAACCTCACAGGAATAAGCGCAGCTAAACTTTGCACTAAAAACATCTTGAAGTTATTTTAGCATAATTGACACATACATATCTTTACTTAAACTCAACTTTACTTAAACCAAACGAACCCAGAATATATCAATTTAATATTACTTATAAAACCTTCAGTTAATCTATGAATGCAATGTATTCAATGGCTGGGTAACAGATATAAAAAAGCTCGTCAATATTATGAAAAATCATCAATAAAATCAAGAACAGTTCGTCAATATGATATGACAGTTTTAACTGATAAATTTTGTACATCATTCATCAACTTCCTTCGTCAATATGATGCATAAAATATCCCTTTAATTAGTTCATGAAATGATCAATTGCTTTTAAACATTGAGTAGAGTAAATGTTTTTGAAATTTTTCTAACAAAAGTGATAATTACTTTCATCAATATGATGAATGTGAAAGAAATCAGTAATGAATATGTTATGTGCATTCGTCAATTCAAGAACTTTTTCAATATGATGAACTAATTGTTATGAATTTATTTATAAATAATATGAATACATTCGTAAATGTGATGAATGAATTCTTCAATCTTATGTGATCAGCTCAAATTTCATAAATGTGGAGAAATAATTCATCGATATGATGATTGCAATCGCCGAATGTATAGTTTAAAGTGTTGAAACAAAAAATATTTTTTTGAAATGGAAGCTTTCAACACAATGGTTAATCTAAGAGGGGGGGAAGAGTCTGTATAGATCATGCTCACCTAATAGTCCAGTCAAAATAGACAAAAATAATTCATAACTTAGCCAAAATTCACATAGAGCTGAAAATTGGCAGAGACGTTAAATACCTCATTACAATTGAAATGTCAAAAATCCCCTTCGATCCTCCTTGTGCAAAAAATTCTATTCATGGTCAAACATACAAAATTACGGTTTTTTCCATTTTTCTTGGAAACGGTAAATTTTATCGTGAAAATAGATCAGACAAAACTTGTAGATCACACAATTATCTACAAAAATGGTCCAAAAACTTTTTCTCAAAAGACTCACCGTTCGTGAGATATCGCGGTTTTAAAAATTACAAAATTCAGACTTTACATAATATTTTACATCTATTTTGACTGGACTATAAGCCATAAAGCTTATATAATTTAGTTGTATAAAATATCGGTTTGTTTTGTGTACTGACTGACTTTAAAAGTATTTTGAAAGTGACCGTTTTGGATTTGCTTTACACAAACCTAAGTTGCTTTTGAAAAAAGGGTTTACATTATTCCAATTTCTGAAACTAATTTTCAGCTTTATTTTTATTAGTGTTTGGGGCTTTTTTAATGAGAGATATTAAGCTGGAAATTTTGTTTATCACTTTCTTTTGGTGTTGAACATTATATAAAAACTCATAAGATCCCGTTTCTGGGTCATTAGTTATTTGTTATGGAAACGCCAAAAGTCACGAAAATTTTTAAGCATAAAATTTGCTAAAATGTTTGCCCCGATCATTTTTCCATCAGTCAACAGTTTTAGACATAATTATCAAAATTTTAAAATGTGATATGGCCAAGTATACAATTTTTAAACAATATTTGTTTTAATTTCTTGCATAATGTACATTTTTGAAAATATTCCTTTAATGTTTCAAGGCCGTGTCTCTCACGGAATTGCAAAATTTCAGTACCCTGTTTGGATCTACGGCCTTTTTTCGAAATGATAGGTATTTATTAATTTAATCAGAAATTAAATTAAATATTTGATTATATGAGAGTTGAATATTTGTAATTTTAAATATGATCATTTTCAAGGCACAAAACGTAGTTTTTATAACGACGCACGATGCCATTTTCAAATATTAACTCTTTCTAAAATCTTAAAGACATCATATAAGAAATACCTTTCAGTGTAACAACAATTTAATATGCTCTATCGTCCGATATTATGATAGCAGCTTTCTTGCACGTCCGAAGACAGTGCAAAAGTCGATTACATATCGGTATTTTTACGTGAAGAATTTCTTGAATGCACGTTTCACATACAAAACGGTATGTAGCTCTTAAAAAACTTACATAAGTAGTGAATTTTCTTTGAATGCGTCAAATCTTCTTTACAGATACAATTTTATTTTAAAATCTTTGTATGTTTCAAGGAATTTCAGTTCTTCCGCGTTTAGGAAGCGAGTTACACACAATATTATTATTCCTTGAATTCGAACTTTCTGAAGCTAGTCCCAAATTACAATATTTTTGTTCATCTTTATTTGTTGAAAATCAAATTTTAACAAAAGTATATTGAAGAAGTGTATTTCTTTTCTTTCAAAAAAATGTTTTGTGTTCCTTATTTCTTAAATTTAGCTGACTCAAAAACTTTAAGTTAAAAATGCTTAAAAGCTTCACATAAGAAATTAAAATTTTCATGTAGTTTTCAAGTAAACACATATGGATACGTTTAAGCTGCCTTCACGAGGCAATTAATACAACTTTGTATGGTAAGTGTGTAGCCCCCTTTCCCCGCAATAAAAATGGACCCACCCTTGAGTTATTCTCAAGCTCATAAAAGCAACGGTCAAACTTGGAGGTGACTGCATAATACTAAAGGGTTTCTTTTGTTGAATGTTTTGGTCGTAAATGTTGACGTAGTATAGAATGTTGCCTATATAAATAGTTGGCGTTTTCAGCCGGGAATTGGTCCCCAGTGTATTATTTACAAATCTCTGATTTAAAAGGAACAAAATGTATGTTATTCAGTGCTCTATTCAATTACTATATCTGTATCTCTTTGAAAACCCTTCTATTAAGGCCAAGATTAAAGAAAGTAGTCATAGCCTTCTAATAAAATAAATCTTTGGAGAATTGTCACTACTTTAAGGAAAGGGCCAGTATACCTATAGTTGGCTTTTTAAGGAAAATTAGGGTTTTCAACTTAATATTAAACTAAACCTATCAAAAATAAAATCAGTTAACGTTTTTTGATGAAATATACTGAGCTTTGAAGTAAGTGCTGGTATTTTGTGGGTATTCTTTTATCAAACCTTTTTTCCTCCAAAATCTTGAAAAACTTACTACCTACTTCTTAAAAGTCACAAATTAAGAAATATTAAAAAAACATGAACCATTAAAATTAAATAGTGGAATTTTTTATTTTTGCTGCCTTAAACAATGACAATAACCAAAAACTGAGTTTGCTCCTATTATTTAGGCCACAGCTGTATGAGAAGTACCTATATCTAACATCTAAAAACTTAACTATAAATAACAGAGAAATCCCATTTATTTGGAACTGGATAGGATATATACACTTATAATAAGGCACAGTTCTATAAAGCACAGAATATAAACCATAGACTATATGGAGCGCCAAAGAGGAGGGTTATTACACAGAAGAGCATTAAGAGCCTTTAATTAGAAATCCAAGCGCACCAAAAGTAAATACCATTTGTCAAAGCTTCAGTTTCAGTTCGTTCGCAGTTTTCTCTGCATAAAATATAGGTATCTACGAGGTTGGTACCATATCACCATATCAGGCAAGCAGGGCTTAGAGGGGTTTGGTATGATGGGTAAATTGGGTAGGTTGGTCTTGCTTGATATATATGTATGTATGTAGCTTGGTAGGTAGTAGGTACTTCAAAAAATGCCATCATCATCATCATCATTGTCAGAATTGGAACCAGGGAGGGGCTGTAAATTTATGTATTCACAAATGGCAAAGCCAACACTCTAACTTAATGCGAATATGAAACTCTGTAGCTAATTACAAATTAATTAACCATTTGCCTCCTTTAACCCGAACTATATATAGACTCTTTCGTATAGCCCTAGTCCTCCTCCTTGCTTCTTTTCGTAGTCGGTGCGTCTCTCGTCGTGATGCTATCATGGTTTAGCGATAGAGAATGCTTTCAACGTCCACCTCTGATATCATAGAGGAGACTTAACCAACGAATCGCAACTACATAACACCCACCCACTCATGATGCTGACGACATAGAAAACGACCGACAAACGACACAGCGACGCAGAGCACTAAATCCTTATAATAATGCAAAACTTGGAGGGTTTTAGTTTCGGAAACAGCACATTTTTACGACTTTATGGCTGGCTGGCTAAAGGCCGAAATTTATCCATGGCCTTTACCAGAGATCCCGATAATAATCAAATGGATTTTAGTGCGCAAATTATCCTTCGACTCGATGATGGTGGCTGGTGGCAGTGGCGACGGTAAGGGAAGCCGGATGTTAGTTAGGTTGGATATCTACTTCAAGTTCTGTTCTGTTCCACAATGAAAATGGCTAATTGAAATTCTCGCACATAAATTCTGGAACCACTCCAAAACGACACTGGCACGCATTCAAAGTGTAGTGTGTTCGTACTGATTCCCTATTTCCACCGCACCGTCACTAGTCGTCCTTGTCCTCATCCTCATCCTCATCCTCGTCCTCATTTAGTTATTTGGCTACAAGTTCCAAAGTACGAAGAGTGAATGTGGTTGCATATACTGATGCATTTAGCCATACCATATAACCACACAGGGCTTAGCTGTATAGTAAAGTCAATGCCATTATGCAGTTTAGAATGTCTGCACTTTGCATGGCAATGAAGGCTGTCGGTGCGATGGTGCTGCAGCTAGTGCTCCATTGTTCTTGGACTTGAACTTCTTCGATTGTCCGATATGGAGGTGAGGAAGAACTGGTCCGAGAGCAACATTCACTTCACCACCAAATCCAGTTCCAATTTGTTTTTGCTCTAAATTGGCTGCGATACACAACATGCAGGTTGTTTAGGTCTTGTTACGCGTCGTCATGTCGTCGTCGTGTCGTCGTCATCTCATCATCATCATTGCCATCGCCATTAAAGAAGACGTCAATAAAAAGGGCCATCGATTGACTGAGCAATCTCAGGGTCATCGAGTTGCCTTTTTTATGTTTCGTTGCTTCCGTAAAAAGTGAAATGAAATGATTTAGTATAAAAGTTGGGCCATTTCAGTGGAATGGTATCAGTTACAGTTTGCTTATTTTCAAGTACAGACCTTCTTAACCATAAACAAAACTCTTAATCAAAATGTTCAAGTTGGTAAGGATGTCAAGTGTTCTTAAATAAATTTAATTTATTTCTTTATTTAATTTATTTTCTTTATTTTCTCTTTGCAGGTGGTACTTTCTGTTGTCCTTGCCGTTGTTGCTGCTAAGCCCAGTACCATTGCGGTTGGAGGCGTTCCATTGGTCTATTCAGCACCAGCAACAGCTTTAATCCATGAGCCTGCTCATCTCATAACCCAAGAGCATTCATTGCAGAAGGTTGGTGATGTTGTCGAGAGTGTGCCCACAGCTGTGTCACATCAAAGCTCCACTGTCGTTCATAATCGTGCCAATGTTGTGACTCCAATTGTTGCTCCAGCTGTTAAGACCAGCATTACACCTGCAATTCGTTCTTATGCTGCACCAGTGATTGCTCATCAACCTCTCCTGCAATACGCTCTGCCCTACAGTTATGACTATTTGAAGTCTCCTCTTTACAAGTCATATGTTCCTTTGGCCTACTAAGTGGGATGATAATCAAATGAATGAATGAAGACCACAAATAAGCAAAAGTTTAAATGATCCGAATTTATATAGAATTTAATTGAAAAAAAAAATAAAAATACTGTTTTGGAAAATGAATTATGTTTTTGAATTTTTATCTGAAATGTTTCTGTTTATCAACAGATTTATTTGCAATTACGTTTTGAATACTCTCTAGTTATATTTTCAAATATAATATGTTTTTAAAGTTTTTAAGAAACAATATTTTCAAAAATGTCATCAACTGTTTTTTAAATTAATAGATCTTCAGAAAATTAGTTAAGGTATTTGAGTTGTGATGCCAACTCAAAAATATTACTTTATTATAATGTGTTCTGGAAAAAATAAAAAAATAAGAGGCTGAGAAGCGACGATAACTTCTCATTGGTGCCCTTTAAAATCTGTAAATGGAGTTTATTTTTATAATAATCCAAAAAGTCATTTAAGGAACTTCGAAAAATGAACAATCAGCAGCCCCGTAGAGAGGGTGGAAAGGGGGGGGGGAACCCCGGGCCCAGGATTTTCTAGGGGACCTTAAAATTGAAAGCAATGAATAGAGTGTATTTTTTTTTAATATACTCTATATTCATCATCAACATACATACCTATTCCCACTTATTTTTAGGGGCCCGAAAATTTAAAATCACTCATGCTTCCGCAATCGGGCCCCTGTTTGCATGTAATCTACCAATCTATCAGTCACAAGATTGCCGATCTGGGCCCCTGATTATTATTTCGCTTTTCTTATTTCATTTAACGTAAATTTCAAATTTATTTTATTTTAAAAATGTTTAAAGTCGAAATAAGGGGCCCGGCAAATTAAAACAAAACACAAATATTTATTTCGGTTTCTGTTTTTATAAAGTTTCTTTTCTTCTATTTTAGTTTCTGTTGGGAACAAAATTTTTGATTCGGTTTCGGGGGACCGAAAAATTCCACGAAAACGTTTTTCAACTGTGGTTTTCGTTATATTAATTAATTAATAATTTGAATAAGTTGTTTACTGAAGATTTGAAGGATATCAAACCACTTCAAAGTGTGTATATAACGAAATGTTGTATTGCCACAATCACATTCTTTGGTGATGTTCAAAAGTGTTTAAACTTGTTTAGCAGCAGTGCACAACGTTGGGAAAATCTTACACTTTCCGATACAAGATGGTCAGCTAGAATTGAGGCAGTAAAACCATTTGCAAATCATCTGAAAAACCTTAGAACATCATTAGTGATATTAACATCATTAGTGATTTATTAATTAATTATTAATTTAACTGCTGAAGCTCGAAGAGATGTAAAGGGCGTTTAAAAATATATGCACGCATTTGAATGCGTACTTATGTCTTCGATTTGGTGCAAGGTTCTTAGCGCTATAAATGAAAGAAGTATCTATCTTCAAGCCAGAAACATGACTATTGACGTTGAAATTCGAAATCTCGACAACTTGATCTCCGATTTGAACATTATTCGAAACGGATGGGATCAAATTTTATCTGAATGCAAAGCAGTTGCTACTAGATTGGGGGATGTTCCAGAAACGTTTCCATCGAACTGAAAAAGGCAATTAAAGAGACATTTTGTAGAAAATCGAGGAGCCGGAATGCAAATTGAAACAGACGCAGAAATAAATTTCAAGAGAAACACCTTTTACGTCATAGTTGATTCAATTATTTCTCGAATTTCTCGTCGGTTCGATACGATGAAAAATTTGAATGCTACATTTTCATTTTTATGACAGTTTTCAACAATGGACGAACTTGAGATTAAAAACTCTGCTACAAGGTTCATCCAAAAGTATAAGTCGCATGTGTCTCAAGGGTTTAAAGAAGAAGTAATTCATCTGAAACACATTTATGAAGCCAATTTTGAAGCAGAACTTCCGCCAATGAGTTTGCTCAATGCTATTTATTCCCAGAACTTGGAGACGATTTTCCCCAACATTTGTGTTGCTCTCCGTGTGTTTTCCACCATACCTGTAACCGTAGCTAGTGCCGAACGTTCATTTAGCGTCCTTGCCAGAACAAAGAATTTTCATCATTCGTGCTCATCACAAGATCGTGTTTCTGGACTTGCTACACTATGCATCGGAGCACCTTTGGCAAGGGAACTGAATTTCGACGCTGTTTTGCTGCTCAGAAAGCTAGGAAAGCTCGTTTACCAAAAGAAAATATTTCATTGAATGCAAACTCACTCTAATAAAACATTGTAATAATATTTTAATATAAAGAAAAACAATAAAGAGTATTTAATGTAAAACTTTTAAAATACTTAGTTTTTTTTTAAAGACAAATTTCAAATACTTTTACTTCGCTCTATTTTATTTTCATAGTAGGTAATAGATCTTCATACTATTTTTTTTAATAGTTAATCGACCGTTTTATCAGTTACTTACATGTCGTTGGCAATATCGAATTGAATGTATGATTCTGTTCGGATTCTGATCTAATCGCATGTAGAATTATTTTCTATCCATCCTCCATTTCAACTAAACTGGACGATAACAGTGAGATTGATTTGATGATTAACACTTTTTTTCGGTTCACTTTGCAAACAAACAATTTTTATTTCCGTCAATTCCAACCAATTTCATGCTATTCGCAAATGAAATTAGAGCGTACAACATCAGTAGGCATGAACTTTGATAAAAATAGTAAATATGTGGGGGGGCCCGAGATTTTTCCGTCCCGGGCCCGGAATTCCTCTCGACGGCCCTGATTATAGGAGATGTAAAAACGTCATTACTCATAGTAAAGAGTCATCAATTTCGTAGTTTCAAGTCGGTAGCGCTGGAATTTGACAACTGTCAAACTCAACTGTCATTTGAAGTGTCATAAAAATATTTAAATGTCATTTCCAACAATGGAACAACTCTAAAATATCGAAGAACGCTTGTATCGCATTAAAACTTACTACAAAATGATAGTTCGGAAAAAATTGTGAAGAAATTTAAAAAAAACTAAAAGAGTAACTGATGTGGTTAAGGCTATGCATTATCGTAATACACACTGGGTTTAAAATATTGTTGCTGATCCAAATACAAGTTTTGCTGATAATCCGAATAAATCGATTTCCCGGTTTTCGCAGCAAATAAACTTGTAGTAACATCCTATTTGGACTGAAGACTTCTGCAAGCGTGCCCGTGGTGGCCATGCAAAAGAAATCGAGTTCAATACATAATGGCATCAAACGTGCTTCCACAGGAATAACGAATTTAATTGATATCTAAAACCATTTTTGTTTTATTTAAAAAAAAACTTTTGTAGCGCTCTTATTGAAAAACCCGATACAAACATTCTATTGTATTTTGCTTTATCTTAGGATTAATTTTAGTCTGTATCGTGGTTATTTTTTATTAATTTTATTAATTTTAGCTTATTTGAGCAATTTCTTATTTTTGGAGTGTAAAAATGCCCTTACTACTATTTTTATGCCTACAATACTATTTCTAACATTTCTCATTGGCAACACTAAGAGAGGATGTTCTAAACCATTTTCTTGAAATTGAGATGAACTTTAAATTCCTATACCCGAGTATGGTAGGTATATTGATTTGCCTATAAATTTGTTGATTTAGAAAATTGTTTTCAAGTATTTGACATACCATTCAAACTGTATAAATTATATTGCTGGACTTGTATACATACATACATACATACATACATACATTGTGATATATTGAACATATATGTATGTATGTATAAAGCAAATGTGTAAATAAGTATATAAGCTATGTACATACATCAGGAGCATTAGAGATTTATAGACGATAAGAATTTATAGCTTTCGGATGACATTTGTTCAACACCCAGACCAATTAGTGACCTCAATTTGGCAAAATTTTCCAAGTTTATTGCTTTTAGTGGCGACTTGACTTGATAAATAAATTCAAATACTAGTCGATTCTTTTTTTTGCTTTAATTGATTTATTTTTATGAAAATAAGAAATATGTACTTGATTTGCCAAATGAATTAGTGTTGGAATGGGATAGCAATAAAATAAACATGATTCTACACATTTTTAGTGTTGGAATGGGATAGCAATATAATAAACATGATTCTACACATTAGTCAACAAAATTAAGCCACGAACAAATTCCTACAAAACGGAAATTATGAAACTTTTGACAATTCCTAAAAAAGGCTACTAAATTTAGAGTGAATCAAACATTTTAAGGCGGTGCTTTCTTAAAGGTTCAATATTTTTGATTCAGTATTCATTTTAAGTATTTTATGAGCAATATTTTGTAGAAAAGTACACTTTTTAAGAGTTATACATTTTAATGAGAAATGGAAATAATTTTATTAAGATGGCTACTTTTTACTTCCGCTACCGTTCTAAAAATAGTTGTTTTAAAAGAGAATATTTTGTCCAACATAACCCTAACATAATATTTTTTGACTTAATGCAATGTTCTTGACCATTTTCTACAACTCCATCATAGATGTGTGGAATCACATGAGTTACAAAGTCATTCATTTTTTGGTGAACATTTTGGATGAAAATGTTTGTTTGAACTTTGTTAATAAAAATTAAATCATTCATTCAATTTGTAGCCTCAAGATGATTCGTAGAATGTGAGAAATGATAATTTTTAACGACTTTTGCTTTTATTTGATACTTGAAATGACAGCTGCGTTTGACAGGTGTCAAATCCCAGCAACACGAAATTAATGCCCTTTATATTGTGTATGTTTATAATGTTTATTATATCGGGTTTTTTCAAAAAGAGCGCTACAATTTTTTTTTTAAATAAAACAAAAACGGTTTTAGATACCAATGAAATTCTTAATTCCTGTGAAAGCACGTTTGATGCCATTATGTATGGAACTCGATTTCTTTTACATGGCCACCACGGGCACGCTTGCAGAAGTCCAGACGCTCAACCCAATTTTGGATGGTTTTCAAGCATAAATCGGCTGATACTGCTGCAATTTCACGTTCTATATTCGTACAAAGTTCATCAATCGTTGCTGGATTGTTGGCATAGACCATATACTTGATGTAGCCCCACACGAAATAGTCTAACGGCGTCAAATCGCACGACCGATGTGGCCAAGCGACTGGACCATTTCGTGAGTAAAACACCTTCTCCAAACTTGGTTTCCAATAAATTGATTGTAACATTCGCTGTGTGGCTTGTGGCGCCGCCGCCGTGCCGTCCTGTTGGAACCACATGTCCTCCAAGTCTATATCATCCGATTAGGGCCAAAAATATTCGGTAATCATTGAACGGTAGCGATCCCCATTCACAGTAACACGCCGGTCTTGATCATCACGGAAGAAGTACGGCCCAATGACACCGGCCGGCCCATAAACCACACCAAACCCTAATTTTTTCAAGATGCAATGATGACTCATGAAGTACGTGTGGATTGCTGCCTGACCAATACCGCATATTTTATTTATTGACGAAACCATTCAGTCAGAAATGAGCCTCATCGCTGAAGATGATTTTTCGATGAAAATGCGAATTATTTTCAAGTTGTTGCTCAGCCAAATTCACGAACATACGACGCTTCTGGTGGTCAAGCGGCTTCAGTTCTTGCGTCAATTTAATTTTGAAAAGGATGTAGGTCAAGATCTTTAAAATTCGCCACAACGACGTCACAGAGATGCCCAACGCTTGAGAACGACGCCACGTGTGAGAGACACATGTGGGCTTTCTGCAACTGAAGCCTCAGCGGCAGCAATATTCTCGACACTATACGGGAACTTCTTTGTCTCACTGGCACGGGAACATTTTGTACTGTACCTGTGGATTCGAATTTCTCCACTAGACGCTCAATTGTTGATCTACTAGGACGATTACGACGACCGTAAATTGGACGCATCGCTCTTAACGTGGAGGCCACTGACTCCGAATTTGGTAGTAAATTTTAGTAATTTCCACTCGTTGTTGGCTCGTATATCTTTCCATAATGGCAAACCTTATTGAAGAGAAATGTCATAAGAGTGGCAAGAAATATGGCGTCATTTGCTGTCCCTGTCGCTCTACTTTTAAATGTATATACATTATGTGTCTTTAATCTGTCACTGGAATTGTGTGAAATTGGAACACAACTCAGTGGAACTATTCGTTTCACTTTTTGACATAAAAGAATCAGCTGTTCACGAAAATGAATTTCCGTCCGGAAAATAGAAAAAATACATTTTAGGCAAAAAATAAATGCGCAACTTAGGGACTTTTTATAAAGTGTGAATGAAGTATAAATGATGATCTCACGAAAGTTAAGTTTTGTCGAAATGAGGCCATATTTATATCTGAATTTTCTGAAGTACCTATGTTTGGTTTCTTAATGTACGAAGAATTAGACTTGGCTTACCAACCAACAAGCAAAAGCTAGAAAAGCTAGAAACAAGAATTGTCAGACTATTTTACAGACATATACAATATACATAATTATGTATTTAAAAAAAATATTTTCTTTTTCAAAAATGTTTGGTTCCTGTTGTTTTGTATCTAGTTCTAGAAAATACTCAAAACAAAATGCTATAGAAAAACTATAAGCTTTTTGAATTAGGTTTCTGAAGTTTTTTTTGAATTAGGTATCTGAATAGGAGCACATTCAAAAAATATGAGTAAAAGTTAAATAGTCTCAAAACTTTTTTTTCTAGTGTATTATGGTAATTTAAGCAACATTTATATGTACATTCATTTTAAGGGAATTTGGAAAATGAGACATAATGAGAATTATTTCAAAAAGTATATAATTATAATTATATACTCAGTGTGATGTCTTTGAAATGATTATACTAAGATAATAATCGATTAACTAATTGGTTTTCATGCCAATTAGAAATTCGAAATCTATAACTATCTAATATACCTCTGTCTGTTTACTATACATATACATACATATCAACATAAACTCTGATTTAACGACCTGCTAACTCCCTTAAAAAGCAATTTATACAAATGTAGATATGTATTTCTTGAAGAAGGAAAGTTGATCTTAATTAAATTAAATAACAGATTCCGAGTATCCTTTGGAGTTCAATTTATCAATTATATGCACTTAAATGCACACAGTGTAGTGTTAAGGAATTTATTAAATTTCATATTTATCAAATACTTCTAGAAAACTATAAAGTTGATGTTTTAGCTAAATTTTATACATTTGATCTCAAAATAATAAAAAATTAAATTTTTCAGTACAAAAACAAAAGATTAACCTTAAACAATTACCGAAATTTGCTTGCTTCTAAAATATTCTTCCTGCAGTTAAAAGCCATTAAAAATTGTGCAATATTTTTTATTAAACTATCCATAATGGGACACTACGGCCGGCGGCGCGGCGCGCGTGTACGCATTCACGAATTGAAGATAGATAGAAGAAAATTTAAAGTGTGCTCTACAACTATGAAGAAGCTCGTTGAAAAATTGTAGAAAATGGATTTCATGGGTTTTTTATACCCTTCATACATTTAAATGCAGTGCGAGAGTTAGGAAAATAGGCAAGAATTTAAGAGGAGTTATCGATGCACATTGGTCTTAAAGTTTTAAATATCAAATTGGGAGGGAAAACCTGTGTTGAGTAACGCATTCCACGTTCTCGATGTGTGGTTAAAAAAAGAATCTCTATAATTCACATTCACTCCGAAATTGAGCTCAAGAGTAAACTGATAAATATTCCGAGTTGTTTGAGTGGGGAATGCAATTGGGTTATTCGACTGAACATTGTTTTGTAATAATATCGGTGGTAAAACAACCAAAAGCGTGAAATAATGCTGCTCACTCAAGTTTAGCAGCAGTTAAGCTTTAAAAAAAAAACAACAGCATTTAGTTTTCGAAGAAATAAATTTTGCACAATTAATAATTTCCCATTTGACAATGTTGTCAAGGTCGGAATTTACTGAGCTAATCAAACGAAGAATAATTCTTGCAAATGGCTGCTTCTTTGGACTTAGAAAGCAATTGAGTAGTAAAGTCCTCTCTCGAGCATCTAAAATCACCATCTATAAGACACTCATCATCCTGGTTCCCATTTATGGTGCTGAGGCCTGGACCCTTAGGATGTTTCGAGAGAAAAAATCTTTGGGTGATTTTTGGTGACGTCTGCATAGATGGAGAATGGAGGAGAAGATATAACGACGAAACGTACGGGCTGTACAGCGACACTGACCTAGTTAACAGAATTAAAGTACAACGACTTAGATGGCTTGGTCATGTAAAGCGAATGGCCATCAACGCTCCAGCTCGGAAGGTCTTCGAATCCAATCCCGAGGGACAGCGCAGGAGAGGAAGTCCGCAGCTCAGTTGGCGCACGAAGGTTGGTGAAGACCTCAATCAACTTGGCGTGAGAGACTGGAAACAGCTAGCTAGGGACCGAGCTGGCTGGAGACGCATGTTGGTTGAGGCCCAAGACCCAGGTCCGCCCTGGACTGTAGCGCCACCTTAAGTAAGTAAGTATCATACGCTGCCGTTGAAGTTCCTTATCGGAAGGATAACGATATGAATCTAGAAATAAATATGAAAAGCTAAGGGTACTGTCGTCAACAAAACAATTTAATGGATAAACAGTGGCAGAAAAAAGATCATTACGAATATAAAAAAGGGAGTCGGGGAAAAAACGGAACCCTGTGGATCAACAGCATGTATTCTATAAATTTCAGACATAAAACCATCCAATACAACTTGTATTCAATACAATTTGTATTGAGCGGTTAGAAATGTAGTTTTTAATCCAACGAAGAAGAGTTTTATCAATTCCAAAAAATCGTATTTTTGATAAGAGAGCTTGGTGCCAAATTGTATCAAATGCTTTTGACATCTCCAAAACGATGTAAAGACTTATTCCACTACTTGGTTAGATAAGCCATCAACTCATCTGTGGACATATTGCTACAAAAGCCATACTGCCGGTCATTAAGAAGCTTTTGTTCCGCGAAATATTTTTCAAACTGATGATTAATCGTCGTTTCCATGATCTTGGAAAGAAGGGACGTGATAATAAGAAACGATTAAAGGGGGAGGAGGATTCACCTTTTTTACGGTCAGGCTGGACAAATTCTGTTTTCCATACGCACAGACCTGAAGAGTAGAAAAGACGGAAAAGCATACGCAATGGTTTTACCAGCGTTGAAAAACACCTCTTCAGAAAAAAAGTGGGGATACTATCTTGGTCAGCGGATTTGTGTATGACAAGGTCTTTCAGTTTTTTTTTTTTTTTATAATAAGCGAACACTTAAGGGAATATTACTACCCTTATTATGTAAAGACACAGTGTGAGCACTAGGAGGAGGAGAGAGAGGTTGAAAGGAGGTGTCGGTGCACATTGGTTTTGAATTCCTGAATATTGCAATGGCTGGGAAAAACAGAGTGTGGTAAGGCATTCCACATTTGCGTAGTACGGCTAAAGAACATATCTCTGTACTTGACAGTACGACTGAAATTGGGCTCGAAGGTATACTGATGAGTATTCCTAGAAGCGCGAGTATTACGGTTGAACTGTTTAAGGGGAGGAATGCAACTGGCTATTTCTCTTGAGCATAAACCGTTAAAATAACAGTAAAAAAGCGTGAGACAAGAAACTTTACGACGATGTTCAAGCGACGTAAATGATAATATGATGGTGTTATCACCGATTAATTTAAATGATCTACGTTCAATGCTGTCCAAGAGGCTTACGTATGTTGCAGGTGCACCAGCCCAGATATGGGAGTTATAATCAAGCTTTGGACGTACATATATGTCTTGTAGATAACAGCCAGATCAGAGGGGGAGAAAAAACCCCATTCAAGAATGCTGTTTAGGTCGGAATTTAATGAGCTTATCATATTTTGTCGTTGCAGTTCCACATCCGAAGAAGAGGGATGTGATTCTGAAAACGAATATGAAAGGCTGAGAGTAGTATCGTCAGCGAAACAATGTATTGGATTAGAAGTTGCAGACAGGAGATCATTAATAAAAATGAGAAAGAGTGTTGGATATAGAACAGAGCCCTGGGGTACACCAGCATTTATTATGTGGTTTTCAGACTTGAACCCATCCAATACTACTTGTATTGAACGACCCGAAAGGTAATTACAAGTCCAGTACTCTTGAGACTGAGAAAGAATTAACAGCAAACTGTGCTTCAAGCAAATTAGTTTTATCAATCGAGCTTACATGTAGTACCCGTGGAATGATGGTTAGTGCGTTGGACTGTCATGCCAGAGGTCTTAGGTTCGATCCCTGCCTGTGCCATCTAAAGTTTTTTTCACGGGTACTGCCTCTTGCGAGGAATTGACAAATACTCCAAGAGTAATTCTTGTCATGAAAAGTGATTTCTCAAATTAGCCGTTCGGATTCGGCTTTAAACTGTAGGTCCCCTCCATCCCTGACAACAGTACTCGAACACAGGAATTGTTGGGAGTTGTAAGTCACTAGGCCCTAGTTCTCAACGGACTGTTGCGCTACCTAAAAAAAAAAAAATTGAGCTTACATGGAGAGTGTCATTGTGAAAGAGAGTTGGAACCGAAGATGACGTGGTCCGTACGTACGTTTTTTTTTTACAAATTACTAGACATTTTAACTACCTTTGGGACATTGTAGTGTTTTTTGAGATTAACCTAAAACTACAGTTAATTTAGAGATTTAATTTTAATGAAATGATATTTAAAATTTGTTTGCTTTTAAAAATTCTATAAATCACAATGGTACACTTAGGCGTATACTATTTTTTTTTTTTAAATTCATAGTATGGTCGAAATATTTATTTAAATTCGCAAAATAATGAGAATTTTTGTTAAAAAATTGAAGAAGATCGGATTAATTTGTGATGCATTGTTTCAGCAATATTTATGTAAATCAAACATTATCTTTTATTAGTTTTCCAATAAGGGGTTTCATTTTGATATTTTTCTCCGGCCGAAAAAAAAAGGACTTCTATGAAAGTAAATATTTGAAATGAAGCTGTCCATACCAAAATTGACTAATGTAGCATTTCTTCGAAGCGAATATCTATTTTTAATGGGCAATAACTTGTCCCAACATTTTAAAATAAATACCAATTGCACTATTGCCGGTTAAGAAAGTCTTTCACGACTGAAACTTTTAACTTGTCAAATCTCAACCTATGAAAGATTCAAACTGACAGTTGCCTAGATAGCGGACTATTAAAAATAAAACCTCTCATCTTTTTTTTTGATATAAGGTTGAGAAAAGATATTCAATATCATTTAGAGCAACATTTTAGTCAAAGAACAACTTTCAAAAGCCTTTAAATCTTTTTCAAATTGTTGTTAGTTTTTTTGCACATGGTTGTAAATCCAGTTCGTCACCCATTTATCTCACCACCCTCTCGGTATTTTATGTAATAGAATCCGATTTCATTGTACAATTCAACTTCAATTGCAATTGTATCTAAATTACAATAGCTATATACATATATGTAGACGTGTATCTATAGGTCTAACACATTATCTTCCCTGTAATTGTTTTGTTTGAAATCATGTTTCAATTCGAAAATGTTTTTTATGTATAAAATCTATCTTATTTTTTAACTCTGTGTGTCTATGTGTAGGTATGGAATTTATCCTGCAAAACACAATTAAATGCTGTCCTTTCATGTAAACCAGCTAGGGTCTCTCTTGTTCTTGTTTTCTCTTTGAAATTACACCAAAGGATTCACATTTCCTATTTTATTATTTTAAAAAAAGATAAACAGGACTTAAACAGTTTTCCTTTTTTTGTTGTTTTAGGGCAATTTCCCTAATTGAATGGAATCATAATAATCCTATTTTAGCTTAGATGCATTGCCATGTCCTATACAAATGCATATAGAATCAGAGGAGAAACTTATGTATAGTAATTCCCTTATGCAAACAATTGGAAACATCAACCTCGCACGAAAGTCACAGTTGGATGTTGGAGCCTTGTTTGGTAATCTATAAGGATTCCTGTTGTATATAGCTGAGTAAATCCTCTAGAAACTTTGTCTTGGTCAATTGATTTCGTTTTGTTTCAAAAAGCTTTAGGTGTATGACTGGACATATATGTAATTGCAAAATATAGTTTTACTCTATAAGCGATATGAGATGACATTCAAATCCAGGTCCAAAGTCCAGTCCTGAGTTGAGAGTTAATTCCAGGCTCCATCAGGGACATAAAAGAATATAATCCTTTCAGAAAATAGGAGTTAGTTGGGTTTAGGTTAGTTAGGTGTGTGCATAAAGGATAGGTACTCTCATATATAACTGACAAAACATTGGGATCAGGATAAAATCTTCAAGGAGTGTCATGAAAACATAATGCCTCATAGTCATGGGATTATGTGGTGATGAGGAAGGATTTCAACTTGTTGGCCGGATTTAATTACACCAAAGAGAGAGAGACACACACTTTAGCCTCTGGTTTTGGTTTTTAAAGGGTGCATCATCATCATCATGCATAAGAAGTCATATATATGTAATTGGATTTTAGCTAATGTTAGTTGGCTTTGATATGAGTCTGAGTTTGATGTATATATGCATTGCACACTGGCACAGCATAGGGACACAAACAGATTTGAAGTGGATTATAGAAATGGAAGATCTATTAATGTCCATGGGAATGATGATTCTACTGATGAGTAATGTATATGAGATTGTTCATCATTTACAATGTTTGTTGTTTACTTGAGCAAATTAATACCTTAGAGCGTTTTTGAAAGACTAGGTTTATTTTATTTGCATACTAAAGGATGTAAATTGTTTAAGGTAGGGTATCCTTGTACCTATAGATAGTTATGGGTATGCAGTACTTTATACATTTAGAAATAGTATTTCAAATGCAATCGAAACCAAAACCTATTACAAGAAATTAACATGGATATGAAATTGGTATTATTTAATGTCCTATAGGATTTAAAATGATATGATATGAACTTTGTATTTCAAGTATACAAAATATCAACTTGCATTTTGCCAATTTATTGTTCATTTTGTCAGAAAGTCTGGGATAGTACATGGTCTGCTCAATATTGTTAAATGTATGTTAAATTTACAGTTGAAGTTGGTGTTAAAGTCAGGGTTCTGTAGCATGAATTTAAAGTATTTCAATCTTTCATAAGTCTTGTGTCAATGGTAGGATTTCAAGCTTGGCTGGTTTTCGAAGAGATATCTCTAACTTGCTTAATTTAGCCTTCATTTCACCACCACAAAACATAAATTTTGTAATGAATTCAAAACGAAAAAATGCTTAAAAGAATCAGGATAATGGCTTCTTTCAGCTTACTTGCCTTTGATTTCCCTGTTAAGCTTTTGAAGTACAAGGAAATTTTTAATATCGTTGAATATATTTTTGTTTTATTCAGTAATCTAAAACCGTATATATATCTCAATGTCATTCTGGAGGCGGCACTGACCATAGATCTCATAACGCTACACTCACCGCTAAGCATTACTCTGTTTTACTGTCCCCAACATGATAAATCCGGGTCGAAGGACCAAATCATAATGCTTTTTATTTTCAAGAAATCGCATAGCCAACCAATCGTTTGTTAAGAATTTTGTATGATAGTTATATAGAGAAAAAGTTCCGTCGAACTTACTAGCATTATTACCCCTTTGATACTTTTCACAATGCTGAATAAGAATTGTTGGTTTAAGCACGTGTACCCTCGAACAATTTTTTTTATTTTTGATGCCAACATTTTTAAAGAAGTACCTTCCAAATTATTGTCATTGAAATCAAAATATCATCATAAATCTTCTCCAAAAACAGTTCTTAATTGAAGTACCTGCACCACCCTTCTGTCGTATTGGGCGTTAAATTACTAGAATTATCTAAAAATCAGCTTAACTTGCAAATACATGGTTAACTTTTCAATCTTATCGGAGATTATAATATCTTCCCAGGTAATTGTTATATCCCCTTCAAATCGAGGTCATCTTAATAATATGTAATTCATAAAAAAAGGTGTTATCACCATCGCCAAAACATGAAAAAGAAAAAATAAACCTTTTCACTTCTATACTATCTACCCATCAACCATCATCCACAAACATTCACAGTCTCGAGACTGTAGAGATATATAATCCCTTTTGTCAGTTAGCGCTCGTAATTACTCATCCATTATCCACCTAGTCCTTTTTTGCCTTTTCACAATATAAGCAACCGTATATACACCAACACAAAATTCGTATTAAATAATCCTGATAAATTCACCATTACCATCACCATCACCATCAAAAATATTGTTATCGTGTTTTTTTGAAAAATAAAATAAGGTTCATCACTTTGTCGCATAAAATTGCTTGTTTTTTATTGTGCTATTCTATCTTATCTTCAACTTAAGATGGTTTGATTTTTTAATGAATTGCTGGTTTTTTAGAGGTGGTATCTTACTCTCATTCTTTTTATTACAAAAATGTACCTTAAAAATAAGAAAGGCATAACAGAAGAATGTAAAATATCTTAAGTCCACCTAAGATGCTGCGTTCAATCGAATCAAAAAAACTTTAAGTAGACTTAAAACAATTTTATTTTCTTATACTTATGGAAGAATGCACGTGTAAACTGCAAATTAATATACATTTTATCAAGACAAAACAACTTTGGAAAAATTTAAATTTGAGACAGGTTTTTCGGAATCAACTATTGAATAAATAGCCAAACTATCTTAAGTCGTATTTTGACATTTAACTAAAAATATTCACTTTCAAAAAAAATTCAACAATGCTGAATTTATACTTTTCAGTGATATGCAAGAAAGAGTATTGGGTCCCCTTTTCCCCTATTATGCTTTTTTCAAAAATTTGGATGCTTTTAAAGAAATTGTAATAACTTATAAATAAAGCTATAGGGTTTTTCAATAAGGGCGAATAGATGTTGTGTGTAGATGTCAACATGATGTCCTCTTCTAAATGATTCGAAGCCCGGTCAGCGAACAAACGGGGTTGTCTATATGGTCATGAATTTTGAGGTCTTGAGTCAATTGGATCTTGTACGGGTGTAGGCCCAAGGCAAGACGCAAAATTTACCAAGTTGAAGTCTGCGAAAGGCCAAGTTCTTGTGCACGGTGAGGAGTAGACTGCCTAGGGTTCTGCTGTACACTTTCACTGACCGCGGCGATGTTCTCGACCAATCTTACGGCCTGATTGTTTATTGAACCGGTCGTCTCAAATGTGGCCACCAAACGTTGAAGAGTCGACTGTGAAGGGTCACCACCAAAGCGCTCAACGTTTTCGTTAACGAACACTCATTTTGATAAACAACTGAATAATAAACAAAAAATTTGACAGATGTCACCAAAACAAAATGGCCGCCACGGGGCGCCAAAAAGAATATAAAAAATACGTAATTTTGTAGGCTATCAGAAAATATTGACAATATTCTCATCAATAAATTAAAAAAATCAATAAATTTTACCTTAAAAAACTAATTTTAAAACGTCTATGTTTGAAAGATTTTTTTGTTAATCATCTTTTTAGGAAGAAGAAGCTTTTGTAATAGAACCTGACTTAAGCAAGAAAAGTATTGGTAAATCCTTGCTCCTAACTGAAATAATAGAGATTTCTGTTTCCACCTAAATCGAGCATGAAATTGGATACTGGTGGCGAGATAAGCTTATTTGAAAATATACTCATGAAGTTTTTCGGTGAAGGACTTGGATCACCTGTGGAACTTGAAACTTCTTTCATTGTGTATTTTTGATTTGAAGGATAGTTACCAATTCTTAACTTTTAAAGGAATTAGAAATACATAGAATAGAAATAGAATTAGAAAAATCACTGTGGATACCAATTGTTCTTGGTGTTGGTTGTCTTCTCTCTGGATACATGATTACAAGTTTTGTTACTGATAAGTCCCGAATTTTTTGGATGCACAATAGTTTAAAAAAAAGTTACATACGTGTCCTAAATGTTCAATCAATTCGAGAAAATCCTTCCACCACATGTATTTCCTCAAACAACGTTGAAGTTTTTAAACAGAGTTATAAAACTTTATTTCAAAATATTTCTGGTAAATTTCACCATACAGTTGCCTTTAATAAAAATAACTAACGTTGTGTCACAAGTAGAACATTTTGAGGAAGTGAAAAAATAGCTAGCTGATTGCAAACGAAAGAAAGGACACGAACGGAGAAAATCGAAAAATGGTTTTGTAATCAGCGATGAAGAGCGCTCTCCTTCATTCATCCAGAATCGATTCGATTGTCATTTAATAAAACTTTGATCCTTTGCTCTCTTTGCTTGCCATCAGTTTTGTGGTGTCCTTTCTGCACGAAAATTCATCAAACGAAAAGAAAAAAGGAAATAACACCACCACCATCCTCATCTTCATCGTCATAGTCATCGCCATTATTCCCATCATCAAACCCATCCCTCCCCCACCACGTCATCATCATTCCATATCTCTGGTTCTGGTTTTGGTTCGGTTTTTAGGTTAGGTTTGGGTTTGTAGCTCGCTCGCCTTGATGGGATGAAAGATACAACAAAAGCATCATCTAAGGTCCTTGATATATTGATGGTAAATAAAAACAATATGGCTGATGGTGGGAAAGGCGATATGATAGCGAGGAAGAGGGAGAGAGAGGTGGGAAGTTTATATTAGAGAGTTTATTGATAATTAATGACAAGGGGCAAACTCAACAAATGCGTATCATTTGGATGAGTTGGAATATTTGCTTTCGATTTTTCTTTTTCCTAAAGTCGGGAGAAGGAAGACGGCGGGGGCTTGTGAAAGATATAGGAGCAGGAGGCTTTGAAGGATATCCTGCCACAGCTTCCCCGAGGTGTAATTAACTTTTTTTTTCGGTCATGAGTATCTATGGTGCGATGATGGTGATGTCGATTTGATATAGCCAAGGAATTTGTTTGTCATTTTGAATGTAGAAAAGGGAAAAGGGAGGATATGTCCTTTTCACGCGTTGCTAGCTGAGTTGTTGTATTTTTTGAGATTTTTTGCGTAGATTTTCGGCGCGGCATCGGTCGGCAGCATGGCGTGTTGGAGTTGGAGTTGGATGTGGTGCCATCAAAAGAAAAGTGTGAGATTTAATTGATTTTTTCTTTCTTCCTATTGGTTTCCTGGGTTTATCCTACTAATGGATTTAAGACACTTTTTTGGGTTTTTGCAAAGTGCTTCAAAGTTTAGAATTACAATCTTCTCTGTTTTTTGGATATAAGGGGAGTTTTTCTTTTAAGGGGGATTTTATTTAGATTGTCAGTTGAGAGTGACCGTGGTGTGACATTGTGTGACAGGGTGGGGGTCAAACTAATTATTAATAATTATTATCCATTGTTCTGACAAGTAGAAATGTGGGAACAAAATTTTAAGGTTGGGCGACTTTGCTTTGACTTCTTTAATCCAAGATTTACGTGGGTGATGCTGATGATTTTAAATTTATCAAATTGAATTAAATAGGATTTTACGCAGTGCTTTTAAAAGGTCTAATAAGTTCTTGTTTTTCTTCCCACCACACATAAACATGAGGGTAGACGTAATTAAGTTAAGTTAATGGGGATTTTAAGGGATTTTAATAAAATAAGCATGGACATTAATTTTTATATTTGGAAATATTGTTGACATGAGTTACTGTGGTACTTAATTTTAACAAAAATCTTAATTTCATGGTTATTATATATTTCAACATCTGAATCAACAATAAAATGTCAACAATTATGTCACGCATAACAAAGCAGACATTTTGTCAATAAATTGCTCTCTGTTAGTAACCTAAGGATTCTTCGGGGAAAATAAAAGATATAGATTTGTCTTTGTAGAATGCCTTCACAATAAAATGAGTCACTAATTAAATGAAATGTCAAGGAATTAATCAAACAATAAAAATAAACTAAACATCATTTCTCATAATTAATAAAGACACAAATCATATTTGACAAAAGAAAAGTGATTTGACTTTATTTATGATATTTGTCTCGGGTTGAAGGATCAGAGTGGTATAAATGTCTAGACAATGTTTGTTTTCATTTACAAGGTTAAACATAAACAATGCCATTCAAGGATATGAAAGACAGACAAATATTTCGTCTTCAGTTTGATAATAATTATAACATTATCAATATGAATTAAACATAAGAAATTTTATTCTATTGATGTTAGTTGTAAGGAATTTCGGAGTAATCCTCAATCATGGTACTTTAAAACTCGAAATTATCCATACTTTGAGTATAAAAGAACATTTTGTTCAAAATTAACTCTCAACAAAAAAGTTAAATCATCATAAGTCCATAATTTTAACATTATAAGGATACTTACCTTTGTATAAGAAGTATGAAATATACTGTTTAATAAGTTATTCAAGGATTGGTTATACTTGCTTAAATTAGTGGTAAAAATTATTGTTTTGGATTTTAACCCAATGAATGACTTAAGATAGTTTGCCGATGTTAATAACTAGTTTATTTCTAAAATATTTTAACAACTTAAAATTATTTCTATATTTTGTTAAGTTAGCTAAAAATTAGATTTGACACTTCCAAAGCATTATTTTAAATGTGACCAAGTATGTTAAGTTAACTTAATCATGGCATTAATATTCATAATTATTAATCTCAAGATAATGTTATTTCTATATTAAAAATGTATTGATTTATAAGATCTTTAATGAAGGGGGTTATGACTACTTTTCAAATATTTGAACTCTGTGCGAGCACTTAAGAAATGTTGAGGGGATTAAAAAGCCCATTTGTTTTGAATGGTTGAATTTCACAATTGGGGGGAGGGTTTTATTAAAAAGGGGCAAATTATCTTATGTTAGTCTTATTAAGAACTAATTGTTGTACTTTCATTCAAGATCTTAAGTTATAACTCTTTTGACTGAATAAACTTTTTCTTTAACCTACAAATTTTGTGGGTATAATTTGACGTGTTAGAGCACACTTGCCCTTTTAGCCTCGATCCGGAATATATTGTAAATTTAAAAAATAAAACACTTTTTGTATAATTTTTTAAAACAAAATAGAATATTGTCGTATCACTTTTTTAATTCTATGGATGACTTTTTTCCTGGCTTTGTAATTTGAATCCACTTTATACTAACAAAATTTTATATTTCTTTTGACTACAATTCCCATTTCATGGTAAACTTATAAGCTTGAGCTGAAGGGAAAAAAGAGTCTGGGTTGCGACCCACACTGATAACTTCCCATTCCGTCTGTCGAACTGTCTTGCTTAAAAGGTTTGTAGGTTTTCGTGTTTTGTTAAAAAAAATTGTCAGTTGAATTATTCTACAAAAATTAAAAATTACCAACAATATTTTGCAAATGATGAAATCGTTTGATTTCAAAATCTATTTTTGTTAACGAGATTTTTAATCGAAAAACATATTTTACCAATTTTAGTAGCATTTCTTAAAAGTTTTTATTTATTTTATAAACAAATAAAAATTGGATGAATGAAACTAATTTGAAATAAATATCTTCTATTGTTTACAAGAAATCGAGAACCGAAAATCAATTTTTAACAATTTTGTGTACCGTTTTTTGTAGATTTTAATTTTGTATGAAAAAGCAGACCATTGGATTTTTATAAAAAATTTACTGAGTGTCGAAAAAAATATTTTCTGTGAGATAAAATTAGTTCGAAGACAAAATTTTTAATTTTTGAAAAGATATTTGATTCGAAAGTAAGTTTTTATTAAGTTTTAGTATTACTTTTTAGGTTTTTAGTTTTTGTAAAAAAAACTGTCAAATCGATTTTTCTCAAAATTTTACGAAATGTTAAAAACAGTATTTTTTATAAAAAAAAATTAGTTTAGAGCAAAAATCTTAAATTTTTGTAAAGATATTTGAGTCAACAATCAGTTTTTACCAACTTTTAGTAATGTTTTTTTAGGTTTTTATTTTTTATAAAAAAAACTGTCAATTCGATTTTTCTCAAAATTTAACCTAATATTGAAAACAGTATTTCTTATAAGCAAAAATTAGTTTCTAGCGAAGATCTCAAATTTTTGAAAAGATATTTGAGTCGAAAATCAATGTTTACCAACTTTTAGTAATGTTTTTTTTTTAGGTTTTTATATTTTGTAAGAAAACTGTCAATTCGATTTTTTTTTAAATGTATCAAATGTTGAAAACAATATTTTTCAAAAGATGAAATTAGTCTAAAGCCAATATCTCAAAGTTTTGAAAAGATGTTTGAGCTGAAAATCAATTTTTACCAACTTTTATTATTTTTTTTTTTTAAACTGTCAATTCGATTTTTCTCAAATTTTTACGAAATGTTAAATATAATATTTTTTATAAGAGAAAATTAGTTTGAAGAAATAAACTCAAATTTTTGAAATGATATTTGAGTCGAAAATCAACTATACCAACTTTTATTAATTTTTTTTTAAATTTTTTATTTTTTGTAAAAAAACTCAAAAACTTTATAGAATGTTGAAAACAGTATTTTTTATAAGAAAAAATTATTTTCAAGCCATAATCCTAAATTTTTGAAAAGATATTTAAGTCGATAATCAATTTTTACCAACTTTGTAATAATGTTTTTTTTTTAGGGTTTTATTTAAAAAAAATGTCAATTCGATTTTTCTTAAAATTTTACCTGATATCAAAAACGTTATTTATCGTTGTTGGAGATAAAATCATTGTTTGTTCGTAAAATATTCGAGGTGACAAATATTTTTTTATTTTTTTTTTGATTTATGAAAAAGTCCGTGAATTGGATTTTTTCCGAAAAATATATTTGTTTGGTATCATGTTACAATATATAATATCAAATTTAATTTATGTTAAAATTGGTTCGTGAGATAATTTGGGTTAACCAAAATGTTCATCTCTTTTTTAAATTGCTATGGTAAAAATACCGCCGACGCAATTTTTTTGAGAGTCCTTTCTGCATCTTTCTGCATTATTATCTGTATAACAAAATTTATTCGAAGTCGATTTCTCTACTGATTCTGGAGCTATGGACGACGAAAAAAACTTCTCGAAAATATCTTTAAAAATCTTTTATTTCGACTCTAGGTACTTTGAAACGTCGCGTCGGACCCATTACAATAACTTCCTATGGGAATTTAATAATCCATCTATTTTTTCTAATTGTTTAAATGGTTCTATTAGTTTGAAACACCATTTGGCATTTAATCTAATAGACAAATTAAAAATATATTTTCAAAAACTATAAAGAGTTACATAAAGAGTGCGCCAAATACAGGGCGCAAAACATCGATTGTAGCTTCGGCTGTGTGGCACGTAGCGCCGCCGCGCCGTCCTGTTGAAACCAAATCGTGCCAATATCCTCCTCCTCCTTTTGTGAATAAAAATTCGTTCAAAATGGCCCGATAACGATCGCCATTGACTGTAACGCCCTTTCCTTGCTCATTTTCGAAAAATGGCCCAATTATGCCTCTGGACCAAAATCCGCACTAAACAGTGACTCGTTTTGGGTGTATCGGATTTTCAATGTATGCGTGCGGGTTTTCTGTGCCCCAAATGCGACAATTTTGCTTGTTTACATACCCGCCAAGATCAAAATGAGCTTCATCTGAAAATATGATTTTTTGGAAAAATCGGCATCTTCTCTAAGTCGATCGCAGGCAATATTTCTCAGCGTTCAAGCGTATACTCAACCATATTCGTTCAGCGGAAGGATACAACTAATTATCTGTCAAATCAGACATGAGCTAAATTTTACCATTCCCGAAATAAGCACAAGTTGAAAAAAAGTTAGATGGCGGACCGTATGAAACATTATGTATTTTTTTAATAAATAAAATAAATACCTTTATTGGGGTCAAAATCCTAACAAACTAATTTCGTAAGATTTTGGGCCAAAAATTTGAAAAATAAACATTGGATTTTCTCTGATCTAAATATTTTGATTCAAAATTTTTCATGTCTTGCTTTTCTGAGTTTTCGATTTCTTTTAAACGACCGTTAGATATAAACAAACAAAATAAACTAGAGAAAACTTGTATTAATAAATAACACCAAATGAAATGAATGCAACCGATCGCAGTTTGACAATGTTACAGTTTGATAAACAAAAGATACAGAAAACTATTAAAATATCGCTGTAAGTCAAAAAAGAAGTTAAAAAATCACCTACAAGTTTTTCGACTTCAAATATAGCCTCAGGAACCAATGTAGTCTTCTTCTATGGCAGTAACATTTACGATACCTTATAAACAGACAGATATGTTACTACAAAATCATACAAATATAAAATTACCAACATAGGTATGTAAATTTAAGTTTAATTTAATTTACGGTATTCATATGTTTAGAAAAAGTTACCCTGCAGGTAAATCATGATACAAATTTCTGTTTTGTATAAAATGTATATCTTTTCTTGGAATTTATAACTCAACAATAAAATTGTTACAGAAATATATGTATATTGAATTACATATGTAGAAATAGTCCAATGTAGTTACTACACTCTGAAAGGATTCTTTTTCTTCACAATATAAGAATAAGAATGGTTGAGTATGGTCTATACATTATGTTGTGTGGATGTGATTTCATCTGAATTTGAATGGCTTGCTGTATTTATTATTACCTTTCTATGCATGGATACAATTTATAAGAGAGTTTGATTTGATTTAAATTTTCTAGGAAATTTGTATTTAGAAATTTCTTGAAGTGTAAACACGTTTAAAAGATGACTTCTTAGTTCTTGTTTGGATGTTTTCTTTTGTGTTGAAAATTATATTAAGTTAAACTTTAAGAGGTGTGTATTTGTAGCCATGTTATTAAATCCATGCATTTGTCAGATAAGTTGTCATTTTTTAAATGTGTCATAAAAAAAAACTATTTAAAGAGCGATAGCGTCCAAAATCATTTCATGAATATTAAACTGTTTTATGACTTTGGGTTTTCTATATAAAAACTTTTCTTGCGTTTTGATCCTTTTACATGCAATCATAATCGCTTTTTAAGAAAACCATCTGCTTCATGGTTGAATAATTGATTTAGGTTAAGAGGTTTATTGAAATCTTTCACTATTCCCAACAAAATCCAGCTCAGCTATAAATATCGTCCATGCACAAGAACTTCTGTAGACCACAACTTGGAGAAGTCTTGTTCAGCTCTTGAAAGGTAGATCAAAATTAACGACTCGTAAACAACAATGAAGCATCTCGAAGTTGAACCTGATTTCGATTTAAGAAAAATTTGCAGCAAAGAGGTCCATTAAGTTTGAATGCATGTATAGAAAACCCATCTGTGCGATGTGGATTATAAAATGTTGGCTTGATTCGCCCATATACTTAATTGAGATAGACGTTGACCATCACGCCATCAGCAACATTATTGAGTGCTAATAAAATTCGTTGATATAAAACCATAAGTGCTAATAAAGTTACTTGATATAAGACCAAGGCAAAAATAACATTTCTTACTTTGGCAGACAAGACGGGAAGACGGGATCAAAAAATTGTTGTTGAGCAAACCAAAAATTTGTATAAAGCATAGTTTTTGAACAATAATTTAATTTTCAGCTAAAAATAAGATTAAAATAAGCAGACTTAATCTTTGGAAATAGTGAAATTAATCAGTTTGCGAAAAATTCATTATTCGAAATTCTGTTCAAATAAGGATAGAAATTTGGAGGAAGAACGTACCAAAATAAAAATCTTTTTGATTCAAAAAATTTTAACTTTTTAAATTATAATTTGTTCGCAAAAATGTAGTTAACAGTTTTTTATTTCAAAACGGAACTTCCGGTTTGTTGCAGCCAATTTAAAAAAGATGTGATTTCACCTATACTGATAACTACACATTGGTTTCCTATGTACGTTCGCCAGTAGAGTTTCCTCCGTACGTTCGCCAGTAGAGTTATCGATTTCAAATAAATTTTGTTATACAGATAATAATTCAGAAAGATGCAGAAAGGACTCTCAAAAAAATTTCGTGGGAGGTTTTTTTAACTTAGAAATTTAAAAAAAAGGTATATTGTAACGTGATATCAAACAAATATATTTTTGGACAAAATTCTAAATAACGGTTTTTTATAAATCGAAAAAAAAACTAAAAAAAAATATTTGTCACTTCGAATATGTTACGAACAAAAACTGATTTCACCTCCAAAATAATTTTGTGGAATAAAGAAAAACGTTTTTAACATCTGGTAAAATTTCGAGAAAAATCGAATTGACAGTTTTTTTTTTTATAAGAAATGAAAACCTAAGAAAACATTACTAAAAGTTGGTAAAAATTGATTTTCGACTCAAAAATTGGAGATATTGGCTTCAATTTTTTTTTGTATAAAAAATATAGTTTTTAACATTCAAGTCAAAAAATTTAGAATAAAAAACACTCTCTCTTATATTTTTTGAAAGAAATTTTACCAAATGTTATCAACAATATTTTGTATAAGATATCTCCAATTTCATTATTTTGAGCCTTTTCTAGTATTCGTATGCAAAATAATTTTAAAACAAATATTACAAAAATAAGTTCGAACTCTATTTCTATGTGTATCTCGATTGTGTGGGAAATAATTTTGAAAATACTACTTTTTTTCGGCCAGAGTAAGGCCACGATTTTTTCGAAAAACTGTTCAAAAAATCATTTTTGAGATTTATGCATCAATTGATAGGTGGGTCTATGCTCTGTATCGTGGTGAAAACTGCATCTTGTTTGGAGGCTTGGTTGAGGAAAAAAACCAATCGAAAGATAATTTGTGATGGGCTGGGTCGAAATTCTGTAACTCTACTTTTACACCAAATATTTCCGAAACGAGAGCTCGCATAATATTTTGATTTGTAGTTGGGGGTAAAGCATTAAAATACCTTTCGTATGATGTCGATCTCAATTGGGTGGGAAATAGTTTTGAAAATACTACTTTTTTTCGGAAAGGGTTTAGCCCACGAATTTTTCGAAAAATATTGCCGTATTATTTCGAAAATTTTAGTTTTTTTTTTTTGAATGATAAAGAAAAGTTTCGAAGTAGAAAAAACTTTTTAAAACATTTCGTATTCCAAGATTTTGCAACTTATTTATGTAGCTGCAATGATTTTTGAAATATTCTGCTTAGAAAGTTTAACTCAAAAGTGACAGTGACTAAACATTTTTGTTTGCAAGAATTTAAAATCACCTTGACCTAGATGAAACTAGCAAATCCTGATTTTGAAGCTCAACAAGTCTTTTTAAAATTCAATATTCCGCTTAAATAAGACGAAATCCCATAATGTAACGTTCAAAATTCTTAAAAGATAGTATTTTTCTATTTCGTTCCTTTCCAATAACAAAATTATTTAATTATATTTGTTGCCCTCCATAAAACTTCATTTCCGGTTAAATAAACCCATTGGCCGAATATTTCTAAAAACTCCCGTTCTCTATAATTGTTATTGAAATTTTGATAATAATCAAATATTCAATTTTCTTCAAATACAAAATGTTACAATCTTTCAATCTAAAACAAATAAACAAAAGTTCCCTCCCTGTCTCTGATTATCCTTCAAACGTTACTTCTATTTTCAAGGTCATTTAACCTCAAGGTTGTGGTCTAAGGACATTAGACAGGACACATTACTTTTTAGTGCTAAGAAATTTATACATACTGTGCCACATACTCTGCTATATACTCATGCTCAAATTGTCCTTATTAATTGCTCAATAAATTGCATATTCAATTGAATGGCTATTCCACGTGCATTTCAAGGATATTATACTAATATAAATGACCCAATTTAATCTGCCCATATACATATAGAATTCAGCCAACCTAACTACTTTTACTCTACAGACTATACTCTACTCAGGACTCTAGGCTTTGGCTGTAGGCTTGGGTTTATGGTCTTGATGTTCAAAAATCTATTGACCTCTATTGAAGCGTAGAATCTTGTGGAATTAAGTAACTGAATAAAATGTCTATTATCCACAGAATAAAGCCTAAACCACACACAAGCCACATACACTTACTACCAATAATAAAATACAGTATACAAAGATTTCCAACGACTGTATACACAAAACTAGGTACCCTAGGCCGATATTACATAGACGAGGTAATCCTTCCATTTATACAAAGTACGATATATTTATATAAGGGCTCCAATAACGACAAACAAAGAGAAAGAGGACATGAGCCTTAATGGTATTCAAGGATGAGGAAGGAGGAAGCCTTTAAGGACAGGAAAATGAAACGCAGGACCAATATTCGCTCTTCTACTGGACAGAGGGACACTTCAATCTCGCAGCATAGAGCATAATAGTCTATGGCCCTTGGTGAACCTCAAGGTGAATGTAACGACACTTTAATTTAATTCTTTGACATCCCACAGAATTAATTTAGTTGAGAAAATCCATATCCCTGATGCCATATACCTCGCCTGTCAGGAAGTTTAACTTCGACATATTATTTTCTTCTCCTTCTCCTTTTTGTTCATTTTCTGCTCCTTTACTGTATGATGTAAGTGAGACCTAACGTTGATGATGATGACGATGTTGATACCGCTGACGACGACAACGATGACGATGACGACGATCCTGATGCTGGAAAACTGAGCAATAGGTATAAAAGGCTTCGTTGGTGATGATTTTCCTTATAAATTAAATTCAAACCCCGTGTGTCTCAATTGCAAAGAAAAGGATACCATCCCCAGAGTAGCTATATCCTATCCATAGTTCTATAGGGAAGGGGGAGGTAAACATGTATATGTATGAGAAGAGTATGAAAGAAAATGCTTCCTATAAATAAATTCCTAATGACTATGAATGGCTTGAATTCCATGAATACCTTAAATTTTGGGAAAATCTATATTATTGACAGTGACATATATCTATATACCTATTCTAAAGACATAGAATCACCTTTTTGTGAAGCCCGTTTCCTTCAACTCATGTTAGAGACGTCGTTGTTAGATGTTACGGGAAGGTGAAGGTGAAGGTGTTGGTGCTGGTGATGGAAACCAGAATGCGGACAGGAATCTTAAATTGCTAATTTCAAAACAAATTACCATCAGAATGTCCCTGATGCTTCTTTGGGATCTCTAGATCTGTCTCTGTCTCTGTCTCTGATGTGCATTGAATGTGTGTATCTGTGTATAAAAGGATGTGTGATGATGTGACTTCTGACACCTTAAGGGTGGTTGGTTTATGTCTCGGAGAAAGGTTTTTAGGGGGGGGCGATAATTTCCTAAGGGAAGTTTCGTTTACATATTGATGAACGGTATGTTAATTTTCAAATTATATAGGTACTATAAGGCAATGTTGTAAAAGCAGTCCCTGGGCTAAGGGACCTACACCTACATACCTTTTAGTATGCTTAAGTTATATATGATGATGGTAGACAATATTTATGTAGCATTTTAAGAGCAAATTCATTGTTTAAAGAAATTAAACATACAAAAATCCTGTGAAAGAGAAATACTTTTGGGAGAAATAAAAAAAAAGGGATTCCAGTAACACTATCAAATTTAAGAAATGACATTTGTTCTTGTAATAAGCCAAGTTATCATTTTTTAAACAGCTTTGATAAGTAAGATATCAAACAATTAAGTTTTTGTCAAGATACTAATATGTGAACGTCTAAAGCACATCGTCAACAACCTGATAGGTCCTTATCAGTGTGGTTTTAGATCAGGAAAGTCCACAGTATATTAAATATTCACATAACGATAGATCATAGAAAGAACCCAAGAACATCAAATTTACACCCACCATCTCTCCATCTATTTCAAGGCTGCATATGCCAGAATCAACAGGGATGGACTTTTAGGAGCCATCTCTAGTTTTGACATCCCTGCCAAACTCGTCCGTTTTTGCAGGTTGAACATGGAGAATAAGCCCTGCTCCATAAAAGTTGGAAACAACCTAACCGAACATTTCGATGTCAAAAAAGGCTTTAGACAAGGTGATGAATAGTTATGCGATTTCTTAAATCGGTTTTGAAAGATTAGTGCAGAGCTCCCACGTCAACACTAGAGGCACTATTTTTCAAAAGTCTGTCCCACTATTGGCATAAGCTGATGACATTGACATTATCGAAAGAACTCAGTGTGATTTTAATGGGGCTTTTGTGAGTATTAAGGCCGAGGGGAAAAAATGGGTTTAACAGACTTAACTTTGAGGTTGTTAAGGACTTTGTCCACCTAGGCTCCGCTTTGAACACAGAAAATAACACCAGCGCTGAGATCAAACGAAGAATTACTCTTTCTAACCGCCACTTTTTTTGGGATAAGAAAGCAAATGAGTACTAAAGCCCTCTCTCTAGCGACCCAAGTTTCGCTATATAAGACCCCATCATCCCCGTCCTGCTATACGGTGCAGGAGCATGTACTTTGAAAAAAGCGGATGAAAGCACCTTGGGTCGTTTTGAGAGAAAAGTTCTTCGCGTGATCTACGGTCCCGTATACATAGAAGGGGAGTGGAGGAGAAGATGGAACGACGAGCTGTGCGGGTTGTACAGCGACGTAGACTTAGCCAGAAGGGTACAAGTTCAACGACTAAGATGGCTGGGTCACGTAGAGCGCATGGAAACCAATGCTCTGGCCCGGAAAGTCTTCGAATCCACTCCCACAGGCCAGCTTAGTAGAAGAAGACCACGTATCAGGTGGCAACTGGAGACATCTAGCTATTGGGACCACACTAGATAGAGAAGTTTATTGGGTAAAGCCCTAGTTCACACAGTATTGTAGCGCTACCTTATGTAAGTAAGTAGCAGTCGCACCGGCCTCATTTTCGAATAAGTAAGGCCAAATCAACCCCCGACTCCATGCAAAAATGAATAACAAATGGTGGCTTCTTGAGGTTAAGGAGGTTTTTCAGCAATCATTCTTCGAGGAAATGGGCCCTATACTTCAAGATGGGATTCCATTAAATATGGATCATAAGGGCCCAATTACCAAAGAAACAAACAACTGGCTTTAGTTCTTGTTTTAACTGAACCCTAAAAGCCTTTTGACATAAGTTCCACCAAATTTTGAATGTTATCGAAAAGGAATCAACAAAACTAGACTTACGTAAACACTATTGGCTACAATACCAATATTTCTCAGTTGATCAGTTACGAATCTTAACATGATTAACTTATCGTTACAGCCCAAATTTTTCTAATATTCTATTACCGGCTGAGAAGGTGCTAGAGACTTAGAAATACTATGGCTCTGTGGACTGTTGACTTAAAAATTGTCACAACTTTCGAAGTGAGTTAAAGTATGTATCGTTTTTTTTTTTTTTTGAAATGGCAAAGCTTTTTCAAGTCTATTGAGAATCACATCTATTGTTGGAAAGTTGATACGAAGCCTTACAACTTTAAGGATTATTTAACAAGTATGACAGAATATTCTCCAATATTGGGTAAAATCGAAAATAAGTCTTCGGTCCTTAATTTAAGAAGAATTTACTGACCTCAATACAAATTCCCCAAATACGGTGCAACAGTGAAAACGGCGTAAAAATAACAAATTTCATCAAATAAATCAAAGTTAATTTAACAAAATTAATTTATTAGCCCTCATATGTACGTCGAGTTTTTGCACTTTTTCCCAATAAAAATAATTTAGCGTTGGAAAAAATTGGTATATCGTAATTCATTCATTTCCTTTACGTAACTATATAAAGGAGCAACATGACCTAACCATTGATTGTGTGAAATGAAAACAAAACCAAAGAAAAACAAGAAAAGAAATTCCCAAGTACTTCATTGAGATTGATTGCTTTCCATTTCCAAGACTTGTATATCAGACGAAAAATAAAAGAAGTTCTAAAACAAAGATCTATATCATCGACCAAGTTTTCAATGCAAAACCATATCAGCATCTCCAACACCACTACACTCGGTCTTATGCTACGGCTACACCAAACAATGCCAGACGTCACGTTTTCTTTTATTCTGAATGAACAAAAAAGCTGAGAAGAAAAACAAGAATCCCAAAGCTCTGGATGGAACAATTCCCAATACACTGGTTGCATACAGAAAAAGGACCCAATGATGGCTGTGATGGCTTGGGCTGTGCACTTTAGTTGCAGCACCATTTTCCAGAAGTCCCAGGAGCAATGCATAGTAAAATCAGTAGAAATACCTTACCTATAAGCCCAAACACTATACAACCGATCCACTTCCACTTGTGTACAAAGTAAAAGATGACATTTGCCTACCTTTTGCTAGAAACTTGCTTCCATTTCTATTTCCTACCCTCGCTCGTTTCATCCATATGATTGCAAGCAATGCTCAGAACGACCGACGACGATGCTAGAGAATCGGTCTCCATCGTCGTCGTCATCGTCATCGTCCGTCCCCATTGCTTTCCTTCTCATGCTCGTTGCCACTTCTAATTGAAGTTTCGTAATTGTTCTTCGGGGAGCAATTGAGATTTATAGCCCTGTGTGGTGCCAGTGGCTATAAAAGAAGAAAAAATACAAAGTACTTCTATAACACTTCTATAGAACATTGCCTGGGATTTCAGATTTCACATTGGAACAACGATGAGGACGAGGGAGGACGATGATGACGACGAAGACGAATACGACTACGACGAAACGAGGAGGTGTTTCTGTTAGCCGTGCCTCGAGTGATTCTTCTTTTAGTGAAGTGATTGAGACTTGGAAAAAACCTATCTTTACGAGTATCAGTATATATGGTATAGGGTATACCTATAGTACATAAGTGAGACCGATAAACGTTCAAGGGGGAAATGCAAACAACAGAAGAAAAAGAAATGTTGTCTTAGAAAATGTCAACTACTATCGGAAATGATATCTTACAACGTAATCAATAAATCTTGAAGCTGTAAATGGTCTTTTTGTTTAAGTTAAGATACATTTAAGATATGCGCCTATGTTATTGATTGTAGATGAATTGGGTATCTATATATAGCAGCTTGATTTTTAAGGGTTTTTAATGAAGAAGTTTATTCAACTTAAGGGAATTTGCATTTAGCGATAGGGAGTTCCTGGCATGTAAGCGTTTTCTTTTTAATATTAAAAGGGGTTGGAAAAAGTTCGGAAACCATGTCTTCTATGTTTAGAGTTATTGGGACAAAAAAAAATTGGCTTGGACATAGTAAACTATGATGATTTCTATGGTATCAAAAGTAGTTAGAGAAGGTCATGACGCTGGGCTCAGCGAGACTTTTGCTAGTCTAGTCTATGTCTCATAAAAATTACAAGATGCCAGATTTTTATCGTATCGTCTTGCCTTATTGAGTCTCAAGATTTCGTTAATTGCGTGTTTCAATAATAACGTTTTAAAATGTTGAGAAAATAATTTTCAATAAAATTTAACAGTTTATGACTTGTAATAAGGGCAACAAGCTTTATTTTAACATTTATATAATTTTTATTTCAAGCATCATCCGGAAGCCATCCCCTTTCCGGATATAAATCTTAAATCTTGACAATTTAAATTTTTCATTAAAAACGTTGCAATACATCAGTGAAGTTATAAAAACACATTTTTGTAATAGTAATAACATTTCAAAAATTAATTCAATTAGAAATTTTAAGAACAAATTTATAACTATTAAACTTAAAAAGACTGACGACACCGTAGGGAACGGCAAGAGCTTCGAAAATGTTCGGTCAAAAAAAAAATAAACAGTCTTGCTTCGGATGATAGATTTTAAGCAGAATCTTTTTGCCTCAGTTTGGTTTTTAGAGATAGGCCTGAGACTTTTAAGTTCTTAAAGTAATTTGAACTACAATCCATCTGCTGGGCTGGCCTTGAGGCTTCTTTACTCTCTGGAATTTGAATAGCAGGACGATTAAAGATACTTAAATCATTCTATGTGAAATATTAAATCGTTTTAATATTTAATTATTAAAGAGAATAAAAAGTAAAGGACCTAAGTGACTTAATTGTGGAACATCGTATAAGTGTTTCAGTTTTCGTAGGGTAGGAGAGTCTAAGAAGAACACTAAATTAATAAGATTAGTAATTAATTGTAAATTAACATTTACCTGAAAGCCTAGCTACACATTACAAACGTGGAGTGAAAGATTTAAAAATTTACTGTAAAATATTTTAAAAATACGCTGGGAAAATTCGGATGTTTTTTTCTTCAAAAACTCAGGTATCAAAAGAGTGTTCCACAAATAAGGGAATTGAAATTTGAGAAATGGAGGAATGCACTTGATTATTTCTCTAGAGCATAAACCGTTAAAATAACAGTATAAAAGGGTAAGACAAGGAACCTTACGACGATGTTCAAGCGACGACGTAATAGACTAATGATCAATGTTCTAAGTTCAATGCTGACCAAGAGGCTTAAGTAAGTTGCAGGAGCACCAGCCCGGAGATGGGATTTATACTCAAGCTTTGGAACTATATAAGGAGAAAAAAGTCGTGCATCGTCTTAAGAAACCCAAACATCTTATGACATTTTTGCCGACAACGCGCATTATCGTTCGACGAGAGGTCGTTTGTGATACACATACCGAGAATATCGAGATATAGAGTCTAATTGATGCAATTGCCATTCATGGATAATGGTAAGTAGGGTATATCTCGCTTTAACGATACAGGACGGTATTGGGTTTTCGAAGCATTCAATTCCAAACGATTTTTTATTCCTCATTGTACAATGTTGATTAGGTCGGAGTTTAATGACTTTAACATATTTTGTAGTTGCTGCTCCACATCCGAAGAAGAGAAATATGAAAAGCTAAGAGTACTATCGTCAGTAAAACAATTTATTGGATTGGAAGTTGTAGACAAAAGATCATTAATAATAAAGTGCACGACTGGGTCGCACGAACTTGCTCCTGTATGCAAAGAGTCTGTTTAAAAAAGTATCTATATACCTGTAAAATAAGTTTGTCTTCAAAGATATATATGCCATTTGATTTGTCGAAAAAAAATCCATTTTTCAATTTTTTGGGAGGGGGTTACATTTAATACAGTTAAAATAATTTAAAAAAAAAACTAATTTAAGATTCAAAATTTTACCTGAAAAATAAGTTTGTCTTCAAAAATTTAAATGCCATTTTATAAATCAAAAAACCCTTGATTTTTCAAATTTTTTTTTTTAAAACGTTATAGCGGTTTTTTTTAAATTAATTTTTTATATATAAAATTTTTCAATTTTATTCTAAAAATATTTTTGGTATGCAGTTGTTTAGTGATTGTAAATATACGCTCTATATTTCAATTTCGTAAAAAAATGGTCACCCGTTTTTGAGATATAGAATTTTGAAAAAAAAAATTTCAATATTTTTTTAAAAATCCAAACAATAAAAAATTGCACTTTTGATAATCAAATATTGTTAAGGCAATATAAGAGCTCGTTCAGAAAAAAAAATATTGAAATCGGTTCAAAAGTTGCTGAGAAAATTAAAAAACAAAAAAACGGTTCTATGAGCGGTACCTTTCCTGAGCAATACAAAAATATGTTTTTCTTATTAAAAGAAGCCAAGTTAAAAAATAAAATTTCAGAGAAAATTTAAAAAAAATCTATCGGTTTGTTTTTGAGAAAATTCGAATTTTCGTTTTTTTTTTTTGACCAAAAAAATTGTATGGGGGCCACTGTTAGTTTTGATCTTAAAATAAAAATGAAAAAAGTGCCTAACGCAAATCTGCTCAAAACCTTAACTTCCGAGTTTGAACTCAATCGACCCAATGGTTTAGGCTGTAGGAGCGTGGACAGACAGACAAAATTGACCGGAAGGAATCGCGGGACCCACTTTTTTCGACTTCTCTACCATCGTAATATCATGTTTGATTAAAATCTCGAGTTCGAAATTTTGCACGAATGCAAAACTTGCCATATAGTTCCTATATGTCGCAAGTAAAAATGAGAAAGAGTGTTGGAGATAGAACAGAGCCCTGTGGCACACCAACATTTATTTTGTTGTTTTCAGACTTGAACCCATCCAATACTACTTGTATTGAACGATCTGAAAGGTAACTACTAATCCAATGAAGGAGGGATTCATGAAAACCGAAAGTACGCATTTTCAATTAGAGAGCCTGATGCTAAGCCCTATCAAATGCTTTTGGAATATCAAGGGCTATAATCTTCCTTTCTCCAATACGATGTAAAGATTTGCTCCACTGTTCGGTGAGATGAACCATGAGACCACCAGTGGACCTATTGCTGCGAAAACCGTACTGCCAGTCATTAAGGTATTTCTTAAGTTGATAACTAGTTAGTGTGTCCATGACCTTGGAAAGAAGGCATGCAAGTGTAATCAGTCAATAATTAGAGTGTAAGAAGGATTCGCCGTTTTTGTGAATAAGACTTCAGTAGTAGGACAGATGAAGAATCATACGCAGTGGTTTTGTCAGCGTTCAAAAACAACTCTTCAGAATATTAACGGGGTTGTCTTTTCTCTTGACATGAATTTCACAAATAAAGGCCCTGACTCAAGAACAAGTTGGTGTATGTAATCATGCGAAGTTTTGTTGAAAACAATTTGCAATGACATGAATAATTCAAAAGATTAGAAATAATTTACGGATTTAAAGTTAAAAGAGCCTATGACGTCTTCGGCAGGTAAACCGCAATAATGTAATAGAGACTCAATAATCTCATGATGATTAAGCTCTTTCAAAAAATTTAAATAATCCTTATTGACATACATACCTGTACCTGTGAGCAAGGATGAGCCACATTCCATGACGAAGTGGTCTTTAAGTTTGGCCAACAGAGCTCGAATATTAGAAATAAACTTTCACGATTTGTTAACATTGTTGCTGGTGCTTTGGCAAGGTGTGCAGAAAATAAGTCTACCAAACTTCAAATCTCTTTAGAATGACGACTTCTTTGACAGTTTTTCCGAGTCGAAAGTTTTATACCTCGAAAAACAGAAAAAAAATGTGCGAAGACTTATTACACTGGTAGTTGAAACCACAATTTTAAAAGATTTTGTTAATTTGAATTGATATCTGACTTTATAATTTGACCTTATAAGATCACGGTTTTTCAATATACCTCTCTGAAACTACAAACAAAAAACAAACATAGGGCTACGTTTTTCCAACGCAGCGATTTCTTCCTTTTTCTTGACTAAATCACGGAGTTTTTCAAGACGTTGTGACACAGCGTCATCCTCGTCCTCATGTGCGTCATCACAACTTGCCTCACTTTCCTGGTCAACAACAGGGAACAGATTTTCAATCTGCTCAGGTTCAAGCGAATCAATGGCTTCATTTAAATGGGCCTTAAGTGAAGTCTTGGTACCATGTGTGCTTAAATTCATCTGGACAAGCTTCTCTTTAAGGATTTGCACAGAAGCGTTTTCCAAAAAACTCAAAACACGAGCCATTGCATTTGCATCCATGTTTGGAAAAATTTTAGGATCAAATTTTAGGAAAAAAAAAAATTTTTTTTTTAGTAAATTTTCTTTAATTTATCGTAAGAAATGCAACCACTATTCAAATCAATGAGGAACTTTATCCCACTTCTGATTTATTATGGGGCTTTTCTTGATCAAAATAAGAAACAAAACGTATTAACTTGAACAAAACTTCTTTATTACTAATGAAAAATATTATTTTGATTACATGGAAACAGTGAAAAATAAATAAGCTTTAATTTGATTATTCTGAGCAAAGTAATTATTAAGTACAGTGATATTTCATATCGTAAGAGATGAAGCCTCTTAAGCAAAATACCCTGTTTTTAAGGCAAGGGTTAGACGCAACATATGTCTTAAGAAATTATTGTACTTTGTTTTCACAAAGTACAAATCTATATCTTCTAGATGCAGTTCAAATCATTTTAGTGTCTCACTTAATTTTCGTAACTTCTCATTAGTTATGAGAAAACTTAAGGGTCTTCATTTGATTCTATCTGAAGTATCGTTTCGAAAAATCTGTAATATAATTCCCTTAAGTTTTTAAAAGTTGGTTTTATAGTTAAATTCTAAAGCTTATTTCGAATCCCAATCCTATATGTGCTCAAAGTGAGAAATACTAGTTTTCAAAATTAATTTTAAACTTTACTTCAATATAATCCAAAAACTCGATGTTATAAAGTTAAGACTATGAATTCGAAATAACAACATAAATTGCTTATTAGCTATTTTGCGTTTTTCTCGTTTTTCTGTTAATACCCATTTTAGTATAAATGCTTCATCGTTCTTTTAATGACTATGTATGGCAGGTGAAGCCTTACAACAAGAATTTTTTTTAAAATAAGTAAGATACTGAAAATTTCTAAATAAAATATTGGAGGAAGGGATTGGAGATTTGGATAATCACCACGAGTTTTGTTGAAAAAAACTTCTTCATGAATTTTTATAGCCTCCAAAAGCCAATATAAGGTTTTTCGAATAACAAAAGGTTGTATCTGAAAAATCGGACACGTAAGATTGATTTTGAAGTCCGATTCAAAACCTTACAAAATGTATAATTTAATAGCTAGTGACATAACCATTTCACCCAGTGTTATCTATTTGCATTTTAAACTCCGCAAGTACTTTTCTATAAGTAAGAGTTTAAAGAACTCCTTTCTTTGTTTAGGGCAAGGCCTTTTAAGTACCAATCAAAATCGAAGGGAATTTTTTTGAAATTCAAAAATGTTTACTTTAAAGTAGAATTTGGTTACCATTTCCAAAACATCCCTATTTTAAATCTTTAAATTTTATTATTTATTAGATTTGTTAAAATTTTGACTGATGAAGTGTATTTTTTAGTTCAGAACTGCCAAATTGGGAATTCACAACAGGTAGGCAGTTAAAGCACTGTTATAATCTCCAAATAATCCAATTTAAATTGAATATGTTTCATCTTAACTCTCAATAAGTCTAAAAATATATGTTCTATACCTCCAACGCAAAAGACTCCTTGACTCACCCAAAAATACCGTTGTTATTCCAACCAACTCCTACCAAAAACCCTAAATGCGAAAAATTATTCCTGATTCCTGCCCATAACGACACAAAATAAAATAAGTGGCAAAAATTCCCGCCCAGGGACAAATTGGTATTTTTACTTTTGCGCAAAATATAAATTCGTAATAATTATTGTTTTGCCCATTCAAGTAAAAGCCTTTCTCTATCTCTATCGCAAACTCTGTATATCTCTCTTTAACTTTTGTAATTCTTTGCTGAATAAAAATGTACTATAACCCGCAAGAGTATATAGCGTGCCAACATTCATAAAATCACGTTCAAAATCCTCGAATAAATCCAATTCTTTCGCTCTTCCCAATCTCCATCTGGCTTCCCCGCCTTTCCTACATTTTTATACTCTTCTACTCCTGCTCCAGCTTCGGCTCGAAGCTCGATTCCAATCTGAATTCCAACTCGAAAATGTTGCCGGTTCGTAAAAGTATCTCACGAATTTTCACATCCTCTAAAACAAACACACAACATAAAAAGAGATAAAGTCTGAAAAGCAAAGAAAAACAAACAAACTGCACCACAGAGACTTAACGTCAACGATCTCAGTGAGTGTTCGCGCGAAATTCCTTAAATATACGAAATTTCACCCTCGATGCCGATATTTTAAAATTATAATCCCACTCCCCCAAAAAACGCCCGCCGCCGCCTTGATTTGGATGGAGCACTACCGCACCGCCCCGCCGCCATGGAACTTTTGGTAGTAGCTGCAGGCAGGCAGGCACCAGGCACGGCACGGCACGGCACAGCACAGCACAGCACACATAACACCAGACACCACAGGCACAACGATGAACTCTCTTTAAATGTAATATTCCTCACTGATGAGGAGGCTAAACTTTGGAAATCCTCCTTGACGAAGAGGAAAGTTGTTGTTGTTTATTGAAGAAGATTCCACAAGAAAACACAGAAGGAACTAGGGATCCAGAGATCCAGGGAGCATCAGCATACATATATTATACTAAGCAGGGGGAACTTAAATTTTGTTCACGGAGTGTCTTTATGGCCCTGAGTATTGAGACATAATGTACCGTTTTCTTTCCTTTATCCCCGTCTCGGTTCGGTTCGGTCGCATCAAGCTTCAAGCTTCAAGCACCACCCCTACCATCCAACGACGAAGACGACTCCGCTATGCCAACCCTAACCCCAACGTGCATCGTGCGACGTTCGTCGTCTTCATCTTCATCTTCGTCGTCGTCGTCGTCTCATAGTCATCCTCATCGTCTCGTCCTAGTAAATCATTTTCGGGAAGATTATGGGCTATGGGGTATATGTATGTATGAGGAGGACTTTTTTGGGAGCAGAGTGAGTAAGTTAAAAACACAAGTTTTGGCTCCTCATTGTGCGTTGCGAGGGATTTCCTTTAGTATTTTTGAAAGGAAGTGATTATCGAGGTCACGACCTCATTTCGTGGCGGTGGCTGTGTGCTCTACTGTGCTGTACCTCTGCCTTCGCAAGTGTTGGAAATTAATTTTCCATTGACTTTGATGGGTTTTATATTTTTGAAATATATTCGTGCAAGGGTTGTTGGTTTTATAAAACAGAGGGAGGAAGGAATATTGTGCGGGTGTGATGGCAATAAGAAAATCCTTTAAGATAAAGTGAAGTTTTGGGAATTAGGGTTGAAGATAAATAAAACTTTAAACTAAAAATGATGTTAACAGATACCTATGTGTATAGATATCTGGGACTTATATCACTTTAAAACACGTTTTGACATTTAGAAATTTGCATACGTACAGTACATATATAAGATGAGATTTTCCATGCTTAGGTATAAGAGAATGCTGTGACGCAACAGAAATGTTTTGATAGAATAAATCACAGTAACGAGTGATTTTGGTTTACATATTTTGGGGTTAAGAAGATGATTTGGTAGTTTTTGATTTTTATCGGAAAAAATGGGGTCCGAGAATTTAACTATTTAAGGGATGGCAGAAATTGCTTGTTAGAATTATTTTGCGCTCGTTTTTTTCAGTATTGTAAGGCTTTAAAATATATATTCAAGAACTTGGGGGTAAAAAAAAATAGTTTAAATTTTTAGAACTAAACAAAAGAGAATACAATTTAACAAACAAAGTGTTTTCCAATAAGAGGTTTTATTTTGAATAGCCCGCTATTTGGGGAGTTGTCATTTTTTGACACATGAAAAGCAATAACAAAGCCATTACTTAAAATGAAACGATATATGTTTCAAAAGTGCACTGAAATTGTTGCAATTCACAATGGTGACAATTTGGAAGTCTCAGTTTTGCTGAAAAACCTCTCTAGCCTCGATTTGTCACTACTTGTTGTGGTTTTCAGACTAGTGGTGTGATTGGAAGTTACTTGTTAGATAATGAGCCCAATAAAACTGTTACGGTAAATAGATTGCACTATTAAGTTTTGGTAAATTTTGCAGCCGGAGTTGGAAAAAATTAATATACATTTTTATTTTCATTCAATATCAAATTGAAAAGCCTTGATAAAAACAAAAATACAAGAAAAATATAATTCGAAAGGTAAGACTTGTTTGGCTTCTTAAAATTTTAAAAATGTTGGTTGTCCGTAAATTTAAAAAAAAGTTGGTTTTCCATAACGATGCAATTCTTGAAAGCATGACCCTTGAACCACTGTTTTCGAGTTACGAATTTCTGTACCAGTTCTACAAAAAAGATAACTCCTCATAAAATTGAAATTGTTGTAACTGAATTTGAATTTTAATAAGTCAAGGATAGACATCGTTGAATTTTTAAATTAATTATTGAGTTGTAGTTAAATATGTTTTTATTTATTAACAGTGTTTTGAAAAGTGTGTTCTCTAAGTCTCTAAGATTTTCGTTAATAAATTTTTGTTTGGCTTACCTATTTATGTATATGGAGTGCATAATCCGGATGTGTTGAAAGTCTAGGTCACGACCAAAGAGAATTTTGAGACATATCTGTAACGAATCATAACGATTTTTGAGTAACTGTTGTTTTTATGAAACTAACTATGAATATGTTTACTAATTTTAGCATTTAAACATTTTTTAATAATAGAGAAAATAATGTTTGATAAAATATTTTCTTTTTAAACTAAATAAATATTTTGTTTAAATCAAATCTAAATTAATTAATTAAATTTTGTGAGTATAGAATTCTGAAAAACGCCTTTTTTTTTTCTTTTAAAAATTATATTTTTATTTAAACTTTAAACAAAAAGTAAAAGCAGGCGTAGGAGTAGGTTTTTAAATTTATATTTGTTTACTGTTCAGATTTTGAACTTATTTTTATTTGCATCTAATACCTTTTTGTTATTATTTGAACATTGGCATCGTTTTAAAAATATGGTTTTCTTTTCGTAATCAAACTTAACTTTGAAACGATTTTTATTAATTCTTGAGCTGATATTTTATCAAACTAAAACGGTTCTAAAAAGGTATAAGACCGTAGGCAAAGAAACATTTGTTGATATTTTAAATACAAACGTACATAATGTATATCAAAAATTAAATATTGTTAATTACAAATAAGTATCTAGACCGAGATGTTCGATATATTTAATAATAGATAGATAGATAGATAGATAGATCTTTATTCAATATAATAATTAGTACATAAAGTCATTGAGAAAATCTTGAATATTTAGGGGCATGACATATCTGTCGTCTGCCCGAGTGGCAAAATTGCTTGAATCTTTTACAGTATATATATTTTTTTTTTTTTTTTTTTTTTAAATAGTTAATAGGACTTTTAGTTTAGTTAAAACAAAATTTAGAGATACTTTTTACACATCATGAGATTAATTTTTTTTTTTTTTTATAAACAATTTTTTTAAATAGTTGATAGGACTTTTAGTTTAGTTAAAACAAAATTGAGAGATTCTTAATACGCATCTTGAGATTTGTAAAGGTTTGATTGATTTCAAATTGATTCTTTCTTATATATTTTAAAAGGCTTCATTAATTACTTTGGATCTGTATGTGCTGGCGTCAGTATAATAATCAAAAAGTAGCTTCCAATCACCACCATTCAGAAAATCATGCACCTCTTCCTCCTCTAAAACATTTTTTCCGAAGTAGATTCGCCTTATTTCCTTTAGAATTGGACAGATTCCGATGAAGTGATACACATCTTCCCGTGCTTGTAGGTTACACAAGTTGCAAAGACCTGGACCCTCGTTTCGATGCGGCATGGCGTTCAGCTTGATGAGCTCCCCTCTAATTTTGAAAATCGTCCCAATGACATAGCAGGAATAACGACTGTTGAAATAGTTGAGCTCATTTAGATTAAGGTTAGCCTTTGAGTAATACACTCTTTCTGTCGACGCACGAGCTTTTTCAATAAAGGCATATCTTTCATTTTCGTCAGTGAGCATGATGACTTCGTATAAATCCTTTTTCTAGTTAGCTATGTTGCTCACTTCCCAGTTCATCGTAACACCACAATCAGCCGCTATCTTTGTCCATTCCTTGATAAAGAGAGTTTTATTTCGTGTTGCCTGGCGCATCATCAGATTAGGCAGCCTGGAATTATTCATTTTTGCCACCCTTAATAGATAGTCAGCATTCAATTTTAGAGTTGAGATGAACATTGTTGGCAGACCAGACTCTAAATTATACATATACTTCGGTGTATTAATTGGTAAGAAAAAAACTTTTCTTAGAAGGAAACGTAGTAAATATTCAACGATTTCGAATTTCTGTGCACCCCACACCTGCGCTCCATAAAAGAGAATGGCCTGTGCCGTTGCATTAAAAACTTTATACTTTGAGCTAAAAGATATCAGTTTGTTGCAAAAGATCCTTTTCCAATTCGAGCAGATTGCTATCTTAGCTTTTTCTAGTTTAGTTTTAAGGTGTTTTTCCATTTTTAAATTAAATGTCAGATCCATGCCAAGATAAGAATACTTTTTAACAACCTCCAGTGTTTGTTCTCCAAATTTCCATTTTTCACCTCTTGCTAATCTGCCAGCTCCGTTTTGAAATATCATCACTTTCGATTTTGCGACATTAACTTCCAAGTCCCATAGATTGCAATACTCAAACAGTTTATTGATCATCATTTGAAGAGCGCATGGAGTCTCTGCGAGTATAACTATGTCGTCTGCGTACATTATAGCTTTTATTTTTACACTTGCAACTTCAACTCCACACGGTAACCAATCCACTATATCATCCAAAAATAGTGCAAATAAAAGGGGGCTCAGATTACAGCCTTGTTTGACTTCGCTGTTTATTTCAAAACTTTCAGATTGCTCTTGACCGTTGTATATTTTCGCTGTAGTTTGCTGGTATATCTTTTCCAACGCTCGCACGAATTTAGACGAGATTCCGAGGTTGAACAACTTATAAAACAAAGCACTTCGGTTAATCGTATCAAAGGCTGCTCTAAAATCTACGAAGAAAGCGAATAATTTCTTCCTTTGATCCAGTTTTATTTGAGCAATTGAAGTTAGGACGAAGATATTGTCAACTGTAGAATACCCTTTCCGAAATCCAGCCTGAAATTCACTGAGTTTTTGGTTAACATCTACCCAGTTATTTAATCTTTTATAAAGCAGAGTCGTATATATTTTAACTGACGAGTTTAAGAAAGATATACCCCTATAGTTAGCCGGGTCACATGGATCCTCTTTTTTGTAAATTGGCCAGATCAAAGATTCGTAAAACTGCTCTGGCAATGTGCCAAAATTAAAGATTACGTTCAGAGCTTGTGTAAGATGCTTTTTGAATTTTTCGGAGTTATATTTAAAGAATTCTGCCGGAATACCATTATTTCCTGCTGTTTTTCCGTCTTTTAAAGTTTGTAGGGCATTTTCGATTTCTTCTATTCCAAAATCTGAATCCAAGTGCTCATCTTTAAAACAAGGTTCGGGATAATACCATACTGTTTTCGCTGTCAAGTAAAGTAGCGTTGAGTAGTGTGCCCGCAGATCATCTACTGCTATTACAGCATCTTCTTTTTTATTGTTGTTCCCATTTAATTCTTGTCAGCGACCAAAACTCCGCAGAATCTCTACTTTGGCTCAATATAATTGCCATTTCTTCTTCATGCGCTTTAATAATAGTTAATTTTGGGAACGAATGTGTCTTTTAGATTCAAGTGTTATTTATTTATAAAGTAATCGGGTATTTAATGAAATTGTCCTATGTTCAATATTTTTTGTTTTTAAATATGTTTGCCAATTTTAGGGGGTATTTTTGTAAAATTTGATTTTCTTTTAAAAGAACAATTCAATTATTGCATTTTTATTCTTTCTACATTATTTGGCCACTAAATTTCAAACTCGAGGGAAATTGAAAAATGTCTTAAGTTGTTTAAGGACAAAAACAGAACAGAAGTTCACATACACATGTTTTGACTAAGCATCAAAAATTCGAATTTTATCAAGAAAAGCACTAAAGATTTTATTGAAATTTTTCGCCTAAACTTGGCTTCTTTTAAGAAAGAAATACATTTTTGTATTGCTCCACAAGCATACCTACATATAATCGTAATTTTGGCTTTAAATTTGCGGCGACATCAATAAATTGATTTAAATTATTCTTTTTCTTTAAAAGCTAATTTTTATTTTTATAATCGATATCTCAAAAATGGGTCAACATTTTTTTTAACGCTATTTAAATGTAAAACGTATATTTATAAGAAAATTTATTTATAACAGCATTTTAAAAATATTTCTTAAAAAAATTTACAAAGATAATAACATACACAATTAATTTTTAAAAAATAATCGTTCCAAAGGTTTTCGAAAAATTTAATGAATTAAGGTATATTCAAATTTTTCAAAACACAATTATTTTGAACTTATACATATTTTTAAATATTATTATATATGTACAATTTTGTAACAGGCTTGTTAGTCAAAACAAACGAAACTTCTTATTGCTATCTCTTTTTGTCTTATTAATTGAGAAAAGTTAATCCGTTAACTTCAAAATCCATTGCTCATATTAAAAGTGTTGGCAAAAGAGTGCATTTGAATCTATTTATTAGGCGTTATTTATATCACCGGCAAGCTAATCCGTGTTCTTAGCTAATTTTTGTAAAATGGTCGGAAACAAATACTCTCACGAAATAAAAGAAAACATTATAAAAGAATTTAAAAGTGGAATGAGTCAAATTAAAATATCGGATATTCCATTCCAAAATCAGTGACGTGCCCATTAATAAAATTTTACAAATCCAAAAAGTCATTCCAAACAGTTCATCGAGGTGGCTAAGAAAAACGACTGGATTCTGCTATAATAAAATCAATAAAAAAAATACCCTTTTATATTATCAAGAGAAATACGAAGCCAACTCGACCTGAATGTAAGCGCAGAACAATTCGGAGACGAGCTGTTGATAGTGGACTAAAATTTTTCAAAGATGTAAAAAAGTCTTTTATTTTCACAAAAAACAAGCTGGCGAGATTAAAATTTCCTCATGATCAAATCAACTGGAGCGTTAAAAAATGGAGCAACGTACTCTTTTCAGACGTGTCCAAATTCAATTTTAAAGGTTCCGATGGTTTCCGTCGTGTTCGCAGCCATAAGAGGCACTAAATCCACGTTACACCAAAGCTACTGTGAAACACGGAGAAGGTAACGTAATGGTGTTGGCGCATGTTTTTCAGGCCATGGACTGCTATCGATTCACCAAATAGATGGTTCAATGGATTGTATTATGTACCGTGACATTTTGCAAAATACAATGCTGCAACACGCTGAGGATCAGTTGCCTCTAAAATGGATATTTAAGCAGGACAACGACTCACAGCCAAAATTTGTATATTTGTTACATTGCTTTAGTAAAAATAACTTACTTAATTACTCTAGGTGGTGCGACAGTCCTGTGTAAATTAGGGCCTCACCCAACAAACTTCTCCATCTAACTCGGTCTTTAGCTAGATGTCTCCAGTTTGCGCTCCAACTTTGTTAAGGTCACTTTCCAATTGTGCGCGCCATCTGATCCGCGGTCTTCCTCTACTGCGCTGTGCTGTGGGTGTGGATTCGAAGAATTTCCGGGCCGGAACATTTGATTCCATATGCACTCTACGTGACCAGCCATCTTACTCGTTGGACTTTTACCATTCTGGCTAAGTCTACGTTGCTGTGCAGCCCGTACAACTCGTCGTTCAGCATGTACTTTGTTTTGCCCTCATTAACCGTTAAACCCGTTTTTGCCGCCTCTGCCCCAATACTCACAAAAGCCCCATTGACATCACGCTGAGTTCTTCCGATTATGTCAATGTCATCAGCATATGCTAGTAATTGAATAGACTTTTGAAAGATAGTGCCTCAAGTGTTGACGTTAAAGATCTGAACTATTCTTTCAAGTACTATGTTAAAAAAATCGCTTGACAGTGCATTACCTTGGCTAAAGCTTTTTTTGACACCGAAAGGTTCTGTAAAATTGTTTCCAACCTTTATGGAGCAGCGTGAATTCTTCATGGCCATCCTGCACAAACGAACGTGTTTGGCATGGATGCCAAAACTAGTCATGGCTCTTTAAAGCTCGTCTCTGTAGATGGTTTCATATGTGGCCTTGAAATCGATGAAAAGATGGTGGGTGTCGATTTGATGTTCTTGGGTTTTTTCCAGGATCTGCCGTAATGTGAATATTTGATCGACTGTGGACTTTCCTGGTCTAAACCACACTGATAAGGAACTATCAGGTTGTTGTCGATGGGCTTTAGACGTTCACATATTACGGCAGAGAAAATTTTGTAAGCGATGTTAAGTAGACTGAGTCCTCTTTTGTTGGAGTAGTTTAGAGGGTCTCCTTTTTTTCAGAATCAAAAAATAAAACTAATTCAATTGTTTTCAAAGTCCTTTCTGCATCTTCCGATGTTATTATCTGTAAAAGAATTTTTTTTTGAAGTCTATTTGTCTACTGAAAAATGATATCCCGAACGTAGACATATTTCTAAAAATCATTGATTTAGATTCTAAGGATCTTGATCCGTCGATAAATTTCAACATTTTTAATATTAACTTCAAAAACTTCCTATGGAAAGTTGAAAATCAACTGTTCATCAAAAGCGATTTGATCATTACAATACTAAAACTTATTTGTAACAAAAGTTAAGGGTTAAATAAAATATTTTTAAGTTAAAAAATTCTATAACTCTTAAGCTGTACTTTGATACCAATTTGGACTTTCTTAATTGCTTTTAAAACTCGAAACAGAATTTTCATTGTTGCAAACCACTCAAAGGATAACCGTACCCCAAAAGAAACATTTGAAAATAAACTGACTTATTTATTTCTACGTAGATTAAATTGGAACACACGTACAAGAGTTTGAAACAGAGTCAAACATTTGTAGTTTTCGTTTTCTTTTATCTGGATATTACTTTTTTCTCAAACAATTTACAATTTTCTTATAAGTTTTTGGCAAATGGGTTTTTTTGGATTATTTTCTCTCCTCATTTCATAGTTTTCCTTACTGGACATGAGAATTTTCACTTTATTACTTAACAAATTATTAAATGTTGTAAATTTTGCAATCTTTTACACTGTATATACATTTTTCTCTAAACGCAATGAACTTACTAAGTATTTGAGTGCCTATATATTTAGTATTGTAATAAATTTAAGAAATTTCATTTTACTTTCTTTGCATGTATAGAAATGCATATGTAGTTTGTTGTACGATTTGTAAACCATGATTCCTATAACCTTTTTGAATCGAATTTAAGTAAAGCCTAAAATTGATTTCATGTACAAAACTAAATCAAGATTTACAGGTAAAATGCAAAAAGTGATGCTAGCAAATATTGACCTAAATAGGAAACATATTTTATTACCTTTAATCCAAACAACAACCCTTTAGCTCGAAAACAATAAAATACTTAATTTATAAATATGTACCGACATCTTATGCCTAAATTATTATCATCATCAACGTTTTCATTGTTTCATCAATAAAAACACACATTTTATTTTACATATACATAACATAATTTATTCAAATCAAAACATGATATATGTAGGTAACTACGTTACAATAGCTTCACGAGTCTGTAAATTGTAGGTATAGGTACGATACATACCCTTATTTAGGTTCATAGTACAAATTCCAAAACCCACAAATTAGGTTGTCTTTTCACATCCGATACCTACAAATGTATGTATAAAGCTACCTACCCTACATAGAAAGGTATCGAAAAACCCAATCACAATCAGAGCCTTTTATTATTTATCGAAATTTTAGCATCACAAATATTTACCACACCTGATTTACCAAACAAAACACGTAAATAATTAATTTGCTTGTCTCATAAAAAACAAAATATGTGTCTGGCTCTGGATCTGGATCTGGAGTCTCTCTATGAGTTGAGTTGAGTTAGATTCGCCACTTTTACTCCAGTTACAGTTCTTCCCTTCTTCATGGCGTGTGAGGGTTGTATTTATGTCCTAGGACATATCTACATGTATATTTACCACACAAAGTATTATTGGTAAGCCATATTGTTGTGTTTTGCTGTTGGCAAAAATGCCAACACGCCTTTATTTCTAGGTAAACCCATTGTCACATGAAAAACACAAACAATATCAAGGACTATTCCTTTTAATTTGTCGTCAGTAGATTTTCTTTTAACCGTATGTGTAGTCAAGAGTTATAGTTATGTAGATACATATATATAGAGCAAAGTCGATTCCTGTCGGTCACCCTGTCTACTAAAAGCCAAAACTCTGCTCATGCGAATTTTATATATGATGTCCTGCTGTGCCCAAGAGTATATGAGTGTTTCAAATCATTTTGGATAAACTATGAGTTTGCGGTTTTAGTTTGTAGTAGGTGGTACGTATAGGAAGGGTCTGGATGTCCTTCTGAAATGTGAATGGAAATGGATAAAAAAGTTGAATCAGGTACGGATACAGAAGTATTACATGAGGGGAGAGCGGGGTCTGTATGGAAATTTGTAGACAATTTTTATGAAAAATTAAAGGAAAATAGAGATTGAGACGCGACCTACACTGAAAACTTCCATTTGGTGTCATTTAAAACTTGAACCAGAAATTTTTTTTTAGTAATATAGGCAAAATTGGCATTTAAAAAATTTACAAAATTTTGAGTAGTGTAATACAAAATAAATAAATAAATTAGGTGGCGCAACAGTCCGTTGAGAACTAAGACCTAGTGACTTACAATTCTCAACCATTGCTGTATGCGAGTACGTTTGTAATGTATTGGAGGGTACCCACAGTTTTTAAGCCGAATCCGAACGGCCAATTTGAGAAAGCACTTTTCATGACAATTATTACTCTTGGAGGATTTGTCAATTCCCGTGAAACTGTAGATGGCACAGGCAGGGATTGAACCCAAGACCTCTGGCATGACAGTTCAACGCACTAACCATCATGCCACGGGAACTACTAAGAGTAGTGTAATAATGTTTGCACCTACATAGATTATATTGGAGAAATAACATAGTCAGAAAACTTTTCAGCCTAATTTTCGAATAAATATGGTCCTGTGGTATTTTCAAAATGAAGAAACTTTTTACAAAATTATTGTTGCATGGAATGAGAAAATTCTGCTTACTAAAGTAGCATTCGAGGTGAAAATGGGCTTCATCAGTGAAAATGATTTTTTAGAAAAGAATCCTTAATCATTTTCATACATTTTAAGGGGTGCCGTGAAATAAGACCAACTTTAAAAAATGTAAGGATTATTTTCAGCAGTTGGTCATATCGCATTTGGACAAAGTGAAATAAGGCGAAATAATTTTATTTATTATTATTTTTTTTATTTTAACTGTGAGTTATGTAAGGGAGCAAAACCAATTTCCAATAGTTGGTCTTTTTAAACTTAAGCAAAGTGGAATAGAGCAAAATTGGTTTTATTTCACTTTCAACAGTATGGTTTGCCATAAATGCTAAGTAACTCAACCTCGCACCAACCTCAAATCCTACAGTTTAAGCAAGAAGGTTGCAGGGTCAGAGAGCATGTCCTCTCTTACATGGCTCACCACAAAAATAAGTTGGTCTTATTTCTCAAAAGAATTTGGGCTTGTTTCACTATGTTAAAGTGCACTTGTTTTCACTTGGCCTTATTTCACAGCACCACATTTCAAGGATCCAATTAGCGAAAATACGACTTTTTGGTACATGATGGTTATGGAGAGTTTTGAGTTCTTCTGTTAACTGAACTTTTAAGAGTTTGTATGCAAAATATGGTGTAATTTCGTTTGTGGTATACCTTACTTCAAAAGATCGACAAACTTGAGTATTCTTGAACACTACGGGGTACTCTAGCAATGTTATCAGCTGTTCTTAAGTGACGCACACAGTTTCGATTCTTTACTTCACCACCAATTTCCCTTTATTTACGTCCGAGAAAGTGCTTTACCAACACCCGAAAGTGGTTTAGTTTTCCGAACTGTGATGGTCAAACTTTCAACATTTTTGTAGTGAATATTAACAATTTTAATTCGTTGCTGAAGTATATATCGTTCTATTTTTGCAATGGCGTATTTTTAACTTGTCAAATGCCAAAAGATGGCAGCTTCACAAGTAACAGCAGCCCTCGCTAAAACTTCGTATTGGAAAACCAGTAGGTTATATTTTTGTGTAGGTTTTATATTTTTGTAAAAGAAATTCTCAATTTGTTTTTTTAAATTTCAATATAAATCTAATAGGTTCGATTTGAAAAATTTAAAATGTTTGGCATTTCTCGACGTTTCAAAAATTTTTAAATAAATGTCTGGGTGAGCATGCTAACTATCGTTCGGGACACCCTTTCTTGTCGGCCAAATAAAAATAAAAACGATGACTAACGTTTTTAACATCTGATTATATTTTAAGAAGTTTTTTTTTTGAAAAAATAAATGCTCAAATTTTTAAACATTTAAAACCTACTTTACATTATTTAAATATCCTCGTCTAACTTTAAAAGGCAGCAAAATGCTTTTTTATCTTTTTTAGAGTATACTTTATCCACTTGGCGTTTGTCATTTAAAAAAAAAAAAAAAAATTTAAGAAGATCAAGATTTTTATATTTTGGAGTAGGTATTTTGAGCTATTTAGAAAACCAAAAGTGTTTAAACGTCAAGCTTGTCCATTCGAAGAGGTTAAAGATCCTGAATTTTACTTAAGATACCGTTTTTTTAAGAGCACGTTCGATGTGTTCCCGTGAAATAAAGCCAAGTGAAATAAGGCCAAGTTTCAAGAATTGCCATTATTTCACTTTTTTAAAGTTCAAGTTTTGAAAGACCAACTTTCACGGCACTGCGAGCGGTCTTCCTGTCTTACCAGAACTGCAATTGTTGGTGGCCTTATATTTTTTCGGAAGAAATGTCCACCAAGTTGATGTTTATAAGTTTATTTCAAATATAAACAGGAAAAAATCTAATTTTTCAATATTTTAGGGAAAGATTTTAAAAAGTACCTCAACCATCGCGAGTCTTTTGCCGCATTTCATTAAGTTCCCATCTAAAACAAAAAAGAGGCTGGGGTGCCACCCACACTGATAACTTCCCATCTCGTCTGTCAATTTGTCTTGCTTAAAAGATTTGTAGGTTCTTGTGTTTGGTTAAAAAAGTTGTCAGTTGAATTATTTAAAAAAAAAATCAAAATTACCAACAATATTTTGCACATAAAAAAATAGTTTGATTACAAAATCTATTTTTGTTAACGAGATTTTTAGTCGAATTTCAATTTTTACTAATTTTATTAGCATTTCTTAAACATTTTTATTTCTTGAATAAACAAATACAAATTGGATTAATGAAATTAATTTGAAGTCAATATCTTCTATTTTTCACGAGATATCGAGAACCGAACATCATTTTTTACCAAATTTGAGTACTATTTTTGTAGAGTTAAATTTTTATGAAAAAAATGATTATTGGATTTTTATAAACAATGTACTAAATGTCGAAAACAATATTTTCTGTGAGATAAAATTAGTTTGATGCCAATATTTTTAATTTTGAAAAGATATATGAGTCGAAAATCAATTTTTACCAACTTTTAGTAATGGTTTTTTTTTTAGGATTTTATTTTTTTTTAAAACTGTCAATTCGATTTTTCTCAAAATTTACCAAATGTTGAAAACAATAGTTTTTATAAAATAAAATATCTCAAATTTTTGAAAACATATTTGAGTTGTAAATCAATTTTTAAGAACTTTTAGTAATTTATTTTTAGGTTTTTATTTTTGTCGAATGTTGAAAACAATATTTCTTATAAAACAATTAGTTTGAAGGCATAATTTAAAATTTTTTAAAACATATTTTTATCAATTTTTAACTGCTTATAGTAATGTTCGTACTAGGTTTTTATTTTTTATTAAAAAAAACTGTCAATTCGATTTTTCTCAAAATTTGATCAGATGCCAAAAACGTTATTCTGCGTTGCATACAATTATATAAGAGATAAAATATTGATAATTACAATTATTTTTTTTAGTTAAAAAATATGTTTGTTTGGTATCACGTCACATTTAATATAAAATTTAATTCAAGTCGCTAGAATTATTGGTTCGTGAGATATTTTGAGTTAACCAAATATTTTTGGTAAAAAAAACACCCACTCAATTTGTTTGAGAGTCCTTTTTGCATTATTATCTAGTAAGTAACGAAAATTTTTTGAAGTCGTTATGTTTACTGGTTTTTGAGATATGGACGACGAAAAAAGTTTCCCGAACGTACGGACGTACACACCCACCACACAGACATTTCTCTAAAAATCTTTTATTTAGACTTAATGTACCTTGAAACCGTGAGAAATGTAAATATTTTAAATTCGAAAAATCGGACCGATTACAATAACTTCCTATATGGGAAGTTACAAAAACAAAAAAAAAGACTACAAATTAAAGTTTGACTTAAATATATTGAGAGCAAAGAAAAATACTGAATTTAAAGTTGTTTAATTTCACAGCAATGTTTCTGTTTATATTTTGTAACATTTGAAGACAGTGGCACACAATTTTAAGCAGCCTATTTTTAGGGGCTTATCATTTAACTTAATAGACATTTTCTTAATATTTAGCAATTTACTAGAGACTCCAAAATTTTAAACTTTTCTTTTTGTTTTGCTTATTAGTATATTTCTAATTACATAACTTTCATTTTTTCACAAAACTTAAACGGATCTATAAATTGGAGTTCCCAACTATAAACTCGACCATTCCATCCACTATTCTTTTAAGATTAATTATAGATTTAGCAAATTGTTTTGCTAAAGTTAAAGTAGCCATTCCGTGATTTTAACTTTCCAAATATGTTAAGAGATAATTATCTTTAAAGTTAGCTAAATACTCTTTTGAGCTTAGTAAATTGCTAAAAAGAGGGTTTAAAATGTTACTTAATCGTTTAAAATGTTGCACCAGTGCTTCTTACATAAATCAAAGTCTTAACAAAAATTATATTTTATTGATTTGCTCGTAACTTCTTGAATATTTCTAGACAAAAATAGCTTCAATTTCAATTGTGGAGTGCATAATCTATTAAGTTCTTTAAATGAAAATTGCCTGGTTAAAAAAATCATATTTTGAAAATTGTTTACTGGAACCACTTTTTTTAAAACTTGACTAGATGTCAAAAAAGACATGTTTATTATTTTGTAGGTAACATCATTTTTAATTTTAAAAATATTTGAGTTAAAAAATAATTTTTAAATTTTATATTTTTCTTATATGCTTTCAAAAGTGACACGTAACTATATAAGTAAGTTCAATTTCAATAACTGACCTTTATCTTGCCCCCTTTTATTTTTTAGTGAAATCTCAGTTCCGAACCTGAATTCCTGGCATTGCTTTGTTTGGCAAATGGAATGCAAAAGTTTATTATCATATTTATGGTCAACATGTTTAGATACATTTATGGATGTACATATGTATGATGGTAAGCAGATTTGCTAAAATTGGAATTGTGATGTGCTCAAATACAAAGTTGCCCTTTTTTTGTGCTTATCCCTTTATATATGTATACCTATACATACATATAGGATTATATAAAAGTATGGACTGTATTCCGCATAAACCTAACCCCTTTTTCGACTTCACTTTGCTCTATACATATAGAAATCAGCATCAGAATAAGCATGAGCACCTGCTCCTGCAATCATACTCAGTTCAACTCAAACTCCCACTCACCTCAAAACTCATACCCGTACCCATTCGCTCGCATAATACACAAAACATACCCAACTTTTTACTCGGTTTCATATTATGTTAGACTACGACCAACCGACCGACGACGCACGCCGACACGACGAGTAGTATATCCTGCTTTAGTTGGGTTTTGGGGCTTTCCGTTGATCCTGCATTGACCACAATATTCCAACCGCAATCATTATGGATTCCAATTCCAATGTCGAAAACTTGTGGACAGGATTCGGTTTGTCAAAGTGGTTGGCAATTTAATTAAGGACCTAACAAACGCACAAACACTTTATTTGTACTATACGAATATCCTTATACATATGTGTATATGTATGTATGTATATTATCAGAAAAGCATGCGGCAGCTAATGCCAATAATGGTGAGAAGTCCTGATTGGAAGCTGCTGTGTTCTCTGTTTGATGATAATAGCGATGGCATATGACGACGACTAAGGACGAACGACGCGACGCACAGGACGACAAGGACGATGGTGTATTTCTGACACTAATGACTACAAATGTATTTTAAGGACATCATCTTTTGCTGATGTCGAGGCTTTAAGTGATTCCTGATGTGCCTACTGACTAACTAAATATTTTGTATAATATGTGTTTATGTTTGTGTATGGGTATTTGTAAGTATAAGTATGTATATGTATTATTTAAGATTAACCTCCTGTGGTGTTCTTTGGTGGCGACAAAATCGAGTTGGAGTGATTGATTGGTGGATTACAAGCTGATGTAATAATTTCCCACATTACCCGATGGTTTTCGATTAATATTTTGTCCTTTTGATCCTTGTAAAGCGTTGCGTTGCCTTCTATATATGTAGCTCTGTGGTTGAATAGAATATTGGTTTTGATGATGGAATATAGGCAGGTTTTGGTTTATATAGTGATGAATTGGGTTGTATGTATCCTGATTCCTTCATCATTGAGATGATGGCAAGGAACAAATATTATTGGGTGCATATGTGGTTGTGGCTTTTTATTACTGTCAGTGTGATGTTCAAGTGAACTTACTTTATCCAGAGTGGATGATATGCTTTGATATATCAAACACACATATTCACAGAATCTAATTTCATCCAGTGATCATTTAATTTTGCTTCAATGAAGAAAAGCCTTTTTATTTGAGAATTATTGTAGCAACACAGCAAAAGAAAGATTCAGAGCTTCTCTGGTTCTTGGTATCACATAAAAGTATAATATATAGAGTAATACCAGAATGCAGGGATAGGGATTACATGGAATTGGATTGATGTTCTTTCTTTTTCGTTGTATTTTCTGGTTAGGTTAGTACAGAGATAATAATGAATGTACTACATAATAGATAGGATTAAATAGGATCATTGTGATTGTATCGTAGACATGATTCAGAAAGAGTTTCAATGGTACCTACCAGCTTATATAAAGGTATACCTCCTTCATCCAAGGCAAAACATCAAAAACGTTATTATTTATATTTTCTTATTAAAAATTATGTTCGGAGCTATTTTTCAACAGAAGTCTTTAATGAATTAAATAGTTACTTTTTGTTCTTGAAGAGAATATTATGAATGAAAAAGAAATATAGATAATGTACTAAATTCTTCATCTTATAATGAATTTTCTTTTAACTTTGCCTTTAATTCCATTGATATGGTTGTCCCATGTTAGAAAGCGGTTAAAGTTAATGCAGTGATTTTTAGCAGTTTCTACATATTCAATGGGAGCATTACTTAACAAAAACTAGGGAAAATAAGAGAGATAAATAATCTTTTTAGAAATCACTACGCATTTTGATTTTTAAGGGTTCAAGTAAAGACCATTTAAGTCATACTATTTTGAAATTTTGTCAAGGTCTGTATTGATATTAGAGGCACTATGCTCAATGACTCCAAGAGGACAACTGAAGTAAAGTTGAAGAAAGCCGTCGACATACAGATGACAGGAACAGTTTTTGATCAAACTTGGAAGCTCATTGACATACATAGATACAGAATAGTAGAGGACCTAATATCTACCCTTGAGGAATACAGGACGAAGTAGGTAAAAAACTGGACATAACAGTCACCAATTTGAACTGCTTGTTTCCTATTAGTCAAATAAGAATATACAAGCTTAGCGGAACTTACAGAAAAATTAAACTGCTGCATAAGTTTTTTTTACACAGAATGACATGGTTGACAGTGTCAAAAGCCTTAGAAAAATCAAGCAAGACTAAGAAAGTAACATCGTCCTTATCCAGCGCTTATCATATTTCTTCAATCACGAAAGAGAGTGCTGTTGAACAGTTTTGCTTTTTCCGGAAGCCAGATTTTTAGGAAGTGCTATCATTGTTGCTGTCTTTCAAAAGTCCGGGAAAACTCCAGACATCAAAATAGGATTAAATGCGTATTTAATATATGGTATCGTTTTGAAAAATTTAGGTTTGATATTTTCCAGACCGACAGCACTTGACTTCACAGAAAGCAGACTTTTAACAACATCAGCAACATACACAGAACGAAAACTGAAACTATGGTGATCTAAATGAAATATTTTACGATAAATCCGACCAAGGCTTGGTTAATGGGACTGAGATAAATGGTTTATTAAGTAAGTTAACATCAACATCGTTAGCAGGCATTATTCTTGCCTTACCAATACCAGCATTACGCAGGTTCCTCCACAGGTAACGTCCATTCAATTAAGAACTCAGTTGATTAGATACAATTTGGGCTTTGGACAAACGGATTTCAGCAGTGACTTTGTTTCACAACGAATAAAACAAGCGTCGCAATTCAGTCAACCGATATCCTTTATAGTTGCTATGTACATATACGCATTGTCCGTATTTTGCATTAATATCTTATATTTTGCGTAAACCATGGTTTATTATTTTGTTTAAGAATTTTAGTTTTCAAAATAATATTCTCCCAATTGATGGTTCTAGTATGCTCTTCAAGAAGCTGACAATTATAATTTTTGAAGTCACGGTATGATAATTTTGTGTCAGAATATTCAAAATTAAATATGATCGTAAAAAAAATTGGATCATGTTTTGAAAAAACAGATGCGGAAAGTCTAAATCACTAACGAAAAACAAGTCAAGCAAATTTTGCACCCTATCAGAAAAATGAGAAGGATTCCTGGTGTTAACTGGACTTAAACTGAGTGAACGCATGCTATCAAACAAAATATTAGTATTCAATTAGTTGCGATTGAAGTATATAAGGATAACCCAACGAGATTTCTTCTATAATTGAAAAAAAAGTTGAAAAGTCTATGTATGTTCCTATGTTAATTACACCTAAAAGTAGACTACTATCGCTTCCCAAAAGATCAATGAACAGATATTCAAGGCTGCTAGTATAAGATACTGCTGATGCACTCAACTTTCACAGCTGTGTCAACTGAATGACGTTTTACACTTGCGACCGTTCGTTTAAAACATATGCACATCCAGGCATCTCTCTTAAAATCGTCCAGAAATGTCAAAAATTTTAACCAGACAAATCTGACCAATTACAATAATATCCGTTGATAACTTAATAATTATTTTGAATGGGATTAATGGGAAGTTGACAGTTTGGGTCGCATCCCTCTTTAAATGTAAATCAGACAAAATTGAAAAATTACGGCTTTCGTTTCGGAAATATTGCTGATCTAGCCCATCACAAATTATCTTTCGATTACTGTATTTCCTCAACCAAGCCTCGGTTCTAGCTATAATACAGAGCATCGACCCACCTTTCAATTGATGCATAAATCTCAAAAATGAGCTTTTTCAGGTTTTCGAAAAAATGGGGGGCTAACCACTTGCCGAAAAAAAAGTAGTATTTTTAAAACTTTTCCCCACCCAATCAAGATATACTTCAAAAGAAATGTATTTTAATGCTCTACCCCAACTGAAAACCAAAAGGTTCTGTGCGCTCTCGTTTCGGAAATATCGGTCAAAAAATAAAGTTACATAATTTCGACCCATCCCATCACAAATTATTTTTCGATTGGTTAATTTCCTCAACCAAGCCTCCAAACAAGATGCGGTACCAAGTACCATCAAAAATCAAAAAAGACTTTTACATTTCATATTAAAATGCGCTTTCTTAAAATTTGTCAAATACTTCTAAAGTAATTTTGTACATTATCTTTTCTACTAAACCAAATATATGTTGTCGATTGTAGATAGAAGTACACTTTTTTTAATACCTACATTTTCCAACTTAAATACAATAACATTAAAAAGATAAAGGATAAATTAAAAAATGTTATTTTTCAACACTCACAAAACGTTCCTTCTACAACTCGATATGTTTGCAATACTCTCAACTTTAAATTCTATCTCAATTTAAAAAAGATGTAACATTTCCAAAATTTCACATACTCATATACTCGTATCTACCACCTTTCTACCTACCTCTGGGTATGCCTTTTTTTTAACTTTGAATCATTTTTTAAAAAATTCTCAAAACGAATTCCATCCAACGACAACGACGCATTGTATATTATTATCCTAAAGTTCATATTGTCCAGACAACATATTTTTGAATGGATGACATCGCCATTGTATAATGGTATTGCTTTTTTATGAATATCAGACCTCCACCCTGCCTGCTTTTTCCCATTTTTCTATCAGACACCCAGACAATATGGCCAAGCAGATAAAATCTCGCTGACAATTTCGCCGATGATTCCAATTTGTATCCTTTGTCATTGGTCAGAATGGGGTGTGGGGTGTGTAGTGTTTGTATCCCTAAAATCACTATACAACACTGACTCATGAAAAAAACCATAAAATCCATCGACTTCCTCCAAACACACACAAACTCTCATGCTGTCGAAAGTAACAGACTTCTTCTAAAATAGGTTTTAGCTATATCGCCAAGCATTTTTTGAAATTTGCAATTCTATCAACTTTTATTCCAGCACCAGCTCTCTTTTCCACTTTTTTTTTACTTTTTTGATCTATACACAATCAAAAAAGAATCCTTAAAATACATAACACTCGTCGAACTTGCTTTGAAATAAAAATACAAAATTTTGCTATATCAACAACAAGGACGACGGAAATCCCACTTACATTTGAGCAAATATACTGCGAAGTGCAGGCTTATGTAGGTACGACCTACCCTGCGTTCGTTTCGTTCATTCCTACCCCCTTGTCTTTTTTCATATACCTAAGGGGTGATGTGATGCTTTTGAGGGAGGTGGTGGTGGTAGCTATGGCATTTGTGCCAGAACCTGAAACCTAATGGAAATGGCTATTGCCCTATTGGTTGTTCTCTTTGCTGGCTGTTCATAGTGTCACTCTGTAACTCATTGCTTCTTCTTTTTTGTATATATGAGGACACATCTAAATCCTTGAAACATTCAGTACTACACACGAATGATTGATGAATGTGCATCGAAAATTTTCAGCAGGACGTGCGGTCGTTTGTTTTAAGCATCTATCACAATACCAACAAAATAAAAAAGGAAATAGGTGCCTTTTTTTGTGGTACGAGTATAGAAGGATGAAGAGCGGTACATAAAAAGCAAGATCTCTATGTCTCACTGGAAATGTGACCAGATTGGGATAGTTTTACTGCCAATGGGCCAATCAGAAATTTAAATCTCTTATTCTAAAACTGGATCCCTGGACACTTAAGCTTTTATTTGTATTTAATTTCTTGGGCTTGGTACAAGAAAATAGGAGAAATGACGAGAAATAAAGACCAAGAAGCCAACGAGAGACTACAAAATCATCATGAACCTACAACACCAATGAAACCAATCTCTATCGACGATAAAAACGAGACCACCGAGCCTAATGACTGACGACGCCAACAGGGCCAACGAAACCAACGAGACCAACTAGACCATCGAGGCCAAAGAAACAACCAATGCCGACTCTACCAACGATATTAATGATACTAACGATACTAACGATACTAACGATACTAACGATACTAACGATACTAACGATACTAACGATACCAATGATACCAACGATACCAACGATACCATATACCAACGATACCATATACCAATGATATTAACGATAGCAACAAGATTAGCGATACCAACGAAACCAACGATACCGACAATACGAACGACGAGACCAACTAGATCAACGACACCAGCGAGATCATTAAGAACAACGAGGCCGACGAGACCCACAAAATCAACAAGAACAACGAGACCGAGATAAAAAAAAAATCAAGATCTATGAATTCAAAACCTTTCTTCTTTAGGAGAAGATTCAGCCGGAATTGATAAAGTTAAAAACTAAAACTTGTTATATTTAATAAGCTAGTTGAAAACATCCACTTCACTTAATTCCAACTTTATAGCATAAGTAGTTTCCGAGATAAAGCACTTCAAAAATCACAAAAACTGACTGACCAATAATCCTGTGGTGTTAATTTAACGATTTAGGGGTATGGTATCCTCCCACTTTCTTATGAAATGAATTCATAATTACCATTAAATTGCTAATTCAAAGTGAAGTAAAATAATGAAATTTATAAGAGTGGTAAGCGTGTATACATAAGTACACAAGAACAAAAATCGATGCACTAAAACTCTGCCTTCAGGGGCGGAGTATCCACCTATGAGTTCTTTTCATGAATTCAGTATTGTTTGAATAAAATACTTTTGATTCTTATAGAATTATGAATACAGTGAAAAAGGTTGATGCAGTTTGTATAAAGAGAAAGACCGTAAAACATAAATTATGTACTCAGGGGGTGTGGTATCCATGCAATTATTCGTTATTCGAATTAGAAACAAAGAAAATATCGACAACTTAAACTTTTCACGGCAGATTAATTACTCGGGTTTTTTGAATACAGCATAACCCGGCTCCTTATTTTCACGTTACATGCTTTCGGTGGGATTTAAGATAACTTCAAGTCTGTAAAGTGGTTAACCCATTGGTGTGAGGTCTTATCAACATGGTTCCATATATAAAACGTTCGCAAATAAAAAGGTAGTTGCATTTATTAAAAATTGTATATTAAAAAAAATAACAAGTATACGCCCAATTTCGTTTCCGATTCTTTATTTCAATAAAAAAAATATATTTTTGTGATCGCAGAAGATCACAATCAACAATTAAATAAAACGCATTCAATGTATTTTAAACTTAATATTATTTATTAAATCAAAGCTTCAGATCCCTTACCACTGGTGGGGGGAAATCTTAGGCTATACGTAGAATGACAACTGTGAACTGAACTCTCATTGATCGATGAAACCCTTTTTATACTTATAAAATGTTTACTTAAGCAAATCTATCTTCGGCTGAAGATCGTTTGCTTTCCTTTGTCTTTTATTATTGCTGACACAAGAATTCTTTTAGAATTATTTAAGATGCTTTGGGCACACAAGTTACTGAAGGCAAAAAGTGCTGATATGGTATTTATAATATCGGATATCATCATCCGCTTATGAAATGAAATTATGAATCAATGTGTGAGCATTACATTTTGTTTATATAAAGATATTTATAATATCGGATATCATCATCCGCTATGAGATGAAATTATGAATCAATGTGTGAGCATTACATTTTGTTTATATAAAGATACTTTGTTATGATAGGGTGCTTAATATTATTACAAAGTTATGTGAGGGTGTTCTGATAATGTAACCCCTCCCCCCTTAAGTTTGATGCTCTCCTGAGTATCTATAATTCTATTTTCAATTTTAAATTTATGGGTTTCTCGACGTTTAAAATATAATAATAAAATTGCAATTATAATAATTATGATTGCTATACTAGTATATGATATAACATGTTTTATATTGTTTTGGTATCTTATTGCTTGCAATTCTTTCAAATTTTCAATTTGATTTATATGTATATCTTCTAATGTAACATTAATTTTTGTAATGTTTAATGTTTTATATAATGGAATTATAATATTTTGTTTAAAAGTTTCTTTTCGATTTATATATAAAGTTGCATTTATTTTAATGTTACAATCTTTAAAATGTAAAAGGTTATTCTTAATAATTTTATATTCAATATTGTTACAATATTCATTTAGACTTGTTTCTACTAAGTTTTTTGTTAATACAAGTCCATCTTCTAATTCTATTAATTCTTGATCTTTATTTGATCTTATCTTACAGTTTTCATATTTTGTTTTATATAGGTTTTGAATACATATTGGACTTTTCTTTAAATGTTTAAGATATTTAATTTCTTTGTTTTCATATAATGTTTTGTTACAAATTATATAGTTGTATTTTGATATTTCGACTTCAAGTCCTTGATCGTTTGGTATAGGTAGAATCATTATGTTTTCACATTTATGTGTAAATACTGGTATTTTTAAAGCAAAAACTAATTTGTTATTTCTAGTTAATAGGCTGCTCTCAATATATTTTAATTTATTAATGGTTATATTGAATCGTTCATTTTCTTCTTTAGTTAGGATATTTCTCCCTAGAATTCCTAATCTTGAAAAGACTACATTGTCTTGTAATTTTTCTATTTCATTGTTTAACAGCATTATATCTGTATTTATTTGTAATGATAATATGCTCTTAGCTAGATTTTCTTGTTTTATTTCTGTGGAATTAATAAAGTTTCTTAATATATACTGGTGTTTGTTTATACGGTCTGCCATTGTTTCTAATTCTGTTTGGAATTGCGTATTTATACCTATTTGTTTATTTAATTCTGTCATAGCATTCATATTGTTTTCTTCAATTATTTTTAAATGATTCTCAATCTCTAATCTTTCATCATTATCCATCACTCCAAAAAGAAAATGGAGTGCGTTACCTCCCATGTTTATTAATCCTCTCCTTTGTCTTGAATAAGGAAGTATGCTGTGTAATTTGGATTTAGAATCTCCTAAAGCTTCTGTCATTAATCTTTTTAATCTTAAGTCTTGAAAATTGTTATAGCCTGCTTCTATAGAAAATTCAATTTGTTTAATAATTTCATTGTAAGTTTCTAAATTAATAATATGGAGTATTTTATCATATTTTTCGATTAATTCAATGGGTTCTTGTTTTATAATTATATATCCTGCTTGATTATGAATTTCTTGTAATAAAAATTCTGATTTCACTATGGTAAAAGTGAATAATACAATTATAATTATGGTTTTCATTTTGGCTGTAAAGAGATTAAATTATTATTATCACTACTTTGATATTTATATTTTCTTTTGAAATGGGTTTTATGTAATTTTTTATTATTTGCATAATATTTATTATCAATTTTTTCTACCTTGGTCTTCTTATATTTTGCAGCTATCTTCTTTGCTGTTCTTACTACGTCAGCTTTTACGTAAACGTCTTTTTTTAAATCTGGTTCAATAAAATCTGCTTTATTTTGATTTCTTTTATTAATATTATTTTCTTTAACTGTTTGGATCCTTTTTCCTATCTCTTCTAAATCTTCTACTTTTATTTTGTTTTGAATAAAATCTATAGGTTTTCTTAATATTGTTGAATGGATTGTACAATTATATATACTAACTGCTTTTATTACTTTTTCTCTTAGGTTTAATATGTTCTTTTTCTCTTCTTGTGCATTATATATTCTTATATGTTCATTAAGTGTACCATGCACTCTTTCTACATCTGAATTTCCTGTCTTATGATTTGGGGTTATGAGTTTTATTTTAATTCCTTCTTCATTGCAATATTCTTTAAATGCTAGGCTATTAAACTCATTGTCGCAAACTATTTCTTGGGGTTTGCCTAATATAGAATTTCTAAGTTTAAGTTGCTCAATAATTTTATGAGTGTTTCTACTAGCTATGGGAAAGGCTGTCAAATGCTTAGTAAATTTGTCTATAATTGTTAAAAAGTAAATATCTTTACTTGGAATATAAATGTCCATGTGTATTAGCTCGTTTGGCTTAAGTGCAGTTTTGCTCATTTCAAATTTTATTTTTTCTGGACTTCTATCATGTTTTGCTGTTTGACATACAGTACAATTGTTAATGTATCTTCTTATTATTTCTCTTAATTTTGGAAAATAATATTCATTTTTAATTTCAAGATATGTTTCTTGTATTCCTCTGTGATTAAATTGTTCATGAATCCTTTGAATGAGATTCAACGCATCGTCTGTATTACTTAAATCTTTTAAAAGAGTAATGCATCTCAGTAATTTTAGCTTACTTTGATTGCTGTAAAGCTCAACATATTTTTCCTGAATTTTGCAAAATAAAGTATCACTTGGACAATATACTGCCACATTTCCGTGATCAGGTAAAAATTCCCTTAATGCTTCAGTAAAATATTCACCTATATCTTTTGATTTAATAGTGAGTCTTCTTATACCTTTATATATATATTTTATATCTTTACCTTCATTGTCTGACTCTATAATTTCTATTTGATGCTTAAACATATTTGTAGGTAATTCTGAAATTCCTATGTGATCATTTCTTTCCTCTGTTCCACTATGAATTGTGGCTAATGTTGAATCTTCATTTCTATTGACTGCGTTTACTTCGAGTCTACTAAGATAATCTGCTACGCGATTTTCTTTTCCTTTTAAATATTCAATATCAAAATCATATTCATTTAAACTTATTTTCCATCTTTGGAGTTTTGAGTTTGGTTCTTTAAGGTTACTTAACCAAATTAAAGGTCTATGATCAGTTTGTATTTTAAATTTGCGACCGTAAAGGTATGGTCTAAAATATTTTGTTGACCAAACAATACTTAATAATTCTTTTTCAATAGTGCTATATCTGCGTTCATGTTCATTGAGGGTGCGAGATGCATAGCATAATGGGTGATTTGATTGTGAAAGGACTGATCCGATCGCATAATTTGATGCATCAGTTGTTAACACGAATTCCTTTGTATAATCAGGATATTTTAAAACGGGGTCATTAGATATGAGCAATTTAAGTTCTTCAAAAGCTGTTATATATTCTGGGTCTTTAATATTTATCTTTGCTCCTTTCTTAAGATATTTGGTCATAGGTACTGCTACCTTTGAATAATCTTTAATAAATTTCCTGTAATAACCTGTTAGACCTAGAAAAGATTTTATTTGTTTTGTTGTACCAGGAATAGGTATTTTTTCAATTGTTCTTATTTTTTCTGGATTTGGCTTAATTCCGTTTGTAGTAATAACGTGCCCTAAATATTCGGTTTCCTTGCTAAAAAATTTACATTTATCTATTTGTATTTTTAAATTGTGATTGTTAAGTTTTTTAAATACTTTGTTAATTGAGCAAATATGTTCCTCAAATGATGTACTAAATATGAGAATGTCGTCTAAATAGACCACACATATTTTTCCTACAAGTCCTTCTAATACGTGATTAATCATTCGTTGAAAAGTTGCGGGGGCATTTTTTAATCCAAATGGCATCCGATTAAATTCGTAATGACCGTTTGCTGTTGAGAAAGCTGTTTTATACCTATCTTTAGGATTCACCAATATCTGATGGAAACCTTTCGCTAAATCTAATGTGGTAAAATATTGGGATCTTCCCAATTTACTAAAAATGTCTTCAATGTTTGGAATAGGAAACTTGTCTTCCACGGTTACTTCGTTAAGTTTTCTATAATCTATAACAATTCGCCATTTCTTAAGTCCTGAATTGTCTATCTTTTTGGGTACAACCCAGATAGGAGCATTATATGGACTGTTGCTTTCTTTTATTATGCCTTGATCTAACATTTCGATTATTTGTTTATCGACTTCTTTTGTATGTACTTCTGGATATCTATATAGTCGTGAATATATTGGTTTATCACTTTTAGTTTCAATGTTGTGTGTTACTTCTTTTACGTTAGTTAAGATATCTCCTTCGCTATAGAATAATTGTTTATTATTTTTTAATATTTGATTCAGAGCTTTCTTTTCTTCTTTGTTCATATAATGTTCAGTTAGTTTATCAGTTAAATCTTGTAAAACTACATCAATACCACATAAATCTATTTGTGTATTTGATAATTCCTGAATGTATCTATCTAAAGGGTATTCCTTTGGTTTTGTCATTAATGGGATAATAGTATTTTTTATTTTCAAAGTATGTGTATAATATGATATTTCAGCTTCTAATGGTATAAGGACATTATTTCCTAAAATTCCGTCAAACGAACTGTTTGTAATTGGTGTAATTAAAAATTCCATGGTTGATTCTTTTTTATTAAATTCGATTGGTAATGGTAAAATTATTTTTGAATTTATTTGATTTTCATTATATAATGCTTTAATTATAACTGGTTTGTCTAATTTACTTTCATAATGTCTTGGAAATATATTTTCTTTTAAAATAGATGTAGCTGCTCCTGTGTCTACTAAAAATCTAAGTTTTTTATTAAGAATATGAACATCTATGCAGGGTAATGGTCTGTTGAGGCGGGTGTTTGAAAATTTGCTGTATTTTGAGTAAGGTGATCTATTTCCATTGGTTCTAGATCATTCTTTTTATTTTGTGTAGCAAATGGATTACGATTATTATTAGAATAACTTCCACTTCTATTTGGTTGCCTATAATTTCGTTCATTTTGGTTTCTATAGTTTTGATTATTGTTTCTATAAAAGTTTTGACCTTTATTATTGAAATTCCTATAGTTATTTGAATTTCCTGATTTGTTTTTATAATTTCTATCAAGTCTTTGATTTGTATTGTAATTATTATATTTTTTATAGTTTTTGTCGTTAAAATTATTATTGTTATTTCCAGTTCTATAGTTTCGAGTATTTCTATCATTATAATTATTTTCTTCTTTTGTCCAATGACAAGATTCTAATTTATAAAAAGCTTCACTAAGGGTTGTTATGTTATGATTGATTATTATTGAACTTGCGTTAGGGGGTATTCTTTCACAAAATTTAGATAATAATGACGCTTCATTATTGAAAGGATTGTATTCTTCCGGTTTATTTTCAGATAAATAATATTTATTATTTAGTCTACAGAGGATTTCTGAGAATGTATTATATAGTTGAGAAATGTTTTTTGAATAAACTTTATCTGCTAGTTCTTTTAATTTTAGAAAAGATTCTTTCTCACCAAAATTCTTTACTAGAATATTTTTTATATCTTGCCAATTATTAGGGTCGCCACTCCTTAATACTACCTCTAGGGCGAAATCTGTTATTTTTGATTTTATTTCACTCAATATAAATTCTTGTGAACCTTCGTTATACAAACTACATGAATTTATTACAAATTCTGCTTTTTTAATAAATATAATAATATTACATGATTTACCATTAAAATTTGGTAAATTCTTTACTAATTTTAAGGGGTCGATATTTATTGTAGCCATTTTTACCTTATTTTCAATTTTTTCTTCTGCTTGCTCAATTTCTTTTGATTGCTGGATTGCTGCAGGATCTGTTGATTTTGAAGTTTTTTCTTCCTCGGTATTATATGTTAACGCAGCTGGTTTGTTGTATGGTGTATATTTCTTCATTTATCGAACACGTTGGGGCTTTCGACTTGGATAATTTTGCCACGTACAGTTGTTCTTCCTTCTTTTTATTAATTTACACTTTTTAAAGTAATGTCATATATATTTTTTTAGTAGCACTTTTAACTTTTTATTTGTCTTTAATTTTATTTTGTTGAAGTTGTTTTCTTCTCAACTTTTGCTGAATTGATCTAATATATGTGGTTCCTTTACTTGCGGGGCCTCTGCTCCCTTTTTGAAGATTTATTTTTTCTGGTTGCATTTAGTAGCACTTTTTGTTAATTTTAATTTAACACTGAGTTCACTTTCTGTATGCTTCCTTTTGAAGATTTCCTTCTGGTTGCATTTAGTAGCACTTTTTGTTAATTTTAATTTAACACTGAGTTCACTTTCTGTATGCTTCCTTTTGAAGATTTCCTTCTGGTTGCATTTAGTAGCACTTTTTGTTAATTTTAATTTAACACTGAGTTCACTTTCTGTATGCTTCCTTTTGAAGATTTCCTTCTGGTTGCATTTAATGTTTTATTTAATTGTTTTATTAATCAAGCATTCTCTCTATGAGACTTTGTAAAATTGTCCTTTCGGATCTTGATTTACGATGCTTTTCACTGAACAAAATATATATTTTTATTTTTCACTGTCCTATAGCACCATTTAGTAATTTTACTTTACCGGTACTAACTATTTTATTTAGTTTTAGGACGATCCCGAATTAAACTTTTAATAAAGTAAGATTCAATATATTTCGATCTTTCGAGATCCTACCGACTGCGCCAATTTCGTTTCCGATTCTTTATTTCAATAAAAAAAATATATTTTTGTGATCGCAGAAGATCACAATCAACAATTAAATAAAACGCATTCAATGTATTTTAAACTTAATATTATTTATTAAATCAAAGCTTCAGATCCCTTACCACTGGTGGGGGGAAATCTTAGGCTATACGTAGAATGACAACTGTGAACTGAACTCTCATTGATCGATGAAACCCTTTTTATACTTATAAAATGTTTACTTAAGCAAATCTATCTTCGGCTGAAGATCGTTTGCTTTCCTTTGTCTTTTATTATTGCTGACACAAGAATTCTTTTAGAATTATTTAAGATGCTTTGGGCACACAAGTTACTGAAGGCAAAAAGTGCTGATATGGTATTTATAATATCGGATATCATCATCCGCTTATGAAATGAAATTATGAATCAATGTGTGAGCATTACATTTTGTTTATATAAAGATATTTATAATATCGGATATCATCATCCGCTATGAGATGAAATTATGAATCAATGTGTGAGCATTACATTTTGTTTATATAAAGATACTTTGTTATGATAGGGTGCTTAATATTATTACAAAGTTATGTGAGGGTGTTCTGATAATGTAACCGCCCGAGTGAACGGCTTTAAAAGAATCAAATAAATATTTTTAAAGTTATACTATATATATTTCTAACTCCATGACTTAGGTGATTCAAAAAATTCTGCACAAATGACAAAAATGTCAAAGTCCTTAAAATAAATATAATTTGGTAACACTTCCTTCAGCAAAACCAAAGTACATCAGCTAGGGTCCAGAAAAAAGATTTTTAAAAAAATATACTGTCCAAGACTTCGTTCGAATTAAGTCAGGCAATTTCAAAACCAACCAACAGAGCATAGCATGTATAGATTTACATATATGTATACAAATCCGAGTGTTCCGGAACGTTTTGCATTGAAAAAGCGTTTCCTAATAAACTGTCTGGGTGATGTGTAGTGTATGCAGACGGAAGGAAACTCTGGTTCGATATTTATTTTTTGTTGTTGTTGCTGTTGTTATTTCTGTGTCCAATTTTATTTTACACGTGCCCAATTTGAATTTCATCACCAAATCAGGATATGCATCAAGGATATCTCAATATTGGCTTTTTTTGGACATTAAATTTTTGGGAAAGCCAAAGGAAACACACAAAATCGAAATTCCATTGAAATGGAAATATAAACCTGCTACTCGATCTAGTTTTGTCCGTAGGCTTTCCTCCTCTATGTACATATGTACACGATTATATGCATGAATATAGTTTCCTGAAAAAGCTGTAGTCAAAGGATAACGCATTCTTGTGTATTTTCATATATGTTGGTACATCATTCCCATTCCCATCATCATCATCAGGAACAAAAACATGCCCGAAAGCCAGATAGAAGCTGTTGAAAAGGTACCCAAAAACAAAATATCTCTGTCTATCTATTAGAAAATGACTCGTAAATTCGTGATATGAAATTTTGTGTTTTAAAAAAAAAACAGAGAAGAAAAATGAGTTCAACCGTGGGAATATGGTACATAGCTACACCTAAATTATATGGAGCATGGAACCCCAAGTAGGTCATCCTTTATAATGTTAGTTATTTTAAACCCATCAGGATCATCTGTTCTAAATTTGAGTGTTATGGAAGGGTTTTTAATGAACTTTCAAGAATTCACAACGAAGATGAAAGGTAGGACGTATCAGAGAGTGGCAAAGGTAGATAGGTAAGGACGAGTATGTTGTGACCCGCGAGCCACAACTATTCTCAAACCCCAAATAAATCATTCAACACCATTCATTGAAAGCCAATTCCCATCGAAAGGGCACCCAACCAATGAACCATGAAATAAAACACCGACCAAGCATAATTTCCATTTCATTCTTATTATAGAACAATACTTTGCAATACTTACATAATGACGCCATATGCGCGCCTCTGTTGTAGCGAATGCAGAAATGTAAACAAACAACTGCAATGCAATAGAGTATGTCAAGTGCAATGTGCAATAGGAAACCTACCATCTGCGATCGATGATGACACACCCAGAAGTACTTGAGTGGGTCACCATACGATCGGCATAAAGGTCTAGGTATGTTCTACGTAACAATGAATGAAGAATTGTGACCACGGTGTGTGGCCTGGTGGTAAACTCGATGAAAGTGACCTGGTTTTGGTGATGGTAAGTAAAGTATATGAAAGTAGAGAATACGAAAACTGATAAATAGAGAACCAAATGGGAAGAATGGCAGAGTTGAGATTAGAATACTAACAGCTAAGGTCGCAGCCACGCATTGAGACAGCGGGCCTTTACTGAAAAGAAACCAAATAAATAAAACTTAAATTAAATCTAAAGTCTTTTATTTTCAACTCTCCGTGATCTGCTCTTCCCTTACTACAAGGAAGCACGGCAGAAACGAAACATTGGTGGCAGCGGTGGGATAACTACCAAAACAAGACATACTGACTCTTGATGCGTTCTGGGGCTATACACCAGAAAATTTTAAAAGTGTAAAAGTGAAAAGATTAAAAGAAAAAAAATTTAAAGTTTAAAGTAAAAAAAAAAAAAAAAAGGAAAAGGGAGACAATAAGCGAAAAAAAAGGGGTGAAAATAGTGAAAAAAAAAAGTGTTAGAAGTCCTACAATTGTAAGTCCTTGCTAGCTATAGAGCGCAAGCATTTGGCAGACAGTAGGCAGTGAAAAAGACCAGGTTGTAATTATAACAACTGTAGGGCGTGAAGCTTGCCTGGCACTACACATCAACAACATCTGAAGACATCATCATCACCATCATCATCAACATCAACAAAACAAGACAACACCCGCCTTCATCAATATCATCAACAAAATCAGCAAAATCAACAAAATCAACAAAATCAACATCAGCAAATAGAAATCACATTAGTAAGAAAAAAATCACTATTATTAATTTATTCAAAACCAAATTTTCATAAATACAAATAAATACAAATAGAAATCACACTAGTAAAAAAAAAAAAAAAAAAAAAAAAATCACTATTATTAATTTAGTCAAAACCATATTTTCATAAATACAAATAAATACAAATAGAAATTTTTTTTTCGTGCATCAAAATTTCCTTTATTAATATTTTTCAATTTATATAAGTCACTACATACATTATATCTACAAATTATTTCTTTTTGCTTGGATTTTTTTTACCATTCTTTATACCTTGTTTTCGAGTGCGTTTAAACTCGGTCGGTTTTCTTATAAGTGTCATTATCGTTACCTTCCAAAATTACTACCCGTAATCAATTTCTAAAAGCTTCATTTTTCGAGGAGTTGCCTTTCCATTTTTTCAATAAAATGACTAACCCAGAGTATAAGATCAGTCTAAACGACATACTCACAATAGTACCGGTATTTAACGGGAAACCGGGAGACCTAGCAAAATTTTTGGCCTGCGGGGACATATTGTTTAAGTCTGTTAAAACAGACACTGAACAAAAATTGTTCCTAAGCCTAGTGAAAACTAGACTCGAAGGTCCAGCTTTTGAATTTATTCAGTTCAAAACAGTGAACAAGTGGGAGGAATTACATTCTCTCCTAAAAAAGGAATATACGGTGGTGAAATCAAGATCCTCCGCTCAGAATGAACTACTGGCTGCTCGTCAGAGAACGAGAGAGTCGGTTAAGGAGTTTGGCGATCGCATAAGCCAATTTCTCAACTCTCTGAACTCTGCTACGTACGCTAGTTCCACAGAAGAGGCAGTTGTTACTTTCTTATTTAAAGAGAATGACAAACTAGCAATCCAAACCTTTGAGGATGGTCTGAAGAATCAAAACCTCAGATTCATGGTTCAAGCACATGGGGAGTCGGATTTAAAAAGATCCATCGCATATGCTGAGGAACATTCGAATAGGTTGGAACGAGTTGCCCCTTCCACATCGATCAACCAGGGCCGCTCATATTCAAATTTCTCCCAAACCTCTAGTCCAACATGTCAGATCTGCAACAGAGTAGGCCATTCTAGGGAAGCCTGCTACAGTAACCCAAATAGAAATTCCAACTCCAACTCCTCAAATCAAAAAAAGCGAGAATCGATCGTGTGCAATTATTGCAAAAAGAACAATCACCGTGAATCGGAATGTAGACTTAAACGGTTGCAGACAGTTCAGGGAACCTCGAACACGTCTAACCCGTTTAAGGATAATCCGAATAACAACAACAAAACCCATTCTACTAGTAATGTACGACAGTACAACGCCCGACCAAGATACAGAAACTGGCAATCGGGTGAAGATTTTTATCCCTACCAACATGATTCGGGAAACGAATGTGTTCGGGAGGAAGACATCGGCCATCCCTCCCGAATGGATGCGAAGGTCGACTGTCCAAATTAGATACTAAAAGCATTACAGTTTCGCTTTGCCCAGAATTCGACGAACCAGTTGTGCGAATTCAATTTCGGCCCTCTGACAGGAAATACTCCACGTTCCTAGTCGACACTGGGGCGGAAATTAGCCTGTTTAAATACAGACCAGGGGCAGATGCGAATCTAAATAAAACCTGCTCTTTATCTCTATCCACGATTTCGGGTAGCACGACTTTCACTCTAGGAGAGATAACAGGTTCTTTTGTAGTAAACGAAAAGGAGAATCTTTCTTTAAAACACCCTTTCCAAGTTTTAACGGAAAGAATTAATCTAACCTACGATGGTATACTGGGAAACGACTTCCTCAGTAAACACAGATGTAAGGTAAATTACAAAAAAAAGGGTATTAGAAATTAACGAGATGAGTTTAAGTGATGACTCTGTAGCTGAAAAAGGTACCAACAAAGCTACCCCTCACGAGGCGGTGCCTACGGGCTATGACTTGGAAACAAAAGGTGATGAAAAGGCGGAGGAGAACAATTCTGTTCTAAAATCCAATGAAGCCACCATCAACCAAAAATCCAATAAGCAAAAAATGGATACTGATTCCAGCGGCAGAGAATCATCACCTTCTCCGTTAAAAGTAGAAGAAAAAACTACCCATAAGACTACACCGGCAGAGGACGTAGCAGGTAGAGTAAACAATAGGACTTCAGAAAACAAAAGCAAAAAAAGCGAGGAAACTGAAGCAGACATTAAAAATAAAAAAACTTCAGAAAACAAAAGCCAAAAGAGCAAGGAAACTGAAGCAATAATTGAAACAAATTTAAAGGAGGATACATCCAAAAGTATCAATATTAAAAGTTCTATTAATTCAATAATAACCCTTCCCCCCCGTAGTCAACAAATGATTGAAATCCCGTTTACTGAACATGGTAATAGTCTCAAGGACATTGTTGTTAGGAAACAACAAATTTCCCCAGGCGTTTATATAGGTGAAACCATTGCTAGACCAGAAAACAATAAGATAAAAGTACTAGCAATGAACACCCTAGAAACGGAAAAACCCATAGAGATATATAATAAACATTTGAATTGGGATAACTTAGATCAGTACGACCAAGCTGATACAAGTAATTTCCACTGCAAAATTGAAAAACGTATGGAAAAATTAGAATCCATGTTAGTATTAGACCATTGTAACATCGAAGAGAAGGAATCGATCCTCAAGATTTGTAGGGAGTACAACGATCTGTTTTATTTGGAGGGAGATCACCTCACCAATACCGACTCCATCACTCATAAAGTCAGTACTGACGAAAGTAAAGCCCCCCTCTACATAAAACCCTACCGACTCCCAGAAAGCCAAAAGGAAGAAATCCATAAACAGGTGCAGGAGATGTTAGACGATGACATCGTGCGGCCAAGCTCGAGTCCCTGGAACTCACCCTTGCTCCTCGTTCCGAAGAAACCCGGAAGTGATGGAAGCAAACGTTGGAGGGTGGTTGTAGATTTCAGGAAACTGAATGACTTAACCGTCGGCGATGCTTACCCATTACCAAATATTAGCGATATTTTTGATCAATTGGGTAGAGCTAAATATTTCAGCACTTTGGATTTGGCTAAAGGGTTTCACCAAATCCTGATGGACAAGAAAGATCGATGCAAGACTGCATTTAGCACTCCGTTTGGACACTATGAATATAATCGGATGCCATTTGGGTTAAAAAATGCTCCTGCAACCTTCCAACGCCTGATGAACACAGTCCTCACTGGTTTACAAGGGTTCGATTGCTTTGTCTATATGGACGATATAGTTCTTTACGGGTACGACCTTAAAGATCATAACTCCAAGCTTAGGAAAGTCCTCAATCAATTAAGTACACATAATCTGAAACTGCAACCAGAGAAGTGCAATTTTCTTAAGCACGAACTCATGTATCTGGGACATCTTATTTCTGAAGATGGACTAAAACCAGATCCAGAAAAAATTAAAGCCGTCAGAACATATCCTACACCTAAAAATGCTAAGGGTATAAAATCTTTTCTTGGTTTCGTTGGCTATTACAGGAAGTTTATAGAAAACTTTTCTACTATAGCAAAACCTCTTACCCAGCTGCTAAAGAAAAATTGCGTTTTTAAATGGGATGCCTTCTGCGATGAAGCTTTCAGAGATCTGAAAAACAAACTAATAAACCCCCCAGTTTTAGCTTACCCCAATTTCAAAGAAGAGTTTATTGTCACCACAGATGCTAGCGATGTCGGAATAGGAGCTATTCTGTCACAGGGTCCCATCGGACAAGATAAGCCGATATCTTTTGCAAGTAGAACACTGAATGATACTGAATTCAAATACAATACAACAGAAAAGGAACTACTAGCAATCGTTTATGGTATACAACAGTTTCGTCCCTACCTTTACGGTAAACCCTTCACTATTTGCACTGATCACAAGCCTCTGCAATGGTTGTTTTCTCGCACAGATCCTATGTCCAGACTAGCAAGATGGAAAATTTTATTATCTGAATATGAATATACAATTAAACATAAACCGGGGAAAATAAATCTAAACGCAGATGCTTTAAGCCGAAACATAGGTGAATCGGAAGAAAATAAAGAAAATAAAGTAATGGTGGTAACTCGAGGCCAAAAACAAAGATTAAATGAAAATAACATTCAAAGTAATGTAAATACAGCACCTATTGATAACTCAAGACCAAAATACAATGTAATTGAAAAATTCGAGTCCATATACATAAATAAAAATTCAAACCGCAAAATTATAATTCTACCATTAATAGACTCAACAGATGAGCAATCCCTAGCAAAAAGAATACAAAATTTTACAAAACCCCCTATAGGAAAAGTAAAAGTGTATGATTCTCTAATGGTAGTTACTCTACCTTTACCGTTCAGAGAAACGAAGGACGAGGAAATAACTGAAAAAAGTCTCCAAACGATTAAAGAACAAATTAAAGACGAACAAACTATTTCCTTTTCATTACCTATCCCAGATAACCAAGTTAGGCATACCTTCAAAAGTATATTAAATAAAGTTTTCGAAGATATGACATTAGACATATATTTACATATCGATGAAAGGATTTCCTTGAATGACTCAGACACAATCGCGAAAATTTTATCCGAATACCATGATTCCCCTTTCGGAGGACACCAAGGTGTTTCACGAATGTACAACCGTCTGAAGGCAAAGTATACCTGGCCAAACATGAAAACAGACGTACAAAATCATGTAAGTAAATGTACATCATGTCAACGGAATAAGAGTAGGAAAAATCCACCCGTCCCAATGAAAATAACAACTACTAGTGTTAGGCCATTTGAAAGAGTCGCCCTAGACATAGTTGGACCACTTCCCGTTAGCTACGGTGGACACAAATACTTACTCACATTCCAGGATGATTTGACAAAATTTTCAGAGGCTATGCCAATACAAAATGCTGAAGCTTCAACTGTAGCTAGAACATTCGTGGAAATTATAATTTGTCGCCACGGAATACCTCTCTCTCTTTTGACAGATCAAGGAACAAATTTCCTAAGCGACCTTTTCAAAGAAATGTGTAGTCTAATGAAAATCAAAAAATTGAATACAACGCCTTACCATCCTCAAACAAATGGAGCATTGGAGCGAAGTCATAGGACATTAGCCGAGTACTTAAGACACTATGTGAACCAAGACCCTCTATCATGGGATACATGGATTCCTTATTCAATGTTTGTCTATAACACAACACCACATAGTAGTACTGGATTCTCACCCTATGAACTCCTATACGGATTTACCGCTAACATACCAAGTGTTCTGTCACAAAAACCAAAAATATCTTACAACTATGACAACTACGTCAACGAACTTAAGGCTAGACTACAATACGGATATGAGACAGCAAACTCTATCCTAATAAAGAAAAAAGAGAAATCAAAAACTCTTTACGATAAAAATGCTAGACCTAAAATATTCAACGTAGGCGACAAAGTTTTGGTAAAGAATCAAACTAGACAGAACAAGCTTTCGACCCTTTGGGATGGACCGTATGAGGTTATAAGAATCCATTCGGATGAAAACACAGTAGTCAGGATGGGTAAGAAATCCAAACTTATACACAACAACAATTTACAACTTTTTAAGGAATAACTGCATCCACCTTTTACTTCAGATAAGGGTGTATGAAATTAAATTCCTTTTACACACCACATTCACACAAAGAAAACACAAAAACAAAAACATCAGCATTATAGCATTAGACAGTATATAAATATAGGAAACCAACCGTTTTCTTTGGCATTGTAGATCATGGGTCCACTAAGTTACTTCATTCTATTACCGTTGTTGACCAGCGCAACTCTTAAAATAAGCCAAATTGATCAGAATCCTGGAATCTACTTCGAGGAGATGGGCAAGGTTGAGCTCTATGCAACACAATGGAAGCTTATTGCATATTACGACCTTACATTATTCAATGGAGCACTAGTACACGCAGAATTTTATGTTAACGAGATAAACAGTCTGTGTAAACAATTAAAGGGTAAACCAAATTTTGACCTTCTTTGTAGTAGCGCAGTAGCGGAAGTATCGCACCTAATGGACGATATAAGGTTAAAATTTAGCTTAATACAATCCAAGCCTAAACCTAGAAACAAAAGGGCGTTGGTGAACGTTATAGGAACGATTAGTAAATCTTTGTTTGGAACACTGGATGAAGATGACGCTAAGTTTTACGACAAGCAAATAGAAAAACTTAGATATAATGAGAACTACCTCTTAGAACTCGTGAAAAATCAAACACTTATAATAGAAACAACAACCAATATGTTTAACAAATCAGAAATGACCATAGAATCTCAATTTAAAGCTATAAATTCAAAAATCGGGGATGTGAAAGACGCAGTTGACGGGCTCATTAATCAAACCTCAGATCAATCTACGATATTAAAGATAGAATCTCTCACTTCACTTTTAACACTCCTCATCATTAGATACCAAAATACTATTTCTGACATTCTCGATATCCTAGTAAACGCGAAAAACGGCACACCGCATCCGACCATCATTACACCGGATCAGTTAAAAAATGTTTTGCTTAAAATAAAACAGGAACTCCCAAATGATCTGCAGTTACCATACTTGGGAAACGAGAATGACATTCTGCCACTCTATGAAATAAGCAGTATGAGTGCAACAATTAGAAAAGAAAAAGTAATTTATGAATTTAAAATTCCACTTCCCTTTAGAGAAAATTTCCAACTATATAAAGTTATCCCTCTACCTACCCGTTTTAATAACAAACTTGTATTTGTACAACCGACTTCAAAATATCTCATCATTGATTACAAAAAAGAACACTACTATAACATAGAAAGTGAAGAATTGAGTCATTGTAAAAATTTAGATAACAATTTTTTGTGCGAAATGACACATCCATTATTTAACACAAATACCAATAGCCCTCAATGCGAAATCCAACTTTTGCAAAGAACCCAATCTTTCCCGACTTCTTGTGAAATAAAAGAATCAAACATTTCAACTGTTTGGATACAAGTATCCCAACCCAATACTTGGCTATTTTCTACTTTAGGAAAATATATAGTAGACGAAATATGCCAAGATACTGTCGTAACACATACTCTAGAAGGAACAGCTATCTTAGTACTTTCCGGAAACTGTTTCCTAAAATCAAAAGATCTCACTATACGGTCAAAAAACGAAAAATCCACTTTTGTGTATAACTCCTTCATTCCTGCCTTAAATATTTCAGAAATTAGAGACAATTACCCGAAAAATGAAGCAAAACCCGAAGTTACATTTGTTAAATATTCTAGTCGCGATGAACTAAAACTTCTCTCCAAGAATATACAATTTCAAAAAAATAGAGAACTAACACCATTCTTAACAATAGACAAGCATGACTTACATCACTATACAGTTATATATTTAATCTTCACCATTCTTTTAATATCACTTTGCTACAGACAATACAAAACGTACAGATTAAAACATGAGAAAACAACAAATTTAGAAAAGGGTAAAATTGTCCAAGTAAACAATAAAGAAAACGATATACCAATTTTCGTGTTAAGCAATTGAAAAAAAAAATTATATTATCATCATATATTATATCATTAAAATTATATTGAAAAAAAAAAAAAAAAAAAACATTATACACGTATAAAAACAAAACATAAATATTATTTAATGGATACATTAACATATAAATAGAAAAAATATAGGTATAATAAAATATTTTTATTTTTTATTTTAAAATATAAATAAAATATGCGCATTTGATACTTATAGGTAATCATAGAACAGTAAAAGAAAAAAAAACAAAAATTGCTTATAGCAATACAAAAAGATTTATACCTACATCTACTAAATTGAAAATGTACTTATAAAAAATATATATATATTAGCAATCATAAGAAATATAAACGAATCATTGTCAATTGTAAACAAAAAAAAAAAAAAAAAAAAAATATACTTACATAAATTGTCTATAAGAAGAAAAACGAAAATTGTAAAACTGCTACTTCTTCGCACTTGGTTCAACTCTACGCGTTTCTGCGAAAATTCCTAACCTTTTTTTTTTAGGCTACGAATTTTCTTTTTTCAAGAGGGGGAGGATGTTGTGACCCGCGAGCCACAACTATTCTCAAACCCCAAATAAATCATTCAACACCATTCATTGAAAGCCAATTCCCATCGAAAGGGCACCCAACCAATGAACCATGAAATAAAACACCGACCAAGCATAATTTCCATTTCATTCTTATTATAGAACAATACTTTGCAATACTTACATAATGACGCCATATGCGCGCCTCTGTTGTAGCGAATGCAGAAATGTAAACAAACAACTGCAATGCAATAGAGTATGTCAAGTGCAATGTGCAATAGGAAACCTACCATCTGCGATCGATGATGACACACCCAGAAGTACTTGAGTGGGTCACCATACGATCGGCATAAAGGTCTAGGTATGTTCTACGTAACAATGAATGAAGAATTGTGACCACGGTGTGTGGCCTGGTGGTAAACTCGATGAAAGTGACCTGGTTTTGGTGATGGTAAGTAAAGTATATGAAAGTAGAGAATACGAAAACTGATAAATAGAGAACCAAATGGGAAGAATGGCAGAGTTGAGATTAGAATACTAACAGCTAAGGTCGCAGCCACGCATTGAGACAGCGGGCCTTTACTGAAAAGAAACCAAATAAATAAAACTTAAATTAAATCTAAAGTCTTTTATTTTCAACTCTCCGTGATCTGCTCTTCCCTTACTACAAGGAAGCACGGCAGAAACGAAACAAGTATATAAGGTATAAAGAACCAATGAACTTTGCGGTTTTTGAGCTACTTCTATGCTTTTAGTGTTTGGTTTTGGGTTTTTAGCAAGTTTTGAGGAACCTATTTACATATGTACGAGTATTACTTTTCCTTTCTAAAAGAAGGATTAATTAAGTGCTATAGAGAAGTTTTGTTTTGTTTTTGGCGTTCTTCAAAAACCTGAAATAATCAAAGTTAAAGTTAACGTTTTTACTATTAATATGTAGCAGAATGGACACAAGACAGGAACATGAAAAGAGATCAAAGATTTCGTTATAATTGGCAAAAGAAAGGAGACTGAATTCGACAAATGGAAGGAGACTAAAAATATAAGAAAAGTAGAATATTATGAATTTTGAAAATTGAAAAATTTCAAGGACGTTTGGGGAATAAAGGAAATCAATGGTTTTGTTGAAATTTTAAAACACAAAAGAAAGTTAGGTAGATGTACTTATACATTATGTAAAGTTGAAGTATCAATAACTTAACGCAAGAAAAGCGAGAGATTCATTGAATTGAAGTTCAATGGAAAATCGATATTTATGTAATTTATTTTTCTACCTACATAAAAGAATACACCAACTGCAAACAACCTTAACCTTGAACCGATAGTATTAAAATATTTGATTGCATTTTGTTTTTTTAAGTTGGACACAGCCTTTCGAAGACATAAATCGGGATATTTTTTAACCAATAATATTAATAAAAGTTTATTATGCAAGGGTAATCTCTTATTATGGTGACCTTGAAAAGGGATGGCTGTATTTTTTTTTTACTAATCAAGCTGTCTTTAAAACAACACTAAAATTTAAAATCAATTTCAGTTATTTTCTACACAGGAATTCAAGATGTAAAATATTTATTTATTTATTTATTTTTTCTTATCAATAACATATTTTAAATATACTATTAATAAATGGTAAATAGGAGCACTAGCAGCAGAATACTATCGGCTCCTAGATGTAAAATAATTTTTTAAAGTTGTATTTTCTTAAAACATCTTATTTCCATTCCCGTACATTTTTAAATTTAAATGTGTTAAATAAATTTTCCATAAAGAATGCCAGCTCGAACTTATACCACTGTCTTATACTGATAAGAGGAAAGAGGAAACCACAATGGTGGACCTCTGAACTCGACTCGATCAGAAGAGAATGTAGGGAATTCTTTCACTGGGATTCTTACAAAGAATCCCTAAGAATTTATAAGAAGGCACTAGGAAAATCTAAGCGATTTTTCTGGCGATCCTTCTGTACAAACTATAGAAGAAACTTCCGAGGCCTCCAGGCTACCGAAAATTCTTTCAACTAATCCAGCGATACCAAGCTGTCTGAAAAATGCAGATGGCTCCTGGACAATTTCAATTGAAGCATCCCTGAACTTACGACTGGATACTCACTTTCCTGTTAGTTCTCTAACCGCATCTTGCAACAATCATATTCGTTCAAGTTTCATTATAACATATCCACAAGGTCTGATCACAAGGGACAAGCTACAATGGGCTTCCAAAAGCTTCGAACAATTTAAATCTGCAGGACCAGATGGGATAATACCAGCCGAACAATAAAAAGCCTCAGAAATAATTGCACCAATCCTTGAGCCAATTTTTAACAGCTGTCTACATGTGGTCCATATTCCCTCGGCATGAAGAGAAGTTAAAGTTGTTTTTATACCCAAAGCAGGTAAATGCTTTCAAGTCAACCCTAAAGATCAACGACCTATAAGTCTATCATCATTCCTTCTTAAGACCTTGGAAAAATTGATTGATTTCCATTAAAGGGTAAGTATTGATACAAGACTTCTGTCTTCGTCTCAACATGCCTTCTGTAAAGGTAAATCGGTGGAATGGCGTTACACACCTTATTTGGCACCATCGAATATTCCCTCCATCATAAAGAGTTCATTATGGTTGCTTTTCTTGACATCGAAGGTGCCTTTAACAACGTGGGCACATCTGCAATCACATCTGCACAAACATCTCTAAACGTAGAGAGTTCGCTTGGGGAGTTAATTCATATAATGCTGACTAGCAGAGTAATTAACTCAAAACTGAGCAACTCTTCTGGCAGACGATTCGTTAGTAAAGGGACACCGCAAGGTGGTGTTCTATCTCCTCTCCTCTGGAACCTAGTGGTGAATGAAATCCTAACTACTCTGGATGCGAAGGGTTTCAGAGTTATCGCTAATGCCGACAACGTTGCATTAAGGTGTTAAGATGGAAAACATCTTAACACCTTAAAAGAAGTCTTACAAAATGCCTTAGACAGACTAACACTTTGGGCTGATCGGTGTGAACTGGGTGTTAACCCACACAAAACCGATTTAGTCTTATTTTCGAAGAGATACAAAATTCCATTTGTTAACCCTCCCTATATTAAAGGAACCCAATTAAAGTTCCCAGACGAGGCCTGGGTCTTATTTTAGACAAAAAACTAAAATGAAAATGTAATGTACAAGAAAGAGTCAAAAAAGCTACTGGAGCTCTCTTGTCTTGCAAAAAAGCTATTGGTAATAAATGGGGCTTACAACTCCGAATCACGCATTGGTTATACACATCGGTTATCAGACGTGTTTTAATGTACGGTTTGGCAGTATGGTAGGCTGCTTTGAATAAAGCTATAAACCGCCACAAAATAAATAAAGTCCAACGTTCAGCTTGCCTATCTATAAGCGGATCGCTTTGCACGACTCCATCTGCGGCACTGGACACCCTACTATACCTAACACCTCTTGATATAATTAGCAAACAAATAGCTTCAAGCTAGCTTCAAGAAGACTCAAAGCTTCGTCGCAGTGGGTTAACAACAAAATTGGTCGCTCCGTAATTCTTAGGTATTTAGAATCAATTCCAAAGTACACAGACTACACCTTACCCCAACTGCAATTCGACAGAAACTTCCAGATTTCTATACGTTCCAGAACTTTCTTGGAGGATAGGGCATTCCTGGTAGACGAGTCATTCCACTTTTATACAGAAGGATCAAAAACAAAAGAAGGGGTTGGTAGAGGTATGGACTCTGAACGGCTGAAATTAAGTCTCTCATTCCGCCTTTCCAATCATTGTAGCGTGTTCCAGGCGAAACTTTTGTCGATAAAAGAAGTCTTGTCCTCGTTTAAAGGAAACGTGATATCAACATCTGATAACCGTTTTTTCTCAAATAGTTAGGCTGCTATCAAATCTCTGGACTCTGTCTCTAAAAACTTCATAACAGTCCATTACTGTCGATCATCTCTAATGGAGATGGCTCAACGGTTTAATATTCACCTTTGCTGGGTCCCGGGCCATAAAGACATTCCAGGAAACTGTAAGGCAGATGAACTCGCCAGGAATGGTACAGTATTACCATTCTACCAAGTTTGGCAAATGCTGGCATACCAATCGTTTTATGTAAACTATTGCTTATGCAGGGTGCTAAAAAGAAGGCAAACACCAGGTGGAATAACATCACCACGTCAGGTCAGTTCACAAAAAACATCTGGCCTACACTAGATTTAAGGCGATCAATGTGCTTGCTATCTCTAAGCACATCGCATATAAGATCGATAATCGGTGTCATAAACTTGCACTGTCTAATAGGAAAGCACGCCACGTGGCTATGCGTATTCTAAAAAGACTTTTGCTTAATGATCTCAATCATATAAACATAGTCAGCCTCTCACGTTTCGAAAGGGACTCTAACTGGTTTCATTAAGCTTAGAAGAAAGCCTCAAGTTTTAAAAGAAATTAAAATTTACACTTTACACTGAAATAGGGTTGCCAACACTTTATTATGCCAATTGCAGCAAGTTGACATCATTCACCTATTTCACGCAACCCCATCTTTGCACCTGATTTTCCACGTTCCGAATTCAGGCAACTCATTTTTTAGTACTTCTTTCGAAGATAACTTTTTTTTATCTACTTCTTAAACAAATTTACAAGAAAAATAAATTTGTAATTGAAATACTGACAATATGAGTTTATCTTTCAAAAATACCAACAGTTTTTAACTTTCTTTTTTTCTTACTTGTTTAACCATTTAAACTTATGTATATAGGTTGTATAGGATAAAAGTTTTTATTGACAGTATGGACAAACTTAAATCTTTAAACAAAAAATTTTGAATCCTTCTCTTCATAGTCGAAAAAAAAGGATTTAAACAAAATTAAAAAGAACTTGATTTTATTTTAAAATATGTAAAGCACGTAATTTGCCATTTTGATGACGATGATGATGATGATGGACTTCGGTTCGGCATGACAACTTAAATTTGTTGTCATCCTAATAATACTGGCTTTTGAAAATTCTAACCATTATAACTCTTCGTTTTTTGCTATATAACTGGAACTTAAAGTGGACCCTGATTCCATACCCAAACCATACCATACCATCCCATCATATCATAGCAGCAGCCAAGCATATAAATTCCGATCCCCAGAAATAAATTACCTCCTGCCTCCTGGCATCTAAAAAACTCATCTAAATTCCAATCGACTCATTCCTCTTGCTCAACAGACAGAATAAAAAAGAAAGGAAAATCAAAACTAGAGAAAGAGGAAAAGAGATGCAAAAGAAGAAAAAGAAGAAAAAGAGAAGGAAAGTCATCCTTATACATTTAAGTTATGTTTTTTAGGTTTGGGTTTTTGATGGAATCATTTCCATAAATTCAAATTCCTTATATTCATGTTTGAGAGTCGATTAGCATAAACATCAAAGTGAGTGAGTGCGTAAAAGAGTGACTTTCATATTTCGGGGGTATGCCAGATCCAAGCTCCCCAGCTCAACAGTCTCATGCCCTCCTCGCCCATTTTAACAAAAGAGAACTCTGAATCAACTTAGAAACATTGAATTCATTTAGTCCCAGAATTTCCGGCAATCAACCAAACAACCAACCAACAATAAACGAGAACGACCAACCAAACTACCCGACCGAGACGCGATGCCCACCCATCACCATCCGTCCTTGATGGTCTTCTCTATAGCCTCCCGAAAATTCGAGATTCATCAAAGTCAAACGCTCGATTAATGTCAAGATTGATGTGACAACAACAAATGACTAAGCCGTAGGTAGGTATGGAATGGATGGAGTGAAGTGGAGGTAGATGTACCTCAACTTTACCCACGCATGCTAAAATAAGCTCCATGCACAGAGCGAATTTATGGCAGCAAAAATTTAAACTTTGTGTAAATTGGTTCGTATAAATATATTTATTCAAAATCCGTCGCTCGTCCTTGCATCGTCCTCCTCCATTTCTTAATCCTCCATCCTGTCCTGAATAATTTTTCATTTTGTGTACTTTTTGCTGACAATATGGCAAGATGGAGATGGTTCCGCTTCTGATGGTTCTGGTTCTGGTTCTGGCACTGGAGATGGCTGGCACTGGAAAAGTCGGTCAAGAGCATTTGGGAAATTTTTTGTATGCTTTTATATACATAGCTTCTCGGAAAGTGAACTTCAAGCTTGAAGACGCTCACTAATGAGATAACATACAAAATGAAAAATTCACTTTGTTCCACGTACCTAGAGAAAGTGTTTACGACAATGATGAAGACAATTACGGCTATATGAAGAAGAAATGCGAGCTAGAGACGATGGCTAAGATGGCATTGTTGGCAGCAAGTGGATGAGGAACGAAGTTGTTGATGATGTGCAAATGCGAATAGAAAGAAAGTCAAGGTAGCAGCAGCGCTAATACGTATTAAATTGAGCCAAACACCGAAAGAAATGGCACTTATTTTTTGACATTTGAAACATCTGTTTTGTGTACCTTCTCTCTTAAAAAATAAGCTATTCATTTGATTAGCTAAGTTTTGAAGTTTTTGAAAAAATGTAAGTGATATATTTTCTAAATGACCTAAGCTAGATGAAGAACGACACGAACGGCCGGCGACATAAATTGTACAGTCGAAATCACTTAATTGAAACGTGTCGATTTGTCAGATTTTTACCTTCTTTGAGATCCGTCAAGATGGTTATAAGTCACAGGGAAAATTTAAATATTTAACGACATAGGATAAGTGCTAATGTAGTGTGACACCTCTGACGGAATACGAACTAAATCTCTTTTTAAATTAGACATTAAATAAAACGGTCAAAACTTAGGGTCGCATGTGCTTTATGTGATAAATTAAATATATACTTATTTTTATATAGATACAAGACGATGGACGAAGGACTATATCGGGAATCTCTTGGGAAATCATTTCGTTTTTCTAGAAAAATTTTCTGGTATTGTGAATCTTCCTTGAAATATATTTCTCTTGAAAAAACATTTAATGTAATGACTACGAAAGTCAAAGTTGACTGGAAATTTTGTTTGCAATCAATAATTTCAAAGGAAACCATTGGACATCATTGACTTTCGAGGGAAAATTTAATTTTAGGTTTATTGAATATTTTGTTATACAATTGGATTGTTTATTATTTTTGAAAAAATATGCGTGATTAAATTATTAAAAAATGGTTTTACAGGTGCGGTTCAAGTTTTGCACAGCACTGTAGATGAAAAGGGATTTTGATATTTGTTTTATTTAAAACATGAATAAATTCCTACAATACTTAGATAACCCTGGGAAATTTGACTCAAAATACAAAATTTAATGTTATTTAAATGTCAACAATTTATTTTTGGAAGTCATTTTTAGACCAGTGTTTAAAATACAATTACGTTAGCTTATTTTAGGAACCCCAAGAAATTATTTAATAATTTTAAAGATACCGAATTTCCAAAAAAAGTTGTAATTTTAACTTATAATTTTGTTGGATTAAGAATGCTGATACTTATTGATTTCAGGGTCTCTTAAATATAAATATAGCTTATGATATGTGCAGAATTGATTTAAAAAAAAAATTAAAAGGGTTTTTGGTGATCATTTAAATGATGTATAGTAATTCACACATAATGTCAACGTTCAAACTTAATATTACAAAAGAATTATCATAAAAAAAATTATTTTTTGTGTGTTCTATTTACGTTCACTTTTGAAACCTCAAAATGGATAAACCTGTATGACTAAACATTTTAAAAATTATTTAAGTGAATTCTTTCCACCAAATTAATTTAAACCGAAATAACGACCTATTATATGATAAATTATTCAGGTTAAATATCTTTTGGCCTTCATATTTATTTTTTATAATTCGGATCATATCAAGGTCATATTTTTCATCAGATGTCCAAACTAGAGTTCATAGTTATGGCAAAAGCACCTGAGTGTCCTAATTTATTTTATTCAATTTTTATTAAAACAAAAAGACTTGCATAAGTTCAAAATGAGAACATCTGCATTTAAATTACATTCCTTCGTGAATATTTAAAATAATTATACTTTATTTTTCAGCACCTCGTATAAAATTCTAATACTTTTCTTAAAAAAGCTCAATTAATAACAAAAAAAAAACAACAATAGAACTGAAGACATAAAAATACAAATGACCTGCTTTTCGCTAGTAAATTGTTTCATTCATTAAGCTGACAGTTGAAATGAGAAATAACAAAGGAAACAAAATAAAAATAAAAATAAAAACAAAAACAAGAAACATCCCAAAATAATTTTCATTTTATGAATATAATCCTGTTGAATTTTCAAGTCCGAATCATATTGTTTGCCATTTTGTAGCGAAATATCCTTAAACTACGTTATAAAACAAATTCCCGCGCTCCTGATTCTGATCCTGATCCTGATGCTGATGCAAATTTGCTTCGTTTATTTCTTTTTTGTTGTTGTTATTGTTGTCTTCATATTAAAATAAAAACCAGAAGCAAAGTCCTCTTTTCCCCATCAATGCCTCTACCATCAAGGACACTTGATAATAAAAGCAACAAAAATAAAGTAAAATAAAATAAAAAATTGTTAAAAAAAACTTCGAAACATGAGTTTCCGCTGGATAAGTTTTCTTTTTTATTTTTTTCATTTTTTAATTTTGTCATTTTTAAATGAAGCGGTTTTTGTTGAGTGCCAACTTTTCGTTGTACAAAATCAGTTGCAACTTTGCAACACAGCTTGTGGTTTTTTGTATTTGTAGTTTCCTTTTTTTTTAGCTGATTCCTCTCGCCTGACAGAAAAAGGATATCAGCTCCTCCAGACAAATTGACCAGATGAGTAGGTACGACGCTGGCGGCGGTAGTACATAGAAGTTGGACTTGCATAATAATAAAAAAACTACAAAATTTATTTTACCCAAGAAGAGTCCTTGTTTTTGTGCAGATTCTCTGCAGCTGTAGCTTTATTATGTTTTGTGTGTCTGGCTTAAATAATTATTATTTGTGTATACATTTTATACGTTTATGAATAAAAACATGGCTATAAAGTTTTCGAAGCCATTTATGTTGTCGTCAGCTTGATTTTGAACACATTAAAATTCTTGTAACCAATATATAAAAAGTAAAGAAGAAGACTTTTAAACAAGAAATATTGATCGAAGAGATTTTTGGGTTTTGTCATTTTTGTTGATTTTCAAATCTTAAGAAAAAATTACTAAATGATTTTCTTGTGAAAATTTCAAAATCTTTGAGGTGCTAAAAAATATCCATTAAAATATAATTATATATCTTTATATAATTATATATTTGACATTTCTAGGTAGGGGACAAAAATTAGTGGGAACTTCTTGAAAACTTTTGTATTCCATTTGCACTCAACAACACTTGAGTAAACTTAATGCAAACCCATTGTGGGACTAGATAAATAGATAGATAGATACAGAGGTGATTGAATTACATTAAAATTTATATTACAAAACAAAAATGTTTACAAAAACCATTAAAGCATGGCGAAGCCTAAGATATAATTACTTTTTAATATTAAAAAAGGGATTCATAATTTTTTAACAACATAAAGTTCATGATAAATTAAATATAATTTTAAAAGGAGTGAATAGAAACACATTTAGAAATCTTCGTTCAATATAGCAGTTCCATAATATTCATTTCATTCAACAAACTTATAACTTGATCTTCCGAAAAAAAAGTCTTTTCTGAATACATTCCTTCTGATTTCTCTGAGAATGGGGCATTTTCTGATAGGTTGCACATATTATACTCTAGGAGTAAATCAGGCCTGTGTGGAACGTAATTTAGATCTATTAGTTCACTACGTAGTCTGACCATCATAGAAATCACATGGACATTATTGGAATCCTTAAAAAATTTGTTCTCTCCAAGGTTTTGATTTAATCTGCTGTATGTTGTTCTGTACAGGAAATTAGACGCTTCAGCAATATATTCAGCTCTACATTTCTCATCAACTTTTAAAATGACTTCATACAAGATGTTTTTAGAGGCTGATAAATCCTTAATGGGTAAACTAAATTAAATTTGACATTCCTCAGCAAGATCTTGCCACTCTATATAGCAACTATTTCGATTTTGTATCACTTTTATGGCCACTCTTTTCATGACCCGCATGAATCATTGATTTTAAAAACGTTAAGCTAGAAATCCGTTTGTGACTTCAATGTTTTTATAAACAAAGGAGAGAGACCAATTTAAAGCATGATGATGTAGTTTGGCGTATTTTGCTGCAAAATGAAATATTCCTCTTATGAAGTGCGTAAGGGGTTTTTCAACCGAACTGTACTTTTTACACTCTCATACCTGCAATCAATATAAAAGTATGCTCTTACCTATTGCTTCCAAGACTTTAAACTTGCTACTATACGCTATACACTTATTCATGAAGCATTGTTTCCATGTCATATTAATAGCAGTTTTCGCCTTAAGCAATTTCTCCTTCAAGTGTTTCTCAATATTCAAATTATTTGGAACAGTAATTCCAAGATATTTGTAGTCTTGCACCCATTCAATATTTTTGCGATTAAAGCTCCATTTTTCATTTGATGAATTACGTCCACCACCACTTTTAATAATCCTAACCTTCGATTTATCGATATTTACTATTAAATTAGATAGCTGACAATACTGATAAAACCCTGTTAATCATGAGCTGCAGAGTTTCTGTAGAATGCCCAAACATGAATATATCGCCTGTGAACAGAAGTGCCTTTCTCCACATCCCTGCTAAATCTACTCCACCCGGCAGGTAGCCTAAAAGGTCTACTATGAATAGTGCAAATAAAGTAGGGCTTAATGTACAACTCAAGATGATGTTTCGAACCAGTAAGAGAGTTCTTCACTTGTCCATAACTGCCACCCTGGTTCCTCTTTTTGTGCTCAAGAACGCGACCAAACTTCAATGATAACCCAAGACTATACAGCTTATAGAATTGTGCACCTCGATCGATGGTATCAAAAGCTGCTTTAAAATCGATAAGAAGTACAAACAGCTTTTTGCTTTGTTTCAAAAAAACTTTCTGCCAAGCTCCTGAATATAAAAATGTTATCTATTGCTGAATATACTGGTCTAAATCCAGCTTGGAACTCCCTCAACAAGTTTTAGATCTCAATCCAACCAACAAGACGCATCTGCATCATCGTTGAAAATAGCTTGTAAGATGCATTTAAAAAAGAGATCGGATAACGATCCCTTCTTTAAAATTGGAAACATAAAAGCATCTCAAAATTCATCTATAGACAGTTCTCCCTCCAAAACTTTATTAGAAAGTTATAAAAGGTGCTCTTTGAGCATGACAGTCCCATACTTAAAAAATTCCACTGGAATTCCATTCGAACCGGCTGCTTTTCCATCTTTAAGCTTCTTCAGTGTTTTTTTCAACTCGCTAAATATATAAATGCACAGTCCAGAGAGTCGACTACGAATGCAAGCGGGGCAGATTGCCACTTTGTCGGCGTTGTTTCTAGATTTAAAAGATCCTTGAAATGGGAATGCATTACATTTGAATACAGTTTTATGTGGAAAGTAAAACGTTTTTCATTCACCTCTCTAGCCAGTTTCCAAAAATCAACAAAGTTGTACTTTTTAAATTTCTTATTGGTCTCTATATAAGAACCCTTAAATAATCCTCGGGTGGAGTTACGGAAAATCCTAAACCATGTAAAAGATGTTTTTCGAGCTATTTGACATTTTTCGTCAAGCCCAGGTTCTTTTCTTATATTTCGTTTGTTTGGGGCTTTCACAATCCGCTCTAGGTGGTAAAAGTCCTCGATTTGCAGTGATTGGAGTTGCAAATCTAGAGATCGTCGATACTTCTGAGCCTAAGCCTCTTTCATAAAGGCATTAATATTATTTCCTCATGCATAGTGTGAATTTGCATTCTCACAACAACAGGAAGGTGGTCTGAATATGATACTTCACTAATCTCAAAATCTTTCACGAACGGTTCCCAATCTTCTACTATGATAGCATAATCGACCACTGATGTTCCTTTTGCGCCAACCCGGCACTGATTCTATTTAGTATGCGCAGACCAAACGTATTACAAAACTATAATAGTTTCCTTCCTTTTGCGTTAGAACAAGGGTCTTTTGTTTGTCTGCTGCAACCTATTAAATCATTCATCACTCCTGTATGAGTTCCAACTCTCACATTGAAATCTCCAATCACGTTTGAGGCACTTACATATATCATTGAATGTAATTTTTCGAAGTCGTATTCCCAGTTGTTACAGTTCAAATACATCGGTAGTACCGTAAGACGGATGCGGTAAGTTTTGAATTCTAGACGCAGCTTGAATTTAGTTTTTTCTTAAATCCTAGGAAACATCCTCAACTTGCTCTTCCTCGTGTGTGATTCATTGTGGCTGGTATTCAGTTAAACGTTATTTTATTCTCAATTCCTGCGAAATTATCCTGGGTAATGTAAGTTTCATATACAAAAATTAAGTCATAATTATTGATGAATTTATAAAAGTCATTATAAAGAGATTTATTACTAAGACCTGACACATTATAAGGTTGTGGGGCTATGCGAAGCGAACTATGGTGATAATCCACAAACGATTTGTGTCTTGGAAAATAATTTTCCCTAAGTTATAACTGATATACTCACTCAGCATGCATTGCCGTAAAATGTGTTCGAAGCTATCCAATTGCTCTTCACTCGATGTAGCCGATTAAGTAGCCATAAGCCAAAAAATATTAAAAATCCTATGTGGGTATTTCAATCAAAAATTCTTGAAGACCTAGGAAGAGGGTAATTGCTCTCCAAATGTATCGAATACATATTTTTTTAAATCCATACGTTTTTCAGAAGTCATATTCAAATCGAAAACGAGAAAAAATATTATTATTTTTTGAATAGAGTCAAAATCAAAAGTCAAAAAATGGCCAATATAATAAAAATGGAGCAATACAAAAATATGCCGGGTTATCCATTTTGCGGTTTCAAAAGTAAACATAAATAAAACGCGTTAGGCTTTTTTAAATTTTTTTCTCTAAGACCAAAAATAACAATAGTCCACATACAAATTTTGATGAAATGAGTCATCATTTTTTTATGAAATTGAAGTAGTGTAAAACGTATGTATATTAATATGTTCTAAACAACTGCAAAAACATTTTTTTTAAACTAAAATTGAAAAATATTATATACATACAAAATTTAGAAAAAAACAGTTTAAGCATTTTCAAATACAAATTTTGTAATATTAAGGTTTTTTTGAGAAATCAAATGAAGTTTAAGTTTTTGCATTTTTGTATTTTTTGCATTTCGTTTAGTATGTTTTTTGTGTACAAAAATGTTTATTGGATTCTTTTAAAAAAATATCGGATATTGAAAATTTCAATTTTGGCATTATACAAAACTGAATTCAAACGAATTTGTTTTCCTGAAAAATCCGAGCTTAAACATATTTTTGCAGTGTTTGCGATAATTAAGAAAACTGTAATTTTATATAAGTTCAAAAAGATTCTTTACAACGACGGTGAAAAAAGTGTTGAATAAAATCGAGTGAAAAATATCTTCGATAAGCCCTATTTATAAAAGTGGTCTATAGCATTTAATTAAAATCTATAGACCAGCCTGAAAACTTTCGGTGATTACAAAACTTTTTAAAAAGTTGGTTTTCAATATGCTGAATTTCACAGTGAAAGATGTATTAACAAGACAGCATGGTTCCTGGTTTATGTAGTGGTCACATCACAACAACTAATTTGTGTTTGGCCTGCCTCAGGATTGTCATTTGGGGCCTCTCCTTTTCGACATATTCATGAATGACACTCCAGATTGTTTAAAATTTGAACATTTTCTGATGTTTGCAGATGATTTGAAATAACATGCCCCAGTATCTTCAACTGATAATTGTCTTTAGTTCTAAAAGGATGAAGATACGTTTTATCAGTGGTGTAAATACAACAACAACTATTAGTTCAAATACGGTTGGAGATCAAGATCTCCCTCCATTCACGTGAAAATGCTACTGTATCACTGAAAATGCTACTGTATCACTGCTACTGTATCACTGGAAATTGAAAATTTTGTTGTGAGAAAATCGGAGATAGTAAGAAAAAATGAGTGGTAACATTGCCCTACAATTTCTAGGTACCAATTAACTTTAAAAACCCAAAGGATTTTCATGTAAGACTCAAAAAAATCCGAATCTTTTTTATTTTTGTTTAATATTTTCTAACATTTTTTTTAGGGCACACACTGATAACTTTCCCGTCTGTTAATATTTCTAAAAGTTAAACACAATATTAATAACAACATTTTGTGTAAGCTAACAAAAGTTTGAAGTCAATATCTTTCTCTATTCTCAAGACACTTGAGAATTTTTATAAGTTTTTAGTTCTTTTTATAGATTTTGGTGTTTTGTTGAAAATGTTGTCAATATTCTTTTTCAAAACGAACTTAAACAACAATATTTTGCATATGAGAGAAAAACCTATGGATTTCAACCTTTTTTTTGATTCCGAGATACTTTAGTAGAAAATCAATTTTTACCAACTTTAGTCTCCTCGATTTTTCTTATATATTTTTAACCTCCCATAGGAAGTAATTGTAATAGGTCCAATTTGTCAAATTGAAAATTTTGACATTTCTCGACGTTTCAAGGTCCCTACAGTCAAAATAAAAGATTTTTAGAATAATGTCTGTGCGTGCGTGTGTACGTACGTTCGTACGTCCGTACGTTCGCGACTTTTTTTTAGTCGTCCATAGCTCAAGAACCAGTAAACATATCGACTTCAAATAAATTTTGTTATACAGATAATAAGGCAGAAAGATGCAGAAAGGGCTCTCAAGAAAATTGCGTTGGTGGTTTTTTTTACCATAGCAGTTTAAAAAAGGTGAACATTTTGGTTAAACCTAAATATCTCATGAACCAATGACGCTAGAGACTTGAATTCTATATTATCTATATAAAAATCCAAATAACGGTTTTTTTATTAATCAAAAAAACTGAAAAAAAAAATGTGTCACCTCGAAAATTTTACGACTAAAATATGATTTCATCTCCAAAACAATTTTGTGCAACGAAGAATAATGTTTTTGACATCTGATAAAATTTTGAGAAAAATCTAATTGACAGTTTTTTTTTATAAAAAATAAAAACCTAAAAAAAATTAGTAGAAGTTGGTAAAAATTATTTTTCGACTCAAATACCTTTTCAAAACTTTGAGATATTGGCTTTAAACTACTTTTATCTTTCAAAGAATATTGTTGTCAACATTCAGTTAAATTTTGAAAAAAATTGAACTGACAGTTTTTTTTACAAAAAAATTAAAAACCTAAAAAAAATTTAACAAAAGTTGGTAAAAATTGATTTTCGACTCAAATATCTTTTCAAAGATTTGAGATAATAGCTTCTAACTAATTTTAACTTATAAGAAATATTGTTTTCAACATTCAGTAAAATTTTGAGAAAAATCGAATTGACAGTTTTTTTTTAACAAAAAATAAAAACCTAAACAAAAAACAATACTGAAACTTGGTAAAAATTTACTTTCGACTCAAATAGCTTTTCAAAAATTAAAAATATTGGCTTCAAACTTATTTTATTTCGCAGAAAATATTGTTTTCGATATTCAGTAATTTTTTTTTTATAAAAATCCAACAGTCCTTTTTTTCATAACAGTCCGTTTTTTCATACAAAAATAAAATCTACAAAAAATAGTACACAAATTTGGTAAAAATTGATACATATAGACAAACTTTTAAGCAAGACAAATCGACAGACGGGATGGGAAGTTATCTATGTGGGTCGCATCCCAGCCTCTTTTTTATTTTTAGTGTTCGAGGTGACAAATTTTTGTACCAAATATATTACAATGCATAATATAAAATTTAATTTAAGTCGCTAGATTACGCAATGTTTTTTTAAGCATTTTCTACATTTTTTGTTGTTGTAATCTGTAAAAGAAAATTCATATGAAGTCGATATCTCTGCTGGTTCTTGAGGTATGGGCGACAAAGATATCTCGAGCGTACACACGCACACACAGACATCTCTCTAAAAATCTTTGGTTGAGATTTTAGGGAAGTTTAAGCGTCGAGAAATGTCAACATTTTTAATTCGATAAACCGGGTAAACAATTTCCTATGGGAAGTTAATAAAATATGCGAAGGGATCTCACTAACTTGTTCCTGTTTGCAATGAGCCTGTTTAAAATCTTTATTTTAAGATTTAAAAATATACGCGCAAAATAAGTTTTTATTCAAAAATTTAATTTCTGAAACAATTTTTGTTTTTTAATTAATATTTCCTTTACAAATCCAATACCAAAATATCTATTGTTCATTTGGAAATTAGGCCAAAATCGTTTTATTTGTTGTCTAGTCTTACATTTAATTGATTTTTGAACTTTCTTTCTATTCCAACAAAAAAATATTGAAAAATTTTCGGCCGTTTTTGAAAAAAAAACTACTTTTTCTTTAAATTGAAATCGAGAGAAAACGTCTGATATTTTCTCTACATTAAATTTTAACGTGATATCCAGAATTGTCTGTATTACAGATATAAATAGAGTCTGATGGCTCAATATAAAGCTTAAAGATTTTTGTTCATCTTTTCATACTCTTCGCATAATAATTTCACTCTATCCAATTACTCAGCAAAACTTAAGTCTGACACCGATTCCATGACTTAAACAAAAAAAAAGCCAAAAACTGAATTTCATTGGTTTTACCACCACACTTTTTCCAGTCCGGTCTGCTACTGCTAAATACATCAAGAATATATCTATTACACCTAGTAGCTATATCTGCTATACTTCGAAAACGAAAATAAGCCACGTCTTTTATTTCCATCAAGCATTCTAGTATTCCTTCATCAAAATGAAAAACAAAGAACCAGAAAAACGAGTCCTTTTTGTTCAGAAGCTTTTCAAACTGCAATCAGCACGATCTCTTCCAATTCAACGAATATTGTGCAGCGAAAACGGACAATCTTTTCTCTTGCCTCACCTCAGGCCAAAAAAATAAAAAAAGAAAAACTACGTGTAACTAGGGTAGGAAGGTATAAAAGTAAACTATCCTTATATAAGGTGTATACCGTTCGTAGGTATGTCACTATACCAACACGAAAAAAAACAGGAAACTTCCCTGACTTGCAGAACCTATTCAATGCTTTATATAGTTCATCCTGAAAGGATTCTTCCGAGGTATTCTCCTGATGAAGGTATACTGGTATTGCTGGTTCCTAAAGAAGAAAAACTAACAACAACTATAACCACATTCAGGGATCTCTCTGCCCCCCTCCCCTGCAGCAGTGGTTGCCACAGTTTTGGTTACAATATTTCATATTTCAGCGAGCAACACCCGGAACCAGTGAAATGATACTTATTTTATCCGGCACTACAGCAACGACAACGACCAACAACCAACGACCCACCGACGACCGACACACCGACACAACGACCGAACGACCAACGTAACGAACACAAAAACTGACAATGCGCGACGCGACGTCCGCGACCTTATTTGGCAATAATTTGGTCAGGTGGAAGCACATTGCCCAGGATAACCAACGTTTGGCAAACACACATTCCCTATTCTTGGTTATGAAAATCCAGAATCCAGAATTCACAATCCAGAATCCAGATATACTGTTCATGAATTTGGACAAAATTAACAATGAATTGCAGCAATGTTTTCCTACGGGGTCCTGTTTCTGTGTCCTGTTCCCGTGTCCTGCTCCTGATCGGAGGTAATGCTGAATGCTGATGCGGGAATGAGATGAACAAGAACAAGAGATATCCTCTTTTATCAGTTTGCCAGTGGATTACATGTGGGGAGACTCCTTGCTGCAATTTATCATGGAGTCTTGAATAATTGATGGAATGTGGAGCAGGGAAGCAATGTAGAAATAAAAGGGAAAAATAAGCAAAACACAGAACCCCACTGCCATACGCCGGCCACTGCTGCTCTCCCGAGAACATAAATCAAAAAACAAAGAAAAAAATAGACAGAACTCAAAAGAAGGGGGGAGGTTAGAGGGATATGGGGGTGACTTGCTTGTGAAAGGGCAGGTATTCTTGGGAAAAAGGCTTACTCTATTATAACCATCTTCTCTGGTCTGTGAGTATCCTTGCGTAGGAATTGTTAATGTTGTCTGGCCGCAAACATATGTAAGAGTCCTACCAAGACCGACGACGACGTCGACGATGTAGAATGACGGTGGTGGTTGTGGTGGCGGGTGGGAGGGCAGTAGGTTGTGTTCGGTTGGTCGGCCAAAGGCGAAGCCAAAGACGAAGTGGTAATGTTGTAAGAGAGGCGTCATATTTACACACGTTATATACAGTGTATGCGAAGGAGCGTATGATGGCTGGCGGGGAAAAACAGGAAGTCCTGTCTACTTATAGCCAAAGGACTTACAACACTTATATGGCTTTTCGACCACAACGACCGCAAATGCGAGTTAAGATGCACACACATTTGTATTCATTTCTTCACACATCTCACACACTCTGAACAGTCTGAACATACATATCCTGGTGCTGATGCTGAGTGAGTCAGTCAGAGACTCTAGTCAAAAAGGATGTGATGGTATCCTTGAATGCATCTGTAATAGGATGTTTTCCAAGGACGAACGAATGGGGGGCCCAACAACCGGCCCGCTGCTGCCGGAAGCTCAGTATGATGGAAATGGAAACCCTCTTTAAAATGTCCTTTTGCTACAAACTATACATTACGACTTTATGTGTATGAAGCGTATACGCTTTGCATCAGAGGACTCAGAGATACACATTGATGATGAGTTGCTTAGGGAATTTTCAGTCGTAAAGCCTGATGGAACGGAAGAAAATCAAAAGAGTGAGAGAATGAGAATGAGTATATGAGAGAAATATATATAGAAGTAGATGAAGAAGTGACGCGTCTGCTGATATGCTCTTGCAGTTTGCAGCCTTCAGCACACAAATCACACAATTCTGTGGCATGACGGCCGGCGGTAGATATCCTTTTGTGGCTATTTATATGCATAGATATACGTATAAACATGCCACAACACATACACTATGTATATATGTATGTAGCAGAGCGTAATATAAATGAATGTGTTGAAGAGGTGGGAGGGGTGGAGGAGGGGGTATTTTGCTGGAATCGAGGAATGTGTTTATATCTCAGCATAGTAATTTATGCTTTATTGGTTTTGTAAAATGTTGAAATTGTGCAACTGACTTGAAAGCGAATTGAATTTGTTGTGACTTTTGAAATTGCTAATAGGTATTTAAATGTGAATATAGAATGTACATATATGTATGTATGTAGTTATGTATGTAAACTGATAGTTTGAAAAGTTATTTATAAATATTTAAAGATAAAAAGTATCATTATATAAGGTTTAAGGGGAGAATTTAAATAGGAGATTAAATTTGAAGTTGAAATGAATATTAAGTCAACTGTCATTTGATGGATTCTGCGTCATTCAGTGACTAATTTTTTGTCATTATACTTAAAGATTTTAAATTTTTCTAAGTATTGCCTAAAACTGCTAATATCTTCGTTTTTGTCTAGCGTTGAGTCAAGCATCCTTAAAAGTAACTTAAAAGTGTAAAAAGTTTTCAAATCAGGATTTTTCAAAGGTAATTGTGGCCATAGTGAAAGCTAAATCTGTCAAACTGGCTGTCACGTATTAAGTTTGCCTTTCCGAATGTATAAATGTTTAACGATAAAAATATCATTTTTCGATGTTTTAAGTAGATTTTAAGTTTTGAAATAGGACTTTGAAGTTTGAATGAATATTTAGTCAATAATCAATTGTCATTATTAACAACTGACAGACTCATTAAGTGACTAATTTTGATTTTTAACTTCCCATAGGAAATTATTGTAATCGGTCCGATTTGTCAAATTAAAAATTTTGACATTTCTCGACGTTTCAAGGTTCCTAGATTCGAAATAAAAGATTTTTAGAGAGATGTCCGTGCGTGCGTCTGTACGTACGTTTGTACGTCCTTACGTTTGCGACGTTTTTATCGTCGTCCATAGCTCAAGAACCAGTAGAGATATCGACTTCAAATAAATGTTGTTATACAGATAATAATGCAGAAAGACGCAGAAAAGACTCTCAAAAAAATTGCGTCGGTGTTTTTTTTGTCATAGCAATTTAAATAAAAGGTGAAAATTTTGGTTAACTTTAAATATCTCACGAACCAATTACGCTAGACTTGAATTAAATTTTATATTATATATTGTAACGTGATTCCTGAACAAAAATATTTGTCACCTCAAAAATTGTACGAACAAGAAATGATTTTATCTCCAAAATAATTTTATGCAACTAAGAATAACGTTTCTAACATCTGGTAAAACTTTGAGTAAAATCGAATAAAAAAAAATAAGTATCAAAAAAATTAATAAAAGTTGGTAAAAATTGATTTTCGACTCAAATATCTTTTAGAAAATTTGAGATATTGGTTTTAAACTAATTTTAACTTATAAGAAATATTGTTTTTAACATTCGAAAAATTTTGAGAAAAATCGAATTGAAAGTTTTCTTATAAAAAATAAAAACCTAAACAAAAATTCACAAAAGTTGGTAAAAATTGATTTTGACTTAAATTTTTTTTTCAAAACTTTGAGATATTGTCTTTAAATAATTTTATCTTTTAAAAAATATTGTTTTCAACATTAAGACAAATTTTGAGAAAAATCGAATTGTTAGTTTTTTTTACAAAAAATAAAACCTAAAAAAAAAACAGTACTAAGACTTGGTAAAAATTTACTTTCGACTCAAATAGCTTTTCAAAAATTTAAGATATAGGCTTCAAATTAATTTTATTTTATAAAAAATATTGTTTTCAACATTCAGTATTTTTTTTTTATACAAATCTAACCGTCCGTTTTTTTCATAATAAAATAAAATCTACAAAAAATAGTACGCAAATTTGGTAAAAAATGATGTTCGGTTCTAGATATCTCATTAACAATAGAAGATATTGACTTCAAATTAATTCCATTCATCCAATTTGTATTTGTTTATATAAGAAATAAAAATTTTTACGAAATGCTACCAAAATTGGTAAAAATTGGTTTTCGACTACAAATCTCGTTAAAAAAAAGTAGGTTTTGAAATAAATCTATTTCATTATTTGCAAAATATTGTTGGTAATTTTGAAATTTTCAAGAATAATTCAACTGACAACTTTTTCAACACAACACGAAAACCTTCAAACTTTAAAGCAAGACAAATCGACAGACGGGATGGGAAGTTATCAATGTGGGTTGCATCCCATCCCCTTTTTTTTCTTAATCTCATGCAAAACTTCTTATCTCTACTTCTTTGGCCTAAGTTTCAGTCAGGGTTCGTCATCAGGAAGTTAAAAATGTAAAATATTTTAAAATGAGGCGTTTTCTTAAGTTATTGTGGCATTTTCTGTGGGTTATCATTTATTTTGTCTATCTTTCCTGCTTTTAAAATATATAATTTAGGGATAAGAAGTATCATCTCATTTAAATTTAAGGGGAGCCTTTAAGTCAATATTATTATTATAAATCTGCTTCATTCAGTGACAATTTTTGGTTATGTTATCTTTTTTTTTTTTTAAATACGACTCAAAACTGCTATAATCTTAGCGTAAAGGGTTTTCTAGTAAGGCCATTGTGGCAGCCAATTTGTCACTTATTTAGTCTGTCTTTTCAAATTTATGAATATTTAGGGGTAAAAAGTATCATTATCTGGAGATAAAGTAGATTTTGAGTTTGAGAATTTGAACTTTGAAGTTTAAATGATTATTCAGCCAATAGTCTAATGTGATTATTACTAACTTACTGACTCTGCGTCATTAAATGACTTGTTTTGATTTTTTATAATCTTATACAAAAGTTCTTATCTTACATGTTTTCGTCTAAATTTCAGTCAGCGATCATCATCACGAATGATAAAGGTGTAAACGGTTTTCAAATGAGGATCTTTCACAGGTTACTGTAGCTACTTCTGTCAAACTGGTTGTCATATATTTAGCCGGTTTTTCCTGATTTTTAAATATTTAGCGATAAGAAGTATCATTTCATGAATTTTTTAAGGGAGCCTTCAAGTTTTAATAATATAACTATAAAGTGTCATTGAATGGTAAGTCAATATTAATATTATTGACGTGCGACATTCAGTTACAATTTTTTGTCACAATACTCTTGATGATTGTAATTTTTTTTCTAAATACTGTCAAAAACTATTAATCTCTTTTTTTTTTGTCTAGAGTTCAACAAAGGCTAAAAGTGTTAAGGATTTTCCAATGAGGATTTTTCATAGATTATTGTGGCCGTAGTGACATCCACATTTGTCAACTTGAATGTCATTTATTAAGTCTGTCTTGCCTGATTTATAAATATGTATTTAGGGATAAAAACTATCAATTTTTGAAGTTTAAGGAGAGACTTTAAATTTAATTAATTTAAATATGAATTTTGAATTAGTGGTCAACTGACATTGGCAAATGATGCACCCTACGTTATTTAGTGGCAAATTTTTTGTCAATATACTTTAAAAATTTGTATGTTTCTAAATAAATGTCTAAAACTGCTATTCTTTTTTTCCATAGTTCAGTAAAGTATCATCAGAAGGAACTTAAGTCTGTTAGAAGGAGAGACCTTTTCACAAGTTATTCTGTCCATAGTGACATAAGCATCTGTCAAACTGGTTGCCATTTATTTAGTCTGTCATTCTTGGTTTATAAACATTTATTGATAAAAAGTATCATTTTGTCGAATTTAAGAGGCGACTTTAAGTGTAAAGAATTTAAGTTTGAAGTGTCAATGATTGGTCAGTGAATGTCACTTGAAATTATTAATACAATACATTTATCCTGAGTCATTTAGTGGCTTATATTTTTCTTTTTAAGGACATTATATATTTTTTTCTATAAATATTGTCATAAAATGTAAATGTCAACGCTTTTAGGATAAGGAGTTTTTTTTTAATTTTGACAGATAATTGGGGTTTGACATCTGTCAAATTTGACTAAAATAAGACCTTAAATAAATATTTCAAAGTTAAAAGCTCAAATATTAAAGATAGAAATCTAAAATTTAAATTCTTTTAACTTTTACTTTTCGTGCATTGTGCTTGACTACAAAAGTCATATTTATGTTTTATATTTGTCATATACAATAAAAAGAATATATTTCCATTTCAATTTAACTGTTTTATTGTCGCTTATATGATGTGTTGATAATAAAAACTTCAAGATTATTACAATATTGATTGATATTCTGTTCAAAATATATGAATTGTATGGTCATAAAGAAATAAGCATTAAGGTTTAATAATGCTGACACACTTTGTAAGAAATTGAAAATACGTAAACGTGACATAAATAGTAATTATCAGGATATGAGAATAGGTTTATGTGAATTTAATATTTAATTGTATTTTTATAGTTTTGTGAAGGATGAATACAGAGAAAATAATTTCATATTTAAAAATAGAAAAAAAATAGATTAATAAGAATTCAGTAGAATTCAAAATCTATACATTTTGTATTACAGTTAATAACATCGATAGTGCAGAATGAACTTAAACAAAAGTAGTAAAAATATTGGCTGGCTTTAAATATCTTGTGAAAAAAAACCCATGTATGTAAAATTTTCATTAAATACTTATTCACTAAGAACTGAAACCATTCGATAATATTTTTTTGTTTCTTGTGGGTTTCATCCTAGCCCCTATTTTTTTAAAATACTAAGTAAGTATCCTGAAGGTTTTTCAAAACATCCGTTTAAATTATTTAGTGCAATTTTATTAAAAGTAAGTTAACGAGTAGTTTTTATTTTTGTTTATAAAAAACAAACATTTACAACTACATAAATATTTAAACTTAATGAGTATTTCTGATAGCACAATTGACTTTAAATCTGTATAGAAACCAATCTCAATGAAAGTTGAAGTGCAAGTTGGTCGGAAAGTCTATTCTATATATTTACCAGAATATTGTTTTCTCAGAATTTCATCAATGTTTAATTTTATTTGATTTTCTAAGAATTATAAGAACACCATAATATTGACTTTCTGTTACGTACAAATAAACCTGAAAACTAATAATAAAACTATTAATAAACAACATACACTACACACATCCTTTTTTATTATCTTAACTTTTTTCAATAGAATTGTTATCTCAACAAAAATGATGACTTATTGTGTAGTTTTGAAAAGAAAAATAAATAAAAGTATCCTTTTTAATCCTTTAATACGTTCATTAAATTAAAAAAAGAAAAAGAAACAACAATATACACTTCCCGTCTACAAAAATATTATAACCCTTAACCGCATGAAGAGAAAACATCGTATGCACATACATATATAAAATGCAGCACTTATATCATTACATGATTTTTCCGATAACTAATATTTTCATCATATCCTGTCTCGAAAACTCGGAGACTCGAAGAGAGGAGACAAATCTATTGACACACTTTCTCAAGGATGTTTATCGACTATGAAGTATAAAGAATAATTGTTTTGAGTGAAAAGGACTCCAAAGGACGTTGTCGTTGCTTCGCAACTGACATACATATAGGAATAGGTAGGTACATATGTGCGATGAAATTGCTTTTAACATAGAAAACAAACAATAGAAAAAGAACAGGCACCAAATATCAACAAATATCTGAGAGATACAAACTCATCTAATAAGTCTTCTTCTTTTGTTGATATTATTCGCAGATTTTTCATTCAGGCAAAGTCACTTATATCAATAATGTGTGTGTATTTGTATGTGATTTTGATTGTGTGTGTTTTATTATAAAAATATGATACTCATATCAAGTTTTTGTTTTCATTTTTGTTGTTTCTGAAATCTTATCAGTTCATGTTTATATTGAGCAAATATTTATGTCCTTGTATACTTATTCATTGTTGGGCAAAATTTCATTAAAAAATTAATGGAGGAAGAATTATAAGAAATTAGACGAACAAAACAAATACAAGAACAAAATGAAAAAAAAAAACAAGATGTAGCATTTTTTTTCTTTTAAATTTAACTCAAAAGGTTGTTTGAGTAAAAGTTTTCAATTTTCTAAATGCCTTTTTGAGTTCACAAATAATTTGTCAGTTATTCTCAAAACAATTTATTATGATTAATATTTTTATGATTAAAGACGTGAGTTAGGTAAATTAGAAAGAAATATTTTCTACTGAAAAAAAATAAGTATACGCCACAGTATCACTTTTAATACCAAAAAAGTGTTCAAATAAGCAACTACTCTTGTATTTAAAGTTCTCTTATAAATGGGATAGAGCTATTCTAAATCGAGTGAAAATAATGTTTTTAAAAATGAATATTTTTTTTTTAATTTGTATACAATTTTTTTTGAAAATTGAGCTCAAAATCAAGGACATAAAATATGACACACATTGTATGGTATATGTATGTATGTATGTATGTAATTTATGAATTTAAATCTACAAAATGATATCTTTATTTGTGAGCCAACTTTCGAATTTTTAAAATCTGAAAACTAAATGAAACAAAAATTAAATTCATGACAGACGCACGATTCTTTTCTAGTATAGAAAAGATGAAAAATAGTAATTTGTCATTTGTAAAAAAATGTGAGCAATACTACGTCATCGTCAATTTCTACGCTCATTTCTAATGACACTTCTTTTTTAATCTCGATTGATAAAGCCTAATCGCCTAATTGCAGTACAGTTTGCTATTAATTCGATGCTGCCAATGAGTGACATGACTCCTTCTGTACTCGAAAGTGTAAACTATTCTATGAGACGAATCTTCTTCCACACTCGTTCAGCTGCTAGAGTACTTAAAGATCTTGACATTCACAAATCTGTTGGTCCGGAAAGTTTCCCCGTTATTGTTCTGAAAAAAGGTGCGTAAGGTGTCTTATTCTACAGAAGTGGATGGAAAACTTAATTTTTCCAGCCTGTCCCTAAAAAAGCGAATCCTCCTCCCGCTATAACTATTGTCCAATTGATTAATTTTCAGCGTAAGAAATATCTTGAAAAACGAAAGCCTCTTAATGACCATTAGTATGGCTTTCGTAGCAATAGGCCCACTGGTGATCTCATGGTTTATCTCACCAAACAGTGGAATACATCTTTACATAGTTCTGAAGAAAGTAAGATTATTGCATTTGATATTTCAAAACCATTTGATAGAGTTTGTCATCAAGCTCTCTTATCGAAAATGCGTGCTTAGTTGGATTAGAAATTACCTTTCGGACCGTTTAATTCAAGTAGTATTAGAATTGAACCCTTCTATCCACAAAAGAATCGCTGGTGTGCCCCAGGGCTCCGTTTTGTCTCCGACACTCTTTTTCTTATCTTTATAAATGATCTTTTGTCTGAAATTTCGAACCCACTGAATTGTTTTGCTGATGGCAGTTCTTTCAGCTTTTCATATTCCCTTTTAGATTCTGATCCTTGTTCTTCGGATATGGACTGCTATCGGAAGCATTTGATAAGCTCATAAAGTTCTAATCTTTACAGAATTGTCCAATGGGGAATACAAAATCGTGTGTCTCAAAAGCGTAACAGCCCCCCCACCATAACTACTATGGAACTTGCATCGAGAAGACTGAACAGCTTTCAGTTCTAGGTATGTGCATTACAAACCACTTGTTTTAGAGGTATCACATATTCGACATCGCCAAAAATGCTTCTAAGTGTTTAGATTTTCAAAGACGATGAAAGATCTAGCTATAATTTACAAAGATTTTATTCTTCTAAGACTCAAGTATAGTTCTGATATTTAGGCTGGTGCCCCAAAAATGTACTTGAGTCTTTTAGATAGAATTGAAAAAAGAGCTTTAAAAATAATAAGAGATCGTTCTCTTACTGAGGCATTTGCTTCTCATGAGCACCTCCGCAAGGTCTTATACCTATCATTGTTTTATAGTTATTTTTATAAACAGTGCTCTTGTGAAATAGCCAGTTGCATTCTTCCCATTTAACCGTAATACCCGTACTGGTTAGGAACGAACGTTCTGTTAAGTATACAAGAATTCTTTCTTTAGCAGCACTACACGAATATGTAATGCTTTACCAGACTCAATATTTCCCACTCATTACAATGTGCAGACTTTCAAAACCAATGCTCATAGGTTTTTCCTTTCTAATCATATCCTCCTTCCTAACTGCTCGCACTGGTCTAATAGTTATAAGGGTATTCATAACGCCTTTCGTGCGCGCACAACAAAAAAAAATTGTCTTACGAAAATCTTTAGAGTATTTTCTTATTTAAAATGTTTCAACCTTTCTTCAGAAAAGTGTTTGGTATGCACTTATTAAGTGCTTATATGAAACATACAGTTTAAATTTGTTATTGCAATGGGTCCAATTTGTCGAATTGAAAATTTTGACATTCTCGACGTTTCAAGGCCTCTGGAGTCGAAATAAAAGATTTTTAGAGAGATGTCTGTGCGTTCGTGTGTACGTACAGTACATACGTTCGTACGTCCGTACGTTCGCGTAGCTTTTTTCGTAGTCCATTGCTCAAGAACCAGTAGAGATATCGACTTCAAATAAATTGTGTTATACAGATAATAATGCAGAAAGATGCAGAAAGGGCTCTCAAAAAAAGGTAAAAATGTTGGTTAACCCTAAATATCTCATGAACCAATGAAGCTATAGACTTGAAATAAATTTTATATTATATATTGTAACGTGGTTCCAAACAAGTATATTTTTGGAAAAAAAAATCCAATTAACGGTTTTTTTTTATAATCAAAAAACCTGAAAAAAAAATTTGTCACCTCGAAAATTTTACGACTAAAATATGATTTCATCTCCAAAACAATTGTATGCAACGAAGAATAATGTTTTTGACATCTTTTAAAATTTTGAGAAAAATCTAATTGACAGTTTTTTTCATAAAAAATAAAATCCTAAAAAAAACATTACTCAAAGTTGGTAAAAACTGAATTTCGATTCGAATATCTTTTCAAAAACTTAAGATTAAGGCTTCAAACTTATTTTATCTTATAAGAAATATTTTTTTCAACATTACGAAAAATTTTGAGAAAAATCCAATTGACAGTTTTTTTACAAAAAAATAAAAACCTTAAAAAAAAATTATAAAAGTTGTTAAAAATTCATTTTCGACTCAAATATCTTTTCAAAACTTTGAGATATTGACTTTAAACTACTTTTATCTTTCAAAAAATATTGTTGTCAGTATTCAGTAAAATTTTGAAAAAAATCGAATTGACAGTTTTTTTTACAAAAAATTAAAAACGAAAAAAAATTTTACCAAAAGTTGGGAAAAATTTATTTTCGACTCAAATAGCTTTTCAAAAATTACAAATATTGGCTTCAAGCTCATTTTTTTCACAGAAAATATTGTTTAAGATTTTCAGTAATTTTTTTATAAAAATCCAACAGTCCGTTTTTTCATACAAAAATAAAATCTAAAAAATTAGTAAGCAAATTTGTTAAAAATTGATACATATAGACAAACTTTTAAGCAAGGCAAATCGACGGACGGGATGGGAAGTTATCAGTGTGGGCCGCATTCCAGCCTCTTTTGATTTGATTTTTTTCGTATACAAATAACAAATTTTGTATTAACTTTTTAATTGAATTATTTTTTAAGTAAAAGTTACCATTACAAAAATTTATTGTCTTTCTCCAATTTTTCTTCAAAAATGTGTGTTAAACGATTTTAGATTTTTTAGAATAATCTAAAGGCTACTTCCATTGCGTCAGAAAATTAAAAATAAATTAATAAGACAATTAATTAAATCAATCTTTGAATTACAGAGATGGATCAAAGGTCAAAGGTATATTTAACTTTTTTAAGTTATCAATTATTTCTTCTTTTAATATGAATTATAACTGAGTCAATTTTTACATATCGTCTTTCTTGTCTTACTCCAAATCAAAATTGTTGACCATTTTTTCTAAGAATGTTTGACCATTAATTATGACATTTTTATTTTTTAAGGGGTAGCACACTACTCTTAAGTATTTTCTAAAAGGTATAATAAAAGACGATAAAGCATATTTTCAGAGAGCCAATGCAATCTTTTATGCCTTTACATTAAATTACAGTCCATTGCTGTTTTCATAGAAATATAACATAATTTAGAATTATTAATGCCATAAGTTATTTCAATGCGTCATTCACCAAATCCTTTAGTATTGGCCCTTAGAATTTCTGATCGCGATTTAATACATTTATCGAATATGAATAATTCTGTCTGCCTTCTATCAAAACCATCAACTTCATACTACATATTTGTATGTTTTAAAGCCTCTTAAAAACACACATAATTCTTTTCTAAAGAAAACAACTTAAGTCTGATATTTGGCTCTTCATATATACAAAACATAAAGCTAAACATTTCTATACATCATCATCGTCATCATCATCGTTTCGTCCAGTTCGAAAATGTATTTTATTTGATATTTTTTATTTCCCCACTGAGAGTCCTTCCGTCAAAGTCGTATCTTATCCAAAAGGATTATCCATCCTATATAACTTTTATTGCCTTCTAAATGATTGCAGAAGTTGCTATTTGAGAAATGAAATGAAGAAAGGATTCTAGTATAGAAAAGATGACATCAGAGTGAAATAAAATCTGTGATTCTAGACAAAAATAAAAGTAAAAAGAAGAGCTAACGTCATCATCTTAATCATAATCATCTTCATCATCCTTATTCTCATCCTTCGAATCAGAACATCGTTGTCATAAAACAAAAAAAGAAGTAAGTGAGTACCTATCGCTTTATCTATTCTCTTCAACAAAATCCAATAAAAGTAAAAATAGAAAAAAGGATGCCCATCTTATTTTCTTATGGTCTTATGCAGCTTTTTAATTGCATACTTAAAACAAATCCTTTTCTTTGAAACCATTCTGTCATCGCAGATATCAAAATAAGGATTACTCTTGGACTCACACAAAAAACAAAATATCCTCGGACGTGAAACGGACAATAAATAGGTATAGATAGGCACCTATATAAAGGCTACAAAAAAGAAGAAGAAATAAATCACCCTCAATCCTAAGCCGATTTATATTTATATCCTTCCAACGCTATTGCCATCACCATCGCATCGTTTTATACCTGACAAATTGCATAAGAAAAATTTCACAGGACTTATCGCACTTGATATCAACAATTTCCATTGCAAGCGACTAATTATTCCCTGGAGCACTTTCCCAAAATAGACCTCATTATTCTGTAGATATTCGTCCTTTTTTTTTTTTTCTTTTCATTGCTTTTCTTTGGTGTCCTGCTTGGCAATTTTCTTCTTCTACTTTTTAGTCTTCTCAACTCAAATCCATAAGACAACCAAGAGTGATAAATTTCTCCGTGATATCTTCCTTATGCTAAGAACTTCTTTTCATTCAGTCACCCTCTTCATATCCTGTCAAACCACATAATCCTCGCAAAACACCATCACCCAACACTCATCTCCCACGACGACGCAATACCACCCCACCCTCCCCTCTCCCCAGCATTTGGAATACAAAAACACAGCGTAGTTTCCGGCTTCCTGATTCTATAAAGAACCCAAAAGGAAAAACTCATTCGACAGGTGTAGATGACTCTCTAGACTCGCGTCATCAATAATAAATCCCTAGAGTTGTTATCCGCACTTCCTCCTCCAGCAAGGACGACTTCGTGCTAACAACTAAATCAAATGCGTATCGTCCTGAACTCGAATCCCCAAACAAAAACCAAAAACCGACACAGGATCAACAAAAAATGTGTGGAGCCAAAAAGAAACATCCACATTTTCGAATCCAATCCAAATACTATACACAAGCTTTTTCGAAGTCCTTTGGAGCTCTGGTCCAATGCGCAGATCCTTGCAGAGGATGCACATTTTATAAGAATCCTTGTTGTGAAGCTTTCGCTTTCAGTTCGTGCCGGTAGTTCGAACCAGAAGGTAGTTCCGAACCAACCATAAGTGAACCAAAGCACACAAACAAAAATTTGAATTCAACTGAATTGAATTATTTTGTGTTGTGAAAAAATACATCCAGGATAATAAACAAATAAACGTCCTTTTTGTGAGAGTTCGTTGGTATTTTTTTTCTTTTTTTCTTAACTTGTCTTTCAAGTGATTCCGATTCCTGAGCGAGAAACGAGGATAAAGTTTGATCTTTCTGAAACAAAACGCAAACAAAAAAAGTTGAAATTTAATTTCCGGGCATTGTTTACTGTGAAGGATATTGAGGTCCTTGAAGAAGTTTTTTTTTTTTTGATTCGTTGTTGTTGAATATTTTTTTGTTTTGGTTTTTTGTTGTTTTTTGGTTTGTTTTGTGTGAGCGTGTGTGCCAAATACAGAAATCAATAAAATCCTTTAAAGAGGATAATTCAACTTCTATAAAATAGCCTCTGCTCTAGCAATAAACGTCGAAAACGTGCTCGAGCTCGTGTTTGGTGTCTGTGGTGTGGTAGGAGAGTATTAAGTGAATAATTCCTGTTTTTTTTGTGGTGTTAGTTTGGTTATTGATTGTGTCCTTTTGACCCGTGATGTCCTCACGATGATTTCATCTGAAATTTATGTTGTAAAATAAAAAATTACAACAAAAACAAAAAATAATCATAAAAAATTTTCCTTCAAAAAATAATAAGAGAAAATTATTTTCAAAAAAAAAATAGTTTCCAAAACCATGAAAATCTTTCGAAGAAGTTACTCTTCATCATCGTCGTCGTCGTCTTCGTCGTCATCATCTTCAACGTCGTCGGTCTCGGGTTCGGTCTCAGTTTCAGTGTCAGGATCGGTCTCGGCAGGACGAGGAAGTAACATGGCAGGCAAACGTAACCGTAACCATTACCATAACCATCACCATTCGGTTCTACTTGCCGCCCTGAGTGTGACCTTCTTGTTTGGATATTTGGATATGCACGTCAGTGCCAGTGGAACGGTACCGGTGGCTGATACTCCTTCGACTCCGGAGCCAGGTACGTGTCGTGTTTTATGTTAAACGGATACAATAACCGTATTTTTTTTTTGCTTTTCTCTTCTCGTCTATTTTCTTTTTTGGTTTTTTACGTCTTCGAAAGCAAATTGAAATTTTCCGGCCTTTTGTGTTCAAAGGACAGAATCAAGAGGGAGATGGTTTTGAGGTGTGATGTGGTGTGTTGTAGGGGGTGGGGGAAAGTCTTTGCGTGTACCGTGAAGAATTGAGGAATTTTTCAGGCATCGGGAGGGTGGGGGTTGTCACTTGCTGTCAGAGAAGCTATAGTGAGAAAAAAGTCATTAAAAAGTTTATTTTTTCACCCGGCTCGCACCGTTGCCATCACAAAGGAGAAAAGTTGCTTAATTTCAAAAAGTTCGGAACCGTTTTCTGTGTGGACTTTTTTTTTAGTTGTTTTATTTTATTTTTGTTGGTGGTTCCGTTCTTTAAAAAAGTTTTTATTTTGAGTCTCCTCCCTCGACTTTGTCGTCGTTCTTCGTCGTCAACGTCTTCCTTTGCAGAGTGAAAAAATAAATTTTGAATTTAGCAGCAGTTTCGGTCCCCTTCTTTGAACCCCTCTGCTTCCCTTCAGGTTTCATTTTGCTTGATGGATAATTTCAGAATAATTTAGATAATTTTTTGTCGTGGGAAAAAGATGAGTTTCTCATAGATCCTGAATGATGACGACCAAAAATTGAAGACGGGGGAATTTGATGGCCAAGAGGCGATGGATGGAAGCATAGGGTTTAGATAGGGAATGGGTAAATGCTTTAACACTTTCCGGATGGACGAATCTCCCTGGCTCAGGGTTTTTAGTGATAAAACTGGCAAGCTGATGAGATGAAAGAGTGGAATCGTTTTTTTTTCTGGTGTTGTTGCTGTTATTGGCTTGTTTGTCTTAATAGGGTGTGATGGAAGACCTGATGGGGTTGTCGTTTTTTTTGGGTGGCTTTTTGTCTGGGTTTTTGTCGAAAATGACCCATTTTTGTGGGTTAAAATAGTGCCTCCTGATGCCTTCTGGCTATAATGTGTGTTACTGTTACTCAGTTTGTGTCTGATGATGTAAGAGGTTGATACTTGAGTTTATTTTTTCTATTTATTTTTTCGTCCTGTTCTTATCCTCATTTCTGAAATTGACACACAAGCGGTTTTGAAGTTGTTGGTGTTTTTGTTGGCTAAATGGTATAAAAAAAGGGATGTGATTTTATTTTCTTTCGTTAGGTTGTTATAGCTTAGCTACATTCTTAGGAACAACATGTCATATGGATAATGTTTGTTATAGTATATTTGATATTTGTTCTCACCCTCTTAGCTTTGTTGTGTGTGGGGGAGGGTATATGGGTATGATGTGATGGTATTAAATTGAGAATCAATGGGTTACATCGTTTGGTCCTTATGGGCTTTAATGTGTGATTGGATAAATTATGATGGTGTAACATTTGGTTTGTTTTATGGATCTATAGTATAAAAGGGTGTATTTATGTTATATGGGTAAAGACAGTTAAGCTGATGACGATAATGGGCTGTAATATTCAACAAATGGTGAGAAAGAGAGAATAACTTGGGTTTTGGCCATTTCTCATTTTTTTTTTTTTTTTTAAGTAGTCTCTTAACTTTTTGTATTCTTATACAAAAAGGATACTCGTAGATATTGTAAACTTATATCATAGATTTTTGAGGCGGAGGAAAAGGAAGATGATGAAGAAGACAAGGAAATGAAGAATATCCATTATCAAAGAACATAAATATTGGATATTAATTTTATGGGACTTATTTATTATATGAGCTATGGCGGGGTATACAAAAGGCATCAAAAGAGTAGGAAAGTCTTGGATGGGTTTACTTCCATTGAGATGATTAATTTTAAAAAGGTCGTCTTGAGTGCTATGATGAAGATGATGATGATGGTTGTATAAGTTGTTATTGTTATACAGAGATTAAATCTGTCTCTGAGAACTTTGAAGATCTGAAGAAGCCAATAGGACTACTAATTGGTTATGTCTTTTTTCTGTTATAGAAAATGCTGATAAGGATGTTAGTAGAAGATAACATATAATTAGCTTTTTTGGTCTTGGCATTTTAATTTGTAATTTTGATTCAATGGAACGTCTGTTGGTAAGGTTCATTTTAGAGGAAAGTTTAGGATGCATTTTGAGTCTTAGTCATATTTTAAGATATTTTTAAGTACCATTCAGCCATATTTTTATTATTTTCACATTGCGGTTCTGTGTCGTATTTTATCATAAAACTGTTTTGATGTACATATAAAGCATAAAGGATTTGATAATATTGTAATCGTAGTTTCCTTAAAAGGCTTCTGCAAGATTTATGAAAATAATGTTTTTTTTTTTAATCTGGCTTATATCCTTTGGTCGTTTAGGATTCATATTTTTGCTTTTGATTGATGCAATATTTTGAATAAGAAAATTTGTGAAATACTTAAATAGAATGCAGTTATTATTTTTTTCTTAAAATTGTTTAAAAGACATTCAAACTCTTGGTTACATTGAAAGGATGTATCTTAGACAGAAATTTTTTTAAAGAAATTGTTTATTCTTACTGGAAAATTTTGTTTCTGTTGCATTATTTGGTGGAATTGAGTGTAATATATATAATTCCAGTAATGTCACAGTTTTATTATTCTAAGAAGAGAAATATTTATGAAACTTATTTCTTTTCGACTTTGTGGAAAAATAGGATTTAAAGTTTGTATACATTTTCATATATTGAAGTCTGAATTTTTCATCCTTAAGCTTAAATATTTCTAATGAAAAAATGCCAATTCAAATTTATTTAGTTTCAATATAATTGTTCAATGAAAATGGCAATTAAAAAATTATATAGGAAAGATCCTTGTCTAGGACAAAGTGTTTCCAATAAATAAAACCTTAAGGAAAGAAAACATGGTAGGATCGAATCTCTGAGTATTTTTATATTGAAAAGTTCCATAGAACTGTCTTCCAATAAAACAAATCTTATAAAGGTATTGCAGAAGTAAAATAAAAGTCGAATGCAAAAATATAATCATTTAGGTATTTTTTGTTTTATTCAATTAAAATAAAAAGTACGTATACGCCCGAGTGAACAATACAAAATTATTTCCTTTTTATAGTAGAACCAAGCTGAAGACACATTTTTGCATACTTTACTTACTTTTTCTATTCAAAATTTTATAATTTATCACTAATCCATACATGAGTATGAGTACATAAATTAAAAAGCTAATTTTGAGTAGCCAACTGAAAATATGTTTTTAAAAAGAGATTCTATTATAATTTCACAAATTAACGTTTTTATTTATTTATGTCTTTTTTTAAAAAATCAGCTTAAGCTAAATATGTGCATATTTAGAACAGAATAAAATTCCCAAATTCCCATGCTTAAAATCTGCATTTTAGAATTAAAATGTTAAAAATAAATAGTATATTTAGTTCATTTCGTAATATTTGAAAACAAAAATAATTGAGTCTAGGACAGAGTGTTTCCAGTAAATAAAATCTTAAGGAAAGGAAACATGCTTGAATCGAATCTCTGAGAATTTTTATATTGAAAAGTTCCATAGAACTGTCTTCCAATAAAACAAATTTTATAAAGGTATTGCATAAGTAAACTAAAGGTCATAAGCAAAAATGTTAGTATGTTAATTAAAATAAAAAGTACGTATACGCCCGAGTGCACAATACAAAATTATTCCCCTTTTTTAGTAGAACCAAGCTGATTTATTTATTTACTTTTTCTATTCAAAATTTCATAATTAATCACACATCCATACATGAGTATTTACATTTTTATTCATTTATGTCTTATTTAAATCTTGTTTTAAAAAGTCAGCTTAAACAAAATATGTGCATATTTACAGCAGAATAAAATTACCATATTTTAAATCTACATTTTAGAATTAAAATGTAAAAAATAAATATTCAGGTTATTTCGTAATTTTTGAAAAAAAAATTATTTTTAAAACTTCTTACTTTAATAAGTTTGAACAAATAAAAGAGATGTTAAAGAAAAATGTTAACTTTATTTCTTTTTTTCGCAGTAATTCTTATTGCAAGTTTATATTGCTAATTTTTTAAAGAGGAACATTTTAAAAAACCCAACTTATTGCTCATTAAAGTAACTCAAAACAAATGTATTATAAGTTGATACTATCGTGTTCAAAAATTCAGATTGCTCTTTTAGAGTCACGTCAAACTGCGCTAAGTTATCAAACGCCAGAGGTTTTACATATGTAAATATTGACATTTTGTTTCCATTCAAAATAATTTTCAAAAAGTGATTCAACGAAAAAAGTGTGAACAGCAAAATATTTATTAGAGAATAACAAAGTTTTCGGAATAAAAAAATGTATAAGTAAAAGCGCGCGAAATAAAAAAAATATTCATGAGTTAAAGCGCGAAATTTTTAAAATTTTGCAATATTTTTTCTTGCTGTGTTCTGAGTAAAATTTTGCAAAGTGAAAGGTCATATAAATAGTAGTAGTTTTTTTTTTTGAAAAAAAAAAAATAGTTAATGATTTTTTAACATTTTTAATCTTTATCTTCAAAATTAAATAATACATTTTAAATGCAAATTGATGGCTAAAATCGAAGCTAGAGGGGAATAATATCTGGATTTAAATCAGGCATTTTTGGAATCAATGTTAAGCTAGAACTTTAACAATGCACATTTCAATATTGAAGATTTCTTAAAGTTTTAAATCATCCTTTAAGCAAAACTTTACTGAACAAGAGTCAAATATTTAATTAATTAGGAGTTTTAAATAAGATTCTGGGGGAGCGTATCGGAATCCCGCTTTTTAAAATCCCGTTTTTAAAAAATCACGAAAAAAAAGTTTTATAATCCCGTCTTCTAAAATACCGATTTTCTGAAATCCCGTCTTATAAAATCCCGCTTATTCAAAATCGCGATCAATTACAATCCCGCTTTTTAAAATCCCGTCAAATTCCAACAATCCCGTTTTTTTTACAAAATACGTGCATTAAACTGAATAACAATAGGAGTCAAAATTTTGAATGTTAAATTACTTGACTAATATATAATAATTACAAATAAAACTAATATATACATAATATCGTAATTGGTTTTGTTTTTACTGTACATAAACAATAATTTTTGTTTACAATATTAATTCTTGCACAAACAAAATGCATCCTACAGCAAATCTACCTCTCGATAACGGTCTCACCACTTTTGTTGACTTCGTTAATTTTTAATTTGAGTTTGTTGTTTTGTTTTAAAAGAATACTACTTTACTTTATATTTTTTTTTTGATATGTTTTATTTGTTAAAGGTTACAATAAAATGAATCAAGAAAAATACCTCATTTTTTAATTTGTTTTAATTTTTTATAATTTCGATTTTGCAATCAAAACTAGTTGTTTAATTTTAAAAAATCGCGCGATTTTTTAAAAATTAAACAACTAATTTTGATTGCAAAATCGGGATAATAAAAAACGAGATTATAAGAAACGGGATTACAAAAAGGGGGATTATAAAAAACCGGGATTATAAAAAGCAGGATTATAAAAGACGGGATTTTAAGAAACGGGAATATAAAAAGCGGGATATCGAACCCAACCCAGATTCTGGAATTCAACCCACAACAAGCATTCCATTGTTAAATAGGCAATTTTGTTTTCATCTGATATTTTTTATAATAAACTAAATTTTTATTGAAAGAAAATTGAAAATTATCCAATTAGTAATAGATTTTTAAACTTTGTACAAATTTAGTAGTATTTTGTATTTTTTTTCTGTAAAAATCAGTCAAGTAATTTTTTTTTAAACTTAGCAAATTTACCAATAGCATTATTGCTTATTGGCTTTAATTTAAACCAGGGTCCTGTTTCACCAAACATTTTTTCACTTTTTACTTTCCAAGTTTGCACTTTCATTTTGCTTCATTTTGAAGTTACATTTTACAAAACGCAAATTTGCAAAGTGCATGAAAAGTTTTGTTATTGTGCAAATTATTTGCAAATTATATTTAGAATTCTGAAAAGTTTTTCTGTAATATGGAAGGAGAAATTTTCATTAGCAAATAGGAGTCCATTTTGAAAAGTAGTCTAAAACTAACACAACAAAAATATGAACCGTTTTCAAACTGAGGAAGTAAATAACTTTTTTTTTTTTAATTTTGACGAATGTTCCAAAGAACATGAATTTGAATTTTAGGGTTGAATTATCTTAATTTCAAGCAAAAATGTCAGATTTTTTTTAATCCATCTATATCGTAGCCATCCTTTAATGGAACTTGGCAGTTTATAGAAAAAAAACACGTTTTTTTTTTAAAAGCAGTTTTAAAATAATTTATGAAAGATAAATCGCTTTGAAGAATATTTTGAAAAGGAAAAAGTTAATAATAGATACAGAATAGTGTAACTAAGAATTAGCTTCGATATCAGAAATGGCTTTTCAACAAAAGATAGTTTTCGAGTAACAAAAAGCACCATCAAATTTATGTTGTCTAAAATTTGGTATAAACTACAATTCAATAGCAAAAGGTTTAAGTTTTAGTCCCTTTCACAAAACTTTTTTGTACACTACATTCGGCTGGGATAGGAGCTTAATCTCACGGTGTTGCATCTATGAATGAAATAAGCAAAGCAGCCGTCTGCAGAGTAGTTCATCGAGTTTTGAATATTTTCATAATGAATTTCGCTCTAACATTATTTGTTGGACACACAATTGTTCAAACATAGAATAGTACATTTTGTTTGAAGGATGATCCTTATGTAGCTAGATGTGATGACGGAACCATGATAGATATTAATTCACCAATTTTTTCAAAGCATATTTAATCTTAATAAACACAAACTAAGATTTACTGTGAAGCTTTTCAAAATACGAATTAATTTCAAAGTTGTATTTTAAATTGGTGAAACACTTTTACTTTTCAAATATAGTCTGAAAAAATTGAAAATTCTTTTCACTTTGCAAATTTTTTGAAACACTTTGCACATTACTTTGCAGGATATCGTTTTTTTGCAAAGTCGCAAAGTTGCAAAGTGAAAAGTGTTTGATTAAATAGGGGGTCAATACTCAACATTTCTACATCTGCAATATTCAAGATGTCAAAAACAATTTTTATTCTAATGGTATTTTCATGCTTTATTCTTCAATATAATTTTATGATTTGTAGGATAACATTTAAATCAGCTTAATTGTTCTTTTCTGAACTTCTGAACCCTAGTTCGGAAAATATAACATTCGGAAAATTTTTCAGAAAAATACAATGACAAATTTGCCATGACAATTTTATCATTGTCATAATGTTGACAAATTTGTCGCGACAATTGCATTGTATGGAAGAAAACTTTTACATTTTGTTTCAATTTTCGACCACTTTTGTCGATGTTAGAAATAACAAAACACCGACGCTCTTTCAATTTTAAAATGTCACACTTTGCAAAAGTGTGTTTTATAATTGAAAAATAAATTGCATAAAATATAAAATAAAAATTATAAAAATCGAAGGTTTTAAAATTAACAACATTCTCAAAATATTTGAACTAAAATATATCGTTTATCATTTTAGTTCTTTTCAATGCCGTAACTGAGTTTCCTGTCACAATTGTCAATTAAAAACTGACAAATATTTAAATTGTCATGTTTTTTTTTTTATTTCATAAAAGAAATGTCAGTATAAATTTTTTGGAAAATTCCTGACAAGTATGTGTAAAAATACTTGACATTTCATTGTCATGATAATTTCTTTATGAAACAAAGAGATGACAATTGTCGGGTGTGTTATTACAAATCAAAGAAATTGTCGAATTGTTAATGGAATAGATTTTGACAATTGTCAAGTTATAAATTATCAAATTGTCACGTGTCACTTGTTGTATTCGTCAATGTTTATGAAATACAAAATAAATAAATTGAGTGGCGCAACAGTCCGTTGAAAACTAGGGCCTAGTGACTTACAACTCTCAACCATTCCTGTGTGCGAGTACTGTTGTCAGAGATGGAGGGGACCTACAGTTTTAAGCCGAATCCAAAAGGCTTATTTGAGAAAGCACTTTTTATGACAAGAATTACTCTTGGAGGATTTGTCAATTTCTCGCAAGAGGCAGTACCCGTGAAAAAAGAAAATTGGATGACATAGGCAGGAATCGAAATAGGCTGTCGAAAATTTGGAGGAATAACTCTATTAGCTTAAGAACAAAGCTACAAATATTTCACACAAACGTCGAATCTGTGCTTCTTTATTGATGCAACACCTGGAAGGTTACTTCAGCCATTAAATCTTCAAAACTTTCAAGGATTTTCTGGCCAAACCGAATATCCAATGAGGTCCTTCATAGAAGGACAGGTCAGGAACCGCTATTATACGAAGGCGTAAGTGGCAATAGATTGGACATACGCTACAAAAGATAACGACTGCATTGCATGCCAAGCAATGCAGTGGAATCCGCTTACACAGGAAGGAAGAAGAGCTGGACGACCGAGAAGCACATGGCACAGGACAGTCGAGAAGGAATCAGCGTCATTAGGCAAAAGTTGGAATGAGCTAAAACATATCTCCAGAAACCGGACAAATGGCACGTAGGCGTAGTAGAGGCCCTATGGCCCTTAAAGGGTCCCAAACGGACTTAACAGTTCCGAGGACCTAAGTAAGTAAGTATGAAATAGGCCCCTGATGTTATTATTTGCAAAAGGTATACCAAAAATACGATCTTACATACACACAAAATGAAATCGATGGATTCTAGACACATATAAACGTCGACATTTTTAGGCCAATCCAACCGAATTCAATAAATCTCTTCGTGTTTCTTTAATACATAAAACACATTGTACAGATTTCTTGACAAATTTAAAGCCTTACAACTAGGCTCAATGAAACATTAGAACTCGAATTCCTTTTTTTAGTTCGTTAAAAGTCCAAGATATTAAAATGAAAACGGTAAGAAAAACCATATAATTTGGCAAAGTCGGTATAAAATTTAAGTTCACTCAATAAGGAAACCATAAGGTCAGAAAAATAAAAGACAATAACCACGAACATTTCCGTTGAAAATAAATTTTAAAAAATTCATTGCTTCTTCCAAATGTTGGTTTCTCCTTAGCCCTAATTGATATCGCGCTCCCAAACAAAAAGTGCAGCAAAAGCTGTCACTTGAGTGTAGGAACGAGATTCAGTAAAGTTTTGTGCTTTAAATTTGTGCATTCACTTTCAAGCAGACATGAGGAGTCCTTTTTGCATAAGGATTACTCTATTTGTATTTTAAATGAACTAAATATTGTTAAAATGTTAAAATTGACAACAATTGGAAGCTCTGAATCCGTTATCATAACCAAGTTTTACTTATTTTCGCAGTTCGATTAAAAGACTGGTTCCACTAAACTACAGTAGATAAAAAGCGCCCTATACCAATTCCTTAATCTGCCATAAGCTCAAATATAAACTTAAATTCAGTAAACTTCTTATTATTAATTCCACAATTTAAGTCAAAACGAACAGAAACTAAGAAAATATTCTGAATAATTCAAAATAAGGGTTTTTCAACAGGGACGCTACAAAAGTAGAGCGACAAGGACAGCAAACGACGACATATTTCTTGCCGCTCTTTTGACATTTCTCTTCAGTAAGGTTTGCCATTTCATGATGGAAAGATATACGAGCCAACAACGAGTCGAAATTATTGAAATTTACTACCGAAATTCGGAGTCAGTGGCCTCAACGTTAAGAGCGCTACGTCCAATTTATGGTCGTCATAATCGTCCTAGCAGATTAACAATTGAGCGTCTAGTGGACAAAATTTGAATCCACACACACAATACAAAATGTACCCGTGCCAGTAAGACAAAGAAGTGCCCGTAGTGTCGAGAATATTGCTGCCGCTGAGGCTTTAGTTGCAGAAAACCCAAATGTGTCACTAACACGTCGCGTAGTTCTCAAGCGTTAGGCATCTCTGTGACTTCGTTGTGGCGAATTTTGCGAAAAGACCTTGGCCTACATCCTTTTCAAAATTAAATTGACGCAAAAACTGAAGCCGCTTGACCACTAGAAGCGTCGTATGTTCGTGAATTGGGCTGACCAACAACTTGAAAATGATTCGGATTTTGATTGAAAAATCATCTTCAGCGTTGAGGCTCATTTCTGACTAAATGGCTTCGTCAATAAACAAAATATGCGGTATCGGTCAGGCAGCAATCCACATGTACTCCATAAGTCATCATTGCACCTCGAAAAATTACGGTTTGGTGTGGTTTATGGGACGGCGGCGCGCGTCATTGGGCCGTACTTCTTCCCTGATGATCAAGACCGGCACGTTACTGTGAATGGAGATCGCTACCGTTCAATGATAACCGAATATGGGAGGACATGTGGTTCCAACAGGACGGTGCCACAAGCCACACAGCAAATGTCACAATCAATTTATTGGAAACCAAGTCTGGAGAACGTGTTATCTCACGAAATGGTCCAGTCGCTTGGCCGCCTATGTCGTGCGATTTGACGCCGTAAGACTACTTCCTGTGGGGCTACGTCAAGTCTATAGTCTATGTCAACAAGCCAGAGACGATTGATGAACTTTGTACGAATATCGAACGTGAAATTGCAGCAGTATCGGCCGATTTATGCTTGAAAACCATCGAAAATTGAGTTCAGGGTCTGGACTTCTGCAAGCCTGGCTGTGGTGGCCACGCAAAACAAATCGAGTTCCATACATAATAACATCGAACTTACTTTCACAGGAATACAAAATTTCATTGATATCCAAAACCGTTTTTGTTTCATTTAAAAAAAACTTTGTAGAGCTCTTATTGAAAAACACGATATAACAAAAATAAGTACAGGTAATGAGAAACTATACAAATGCCTCCAAAAACTATTTACATCTCTACATTTCCTATTTTTATAAATCATGTAGAAACCAAAAAATAATTTCCTTCGAAATCAATAACCAACCACAAACACATAAGATACATCAGAAATAAAATAAAGGATAGTCATGATTATAATAATCGCTTGATTCCTTTTAGATCCCAAAATACAAATCTAAACCGAAAAACCAAATCCAATCAAAAAACAAGTAATAGCATTCCATTTGAAATAAAATATCACCATTAGAAAACTCATTATCCACGAAAATTACTCGAAAAGAGAAACAATTCCATCGACATATGGAGAAGCTAATTTCCTTTCCCACATCACAATTAAGACAGCAAATCATCGTCATCATCATCATCGTCTTCTTCTTCCTTTTTCCCTATGTAAGGAATCCCGTCATGTGCTCGTCCTCGTCCTTGCTATGTTTCGTATGTGCTATCTATAGAGCAATTCCGTATATAGGACAAAAAGTAAAGCGAAAAAAGAAATAATTACACAACATACAAACTGCCAACCATAAATAGACAAAAGCAAGACATATGTACCTAAGTATTCGTATGTATGTACAAAAGGACCCACATATAGAACATTTAGCAATCAGTGATTATTTTCACAGTTAGTTTGCTTGGTTTGAATGAAAATAACAAAAATACAAAACAAAAATAAAACTTTGCACATTAATTAATATGAAAACACAAAATATACATATGTACGAGTATAAACGTAAAAACAGTACACAAATATATATTTGCGTATATAAGGATGTGCGATAGAAAGGATATATGCTCACATAACAAAATCTGCTCTTTATCCTTGGAAGATAATAAAAAACACGTTAGATGCGCGCTGCCATTCCTTGACTAATAATAATATGAGTTGTTGTATTATCTTCTACAAATATACCATCCAGGATAGCGAAAAGGAAGCCTCCCTTTATCCTTTCGTGCTTTTCGGTCGTCGTCATCGTAGTGTCGTTCATCGTTTGTCGGTGGCATGTCCTTGCCTTATATGTTTTGTACTATACATATAACCTTATCCACTCTGTTCATATTATGCCAAACAAACCGTAAAATAATTAATTCTTCTTCCAAATAGACAGATATACATATACATAAGATTGCTGCCGCCTCGAAGAAGGTTTAAAGTTTGTTCCGATTCATTTTATTGTGCAAAGCCTAAAATTTAAAAGGAGAATTTCACCAAGATATTAGTGATGGTATATTCAAACATATTACGTTTTCGATGAATGGAATAGCCTTTCAAATTTACAACCTCATATTCAGTCTCATATTCTTGGCTAACATTTGCTTGGGAAGGCAGAAATTTCTAAACTTAAGTCACAAAGTTGATAGCGTAGATGGAATTTTTAAGGGAAATAGCTTGACCTCAGATTTAGTAGTAATATCTACTAAAACTAAAAGTTATTATACTACTGTCTAGAATATTTGATTTCTTAAAGTGTTTTCTTGGACATAAAGGCCCTGCGACTGTGACCAAAAAAGAAATTAAAGTTTAAAATTTAATTTTAAAGCAAAAACTTGGATATGCATTCCAAAAATCAACTTAAGCTGCCTTGAAAACGGTGTCTTCTAGAAATTACTTTTTTAACTAAATTTACTAGCCTTGAACTTGACTTTCAACTTAAAAATATTTTTAACTTCCCATAGGAAGTTAGTGTAATGGGTCCGATTTGTCAAATTGGAAATTTTGACATTTCTCGACGTTTCAAGGTTCCTAGAGTCGAAATAAAAGATTTTTAGAAAGATTTCTGTGCGTGCGTGTGTATGTGTACGTACGTTCGTACGTCCGTACGTTCGCGACGTTTTTTTCGTCGTCCATAGCTCAAGAACCAGAAGAGATATCGACTTCAAATAAATTTTGTTATACAGATAATAAGGCAGAAAGATGCAGAAAGGTTCTCAAGAAAATTACCATAGCAGTTTAAAAAAAGGTTTAAATTTTGGTTAACCCTAAATACCTTACGAACCAAAAATGCTAGAGCCTCGAATTAAATTTTATATAATATATTGTAACGTGATACAAAACAAGTATATTTTTTTGAAAAAAAGATCCAATTAACGGTTTTTTTTATAAATCAAAAAAACTGAAAAAAAAAAATTGTCACCTCGAAAATTTTACGACTAAAATACGAATTTCATCTCCAAAACAATTTTGTGTAACGAACAATAATGTTTTTGACATCTGATAAAATTTTGAGAATTGACAGTTTTTTGACAGAAAATAAAAACCTAAAAACAAAAATTAATCAAAGTTGGTAAAAATTGATTTTCGACTCAAATATCTTTTCAAAACTTTGAGATATTTTCTTTAAGCTACTTTTATCTTTCAAAAAATATTGTTGTCAACATTCAGTAAAATTTTGAAAAAAATCGAATTGACAGTTTTTTACAAAAAATTAAAAACCGAAAAAAAAATTAACAAAAGTTGGTAAAAATTGATTTTCGACTCAAATATCTTTTCAAAAATTTGAGATAATGGCTTCTAACTAATTTTAACTTATAAAAAATATTGTTTTCAACATTAAGAAAAATTTTGAGAAAAATCGAATTGACAGTTTTTTTTTACAAAAAATAAAAACCTAAAAAAACAATTCTAAAGCTTGGTAAAAATTTACTTTCGACTCAAATAGCTTTTCAAAAATTACAAATATTGGCTTCAAACTTACTTCAGTCATTTTTTATAAAAATCCAGCAGTCCGTTTTTTCATAAAAAAAATCTACAAAAATAGTAAGCAAATTTGGTAAAAATTGATACATATAGACAGACTTTTAAGCAAAACAAATCGACTGACGGTATGGGAAGTTATCAGTGTGGTTCGCATCCCAGCCTCTTTTTTTAAAAGTATTTCGAACTCGAGCATTCCTTTAAATGTAATAATATCTATAGAACTCGGTTTGAAGTCAGTTTTAAATTCTGGAATTTTAGTTTTCGGTGTGCAAAAAGTGTGCATAAAGTTAAAACGGGCGTCTTGTCTTCAATCAACAGATTTAACTATACTTTTCTCTAGTCATGTTGTCCATATTGACTATTTTAGATTGGATGTTATTTCTCAACATATTTTAAAAAGCTCTTATGTCTCTTTGTGCAGACTCGAAACTCGTGGTCATTATAAACTAATAATCAATAACTAATATGCATAATGTCCCCCAACCTTTGGTGTTAAGAACATGTTAAACTAAAATAAAGCACACTGAAAATAAAAAGTTTAATAGGTATTTTAACTGCATAATATAGCTTACACTTTATGAAACTATCAGCTTTCACAACATTTTACATTATGCAGCTAATATTTATAACTTTTTGACAAACCGTTCATGTTTATATATTTTCTAAAAATATTATATTATTGCACATAAGGTGTCCTTGTGTTTTTAAATTTAATCCAAAATCGGAATGAATCTAAAAATTAGGACTTTGGAAGAAGTAAAAACATTACTGAACTAAGTTCTAATACCCTAAACCCCCAAATTTGGAGGTCTATTAAATCGAAGTTTTATCTCAGACTGAGACTTAAATCAGAGTTCTAACGCTTCAAAACTTAATGAAGAAATGAGTTAGAGCTCAATCGAGTTCTAATTTATCAATAAACCGAGTTTTAGAGACTAGAACCTTATCAAGAAATTGAGCGTAAGAGTACTATTAAATTAATATATGAGGTGGAGCAACAGTCCGTTGAGAACTAGGGCCTAGTTACTTACAACTCTCAAGCCATTCCTGTGTGTGAGTACTGTACTGTCAGCGATGTAGGGGACCTACAGTTTTAAGGTGAATCCGAACGAAAAATTTGAGAAAGCAATTTTTATAACAAGAATTACTTTTGGAGGATTTGTCAATTCTTCGCAAGAGGCAGTACCCGTGAAACTCTAGATGGCACAGGCAGGGATTGAACCCAAGACCTCTGGCATGACAGTCCAACGCACCATCATGTCAAGAGTACTATTATCTTGAGGAAATTTCTTTATAAAGGGCTTTTCAATTGGCGCGGGTAGATTTTGGCACTCCGTGGCATCCATTTCGTTTTGGTGACATCTGTCAAATCTTTTGTTTATTATTCATTTGTTTATGCCAAATCATCATGGCAAGTTATATGATTGAACAGCACATTCAAATGATAAAATTTTATTATCAAAATGAGTGTTCGTTAACGCAAACGTTGCGCGCATTGCGCCCATATAACGGTAGACACTGTAGACGTGGTGGCCCTTCACAGTCGACTCTTCACCGTTTCAACATTTGGTAGCCAAATTTGAGACGACCGGTTCAGTAAACAATCAGCCAACACCCATACGTTCAAGGAACGCAAGATCCGGCCGAAAACATTGCCGCCGTTCGTGAAAGTGTACAGTAGAACCAGAGGCAGTATATTCTTCGCTGTGCACCAGAACTCGGCCTTTCGCAGACTTCAACTTGGTTAATTTTGCGTCGGGACTTGGGCCTTCACCCGTAAAAGATCCAACTGATGCAGGAACTCAAAGTTCATGGCCATAGACAACGCCGTTTGTTCGCTGACCGAAAAATAATCTTTAGTGACGAGGCGAATTTTTGGATGAATGGCTGTGATAACAAGCAAAATTGCCGTATATGGGACGACACCAACCCAGCGGTTCACCAGGTGATAATGCATCCTCAAAAAGTAACCGTTTGGTGTGGAGTTTGGGTCCGCGGCGTGATTGGTCTGTACTTTTTTGAAAACGACGTTAAAAAGGCGGTCACCGTCAACAGCGAGCGTTACGTAACAATGATAACTAATTTCTTATGGTCCAAATTGAACCATAGGACTTAGACGACATGTGGTTCCAGCAGAATGGCGCGGCGGCGGTGCTAGATGCCACACAGAAAACGCCATTTTAACATCTATCCGCCCTTATTGAAAAACCTTTTAGTAGAAAAAATTAAACCTTTGTATCGTCGTGAAGCAGCCAAAAGCAAGAGTGTAACTGATAGAAAAATTTCAGCTTTTAAAATAAGTTAGATAAGAATATTCTTATGCAGATGGTAGAATTGACGAAAAGCCAGGTGTGTCGATTCCTCATCCATTCCACAAAGACATTACAACGTTTTTTTGCAAAAGAACTTATGTGGACCTTAAAGCTGCTAAAGTTCAGTTCAAACTTAACTCGGACGATCAACAGAAACATGATACGAGTAGCTTCGTTTATTTTGTCCTTGAAATCATCAAAGTTATTTTTGCTGTTTGTTATTTTCAGAGATGATGCATATTTTCACCTAATACCTCAGAGACTAAATTAATACATTTGGGGCTCACAAAAGCCAAGAAATATTGTTAAAAATTCAGCCTCAAAGTTATACTTTTGGGTGCAGTTATTCGAAAATGAGGCTGTTTTGAAGATGTTGAAAGTTTTTGTTTAATAAGTCTATGGCTTTAAGTGCTTTAAAACCAACGTAACAATCACAATTTTGCCTTTAGACTCTTTTTAATAGATGGAACGTTGAAGAAGGGGTTAAACTTTACTGTTGAGAAACTCAACAAACAGCTGATTGTTGATTGTTGTTGGAAATTTTGTGTAAGAAAAAGTAAGTTTAAAAATATTTGTCATAATATTCAATTCGGTTTTTGTTTTAATAAATGTGTAGCAGTTAAAAAAAGACTTAAGACAATTTTTGAATGGAACTTTTGAATAAAAAATGTAATATTTTTTAAATGTCTATAGACAAATATTACGAACTTGTTCAGAACAACATTTTTGTGTAGATCAGTAAATAAATGTAAAAACAAAACAGTTTTATAGACGGTACCTTCTGATGGACCTATACAAAATACCTATTTTTAAAGTCAAGTTAAGAAAAAAATTAGAGAACATTTCAGAAAAATCTACCGGGTCGTTTTTGAGAAGATTCAATGTTACAACAAAAAAAATATAAAGTATCTAACGCGTATCTGCTTTAAAACTTTAATAACAAGATTTAACTCAATTGACCAAAATGGTCCTAGCTGTAGAGGTGAGGACAGACGAAGGACGGAAGGAATCGCCAGACTCATGTTTTTAGACTTATTTTACACCATAGTTTGATTTTAATCTCGAGTCTAAAATATTATATGGATGGAACACTTGCCATATATTTCCCAAATGTGGCAGGTTAAAAGCTCACAACAAATAGCAAAAATGGTCTTCTAATCATTACTTTTTCATGATAACTGATTAAACTGGTTGTAAAGACCAAATAGACCTGTCTATCTTAAGCTTGTAGCTTTTTCAAAAAAATGACTTATTTCCTATTCATAAATTTAATTTCGTGTACTCTAGCGTTATACACCACAAACATGGTAAGTACTAGGGCTGTCTTGTCTAGTCTACCTTAAGTTACTAGTAAAAGCTATGAGTAGTTATTTTATTCAAAAACAAGCACACACTTTTTTTAATTTAACAAGACTCATTAAGACCCATTGAGTCTAATTTTGTTGGGTTTGGTTTCGTAAGTAAGAAGCCTTAGGTTTTCTCTTGTATACTTGATCTTCAAATAATAGCTCAGAAACGTATAACATACTCGTAAGTCATAAATATTATTATTAGAGCCACCTTAAGCAAGTAAATATTTTTATCTTTACCCTTGTTTAAAAGGTCTTTCGTTAGTTCCTTTTAAAAAAAGTTGTCTGTTATAAAAGTCTGTAGCTCCAATGTGATTTTGGAAGTTTAATATAATATAATATGTTTCACAATACAAAGGCTTCATGTACAAAATTAAATGAAAATACAATGGTCAAACAAATTCTAAGGTCCTTCCAATCCATTTGAAAGGACGTCCGAAAATATTAATTTTGGTAATATATTGAAGTTTGACCCATTTAAGCTTTAATTAGATACTAAATCGTTTTAGCTTTGTACTCCCGAAGGAATTTTGGATACTTTTTAGAGCTCTTGCTATTTTATTATGAAATAAATATATCAAATATTTATTTTGTATTCAATGACAAAAACGTTTTTAAATTCAAAATAACAAAATTATCCTTGAAACTACTTTCTTTAGCTATAATTATTAACTTCATTTTCATGACCAGATCACTTTTAGGACGAGATCTTCCTTAAAAATAGGAGCATTTGCTTTTAACTTCTCTTTACTAACAGCTTCACTTCATTTTGTTCGAACTTATTTCACCAATTTCCATACTTGTGAAATTCTCTTCATTTTCCTGAAGGTGAATGATTTTATTATTTGATTCAATCCTCACACCCTCCACCCCCCAATCCCCCTTCCTCACGCCCTAATTCGTCCTTCCGTTCTTGTAAAACAGAAAATGATTTGTTTTTCGGATAAATATTTGCAAAATAAGGACCTACTATACCTAGGGTAAGTTCGGGCATTATGGCGCATGGGGCATTATAGCGGACCTCGCAAATATCATACTTCTAAAATTCTAATTAAAATAAAAACAATGCAAAAACTTCAATCTCTGCCGAACACGTGCCCTGTAAACATTGTTAGTCGATACGACGAATTTCGCTGGACAAAAAAAAAGAATACAAAAAAAATTTACAGTTTGCTCGTGTTTTTATAATTTTGCTTTGTGTTTGGATTCGTTTTTCTCGGTAAGTATATAACGCAGGTGTTCGGTGTGAAGACTGTGATGCAGAATACAGTTTCAGTTTTGTTGAGTAGCGGGAAATTTTTGAAACGAAAAGAGAATTTAGTTTTTTTGTAATGTGTTGTGAATTAGTGTTTTTTGTGTAATATGGCGCAGATACTGTGAGGGCATTATGGCGCGGGTAAGCCATAATGCCCTTATGAAGTTTTCATGTAAATTATAGTTTCATACGTATGTCTCTTCAATACAAAAACAACAACAACTGAAGACTAATATTCCAAGGCCAAAACAAATAAAGGTAAAGCGGCAATCATCAACGTCATCCGACGAACAAAATCTTGAGATCCAGCTAGCCGACGGGCCGGATGGGCCGCCCGAAGATTTCGGGGAAAATATTTGTGCTGGATGTGGTGAGGATTACACCACTACAATCAAAAAGGACGAGTGGATGCAGTGTGTCCTTTTCGGACAGTGGTCTCACGATTCATGTACGGGATTTAAGAACACCTGTGATGGGTGTGGGCGTTTAAATCAAAAATGAAATCTCCCCGCCATATTGCCCTCAGGGGTGCGCCATATTGCCCGCAGGTAGGGCAATATGGTTTTTTTTTAACTGTTTTTAAACTAATTTATTTTTTGTTAATGAACTTGAATTATTATTTTTATTTGATTTATTTATGTTACTGTTTTCTCTTATTTAATAAAAAAAAAATACTGAATTATAAAATGTTGTTCGTTTTAAAGTTATTTTAGATTAACGTTAGGTGCGCCATAATGCCCGAACTTACCCTATAGAGACTCTGGGTTTCCATGTTAGATAGGTATATATGTATGTATGTATGTGTTATATTTCGTTTACGTGTCCCGGTTATGACAAAAATCACTTAAATGGGGTTGAATGGGTAAAATTAGATATACAATCTTGTAGCAAAAAGCGGGTATAAAGCTATATAAAACATATATATTTATGTATGTACGTTCCTATAGCTATATACTTTAGTTTGCACAAGGGAGTCAAATTAATTAACACAGGATACAACAATGCAAACAAACAATAAAACAAAGAAGAACAAGGATGGTATAGATGTATGTAGGGGTAGGTATACAAGGGTATATCTATGGGGCATGATGATAGAAACATTTTATATGTGGATGGGGTTTGCTGTCGATGTTGGGGGGGGGGGGGGGGAAGAGGGTGTGTGAATAAAATCTGACAACAGCTGAGATTTGCAAATTTACCCATTTAGAATGAATATTTGAATATTTACTCTCGTCTCAAGGTTCGCTCTTGAGCAAAGATTTATCATACCAGAGCAACCCATTTTCCAACAAGCTAGAAAAAGGAGTAGAGAGGGACGTCGAGAGTCAACAAAAAAATCCCAAAACAAAACTCACACCCTTTTTTGATGCCCAAGAGATTGGAAAAAAGGAGGAGGGGTGGCCGGTGTGGGTGGAAATCAAGGGTGTGCACATAGTCAAATTCAAATGGAAATTGCTATTTGAATCGTTAAAAGTCACAAAAATTACCATTTGACTAAGAGAAAGGAACAAATAAATGAATAGGGTATAAAATGGGGGTCAACGAAGGATTAAATCCTAAAAATAGAGAAGGAGACTGAGACTGAGAAATTTCAGAACAAACATATAGGAATGTGTAAGGAAGGATTCAAAAGGACAAGGGTTGAGGAACCAGGGATGGGACACGACGAAGAACATGTATATAGAAGTTTAAATGAAATTGTTTGTTAAGCTTAGGGATTTCTTGTTGATCTTGTTGAATTATAATTGGCTTTGCGATGTATGATTTTGTCAGACAAAACAGACGACGACGCACAATGACAACGACCTACGACGACGACGACGACGACGACGTCGAACGACGAAGAAGAAGGCCCATATCCATAGCCCTTAGTTAAGGGCACATTGTTGCATCAATTCAAAACTATTTTACCTACACATGTTTGTATGTTTGTACAAATATTGGTATACCCAAAAAATGTTTGGTATATTTTTAAGGGAATGAAATTTGCTTTTAGAGTTTAAATAAATAATTTATTTATAAAGTTCTTAAGGGAAAATGGGATTTCTGTATAATCAAAAACTAGAGATTACTTCTGTTATAGTTTTGGTAAAATTCTCTGTTCCCCTTTTGGGATTTTGATATGAGTGGTTAAAATGTAAACCTATTACATTTTTCATTTATAATAGTTTAGGATAACATTCAAGGAAAAAGGGAATTTGAAATTAAAGAAATATTTCTATAGAGAGATTATTGTTTGACAAATGAAGAGGCTTAATAATATCCCATAAAGTGACCATTGATATTTTTAATCAGCTTATAAATTAAATTAAATGTGCATAAAATAATCATCTGCGATTAATTAGTTTTGTGACTCGAAGATATATTTGAAGGTTTATAAGGTATTAAAAACTACCATACTTAGGTTTTGATGGAGTGGCATTTTAGATTTTTTTTGGTTCGATATCCTTTTTTTTCTAATTGTAGTTAGACTGTCCACTTAAATTTATCTTTCGTTCATACGAAACCGATCGAAATTTGTACGTTTAAAGTATCTCAAGAACGAGTAGAGATGTTGGCTTAGGATTAACTTTGTTTTACGGATAATAATATACAAATGTGCAGGAAGGAAATTCGTACAATAATTAACGGGTGATTTTTTTGGATTATACTAATTTAAAAAAAGAGGCTGGGATGCAACCCACACTGATAACTTCCCATCCCGTCTGTCGATTTGTCTTGCTTAAAAGTGTGTCTATATAATTTTTTGTAGATTTTATTTTTTTATGAAAAAAATCGACTGTTGGATTTTTTAAAAAAAATTACTGAATATCGAAAACAATATTTTGTGTGAAATAAAATAAGTTTGAAAACAATATTTTTAATTTTTGAAAAGCCATTTGAGTCGAAAGTAAATTTTTACCAAGTTTTAGTGTTGTTTTTTTTTTTAGTTTTTTTATTTTTTGTAAAAAAAACTGTCAATTCGATATTTCTCAACATTTTTCAAAATGTTGAAAACAATATTTCTTATAAGATAAAATAAGTTTGAATCCATAATCTCAAGGTTTTGAAAAGGTATTTGAGTCGAAATTCAATTTTTACTAACTTTGAGTAAAGTTTTTTTTAGGTTTTTATTTTTTATAAAAAAAACTGTCATTTAGATTTTTCTCAAAATTTTATCAGCTGTCAAAAACATTATTCTTCGTTGCAAAAAATTGTTTTGGAGATGAAATCATATTTAAGTCGTAAAATTTTCGAGGTGACAAATTTTTTTTTTCAGTTTTTTTGATTTATAAAAAAACCCGTTAATTGGATTTTTTTCCAAAAATGTACTTGTTTTGTATCACGTTACAATATATAATATAAAATTTAATATAAGTCTCTAGCGTCATTAGTTCATGAGATATTTAGGCTTAACCAAAATGTTCACCTTTTTTTTTAAACTGCTATGGTAAAAAACCACCCACGCAATTTCCTTGAGAGCCCTTTCTGCATCTTTCTGCCATATTATCTGTATAACAAAATTTATTTGAAGTCGATATCTCTTCTGGTTCTTGAGCTATGGAAGACAAAAAAAACGTCGCGAACGTACGGACACACGGACATACGGACATACGGACGTAAGGACGTACAGACGTACGTACACACGCACGCACAGACATCTTGCTAAAAATCTTTTATTTTGACTCTAGGGACCTTGAAACGTCGAGAAATGTCAACAGTTATTGTAATGGGTCCGATTTGTCGAATTGAAAATTTTGACATTTCTCGAAAGGGCTATCAAGAAAATTGCGTGGGTGGTTTTTTTACCATAGCAGTTTAAAAAAAAAGTAGAAAATTTTGGTTAACCCTAAATATCTCATGAACCAATGAAGCTAGAGACTTGAATTAAATTTTATATTATATATTGTAACGCGATACAAAACAAATATATTTCTGTAAAAAAAAAACAATCAACGGTTTTTTTATAAATCAAAAGAACTGAAAAAAAAATTGTCATCTCGAACATTTTCCGACTAAAATACGAATTTCATCTCCAAAACAATTTTGTGCAACGAAGAATAATGTTTTTAACATCTGATAAAATTTTGGAAAAAATCTAATTAACAGTTTTTACTATAAAAAATAAAAACCTAAAAAAAACATTACTCAAAGTTGGTAAAAATTGAATTTCGACTCAAATATCTTTTCAAAAACTTGAGATTAAGGCTTCAAACTAATTTTATCTTATAAGAAAAATTGTTTCCAACATTCCGTAAAATTTTGAATAAAATCGAATAGACTAAAACTTGGTAAAAATTTACTTTCGACTCAAATAGCTTTTCAAAAATTAAAAATATTGGCTTCAAACTTATTTTATTTCACAGAAAATATTGTTTTCGATATTCAGTAATTTTTTTATAAAAATCCAACAGTCCGTTCTTTCCTAAAAAATAACATCTACAAAAAATAGTACGCAAATTTGGTAAAAATTGATACATATAGACAAATTTTTAAGCAAGACAAATCGACAGACGGGATGGGAAGTTATCAGCCTCTTTTTTTTAATTTTAAATCGATGTTTGAGATTCTGAACCAAACCCACCCTGTGAACCATTTATAAAGAATGACGATCTAAATATCTGTTAATTTTTTTAAAACAATGTGATTGACAATATTTTTTAAAATAAAAACTAACAATAAAAAACAATAATAATTGTAAAAACTAATTTTCGACTGGAACATCGAAAGAAAAACTAATTTCTTTTAATGCAAAATATTGTTGAAAGCGTTTGGTAGTTATTTTAGAAAAATCCAAATAATATTTTTACAAAATTATTTATTGCATAGTTTGCAAAGTTATTTAGATCACGAATAATAATAGGTATGGCATATATTTGCGTTATGTATTTTTGCCAAAAGCCATAACACCCAAATTCTAAAATGTCTTAAAGGCCAAAATTGGTCGCAAAGCCCGAAAAGTTTAAAAATATCGCCATAAACCCCAAAGCGAATGTCGTAATGCCCACAGAAATTTTAAATAAAAAATCGCCTATTAGTTGTCATTTTGCCCAAAATAAGTTTTAACTTTAAATTTGGGTTTTATGACATAAGGGTTGGCCTTTGTGACATTAATTTTGGGTATAACGACGCAAGAAGTTTTTACCCCTTCTTAACTGGCTATAACGTATAAAGGCTATATTCGTCCAAAACTTGAGTACAATTCCCATATTTGGGCAGGTGCTCCTACATATATCCCAATTGAGTCTCTTGGACAGAATTCAAAAGACAGCTCTAAAAATGATAGGTGATCGTTGTCTAACTGAAACTTTTGCATCTCTCGAGCACCGTCGTAAGGTTTCATGTCTCTCATTATTTTATCGCTACTTTCATAATCAATGATCTAATTAAATAGCTAGTTCCATTCCTCCCCTCAAACAATTCAATCGTAATACTCGTTCTTTTAGGAATGCCCATCAGTTTACCCTTCTTTTTTTAATCGCACTACACGAATGTGGAATGCTTTACCAGACTCAATATTTCCCACTCATTACAATGTGCAGGCATTCAAATCCAATGTGCATCGGTATCTCCTTTCAAATCCTATCTTCCCTTCCTAATTACTCGCAATGTGTATAATCATTATAAGGGTATTCATGTCCCCTTGAGTGCGCGTACAATATTAAAAAAAAAAATGTCATATAACCACATAAATGTCATAACGCCAAAAAGATTTTGAGTGGTTGGGTTCTGAGAGGCGTATAATAGTGATGGGGGGTATGCTGCCCCCTGCAACTCCCCTACTTGAGATCACTATACGATTTGGGGTTATTGCGACGTTGGGTATATGCAAAGTTTGTTTGCATTTAAAGAAAATTTGCATCAACACAACCTTGCACCTACCCCAAATCCTATAGAAAGCCAAGGCATGGCCCATACATATTTCACTGCTTATGCACTACAATGCTTTTACGCTTTCTTGACGTTGCGAGTTTTTGGTCGATCTGACATTTTTTTGTTTAATGTTTGCGTTTGGCCGATACAATTTAAAGCTCAATATGTCGCAATACCCACAATAAAGAAACATTTTGTGAGAATGCCCAAATTTTAAAATACATTACATCTTTTGACAAATGGTAATTTGAGCCTTACGATACTTAAAAATGGACTTGGGTAACATTACATTGATTTTGGGCTTTGTCGCATTTTCTTCTGAAAAAGTTTTTGGGTAATAAGACCATTTTAGGGTATTACAACATTTTTAATATTTTGGCTTTATTTTATTGGGAAATAAGACCCAACGCTTCTTTTTATTTAAAATTTCATAAAACCCAAAAAGGTTTTAATGCTCAAATATTAGATAATTATCTAAATCATACAACAGCGAAATTTTAATAAAATTGTTTTGGGTGCTATGACGAGCGAGATCGCACTTTTTAAGATTGAAAACTGTCATTTTTGTCTTTTTCTTTAAAATCAGCGTAGACGGTAATAGGGTGCATCAAAATTTAAAAGTGGTTAATTTCGAAGTTTTTTTTTAAAGCAAGGTTCAACGGTTTGCTCATTATCGTCCTTCCATTTCTAAATTCAAGTCCATTAGATCAGTTAACAATCAATTAACGTCGGTTACACAAGAGATGCCGGAAATATCACTATCGCTAATGTTTGTGGCTGGGTTACCAGAGACAATTTTGCTCATTGTATAAAAACTCGTCATTTCGAAGACGTAACATGACCTTTATTTAATCAAAAACTTGCTCACAAAACATGGAGATGATTTATGCACTATACTGGGTTATCCATTTTATGTAAAGTATTTTTGTTCAAGATACTTCTTTTTTATAATAAAGTTTGAACGTTGACATTATGTGTGGAACACTTCATTTAAATGACCACCACGCGAATTTTTGCAAGCATCAATTCTTATGAGGTAATTGAAGATTTTTATAACCCCAAATACGACATTTTTGTTTATTAACATAAACACCGAGTGAGAAATGTGCTTCGTCGCTGAAGAAAATTTTGTTTAAAAATCGCTGTCAACCTCGATTATGTAAACCGTAATCTCCTCTTAAAGCACGATATGTTGCTGTGGCAGAATCACCATTTTTGTAGTAGGTTTTAACAATTTGTATGCGTTGTTCGATAGTTAAGCGATCCATTTTTGTAAACGTCAGATTTTCACTTAAAAAAAAAAACATTTCGGAAAACATAACTTATGCGTGGAGAACTTAATTTGTACTTCCTTCTAACTTCCCTAAAAATATCATAAATTTGGTGTAAATGGAAAAATTTTTTTCATGGTTTTATTGAAAATACTTATTTTTGGTTATTAGTTCTCATCTTGTTTGATATTTTTCTATAAATTCATTTTTTCGAAATAACTTAACTTAACTTTCAAAGTTCTTAACTCATAGTTTGAATGACTCTTTTACACTTTTTTGAAGTTCTCTAAATAACCTCTAAAATGAGCCCTGTATCATAAACTTCGGACATCTCCACACTCTAACTTTTACAATGCTCGGAATTTTTTGGAATGGCATGAGCAAAACATAACCCCCCCCCCACTCCTCCACCATTCTTAGATTTTTATTTGTTGGATCTCTTTGATTACCATATCTCGGATAAACCACCTTTAAAAGTTAACATTTTCAACGCCATTATGTAAATTCAGTACATTTTATGAACTAAATTTGATCAACTCGTCGCGACACCAAACTAATGAAAACACCCAAACTTTTAAATATAAGTTTAATAACATATACCTCAAACAATCCATAACGTAAAAATTTACATTCAGTGGTAAAAAACTTTAAGAAGAGTAACAGTTGGTTCTTGTAGACGCTGCTTGTTTTTGTCTAAACTGTTTGGTCTGCGCTTTAATAGATAGGGAACCGTTTACTGCAAAACCTTGTATTACCATACTGACCAAAAAAGCACCAGTAATACTTTACCTAAAAAAGTTTTTCCAATATGCGTTTCATTCAGTGACGCTTTCTAGAAAATTAAATGAAAAATGCTACCATCCATAAAATTCAGATTTACTTTTTCCACATTAATAAATTAATGAATTTTAAATTCATACATAATTTTTCCCTCAATTTTCATATTTTCCCAAAAAAAAATTTAACAGAAAATATTTTGCCAAATTGTTTCTATCCTGATGATATAACCAAACCAAACCCAATTCAACCCCAAGTATTACCCATGTGAACTAAATTCCCACACGCTTTAATCATAATAAATACATTTTGAAAACCAAAAAGATAGTTTCCTTTGCTTGTCTACAATTTTTGGTACTAGAGAGAGAGAGAGAGAATTTGAAATTTATGAAATGGTAAAAACCTCAACATATTCACGAACTAGAATGTAGTCCATAAACTACCTAAATTCACATCCTACAACGTTCGTACATATACCGTACTCGCGTATCGTATATATACCGACCGACCGTCGGACTAATAACATAACTCTAACTCCTGCAAGTCCTTTGAGGAAGAATTTCAAACAAAATTTTCATCCACACTTTACTTACATACGAATATATGCACCAGAGTGCCATAGCTGCCGGCCCTTTAACTATTTTGCTGAGCAAGCCTCTCAGCCCGCTTGTAGCAGCTCTGTAGGTATAGCGAACAAGAGAACATGTATAAACCCATCACGCGTATACTAACCAATATTTTACAATTACTCGAGCTAAAAAGTCAAAAGTCTCTTTAACGGTGCTCGACATTGTGATGGCGTGACGGAGGCGGCAGCGGCGGCGGCGGCGGTGGCAGTGATGGCGGCAGCTAAAGGCAGAGGATGGACGATTAGAGGGGGCAGTAGCTTTGTTATGAGCTCAAGTGCTTCAACTAATTACCATACCGCACATCGTTTGTTGGAAAGAGCTCCAAGTCACGACACGGCCAAAAAAATAAAAAAAAGTGAAAAATCTTCACCGACCATATCCGCCTCGTTGCTGCCTGTCTCTATGTCTAGCATCCGCGAGCTAACATCAGAGCCACACGACAAAAAGGCTTGCACATCGAAGCAGCAGCACGTGAATGACTAGAATCTAGGTCAGCCTTCATCCAGTGAGTACTTAGTTACCAACCAGTGGGGTGGCGGTATCCTGGCAAAGGATGGGTTTCTATATATAGGAACCCGAACCACTCTCGCACAAAGTACCGAACCCATCAAATTATAAAGTGCACTAGCGGATAAAATGTTGCACAATTCTCTGTGAATGCTGTGCACACTGCACAATGCTCCTAAGCTGTGCACATCATGTCTCTCTATGGCGCACAGCTTCTGCAGCAGATTCAGCTTCAGCATCAGCTTCAGCTTCAACATCAGAAATATGCAACTACATAAGAACACAGTACGTTATACCCAGGAGGCGATATGGCTGGCATAATGTAAACTCTCGCCTTTTTCATTCTTGTGACTATATGGTTTTCTTTTTTCTATATAAATGCTGCATTGTGTTTCTGGGTTTTTCCTTCAACCATCTAACACCACAATCCCCCAAACTCAAACCAAACCAACCCACCCCCTTGAGGACTAAAGAAGTGATATAAATCTTTGAATTTTGGATATCTCAGGAAACATGATGCAAATGGAATATCTAAGCACTGTCTTGAAGGATACGGATATTGAGATTCATGCATATCTAGATCTACCTACTGCTACCGCAACAAAATAAGACGAATAACAAGCAGAAAAGAAAAAGAAGAAGAAGAGGAAAAAAAGACGAATAATAAGAAAGAATGAAACCATTCTTTTCTCCCTGGGTGCTTCTGGATGATGGCTAAGGAGCGGAAGAAAAGGCAAACTCACCAGGAAAAAGGCACAAATGCGACAGCAGCCGTCTTTGCCTCCACCACCGCCGCCGTCGGTCGCCTACCATACCCTACCATACCTATGTATATAACAGCAAGGACGACACACTGACGACAAGGACAAGGATGCTAGGATGCGAGGATGCAAATTGGCGACCTACTCTCATATGCAAATGGAACTTCACAACTTGAGTGAATGATTTAGAAGAGTGTATTTCCAATGCCACCATTATTTGTGCCAGGCAGTGCAGTCACCATAGTCACCATCACCACATTCAATTTATGGCATAGGTACTCTTCGTACCTTACCTACTGCCTTACCCTAAACCCTAAACTGCAGCCCAACTCCAGTCTTTCGTAAAGCAGAAGAAAGTCTTTTTTATATATGTATGAATGTTTGGCTACCATCAAAAAGATGAATAATGTGGCAACAATGGAGGTTTTATTTTTTAATATTTTCACAGAAAACTAACTTTAGGGACTTATAATGTTTTTTCGTGTACAGATTTTTGTTTGTGTTGGTTCTTAGGATCAGTTCTCGAAATTCGTTTCAATACAATAACTTTTTTTAAATTTTCATTGTGTGTGCTTTTGATGGAAATGAACAAGTGTACATTAAAGACCACAGTAAAATGATTTATTAAAGAGAACACTCCAGGTGGTGTAAACTAAAAAAAATATTTACATGGGGATATTCAAAAAAAAAATAAAAATACTAAGCTGGGAAAAATTGTTGTTGAGACTGATTTATAAGTTTATCTACAGAAAATTTAGTGCTTTAAACAATATTTTAAGATTAAGAGCAGATTTACGAAAAACATTTAATTTTTCCAAACTTGATTCTATGTATCGGGGTACTTTATAGAGTTGTGGGATTAAGACCCCATGCATGGGATATTCGCAAAAAAGGTGTCTTTAACGTTTGAAAAATTAGTAATGATCAAATAAAATCAACTGGTCAGCCTTTAAAATATTTTAATTATTAATTATTTAGTTTTAATTTCAATCCCAAGTGGGTTATTCGGAAAAAATTGGGTTCAAGTTGAAAAAAAAACCATCACTCATCATATAAAAACAGATATGCAACTATCAAAGGCTTCTTAAGAGTTCTTAAAAAGTTTTTTAATGTCGTATTGATTTTTAGATATGAGAGAAGAACTACACTAAAACCTTATATAATGTCAACAATAGATTTTTCTTATTTTTTCAATAAAAAAAGTTCTTGTTCCATAAGTTTAAAAAGTTCATTGGTGGGATATTGGGGAAAAGGGGCTTTTGATATCCTTGCAAAGAAATCTTACAATTTAATTAATAACTAGGAAATTGTGGTATTTCATAATCTCCTAAACTCAAAGAAATGTGCGTATATATTTATGGGATTTAGGGAGTTGTGGGATATTCGACTAAGAAAGCCTTAATATAAAAGTGTATATTTTACACATGCGGTAAAAATGTTCTATATGCATTAAATCACATATTTTCCGAAAGGTTTACTCTTTTAAGATTTTCATTAAGCTTAAAAAAAGAAGACTATCAGTTTTATGGGATTTTCGTAAAATGGACAATATTTTGATGTTTAAAAAATCTTTATTAAAAATAATTCTTAGTATTTCGTTCTGAATTTATGTAAAACAAAGTTTAAAAATTTTATTTTGTCCCTATTTTGTATGGGATATTCAGTTAAAGCTAGATTTTACTTAAAGCTGAGAAAACCACAATCATATGATGTATAAATTGAATCCTGAAAAATGAAAAAAAAAGTGAAAATATTCATGTGATCCACCAATTATATAGCACAAAAACAGCACTAAAATCTACCATCTTAGTTTTTTACAAATTTATTTGTCACCTTTGTCACCGAAACCTTAAGCTTTTTGACTTAATTTTCAAGGATAGGATCGTAGGATAAAATTTTGGTTTGCTAAATGTCTAAAAGAAAAATATCACAACATTACTCCGCCATTGGAATTTCAAATTGGTGTTTTCAGTTTTACGTACTTGGGATATTCAATATTAAATCAAACATTTGTAAAATAATTAATTTAATTTTTACTGAAGATCAATTGTTTTCAGTAATATATTGGCTAAAAATAGTTTTATTTTTTTTAATTTTTGTTTAAAAGCAATGAGATTTTAAACTTCTCATTTTTAGGATATTGGAGAAAAATAAATTAGTTGCTAGATTTAATTTCTTATAAAATGCTTAAATTTTTCAGTGATTTGGTAGCAAAAGCCAAGGACTAGTAATTCATTTAAGGGTGGGATATTCAAAAATTATCGTCATTAAGTCTCCAAATGTTAGATTTTTTTTCGTTTTTTTTCAAATATTTTATTCAAAAATTTTCTAAAGTCTAAGCATTCAACTAATTGGTTTTTTACGCAATTTTGGCATTAAGTTTTGTTACAGTTTCTTTTAAAACCAAAGATTTCATGAGCTTATTTATGTGATATTCAAGAGAAAAATATCTTCAAGGTTTTCTTTATTGATTTTAATTTGATTTAAATTTTCTAATGTTTGTGTGAATCAAACATAATAACCACTATGCCGAATATCCCACAAATTAAGAATGTCAAAAAATGAGTAAATTATTTTCTAAACAACCTTATTTGAGCTATTATTGATCTTTTAGGGCGAATGTTTTTTGTGAATATCCCACATTATTAACTTAACATACCGTGAAGGGCACCTGATAGGAAAAATGATCAAACGTGATTCTTGATCTGATTAGTAGAGCTTCTTATTGGACATTAAGGTGTCACTTTCAAAGACATTTTTAAATTTTAAGTTTTAAAGGGGATGATGATAGCAAAAAATTACAATTTATCCTTTTTTCAATTTTTCGAGTTAAAATTGTCCAACCCCAAATAAAACTTCGATGTTAATTTAAAAATTCACCAAACTTGGTGTATTTCCTTAATGCACTGCCTTAAGCTGTTTAGAATAAATTGAGCTAATGTAAGGAATAAAACAACTTAAATTCACATTCTCCAAGGATTTGTTGTAGTAGTTAAAATGGTAAAAAGGTATTTTTCATTTATTGATAAGGTCCCATAGCAGACCTGCATTATTTATGGATATTGTCGGCTCCTTAATATTCTTCTCGTATACACCGGGGGTTTCATTTTGATTCAATAATGCACACATATTCTCAATTTTTCTTACATCGAATTAATATTTAATCACTGTCTGATTTTGTTCTCTCTTTTGCTTAAATATAATTTCAGATCCAGCGCCAGGCTGTAGGGCACCAGAAATTCGATACATCAAACCAAAGGTTGTTGAACCAACAACGGAAGCATCTTACGTTGACTTTGAAACGACTCAAATTTATCTGCCCGAAGATTTTACCACGTCCGATATTGATTCCATTGAACATATAAACATTGATCTCTCGAATAGCCACACGGATTCGGCCATCAATCCGTATCAAATTGACATGGACGGTGGAGGCGGTGGCATAGGTAATGCTGCGGCCTTGCATGACAACGAGAACGAAGACGAAAACGGAACCGAAGACCCTTTGGCAAGACGACAACGCTTGCGAATGGAGCGTAAAATGGGCAAGAAACGTCGTGCAGGTGGCCGCAGGAGACGTTTGGAAAACGAAAATGGTCAGAGTCGTGGAACGGGCAGTGGACGTGGCAGTAGATACAAACGTCACGCCATTCACAAGGACGATTCACCAGCAGCCGAACATGATAAATGGAGTGGTGCGAAATTGGCTGCCGAAGGTGAAGTCTACTACGTGCATCTGGACGATTTGCTCAATTCCAAGTCCTTAAACAAGGAACTGCGACAGAAACTTCACAAAATGAAGCAAAAGCACCTCAAGGAACATTCGAATAAATGTTCAAGCGGTGACAAAAAGAATACAGACACATCCTGCAAAACAAAATCCAGCTACAAAAATGGTAAAAATGTTAACAAGAACAAGCAGCAGTCGCCTGCAGTTGCCGGGGATGTAGCCGTTGACGGAAATGAGCCAATTCCGAAACAAGCCCCAAATCACTCCACAGACAATGGACCACCCAAACGTCATCATCGTACAAAGAGGTCAACGTGGAGCTTGGGTGGAGCTGGTGGCAAGAAGAACGATCCAAAGGAAGTCCTTAGCCAACGACGACAACAACATAGAGACAATAATAACAACAACAACAACGACATCGAAACAACAAATATTGACAACAACGCCAAGGATGATGGCTACTTCGATGGGGGAAGCCTCAGCAGCAGCAGCAGCAGTAGTCAATTGTCAGCTCAGGACGGAGGCAATACCACATTACAAGTTGCTACTACTGGAACTGGATTAAGGCATGATAATGGCACAGCATCAGAATCAGCAGACGGCAGCGAGGCGGGAATTGCAGATAATTTGCAACGGGTTAAGAGAAAATCTGGCAAAACGACAGGAGCTCTCAGTCGTCCCAAGGGTGGTGGTGATTCTGGATCGAAGACTACCAGCCGAAAGGATAAAGGTGAGTGGAAAACAATTGTGCTTTTATGGCATAGAACGGTAAATACCCATATACACGTATTCGTGTATAGTTGGATGTGTGTTTTTATTTATAAGGAAGCTAGCGAGCTAGCAAGCGAAGGCAAAAGGTTATTTAGAGATTGAGAAAGAAATAAGTATACAGTACAGCAGAAGTTTCGAATTTATTTTATGAGGCTAAACGGTAGAGTGAAAGATTTCAAATTAAATTTAAGACACGATTGGGTTGTTGTTTAACCAACGCTGAAGAGGGTTCGATGTTTTTGTTGAGACTTCGTATACCTACGAGTATGTATATAAAAAGAGAATTGTACCCGTATAAGGAATTTAAATTATTTCTAAAATGAAATTGCGTTCCTTGTTCCTTTGAAAAACATTGGAAAAATCAAAAGTATTTTGTACAAATAAAAATAAAACCGCACAATCTATGTTAGGTACAAAGTGATAGTTTTTTATCTGTATTTATACCAAAAATTCATGGGTGCACTGTGGCGTAGACGTACTTTTTTTTTGTCTGCAAATTGATTTTAAGCTTCATGTCTGTGCATATTAAAGATGTTGCTGAAGGAATTTTCTGTAAGAAATATCGAATAAGATTTAGAATTCAGGATTGTAAAATTCTCTCTGACATACGATGCATAATTTAGGAGCAATCTGTCAATTTTAATGTGGTTTGTTTCTGGTCTTTTAAAAAACATTAAGTTAAACTTTATTTGAAAATCAATTTTTAAATTGTATGACCAGTATTTTATTTAAGACTTAAAGAAGAGTTTAAAAATAGTATTTCTGGCTTTACAAAATTAAGGATTAAGTTTACGTTGGATCACGTTTAGTAATATTACCGTCAGATATGTTTTGTACATTTTCTGAAATATTTCCAAAGCATTATAAAAGGTTTTCTAATAAGAGGTTTCATTTTGATATTTCAAAAAGTAGTAATTATATAAAAGAAGACAATTGATGTTTATTTTTTTCTTAAGAAAAAGCTATGCCAATTGCATTGAAAACAATTTTAGATAAATTGCCACCAGGGATAATTTTTAGCAGCATTTCCTATTGATAAAACCTTCTGTAATTTCACAAATTCAAGTTTCAAATTTTTATCCGATTATAGAACACAGCCATAAACTTAAAGGAGTCTTAATATGGTCTTAAAATGTTTAACCACGAGATCTAAATAATCAGTTACACACTGCCATCACTATACCAGTTTCGAAATTGTCGGTCAAGAAGGTGCCAAAAAAATGGCCACCATTTGTTAGTGAATTTTAACTATTTCAATGCGTTATTGAAGCAAGCAATGGGTCCGATTTGTCAAACTGAAAATTTTGACATTTCTCGACGTTTCAAGGTCCCTAGAGTCGAAATAAAAGATTTTTAGAGAGAAAAAATTAAAAACCTAAACAAAAATTAACAAAAGTTTCCAAAATTTGGGATTATGGCTTCAAACTAATTTTATCTTATAAGAAATATTGTTTTCAACATTTGAAAAAATTTGAAAAAAATCGAATTGACACTTTTTTTTATAAAAAATAAAAACCTAAACAAAAAAAATTAATAAACCTTGGTAAAAATTGATTTTCGACCCAAATATCTTTTCAAAACCTAAAGATATTGGCTTTAAACTAATTTTATCTTTTAAAAAATATTGTCGTCAATATTCAGTAAAATGTTGAGAAAAATCGAAATGACAGTTTTTTTTACAAAAAATTAAAAATCTAAACCAAAATTAACAAAAGTTGGTAAAAATTGATTTTCGACTCAAATACCTTTTCAAAACTTTGAGATATTGGCTTTAAACTACTTTAACCTTTAAAAAAATATTGTTTTCAGCATTCGGAAAAATTTTGAGAAAAATCGAATTGACAGTTCTTCTTACAAAAAATAAAAACCTAAAAAAATAAAATAAATAAACCTTGGTAAAAATTGATTTTCGACTCAAATATCTTTTCAAAACCTTAAGATATTGGCTTTAAACTAATTTTATCTTTTAAAAAATATTGTTGTCAATATTCAGTAAAATGTTGATAAAAATCGAAATGACAGTTTTATTTAACAAAAAAATAAAAATCTTAACAAAAATTAACAAAAGTTGGTAAAAATTGAATTTCGACTCAAATATCTTTTCAAAACTTTGAATTATTGGCTTTAAACTAATTTTTTCTTATAAAAAAATATTGTTTTCAACATTCTCTCATTCATTCTCTCATTCGACTCAAATATCTTTTGAAAAATTAAAAATATTGCCTTCAAACTTATTTTATGTCACAGAAAATATTTTTTTTTGAAATTCAGTACATATTTTATAAAAATCCAACATTCAGTTTTTTCGGAAATTTGGTAAAAATTGATGTTCGGTTTTCGATATCTCGTGAACAATAGAAGATATTGACTTCAAATTAATTTTATTCATCCAATTTGTATTTGTTTATATAAGAAATACTTTTTTTTAAGAAATTCTTCTAAAATTGGTAAAAATTGATTTGCAACTAAAAATCTCGTTAGCAAAAATTGATTTCGAAATCAAACTATTTCGTTATATGCAAAATATTGTACTAATTTTTAAATTTTTAAGAATAATTTAACTGACAACTTTTTTGACAAAACACGAAAACCTACAAACTTATAAGCAAGAAAAATTGACAGACGGGATGGGAAGTTATCAGTGTGGGTCGCATCCCAGCCTCTTTTTGTTTAAGAAATTGGTGTTGTTTTTACTTTTGAAATTTCAAGAATGACATTTTAAAAATTTAAATCTGTTTAAATAGAAAGATTTTCAAAATAAAACCTTTTACCGCCGGCGCTGGCTCCAATAAATTCCAGCTGAGGGACCAAATTTTCCACCACTTTTTAAAACAATTCTAGTCATCTGTCATTAATAACTCGCCGAATATTCTCTTCCAAGGCATCAATCGTTTGGGACTTATCTGCGTATCAAAGTTGAGTTTTATAAACATGCCAATCCAAAGTTTTTGGAATACATCTTAAGTTTCTTCAATAGAATATATAGTGAGGAGACAGTTTCTTTAAACTTAAGATGCTCCAGAATGTCAGCTGTTTCTAAGAAGAGTGACAGGGATCAGCCAGAAAACTATGGGGGTACCTTGTTAAACTCATTGAGAAAATAGTTCTTAGAATTACTTTACGTTAGGCTAACGAACTGGGTTTTGAACAAAACAATATGATCAGTAACTACCAATCTGACTTCCGTTCAAACTTTCAACTATGGAATAAATCTTTATGTTAATTACTGCAGCCAGGCGATTTATGGAAAGAAAATGTCTTAAACACAATCAATATGCAATCAGTGATCTACAAGCTTTAAGTAATAGTTACGAGTATATCAACAAAATTCATAAAACTTTATGAGAAGATGCTTGAGAAAAATATTGCATTTGTCAAAGATGACTCAAACAAATTGAGAGACTTCAAATGTCAAACAGGCGGAGTTCCTCAAGGGTGTGTTTTAAGTTCTTTGTTATTTTCCTTATTTAATTAATGATGTTCAAAATTCTCGTGTAACATCTTGCGAACCGTTTCTTTGTTGATGTTTAACTCGTAAGACAATGCACGAATGCTTAGGCGACGCACGGTCAGACGTGATCAACACGCGCAAACGATCAACATTCGCGTCGATACGAGAGTTGACGGGAGCTAATTCACGTGGATCGTCTTCCACCGATTCACGCCCTTTCTTGAACCGCTTCGCCCATTCAAAAACACGCGTTTTTGACATGCTATCGTATCCATAGACAACCTGCAATTTTAGGAGGATTTCCGAGGTTTTTTTTCAACAGCTTTCACTAAAAATTGAATCACAACACGTTGCTTGTAATGTACGTCACACATTTTCACTACGCCACTAAAAAAGTTACTTGCAAAAAATACGCATAAAATGCAAACCAAACGAGCTATATTCTTCAACTTTGAACTCTAACTAAAAGGAAGATCCCCCTTCTTAGACAGATGATAACAAATGAAAAAATGTTGCCAGTTTTTAAATTGTAACTAAATTCCCGGAACTTAATTGCCACACCTCGTATTAGGTAATGTCAACACTAAGGTCCTCTTTTATGCAGACAATCTCAAAAGTTAAAGTTGCCGAAGTTGCTCTTCAGTAAAAACTTTTTTGCTACAGTTTCCAAATTTAAAGTGTTTAACGTTATAATAAATAGCTGCTTTTGCTATGGTAATAAAACATACGGTTATGAACATTTACAGGAACTAGAAAATGTCCAATGTTTCGAACGAGTTTTCAGGCTACCTAAGAACACCTCTAATTATGCCATCCATACGGAAGGCAAATACGGATTACATTATCAAAGTAATGAGTCGATTGGGCCTAAACCTTTAAAAACAAATTCTTAAGATAAGTATTGCTAGTGGTAACAGCCCAGTCAAAAACTGGTATGATTTAGCTGTTTTGAATTTTTTAATTTTACCGCAAGTTTTCTATCGTTAGAAATATGTCTCAATATTTTGAATGGTGACCGGTGGTTTAAAACGTCTTATAGGATAATGTTCATCATGCAAAGATATACCAACATATTTATTTGAACATGTTTTAAAGCAAGAAGTCACCATTTTCAAAATTTCATGCATTCAATAAATAAATGTATTTGAGGAAAACCTGAGTTAAGAGCTTTTCCTTGCACGTTTAAAATCTGGACTACGGAAAGCATTGGTTCTAAAAATTTTGTACCAGACAAGTTTTTTGTTTTTTGTTGTTTTGGAAAGAAAGTTTCTAAACACGTTCAATATTCATTTTAAAGAAAACCTATGCTTCGATTGTATTGAAATTGCTTGCCACATTCTGTATTTCTTTATTTTAAGTGAGCAAATTAAGTCAAACAATATATCATTCTTTTCAATTCCAATTTTGAAAACAAAGATATTTGATATCTGTAATTTATAAATTAAAAAACAATCGCCTAAAAAACATCTCTATTCACTCGTTCAATAATAATAATTGAACAATATTGTCCACTCTCCGTCTTCATCAATAATACTGATTATTTTATTTTAATGTATATATTTTCTACAGGAGCATTTGAAGAAGAAGGTGGTTACTCACCCGTACATCCAGACGAAGAAGAATCCGAAGAAGAAGAAGTCGAAGAAGCCGATTCAGACGAACAAGTTCATTTTACAGAAGTTTCCGAAATACGTTTCCCTGGTGAAATTGGTCCTCTTGGTGACCGCCGTCTTTGTAAAATACGTTGCATCAAAGGCAAATGGGTGGGTCCATTGTGTGCTACAAATGAGGAGGGTAAGTGAAAGTCAAAAACAATAATATATAATCAAATAAATACATATACATAAATTATTATAAATAAAATGCAAAAATACATAGCTGAAAATTCAAAGAAATCAAAAAATCAAAAAACAAAAATATTTTAACTTAAAGAAATGCAAATTAAACTGCCAGAAAACTTTTATTAAGTAAAATAGTCAAACACAACAACAAAAACAAAAGTAAACTTAAATATTAAACAATACAAAAAATTAACTGCCAATTAATCAAAAAAAGAAAAAATAAACAAATAGAAATATAAAAAAAGAAGAAAATTTTATTTCACAAGAAAGTAAAAAGAAAATCCATTTTATTCATGTTAGATACTTACCGTTAGATAAAAGTAGCTCATAGTGTTAAACGAGACTGTGTGTGTTTGTAGAATTTAAATTCATATTTAAATTAAAAAAAAAAAAAAACAAAACAAACGAAAAAACCAAAAAATAAAAAGAAAGAAAATAAGTAAATAACATTTTACCCTCTGAATTAATTTTAGCCAGAGAATAAACTCAAGTAATATTGTGAAAAACCAAAATTGATGTTGTTTCTTTTTATTCATCTACTTCAACATCATTTTTTGTTTTTGTTTTGTTTTTGGTATTTCATTTATCTATCCACGTTTTATTGTTTTAATTTGTGTTTATTGTTTGTTTTCTTTCTTCGTTTCGTTTTACACGAGGAATTTTAAGTACAACGAAAAATTTATAAACAATTTGGCATCACTTGCAAAATCATTTCTCTCACTTTCATTCACTCACTTTCTTTCAATCTCTTTCTCTCTCTCTCTTTCACTCTCTCTATCATTTGCTATTTGATTTTGATTTTAATCAAATTTATTTATATTTTATTTCTTTCTTTTTATTCTTTTTTCTCTCCCTCCCTTCTTCTGGTTGTGAATGTGCATTGGTACCTACGCAAATCATTTTTCCAAAATTCAATCAAACCGAAACAACCAAAAATTCAAAAATCAACCAAATCTAAAATCAAAAAATCAAACAAACAAAACAAACAAACACAACAAACAAAACAAAAAACGCTTGTTGCAGATGAACATGGACACATCAAATTTCAACCGTTATACAAAAGCTGTCACGTCAATCGAATCCCGCCGCATTTACTCTTGAGCTACCGCAACATCTCTGTGGTAAGTTTTATATTAAAAAAAAAAGATATGAAAATTGATATATTTTTTGTTTGCATCTCTTTCACACTTATGTATACATTTTTTACCACCCATCCATCCATCCACCACCCACAAAAATGAAGCTTCAAACGAAATATGAATAAATAAACAGAAAACAAAACTAAACCAAATCGCAAATAACGGTTAGAAAAACGGGTCTAAAAGCACATGTTAAAGATTCAAAGATGACAGCCAGGGTGTAGTAGAGGTATTAGGGTACTAGGGTTGGGGTATTGTTCGTAGAACGGGAATACAGTAGAAAGGGAACAAAAAGGTTCATACAGGTTGTGTTTTCGTTTTTGTTTTTCTTTTGTCTTTCAGTTCCAGTTTGTTGAGCTGAGCGCTGGCTGGCCTAGCGCTAAGGGTTGGAGTTGGAGTTTGAGTTGGAGATGAGTGGATGAGCAACAAAATAACTTTTGACAAGATAAGCATAACAAATTGGAATTTATTAATCAAAGAAAAAACAAAAAAAAAACAGTTACAACAAAAAAGAATGGTAGAAGAAATATGCCCTCGTTTAAGGTAGAAAATGGCTTTACAAAGTCCTTAAAGTCCATCACCTCAACTACCACCATCACCAGCACCACCATAATTGTACCGCACCACACCGCCGCCGGTTGGGTGCGGTTTAGGGTAAGGGTGGTTAGGGTGGTTAGGGTCCTTGTTTGTTAGTTAAGGAGGTGATGCTGGTTGGGGTAATTCCTCTATTGTGAATAAGAAAAGAGGACTTCTTCATTCTTTGTGTTATTATGTATCTAGTTATATAAGAGCAGGCCAGGGGTTGTGTAACTTTTCACTCTTTTCACAATCTTATGGTCACTTTATTATCTGAGTGGGCAAAATTAATTTAATAGCATTGCCGACACAATGAGATTAACTTGTCGAAAAACTGTGGAGTATTTTAATATTTGTTGTTTTTGTTTTATTTGTTGTTCTTGTTTTGTTTAAGCTTTTGTTTCTTTGTTTTGTTAAAAGTTATGTAAAGTGACATTTGAATTGTTAGTTGAGTTTCTTTTTGTTTTGATTTGGTTGTTTCTTCTGTGGTAAGGGTGAAGTTAAGGGTTAAAAAGATGTTTTTGGTTTCAAATGATAAGAGTGTCGGTTAATAATTAAATAATAATTGTTTTTGTTTTTGTGATTAAAACATTTAAAGATGATATAGAGATGTTGTAATATTTTATGAAAGTTTGCAGAAGTATGACCTTTAAAAAATTGATACTTGTATAAGAAATATTCAAGTTAGTTTTGGTAAATTATATTACTTATATAATAAAATTTATAATGTGTTGGATACCTCGCCTAAGGCATTTTTCAAACCGTTGATACGTTAGAGAATGCTTCTGGGGACTTCAAAAATATAAAATTAAAAACATGTTCTGTAACTTTTGACTTGAATGGAAGGAATTTATAATTTTGTGTCTGTCTACTCCAAACATAAATGATAATATTTTGATGGATTTGTTAATTTTTCAGTCTAATCTAATCCTTTGTTTGTATCACTTCACCTTGTCAAAAGGGGCATCAGTGACCTTTTGAGAGGAGATTACTTTTTGTTAGTATTTATTTAATTTATTTAGGAATATTTTTATCTCTAGATTTGTATCATAATAAATAAAGCTCAAATATTTTGTAGCATTTGGGACCAAGCTTTGTTATTTTAATTGACTCCATATGGTGTATGGAGGCAATTCATTTCTGGAATCTGAAATCTTAAAGTCTTAAGGGTATTAAAAATGCAATAAATATTTTAAATCACAGATCTGAGGCGGTCAGCGTCAAGTTTTCTGATATCATGATTTGGGTAATTTGCTTCACCCAAAATGTAATATTGTCGAGCTATCCTGCATTGAACAGTCAAAATCCATGAAATCGATTTAGGATACAAAAACGGATCTGTTACTTCTACAGTTGATCGGAACGTTGTTCCCAATCAAATTTTCGAAGAAAAAAAGTTGCAACAATGCCATTACTCACCAAACAGTACCAAACTGTCACTTTATGTGGATAAAAAGTCTTCTTGACAATAAGGTACGGTGCGGGTTTTAAGGCCCAGATGCGAAAATTTTGTTAGTTATCGTTTCTTCTAGGATGAAAATAAGCCTCTTTAGAAAAAAATTATTGTTCAATGATGACCATTGTCCAATTCAACCTGGGCCCTATTTCATAAACATTGGCCGGTGACAATTCTACAAATTTGACACACTTGTGTGACAAGTTTTCATTGCATAACGTATTGACAGGTGACATAATTGTCAGTTAAATACAACGAAAATTTTGTCGTGACAATTTTGTCATTGTCATAGTATGACAATTTTGTCGTGACCATTATCATCATTTCAAATGGTGTATGCTCACTTCCTAAACGATTTTCCAAGTTATGCAGTACTGTGCAAGTCAAAATAACCTTGCATGCAGTTGCTGGTGACAATCTCAAATAGTTAAGGCAAGGAAATTTTTCCTTCAGAATGCCCAATGCATTTTCTACAAGCCTCCTCGTTTTCTTATGAGCCCTCAAAAATCTTAATAATGCTTCAGATTATTCAACTTGGGGTGGAATAACTGGTGTTATCAGCCAACTTTTTCGTCCATAACCGCTGTCTCCTAATATTATAGCATTTGGAAATGGCCTCCATCCATTTTCCCAGCGTCGTGCTAATGAGCTATTCCTTAAAACCCTAGCATCGTGAACGGATCCAGGCCAGCGTGCAGAAACATAAAAAAACTCCAAATTTGGGTCGCATACAATTTTTTTATGATCCGAAATCTTAACAACTGTGGCAAATTCCCCGACAATTTTAAAAAGTTGTCAATTTTTGTATGGGACCAAATTTATACAATTGTCAGGTTTGTCATTTATAAATCGTCACCTGTCACCTGTCGCACCTGTCAATATTTATGAAATAGGGCTTTGCTCTAAATTCCAATCTTCGAAGGGACAATTTTACGTTGAAGGTGAATATTCGAAGATTTTAGAGACAAATTTTATTCAGATCGTTGGCGGTTTAATGTTTGTTGATTGAGCGTCAAAAACTCTTGGTTAATACTTCTTTTCAAAAAGCAAAAAAGTTTTTAATATTTCCTTGAGTTGTTCAAACAAAATGGTACTTTTTTCATTTTGCGGAAGTAAGGTACTGACTCTTAATCAAGATTTTAAGCAAGAAAGAGCTGTCAGTCTAAAAAGAACCTTTTTTTTTAAAGAAGCCACTAAAATGAAAGCCTTGTAAATTTTGGTGTTCCTCAAGGATCCGTTTTGTTGCCCATTCTATTTTTCATTTTGTTTATAATACCTTACAGAAACAATTTAATTTTTTGTAAAAAAAACTGTCAATTCGATTTTTCTCAAAATTTTATCGAATGTTGAAAACAATATAAGTTAAAATTAGTTAGAAGCCATTATCTCAAATTTTTGAAAAGATATTTGAGTCGAAAATCAATTTTTAACGACTTTTGTTAAATTTTTTTTTCGGTTTTTAATTTTTTGTAAAAAAACTGTCAATACGATTTTTTTCAAAATTTTACTGAATGTTGACAACAATATTTTTTGAAATAAAAAAGTAGTTTAAAGCCAATATCTCAAAGTTTTGAAAAGATGTTTGAGTCGAAAATCAATTTTTACCAACTTTTATACATTTTTTTTAGGTTTTTATTTTTTGTAAGAAAACTGTCAATTCGATTTTTCTCAACATTTTTTAGAATGTTGAAAACAATATTTCTTATAAGATAAAATAAGTTTGAAGCCTTAATCTCAAGTTTTTGAAAAGATATTTGAGTCGAAATTCAATTTTACCAACTTTGAGTAATGTTTTTTTAGGTTTTTATTTTTTATAAAAAAAAACTGTTAATTCGATTTTTTTCAAAATTTTATCAGATGTCAAAAACATTATTTTTCGTTTCACAAAATTGTTTTGGAGATAAAATCATATTTCAGTCGTAAAATTTTCGAGGTGACAAATTTTTTTTCCAGTTTTTTTTGATTTATAAAAAAACCTTTAATTGGATTTTTTTCCAAAAATATACTTGTTTTGTATCACGTTACAATATATAATATAAAATTTAATTTAAGTTTTTAGCGTCATTGGTTCATGAGATATTTAGGTTTAACCAACATTTTCACCTTCACAGACATCTTTCCAAAATATTTTTTATTTCGACTCTAGGGACCTTGAAACGTCGAGAAATGTCAAAATTTTTAATTCGAAAAATAGGACCCATTACAATAACTTTCTATGGGAAGTAAATAATATCTACAGCTTATAGTAAACCCACAAAACGTAAGGAACTCAAAGATCGATTTAATGCTGAGCAATGAGCATTGTTAAAAACCAGAAGTATGATTTAAATTTTGGATCAGTATCAGTTCCGTCACAAAACTTTGTGGATAAGAAATTGAAAACATACAAAACATATTAAACAAAATTTAATTCGTCAGCTGTTTGGAAAAACACAGAAATATTGAATTAAATAAAATTAACTCTAACAAATTGAAAATTAGTTCTGTAGAAATTTTGTATGTTGGACACTTCGCTACGATACAGCAATGAAATGTCAAACGTACCCAATTCTAACACTGAAACCATCGAAAATGTCTTTCAATACCGAATAAAAGCCAAATCCCTATCCTAAAAAAAATTTGTCTATACGGAAGTGATTCCACAGTAGATGTTGTATAACATGTATAATAAAATTAAATTATAAGTCTTAAAGTCTTACAGTCTTATTTAAAAACGCTGTATAGAGCCTACATAAAGTTATGTAATCTCTATAATGCCTCTAAACGCAAAAATGCTATTTATAAAACTTATGCAAGGTTGCATAGTTCCATAATAAGCTAAACGCGTTTTTAGGTTGAATAGAGCCTACATAAGGAAATTATTGTTGTTATTATTTCGTAAATGTCATTTTGATTTCTCTCCATTTTTGACATTAAAATAAAAACAATAATGCCTCTCCAGTTTATTAATGATTTAAAAGGCCTTACCAATAATTATTGACTAAACAAGTGTTTAGATAAACGCCACGTTAAAATTTAGAGACGAGTTTATTTGTGTGTTAACCAATAACCAAATTAAACACGTCTTTAACTAAACTGTGCTCTATTACATTATCTACTACATTTGTTGCCAAACAGACAGCTGCTGTCGAAATGACATTTAGCTTTGAGTGTTTTTCCATCGTTGAGTTTACTCTCCACTGTCATAGAAAACGGCTTCACTGCTTCAACCAGCAACTCCTTCAGTGCTGGTGTCCAGTTAAAGGAACGAATTCGCTTTGTTGCCATTGGAATAACAATTTACTCTGAAATAAATTGAAATGTTACTTATATATTTAAATAAAAAGAAATTAATTATTGTTATTTTTATTGTACTATTCGTACTAGAATGTCAGCTTGTTAGACTTGACCATTCCTTATTCCGTCAATTTCATTGAATGTTTGAACAACAACAACAACTTAAAGGTGCTACCACTGATTGTTTTTGGCTGGAGATATAGCTATTTCGTGCTTTGCCACTTTTGCACTCATCATTCTCCTTTTTTGTGGTGCTCAGCTTTAATCCAATTTTATTTGAAAAACTTTTTATGCACACCATAGGTTTAGAACCCACGCATATCCGATTTGCTCAGTCTTAGAAGTCGTGTGCACTACGCACTCCACTACTTTAGACCACTGACGTCACAGGTCGAGATGTGATAGTTGTTTATCAAATGCATTTGAAGCATCAACATTTTTATAAGCTCCTTTAAGTATGCTGTTTTGTTCCGCCTCCATTTTTTCTCCATACCTTATTTCGATAGACTCACAATTCGTAGTACGTATCAAAGGGAGAGAGGTTGGAAGAATCGGTAAGGAAAAAAAAAAAAAAATCTATTTGTTTCTTTTAATTACCTTTTTTAGTTTTGTTAATTTTCATGAGCTCATGGTCACGGCCAAAAATAAATTTGCAACAGATAAAAGAAACATACGAAAAATGTCTTTTGCTACCAACTGTCAGAATGACAGCACAAACATGACGTTTACACTTAATCACGAAGTTAAACACGCGTTTCTCTACTCTAAAATTTAGAGTGACGTTAATCGTTAAGCGTTAAGCTGACTATTAAATTGATTATTGGTATGGTTCATTATTTAGAGTCCACTTAAATATTTAAGTCGTCACTAAAATTGATTATTGGTAAGGCCCAAAGAATTTAAATCGCGTTTTACCAACTCCAAGAAGGCGGAAAGTTTATAAAAAAAGGTTCAACCCAATTAGCCTAAGAATCGAAGAATTTAAAAAAAATATAGATAGATATTCGAAAGAGAATATCATAAAAATAATTGGAATTATTTTTTTATATTTTATTTGTTATGACAAACAGCTGATTTGAAAGATAGATAAATGGAATAGATTGCTCCATTTTGGTACTTTTTTCGATATAAGCATTGTATAACTAAAATGTATAGCAGAATTTTTTATAAATAAGAATTTTCGCAACGTTACATAGAGCCTACATAAATCCTTATGCACTGTATAACTACATATATTCATCTGTTTAGCGAATTCTATTAAATAAGACTGCTAGTTTATAAGAAAAACACAAAATTTAGAGAAAAATTCAGAAATTTTGAAATTTCAAACTTCATTTGAGTACAAATTTCATTAACATTTCATTTCATGAAAATATCTGTTAATTTTTTTGTAAAATAATGATTGATTTTGGAAAAAAATTCTATTTTAATCAATTAACTTATCAATGTTTTTTAATAATGCTTCGCAATGTGGTGATTAAAAAGAACGTGAGTAGAAATTTCAATTATGCATATCACTGTCGCATATTTCACGTCATATTGTAACTTTCGCACCATTTCTATTGTCAGTATATTTCTTTGAACATTTGGTCACGTCATGTTTCCACTACTGATCAATCATTTACCTTAAAAACATATTTATTTTCTCTATGTTTTCATTAATAAAAGACTGCTTTCTTGAACTTACTATTTTAAGATCATTACAAATTGAGCTTAATATTTATTCCATAAAAAGAATAAGTAAAAATAATAATTTATTTTTGAAAAATCATGAACCATAACATCTCGTTTTATAGATCATTTTGAAAAACTAAGAAATGTCATGGAGCAATTTTCTTCACAAAACACTTCTTTATCTTTTACGCCCTGAGATATCTTCCATACTTTTGTAATTCACTCACTCTTTTTCAGATCTTCATAAATCGAAAACTTCTAAGGTTCAATCACCTTCATGTTAAAAAGAGCATTTTCGTTTTAAATACAAACACTTTAATATTCTAAACTTCAGAAATGAAACTCGAGAGTTTTCATTGAAAAAAAAACGGCTTAAAAATTCTACATTAAGTCTACATCAAAAGAAAAAAATGTTTTTAATTTAATAAACTGATTCCAGTTTGCTGCTTTAACCTCTTTCTCATTTTTATCCCCTTCAAAACAAAAATTTCAAAACCTCATAACAGTATATCAAATCCTCATCCCCAAGTCCATGGATGTTGTATAACAAAAGAATAATAGTTAAACAAACAAAATATAAATAAAAAGCAAACATCATGAATAGGTAGTTGACTCAATTGACTTTGGTAATAGTTTCTATTTCTATCCATTCGTTCGTTCGTCATTCATTGTTCGCTATATTCTTTATTTATTTTCTTCTTTTTTTTTTGTTGTTTGAATTGTTATTTTCGTGTTCAAACATCGAAAACCATATCAAATCGATTTACGGATTAATTTAAATCCCATTTGCTTGCCATTCATCTAAATCGACTTTAATCCAACATGCAACCGCCATTCACTATTAATATCTAAAGCTTTCCCAAAGAAGAATAACAACATACACATTTTTGCTTTCGCGTGTGTTTGTGCATACAGTTTTTATAGTATACTCGTAAAGAGGAGTCAAAAAATCAACAGAAAATTCAACCTTACCCCAATAACACCCAACTCATCCCATCCGGATCGAACCCCCATTTAAATTCACACACAAAACTCTCCCAACTTGTTCTGAATCTGAATCTGAACTGAACTGAACTGAACCCATACTTGCACTTAACATCGATATAACGGTGCACAAAACTTTTCAATCACTAAAGCCGTCTATAGATAAATCCTCGAACATTAATATCCCCTTCTCACTCTATGCGAAACACATTATATAAACAACAATCAACAACTCTATAGAGAATCAACAACAACAAGAACTACGTTAACAACAACAAAAATACACGAGACAACACCATTTTTCACTATATATGTATAGCATAGTTATAGGGGTAGTAGGAAAACATCCTTAGAGCTTGGAGCTTTGAACACACTCATCCACGGATACCATCCAAACAATCCTATCCTCCATATGCATTATACGATTTCTTGCTTCTTCGTTTTAAATAACGGTTGAAACTCATCAGCCACCCTAACTCTCTCTCTCTTTTTCCCACTACTTGAAAATATCGTATAGAACGTTGGCTGGGATTTACCACACGGTCATTCGCTGCAAGCTCGCTGTAAAGATCTCGGCCTCTATAAATTGCTCGGCGAGTCACGAGTGCTATGCTCTAACGGTCTCTGGGCGCCACGTATGCCCTCGTGCGTCCCCACAACACTCTTAACAAACTTCTCTGACGATAGTGCACCATCGATCCGGATAAAAATTGGTTCCGGCTCAGGGGCTTTTGAGCCGTCCGGAGTTTTGGCCGTTCTACCCAGCAGCACCATCCACATGGACTGTATGTATCCGAGAGCTCGTGGTACACCCGAATGGACCTGGACCAGCTGGTACATGCAATACAATACGGGTAGGTTGATCTGGCGAGTGAAGTGAATCATTTCATCTTAATTAAAACAACTCCTTCTCCCGCATTTTCCTTTTTCCACCAATACCAACCCAAATTAACCCTCCACTATTCACACCCCTAACTCTTGTGCTTATATTGGTTATATTTTAGGTTGGTCGACAGTGCACGAGGAAAAATCAACGAAATATCGTTTGACCATCAAGGACATACAGAGCAGTGATTCGGGTACATTCACTTGCACTTCGCCGCGTGGCCTAACTAACAGCATTTCAATTATTGTGGCAACATCAACATGTCCACAGCTAACTGAGCCCGCTGCACCGTTGTCATTACGCCTCGAGGGCAATAAGTTGGGTCAGCGAGCACTCTATAGATGTCCCCAAGGCTACCGTGTAGAGGGTACTGTAAATTCAACCTGTCTGGCTTCAGGTAATTGGTCTACACCACCACCTACATGCCAGGCGGTCCAATGTCCCCGACTGATACTCGAGGATTCGCATCTTAGTCTCGTCGAGCTGAATACATCGGCCTGGGGACGAGCGGTATTTAAGTGTCAGTGGGGCTTTAAATTGAACGGACCGCCAGGATTGGAGTGCGAACCGAGTGGCGTTTGGAGTGGACCAGTGCCAAGGTGTAGAGGTATGTATCTATGTATACTTATATAAGTGTTATGTTTGTATGACATTGTGGACAATTCAAAAAAAAGGTAAATTTCACCAGGTTTACAAAAGCAAAACAAAAATTTATTGAATTTAAAAAAAATTAAATAATCTTTAAGCCAAAAAAATAAAAAGCAAAGAAGGAAAACGAGAAAGGTTCTTATGTTTATTTTTGTACCTTAACAACTTTGGTGTCTTATCATAAAGCAACCGTTACAAAAGTTTTGTTAAATTTTGCAAACACCACCTTACCTAAAAAACGGATTCTTTTTTATTTGATATCAGTTGAAAAGTTATAGAAAAGTTTTGTATGCATAGTTCCCAGATTTTTTCTGACACATAAAAATCTCGTTATAAAATAACCCTTAGAATACAAACTGCTATGCCTGCGATAAAGACCCTCTGGAATTTTGCACTTTTTAGTAAACTGGTAGCGACGGAATATCTGATTCAAAGAAGCATAAATCAATGTAAGAAAATCACTGATATTTCGGTCAGACTTCAGCTCGTTATGAAATATTCAATAAAAAAAAAATTATCCCGCAAACCTTGACTTTTGCTATCGTTTTCTTTTAAATAGTGCATTAAATTATAACATTTCATAACACTCTGACATTTATACAGCACAGAAGGACAGAGGAGGATGATAATACAACAGAATTAACACATGACAACAACTCACGGTAGGTTTTAGGTGATCTAAAGCTCAACTCTTGCTTGTTTCACACACGACTCAGACTACTGATACAAGTGCGAAAGCACGGTTGACGAAACCATATATTTCAGTCGTTTAGTAAACTACTAAAAACAACTTGAGTATAAAAATACCGGAAAGAGACCGGACTTTTTCAGTACGACCGATTTGAAATAACCATCTCAACTACTGAAATATACGGCAACCATGAATTCGCCTTGTTATCAATATGGTCTACGTGATTTTACAGTTTTTAACCAAACGTTGGAAACCGTCATGTGTGATAGAGTTTATTATTAGTGTACTATCACGTTTTGAATTTTAACCTTACAGACCAAACGGTGGTGTCAGAAACAGGACTAGTTCTAGAAAACGCGCTCACTGATTCTTTATTTCGGTAAACAACGCAAACCAATGTTTTATGAGTGACCAAATCTTTCCCGATTGTTTAAGTATTGATAAAGATTTTCTCTCTTGAGCGAAGATTCGAAGACATGTTCTTATGATGCTTAACTGCACAGGACATTCCCAGCTGCCTGAGCCGTCTTCATTCTGTAATTTTCGCTGCTCATAAAACTTGCTATTAAACCATCGCATTTTTATTCCTTAAAAAATTGAATAATATCTAGCTCTAGCAAGTTTCATACTCTGGAGAGCATACGAGAAATGGGAATTGCAGGAATCCTGTAAAGAATTTCTCCGGTATTATAGGAAACGGGATCTTGGTCTTACCGTCTAAACGCCTTCCAAAAAATCGTCAATTATTATGCTTTGCATAGCATATTTTAAGTAGTTCCGTCTCATTAGAATTTAGATGAAACAATTTTGTTCAGTTTCAAAGACTTGCAGTTTTGTAGTGTCAAATATTTTCAGAGATATCGGAATACCAATAGTACTGTGTTCGCCTTTTTGCAAAACATCCTATATTTACTTATCGTATTACTACGAGCAGAATCAAAACATCTAAACTTATTTTTAACTGTTATTACTGGTTATTCTCGAACCTCTTTATCTTCAAGACCTTTCATAATTGCATTTATAAGTATTATAATGATAGAAACAGTCTCCCATATGAAACCTTTATATAATAAAGTAAAGTAAAAATGTATTTTTTTAAACTTTTAGATTCAAAGGATGAAATATAGAATGGATTATTAAAACAATAAATTTATGTCGAATTTACAAATTTTATTTTACCAGTTTAACTCCAAACCCTAAAAAAGCACTAAGTTGATCAATAATGATGCCGTCGAACATTTTTTTCTCATTTCTTTTAAAATGCAGAAAGCACCTTGAACTTTTAAATATTAGTTAAACTGCCCCAAAGAACACATTAATTATAATCGAATTAAAATAGTGGTAACTTCAAAACATGAACATTGGCAGCACTGTTCACTATATAGCAATTGACTCCTAAGACCATGTTCACACTAAACTCTTTTGAGGCAACTCATTTTGATTTTTTAATATTTTGTCTCGCTTTCACTCACTTAACTTTCTCTCATTTTTTTAAACCCTCAAATGAAAATAAGATGCAATTATAAAACTTCCAAATTTTATATCGCCCCAAAAGAGTCTAATGTGAACGGCATCCTATAATTTCTGTCTGTCATGTTTAAATTTGACGTTTAAATATTCAGACGACTGTTACCATCACATGGTCTTATTTATTGAATTAAATCAGGATCAATATTAAATTCCTTTTATATTTTACTTACATATTTGGGTTTTTATTTAAAAGGTTGAAGCTTTAATCTTTAAAATTCTGCTAAAACTGGTGAAATTCACCTTTTAAATGGTTATAAACTATTCTTTTTGCTTTTCACTTTGAAGAGTTTTAGCTAAATTTAACCGTTTTAATTTGATTTTTGCTTCTATAATATACGTATGTATCTACCTTCCTACCCCCCTTCTCTCTTTTAATCTCTATCTCATATAGCTATCCAATGTCCAGCACCACTAGTACCACTCAATGGCCGCATCGGTGGAACCAGTGGTTCGAGTAGTCATCGTCGCTACGCTGTTGGTGCTCTAGTGACGTTTAGCTGCAACGAAGGCCACCTGCTGGTAGGTGAAGCAAGCATTGTCTGCACCGAAACTGGATTCTGGTCCCATCCGCCACCATTCTGTAAGTACAGTGGCACATCAATTGATCTCTTCCTTCCGACGCAGAGACACTCAGAGGCGCATTTCATCTTTGCAGGCAAATCTCAGTGTCCGTATCCGGGAGATCCACCAAACGGACTAATAGCGCCGCTCAAATTCAATTATGATTCCGGTGACTTCCTCAGCGTTCAATGTCGGCCAGGTTTTGTTGAATATAGCCCAGCCGGGCCACCAGAGCGTCCAAAATGCCTACCCGATGGCAATTGGTCGGGACCTGTGCCGCAATGTCGCAGCTACGAGGATGTGTAGCTCCTAAGGTATCGACAGAGTGCCACCGAGGAGGCCAATGCCACAGCAACGGCGGCGGCGGCATTGGATTGACAGTGCCAGTAAATTGGCACTGAAGGCGGAATGTAAAACGAAAAAAAAAGCAAAACAAAATTTAAAAAAAAAAACAGAAAAAGTTAAAAAAAAAAAACAGTAAAAAGGGTGTACAGTTAGATAAGCAAACAAAAAAAAAAGGAGTAGAACTGAAATTACACAACAAAAAAAGAAAATAAGAATAAAAAGTAACAAAAGCCTGCACAGTTTAAGAAGATCGGGAGAGGGAGAAAGGTTATTTAAGGGAAAATGATTGTTCGTTATTATAAAATGAGATTTTGAAATTTTTAGTTTTGTACTTCATGATTGTAAAATTGCATAAGCAGGGTGATATCTAGATAAACAAAATAAAAAAAGACAAAACAAACAAAAATTGAATAAAACATTCAATTTTTATCTTTTCTCCACAAACACACACATACTCATTCACTATATTCTATATATATATAAAAAATACAAATACAAAAACAAAAAATCTTTCACACATAGCCACAGGAAAATAATTAGCACAGCGCGTTCATATATATACCTATACATAACATACAATACATACATTTTACATTTTACATACATTTATTTATTTACAACGAAAAACGACAACAATTGTGTACAAATTTGTACACTCAAAGTCACTTGATTGAGGTTAATGTTGTAATTAAAAATTAAAATATTCTCTGCCATATATTTTGTTGATGTTCTAAGACCTTAAATGGTATAAATTCGATTAGAAAACAGAAATATCCCATTTAACTCAATTATAACTTCTAGGTAATTGGTATAAAACTACCGATTATAATCATTTATATTAAATACACATTTTAATTTGTTTATACATTTTTTATATCCAACAATACTAAAAGTTTGGGCAATAATTATTTAGAGTGTATCTTAATGGTATAAACAATCAAAATTGTATAACATAATACGATAATGCTACATTCCAAGTAGTAACGTTTAGTTGACATTTGATTATGTATTTGCTTCTTTCTATGATGTTCTATAGTTTGAGAAAATTACTGAATTTACGTATAGCAAATTGGTCGAATGTACCTGCAAGGCATTAAGTTTGCATTATCTTATTATTTGACTCATATGTATGCAGTGTTTTAAGTTCCATAATCTGTAATAAATTGAATATAAAGTGAAGAAAAGTGTCCATATAATTGGTATAAAATTTGTTATTTCCCGCAAATTGATTTTTTGTGTGTGATACATTTTATACGAGTTTATAATAAATCGTATAATCTCGTTCAATGTCAAAGATAAAGCAGTAGTTTGTGATGTTGTAATTCAATTATTTTGAGTTTCTTTCTATCTTTCGCATTTAACGTGGAGTAAAAAAAAAAATAATTTATGAATGGTATAAAATCAAAAATCTTGATTGCCCACACAAGAGTTCTTACCAAATATGGAAACTATTGAAGTTGGTTAAAATTAACTAAAATGAAGTCAACATAAATATTTTCAATTCACTGTCTCAATATTAATTCGAATTTAACGTGATTCTATTAATTGGTATAAAATTGGTTTTAATACTTAAAATTGATTGTGCAGGGTAAAATTTGGATTCTCATTTAAAGACCATGACTTGGAATGTACTCTGGAATTACATATTTGTTTACTTGGTTTACTTTGTAGACAAAACAACAGATCTCTGATTGGTATAAACTAGTCTAAATGAGGAAAATCGAATAATTGTTCACAAAAATTTTGCAGATATAGTATTTTCTTAATTTCAAATGATGTTTAAAAGATTTAGTTTCAATAATATAGAAGTATCTACTCTTTCAGTAAAAAGAAATAAACAATATAAACTTAGAATGAAACAACAACAACTTGTGTGTGCTACCACCAAGTTTGGCTGGAGTTATAGCTATTTCACGGGGGCCAACCCGATCATCAGACTCCTTTAGTGGTGCTTAATCGCTTTTTGTTCAATTTAATTTTTGAAGAACTTTTGCCCGAGCTGGGCTTGAACAAGCGACCTAGCGTGTGAGGAGCTAGTGCACTACGCACTACGCCACCGCACCCACATGAAAGTTGTAAGCCAATTACAGGTTTTTTCGTTCTATCGAACTATACTGAACCGATTAGCATTTTTCTAAGTACACACAAGTAATTGTTGTTGTTTTATTCAGGTTCTTTCTATTATCTCCTCTCTTTTTCATAAGCCAACAATTCGATTGGATTCGTATGAGGAGGGAGGTGAGGCGAAAGAGTTTGACGCTGGTCAAGATTTTTAATTTTTTAACAATTTTAAGGGGTTTTGTGTGAAATTTTACACTCGCAGGTTAAGGCAGCTGCTTGCCGAATTTACAATTGAAAATTTAGAATGAAATAGCTATAACTCCAGCCAAACTTGGTGGTAGCACACACAAGTTGTTGTTGTTTCATTCTAAATTTTCAATTGTAAATTCGGCAAGCAGCTGCCTTAACCTGCGAGTGTAAAATTTCACACAAAACCCCTTAAAATTGTTAAAAAATATAAACTTAAACCCAATCAAGTGACTCGGAGTATATATTTATCATTGCATACTAATGTTATTCTTATTATATTAAAATTCCACGTGAAAATAAAACAACATTTACCTGTATATCTTTTCATCTAAACAAAACCCATCACAAAAAAAAAAAAACAGAAAATACTCGTTTACATGAACATTTACAAAAAATTAAATTGTTGTTCCAAAATATATAAAAAAAAAAAACACAACAAATCTGGGGATTTGGGTTTGTTGTCATCCCATCATTGCCATCCACCTCCACTTCACTGCGTCATGTCGCCCACGCGTAATTCAACCCCTCTACTCATATAAAGCAAAGCAGCAGGATGATGTGTGCAAATTGCCGGAAAGGTGAATGTTCATTGTAATGATGGGGTAAAATGCTAAAATGGACGAATTTAAAACAGGAAAAAAGGTGAGGTTTTTATGGTGCGGAATCGATAGGATGATGAATAGACGTACATACATAGCTACACTCTAAGGTAGGGTATAGCTATTTTTGGTATATTGATATTGAATTGGAATAACAAAATAAGGGATATTAAAAAACGTGATGGAATTCAATTGAATTACCTACCAACAGTAATTCCAATATTCTAAATAGGAAAAAAGGACGAAATAAAATTGTTTTTCTTTTTCATAGAAACTCTTGAGAGCTTACAAAACAAAACAAAAATGTTTTAAATCCAATTATTATTTTGAAATGATAACCAATTAAATTTCTAAATTTTATAGCTTTGGGAGTGTTCTTGATTATATCCGCAGGTATATACCTTTTTGAATCTTTAAGGACACAAAACACAATGAAAGTATGAAGAAGGAACAAATTATAATTGATTCCATTTTTAAAAAAACCCCAAACTTTGGTATTGTTGGATCCGTTTTTTAGTCTTTGGTGCAGGGTGGATGAATCAGTGCGGAAAACTTTGATTATTTTTGGAATTCATAAAATTCTCAGAAATTTTAGGATTTTCCACTATACATATAATATTTTATTTTAATTACGGTATATTATTTTTTTTGTTTTTTTTGTTATGTACATATGTATGGAAGGTTTAAGAGCTTAAGGTTTGTTAAGGACTTTCATCTGTATTTTTTGTTGTTTGATTTGATGAATTTGTTAAAATTAAAATTATGATATAATCCTATAATATTTCAGGGAAAGCACTTATGTATTCATTCAGGCAGTCCAGCTTGAATTAATGATTATTTTTATCCCTGTACATCATTTCGGTAGCAGAATCCAAGAAACAATTAAGTGACTTTAAAATGAAAGATAAAACTACATTTTAAGCAGAAGTTGAACTTATTTCGAGCTTATAGAAATGGTGATTACCATATTTTGAAATAATTTTACCAAACTTAATCCTCGTTCTTATTTTAACATAAAAAAGATTTGCTTCTGTCTAAAATATAACTTTCTACTTCCTACAAATGATTGCAAGTCTAAATTTCAGTGGTCTTACAAATTCATTGGAAACAGTTTTTAGAGGAAATTCAAAGGTGCTGTTATTATATTTTTGAAACTTTATTCAAAAACGTATTCAGGGTTTTTCATTGAAAAGTTTCCCTTTTATGAGTCTGCTATTTCTGCAGCTGCCAATTTTGGAGTTGTCATCTTTTGACATTTACAAGTAAAAACTATGCCATAAGTAAAAATAGAAGAATACATGCTTCAACAACGAAAACTTTTGCAGGCAAAAATCACCAAAACTAATGGCTGAATCACAAACACGCTTCAGCTTCGGCTTCGCCTGATGTTTACGAGTTCAGCCATGATAGAAATTCAATGCATGCTATCACAATGGAGCTTCGACCTCACGTTTCGTTTGACAATCGTAAGGGAAAGAACATAATGTAACGTAATATGACTCCAAACAGAAGCTCTAGTTCAATTATCTGAACATTTGCTTTGTCTGACAGCTCAACAGCTGTAAAAAAATGTCAACAAACAAAATATTTGTTCTTTGGAGGGATGAAATAATAGAAATGTCATTCAAAGCAACCTCGAAGCAAGCCCACCGTAACGCAGACGAAGCCGAAGCTGAAGCGTGTTTGTGATTCAGCCATAAAGCTCTTTTGGATCAACATAAGGCACCTTCTAGGCTAGAAACAGTGAAATTAAGTTAAAGATAAGGTTTGTGAGTTCATTGAGGGCATACAACTGCAAATAAGTAATTTGGCAATGGAAAATTTCATGCAAAGGATATAGGACTGCAATTGTAGCCTTATCAGTTATTAGGCTGATATCATCTTCCATTGTCAATGGAAAACCTTCCTTTTTGCAATGAAGTAAACATCAATGATTTCTCTTAAAAAACACTAGTTTTCAAAATATATAAAAATGAATTTATAGAAGGTACGGTTACCGGGGAAAAGGTTAATACGAATCGTATTTGGAGTACTAGACTACTTGATTTGGGTTTAGTCGTCATTATTAAGCTTCCATTTCTTGTCGAAAAAAGAATTTCACTTCAGAAATTATAGGTAGGTCTTAAGACTCTTACAATAGCTTGAAATATTTTATTCAAAATTCCTACCTGCTTCAATAAGTAAATTTAGCATAAATTGCTTGTTTTTGAATTACAACAAACCCTCCATAATTCGCTTTTCTAATTTAAAAAGTCTTTGCGTATCATTTTTGTACTATATTTATTTTATGATTGCCTTGGGATTTAAAAACAAGATATTTACCTACTGTTTCAAAATGTTTAACTTTTCAAAGTTTTAACCTAGTTACCATCGAATTCATAATCAAAATAATTGGAAAATCTTATAATGGCTCCCTTAGCAGTACTTTCAATAATTTTTATAAAGATAATGACATCAATTATATACTTTAAAAGTGGCATTTAATGCACCTTGAGGGCAAGTTCCTAGCGACTCGACGCTATGAATTAGAAAAATAAATTAAAGATTTATTTCCACCGGGGAGCAAAGAGTAACTTTTCATTTCTAACTGCAATACAATTTTAAGTTTGGAAATTTGCAGGTTCAATTCAGTTCACGTCTTACACAGTCTGCCAAATTATGTCAAACTTGAAATAAGTCAAGTTTTTTAACATTCTTCATAATGGCTATGTTAAAAATTTAAGATTAAATCTAAAGGATTCAAATCGAGCCACAAAAATAGCCAATCGAAATCAACAAACTCAGTATATGAATCAATATTAGAGAGAGCGAAGTTGTTTGCGAAAAAGAATGCAATCTTTTGTAAATGCAATCGTTTGTGAATCAAATACAAAGATTGTATTCATTGAACATATTATTCCATTTACAGCCTTTGATCATAATTCATTTAGTCTTCTAAAGGTATGTAAATTCAGAAGAATATAATATTGAAGGGAATATTCAAATGTATTCAAAAATTGCAAACGAGTTTATGATTGTAAAATTTCTCTCAATGTAAATAAAATCGTTAAGTTTAGCTGAACTAATATTTTTTAAGGATTTTATTCACAAAAGATTGCAAGTTCATTCACATTTGGTCAACTTCAATCCATGATTATTTCTGCTTCAATATCTTTAAAAAGGATTACTAACTAAAAGTTGTGAAAAGGAATCCATAATTTTAAACTGTTATTAGGAATAACCTGTAACGTACTCTCGAGATTTTGTCGAGTGAGTTTTGAGAACAAACATTCCAAACCCCTAAAACCACCCACTCGGTACACTATCAGAAGGCTTTAGAGCTTACAGTGACTCTAAAACTGGTAGCAAAAGTGGATGGGTGTCCAGTCTTCCCACTGGGCGGTTAGCTCGTAGGAGGAGGGGGTAGTCTTGAGCAGAAAACTAGACGGCCGTTACGTTTTATCATGTTGTTAAAATTAAGATTAAGGTTAAGATGATATTACCCTCCGAGGATATCCCACATCAATATCACACGGATATGTTCTATGAGCAGAACCATACTACACATCCTCGTTACTACATAAGTCTTCTATTTTCTTCGTCATCGCCATAGCTCATTCTCGTCAGAGCCACTGGTATATTGTGTTGTCAAAATCGCTACATATTTTTTAAAGAAGACATTACTTGTACTTAAAGATTGAAGAAATTTTGAAGCCTATAAACGAAAAGAATTGGAATACAATACAATATTTTATTTTTATCAAACAAAGTTTCTTTAACAGGAGTTTTAAAAAACCTACTGCAACTCTTTTAAGTTACCAACAAAATAGGATCATATTCATTTCATTACTGATATCATGATCACTTCATCCAATCTGGACATATTCGGCGCTGCTATGACCCATCACCATCATCTTGCACACAAACAAAAATGGACAACAAACAACTCAAGTCATTACCTTCACCACATATTTACATTCATCATTTTAAACTTCAATCATTTTTTCAACACAAAACATGAAAGAAAGAAAAATTTCAAAAACCCAAAATAAAAATATCATTTTTGTCGTGTGTCTTTTAAGCACAAAATCTCTCTATAAATAATAAAAAAAAATAATAAGAATACTTATAAAATAAATTATTATTATAAAACTATTCCTTGAATTGTGAAATATACCTAAAAAAAACACATACATACATATATATCTACATATATACGAGTATATATATAAATCTATAAATATTTAAATTTGATATCTTTTCATTAAAACAAAAATAATACCTAAATATATATTATATTAAAAAAAAAAACCTCCTTTTCAATTACAATTATTATTACACAACCTTTATTAAAAGTAAACAATATTTTTTGACTCTTATTTATTTAACTTACGAGTATGTATATCGAAAAACAAAAATTTCAAAATTCGGACACTTCCGATATAAATAAATTAATTAATATAACATTTATGAGTATTAATTATTTTTGTTGTAAAATATTAACAATTATAATATAAAATGTTGTTCTTCTTCTAAAGAGTTTTAAAACAATTTAAGATCTAAAATTTTAAGACACAATAAAAATTAGTAAATATTTAAGAACAAAATGCTGATATTTTAGAAGAAAAAGTGAGGAACAAAATAAAAACGACGGATATACACTCAGTTAAAATATAACAACATACAAAATGAAGGACGACGAAAAAATATAAATTACATTTCAAAAAACAGACAAAACTGACAAAAGAAAAAAATTGTGATTGTATAAAAAGAAAAATTAAAAAAAAAAATATTATAATAAAAATTAAAAAAGAAAATGGAAAGAAAAATTTATTTAAAAAGTTTTACTGAAGAAAAAAAAAAAAAAAATTCACATTTTATCTTTTAGCTGTAGTTCTAGCAATTAAAACGAAAAAAAAAAACAAAAATTGTATTATACATTAAATATTATATTAAATGAAAAACCAGAGAAAGTATTAAAAATAAAATTGAAATAAATAAAAAAAGCAAAGAGTAAATAAAAAAAGAGAAATTAATAAATAAAATAAAATGAAGTGGAACATATATTTGCGCATATCGAAAGTTGGATGATGTCTTTTTATTTAAGGAAAAAGGAAAATAGAAGAAAAAGAAAGCAATGATTTTTCAAGGAGAGTGCTATAAATAGGTAAACTATGATATTAAACTATGTGGAGTAAAGGAACATTAAACTGTTTAGACAAAAACGGGTACAATTTAGATCAACTGTTTTAAGCAGCGTTCCTTTAAGTTCTTTTTGTTTCATACTAATTTTTTTGAAAACAACTGATTTTAGTAAGTTCCAAAAAAGGTAAATACTAAGACTACTTAGGCACTTATGTTTTCAACATCATTCCGTCATAAGGAGAGTTACCATTTTTTGATAATTTCAATACACTTTTTTTTTCGAAAATTTAATACATGTGTTTAAAAAGTAGAAGTTTGTGAATACAATAAAACTTGGAGTTAAATTACATTAATCACAAAAATAGGAAATTGAGGATGGACAACATTTTTCAAAATTCCTTTCAGTAGAAAGGGATCAACTGCTACTGAACTTTATGAACAATGAACATATTACAATCAATTTCCATATAAGTTTAAGTTGATAATTTTCTGGAGTTTATTCGGTATAAAACATTGCGGTTTATTCGAAACAAGTCAACATAAGTATTATTCAGGAGTTTTTAATCAAGACTTACTCGCAATACCTACAGTTCTGCTAATAAGCTATTAATGATGCAATAAACAAACGTAACGTTATAGAACTAAACAGGGTGAATAAATCAGTACAAGTAAAAAAATAAGTGCGTTTACGCCCTAGTGAACCATTTTAAATCCATTTTATGAAATTACTTAAGCGTATAAGTGGATCAAATTTAGTTTTAAAAACTAAAATACACTACTTGCCATTTGAATAGGACACCCTTTGGGCCTGTTTTCTAATCCTCCCTTGCTCCCAAACCAAGGATGTTAGAGACTATTTTTTTTTGTAAATTAAACTTAATTTAATTCTTGTTATTTGATCAACAGAGAGATTTAATGAAACCAAAAAAACAGCAAAATAAGGGGTCTAAAATGTGTGCCACTTGAATAAGACATTTTAACACGTTTAAGAGATGTCGGCTTCTTTTTATTACAAAAATAATTTAAATTGTAAATAACTGTATTATTTTATTATACAAACAAAATATTTATTAGTGTGCTGAGCCAACTTTCTCTTCCAAGACTTCAAACATCGGTATTGGAAGGGATGTATACAAACTAGCCAAGTAATTAAGTGAAATCAAGCTCCAAGCTAGTTTGATGGCTTCGGTAAGTTTGGGTACACACGAATATTGGTGTTCTGATTCATAAACTTGACGTGTCAACTATCTCCAAACATTTTCGATGATATTCAAATCTGGAGAATTGGAGAATAGGGCACCCAGCTTAATAGATCCACATTTTAACTATGTACATAGGTTTTTACTACACGGGCTGTTTGTATTGGTGCATTATCATGTTGATAAATTAACGGCAGAGTTCAAAAAACGGTATGAAATAATGGAAAGGCCTTTTCCAATATATTATTGTAAGACAACGCATTCATTGTAGTTGACATAAATTGTAGTTCGCAAGTTCTATAATAAGAAATGGCCCCCACATCATTACACCTCCAACACAGCTATTTAGCCGGTCCAAATAATGGTTCTTTGCAGAGATCATGGAAATAGTAGCTATAGCCATCGGGGCCTTCCATCGGAGAAGAACACTCGGTTCCACTCCAAAATCCAGATTTCATGTGCGTGACAAAAACTGAGGCGTTGCTCTTTTCGAACCGGGTTTAGAGGTGGCTTTTTTTTATTTTAAGTCTTTTTACATGTTTAGCTTTCGAAATGTCATGCATGACGCCTGGTTGTAAGACTTGACTTAACACCACATTTTTCACTGATTTTTGCCAAAGAGTCGTGTGATTTGGATGACTTTCCTGGATATAATTCGCCTTTTAGAAATATTAACCACGCTGTGTGTTTTGCCTTTCATGTTTTTTTCCATACATATTTACACTGATTACTTAAAATGTGGATATAACGTGTTGACTCCTCTGGATTTTTTAGCTATTTTGGCAATAGAAAGGCCAGCGCCTTTGTAGGAATTAATTGGTACTCTTTAATTCTCGGTTAACGCTTTTCCGCGACCCATTTTAGGTTTTTCTCAAATTAAATAGTCAAAATTAACAAATAAGTTTGGTCAGCAAAAAATATTAATCCGCTTGTCAAAGATAAAGATAATAATAATTGCATGTTCTATTTACATAAGTGGTGCAAAAATGTTGTTTTAATTTCAACACATGCTAAAATAAAGTGGAAAAAAATCCTATAAAGGCTTTTTTCCAGAACTTGATATTTGTACACAGAAAAAGAAAAAGAGTCGGACAAAGATATCAGGAACAATATTATCATTTTATTATTCAGTTTTCTTGTTATGAGCAATTGCAATTAAACTATACAGGGTGTTCTATTCAAGTGGCGAGGAGTGTAAATAAACATCGAAAAAATACTCCTAGATTATATTAAAAACTGTAATACATCAGCAATGACCAAAAAGATCTCAATAGGATCTCAATAAATCCAATATGATCGTATGATGATTTGGTTATGGATTGCATTATAAAGGAGAGGATGCTGGAAACGCAAGTTTAAGATGCCTCCGAATTGATTTTGTTGTTGTGTTCTGTTACATTTGCTTTGGTTTGGATCTGTTCAGTAGTATAAATAGGTAACTCCTGCGTCCTGATGGCATGCATGCATGCATGCATGCATGCCTACTGGTATGATTTCCATACAAATGCATGCATTCCTTTGACCCAGTTGTTACATAGGTTTTTTTCGTACTAAATGTTGCATATATGTCGTAAAAGCATTGCATACTTTGCCCCTGAACTAGGTTTTTTGTACTAAAATAGCATATTTGTTGCTTAAGCATTGCATACTTTAGCACTGAACCACTGAATGAGTGCGGTTTTAGGTTCTGGTACGTATGTTTAGCCAAAACATTGAATACCGAACAATGTTTTTTTGGGTTTTGGTATATGAGAGCGAACGAAACCAAGACACTTAATCTGGTAAGAACAAAGCAAGTTAGTTGGATATTATTGCTATTTTTTTATTTGTTCTAAATGGGTAACTGAAAAGTACATTTGTTTTTTTGTTGTTACTTGAGTAAACAGTAAATTTTCAAACATTCTATAGGTATTACAGCTAATAATAACATTTTTTAAAAATTTTACTTAAATTTAATTTTCAAACAATCCTGTTAACAACTTGATCAAGTGGATTATATTCAATAATTCTGTCATGCAGCATTAGACAAAAACTGATGTGTTTGGAGGAATATTTTTGGATGTTCTCATCTCCAAGCGAATGTCGATAGGCCCTGTTTTCATAGTCTCATTTTGATGTCTGCAGTCTATGACGAAAATTGGTGCACGTGATTTAAAAAGATCCCAAGATAGAAGAGGTTCGGTGCTGGTGACTGAATTTTACGTTTTTACGTTCATGCTAAATACCGGTGCTGCACCGATGCACCGGTGCACCGGCATCACCAGGGTTCTAGAACACCGGTGCACCGGGGTGAATTTGTTTTTGTAATTTCCTTTTATCAATGCATTTTTATATGAAAAACAGCAATGTTTTAATATTGTGTCTAATAAGGGGATGAACGAAATTTTTGTATGCTTACATCAGTTGTTTAAGATCTTATACCGATTTTTGTTTTGCATTTACATTCATGACTCTGCTTCTCCCTGTGTACGATCTTTGTATATGAAAAATGGTTGTATTATGTATACGAAGATACGATGCGATTTTTGTGAAGAAGAAACATATGGGGGTAGTTATACGTTTGGTTATAGTTATGTATATTTTGGCTGGGGGGTATTTTGCTTTTATTTTCTTTTATACGATTTCGCAGTTTTTTTTTTTTGTGGCACTTACCAACCAATAATTTTTTAACAATAAACGCAAAATTATATCAATGATAATTACTCATGTTATTTCACAACCTTGGTGTTATAACCTTGTTAAAGATGAAGGATTCTTCAGATATTTAAAGTCAATTTAAGACTTAATTTCACAATTTAGAAAATTAAATTAATTTTTTTACTTGCTTCATATAGGTAGGCAAGTTTTGTGATTAGGTTGATTGACCTAAAATTTGGAAATTAAGGGTAAGAGCCGATTCGCGTTAAGCGTTCTTAAATTCCCATAGGAAGTTATTGTAATCGGTCCGTTTTCTCGACGTTTCAAGGTCCCTAGAGTCGAAATAAAAGATTTTTAGAGAGATGTCTGTGCGTGCGTGTGTACGTACGTTCGGGAAGTTTTTTTCGTCGTCCATAGCTCAAGAACCAATAGAGATATAAACTTCAAATAAATTTTGTTATACAGATAATAATGCAGAAAGATGCAGAAAGGACTCTAAAAAAAATTGAGTGAGTGGTTTTTTACCAAAGCAATTTAAAAAAAGGGGAAAGTTTTGGTTAACCCTAAATATATCACGAACCAATAACGCTAGAGACTTGAATTAAATTTTATATTATATGTATGTATATTGTAACGCGATACAAAACTAGTATATTTTTTGGAAAAAAAAATCAAATTAACGGTTTTTATCAAAAAAAAACTGAACAAAAATATTTGTCACCTCGAATATTTTACGAACAAAAATATTGTTTTCAACTTTCACTTAAATTTTGAGAAAAATCGAATTGATAGTTTTCTTGCAAAAAATAAAAACATTACTAAAAGTTGGTAAAAAATTACTTTCGACTCAAATATCTTTACAAAAATTAAAAATATTGGCTTCAAACTAATTTAATCTCACAGTGATTTTTTTTTATAAAAGTCCAACAGTCAGTTTTTTCATAAAAAATTAAAATCTACAAAAAATAGTACGCAACATTGGTAAACAATTATGTTCGGTTCTAGAAATCTCGCGAACAATAGAAGATATTGACTTCAAATTAATTTAATTCATCCAATTTGTATTTTGTTTATATAAGATCTCACACCAAGATCTTTTTTTAATATGAAATGTATGGCTTTTATTTATATTATATAAATTCTTCTTTTTGCTTCATTTTTAACAAATTAATGTAGACAAAAAAGCTCGGACCTTACAGAGGGCATAAACAACATATATGTAAATATGGTTTATATTTAGGCAGGCATCTATGTGTTGCTTAAGCCGATAGATTTTTGTATTGCTTCAGAAGGGTACCCCACGTTATTTTGGTTTTAACCCTAGTTTACGGCACGAAAAATAATGCTATAACAAAACTTGGGGTTCGCGCGAACCCCAAAATTTTCATGCACATCTAATTGGTCATTATTTACAAGATAATGCACTGCCTCTATTTGCTATTGATTAAGTTGACAGTTGTGGTGTCCTATTATAACAAAACACGTGTCTTGTTTCAAAAATATAAAACAATTTGCTGAAAATAGTGAGAACAAAATTTGTAGTTACCAAAAAGTGAGTTGTAAAATTATAATTATTCAAAGTTTTATTAAAAAAATTTGTAAACCTTTATATTGATTTTATATTTCAGTGTCTAATTTAGATAGATTATTGAGAACATATAATTGACAATGAACGAACTGCAGGCATATTTTGGGGTTTTGTTGTACATTGGAGCATTAAGAGATAGTCACCGTCGTGTACGTACACTATAGGATCCCATCAAGGGGTTCACACGAACCCCAAGTTTGGTTTGTGGCTTTTTTTCAGAAAAAAATTCCAGAAAATTATCTTAAATCGCTTTGATGAAAAAACGATCAAAAACGTAAAGAAAAATGAAATTTGTTCACTGATTTTTTATCCCTGGTCAATTATATGATAAGGAAAAAAGTTATAAGCATTCAAATTTGCGTTGGGGTTCGCTCGAACCCCAATACGTAAACTAGGGTTAAGTTTTCTCAAGAACAAATCAACTGATTTCAATAGTTTTTTTATACACAAGCTCTTATATTGGCTATATTTTTAGATTTTTTTCAAAATTCGATGTATCCAAAATGGGTCATTAGTTTTTACGAGACTTTATATTAATTAGTACAAAATAACTGCATACCAAAAATATATATTTTAACTAAAATTGAAAAAATGTATGTGTACAAAATTAATTTAAAAAGTAAACTGCTCTAAAGATTTTCAAATAAGAATTTTGAAACATTAAGGTTTTTTTTGACAAATCAAATTTTGGAAACAAGCTTTACAGGTACATTTTTAAATTTAAAAATAGAGGAAATATTTTAAATAGTCTTGGTTTGTCAATTGAACTGATTCGTTCTAAAATTGCCTCTACCTCCTACACGAAGAGACAAAGACCCCTATTTTGCTAGTCAAAAGTGCACGTACGTATGTATATTTTAAAACAGTAGTAAAACGTTATGTTTATTTCAAATTTATAGACAAATTTTTCCTAAGTTAAAAACTTTGCTCTGGCATACAAAAATTGGATTTGCTAGAATTTACATAGATATATTTTTAGACTGAGACAAAGACATCAAATTTATGTAAGTACAATTACAAATGCTAATACTTCTCTAAAAATAAAGATCCAAATAAAGTCTTTTACCTTATAAAAAGTAAACATTTGCTTATACCCTTGATCATTCAAAATTGTTGATAGGAAGGTCTCTCTTTTAATAAATACCTAAATAGGTAGATACATCATAAGAACTTACGTTAAAACGCAAAAACGTAAAATTCGCGTTAAAACGTAAAATTCACGTTCACGTTAAAACGTAAAAAACGTAAAATTCACGTTCACGTTAAAACGCAAAAAAACGTAAAATTCACGTTAAAACGTAAAATTCACGTTCACGTTAAAACGCAAAAAAAACGTAAAATTCACCTTAAAACGCAAAAAAAAAAACGTAAAATTCACGTTAAAACGCAAAAAAACGTAAAATTCACGTTCACGTTAAAACGCAAAAACGTAAAATTCACGTTCGGAACGCAAAAATCACCATAGGAAACTGAACAAAATCATGAACAGAACATAATGTTAAAAAAAGAGTTAAGTTTTTTCAGAAAAGATGGTCCATATGAGTGAAGAGAGAAAAGAATCGTTAAGTAAAAAGACATGTTAATTTGTTTAATATTTTTTTATTTTTTTATTAAATTTTAGGGACACTGCCACAAGATCAGTTTTACATTTCATTTCAAGTGCTATTCGATAATGACCCCAAGCTAGTGTATTTATATTATTGGTACATATAAATCTTTTGTCATCAGAACAACTTAAACTTAATTTGTTTATACATTCGGTGTATATAGTATGGTGTTTAGATCTAAAGTTCAATATTTTACTATAGAAGTTTTGTTTGTGTAGCAAACAGTCTCTATAATTTTGTAAAAACATTTTTTTACAGCTGCTGATTTAACATCCTTAGCCTTTTTTATTAGTGCTGCATCTTCTATGTCTATGCTATACATTTTAGCTCTTAATCCTATAAATTCCTTCATTATTCTACCATTATTTTCATCCTTCATAAATCCTAACTTTTTCACATTGAGCTGGGGCAATACCGTAGCGGTTTTGGGGTGGATGAAGTATCAAATTTATCTATTATATCATTTCTTATATCATTCTAAAAATCATCTGTTCTTATTTTATAAATAAATGAATCGGTATCCATATAGGCCAGATGTAGGTTGTCAGTAAATTTAGGTTTCATGTATGCATAATGAAAGTCGTACATTTTATACTTTGAAATCTCCAAAACCCAAAAGCCTAAGTATATAGACTTATTATACCTATACACTGTAAATTCGTTTTAACTGAATAGCAGCCATGGTTTTCGAAAATTCTAATATGCTATGAAAATTAGGTTTAGCTATAAGAGCGCGACTACCGAGATGGGTGCCTTTGCTTTCTATTGAATCGACAATTCGAACATCTTTTCGTTTGTCTACATTTTCCATAGTTTTTCCGAATACAGCATTATTGCAAAGTTTACGCTGATCCTTTTCAAACATTGTGGTAGTTTTTTTTCTTAGTTCATTGTTTAAATCAATATATTTTTTTCAGCCATTGAGATTGTTTGAATTGCATCACTCTATGAATTTTCTTAAGCACCAAACCATTATCAAGGCATTGAATTAATGTTTTGTGACGAATTATATACCTAATTAACTTTATTATTCAAAACAACAATCTGATGCTTTAGAATTTTTAAATGGAATACATTTTGAGGTTGTTTAAAGGCAACGGAAATAAAAATATTTTTAAAAAAATTTAAATAGGGTTAGCACTACATTTCTATAAGGATGAATGTCGACAATTAAAATTTACGATTATAACACATGCATTGATATATCAAGACCCTGATACATCGTTACCATCATGTTACTCATCTGGCTTATAGGACTTGACCATCTACATATATCTATTGCTTTAGGATTTTTCCTGGATTGAGGTAATAATTAGTGTAACAAAAGCCTAATACCTCACTACCATCATATCATTCATTTATCATTAAAATCTTAAAAAATGGTCCAGGGCTTATTTTTATTGCGTAATACAAATGTACGTCAATAAGGTCAACACATTATTTTATCTATAGGGACGGATGCCGACAATTAAAATATGTATTCATGATGATCACAATACATACATAAATTTATCCTACTGCTTCCTTATTTACACCGATGATACCCCAAGTGTGAACAATATAAATTTATGATAAGGGTAACCAAATGAATGAATGCGGTGAAAAACTCTAGTGTTCTACTATTAGCAATCAATATGATATAAGCATGCATTATCATCCCAATACTTCTTTCCATTAGTTACTTTTCACCCCAAAGAAACCTTTTGCAATGTGTAATACGACATTTAGGATCATATCCTGTATATGACTACTTTCCTATCCCCGATGAAGCAGAATACTATGTTTTTTCTCTGGATGATTTCGCTGCTTTTGAAGCAAATTCATTAACCCTAGCCAGTGGATTCAAGCCAACAAAGAAGCTATCGGAGTTGGAATTAGGTCTAAAATATAACATTTAAACCTTGCGAAAGGTTACGACACGGTGGGGTGATAGGATCGTAGCGGATCTTGGCGAATATATGGTAAGATACAATTTTTCTCGTTCTGCTTCCTTTATACAAAATACTTGAAAATTATTTTTTTTTTCTTATTGGTCTTTTTACCGATAAGATACTCAAAGCTGTCCACAGAATGCATATTACTAATTGGAGGAGGCTCTTATGCGTTAGAGAAAACATATCAACGTGGATCAACGTTTGAGCTGAAATTTACAAAAATACAAACTGTTTCACTTCTTTTTACTAAGGCTGACTTTATTCGCTCATCATAGGGAAGAAATTTGTATGGAAAACAATGGACATAAATATCCAACTAACTTGCTTTGTTCTTACTAGATTAAGTGTCTTGGTTTCGTTCGCTCTCATATACCAAAACCCAAAAAAAAAACATTGTTCGGTATTCAATGTTTTGGCTAAGCATACGTAAGAACCCACAACGAAAAACCAGAACCTAAAACCGCACTCATTCAGTGGTTCAGTGCTAAAGTATGCAATGCTTAAGCAACAAATATGCTATTTTAGTACAAAAAAAACATAGTTCACGAAGGCTTAAGCAACAAATATGCTATTTTAGTACAAAAAACATAGTTCAGGGGCAAAGTATGCAATGCTTTTACGACAAATATGCAACATTTAGTACGAAAAAAACCTATGTAACAACTGGGTCAAAGGAATGCATGCATTTGTATGGAAATCATACCAGCAGGCATGCATGCATGCATGCATGCATGCCATCAGGACGCAGGAGTTACCTATTTATACTACTCTGTTCTAATTGAGATTCAGTACATTATGAACTTAGTCGTTAAGGACGAATATTCACTATATATGAGTTCAACAAAAACCGCTGTCAAACCGAAAAAGTTAAAAACCAACTGCTAAGAGATTAATGATGGACCAGTTTAGATAATCTTTGAAAGAAGATGTATAGTTTTCGAGGTATTGAGATCTAAGAATAAAAAAAACAGGTAAGTAATAGTTTACTTGGTGATTTCCTAAAAATATATTAAAGTTTGACAAAAGTAAGCAAAACTAATTTGATAACACAATATTGGATTAATTGAAAATACGCTCTTGATTAAATTTATCATAAATATGACCTAAAAACAAAATTGAAAAAAGAGGCTGGGATGCGACTCACACTGATAACTTCCCATCCCGTCTGTCGATTTGTCTTGCTTAAAAGTTTATAGGGTTTCTTGTTTTGTTTCTTAAAAATTACCAACAATATTTTGCATATAATGAATAGTTTGATTTCAAAATCAGTTTTTGTTAACGAGATTTTTAGTCGAAAACCAATTTCAAGCAATTTTAGTAGCATTTCTTAAAATTTGTATTTCTTAAATAAACAAATACAAATTGGATGAATGAAATGAATTTAAAGTCAATACTTTCTATTTTTCACGAGATATCGAGAACCGAACATCATTTTTTACCAAATTTGCGTACTATTTTTTGTAAACTTTATTTTTTTTATGAAAAAAACTGAATGTTCGATTTTAATACAAAATTTACTGAATGTCAAAAATTATATTTTCTGTGAGTATAATTAATTTGAAGCCAATATTTTTAATTTTTAAAAAGATATTTGAGTCGAAAATCAATTTATACGAACTTTTAGTAATGCTTTTTTAAGGTATTTATTTTTTGTTAAAAAAACTGTAAGTTCGATTTTTCTCAAAATTTTATCGAATGTTCAAAACAATATTTTTTATAAGATAAATTTAGTTTGAAGCTAATATTTTTAATTTTAAAAAAAGATAATTGAGTCGAAAATCTATTTTTACTAACTTTTGTTAATTTTTTGTAGGTTTTTAATTTTTTGTAAAAAAAACTGTTAGTTCGATTTTTCTCAAAATGTTACTGAATATTGAAAACAATATTTAAAAAAAAATTAAATTAGTTTAAGGCCAATGTCTCAAATTTTTAAAAAGTTATTTGAGTCGAAAATAAATTTTAACGAACTTTTATTCATTTTTTGTTTAAGGTTTTTATTTTTTGTAAGAAAAATGCCAATTCGATTTTCTCAAAATTTTATCAGATGTCAAAAACATTATTCTTCGTTGCACAAAATTGTTCTGGAGATGAAATCATATTTTGGTCGTAAAATTTTCGAGGTGACAAATTTTTTTTTCGGTTTTTTTGATTTATATAATAATATAATTGTTTTGCATCACGTTACAATATATAATATAAAATTTAATTCAAGTCTTTAGCGTCATTGGTTCATGAGATATTTAGGTTTAACCAAAATTTTCGCCTTTTTTTTAAACTGCTATGGTAAAAAAACCACCGACGCAATTTTTTTGAGAGCCCTTTCTGCATCTTTCTGCCTTATTATCTGTATAACAACATTTATTTGAAGTCGATATCTCTTCTGGTTCTTAAGCTATGGACGACGAAAAAAACGTCGCGAACGTACGTACACATGCACGCACAGACATCTTTCTAAAGTTCTTTTATTTCGACTCTAGTGACCTTGAAACGTCGAGAAATGTCAAAATTTTCAATTCGACAAATCGGACCCATTACAATAACTTCCTATGGGAAGTTAATAAAAAGCAGACCGGAATAAAAAGAATCTCATAAATTGACAATTTTAATATAATTTTTCTGTTAAGAAATCTAGGGACTATTAAATCCATGGGCTTAGTTAAGAGAAGTTGTGAAAGAAAAATATTGAATGTCAATTTAATTAATTGAGTAAGGAGCTGGCAGTTTAAAAACTATTCTAACATGCCTAAAATTAACCCTGAAAAGAATTAACTTCCTATGGCTAAAATAAACTCCCTCACATGATTTTTCTTATTGGGACCTACATACATACATATATGTAGTTCATAGTTTGTAAAATCATTCAGTACTTTTCAAACTTAGTATAATTTAATACTGGAAAACAATTGAGTAAAACCTAAATCATGAAATAATGCAAATTGAAAAATTGTTTGGAAGTTAGTTAAATTTTACTCTTTTTTGGAAGTTAGTTCGAAGATTGCCTTGTTTTACAAAAACGCTGAACGATGTTAAACTGAAAATTCCAACAGCTGAAATGGATGTTTTGATAACCTTCAAAAGAATAAAAATAGAGGAATAAGGTTGATAAACTTGGTATTAGAGTTAGTTTTAGTTTTTGAGATACTGAGATCTAAAATGAAAAAATATGCATTTAATAACTAACTGTGCTCCGCGGCGTTCATGCATGCTTTGTTTTAGAATACATTATGTTTAGCATAAAAAGACGTGTTGTAGTGAAAGAATTTTAAAAGATAATCATATGCTGTTGCGGACTTTTTGTTAGAACTATTAAAGGGGAACAATTCTGTTATGCATTATTTTAGCAAAACTCTAAAAACTTTTCACTGCAGCTAACAGTGAAAAAATCGTATTAGAATTAGGGTTATGTTATATAGTCCATATTCTTAATCAATAAATAGGCTAACTAACACTGAACTAATTTGTTTAATTAGACCAGTAGTTCCTGACATTAGAGCGTCTAAACAAGCAAACAAACAAACTCCTCAGTTTTATAAAATTAGTATAGATTTGGCGATTTTATTGGCTTCAAAACTATTTTTGAATCAAAGACTAAAGTATGACAGTAAATCCAAAATTAATTAACCAAAACTTTTAACTAAAAGACAAAACTTGTGATTTGATTTGACTTGCAACATACAATCTAAGATAATTTTTAAAAGCCCATTTTGAAATTCAGCATAAGTCGTTCGTCGGAAAGTTACGTCCAAGTTTGACTTTTAAATAACTTTAAATACTTTATAACATCAATGAACTTGAGGTCAAATTGACTTTCAGTGAAATTGACTTCTTCAATATTGACTTTAAGTCATGACTTTTAAGAGTAATTTTTTCGTTAAATTAAATTTATTTTGATAGTCAGAAGACTTTATAAAAAAGTCAAAGTCAGAACTTAATGCCGGCCAGGCATTAAAAGACTTTACGTCTCTTAAACCCAACTGTGGAATAATTGAACAAACGATTTAGGTTTATTTTATCAGAATAAACCGAAAATAAACTCTAGAGTCTTTCACATGGAAAGACTAGAAAAAGCATTTTTGATGTAAGGCAAAGTTTTTGATAAAATGCGCAACCATCAGATTCAAGTGTATTCCGGAAAAGTCTAATAGCTTCTGGAGACCAATTGAAACGAAAAATAACATAAAAATATTAAAGATTGTATGAATGTACGTCGTCTATTAGGCTGGGCCAAAAATATAACCTCAAAATTGTTGAATTAAATGACCATGTTCCTCAAAACAACCTGTGTCAATTTCAATTCCAATTCAGTTTCACCGTTTTCACCAATTATCGTTATAAAATCAATATGATATTGAATGCGTCGGTTTCTTACAGTGGATCTGAGTGGCCCAATTTTCAATGACTCTTCTGCACCTCTAAAACATCGATTGATTGTGGTATTCACGTCTCCTTTGTAACCATGTCCTTAAATCACTCTCTATTGAGTAGTGTAACTTGATTTTGACGGATGTTACAAAAACAAAATGGCCATTACTGGCCGAAAAAAAATACCCGCATATATAACATACGTGGCCTTAAATCCAAAATTTTACTGAAACTTAGCTCAGAGTCAAATTGAAACCTTTTTATTTAAGAAAATTGGTCAAAAAATTAAAATACAAGACACTTATTACAATATATGTATCTCCGAAATAACCTTGATAAATTTATTTATTCGTTTAAATTGCTATGAACAAAATCTGTGCATGTTTGGCGAGGAAAAAATAGAATATTTCAAAACCAAAGCAATTAATCATATCAATAGTTGATCCACCAAAACCTTTACCCAGGTTTTTAAACATCTGCAGATTGTACATATATACGTAGATAGTTATTTTTGCAACCACAAATACAAAATCGATTAAACAATACAACAAAAAGAAAAAACATTTTCGTCCTTTAATTTTGAAAACTGATGACCTTTGGTGATGCATCACCTGGACAGTTGGATTTCTGTGGGTGCCAATGCAAATAATACCGTCCTACAATCACATCACCGCTGCCGCTGATCGGTACCGGATGCTGAACCCGGAATTCAATTGAATGCCAACAAATGGTGGACAGCGCAAGATACCTTCACAAATTCAATACAATACAATTGTTTAATATTAATGAAAATGCAATATCACATGCGGCGGCGATGACATACAGCGTTGCGCCATACCTACCGTATTCACTGATTGAATACCGTTCGTTTTTTCTGTCCTGAGTCCTGAGTTCTGACAACGACGACGACGACTACGACGGACAATAGTGACACACGGTTGGTGTTGGTGTTGGTGTTGTTGTTGTGTTGTATTTGTATTTTGCCGAAAAACCACATTCAAGGATATTGATTGATTAGTCTGGCTTCGGGAGTGTTGCCCATTGTAATGTTGTCATCGATGGGACAATACCAAGTGATTAAACAAGTGTTTCCGGTGGACAATATGTACATGGACATTGGACATTGGATAAGGACATGGTAGATGGACATTGGAAGCGAATATCGAATAGATATCAAAAAATATACGCGTTTTAGAACGAGAGATTGACATTGCATTGCAAAATGCATCATGATTGAAAAACCATTTCAGTTTGATAAATAAAAGCTCGATGGGAGATTGATGCAATTGGATGTTTCTTTATAATCTATGGATGGACAAGGACATCATATCGGATTTATGTACATAGAGAGAGAAAGAATCCTCGCCGCTCGTCCTTTTATATAGTGAGCCGCTCTGTACAGCTGCTGGATAAATTTAATTGGATGAGGTTTATTTTGGATCAATTCAGATAGTTTATTTTAAGGCCTATCAATTTGAAATTCGGTATTTAAACAAAACTTAGGTAGAGTGCTTGATCGATGATGATGGTGGTAGTTTTTATTTTGTTAGTTTTTGTTTTTTGTTTAGGTATTTAAAATATACCACAGACTAGACAGTTTTATTATTGTATTCGTTCAGGTAGGATTTAAGTTGTTTTTTAGTTCTTTTTTTTTATCTTTCTGTCAATATTTAGCTGTCAGTAGCTATTTCTAGACTGCAAAAATGTTTGTACAATAAAAAGAAAAAAGATTAAAATATGTTAAGGGGTTGTATTTGAAATTGGTCTGTGAATAAATTTTAAAGTAGATGAAAGAGCTTTAAATTTATAGAAGTATTTAAAAAAAGTTGTGTTTCTAAAAAATTTGGATGTATTTTCTACCCTGCTTATGGGCTCACTATAGGATTTGGGGTAAGAAAAGTTTCTTTGCATTTAAAAAATCTGGGTTTACAGAAAGGGTTATGCATTTTGCGGTTTCAAAAGTATGTGGCTGGAATTAATTTCATTGGACATTTGTCAGTTTTTTCAGTTGAGACCCTGACACTTACGAAAATGGATCGCTTAACTATCGCTCAACACATCACAATTGTTAAAACCTACTACAAAAATGGTGATTCTGCCACAGCCACATATCGTGCTTTAAGAGGAGATTATGGTTTACATAATCATTTAACTACTCAAGCAATTGGCAAAATTGTGAAGAAATTTGAAGAGACTGGATTGGTTACAAATATTGTAAGGCCTGTGTATCATCGTTTCGCCCGTACCACTGAAAACATCGCTGCTGTAAGTGAAAGTGTTGCCGAAAATCCGAATGTGTCGATTCCCCGTCGTTCTCAGGAATTAGGACTGTTTTACGGCACATTATGGCGTATTTTGCATTTAGATCTGCACCTACATTCATAAAAAGTCCAACTGACACAACAACTGAAGCCAGTTGACCATTCACAATGTCATAGATACGTGGAATGGGTGCTTGAACAACAGGTGGTAGATGGCTATTTTTCGAACTAAATTTTCTTCAGCGACGAAGCAAATTTCTCACTCGGTGGGTAGGGTATGTTAATAAACAAAATTGTAGTATATCAGGTTCTGAGAATCCTCAAGTAATTAAAGAGAGGTCATTACATCCACAAAAAGTCACTGTTTGGTGCGTTTTTTGGTCCGGAGGTGTGATTGGAACTTACTTCTTCGAAAAAAAACTATGGAACGACTGTCATTGTCAATTCGGAACGTTATGGTAACATAATAACAGACTTTTTTTTGCCTGCTATTGAAGAATACGACTTAGAGAATATGTGGTTTCAATAAGACGGTGCCACATGCCACAAAACTCGAGTAAATATGGCGGCCAGGAAATGTCTCTTACATTTCTCGTCGTATCGAGACAAACCTTTAACTCTTGAGCACTTAAAAACCAACATTCGTCAAGTTATGGCGAATTCAATAATCAATATGTGTCAAGAAGTGGTCGAAAATTACCTCCAAAGAATCGATGCAACAATTTAGCATAATGTCAACTTTCAAACGGATTTGCTAGGTGGCACGTATTCCAAAAGTCCAGTTTTCGATGACTTTGGCGCATTAATCACGCTGAATTTCACCAAAATAGCATCGATTATGTTGTCATAGATGGCCACGGTGGTTTGCGGCTTATTCACTTAGACCTGCGACTTAAGAAAGCATCACAAGAAAAAGCCTAAAGTTCCAATCGCACCATCTTGGTGCTTGGTGGCCAATTCAGATTGACTCGGCACGAGATAACCATGTCATACAACCACTCGTGCAGAATATTGATCGTGTCTCGTGCTGTATGACACGTTTAGTGCCATCCTGTTGAAACCGTTTATCTTCGGTGTCCATATCATCCAATTCAAGCCATTAAAAGGCTGTGATCATCGACCTATAGCAAACGCTGTTGACGGTGATGGCCTGGCCAACATCATTTTCAAAGAATTGTGGATCGATTACGCCTCCATTCAAGAATCCACACCAAACAGTTACTTTATTTGGATGCATTTGCAGCCCGTGAATTTCGCGTGGATTGGTGTCGTCCAAAATCTGGCACTCAATTATTCAAAAATGGGTCTCATCGCTAAAGAGAATTTTCGACCAAAATTGGGATCAACTTCTAACTGCTGCAAAATCCAACTAGCAAAAACACGATGCTGTGTATGGTCGTCAGTTGAATTTTGACTAGATGCAGGCTCTAATCACGATGTGACAGACCAAATTCTTGCGACCGACGCGGAATTGACTGCCTTCGGACTCTGCTGCACAATTTCACGAACAATGGCGATGTTTTCAGCAGATCTTGTGTTTCGTTCACGTAAGAGTTATCTGGTTGTTCAATGAGCCAGTGGACTCGAATTTGGCCGCCAAACGTTGAATATTTGACTTATTGGAAAGACGGTGCAACGTGGTCATTGGTGCTTCTAGAGAACAATGATAACGATAATAAAGTTGTATCATTTGCACGTGTTGCTCAACGTTGTAACTTCCCATGACGATTTGTCTTAATAATGACTGATTAAAAGAAGATATTTTGACAAAAATTTAAAGAAACAATTTAGCCGCCACGAGTTGTCAAAATCAATCTGTCATTATTTTTAGTTACTAAATATTGTTAATTACAAGAAAATACAAAATGGGGTGCAGTATTCTACATTCGAGATAGTACGACTGATGTTGGGCTCTGTGGTATACTGTTAAGCATTCCTGCAGGCTTAATAGAAAGAGACACTAAGGTGGTGTTTTGAAGTTAGTAAATGAATCAACTATTGTAACCAAAAGTTTTAAGGAACTTACTTGCAGCAACATACATTTATACAATTTTTAAAGAAAATATCCAGATCAGAGGGGAGAAAAACTTCTTGTTTCGATACAACAGCAAAAAAGTTCAACAAATACAGTTTACTGAACACCCCAATTCTTTGAGTCTTTTTATGTACACCACATCTCTAACTTAATTGTTATTTGCCATTAGCTGTTGTCTACCATAGAATCCTGTCCATAGAATTTTCCGAGCTTGGGTTTAACCACAATATCTTCTATTTATGACTATTATAGTGTCTTGCAATCTTTCTTTCAAGTATAATGGTTTCAACAATTCTCCGTTTGACTTCTTCTTTAAATGTCTTCAGCGCGTCTAAAAGGTCGTCGGGCATAATTTTTTGGAACATCATATACATATAATTCGGATCGTAATTAAGAAAAATGAAATCAAAAATCAAGGTTTCAATTTTCCAAATCCTTCATTTACTTCTTAGTTCACAACTGGCTCTATAAATTTTCAAAAGAAATTCCAATAAAAATGACGATGAGACAAATAACAATATCATTAAAACATTTATTCAAGTAATAAATAATAATAATTTTGATAAATTGAATTAATTCAAATCTTCATACCCACCTATCTATACTTCCAAAAGACCTCTATACCAACGTTAAGTTTTTGTTTTCGAAAACATTTATCAAACTAAATATGACATTTCTATTAAATAACATAACATTTTCAGTTTTTCGCAGGCTCTAAAACTGAAAACACAAAACCAAAAACCAAAACCACACTGATGGCAAATGGCAACTTTATAACCCCAGTATGTCTGATGGTCTATACGTAACGTCTACAAAAAACAACAACAACAACAACAGTAACTGCTATACTATCATCATCATCATCATTACTGTCAACCATAGAAGTTAAATGGATATCCCTTGGGTAAATTTACATAAGTGATTCATCTTTGTCCTTCTTGTTCTAGGGGATTTTTTATTCATGAGCTCGAGCACGCAAAATAAAGTTAAAATAAAGAAAAGCAGAGGAATAGGACTTCTTTTCCTTGAAAAAGAAGTATAAGGTGTACAGTTATACAAGAAGAATTTCCATTGCTTTTGTTTCTTCCCATCTCATCCCAACTTATCTCACCCAAGAAGCATAGCGCCCAGGATAAGAAGCTATATCCATATTCATTTGATATGCTCTCATGTTCGAAACGAATCCAAAGGAATATAGAATGTCCTTATTCTGTTTTAGTCCTTTCTTTGTTTTTTTCTGATGCTCATCGTCGTCGTTGTCTTGTAATAAAATAGAAATAAAATTAAATTTCTCAAACGCGTCTATGGTCGGATGAACTTTCGAGTTTCGAGGAGTTGAACACCAATCTTCTTTATTGTCCTTGTATAGCTATGTATATGGAGACTACAAGGATCCATTTTCCTTCTATATTTCTTAAACCAAGAAACACTGCAAGAAGACGGCCAAGCCATAGGAAGAAGGACAAAAAGGACAACTGACTTCACCTTTTTTTTGTGTCTCCAGCTGTTTCTTCAAAATCTGACTGAGAATAAGACTGAGACTCCAGTATCCAGTTCGAGAGGCGTTTACATGTGGACAATTTGCGTTTCTATTAAACTATATACCTACAAATCGTACGACAAGGATATTGAATATTGCGCTTTGGGGACAAAAAGGAAATCCGCATACCTCCTGTAAAATCAGACAGCCAAAGTCTGTGAACTTATTGTCATAGCATAGGATGGAAAAATGAAAAATGTATTTTCTGTTTGTGTTTGAGTTTCTTTTTTGTTTCCTTTTCCTCTTTGGCTATATTCATGCAATTGCATCATATTTGCGAAAATATATACATATATATTCATTTTTATTTTCAATTTGTTGACTTTGTCTCAGTTTCTTTTTTTTTTTTGAGAATATTTTGATAAATTTATTAAAAGAAAATAAAATAATATAAAATGTTTGATATTTTTTCAACTGTAAAAACACTTTCTCGTAAAAGTAATTTACATTTATTACTTTTTTCTCAAAATAAAAATATAAATGTTTGTGTTTAAAAAACAAACAAAAATGTGGTTGAAAAATTAATAAAATGAAGTGATTCGGAGGAGCTTGAGGTAGAATTTCGATTGAAAATAAATCTGTAATGAAAATATGTATTTCTTCGGAAAGTGGATATATTTTATGAGTTGACAAAATTTTTGAAAAAACAAAATAAAATAAAATAAATTCACACGAATAATGTAGATTTGACGTTTTCCAACATTATAACACCAAATTTAAATATCTATCAGATCAACACCTTAAATGAACCGTCCGACGAAAGGATGATCTAGCTTAATTGTCTTCATTTAAAGTTAACGTTGATAAGAGCCATCTGGCATGCAAACATGAGGGATTTTCGTCACCTGCATTTTTAAACATAGAATATTATAACTTTTCCTTTTTCCTAACTCCGTTTTTTATTTTTCAAAAACAAAAATTTGGTGTACTCAAGTCAAAGTTTTGGCAACTTTCATATAATTTGACAGTGAAGAAATTGTAAATTATTTTTTAATAAGAGGTTTCATTTTAAAGAGCCTACTTTTGGGGTAGGTGTCACTTCTTTTGGCATTGTCCAAGGAATAAATAACTATTACTAAAAATTAATACAAGCTTCAACATCGTATTAAAATTATTAAAATTCGGGTTAAAATGTTCCCAGTTAAAACGAAACACCTTCTCAACCCGCAATAGTTAAACTGGTAAAAAATTTGAGTGTTTGGACAAATTAGTCATATTAAAAAAAACGAAACTTAAGATGAAAACCCAAGTTTTTCAATTTCTTTGAAACAAGATATAAACATTCCACAAACGAGATAAAATATTTATCAAAATGATACTGATTTTTCTTAGGAAAAAAATGTTATCGAAAACTCATCTAAGGTGAAAAAAATTACGTTGTCGAATTTGGGTCTTAGAACATCCGAGAATGATTTTTCAAAAGTAATAAAGATACTCAACGAGTCTCTGTTAGATGTTATTTTAAGGCTGTTGATGGTGGTTTGAGATTTGTTTATGTATAAAGCAGCGTCATCCACGTCATCCTTGGTTCCAACGCTCGTCCACAATGTCTAAAAAAAAGAGGCTGGGATGCGACCCACATTGATAACTTCCCATCCCGTCTGTGGATTTGTCTTGCTTCAAAGTTTGTAGGTTTCGTGTTGGGATAAGAAAGTTGTCAGTTGAATTATTCTTAAAAATTTTTAAATTACCAACAATATTTTTCATATAAAGAAATAGTTTAGTTTGAAAATCTAGTTTTGTTAAATAGAATTTAGTCGAAAACAAATTTTTACCAATTTGAGTAGCAATTCTTAAATTTTTACAAACTGGATGAATGAAATTAATTTGAGAGAAATCAAGAACCGATCATCAATTTTTACCAAATTTGCGTACTATTTCTTGTAGATTTTTTTTTTATGAAAAAACGGACTGTTGGAAATAAACAAAGTTTGAAGACAATATTTTTAATTTTTGAAAAGCTTTTTAAATCGAAATTAAATTTTTACCAAGTTTTAGTATTGTTTTTTTTTAGGTTTTTATTTTTTTGTAAAAAAATTGTCCATTCGATTTTTCTCAAAATTTGACTAACTGTTGACAACAATATTTTTAAAAAAATAAGAGTAGCTTAAAGCCAATATCTCAAAGTTTTGAAAAGATATTTTAGTCCAAAATCAATTTTTACCAACTTTTATAATTTTTTTTTTTTTGGTTTTTATTGTTTGTAAAAAAAACTGTCAATTCCATTTTTCTCAAAATTTTTAGAATGTTGAAAACAATATTTCTTATAAGTGAAAATTAGTTGCAAGCCAATATCTCAATTTTTTGAAAAGATATTTGAGTCGAAAATCAATTTTTACCAACTTTAAGTAGTGTTTTTTTTTAGGTTTTTATTTTTTATAAAAAGACTGTCAATTTGATTTTTCCCAAAAATGTACCAGATTTCAAAAACGTTATTCTTCGTTGCATACAATTATTTTGGAGATAAAATCATTTTTCTTCATAAGAATATTTGAGGTGACAATTATATTTTTTTTTTTTCAGTATTTTTGATTTATAAAAAATTCATTAATTGGATTTTTTCCAAAAATATACTTGTTAAGTATCACGTCACGATATAATATTAAATATATATAATATTAAATTTAATATTAAATTTAATCCAAGTCTCTAGCGTCATTGGTTCATGAGATATTTAGGGTTAACCAAAATTTCACCTTTTTTTTAAACTGCTATGGTAAAAAAACCACCCACGCAATTTTTTTGAGAGCCCTTTCTGCATTTTTCTGCATTATTATCTGTATAACAAAATTTATTTGAAGTCAATATCTCTATTGGTTCTTAAGCAATGGACTACGAAAAAAGCTTCGCGAACGTACGGACGTACGAACGTATGTATGTACGTACACACGCTCGCACTGACATCTCTCTAAAAAAATTTTATTTCGACTCGAGGGGCCTTGAAACCTTAAAAAAATTTCAAAATTTTCAATTCGACAAATCGGACCGATTACAATAACTTCCTATGGGAAGTTAATAAATGGTAGCTAATTGCTCAAACAATTGCACCAATCAATTTTATCTGTCAAAACGTCCAGTATTATACAGTATTATGAGATACACTATTTTGACAGCATTTTGGGATACAGTATTTTAAATTTACAGTATTTTAAAACACAGAATATTAACCATACAGTATCATACAAAATTTTGACCATACATTATTTTAAAAATACAGAATTTCGACCCGCTAACTTTTATAGAAAAAAAATCTTTAAAGTCTGTCTTTAACGAGGCCTTATTTCTTTTATTTTTTAAAATTTTTCAATACAAATGAAACCATGGCAGGCCACTATTTAAAATTTTTTAATTCGTACAGTAAAATAGTACCTAGAAAATAATCAAATAAGATTTCATAAAATCGAAAACTCATTTCATATGAACAAAAATTTCAAAACAATGCATCGCAGTTAACATAAAGTAATAAGTTAAATAGCTGGGTAAAGTTACATTTTTAAGGTCAAACTCGATATGATTTGATGAGTTGCCTAAAGAAAGAAAAACAATATTAAAAACCATAAAATTATCCAAAAGATAAAGAAACTTGAAAAACTACTACCTGCATACTTGTTCTTGTTTAAGCAAAATTAAAGAACACATGATTTTGTTCCACATTGGCAAAGTTAAACCTTGTTAATGAAAGTATACCAAAAATCATAAAAAACTGTTATAAGTCGAAAATAAAGCGGAACAAAAAATATCTCATAAGTTTTTAAACTTCAAAGAACCTCAACAAAACCCTGTATAATCAAATTATAGGTTCAATAAGTTCACGATGCAAAAACCAAAATATTGCACTTTGGATATTTATTAACCATTGACTTTTATCCCATAAACTTTTGACTTAATTTTTAAATTTATTAACCATATATTAATACCTTCATACAAAAAATATTCATTACTAAACATACAAAATGGTTTTAATTATATCCTTGGAAATAATTTACAGTTTCATACTTAATACGAAACATAAATTCTAAATAAATTGTGTCCTGCCCTAAATTTTGTGCATCAAAACTATGTTAGATACGAGGACATAATAATTAGTTCCCCGAAATGAGAAAAAGGCTATTAAATGAAAACCTCTCCCCTTTTTTTAGTTTCTATATTTTTAAGCTTCCTCAAATTAATATCCGTGTTATATATTTATATACAAATGGAAATTTTGTATCTACAAAAACAAATATATACTTTTCATGCTATCTGTCACATTTTAATTTAATTGAATTGCTCGAGCTTCGTATAATTTTATTAAAAATGCAAATAAAACTTTGCTCACTCTGGATGTCACGCTGAGGAGGAGAGGCGGGAGGCGGCATGGGGGAGATGTGTTGGCGGGATATCTGCCTGGCTGGACTCTGGATCTAGATCTAGACCGACATCAGCCAACCAGCCAGCGACAGCGCCAGCAGGACCCCCTGCACAGTTGTTGTCATAATTTACAGTCACAGTCACAAAGTTAAAATATTGCCAGTGCATACTCAAAACATAGAAAAAATACAACACCAACAAAAATAACCAAATATAAATCAAAATGAACACAACAACAACAGTAAAAAATATTAAAATAAATTTATTAATTATTCGTCCTTGGACCCAGTGGGTGGGGGAGTGTGCTCCTCTGAAAAGACGAAAAACTGGAAAAACACGAATAACGTGCGGAAACCTAAAATATGGATAAATAATAATATTTGCTTGGCTTGTGTCTCTCGTGTTGGCACGTTGGCTTTTTATGTATTTTAGCGTGTTTTTTCTGTTTGCTTGTTTGTTTGTTTTCTCTTTACACGGCCTCGCCTTTTACTCACACTTATCCTGCTGATCCTGTATTCTGCATCCTTTGGGAGAATTGTGGGATGTAAGTATCAATTGACTCAATGTGTGTGGGTGGATTGTGACGTGTGTATACGATGTGTACTCTCAAATAATCCAGCTTTTAATAAATTCAGGATTTATAAAAGCTTCTGTGGGCACTGAAGCTGATATCCTTTGTCGGTTACTGATATGCAAATATTATTCACCACACACGCATTCATATTATATGGAGGATCTGTTTGTGTTTATATCGGATATACATATATGTATGTGTTGATATATGAAGATGGACTATTGACAGGACATAGTGTATTTTGGCCACTGGGCTACTGGGCCAGTAGGACGCACATATAAAACGCATTCCATCAGGAGATGGTCTATCATAGTCTGCCCGCTCAGTTCATATATGTACGTATCAACATCAATTCAATGTGTCCGTCGACGTCATCGTCGTTGGCGTCGGTCGGTCGGTAGGTTATTCTCCTCTCCACAGTAATGATATGGAAATTTTGAATTTGTCGGACAATTAATTCCTGAAAGGATATTTATATGGGGATGTTGTTGAAATGAATATACACCATACCAATCTCTAGCAAAAGTGCCAAGCTGGAACGCAAATGAGAAGGTAGGGGATGGTGGGGGATGGAGAGTTGAGCAGAATGAATGCTAAAGACTTAAAGCAAACTGTTGTCGTTCAAGAGGGAATTCGTATGATGACTGATGCTGAAGTTGAGTATAGGCTCTTTAAGTACTTAAACGCTCTTAGGTCCTTGCAGTTGGTTTTGAGTTCAGTTCAGTAAAGTTCAGTGTTTGACACTACATACCCGCTACTTGCCCGTTACCGTCACCCTATAATATCACCATCGCTGTCGCCTGTGTTCCGTACCATTACGCACCTAAAGGGAATTTATGGCAAGCTATTAAGTTTTGATTAATGTGAAGTCAAGATTCAACAACGATTTTGCTTTCGGCCATCAGCGATGTGTAAATTTTTGACTTGAATATTATTACATATATAGTATAAATATTTATGTAAGTACCTTCCTACGTACTTTAAAAAAATGTTTGCATACACAATTTTATTTATATTTTTGTGTTTATATCAAAGCGAGGAGATTTCTTTCAAGCCTCACCACATCGAATATAAGAGAGGTCTTGCTGTGGGATTAATTTATTTCTTTATGACGAATTAAATTATGGAGAGTTCTGTTGAGGTTGAAGTTGTTGTTGTTGTTGCTTTTGTTTTTTTTTGTTGTAGAAAATGAAAATAAATTCTGAAGAATTAACAACAATAACTGTGGTTTTTTATTCATGAAATATTTTTTATTGTATATGAAATAATAATTCCCAAAAGAAGCACTTTATGGTTTTTATGGGGATTTTTTAAAAAAAATTAATGAAATATTTTTATTGTTATAAGGAAGAGGTCAAATATTAATTAAATGAGACAAATTACTATTGTTATGTCCTTACTTTGGATGTCAATGAGTGATGGTGAAGATAATAAATATATCTTGTGAAAAAAAATTATATTAAAAGGGTGATATAATTATTGAAAAATTACGTACAGCCGACGCGACGTTCAAAGTTCAATTGAAAGGAAATGCTACGAATCCATAAATATAACGGTGTTGTAACAATAAAAGCTACATAATTATTTCCATTCAGTAGTATTTTTTCGTGAAATTTTAAGTTTTTAGCAGAAAGTCCAATTATATAAAATTGATAACGCAAAGCATTTTACAATATTTTATCAAATAAGGAATAACAGAGTTAATTTGCAGTATGGCTATAAGTCTTACTAACAACTAACACCATAAAAGACATGACTACGTGAGGCATCTAAAGAAATTTCCACTTTCAAGAATTTTCTTGATATTAGTACTAAATAAAAATAAAAAGAGGCTGGGATACGACCCACACTGATAACTTCCCATCCCGTCTGTCGATTTGTCTTGCTTAAAAGTTTGTCTATATGTATCAATTTTTACCAAATTTGCGTACTATTTTTTGTAGATTTTATTTTTTTATGAAAAAAACGGACTGTTGGATTTTTATAAAAAAAAAATAACTGAATATCGAAAACAAAATTTTCTGTAAAATAAAATAAGTTTGAAGCCAATATAGGGGGGAGAGTACGATAACTCAGGCGACAAAGTTTAATGACGGATTTGTATAGAACAGTTAAAAACAAGCATTTTTTGCTATGGGAGGGGGGGTCTATCACCCCCCGTTTAGGCGAAAGGGGCAATTTAAAAAAATATGTACGTTTAATGGAAAAAAATAATTAAACTAAGTTTTATAAATTTTTTTAAAACCAACACTTTTGTCTAATAGCTTGTTTTTAAATCAAGTCAAAAGCATGCACGGTTTTGGATAAAAATTGTTTAAAACTCAAAATTTGTGCAAAAAAAAAGTTAAAAAAAGGTTTAAAGTTTAATTTTTCAAAACTTTCAGATTATCTACTATTTTTTTTTTAGAATTCATTGCTCTTACTTGTTTTTAATCAAAAATTGAAAACTAGATGATTTTATGGTTGGGTGTCAAATCGCCCAAAACCGAATCGCCCAAAACTTAAAAATGTCACATCGCCCAAAAAATTTTGGGCTATTTGACATTATGTTGAATCGCCCAAAAAAACAAAAATGTGAAATCGCCCAAAAGAGTGGGCGTTTTGTCATAATGCAAAAATAGCCATGTGTCAGATCGCCCAAAACCAAAACTCAAAAATTGCAAAAATGAAGAAAAATGCCAAATCGCCCAAAAATAATTTTTGGGCGATTTAACATTTTTCATTTTTGGGCGATTTAGCATAATGTCAAATCGCCCAAAAAATATAAATAATTTTGGACGATTTAGCATTATTTTTGGGCGATTTGACACTTTCGTTAAATTGGGATAAAAATTATGTTCAAGAAGAATTGTAACAGTTACATTAACGGGCACATCGGAATGTTGGTTCTTCTCCACATGAATGAGTTATGATTAAAGAAATATTTGCCATTACCTGATAAGACAGTGGAAAAAAAACTACTCGAAGTGGTAACAAGCTTATCCTAACGCTAGTTTTCATGGTTGTTGGTTCCACTACTGTCAGACTCTTCGGCGAAATCTGACAACAAAAAATAAAAAGCTGGCGCAATTAGTGAGGTCCAACCAAAAAGCTTCAATATTGTTTCACAAATTCCTGGCATTGGCCTTGCTGCCGCAACACAGTTAGCATTTGGTATGCTTCGAAAACTAGCCAACGAAGAATTTTCCAATAATTTTGACAGCTTTTTGGCTTATTATGAGAAGTTTTGGATACGAAAGGTATGTAAATGAATATAAATTTACTTAAATAATCATGTTTGTGAAAGGTAATACTATGAAACCACCGCGGGGAGGGGGGCGGCGCGACGCGCTTTGCGGTCGGGAGGCGGCGCGTCGCCCGTCCGCGACGCGCGCCGCTCACGCGCCCCGTTTTGCCCTCGCGCATAAGCATACAACAAAAACTAAGTCCAAACGATAACAAAACACATTTAATTACTTCATTTCCGTTCAAAGTGTTTTTTTTCCCATTACTTACTTTTAGATCGGGCCACTACAGTTCTCAGTTTTTAAAAAGCTAACAAGGGCAACATCCGATATTGGAGGCTACAATAGTATACTTGGACGAATGTTTTTTTTTATATTTTGGTCTAATTGCAATAAATATTTTGGGCGATTTGTTAAAAGAACCCTAAATGTTAGTATTTTTGGATTGCGACAAAACGCCCATTTCTAATTTGGGCGATTTGACATTTTTATTTTTTGGGGGATTTGTCATAGTGTCAAATCGCCAAAAAATTTTGGGCGATGCGACATTTTTCAGATTTCGGTGATTTGGTTTTGGGCGATTTGACAAAGGGCCAACTAAAATTGCCGAAACACTAAATCGCCCAAAATTATTTTTTGGGTGATTTGACATTTTTTCGCTTTTTTGCATTTTGGGCGATTCGGTTTTGGGCGATTTGACACCCAACCGATTTTATGTCTTCTAGTTCTTGAGAAAACAGAATGTTGGCTTTAAAAAAATGTATAAAACTTAATTGTAAGTATTATCGTTATTTTTTAAGACCTCCCTCCCATGTAAAAAAATGCTTGTTTTTAACTGTTCTTAAAAAATAAGTTATAATATCTTGTCACATGAGTTATCGTACTCTTGCCAATATTTGTAATTTTTGAAAAGATATTTGATTCGAAAGTAAATTTTTACCACTTTTATACATTTTTTTTAGGTTTTTATTTTTTGTCAATTCGATTTTTTTCAAAATGTTTCCTAATGTTGAAAACAATATTTCTTATAAGTTAATATTATTTAGAAGCCCTTAACTCAAATTTTTGAAAGGATATTTGAGTCGAAAATCAATTTTTACCAACTTTTGTTAAATTTTTTTTTCGGTTTTTAATTTTTTGTAAAAAAAACTGTCAATTCGATTTTTTTCAAAATTTTATCACATGTCAAAAACATTATTCTTCGTTGCACAAAACTGTCTTGGAGATGAAATCATATTTTGTTCGTAAGATTTTCGAGGTGACAAATTATTTTTTTAGTTTTTTTGATCTATAAAAAAAACCGTTGATTGGATTTTTTTCAAAAAATATACTTGTTTGGTATCAAGTTACAATACATTATATAAAATTTAATTCAAGTCTCTAGAGTTTTTGGTTCGTAAGATATTTAGGGTTAACCAAAAATTTTCAACTTTTTTTTAAACTGCTATGGTAATCTGGCTTATTATTAACAAAATTTTATGAAGTCGATATCTCTTCTGGTTCTTGAGCTCTGAACGACGAAAAAAACGTCGCGAACGTACGGACGTACGGACATACGGACATACGGACGAACGGACGTACGGACGTACGAACGTAAGTACACACTCACGGTAAAAAATTGACTTTCGATTAAAATATCTTTCCAAAAATTAAAAATATTAGCTTCAAACTAATTTATCTTATAAGAAATATTGTTTTCGACATTCAGTAAAATTTTGAGAATCGATTTGACAGTTTTCTTACAAAAAATAAAAACCTAAAAAAACATTACTAAAAGTTGGTAAAAATTGATTTTTGACTCAAATATCTTTTCAACAATTTGAGATTGTGGCTTCAACTTAATTTAATCTTATAAGAAATATTGTTTTCAACATTTGGTAAAATTTTGAGCAAAATCGAATTGATAGTTTTCTTACAGAAAAAAAAACCTAAAAATTGGTAAAAATTAATGTTCGGTTCTCGATATCTCGTGAACAATAGAAGACATTGACTTCAAATTAATTTCCTTCATCCAATTTGTATTTGTTTGTATACATACATAGAATATAAGAACTTTTAAGAAATGCTACTAAAATTGGTATAAATTGGTTTTCGACAAAAAATCTCGTTAATTAAATTAAATTTCGAAATGAAACTATTATTAAAATATTGTTGGTAATTTTAAAATTTGTAAGAATAATTCAACTGACAAATTTTTTAACAAAACACGAAAACCAACGAACCTTTTAAGCAAGACAAATCGAGAGACGGGATGTGAAATTATCAGTGTATCTTTTTAAATGTATCTTTTTAAATGTTGTGTTTCAGATAAGTAGAAATTTCGAAATGACCTACGCCACGGCAAGAGGCAGTCATTTTCGTTATCATTTTAATAATAATAAATGTTGTTTTTAAAGTGAAAAGTCTGTATGCTCAATAAAAGTGGTAATGCCCTTAAATTAATGAATCAAAATAAAATTTGAATTAACAAATTCACTTTAAATCAAGATTTATAGCTTAAATATGCGACTATAAGCTTGCAATAAGTTCAATGAAATGGTTGACTTCTTAGAACCTTAACTCTTATTTCCGCCTTAACTTTTTTAAATTTTAATTCAAAAACTGTAGACAATACTCGAATAACCCTTTAATATACTTCAGATTTATTGTCAATTCTTTTTTAACGCCACCCACCGCGCTGCCGTGTGTTAAGGGTCCTTCAATGTGTAAATTAGTTTTCACAACTCTCAAAAATCCAATGAACCTAGAAGTCCATTTGGCACTTTACATGATTCGTATACTCCTCTGTCCAAATGCCTTGTGTGAGATTATATAAAATCCACAAAAATGATGCAATTTTTGTTCAAAAAAATAAAAAAACAACATCCAAAACAGAACACTTACAAAATTCCTTGTATTCAATACCTGCAAAGAAAAATCTGAAGATATAAAAATCCGGCCAAACCATGGACGAATGCCAGATGATGATGACGATGATGATGATTACGAGGACGATGATGATGATTCTGATGCTGATGAGATGCTCTCGAATCAACAGCATAATTAAATTATAGCTTCCTTCTGCTTTGCATTTTTATTTTCATTATTTTTTTAATTTTCAAACTTTTTGTTGAGCCTCAGCTTCACACAAGTGCTTCCTTTATGTTCTCTTACTCATTGCTAATTGACTTCAATTTCATCTGCCCATCGTGTTAAAAAACTTTTTTTTGTATGTTCTTCATTTTTCCAAGGATTCATTTTTCGTTGTTGGAGCAAAAAGGAAGAAATTTAATAAAATTTGTGACTTTCTGTCAGGAAGAAAAAAATTATAATATGAACAGCAAACATTTTGTGAGATGGATATTGGAGCGAAAAACAATTGTCTATCGGTGTCATAATGCTTAAGCAAGAAGAAAAATATCCTTATAGTGTGAAAAAGGACACAAATACAATTTCTTTCACAAAATAAAATAAACTGGAACACCTCTGTCTTTCGGGAGGATGAAGGGGGGGTCTTTTGCCTTATGCTTTGATGGCAATTCCAATCCCAAAACAAGGAACCAACTTCATAACGAAAATGAACAAAGAAAAAAAAAAACATAAATAAATTGAGCATCCATCTGTCACTAATATCCCAAAAAGCATTGTCCTTCCGTTCGTCCTGTTTTTCCATTTTCTATTTTATTATTGTTATTGTTGTTATTATTGTATTGTTGTTTTTGATAATTTTTGTTTGTTGCACCCTCGACTCACTCGAAATTTCGAAATCATGAAAAGCAATTTTAATTTGCAACACTGACAAGTGACAGTAATGTCAGCAAGTTTGTTCAATTATCACATCAGTTTGTTTTATCCGAAACGAACAGAACAAGAGTGTCCTATGTCCTGTGTGTCCTCTGTGCTGTTTCCTGCTGTATACCTATACTATCAAGTCCAATATACAGTTCTATATCCATGATGTCCTGTAACATCGATTGATTCCACTTGAAAGGCAAACATCCTTGCAAACGTGAGGCTCTTGTTTGGTCAGATAGTGATGGAAAGGCGGAGGTCCTTGTAGTATGGTAGAAGGTACATCATTGTTGACAGGACTCCTTTTCGGCAGTAGGGCAAATTCTTTTGTATTTTGTATTGTTTTGGAATAAACTGTTGACTCTGATTGACACAACAAAAGAATTCTCCATTATATTTCATGGGAGAGTGAGAGTCCCCATCAATGCCACCGACATGCCACATAGCTTTTATCATCTCGGATTCTTCCAAAAAGTCTCTAAGAGGACAGGAAGCACATAGCAAATAATATTTGTGTTGTTTTTTCTTCGTATTCTTCTATTTTTGTGTAATTTTTGTCGAATAATAAGAATTCGGATACGCCATCGGGATATTGTACCTTCCTCAACCCATTGAGTGGGCGGCGATGGGCGTAACTATCATATCCTGTGCTGGTTGTTCATTCCTCAGCTCTTTGGTCTGGGTTTGATATCATCTATCGAAACGTGTTGGGAAATTATTGATCTATTGGCTCCTGGGTTTCTGCTTCTGCTTCTTCTGGTGGTAAGATATAAAAATAGTTCTACCTATTACCAATATCAGTCTGTATTCCAATCATCCCTATACTCTTCTCGTCCTGCCCTGAAGTCATGGTCGTATGTACATAATATGAGTCCCATTTGGACACACAAAGTGAGTGACACGATTAGAGGGAAGGTGATGGAGTACAGGGAAAGCAGGAGGAGTTAGAGTGGGAGATGGTGTATTGTTGAATTGTCTTGTTCCAATATAGCACTTGACATCAGCAGCGACAAGGTATCAGTGTCTGGATTCTCTTAAATGTGCCATTTTTCTTGGTTCATGTACTCGTAGAAGCAATTCAATTTGATTTACCAGTCTTCTTTTTTCTTTTGCATGATGCCTTCTTCGTTTGGATATCTAAGTAGGAGTCGTCCTTGTCGTCTTTGTTGTAGCCGCGCGCCATGCTTCTTGGAAAAATATAGTCGCTAAGAAAATTCATAGAATTGATGATGTGATAGAGCTTGTTACGTGCATCACTGCTGAACGATGAAAATGTCTGCTGAATGATCCAGAGTTCGTGTTCCTGAATGAATAAATTTTCAAATAAAAAAACTAACCAATTTGTATGCATTAGAGTGGTGCAAATAAAATTGGGTTTTTTATCAAAAATTATCAAATAAAAATAAAAATTTAATGTTCACAATATTTTTGAACTCAATATCATTTGTATATCTATTTTGAAGATCTTCGCTGTAGTACATCGGGTGCTTAAGCAATTGAAGAGTACTTTGATATATCCATCATTTTTAAAAAGTAGTCTGTCTGTTTTTATGAACATACGTTCATAATATCTTTTTTTGTCGGCCATTTCTCAAGACCCTACAGACATTTCGACTTGAAATACAAAATACAAAAATCAATTTCCAAAAGTTTCTCCATATTTCCTCTGCACGAACAGAAGAACCTTAAGCGTTAAGGAATAGATGAAATTAACCCAAAGTTGGCTACTAGCGGCCCATATATAATGGGTATTTTTTTAAACGTTCAGAACTTTAAGTTGGCAATACTATTTTAGCTGGTATGCATTTTGTCAGCTGTCAAAGGATACATTTTTAGTTGGCACTAAAACATATGTTAATAGACTGACGTCAGAGCAAACGCTTCGGAATTGTTCATCAATTAAACAATCATGATGAACAAGATCTGTTTTTTCATATTATACGTGCAGTAAAAGGGGTTATGAATACCCTTATAGTGATCAGATATAGTGCGAGCATAAGGAAAGGGGGATATGATAAGAAAGGAGAAACTGATTCACATTGGTTTTGAATGTCTGCACATTGTAATGAGTGAAAATATTGAGGCTGTTAAAGCGTTCCACATTCGTGTAGTGCGGCAAAAGATAGAATCCCTGTACTTAACAGTAAGCCCGAAATTGGTCTTAACCCTTTGTTTCCTAGTGGTTTCGCTGTGGAACTACAAAATTGATGCTCTTCTGCCAACCAAATCCATTAGTGCAAAATTTAAACAGCACCTTCGGGAACAAAGGGTTAAGAGTAAACTGATGATCGTTCCTAGAAGTACGGTTATTCCAGTTCTATTGTTTGAGGGGAGGAATGAAACTGGCTATTTTATTAGAGCGTAGTTTATAAACATAATGATAAAACAATGATAGGCATGAGACCCAGCGGCGGTGTTTAAGAGAAGGTAATGTCTCAGTAAGAGGACAACCTCCTATCATTTTTAGAGCTCTCCTTTCAATTCTATCCAAAAGATTCAAGTAAGTTATTGGGGGAAAAAGTCCAAATATGAGAATTTTACTCGAATTTTAGACGAATAAAAGCTTTGTAAATTAGCCAGATAAGAAGGGGTACAAAACTTCTTGCATTGTTGGAAAAAACCTAAACAGCATTTTTGACGATGTCAAATATGAGATTACTTCACAACAAGTAATTTGTGATGCACATACCTAGAACTGAAAACTCTTCAGTCTCCTCGTTGCAAGTACCACCCATGGATAGTGGAATTGGGAGAGGGTTACGCTTTTGCAACAGTAAATAGCATTGAGTTTTCGAAGCATTAAATTGTACATGGTTTTTGATTCCTCATTGGACAATGCTGTCTAGATCGGAATTTAATGAGCTTATCATATGATGCCGTTGTTAGTCCGAAAAAAAAGGATGAGAATTATTAGAATAAAAAACGCTGAGGATACTGTCATCAGTGAAACAATTAAGTGGTTTAGAAGTTTCAAACAAAAGATCATTTATAAAAATATGGAAGAGAGTCGGAGACAATACGGAGCCCTGGGGCACACCAGCGATATCAGATTTGAGCCCGTCCAATACTACTTGAATTGATCGGTTCGAAAGGTAATTTCTAACCCAACAAAGAAGAGATTCATCAATACCAAATGCACGCATTTTCGATAAGAGCGCTTGGTGCCAAACTCTTTCAAATACGTTTAAAATAGAGATAGATAAACCATCAATCAAGTCACCGGTGAACCTTTTGCTAAAAAAGCCATACTGCCGGTCATTAAGAAGGTTTTTTTCTTCGAGATATTTCTTAAGCTGATAATTAATCAGCGTTTCCAAGACCCTGAAAAGAATGGACGTAATTGGTATTAGATGTTAGTTGAAGGGGTAATAATATTACCTTTTTTAGGGACATGCTAAACAAGTGCTGTTTCGAAAGAGACCTGTAGGGAAGAAAAGATGAAAAAGCTTACGCAGTGGTTTTGCCAGCGTTGAAGAACACGTCTTCAGAACGATAGGGGTATTCTATCCGGACCAGCGGATTTGTGTATGTTGAGGTCTTTAAGTGCAACTGCACGAGTACGAAAGAAGATTCGTACCATAGAATCGTTTACGCTTTCAAGTACAGGCGGAGTCATGTCACTCATTGGCATCAACGAATTAATAGCAAACTGTGCTGCAAGCAAATTGGCTTTATCAATCGAGCTTAAAAAATGAGTGTCATTTAAAGCGAGCGTAGGATCCGACGATGACGTAGTGTTGCGCACATTGTTTACAAATGACCAGACATTTTTACTACTTTTGGGACATTGTAGTATTTTTTGCCATATTTTCTGGTCATGCAAAAATTGAATGCGTCGAAAATGCCTATTACAGGTGCTTCTAGCTTATTTGGATTCAATAAGACAAAGCAACATGTCATTCAGCTAGTTCCAAAATTGATTTTTGTAAGAAAAAGTTGGGTAACCGCAGAGTTGTTCTCGATAGGGACCCGTGAATTGGCCTCCAAGATCGTGCTTTTTTACGCCGCCGGTCGTTTGACTATTTTCTAATGGAATATGTGAATTCGCTAGTCTACACCGTGCCGATAAGCCCGAAACGATTGACCACTTGGACCACAAATGTTGCAAAAAGTCATAGACAACTACACTTTTAGATTAGACTAAGTCCGCCGGCGTGACAGCCAGATAAAAGAAATCATATTGAAATTAAAATAACAGATCATTCTTTTATTATATTTAAAAGTTCTACACCTCTAAAAAACACCCTTTAGTAGATCAAATAATGAATTATGTTCTTTTTTTTCTGAAAAATAATTGATAGTTTTTTTTTTTTAACCAAAAACCTTAACAAAATAAAGGATATTTCTATAAGGGGATTCATTGTGAATAGCCTACTATTTGATCAGCTGTCACCTTTGAAACTGCCATCTTTTGACATTTGACAAGTAAAAAATACGCCTTTATTAAAAATTTTACAAAAATACTGCAAAAATGCATTGAAATTATTAAAACTCACTAGAAAAATGGTGAACATTTTGCAGTCATAGTTTCAAAACTTGTTAAATTTTCGTATAAATGTCTTATCTTTTTTTTATTTTTTATTTTATCAAAATCTTACAACTATTTTAAAGCTAGACAAAAATTCTTAAAAAACTAGCGCAAACTTAAAAGATATCTTACTGGCCCTATGCGGGTGCTCTAAGTTAATCCATTATCTTACAACTACTGCCTTTCGGCATAAGAAAAATTTTAATACTTAATAACAAGAACTTAATCTAAAACCAAGAAAATTTAAAAAAAAACTTGGTATCTTTATCATTGTTTTTTACCTACACTAATATTATAAAGAGGAAAGAAACGTATTTTTGTATGTAACGAATAAACTCAAATAGTACTGGACCGATTTTAATAATTCTTTTTTCATTAGAAAGCTACATTAAAACTTAAAACTAAATAAAAAAAAAACGAAACCCATTATAATACTTAAGCTACTTAAAACTAACCAAAACCAATAACACTACTAAAAATTACTTAAGACTACTTAAAAACTACATAAGAACTAGAACAGCAGCAGTAAGCTTTTTTTTGTGTTTTTTTTGAGTTTTTTTTTTGTATTTTTTTTTTTTGTGCCATCCTGACTGTCCCTAACCTAATCCTTAAACCTATGTAAGCCGGCCAAGACCAAACGGCCTAGACAACTTTAAATGACATTCTCAATTTGAAGCCACCAAAACTGGTTCTCCTGCCTCACCCTATCTCTTCGGTCCCTATCGGAAACAGTCAAACTGAACCGAAGGCGCTCGGCTCCGTCCAGTGCGAGGACGTCTCGACTGTAAAGGAGTCGCCTATCTACAGTTTTACGGCTGACGTGGTAGATTAGCGGAACCGCCTCCCTATCCTGTATCAGCCCTCGATTGTCTAAATAGAGAAAAGCTTCGGGCGGAATGTTGCTACTAAAACGTGCACTTTCGTAGTACTCATTGTTGGGGTAGTAAGCCCCAAAAATTAAGCTGTTAGTCGACGATATCGCTCTCGCAATGTGACCCCTACCAAGCTTCAGCAAGAAATTATCTATTCTGTTTATGTTGGCTCTGTTGTATAGAACCTGGTTGGAATAGTAATGTTTGTACTCCGACTCTGGTGTTCTGTGTAGTCCAAGGCAACGTTGTAGACATTGGCTCTCAAACACCCAAATCTTTTCCATTTGAATAAATGTCTTATGTATCTTTATAGATCAAAATGATCCAGGTTTTAATCGAAAAATCATCTTCAGTTTGAGACTCGTAAAATTTTAGCATGATTTTTGAAAAGCTGACGTCGTGATTAGATCTTACTTTCTCAAAAAAGGTGCTGGTGCAACTGTTATGGTGAATATGTTGCGCTACTGAGCTATACCCAATGAATAAGTAATTGGAATTAAAAGATATTAAATGTGGACGTGTTATTTCATTTCACAGAGGTGATGACAATTGGCCACCTAGATCCTTAGACCTAATACTTTAAGACATTTTTCTTTGATTATAAGTGAAAGATAAGGTCTATTCTAATGATCGACGTTTCATGAGCTTAAAGATAGAATTCGTGAAGTTATCGGACATGCGTATTGTAAATTTAAGTGTCATTAAAAGGATATGGTGCTTCAACAGTAACCGGTGACCATTTGGCTTAAGATTGGTTCATTGTTAATAGCATTCTTTCCACTTAATAATGTCTTTTTTAATATCAACAAGAAACCTCTTACTAGAAAAGTAGGTTTTTGAGTGCTTTACATTTTAGAATAATTGAAACAATAGACTACCCTAATGCATATGTACATAAAATTGAGAATAAGCAAACATCCATTTATTTGGCTTCAGGTGTTTCGTACGGAATATTGAATTCAAATACAAAACTACATATGTAGTACCTATACCTACATACATATACTCCAGACCTGACAAAAAAAACTACACCTTAGTGTTGTCAAATTTATTTCTTGTCAATTTCGAATTTTTTGGTTACTTCTTTTTTGTCATATTGTATTGTGGGCCCTTAAGGCCAATACAATTAAGTCCAAACCATGACATATAATGTGTGGAGGTTTATCGTTATTTTAAGAACTGTCTTTATAATCTCAAAAACGTCTCGAACTGTTGTTAATTTCTAAACTGAAGGGTCTTTAAAATACAATCAAAAATTAAGAAAAAAGTCATTTTAGAAAATAACGAAATTACAAGAGTCCTGAAGAAACATTTGTTAAAATTTTCAGTACAGATTTAATTTCAAAAGCTGTGTAGATCCAGAGGGTAAGCGGAATAGTTTAATAATTATTTTCTCAAAGAAATGTTTTTTTAAATCTTTTATCATCATTAAACGAAATTCCAAGGTTCTTCTGAAGATTCAAAAGGGTTCTTATTATTTGGAAACTCCTAAAAATGGGAAGTTTTCTTCTTTCTCTATACAGCTTATAAAAAGTCAAAAAGACTTAAATTCTCATCCGTTTTTCATCGACAGAAAATAAAAGGATCTGCAACTTTCTCAAAACATCCTGTATGATAGTTTGACGCTGAAAGGTGCATACTCGTATGACTGCTAGTAAAAGCTTTTATATGCATAGTCTATGAAAATTCAATTGCAGTAAGACTCTTCAAGTTTGTATTTCAAAAAGTGTTTTTGATTGTAAAATTTTTGAATCGAGTTTTTAAAATATCAAAAAAGAACTGTGTTTTTTTTGTGTGTTAAAGTATCAGATTCAACCCCTTCGTCCTTTTATTATATAATAAATAACAGAATGTTCCTCTATAAAACAAATAATTCAACACCTGAAAATCAAATCCTTTTGAAAAAGGATCCATTCATTGCGTTTTCTGTTTTTTTTTTTGTTGTTGTTGTTTGTTTATTTATTTTCTGTTTAACATTTGATAAGAGTTTAAGTTGTAAGTAATACTCCAGCTTAGTCCTTCTATACATTTATACATATATCTATCTGGTCTGTGACTATGTGTGACCCGACCTGAATGACAAGCAAAGCGAGAAATGTCCTTTCACTTGTGCGCCCTCTATTTTATTTATTTTGTTCGTTATTTTTATTTTAGCTCTGTGTTTATTTTATGTTTTAACAAATTTGCATATTGGTGCTTTGGGATTTAAATTGCATATGCGATGGGATTTGTTACCAATCCGATATCATTGCCATCGTATACAAAGAGAGTACACAAAACCCATACACCCAAATGAAAAAGGGTTTGCTGTGCTAGAAAGGGGGAGTTTTGAACACAAAAAGAAAAATCCATGTCGTCAATGAAAAATAACAAGTGGATTGGAATTTTATTTTAGTGGTCCCCCACAAGCACACAAAGGGACAATCCTCAAAATATATGAACAGCTGAAAGGCGCGGCAAACCAGCTCTGATGATGGCAAGGCAAGTCTTCAATGTCCTGAATATGTTCCATGGTTGGTATGTTATGTACATTGTACATATATGCGCCCATATGAACTAGCAAAACGCTTTTTCATGTTCGGGTTTAATTTAAAGCTTTTTTGTTCGTCCTGTGTTATTGTCACTTAAGTGGGAGTCCCAAATGGATTTTCCAATGACATTCATGTTGATAACACCAATTTGCATTCAAAAAGTATACACAAGTGAGGGATTTGAAAAATAGGCATAACTTTGTCGACAAAGGACGAATTACGAAGGACGACCGACGACCAACACGGCGAGGAGTCGAGTGGTATAAAGTATAATTATTGACAGTGATGATAAGCTAACAAAGTTCGCATAATTAAATTACAACCAATGAGTTATCAATTCACTTAATTAATAAAGCCGTGTAATTATTGTAACTTATAACCACAAATCGAAACCATAAATGAGAGGGGAGGCATCCGGAGAAGGCTGAGGCTAAAGCCGCCGACAGAGAGAAAGGGCAAGTCAATAAATCAAGAAACTCCATCAAAATGTAAACAGTTACATTAAATGACACTATCGAGGCCATCAATTACATCGTCCATTAGATTGTTAACGAATCGTCTGTGGTACCCTTCCTCTTCTTTCCCATTTTCCTCTTTCATATCACCCAACAGAAGCCAGAACCAGAGCTGTAGAAACTGATGATATTGAAGCTACAAGGGTGAGACAGAGAGAAAATTGTCACTTCATCACTGTCACCAGAGGAATGCCAAAAGCAACCCTTAACAGGCCCCAAACTATCGCCTCAATTTGAAAACAAAATAGTGGGTACAAGAGTACTTAATCAAGCCTAAGTTTCTACAACCTTTTTCTCAAGACTTCTTTTTAGAGTTCCTCTTCCTTAAGTTGAGCATTGAGGGTTGAGGCAACATCGTCGTCGGTCGGCGTCGTCGTTGTGTTGTGAAGATGAAAGAAGAAACTTTCATCGTTTCCCCTGAGGGTTTTTCTTGTTTTCTATTTTTTTTTTTTTAACTTTGGGGTTTTTGGGTTATGGTGTGGTTGTTGAAATGATGGTTTTCACCTTACACCACCACAACCATCATCTATATCTGGAAAGAGAGAGGTGCCAGGAAATTCCAGAATTTTATTGCGGAATACGTTTCATTCGTAAATTAGAGACACTTGTCACACCTTTTTTGGGATTCGGTTTAGCTTTTGTTTGGGTTCAGTTTAGTTCGGTTTGGTTTAGTCCCTGTTGGCCAAAAGATGGAGTGTTTGTGATTACATATTTGTCCCTCCCCCCCCCCCTTCAATTTTCTGATGCTCTCACAGTAGATAGAGGGTTAACTCCCACTTTCATCTTAGGTATATACTCTTTCTATAGCTCACATAAAATCCACTTCATTAAAGACCATCTTAACCGAAGTTTGGCCAACATAACCAAGACCAAGTCCAAGTCCAAAAGTGTGAGGGTGTTTGATTTATCATCTAAAATCAAGGAATTTTTAGTGGAATTTTCGGAGAAATTATATAGGTTAGGTATACGAAGGGCAATGCACAGAAAGGAAATGGAATTGAATTAAAAGTTTTGAGGTGAAATTTGTGTTTTGTGTGTGATGTTTGGACTTTTGGATGTGGTTTTGGGTTTGTATAGAAGAAGATGGAGGAAAAATATCTTCGAAAGTTGGGGTTTTTTTGAAAACTTATGGGTTTATAAAGTGTATAAGTAGGTTGGCGAGGTATTTTGGATTTCAACAAATATTAATTAAAGGTAGTTTTGAAAGGAAATTGTATTAAGGTTAATATTTAATGGTTGTTGTATGAGTAGGTATATAAATAGATGAGGTTTATAAAGATAAAGTCCGACCAGCTATAAGACAATTTGAAAGGTTGTTTTGAAAACTATTTGAGTTGACTTAAAAATGAAGCGGAATTTCGGTTTCGTAAAAGTTTTAACTTTATATTTACTTTACCTAAGAACCCGTATTTTTATCTTCCGATAGCTAAATATAGTTTTTCGAAACCTTTGCTGCTTATTTTCTTTTTGATGAAAATGTTAGTAAAATTTAGGTTCTCTATAAAGCTTATTTTGTAGTTAACCATTTAATATCACTTGAAGGGCCAATATCCTAGATATCCTAGTATGTAACACCTTTTTACAGTTTTACTGAGTACTTTTGGTAGGTTTTTAACTTCCCATAGGAAGTTATTGTAATTTCAGATTTATCGAATTAAAAATTTTAACATTAATCGACGTTCCAAGGTCCCTGAGTCTAAATAAAAGATTTTTAGAGAGATGTCTGTGCGTGCGTGTGTACGTACGTTCGTACGTCCGTACGTTCGCGACGTTTTTCGTCGTCCATAGCTCAAGAACCTGTAGAGATATCGAATAATCAAATAAATTTTGTTATACAGGTAATAAGGCAGAAAGATGCAGAAAGGGCTCTCAAGAAAATTGCGTGTGTGGTTTTTTACCATAGCAGTTTAAAAAAAAAGGGAAAATTTTAGTTAAACTTAAATATCTCACGAACCAATAACGCTAGAGACTTTAAATACATTTTATATTATATATTGTAATATGATACCAAACAAATATGTTTTTGGAAAAAAATCCAATTAACGGTTTTTTTATAAATCAGAAAAACTGAAAAAAAAATATTTGACACCTCAAAAATTTTACGAACAAAAAATGATTTTATCTCCAAAATAATTTTTTGAAACGAAGAATAATGTTTTTAACATCTGGTAAAATTTTGAGAAAAATCAAGTTGACGGTTTTTTTTATAAAGAAAAAGAACCTAAAAATAATATTACTCAAAGTTTTTAAAAATTGATTTTCGGCTCAAATATCTTTTCAAAAATTTGAGATTATGGCTTCCAACTAATTTTATCTTATAAGAAATATTGTTTTCAATATTAAGACAAATATTGAGAAAAATCGAATTGACAGTTTTTTTTTACAAAAAAAAACCTAAAAAAAATGTATAAAAGTTGGTAAAAATTGATTTTCGACTCAAATATCTTTTCAAAATTTTGAGATATTGACTATAAACTACTTTTATCCTTTAAAAACTATTGTTTTCAACATTCAGTAACATTTTGAAAAAAATCAAATTAAAAATTTTCTTACAAAAAATTAAAAACCTAAAAAAAAAATAACAAAAGTTGGTAAAAATTGTTTTTCGACTCAAATATCTTTTCAAAACTTTGAGACATTGGCTTCAAACTAATTTAATCTTATAAGAAATACTGTTTTCAACATTCGGACAATTTTGAGAAAAATCAAATCATAAGTTAAAAAAAAAAAAAAAGCCTAAAAAAAAAACAATACCAAAACATGGTAAAAATTTACTTTCGACTCAAATAGCTTTCAAAAATTAAAAATATTGGCTTCAAACTTATTTTATTTCACAGAAAAAAATTGTTTTGGATATTCAATAAAATAAAATCTACAAAAAATAGTACGCAAATTTGGTAAACTTTTAAGCAAGACAAATCGACAGACGGGATGGGAAGTTATCAGCGTGGGTCGCATCCCAACCTCTGTTTTTGTTTTTTTTTAACGAGCTTTTATTATATTGCCTTAACAATATTTGATTATCAAAGGTGCAATTTTTTTTTTTTTTGGATTTTTAAAAAAATATTGATTTTTTTTTTCAAAATTCTATATCTCAAAAACGGGTCAAAATTTTTTTACGAAATTCAAATGTAGAGCGTATATTTACTGCAGACCAAAAATATTTTTAGAACAAAACTGAAAAATTTTATATATAAAAAACTAGCAAACCCGGCGAACTCCGTTTCGCCACCAGATGGCTTCGTTTTTTGTAACATTTCGTTTGGGGATTAAAAGATGAAGAAAAATTATTTTTTTTGTTTCATATTTGAAAAATCGAAAGAATCGAAAGCGTTATACTTGTCCGCGAATTATCCGTTTCATTGAAGTGCTCTTTGGTAAACCACATTTTTTGTTTTTTGGTCTGACGTTAACACAAACAAAGCGGATGGTTTCCCAACTCATGAACATGCAACGTGTCCATGTAAAAAGCAATGATTTTCTAAATTTATCCCTCAAACACTAAGCGATTGGACTTGCGACTTGTTAATTGTCATTGCGAACGCAAGGCGAACCGGAAATTGCAATGGTTTGCAGTAAAACGGAAGATCATTCGGAATCATTGGTATTCGAGGAATAAGTACATACATTTTCACCTGCGTACTTTCCGTTAATAATGGCTGCCTTAATCAAATTCGGCATAAGTCTTTTCACCGCAAGTCGAGTACCGTTGCAAAGTCGCGGTGGATTCAAATTACGCAATATCATAATAACTGAACCAACTTTGAGTTGCAAATTATGTGGTAGAAATCCTGGTAACTCCAGAGAGTTCAAAAACTCAGTTGGATAATTAACTACATCATCGGGATTTGTTATGGAATCAACGGATTTGTATGTAACAAATCGCCAGCGATTTTTGATTGAATGGAGAAATTCAGTGCGTGTACATCATTATTCTTTGCGGCGAGAATTGCTCGTTGACTTAACCAAGCATAATTATGATAATTCTCCCTAATGTTTGGGAAAACATTTTCAATAAGAGCTAATTGAGAGTCTACAAATCGGCAAAAGTCGTTGGTAAGAGTAATTAATCCAGTTGTCGCATCAACTGGCACTTTTCCATTTCCAACAGCTAACAATTGTTTGGAAAATTGTGCAGCACTTTGATCATTTTGAAGTTGAACTCTCATATTAGTGGTTAACGATAATGTTTTTACGTTATTCTATTAAAATGATGCCTTCAGGCAAGCATTCAATTCATCTGCAGGCGTTCCACGGGGAATTACTGGCAACGTCTGCCTGAAATCACCTGCCAACAATATCATCAAGCCGCCAAAGATGTTGTTACTTCGTCGATGATCCTTCAGTGTGAAGTTAAGTGCTTCAAGTGATTTCTTATGTGCCATTGTGCACTCATCCCAAACAATGAGCTTGCATTGCATCAAAAATTTTCCCATTGCACTGGATCTGGAAATATTGCATGTTGGAGTATCAATTGTGTTTAAATTGAGTGGCAACTTAAGCGCAGAATGTGCAGTACGACCGCATTCTAGAAGAGTTGCCGCAATTCCAGATGATGCTAACGCCAAAGCTATGTTACATCTTGATCGAATAGTGGCCAAAATATAAATGAACTGACAAATGTTTTCCCTGTTCATCCATGTGCGTCCACCAGTATTATTGTCCACCGCTTGCATTAATGCTTCGTATACTTGTTTTTGCTGTTCATTCAGCAACGGCACTTTTTTTCGAACGAATTCCTGCAATGTATAAACATTGTATTGCAGCTCTCGATTTAATTCTTGGTTTAATTCATCGTGCATCGATCGATTTGGCGCAATCATTCCTACTTCAATCAGTAGCTTGTTTGCAATAGTCAAGAATTGATCCTCTATCAGAAACATTCCTTCATTGTAGATTTCATACGTTATTTGAAGTCGAAATCTCTGATGTTTCTAGAGATATGGTTGACTAAAAAAGGTTGGCTTAGAATATATGGCCCTTGAAACGTCAAAAAATTTAAAAAAATTTCAATTCCACAAATCGGAACTTTTACAATAGCTTTCTATGGGAAGCTAAACGGAGTTCACCGCTTTTCTGTTAAATTTTTTCCTGAATTTTGTCTGCTATAAACGAATGCAAAACCGTGGAAATCGGTTCGTGCTTTCTGGAGTTATAGAGTCAGGAAGGAAAACCCGACTTATTTTTATATATTAGATTAATTTAAAAAAACGCTGTAACGATTTTCAAAAAAAAATTGAAAAATCAAGGGTTTTTTTGTTTATAAAATGGCATTTAAATTTTTGAAGACAAACTTGTTTTTCAGGTAAAAATTTAAATCTTAAAATAGTTTTTTTTTTTAAATTGTTTTAACTGTGCATGAGCCCGAAAGAGCGCATTATTTTGACAAATTTTTAATTACATTCGTATCTTATATCCAAATTAATGCATTTGGTACATATTTATGTACTTTTATAACTATAACTACCAACGATGGTCGTGTAGCACCACTTCATCGGATTAACGAGTATGATATATTTAATCAACAACCTGGAAGAAGGTACAAGAAGTATTATCTTGGATTTAGATTTAGATTTATTTATTTCTTATAATTTACTCAGTAAGATACAATATCTTGGTACCTTTGTATATATAATTATAAAATATTATTCTTTTACTTGCCTTCGCCTAAATAAAAGAATAAATACCTAGTACAAGTAAAAGAAACGGGCCAGAAAGACTATATGTATTTCCTATTGAAATCATTTTTTCAACGTATACTTATAGGTATTACGTACAACCTCTACAACTACTGCTTACGTGTCACTTAATAACTAAATTCCAAAACGCACAAGAGCCTGACTGTAAACAACACATGAATAGCAATCAGGGGCGTCTTTAGACTTTTGGGGGCCCTGGGCCCAATATGATTTGGGGGTAAAAAAAAGTAGGTATAATATATATTTTTTTTAAATTCTTTAGTTTAAAAAATCATTTTAAAATGAATTTGTGTTTTTTTTTTAATATTTTTACTTTTCTAAAAAAACATAAAACAGATATTTTTTACACTTTTATAATTTTTTTTAATTTACCTTCAATAGTTAAACATTTTTCTTTATAGTTGATTTTTGATAATTTTTTTTGTTTTTTGGTTGATTTCAAATGTTTTTATATGTTTTTTTTTTATTTTATGTAAGTTTATTTCTTTATATTTGTTTTGATTTGTTTTTATTTTAGATACATATATATGTAAGTTTAAGTATACAATAAAATATTATTGAAGGCATATTTTCCTGACTTTGTTAGTTGCAAAATCATGAATTAAGTCATCAAATTCAATTTCCTGTAGTAATTTATTTTCAATTGATAAAATTGACAAGCTGTTTAGTCTATCTTGTAGCATTGTGCTTCGAAGTTCATTTTTTATCCGGTTCAATTTCGAAAATCAAAGACAAAAAAAATTCTACAGGCAGTTTCTACATTTGGAAATGTGTTCCCAATATTATCCACTTTAATTAGACTGTACAATTTTGATATTGTAATAAGATCTTCATTTACATCTTTATTGAATTCTTTTAAATACTGTACGAGGTGCAGGCATTCTACCTCAAGTTCTTGTGCATTAACATCTCTATGGTATTTTTTTGAAAACTCCACTGAAGTCAAATATTGCAATCGACAAAAAAAAGCCAAACAATGCATTAATTTCTTGATAGCAATTGGATCGTATTTTGAATTGCAAAGTAATAGTATCAATAATTGGAAAAAAAGTTGATATTTTAAACTTTTCTTTCCCAATTAGCTGGACGGATGGTGTAGGACCATCAAAATATGTGGCACGCGAACTTCGTACTATTTTTCGTTGCATTAAATCTTTATAATTAGTATCCGGATTCTGAATTTTGGCACACGCTTCAAATGTATCAAAATTTCATGTATGAAAGAATATAGTGAACAAAGCAAATTGGCAGCAACGTCAATCGTTATTGTTTCTTTTTGAAGGCTCTTGCCGGTTTTATGAATTCCTCTAATATTGTGCTCCAAATTTCTGTTAAAATGAGGAACTCCAGTTTTGACATTTTCTTAGTAAGGCTTAGCGCTTCGCTTTTTGTGTCTGGAGCATGCTCTGGATCTCTAAAGATAGATGTCAAGGCTTCAGTAATTTGCTCATGACCATGATGGAGCGCGTTAACTGCATCAGCTCGTGCAGACCATCTTGATTCAGAAAGGGTTTTAAGAACTCTATGTGATGGGTAGAAGCATGGAGTGAGAACGAAAGCAGCGTTGTACAAATAATGTTGACAGCGTGTGCAGGTGCATGATTATTGATTAAAGATTCATGTTGCCAGAAGTTTAAGATGCTGAGGAGGAGAATTTCAACGGAACGGAGAGTAAAATGAAACTTGTTTTTGTTACTGTTACTACTAACCTTATTTCGTTTTCTATATAATTCTTGTATAGATTCATTCATTTTGGGTTGGTGGATTTGGGGGCCAAATAATTGCGGGGCCCTGGGCCCTGGCCCACCGGGCCCATGCCTAAAGACGCCACTGATAGCAATTTCTTGTTCCTGTTCGTATGCTTGTTTTTTTTTTAACATTAACGAAAAAAATAAACTGAACGTAATAACGTGATTAGTGGAAATATAGCTTTCCGTCGGCTTTTTTGGTCGCTGTAGTTTTTGCAATGAAACAATTAAGTTACATTAACTTTCCCAACGTTTCGGCAGGGATTGCTGTCTTCTTCAGGGGAACATTATTAACACAAAAAATTCTTACAAGTATTTTTCAATTCCGGGATGAGTTGTCCTAGGATGAGTTGTGTCTTGGGATGAAACTAGCTTACCGACAAAAAATGGTGTGCAGTCGATAAGTTCATTCAAATACGCAAACCATTTCCCTTAAAATAATATTTTCCGAGAATTTCATATTTTTATTATAATAAAAAGTTAAGTTTTTTCAACAAATTATAAACTTATATTCAATAAAATGCATTTCGCATAGTCTACGGTAAATTCTCTTTGTTTTGACACCTTATTTGTTAAAATTAGTTCCGTATGAGAGCCGAAAAAGGGAGACATGCTAACGAAATAATATATATTATGACGATTTGTCCAGACTAAATTTCTATTCAATCACTAAACAACTGCATAGCAAAAATATTTAAAAAAAATAATGGAAAATTTGTATACATTAAAAGATTAATTTAAATAAAACCGGTCTAACGATTTTCAAACAAAAAAATTGAAAAATGGAGGTTTTTTTGACAAATCAAATAGCATTTATATCTGTGAAGACAAACTTATTATACAGGTATATTTTTGAATCTTATATGTATTGGTACTTTTTTAAACATACTCTTTGCATGCAGGATCAAATTCGTGCGACCCATGTCGTGCATTTTATTTTGTATTTGAAGTCAAAAATTGTTATCACAATCTTTAAAATTAGGAAAACATTTTTGGGAGTAAGTATAAAATTTGCACTATTTCTCAGGTTTTGAACTTTTCATTAGAAAACAACTACAGTCAAACTTCTTTATAACGAACCTTCAAGGGAACAAAAAATTGCTTCGTTATAAATAAGTTTTATAAAAGTAAAAGTTCGTTATATAGAAAATTTTGTTGTTTTTTAACACTGCAAGTGTTCTTTTATATTTTCAAAACGAAGTATACAAACAAACTCATTTTTAGCTTTTTGTTTGATACCTAATAGAGCCCGAGAGTGGTAAATTCCTTTTCCTGTTTATCTGCACCCATTTTAACATTGCTTTATCCACATTACCGTATTTTCTTTTTCTTAGTTTTTTTGGCTTCTGTTTGAACTTTCTTCGGCAAAATATTAAAATTTTGCATTCATTCTATAAAATTGTCGACAATGTACTGAACGATACACCAAATTTTTCTGCAACACCTTCATTGAAATCGATCCGAAAAAATGTTAGAATCGACATTTGACGGTGTTTCCCTTTGATTAGAAATGAAAATTATATACTGATCGATCGGAAATCACACAAAGAATTTTTTTTTGAGGAAAAAAAGTGTAATTGCATATTTATTTTTCTCTAAAAATGTATTTTTCTATTTTCCGGACGGAAATTCATTTTCCTGAACAGCTGATACTTTTATGTTCAAAAGTGAAACGAATCGTTCCACTGATTTCTGATCCAATTTCACACAATTCCAATGACAGAATTCTTTCAGTAAAAGTTTTTCGGTGGCTTTCAATCAGGAAATTTTTTTCAATGACAGAAATTTTTAATGATAGCTATAAACGACCCGCCAACAAAATTCCAATGTTTTTTTTTCAATGATGAAAACCAATGATAGCTATAACTGGCGCCTAAAGAAACAACTTTGCTTTCGGGCCACAAAATTAGTTCCTTATGAAGAGAATTTCGCTTTAGAGAATTTCGTTACAAAGAACCGAATTCGTATGTGATATTTCTTAAGGGGAAGGGGAACAAAATGAAATTCGCTATAGAGAGAATTACGTTATAAGGAAGTTCGACGTATACATTTTTATACAAAATCAGACTGATATGTGAGGAGGTACGATATTTGAAGGATATTTTTGAGATTAAATTTGGTACACGTGATTTATTAAAAGTTTGTTTTTGTATGCAGCGGTAGCAGAATCAAAATTGTAAGTCATCCACCGGGTGCTCACAAATTTACTTTCAAAAAGAACGTACAAAACACGTAGCTTTAAAATTTCTGTCCGATTTGGATAAATAAAAGTCAGTTACAAAAGCATACAAATAATATCAAAGTTAAACATAATTTACCAAAATTTAAAAAGTTAGTTAAATTTCAACTTCCCATATTATTTAAGATTTATTAAATACAAATTATATTATTCGTCTCCAAGCATTACGTTTTAAAATTTCAATAAATTTTATGAAAGGGAGCAAATATTTACACCATAGGTATATCTATTTTTTAATCTTTTAATTCTTTAAGCAATTAATACTAACACCCATCAGGGCCTTGATTTACAAAGTGATCTTTTTAAAATTAATGACCGTTCTATTTTATTGTCCCTCGTTAGTTTAAAAAGTTATTTTAACACCTTTAATTGCTTCAAAAAAATATATGTATCTAAAAATAAAAACGACTTCCTCATTGCCAAAAAGGTAAAACATTTCAGCTTTATATATAAAAACTCAAAACACTTATTTATATTCTGATATCTCCTTTAAATTTTCTAAAATCATTGGAAAAAGATATTAATTTCTGTTGACTCTTTTTGGGGGCCTATGTATATAAAAAGTCAAATAAATAGAATTATCCATTAGCCAAACCCAAAAAATACCTATATAAACATACATATATACATTTATACTATAGGCATATCTATACTCTATTGGCCTTGTGGCACATAAATCATTTGATTAGTGCCTCGATATTTTACCCCCAAGAAGAGAAGCACTCTATTAACTTTTACTTTTGTATAAAGGCCTATGTAGGATAAGATATTTGTTGTTTATATAAATTTAGTCATTTTGTATAAAGGTACCCCATACCTATACCAAAAATAAAAGAACACCTTTAGATTCCTTTGGATTTGGACAAAGGTTTTCCTCGCAAATTACCGTCTCGTCTTTGGCACATTAATACCACTCAGTTTGACATTTGTTACAATCAGCTCACTATATAACCCTTCTTCCTATCTACATTGTTCGTTCCTTCCGTTGTTGTCGTCGCCGTCGACGAACGGTCGTTGTCGTTATCGTCATAGTAACCGACGAAGTCGACGTCTCGTAGTCCACCTGCTTTATAAGGCAGATATAGCATCGAAACCATACTCAATTTCAATATTCTGCCTGCATATTGATAGAGAACCAGACCGTTACTCAAAGGGTAACGAAAATAAATGAAGCCATCACATTCATAGCCAAGCCAGACCAGGAACGAGCTTCCTTCTGTGTCCTAGGACATGCGGAATACTCTGAACCTAAACCCAACATCGAAAGGCATTCTCCTTCTTAGAATAAACATACGAAATTAAATCCTAGGTAGGAACTCCTATATATGTATTGTATGTATATATATATGCATAGGGAAGGTGTGTAGATTGCGATGTCGTCGACGACGAACAACGACGAACGTAGGGGTGCTGTAAAAGGATGAGGGTGAAGCCAGAAGAAGAAGAAGGAATAGAAAACCCTTCTAAACAAATCACTAGGATTGATGCTTGTGACAGGTGAGTAATGGGACTCGGCCTGGCTTATTATGGGTGTGTGTCTTGGATATATGTAGGTATACAACATATCTATAGCACAAAAACTCCAGCAGTGGCGTCACAACGAAGTCGTCATCAAAGGAACATCCTTTATAGTAGGTATAAAGGAAAAGGGTGAATGAATATTATTTCGTTGTGTCTTTGATATACTCGCACAGTTTCTAGAAATACAATCGTAACAGTATTATTACCTGTCGCTGCTGCTGCTGCTACTTCAATTCACCCCCTATCAAGCACCATTTCCCCCTCAACCACCCGCATCTATATCACCCTCACTCTATAGGAAAACATACAGTAGAATAAATTGAATTCGAGCAAAAGGTAGTAAATCAAATTGATTGAAAGTTTCTGTCCGACAACATGTCAGGCCAAACCAAGCGTAGGGAGTTGTAAATTTTTCAAATTCAAATATCCAGCAGCTATAATAATACACATTCATTTTTACTTACATACATATTTACGTATACGTAACGTATAAATATAGGCAAGGTAGGGTATTGGGTGTAGGGTATATAATGGAGTTTATAGGACATTGGACAGGACATTGAGACAGGAAAATCACGGTTCTTGTTATAGTATAACAGTAACAGAACAAAAAGGATTATTCGCTTGGGAAATCGAATCAAAAACAAAAAATAGAAAATTGTAATATATGGATGTGTATTTGGCCTGACAGGTTGGTGAAAAGTTCTTCCTGTATCCAGATCCTTGATTCCAGATCCAAAAGAGGGCCTATAGAAATATATCTTCGTATTTTTTCGTTCGTTCTTTTTTTCTTCTTTATAATTGAAGTATTGTGGAAAAACTTGAAGCAAAGGGAAGAAAGAAGAATGAAATTTTTGATTTTTGTTTCTTTTACAAAAAAAGAGGAGACGAGAAGAAGAAAGGAATATATAGTGAGTTTAAGGGCTCTAGGGAAGATCATAAATCAATTCACTATACAGAAAGAGAGTTTACAACATGAAACATATAATTGAAAGGCTTCATACATAATACCAACAGAAACTCTCAATGAAATGGGAACAGAGGACCTTTAAGGGGATATACTATTATGTTAAAGCTCATTCAAGAATGATGGTTGGTCTATTTTTTGAAGCTATACTTTTATAACAAAAAACAAGAAAAAAGGTATAGGTGGAAAATGATGGGCTTATAAATAGACAAGGGTTATATTTTTTGATGAATATCTTGTCAGGATCTTTAAAATCCATGAGGAAACAAATATCTCGTTTAAAGAAGTGAAAAAGAGCAATAAGAAATCTGATAACCAATTAGGTCACAGTCGAAGAACAAGGAATCTTTATCAGCAATCAGAGTTCTAGAGAAAAGAGTTGGTACGGATGAATTGGGACATGAAAATGGTGGGTGCTATGAAAGATACCACGTTTTATACGCCATGCATACAAATTCTGCCACGAAGCCTGCTCAGCCAGATATTTTTAGATTGTTCTTTTTTTCACTGAAATTTCTACAATAAAGATTAGTGTTAAATTTTTTAAGTAGTGAGGTAGAAATGCAATTTTTCAGACGAATCTAAATAACTTTCTTGAAAGAAAAATTACAAGAATCCTAAAAAGAATCCAGAACGAGAACTAAAAAGACACTATTACTTTTATTAATTTTTAAAACTTTGTTGGTCTTAAAAATCTCCAAAACTTTTATTAAGTTTTTGACTTAATTTGTGAGTTTAAAACGTATATTAAAAAATCTGTCTCCACTTTAAGCTGAGCACAATAAAGTTGAACAAATAATTCCTTTGAGCCTTTAGGTGCGGTATTTCCAGTTTTACTCCAAGCTAGAAAAACCATGTTTTAGGGGCTCAACCGGGATTAGATTAATTTACAACGAAAAGATCCCTACATTTCTGATTCATTGGAATTTAGAAAATCGATTGTGTTATTTGCATATATAAAATGCAGTTGTAGTGCACGAGACTACAACTGCATAGTAGGCGGAAAATCAATATTAAGTGACGCCCAAAAATATCATTTTACATACAACAAAGGGGACATCTGGGAAACCGTTAAGGAACTTTATCTGGTAGATTTGAGACTGCGGGAAATCACCATAACAACTCCAGCTCAGCCGTCAATTTACGAAAATTGTATGTTACATGAGAGTGGATTAGACAAACTCTTCGAAAAGGTAATACCATCTTTGCAGTGATGCCTACTCAGTCAGTCAGTGCGGAAGAGTCGGGAGACCAAAAAGCACAATGAAAAAATCTAATGACGAGAAAACTTCAAGATTAAAGAAAAGCTAGATGCATCTCAAATAAATATCGGAAAATTGAACATGGTGGGGAATAGGAGTAGTTGAGATTCTGTGCCCTACCATAGAACAACACCCATGTACTTTGAAGGTCTGAAGATTTTCTATTGCTACCTGAAAGGTCTATTGGTTCAGCTACTTGAAACCCTTTTGGGTTGTCGATTTCGAGGCGCTTACATAAGTAAAATAAGAACGGGACCAGTAAATGCCATTCATCAAAAGACTTATGATGTGGGCCATATACCTATACAATTTAAACAAAACCTTAAATCTCCTCAATAAGCTTCAAGAATTCCGTAGTATTTAACATCCAAAATTTGAAAACATTGGTGTGGGGAAAACATTAGAGGACTAACAAAATGTTAGCAATTTGTAATGATTTTTTCAAACACTGTATCTCAGTGACCAAATCGAATTTCAAAAAAGCATTTTAAGTACTGAGTTTATAGCTTTGAAGTCTTTTGCAAGATTTTATGATAATTTTCCATAACTCCACGAGCTAGAAATTTGTTTGTAATGATTATTTATTATCACGTAAATTTGAAAGTTTGTGTTCCAAAAGATCTCAACACTAGAAACCGTTAGGCTCGTTTCACACCACACGGTTTTGACCGTACGGCAAAAAACCGGACGACATAAACCGGATCAATGGCTAATTACACATTATACGATTTAACCGTACGGTAAAACACGATATACATATGCAGGGTTCCTGTGCTTAGTATACTTATTCACAGGTTTTGAAGTGGCTGATAGAACTCTGCCGCACGAATAAAATCGTATGATGTGAAAACATGAATTTCGTCACGTACGCCACTAAGCTTATCGCGCCGTCCGGCTTCCGTATACTGTAGTGGAAGTAGACGGTTGCTACACGGCGGCGGCGCGGCGCCGGCATTTTGCCGTGACCGTATAATATGAAAGCGTATATGATCTTCTTCGTGCCTCTAACAAAATGTCGCCGTCCGATTTTTTGCCGTACGGTCAAAACCGTGTAGTGCGAAATGAGCCTTAGGCCTCTTTCACACGAGACGGTTTCGTCCGTACGGTTGAAATCAGTACGATTTTTTTCCGCACGGGCTTTGTTTTCACACATAAAGTATTTTCCTCGTGAATCATCTACGTTTGGTTATATTTTAGATATTTTTCTTTAGTACAAGTGACCACAAAAACGGACGGCAGACAAATAAAAATCGTCTGTTGTGAATGCGTTCGCGTAGTCACGTAAGCCACTGATAAGACGGCGACGGCACAGTCGCCGTATATTTCAGTCGTTGAGACGGCTGTTTTAAATCGTCCGTACGAAAAAAGCCCGTCTCCGTCCAGTGTGAAAGCTTTAGTTAATTTTATTAGTTTACTATCAATGGCTCATGGATAAAAACCGTACGGATTTTAACCGTACGGACGAAACCGTCTCGAGGCCTTAAAGCCTTTATACGATTAAGGTACAACATGTTCAAAACGGTAAAATCACTTAATTTAATAACATATTCAACTTTAAACATTCTTGAGACTAATGGGTTTCTAGATAAACTATTAATATAAAATTGTAAGGTCATCTTTTGTTACTACCCAAGTAAGCCTATAAATACTTAGCTGCTTGATTAAACATTTAACAATATTAGGTTTTAAGCTATTATAAGAGCACCAATCAAACTTCGATTTATGTAAAGTTTAAATTCTAAACAGAAACAGTTATGAAAAAACATCTAAGTCATTCAGAATAAATAAATATTATGAATTTTGTAATTAAATCCACTTTATTATCAAAAAGTAAAATGATACAAAATGTAAGGGCCCAAGATAACCTCCTTGTGGAACCCCACTTGAAAGCGTTTCTTTAATATAAAGCTAATTTTTAGTATATCTATTTGTTATACAAATACAAATAAGTAAAGACCTTCAAACTCCATTCCCCTCACTTGTTTGTTTTCCACAGAGATTAATATAGAGAATGAGGCACTATTTACTATAAGTGTTACATCTAAGTTTATTAATGGCTTGCAAATAACTTTTTTTCTTTGATGGTTTTTCTTCCTATCCCCATTCAATGGACCAAACTTATAATGATCTCTGATGGTCTAAGAAAAACTAAACTAATATTTCTAAGAAGAAACAAGAAATGCAATACATTTTTGCTTTCCATCAAACTATCCAACAATTCACCTTGAACTAATATCCTTTTTTCTTCTTCAAAATGATTATCTTTTTTGCAGAAAAAACTAGGTTAATGAGATGAGGTATAATATCGACTAAGAGAAGGTTTATAGAAGAGATCTTATCTTGTCCGTGATTAGGAACACACCACTAAACGATATTATACGGCAGAAGGTAGTTATGGTTGGCAATTTTAATTTCCATTTGCTATTCTGATGCTGATACTGATGATGTTGATGTTGATGTTGATGCTGATATTTATGATGATGCTGAATAATACCAAGATGCTATATGCTGATTCATTCAACTTCGAACAAACAGTGATTGCCCATGCTGGATGCCTGATGATACCCATATTCTTCGGTAATATTGTTCTCATTCCATAATGGAATCATTATAATCATCAAACATCCTGCAGTGTTTCTAATCAACCATTTCTCTATAGACATATGTAGATGGACCCATAGCTAGCTTCTGTATGAAGATGGGCATTCCTTCCCGCAACCCAACTATATACTCACCCCTAACCAATTATACGCTTCATCCATAACCGGATCCCTAAATCCATCTCTCGCTCGTCATGGATACGCTCCATCAATCTTATAACATCAGCATTTAACATATTGAACAACAAATTACAATACAGAGAGAGCGAGGAGATCGACCTCGCATCTCTGGGCACAATAGGACAGGAGGATTCTGTTCAACCACCCGGTTGCCAATGTTCGACTATCCCATCCGTCCCAGCTTCGAAGTTGTTGTTGTTGTCGTCGTCCTCCTACTCCTCAATCATATTCAAAACAAATTGAAACTTTCCGGACAAATTCCATCTGACAATGAGACGAAGGCTGGTGCAGAGAGTGTGTATCTATATATAGCCAGAGCTATAGTCATCACACACAGAGTGATGGTCGGTTGGAGGCAAGGACTAAGCCTATTTATGTCCAATTTAATCTGAATAAAAGATCACGCCGTTCAATCACTTCCCATATGTTTTTTCCCTCTCAAAATCTATGCTATGCCAGCCGCACCCTCAATTTCAACCCACAACACTGCTCCACCCCACCCATCTCACCTACCACACCCGTATATCCTTGGGCAACTGGACAAAGTGAAAGTCAAGGTCAGTGTAGATGGCTCCCCTGCTATAAATCAACCGCAAGCTGTGTATATGTCTATATCACCAGGATACCCATCAGATGTCCTTCCTGATGATGATATGGTTGCCATCATGATGGCTTAAAGAAAGAAAAGAAGGACATTGATTTCGATTATGAAACATTTCGTGGGTGTGGTATGTCCTGTCCTTAAAGAAGGTATATCCCAGCAAAAGGCAAGTTTCCTTATTTTTCTTGACTTTCCTATAACTAGGACTTTTTCATCCTACACTTATATTTACAGTGACTTACCTACTCCATCTTCTGATAACTAAACTATTCCAATTCCAATCCTCCTAGCCAATTGAGCCCAACAACAAAAAAAATATTATAACTCGTAGATATACATACGTAGCAACGTAACTAGGTACGTGCAAGAGTATAGAAGGGCGGAGGGAAAAAAAAAGAAAACTTTATCAGTGATTTGGCCCGCGGACGTGATTTGGTTACTGATTTTGGTTTTCGGACACTCAAAAACACACAAAAACCCAAACAGAGTAAAATTAGGTTCGCGGCTGGATTAGGACTAAAATTTTCCTTTGTCTTTAAGAACCTCAAATGAGTCTCTTGTCTCTGGAAATTGACATTCGTTCTCAAGGTGTTGAAATAGTTTAAATGGTAGTTATGACTTAAAAACCAAATCACAAAAAACTTTGATATTTGACAATGTTGAATGACCATAAAAATGTCATTAATTGTAAGGATAAAGAGGAAAGGGCCTAAATCGCTACCTTGGGGAACACCAGAAGTTGCTAATATAGAATTTGAACGGACATAATATCCACGATTTTCAAGGTAAGAAGCAATCGATTTTAGGAAAAGAGGTTCAAAACGTGAGGAAAAGAGTTTGAAGACAGTAAGATTATGAAAAATTTTGTCAAACGCTTCGCTGAAGTTCAACGCTCTTAGTGAGAATGAGAAGAACTCTTCAAAGTTTGTGGTTCTAGATCTATTTTTTAAGAACCCGTGCTGTGCAGGGGTAGTTAAAGATCTGCAATAGAAGCTCAAGAGTTCATATAGAATGCTTTCAAAACCCTACCTAAGTTAAGACGTAACATTTGGACTCATCATAAGTCGCCTTAATAATAACAATGAGTTTATTCGGGATAACCCCCTTTGTTGACGCTGGTAAAAGGATTCTCAAAGTTAATGAGCAGCTGGTGAAGTAATGATGAACGGTGCTCGACGCACTTGCGAAATACAATTTTTAGAGCGATTTGGTTGGTCAATTTGTGCCTCTATTTGTTAAATATAACTCTAAAAGAAGGACAGAAACTATTAAGAACGCTTAGTTTAGTGAGATTATGACTCAATATTTTAAATCAACATGGAGCAGTTCAGTACCCATGTAAATAACCCTACGTGCGTCGTTTAAATCATGCGCAGTTTTCTTACATTTTTTTTAATGGAAATAAGATCCATCATAAAAAGTTTTACCAGTCATCACTGTTACCCATTTCTAAATTGATATTTAAGTCCACAATTTTATGAGAACTTTGCTGTTTATTGAATTTTCTAAAAAAAAAGGTAACAACATCCACACGCTGTTATAATTGTTTGCGGAACATCATTAAAAGCTTCAAAACCGTTGTTGTTATTGCATTTTGAAAATGGCCTTAAGTCCCAGTCTTAAATAATTTCAAAGATATTTTCAAAACGTTGAAATATCCTTCAACTGATAGATGAGCAATAAGATACACCATAAAAAGATTTGTTGAGTGGGTTTTACTTCCTTTTACCCTTCATGGGAATTAATATCCACAAATATAAAAGAATTAAGACCCATATTTCCTTTTATTTCTTAAAATAAGACCACATGGGTGTTATGTCCTTTTTGAGACAACCTTCCTTCTTAACTCCCCCAAAACATAATAACAACATTGTTTTATTGTGTATTTTCACTGCTACTTTAAAGCTGTGGAGCCCTCACAAACAATAACTGATATTGAGTTAATCCAGGACTGAGCAAAAATACCAAATATGGGGTGGCGGGAAGGCTTTATCGGATTAAAAAGATTTATATGAATTCATCTCGTTTAAGGTAGGATTTTGTCCTAACTTGCCTAAATGGGCAATTGCTATAAGGAGGTTCTATTTATATTTCTTTATATTTTTGTATATACATACATATGTATGTATGAATTTCCTTCCGCTTCTACATATCTCCCTACTTATATAAATTTCTCATGATACAAATGTTCGTCCTTGGCCTTTTTTGTTTGTATTTTTATTCGTTTAGTTTTGTTTTGTTTTTCATTTCATTTTATTTTATTTTTTATATTTTTGTTTCGTGTATTGTGGTTTTATTTTTTGGTTATCCTGTCCGATTTGAAATCGAAATCGATATCAATTTATTTTTATTTTTATTTCATTTCTCAGTGACATTTTTGTTTTTTTTTTGTGTGTCCTTTTTGTTTGTTGATGATATTGGTATATAATTGTGTTGGATAAAGAAGCATATAAACAACAAAGAAGAGGAGAAAACATTTTAAATTAATTTCAAAAAGTTTAAGAGTCCTGTTGTGAGAAGTAAAATACGAGTATACTCAAAAAGAAAAATATAAAAATGAAGTAAAATGAATAACTGCAAATAAAAAAGATTATTTTCAAATTAAGCGTATTTTATTTGTTTTTGGTTTTTACTTTGGGAGTAAATTGAAAATAATTTAAAAAAAAAATACTTGATAAAATAAAAACATAAATATCGAAATTATTAATTAAAGTTGAAATTTTAATAGTTTTCTTTTTCTTTTAGGGAAAGTTGGTAAGATTTCGAGCTATGTTCAATGACTTTAAATTTATTCTAACTTGTAATAGGTGGAGCAAAATTAAACACCATATTTAAAGATGACATGAATATTTATTGCTAATGCTGTATTTAGCGAATCATATTTGATATTTGTGAACTACACACCTTGTGAATAACTATGAATCCATTCTTAATCTCAACAACGAAGAAAATAAATAAACAATTAAACAAATCTCCATTTCTGAGGCGCTGAAAATTAACGTGCAATGCACGAACAGCCTTTACATCCACTCAAACACACTACGTGGTGAGATGTTCTTAAGGGACCTTGACGTGCTTCTTGAGGGCGCCATTGAGACTGTTAATGGTGAACGCTAATTAACCACGATAAACTACTTCTTACTGCCGGAGGAGCGGGGCTTGACAAACATATGGTTTCAACAAGACGGTGCAACTGCATACATATCACGAGCGACAATGATATTATTAAGGAAGCATTTCCTGGTTGAAAAATCGAGTCCTTAAACAGACTTCTTTCTTTGGGGATACTTATGTAAGTCGCGGATTAATGCCATCAAATCCCAGACAATCACAGCCCTAAAAGAGATTATTTGACAGTTGTGTGAACCGGAAATCTTGGAAAAGTCATGGAAAATGTTATAAACCGGCACGAATGTGTATCAACAGTGGTGGAAGCCACTTGTCACATATCTTTTCTAATATTTTCTACTTAAGTGATGAAATTGTAAAAGCCCTAATAAAGATTGCCATACTCAACAAAATGTATGACAAAACCAAATTGAAAAACAAACACCATGTATACATTTTTTAATTGTGGTTGCAAATTCTATTAATAAACATTTAACAAAGGTGTTAAAATATAGAATCTAAGCATGGATGTTTAGTGTGACTATCATAAATGTAAAGGAACAATCTGTTGGAATTCAGTACAACCCGTTAAAATAAATGACACAATAACAGTTTTCCTGTTAAGCTGGATTTATACTTAATGTATGGGGCTAAGAGAGACTTGAAAACTTTGAATTCAATTTGTGAACGAAAGCTTTTACAAGATCGAGCAATGTGTGAAATTATAAAACTTTTCTAACGAAATTTGGAGCAATTGGCGCAGGGACATAACGCCCAGCTTTTTTTTTGGGGCTTATGTCTCACTTCGGTGGGACATAAAACCGAAATTGAATTTGGGCCTTAAGTCCTACTCAAATATGACCTAAGTCCCAAATTTGTTTGTTAAAAATGGGACATTGTCCCAAAATTTTTTTAGAGCCAAAAAAGAATAAAAAGTTTTTGTATTTCAATACAATGAACAATAATTTTTTGATACATTTTTATTTGGGGCTTCGGTCTTATTTGGGTCTTAGATTTCGGTTTTATGTCCCACCAAAGTGAGACATAAGCCCCAAAAAAAAAGTTGTGCATTATGTCCCTGGGCCCTATGTCTCTGCGCCGAAGAAAACATGCCCGATGAATGGAATCTTAGTACTGTTTGCCCGATTTTGAAAAAAGGAGACCCTATAAACTGCACCAACTATAGAGGCATCAGTCTACTTATTACTATATGAACGTCTAAAGCTCATCGTCAACAACCTGATAGGTGCTTATCACAGTGGTTTTAGACCAGGAAAGATAAGAAACAAAATAGCTTACACTTTTATAAAAAAAAAAAAGAAAAAAAAAAAAAAAAAAAAAGATAATCAAGTTTTTATGAAAATCAACTTACCAGACAGACGGCATCGCCATTGTCTTATTATTATTTTATTTTATTTTATTAATGTTGTTGAAACTTATATTGTAAGAACTAATTTGTTATAAATAAAATATTTGAAAATCTTGAAAAAAAAAAAAAATCAGTGGTTTTAGACCAGGAAAGTCCACAGTTTATGAAATATTCACATTACGGCAGATCCAAGAAAAAACCCAAGAACATCATTATCGACCATCTTTTCATCGATTTCAAAGCTGCATATGACAGTATCTACAGGGACGAGCTGTAAGGATCCATGTCTAGTTTTGGCATCCCTGCCAAGCTTGTCCGTTTAAGCAGGATGACGATGAAGAATTCACTCTCCATAAAGGTTGGAAACAACTTAACAGAACCTTTCGATGCGCTGTCATGCGGTTTTTTTTAGCATGGTACTTGAAAGAATAGTGCAGAGCTCACACGTCAACACTAGATTCACTATCTTTCAAAAGTCTGCCCAATTACTAGCATATCCTGATGACATTGACATAATCGGAAGAACTCAGCAGGATGTCAATGGGGCTTTTATGAGTATTGAGGCAGAGGCGGCAAAAATGGGTTTAACGGTTAATGAGTTCAAAACCAAGTACATGCTGTCGTCAAGAAAGGACTTACAACACCGACGTCTCGGTGAAAACGTCACCATCGACAGACGTAACTTTGAGGTAGTTAAGGACTTCATTTACCTAGGCTCCGCTATGAAAACAGAAAACAACACCAGCGGTGAGATCAAAAGAAGAATAACTCTTGCTAACCGCTGTTTCTTTGGGCTTAGAAAGCAATTGAGTAGCAAAGCCTTCTCTCGAGTGACCAAAGTGTCGCTATATAAGACCCTCATTATCCCCGTCCTGCTATACGATACAGAAGCATGGACTATGACAAAAGCAGATGAAAGCACCTTGAGTCGTTTCGAGAGAAAAGTTCTTCATGCGATCTACGGTCCCGTATGCATAGAATGGGAGTGGAGTAGAAGATGGAACGACGAGCTGTACGGGCTGTACAGCGACGTAGACTTAGCCAGAAGGGTAAAAATTCAACGACTAAGATGGCTGGGTCACGTATAGAGCATGGAAACGAATACTCCGACCGGGAAAGTCTTCGAATCCACACCCACACGACAGCGCAGTAGAGGAAGACCACGGGAAAACAATACTGAGGTTCCATTCTTCGGGCATGCTTTCTTCCGACCATACCTTACAGATAAGTTTGTGCATGCTCCTAACCAACTTATCTCCAGCTGCTTTAAAGAGCTCGGCATTCAAGCCATCCGCTCCAGTGGCTTTATTAGACTTCAGCTTAGATATGGCAATCTTTACTTTGTCTAAGTCGCGAGGACGGGATTGTTGGCTTTCGTCGTCTATGTTGAATGGATCATCCTGCCTGACACCGGAATTTGGTTCGTCGTCGCCGTTATACAGTCTGCAGAAGTGGTCCTTCCATATCCTCAGCATTGACTGCGGTTCCACTATGATGTTTCCACTTTCGTCTTTGCAACCTTCGGTTCTAGGTTTATGTACCTGTGAATTTCGTTTCACCTGTTCATAAAACTTTCAAACTTCATTCCTGCTTTTAAACCTGTCAACATCTTCAACCGCACGCTTCTCATGCCCTCTCTTTTTCCTCCTTCTGAGAAGTTGGTGTTCCTCTCGCCTCTTGTGCTCGTAGAGCTCATGAGCAACTCTTGTCCTTTTATGCAGCGCCGCTTTGCGTGCCTGTTGTTTGGCTGCATTTGCCTGCCGACATTCCTCATCAAACCAGGGGTTCCTTGTTGGTGGTTTCTTGAAACCCAGCAGGCCAGCACATCAGAGGCGGCTCCTCTGATTGCATCTTTTCAATGTTGCCACTGGTTTTCGATACATTGTGTTGGCGGCAGAGAACTTCGAGAGAGGTTACTTGTAATTCGATCGGAGAAGGATTTAGCGATCTCTTGCGATTGTAGCCGTTCGACGTTGTACCTTCTCCCAGCACCTCCCTGTTTTGCCTTGGGCCTGGAAACCCGAAGTGCTACCTTGGCTACAACAAGGTATTGGTCCGAGTCGATGTTAGCTCCTCGGAAAGTTCGGACATCCATGATGCTGGAAGCGTGTCTGGCGTCGATCGCAATATGGTCAATCTGGTTGACGGTAGATTGATCTGGAGAACTCCAAGTTCCTTTGTGGATGTTGAGGTGTGGAAAATGCGTATTGGCTACCATGACGTTTCGCCCCGCAGCAAAATCTATGAGCCTGAATCCGTTTTCGGAAGTGTTGTCGTGCAGGCTGTTTTTCCCAATTATTCTACCAAAGATGTCTTCCCTTCCTAGCTTGGCATTAAAATCGCCCAGGACAATTTTAATATCGTAGCTAGGACACTGCTCATATGTTTTGTCTAAGAGCTCGAATAACATATCTTTGGTGTTGTCATCCTTCTCTTCTGTGGGGGCGTGCGCGCATTATATAACTTTTGCTTTAATTAAAAACAAAAAAACTTCCATATCGCAATGAAACTGTCTGTTTCAAAATTTCAATTTGAGCTTGTTTTTTTATTATTTAAATTTATACACCAAGAAATTAATATTTAAATTTAATGGATCAAAAATATTTTAATAAAAACGTCAACATATCTACTCATTTGACTATACAATCTATTAAAAGATAAGATATCCCGAATTAATGAAATGCATATTTATCTACGCATTAAACTCTTAAATAAAATTAATTAAAAATATTTTTTTACGACTCCTGTACTTAAAAATAATATTAAAATAATGTTGGTCATCCTGGAGAACTTATTCAGCATATAATAGCTACAAATTAATATGTTAACTCATTTAATATTCAAAGTGCACTTAAAAAACAAACAAACAACAACAACAGCTACAAAAACCGAAACAAAACGAAAGAACAAAAAAAAAACACCAATTACATATCTTAAAATTAATTTCCTTACACCTTCATTAAAATAATAAAAAAAAGTATGTATATTCAAACCTACGAAAAGAACGAAAAATTATAATCCTTTTTACCAAAACACAGAAAACAGAACAAGAAGCCTCTATCACATTTTATCACCTCATCTCGTATTTCCCACTCCTGCACCCACTTACCGACACCGCGCCGCCGAGCCACCGACAAAATAATTCTACGCATTAATTTTTGGCTTTAACACGATCACAGGGAATTAATTATCGCCTGTTTCGTTCATGTCGGTGTTGTGGGTCGCGTCAGTCGTGGCAAAAAAGGGTTGGCGATTAAAAATTGTATAATCCTCCATGGCGTGCGTTATCGTGTTAAAAATCCAAACCCTTAAGGCTCACAGCTCACGCCCAGGCACCACCCCAGCACCTCAGCACCCCATACTCTTCTGCTACCTCTTTTGATGCCACCATATCATTGCGGATGTTTGTTCAAAAACAACTCCAAGTTTTAACAATGTACACTCAATTTACAGTGGTGCATTTTGATGTGAATCTTGGTAAAATTGAATGTTTCAATGCTTCCAGACCCTTAAGGCTTTTATGAAAAAAACCTCTTCTTTGGGAAACTGTGGTAAATATTCGATTTTAAGAAATACAATTTGTGTATAAAATCCATATAAAACGATCCACTGTAGTTTTTACTGACAACATCTTCCAATGTCGGAAGCTAATTGAAATATCCCCAAACCTTCCCCCAAGAGACTTTTGCCACTTTCTTCCCCCAAAAGGGTTGAAAATTTAACATACTCATCCACATAAGGTGCCGCTTAATGCCTACGAGGGTGTTTTCGCGAAAATATTACACAACCCTTTGTGATGTTGTTGCCACCCCTTTCCCCTCTCACACCTCAATCTTGATGATGCTATGCCACCGTCATACATATTGGCGTGGCTCGTCGTAGTCCCCGTTCGTCCTTAGCATCTATACTTCCACATGTTTAATGGAAACAGTTTGTGCCGCCTGACTTTGATGAGGTCTATACTTCTCGCCCGAAGGGTTTTTGTTGGTCCTGTACTACGAGGGTCTTGCTTAATTTCCTCATTTTTTGGGGGGAGGGGGGTTTGAAAAGACACTCTATAACAACAACAATTGATATGGCCTTCAAACACCATTACTCCAACCCCCCACGAATCGTGCATGTACTAAAAGTGCTTAAAATGAAATAGCTTCTGAAGGCCATTCGGAGCATTTAACTTTTTGATGATATCTCTCCGGCGGGTATTTGGGTTCACAAATGAAAAACTGATGAGGGTTCGTCGTCACATCCGGTTACGGTTTTGGTTTCTGTGTCTTTGTCTTTGTCAGTGTTGGTGTCGTTGTCGTTGTCGATGTCGGTTCGGATTTGGATTTGGATTTTGAGCTTGGAAGTGAAACTTTTGATGTTGCGAAAGCGAATGGTTCTTGTTTACGATTATTTGTAACATTTTGCGGTCGTTATACGGTACCGGTGATGTCGACTGCCGAGATGGTGAGATGCCTGATGCCATTTTTGGTGACTTCAAGGAAGAGGTGTTATATGTTTTACGTTTTACAGTTTTATGTCTTCTGTTCTTTAGCTTAATTTCAAATGCGGATGTATCTTGTCTATCTATTCCGGCAAATCTCTGGAAAATTGGTTATGCTTTCTCTCGCTCTCTAAAGAAGATACGACCGACACGACGATATGGTATGAAGAGGAAATTTAATGTCATACCCGACTGATGTGTCATGCAAGAAGGTATTGTTACAAATTAACCAAAAACTTTATTAATTCTTTACTACAAAAATTAACTTAACCTAAAGCTAACCACGCTGCCTGCTATCCAAAACCAGAATGACGTTTCTCTCTCGCTGTTAGTGAGGCTGACAAGTAGGTGCTGACGAGTAGACGCTGACAAGGAGATGCTGACAAATAGATCTGTTTGTTTGTAGTATCGCTTTTCGTCACATTATCCCCTTCTTACGCTTAAGGTTCCGAATTAAGCTGGTAAAACTGTTTCAAGCGATTAAAATGAACAATTTTCTGTGTTCTTCCTTTCTGAATGCGGTAGACAACGTCAGAAATCCTTTGAAGGATCTCATATGGACCATCCCAATCGGATTGCAACTTCGGACTTTTACCTTTTTTTCTTGTGGGATTATGAAGCAAAACTAATGTCCCGGGGTCAAAAGTTTGCGTAGTGCTACGTAAGTCATAGCGATGCTTCATTTGTCTGCTGCCGTTTTCCAGTCTATAACGAATGATGTTGTGGGTTTCTTCAAGCCGTTCGCGAATCTTTTTCAAGAACTCGTTGGTGTCCTCTCTATCCAGTTGATTTGGTGCCAAGAGATTTTCCGCAGGGAGACGAAGCTCATGGCCATAAATGAGCATAGCAGGTGTTTCACCAGTAACATCATGAACTGCTGTTCTATAGGCCAGCATCAGAAGTGGTAAATGTTGATCCCAGTCGCGTTGATGTTGTTCACAGAACTTCGCTAGGTAGTCCAGTATAGTTCGATTGAACCGTTCTACCATTCCATCAGATTGAGGATGCAAAGCCGTTGTTCTTGTTTTCTCGATACCCAGGCGCTCCATTGTCTTGACAAATATCTCAGACTCAAAATTTCTACCCTGATCGCTGTGGATTTGCATAGGCATACCATGACGGGAAAAGACGTCATTTATAAGGCGGTTCACTATAGTTTCACTTGTTTGATCAGCAATCGCAAAGCATTCAGGCCACTTTGAAAAGTAGTCCATGCAACACATTATGTACCTATTTCCAGCATCAGTTCGAGGAAGTGGTCCTAAGATATCCACTGCAATGCGTTCAAAAGGAGCGCCGACATTGTACAACTGTAATGGAGCTACTCGTCGAGGACTCGGTTTTTTTCTTGCTTGACAAACCTTGCAACACTTACACCATATTCGCACATCTTCCGAGCAGCCAATCCAATAAAATGATCTCTGAAGTTTGTTTAGGGTTTTAGCCGTTCCAAAGTGACCTCCAGAAGGGCTATCGTGGACCATTGCCAGAATTTGTTGTTGGAGCTGCTTGGGTACGACAGCTTGATAGACCACATTCGTGCGCTGAAAGTGTTTTCTGTAAAGAATTTCGTCACGAAGACACAAGGTTTCGAAAATAGCCCAGTAGGATTTTAATACGGGATCGGATGGGGAAATAGTTTTCTTTTCAGGTCTTTGTTTAAGTCTTACCCAATTTTTGACAGTTTTCAGTTGATCGTTGGCGTCTTGGAACTTTGCCATGTCATCTACGATGGCCAGATTGGATACTACAGCGAGATCACGTTGTTCCTTCCCATCACAATGTCGACATGATTGTTGGAGACAAGGCCTCCTAGATAAAGCATCAGCGTTTCCGTGGTTCTTTCCCGGTCTATGTGTAACAGTAAAGTCGTACTCAGCTAATTGCTCCAACCATCGAGCTAACTGACCTTCAGGTTCCTTAAACTTCATCAGCCACTGTAGAGATGAATGATCAGTTCGTAATGTAAAGTGACGTCCCAACAAATACGGCTTGAAGTGTTTGACGGCTTTTATTACTGCAAGGAGCTCCTTTCTCGTCACGCAATAGTTTATCTCTGGTTTTGAAAAGGTCTTGCTGAAAAATTCTATAGGTTCCTCCACTCCATCGACTATCTTCGAAAGCACAGCCCCACATGCAAATTTACTAGCGTCCGTATCTAACACGAACACATCTGTTTCTTCAGGTAACGCCAATGTTGGAGCGCTGACTAAACTTGATTTTATTTTTTGGAAAGCCTGTTCGCATTCGGGAGTCCAGGAGAAGAGTTGATTTTTCTCTGTCAACCTAGTAAGGGGCTTAGCAATCTCTGAGAAAGAGCGAACAAATCTCCTGTAGTAGGCAGCGAAACCCAAAAATGTCTGTACTTCATTTTTACACTTTGGGGCTGGCCAACTAGAAACGGCCTCTGTCTTAGCTGGATCTGGAGAAATGCCAAGATCTGAAACGAAATGACCCAGAAATAAAACTTGGTTACAGAAAAGGTTGCATTTTTGTGGCGCAACTTTCAACCCGGCTTCTATTAGACGTTGACAAACTGTTTCTAGGTTCTGAAGGAGTTCCTCGAATGTTTTGCCGTGAACCACCAGGTCGTCCAAATAAACCTTACAAATACCAAACAAACCTTCCAGAATGGTTTCCATTAGCCGCTGGAATGTAGCAGGGGCATTACATAGCCCAAATGGCATAACATTGAATTCCCAAAGGCCGTCCCCTGTGCTAAAAGCCGTTTTTTCTTTTGATGATTCATCCAACTCTACTTGCCAATAACCTGATTTAAGATCAAGGGTTGCAAACCATTTCGATCCGGCTATTGAGTCAAGTGCATCGGTTCTTTGCATAGGATAACCATCTTTTACTGTCACATCATTTAGACGGCGGTAGTCGACGCAAAAACGAAAAGTTCCATCTTTCTTGCCTACAAGAACTACTGGGGATAGCCATGGGCTATTTGACTTCCGAATGATCCCTTGACGTGCCATGTCAGTGACCAACGAGGCGGCTACAGTTTTCTTGGACCAAGGAAGACGTCGAGGAGTCTGTTTAATTGGAATCGACTTACCCGTATTAATGTGATGCTTCAACACACTCGTGTGACCAACTTCATCCGGACTCAAGGCAAAAACAGTTCGATAACGAGCCAGAAAATCATCAGCTTTTATTTTTTGAGCAGCAGATAAAGAAGGTGATAAGCAAGAACTAAGATCGTTAACTTCTACTGTGTTAGTCAAAAGTTTGAACTGCGAGTTGAATTCATTTTGGCAGAGGTCACCCTGAAGCGGAATATTAAGGTTCTGCAAGCGAAGTACTTTGGATTCCAAATCCACCAAGCATCGAAACGAACCAAGAAAGTCAACTCCAAGTATACAATCTTGGTGTATGTCGGCAACAATAACATTCATCTGTGTTGCAAAAGATTCGATTTGAAACAAAACCTCAATGGATCCTTGTATCGGAGTAAGGTGTCCCGCGATGCCCTTGATGAAAGACAAGGATGGCTTAAGCTTCGAAAGTTGTATAGGTGAGAGCACTTTTGGATGGATAACTGTATGAGAAGCGCCAGTATCCACGACCATATGACATGGGTAAGCCTCGATACAACCTTGTATATAGAGAACCTTGTGGTTTAAGCTAGCAGAATTTATAACAGGGACTAGGTTTACAGCTGACTCCTGTCCCTCGGAGCCAGCGAGCTGCAGTTTAAATTTTCCGTCTGTGGATGATTCCGATTGGTTTTAAAGGTCGGTCCTTTGTCGTCATGAGCCTTGCGGATTTTAATTGCCTGAAAATTTGGAGAGGCAGCGATTACTTCGAATTCAAAATGGTCACCCACCTGTATATCCGGCTTCCCAGGTAAATTTGTATCAACTTGGCGCGCATGAAAGTAAATTTTTCTTTTTAGTGAAGGACAATCGATGAAGCCATATTTTTTTACGAAGCTATACCATTTGACTTTGCCCGAATAGCGTGTTGAATCAAGAGGGAGGTTCCTTTCGCGGGTGTTTGTTTTGTCGACCGAGCGGCTATGGACGTTCAGGGCCAAATTGGTTTGTTTCGTCAGCGGCGGCCCATTTAAGCTGACGAATTCCCGTTTCCCGAACTTTCTCTTTCTTCAAATTGGGCAAGTAAAATATTTGCAGATCGTCGTGCGGCTTTGGTGGCAATACGACTCGATTCAATTTTAAGGGCTATCTCCAAGGCATCGTGGAGTGATTTTGGTTCACTTTCACGTACTCGACATTGAACTTCACTATCGGAAATGCCATCTAGAAATTGTTGAATGCATAAACTGTCGCGGACCTCTCTTTTCAAAGATGGGTAAACTAATCGAGCCAATCGTTGGACATCGTTTGCGAATTCAACCAGTTTTTCACCGTTCTTTTGATATCGGGTTCGGAATATAGCGTATGCATTCGCAGACTGCATGGCTGCCCCAAAACGTTTCCGAAGTGCTGTTGTTAGAAGTGAGTAGTTCATCAAAGTTTCACTTTCTAATGCACCCACAAAAGATAGGGCTGAGTCTCTGAGACTTGCAGAAAGAAAAATTGCAGATTGCTTGTCGGACCATTCATTCGCTTTAGAGACCATGCGTAAATGCGTCTCATAATCTTCCCACGAAGATTTTCCATCAAATTCCATGAGGCGAATAGCAGGTCGTCTGGAAATACTGCCGACTGTTGTTTGTGGAAAAGTAGAAACACGGTCTTCTAGGTTGTTCTGTTGCACCGTAGCTGGTTCATGGGGCAATGTGCCTATATGAAAAGGATTATCGAATGAAACTTGGCCTGGAGAGTTCGATGTACTGAAGTTTTCAATCGATCCTCGGCTGGTTGGTTGGATAGCAGTTGGATCTTGCGACAATGGACCTAGATTCTGAGTTGACGTATTTTCATTTGAAAGCACAGATGTCTGGATGCCACTATCAGCAAAGACACGATTTGCAAAAGCTGTTGCATTGAGTGCTGTGCTTTCCAAAACTGATACTCGTCTACTACAAACAAACAGATCTATTTGTCAGCATCTCCTTGTCAGCGTCTACTCGTCAGCACCTACTTGTCAGCCTCACTATCGGTACAATGTATGAATATTTCAGTGCACAAATATGTCTCATTGTCATTCTAGAGGAGGAACTTATCCAGCCCCTCATGAACCCCACATCTGACACCAAATGTTACAAATTAACCAAAAACTTTATTAATTCTTTACTACAAAAATTAACTTAACCTAAAGCTAACCACGCTGCCTGCTATCCAAAACCAGAATGACGTTTCTCTCTCGCTGTTAGTGAGGCTGACAAGTAGGTGCTGACGAGTAGACGCTGACAAGGAGATGCTGACAAATAGATCTGTTTGTTTGTAGTATCGCTTTTCGTCACAGGCAGGATGCGGAGGCGGCGCGCGGCGGCATAGGAGAGTATTAATTAGAGTCCCTTTAAGGTGCTTCTAGATATTATATGCCATATATGATGGTAGGTAAATCTACGCTTTATATGTTTATACCTTTATACCTAACCTAGGTACCTAACCTACCTACACATTTGTGATATGTTCTTTTGGGTATCTCTTCGTGCTTAATTGAATGTAATTAAATTTTATCCCTGTACTTAGAGATGTGCTCTGTATGTTTGTTTTTTCTTTTTCTTTTTCGTTTTTGGGTGATATGATGGGAAAAAGGGAATAATAAATTCCTTGTGAGCTTCTAACACGCTATAGCGGTTTTTCGTAGCCATGTTGATTACCCAACGGAGTTTAATGAAATGTGTCAGGCAAGTAAGTAAGGTAGGTAGAGGTATAGGTACCTAACCTACGAGTACATACCGACATCTATAAAGAAGATGGGTTTTTCGTGTTTTGCTACATCTTGTCATCCTATACATACCTAACTGTATACCTACTGTAATATCCTTCATCTTGTTCTTGTTTTAAGGCTTCCATATTCCATCTTAAAACTGTAGCAAGGCATACTTAATGAAGTGATAAAGGATGCGTAAAGAAAGTAGTAGATTTACAAAAGAGGATAATAAAGGGAAATATTAAATTGCCGTGCGCACAAGTAAGAGCAGTAAATTGCTCCGTTATCACAGTCTGTTTGTTTGTATGTATTAAATAGTACCTACATCTAACTTAGTAATAAGACACAGTGCGTGTATGTGGTGTGTGTTTTATACTCTGATGTGATGCCGTATTCCGTCGTATACCCTCGCGTCGTGCGTCGTGTCGTTGTGCAGGATTATATGAGTGCTGCGTTACAAACGTTACATAGCATATGTCACGAAGACTTTATTAGTTTATCTTAGAGGCTGACAAAGCTTTGTTTTTATTGCTCCTTGCTAATTCCTTAGAAGTAGGTGAATAACACAAATATTTATTATATGTAAGTTGATACTTTTCGGTAGGTATATACTACATATACAGTTCCAGAGGAAAACAAGACAAAATATGAAGAAATTAAGTCAGAGGGTTTTTGTAAGACGAAAAGTATATTAGGTATGGGTAAGTATTAACAGTTGCATGGGAGTTAAAACTCGTTCAAGAATTGAACTTAAAATAAGGGAAAGTATTTAATGCTTTTTGTTTTGGTATGAGAATTAAGTTGTTTAATTTTATATACTTTAAGACAAGCTGTTTCAATTGCGAACAAATTCAAAGACACATACCATACAATAGACAACCGATGTGGTAAAATATAAAAAAGTGTATAGGTACAATTTTCTTAGCTAAGTATCTAATTTTATAAGACCTGTAAAACAAAATTCTTTATTAAACCTCTTTAATACCTATAATACAAAATTCGATTTTTTTCATCCAAAGATAATGACAAGGAATTGTTTTGCAAAAACTAGTTTTCATTCATTCAATGGAATCAATTAATAAACCAACTTAAAAAACACCCTTTTTCCAAAACTTCAAAATTCAATGACTATTAAATCTTTTGTATATTTTTAATAGTCTTAAGTTGTATTAGTGTTTTTAGAACCGTTTTGGAAACAAATTATTAAAAATTGACACTATTGAAAACTGAGACAAAAATTTACATTTCTTCTGTACAAAATTAAAAGAAGTCATTTTCCACTTCCAAATGGCAAGTTGAAAAACGTCGAAATTCTTTAAAAAAAATAAAATTAAAGAAGAAGCTGTTGAGATGTACTTTTTATTTGTAACTTTGTAACTGCTACTGAAAGACCTTATCAAAAATTTCAAAAATATCCAAATGCCAAAAAAAAACTCTCTTTAAAAAGGGTTTTAAAATTACGGTTTATTTTAAAGCTTACAGTTGTAGAAAGTTTTTGAAAATTATAAAACATAACGTTCTTCAAATGTTTGTATAAGTTCTTATCAAAAACAGTTCCACGTTAATAATCTTTCAAAGTTACAAAAGCCCTCAGTGCTGATCGCCGAAATAGCTTTAAGTGTTTGTCAAATAATTGTAAAATGTTAAGTGGAAAAATAATGTACTAGATTATGTTCAGTGACAAAAGAAGTGAATACGAATTCGCCGTCGCAGTGTCCAGTGTAAGGTCAGTGAATGCAATCTTTGAATTTAAATCATTAACAACTGCGTTCAAAAAAGAATGCGTTCTTTTACAATCTTTTTTAATTCCCCATTTTGAGTAATTTTAATTGGCCCGATTTTTTGAAATTCTGGCATTTAACGACAAAGTTTCTAAGTATCTAAAATTGAAAAAAACTTTTTTTTTTACGTTTTAAAAATGACAACAAACTGAAAAAGATATCGACTTCAATATATTTGACCTACAGATAATAACATCAAAATGTTCAGCGAACAACTTAAAGGACAGTAATAGTTAGCAATGGTTTTCATCACTAAAAATTTTGTTTCGAGACTTAATAGAGTAATAGAGCGAGAGTCATGTTTGTTATATAAGAGTAATAGAGTAATAGAGAGTAATAGAGTCATGTTTGTTATGTTTGGCGTCGAACTGAAGCTGATTTGTTCTACTAAAGAAAATACATTATTTAACCCAGAACTTTTTTTTTAGGTTATTTTTTAGTTTTTCAATGCAAAAATCATTTTCAATAAACAGCTGATTGTTGATTTCCCATTTCGGAACAAAATAGTTCCACTGGCACTGAAAGCGATTCATTTTCTTTGTATTCACATCTGTCAGTTGTACTTTTAATGATCAACTACTCTAACCACAAATGTTTGATTCCAATCGCGAAAAGTGTGTCTAATGACATAAATTAAGGCTATAACCAACCTGTCAAACAAATTCTAATAATTGGTTTCAATGATGAAAACCAAGAATAGCTATATATAACTGGGTCCTTAAAGTATGTATATTCAATTAGTGTTTTTTTATTAACAGCAATTTTAAGAGAAGTAAACTAAAGTTAAGAAGTTTTTCTAAATTCTGAAAAACTGAGATTATGAGTAGAATGTGAGGCAGTTCAGCATGGGAATTTTTTTTATGGCTTTTTTAATGGCTTTTGTTTTGAATAGTTTTTAATGTGTTTTTAATTGGTGCGGTATTGTGTTTGATGTATTGTTTGGCGCATGCGTAAGTGATGATGATGAAGGGTTGGTTTGTGATGTTGAGGATCGTAAATGTTTTATTGGATTTGAATAGAAGTGAGGAAGAGGCGGCGGTGCGGCCTCTCTGGATATTTGGAGAATGTGCGTTGGATGGATCGTGATGATTGTGGTGGTTGCTGCCGTCGGTCGGTTGGTCGGGTCGGTCGGTCGGTCGGTCGGGAGGGAATTTAAAAGAAGATGTGTGTGAAGTAGTTTTGGATATTTGGAGAATGTGCGGCGGATGGATCGTGATGATTGTGGTGGGGTGTGGGTAATGTGTTTGGTGGTGGTTGCTACCGTAGTCGTGGTTGTCGTCGTCATGATCGTCATGGTCATCGTCGTCGTCGTCGTCGTCACCATAGCTATTGTCATAACGATCGACTGTTAAAAAAAGAAATGGGGATGGGGAAAGAAGATGTGTGTGAAGTAGTTTTGGATATTTGGAGAATGTGCGTTTGATGGATCGTGATGATTGTGGTGGTTGCTACCGTAGTCGTGGTTGTCGTCGTGTTCGTCGTCATGATCGTCATGGTCATCGTCGTCGTCGTCGTCGTCACCATAGCTATTGTCATAACGATCGACTGTTGTGAGGCAGTTCAGCATGGGAATTTTTTTTATGGCTTTTTTAATGGCTTTTGTTTTGAATAGTTTTTAATGTGTTTTTAATTGGTGCGGTATTGTGCTTGATGTATTGTTTGGCGCATGCGTAAGTGATGATGATGAAGGGTTGGTTTGTGATGTTGAGGATGGTAAATGTTTTATTGGATTTGAATAGAAGTGAGGAAGAGGCGGCGGCGGCGCGGGCTCTCTGGATATTTGGATATTTAGAGAATGTGCTGTGGATGGATCGTGATGATTGTGGTGGTTGCTACCGTCGTCGGTCGGTCGGTCGGTCGGTCGGGAGGGAATTTAAAAGAAGATGTGTGTGAAGTAGTTTTGGATATTTGGAGAATGTGCGGTGGATGGATCGTGATGATTGTGGTGGGGTGTGGGTAATGTGTTTGGTGGTGGTTGCTGCCGTGTCGGTCGGACGGTCGCGTCGTCGTCGTCGTCGTCGTTTATGTGGTGTGGTTGTGCGGTACAGCATGTGCCGTGGTGGTGGTTGTCGTCGTGTTCGTCGTCATGGTCGTCATGGTCATCGTCGGTCGGTCGGTCATGTCGTCGTGGTCGTGGTCGTCTTTGTTGTATGTCGTTGCGGAGGATAGGATAAGAATGTATTATAGGAAAATAACAATAATTGTCAAAAGATATAAGTTTAATTTAAAAATGGCTATTAAAGTTAATTTGATATTTGAAGACAAACTATTTTTTTTTTATTTTTTAGATTCGATGTATTGGATTTGTTTGTTTGTTTTTCTAGCATAAACTTTAGACAAAGAACAATTAAAATTTTATAACTCACTATCCCTAATAATAAAAGCATTGCGTTGCGTACCTAGCCTAGCTCTCATTTCAAATGGGGGTGAATCAACACGATTAGATTTGCTCCAATGTTTTTTTTTAAAGAAAAAAATTGAATTCCGTAACGGGCCAAATTTATATTAAATTTTAAATTGATATCTGAAGACAAACGATTTTTAGGATGAAGTGATCCGAAGTATTGGATTTGTTTGTTTGTTTAATTTTCTAGCATAAACTATAGACAAAGAACAATTAAAATTTTATAACTCACTATCCCTAACCACTCGCTGTCCCGGGGTAATAAAGGCATTGCGTTGCGTACCTAGCCTAGCTCTCGTTTCAAATGGGGATGAATCAACACGATAAGATTTGCTCCAATGTTTTTTTAAAAGAAAAAAATTTAATTCCGTAACGGACCAAATTGTTATTAAATTTTAAATTGATATCTGAAGACAAACGATTTTTAGGATGAAGTGATCCGAAGTATTGGATTTGTTTGTTTGTTTAATTTTCTAGCATAAACTATAGACAAAGAACAATTAAAATTTTATAACTCACTATCACTAACCACTCGCTGCCCAGGGGTAATAAAAGCATTGCGTTGCGTACATAACCTAGCTCTCGTTTTAAAATGGATGGAATTAGATGTGTTATAATGAGAAAGTAGTAGTAGTAGAAATTTTAAAGATAATGTACAGCATATGTTTAACGACTGGTCTCGTTTTAATGACGTTGAGTGAAAGAGAACGGTTTTTATGGGAATACAGCTAGGTTCCTACCATAATTTTTGTTGTCACAATACTTGAAGAAAATTTTTCATATAAAGCCATCTAACTTTGTTGAATTTAAAGTATTAATATTCGTATTCTGGACGAACAAGGGGCAGAAAATGGACTTCCTACAAAAATTAAACTCAATCACGAAGGAGAAGCCTTTAGTATCCCTGAGGACACTCAGTGAAGAGATGATGACCATCATAAAGGCTACGAAGAGAACCACCAAATTTGGAGAAAAGGTTTTGGTGGAGCTGGAAAACTTTAAATGTTTTCTTCCGAATAAATTCTCCCATTTGACAGAGGAAGATATGGCCCAACTAAAAGGCTGCAGGATGAAGGTCATACAACCACCACCTGTGCTATATGGAGCATATACGATAACATTTTCTGCGCCATCCAAGCGGGGAAGGAATGAGGACGAAGACGACGAAGAAGTAGCCGAACAGCATCCATACGGGAAAAAACGCACGAGGATTGACAATTGAAAAAAAAATGTTAAATTTGAAAAAAATAAAATAAATTTGTTTTTATGAATGATTAAAACGCTGCAGTATTTTAGTTTTTAATATAGTTTATTCATTTAAAATTGTTTTAGCACTTCTTCTTTGTTGATTTGAAAACCATAAACAGTTAGTAAAAAAAAAATCGTTTAAATAACAGACTCCCATTGAAATGAAACCTGATATGTGTGAAACTAGACTTTACAAAAGATATTGTCTTGTTTATTAGTATTATTTTTGATTAAAAGGTATCCAAGAGTTGTGATCGGATGGAAAACCGAGCCATTTTACAAATATTTTATTCTTTTTCGTCTGAAGCACTTTTTCAATCAGATATGTATCGGGAAACTTTGTTTTTTGTAACTCTAGTTCATAGAATTGGCCCTTTATTGGATGCCCTTGATAGTCTTCTAACAGATATGTAAGAGGATTTGTGCGCTGTACTTTGATTATCTTAAAGATTTCAGTAGTCCAATTTGGAGTGTACCTTTTATCAAAAACATGTTTGTATTTACTAATTCTTACAAAGTCTCCTACCTTGAATTTAGGAGTAATATGAATTTTGATGTAATTATATATTTTGGAAAGTAATTGTTTTTCGTTTGAGGCATTTACTTGAGATGGTTTCATTTTTATTGTACGATGTTTTGAATTATTATAAGTTTTAGTCAGCAATCCTATCATATCAATCCATTTATATGTTCCTTTAAAACTGAATTCTTTCCACATAAGAGTTTTCAATGTGCGATTAAATCGTTCGACAATCGATGCTTTCAGTGGAGTAAATGTTGAATAATGGTTGATTTGATGTTTTTGCATTAGAGTTTGAAATTTCTTATTGAAAAACTCTTTTCCATCATCTGTTTGTAAATTCTTAGGCCATCGACCTTTGTTGAATATATCTTGCATGGCAGCAGTGACCATTGCCCCAGTTTTATGTTTAATAGGAGTCGTCCAAGCAAATTTAGAAAATGTATCAATAACTGTGAGAAGATATCGGTAGTTTTCATTTTCTGACGAATACTGTCCCATTTCGACTAGATCAGCTTGCCATAAATCATCAAGCCCCTTGATAACGACTCTCCTTTTTTTAAAATTTCTTCTTGCTGGCTTATGTAGTTCTTCGACAATGTCTCTTTTACTCATATTTTCACTGAATGATTAAAACAACAAAACATTTTTCCTTTTTATTAGTTTATTTATTTAAATTCTTTCATTTGATATAGTAACAAGATTTACCTATATGTATACATAGATACTATTTTAGTCTTTTATACAGAGACATCAATTTTTTATTCTTAACATTCTATTTTCAAGCATGTGGCATGCGCATGTATCTGGTCCAGCTTTACACAGATTTGAAGACCATAGACAGTTAGTAAAATGACACCCGTGTTTTGAAGTTGTACTCGATATATTCATAAATCTTTTCAAGAAGATAACATTGTTTAAAAGCTCCTCATGATGTTCTTCCAATATATTATTATGATTTATTTTCAAAAACTCCAAAATTTCATCAAAAATGAATCGAGTGTTAGACATGATAATTGAGTTGACACAATGAGGCATTAAGTTAAAGACTGAAGTGAAGTTATGATTGACTTTAAGTTAAATAGTAGTTTTCCCTTGAATTATAATTTTTTCTTTTTTTTTTAATTAATTGTGTCAAACAAGAGTTTCTCAAATTTTTCAACAACTTCATATTTAATGTATTCTCTAAGTTGCTCGTTTGCGTTATCAACATATTTTTTGTTAGCAGCGTCTTCCTGTTCTTGTGGATCTTGAATATTTTTTAGTCGTTTAAACGTTAGATTGTAATCACCGCTTTCTGTTTTTAAAAAACCCTCACCAGCTGGTCCAGGCGAACCTCGCTCTCCCTGTAAACCTGGTGGCCCCGGCTCTCCTTGTTTCCCTCTTGGGCCCCTCGGTGGGGTCCTATATGAATAACGACCAAATTTATCAACACTCATTATTTTTTTATTCGATAATATCGGCTTCTTTAAGTTCTTCAATAATTGAAACAATTTCGTTAGAATGATTGTTATGTCCAGCTTGATGTGAAGCAATAAGAAGTCTCAATCGATCTACAAGCTCATTGGGATTATCCCAAAATATATAGTCTTTTTTCATTTTTGATAATTGCATTAATCCATTTCCTGAAGTTGTTTGTGGTGTTAATGGTACAGGTAATGGCTTAATAGAAGGGTTTGTGTTGAATCCTAATAATTTACTTATTATATTTTTATACTTATAACCACGATTACCAAGTATTTGTCGCTGTGAATCATGATCTTTTCTATATGCATTAGTGTCATATAAAATGGTCTTGTAGTTTTTTAAATCTTCATCAGTGTAAATTGTCTTATCGGGATTTTTCTTAAATATAAGCTCATATAACCAATTTGTTCCTTCAAAGGTTTTATTTTTAATTTCTATATCCCTGCCGAGAATATTAAACTCAGCATTACCGATGTACCACTTTCCATCTTTTAAACGAATACCATACGTTTTATCAAGAGTGCTGGAATTATTAATAAATAAATCTATATATTTTTTAGGCGTGTCGTGAAATTCTTTTTGTGACAATCGTTCCATAAAGTTGCGATGACTTGCGTAATAGTTTGAGGTTTTCTTTGTTCTTTTTGGAGTATCATTGTCATCGACAAAAATAGGTGAATCGTCAATAAAAGACTTTGGCGTAATGAATTCATCATGTGGTTGATGTTGTTCCAAATTGAGTTTTATTTTCTTTAAAGGGCTCTCGATAAGACTGTTTTGAAACTGCTCGGAATTTGATTGTTTAACCAATTCGTTTAGGGGTTTCGTGAGTGGCTTAAAAGTTTCTTCAATTTAAGTCTCGTAAGCTTCCCTATCGGTCTTGAATGATTTGTATTTCTTTCGTAGAGCATCGATGGTTTTAATGAGCTCTTTTGTTAGTTTTACATCTATGTTCATCATATTGAAAAGTTAATTTCTTCTTACAAATGCAGTTGAAAAAATAAATCTCGAAGTTGATGAAAAAATCTTTCGATAGTTCTTAAACCAAATTTTTATTGCGCTTACTGGTCTTAACCGTATAGAATACTGGGTCTTAAACTGGATTGAACCGCTTTTAACTGCTATAATCTGTCGCTGAACTGTTCTGTACTGCTCTCATGGAACATTACTGTACATATGATGCAAAAATCAAAAATTGTATCTATTTTATAGCTTAAGGAAGCAGTCAAAACCCTTTCTATATCGACCTTCATTCAAGGGGCTGTCCTTATCAATGACCACAAACCCGTAATTTGTGTTCCAACATTCTGCACATACCTTTTGAAACATTTTAAATGTCATATCCGAATTGACATGATCTATTGTATTGTAAGAAATAAAGAAAATCCTTCGTTTACAAAATAACTAAATTGCTTTATTTAAGATACGTCTTTTTAGTTTCACGTTTGTACAAAAAGTGATTATTAGTGAAAAATATAAAATCAGAGTGACAAATAATAATATACAGTTTGTTAACTTGATTGAGAAATGTACAGTATAACAAACTGTTGAGTATTAGATACTAATAGTTCCTTGTTCAGATACCACAGCTCTTCCCTCGTGAGAATTGTTTAACCTCTCACAAACAAATATAAATAAGATACATAATGTTAAGATCACAATAATTTAGAGTCAAACTTAATTCATTAATATACAATTTCAGAAATTAGATATAATAAAAAAAAAAAACAATTCAATAAATTTTAACAAAAGAAATCAATAAAACAAGGTTTAACATGAAGTATTTTATGAAAGCTTTACTCTTCCAAAACCGTAACGATCTGGAGCCTGGCGTGCTCTTTCAGAACGTCTAATTGCTGGAGGTATTTGAATACCTTCATTTGAATTACCTAAATCATCCGAGAGCGCAGCCGACCTGGCAGAGGTCTCCGACATATTTGGCTTATCGATTTGGACTGATGTAGATTCTGACAAATTTGGCCTTTCGATTTGGTCTGATGTCTCAGCTAAACTAATACCCTGAGTTTCCTTAGGATCTATTACTTCATCTTCGCTATCTCCGTCCGTTTGTTCAGGTAATGTTATTGGAGATTTTTCGATGTCTTCACCAATTCTTCTCATTTGATCAACATGTCGTTTCCATATACGACCATCGTCTAATTTAATGTTAAAATGTAACTTACCGAAAATTTCAGTTACTCGACCAAACTTCCATTTTTCCCCCGATAAATAATCACGCACTGCTACCCGCTGGTTGATAGCAAATTTTGGTGCGCTTAATTGTCTTGGTTTGACTTTAGTTGGTGATGTTGGCAACATCAAATCAAGTTTTGATCTTATTTGACGTCCAAACATAATCATAGCCGGTGATTTACCTGTTTCTGTATGAATAGCTCGGCGGTACGACATTAAAATATTGCTCAAAGCTTTTCCAATTTCATTACGATTGCACTTAATGGCTTTCAATTTATTTTTTATTGTCTGGACGTATCTCTCCGCTTGACCATTCGTCGCTGGATGGTAAGGTGCTCCACGCTTATGATGAATTCCATTTAATTTTAGAAATTCTTGGAATTCTGATGACATGAATTGGGGCCCCCAATCAGAAACAAATGTGATTGGTAATCCAAAGGTAGAAAATATCTCTCGGCATTTTCGTATTGTAGTTTCAGCAGTTATATTCTGTAAAATATGCACTTCCGGCCACTTCGAAAAAGCGTCTACTAATATAAAAAAGTACTGCCCCATAAACGGACCAGCAAAATCTGCATGCACTCGATCAAAAGGTTTAGATGGTGTTTCCCAACTGTGTGTTGGTCGTACTCCTTTAGCCTCGGGTCGCGTTGATTGGCAGTTTGAGCAATTCATCACCATTGCTTCTATGTCTTTATCCATGTTAGTCCACCAACAATATCCACGAGCAAGAGATTTCATTTTGGTCATACCGAAATGCGCAGAATGTAGCTCGTTAAGAACTCGATTTCTTAAAATTGGTGGTATGTAAACTCTTATGTTTCTCATCAAACAGCCCCTCTGTAGTGCAAATTCGGTTTGTTCGATTCCAAAACGATCTCTTGTTTCGCATTCTTGACCAAATTTCAAAGCTTGAATCAATTTTCGAACTGTTTCGTCTTTTTGCGTAGCATCTGCCAACTCTTCTACTGACACTGGTAAATTTTCGATTGCATTCACTTCCAAGTGGTCGACTTCTTCAATGGTATTATTTGTTTGTTTAATCGGTAATCTAGACAACGCATCCGCATTTCCATTTTCTTTCGATCGCTTGCATCGTATTTCATAGTCAAAGGATTCCAAAAAAATTGCATAATGCTGCATACGTGTTGCTGACAATGTTGGCAACCCTTTTCTAGTTGAAAAAATTTGTGAAATAGGTTTATTGTCTGTAACCAAAGTGAACCTACGTCCCCAAACGTATTGATAAAATTTTTTAATTCCAAACACAATGGCATAAGCTTCACGATCGATTTGACTGTATCGTTGTTGAACTTCGGATAATGTCTGTGACGCGTATTGTATTGGACGTTCTGATCCATCACTAAAAATATGACTCAAGACTGCACCCACTCCATAGGGACTTGCGTCCGTAGCTAGTACTAATGGCAGTTGTGGGTCATAATGTGCCAATACTACATCGGATTGCATTTGTCGCTTGACTTCTGAAAACGCACGTTCACATTTGCTGCACCAGATAAACTTTGTATCGTTTTTAAGCAAATTATTTATAGGATATAAAATTGTACTCAAATTTTGTAGGAAACGGCCATAATAATTTATGAGTCCAATAAATGATCGCACCTCATCCTTGTTTTCAGGTTGTTTCATGTCTTCTATGGCTTCAATTTTTTCCTTCATCCTTTTAATTCCGTGACAATCAATTACATAACCACAATACTCAATCTGGTCAACCATGAACTCGGATTTGTCTAAATTTATACGCATATTATAACGGTGTAACCTTTGTAAAACTTGTTCCAAACGAGTCAAATGTATGGCATCATTCGGTGCCGTAATCTTTATGTCATCCAAAAATACCGTGACTCCATCTATGTCACTTAAAATCTGTTCCATCAGACGTTGCCATTTCGCAGGTGCGGATGCAATACCGAACATCATTCGTTTCGGCATATATAATCCCTTATGAGTGTTCAATGTTAGCAAACTTTGGTCGTCCGGATGAATTTCAAGTTGAAGATATGCTTTTGAAAGATCTATTTTAGTAAATTTTTTACCTCCAGCCATTGAGGCGAACAACTCGTCGATTGAAGGTAGTGGGTACTCATCGATAAACAAACAAGGATTCAACGTTATCTTATAATCGCCGCAAATTCGGATTTTATTATTACTTTTTCTTACGGCAACAATCGGTGTTGCCCATTCGCTTGTTTCGACTTTTACCAAAACATCTTCTTGAACCAACTTGTCTAGCTCATCTTCAACAGCTTGCATTAGTGAAAACGGTACACGGCGAGCTTTAAAAAATACAGGTTTCACATTTTCCTTAAGGTGTAATCGAGCTTGCAATTCGGAAATCTTTCCCGTAGATTTCGAGAACACTTTCTCATATTTTTGAAACAATTTCTTAATTTCATCCTTAGCATCAAGCCTCACCGTTGTTTCTAACTGCATTACCTCATTCAGTTTACCATCCAAAATCTTTTTCCAATCTAACCTAATTTGACGTAACCATTCTCGTCCAAGCAATGGATTCCGATTAAATCGCGTAATGTACATTTTAAGTTGTTTTGAATCGCCATGCCCATTTGTTCTAACATTTACCTGCACAAATCCCATACAGTCCAGTTTGTTACCACAATAACTGACCAGTTCAATGTCACTTTTCTCAACTCGAAGATTGCCAAAATGTCTTCGCGCATCTGCCAAGCCAACCACGGTCACGGGTGATCCGGTATCTATTTCAAAAGTAAAGGGAAAATCATTAATGAAGAGTTTACAAAGAATTTTGGAACGACAAGTTACTGGTGATGCTTCTCCAATTTGATATATCTCTTCCAGATGTGCCAGTTCATCAAGCTGTACCATTTCATCTTCTTCTTCCAAGTGATTCGTGGCTCCAACACCCGACCTCTTCGTTCTTAAACATACCTTCTTCAGATGTCCTTTTTGGCCACAACCATGACACACTGAGTCTCCAAATCTACATTTATTCGCCAAATGACTTGTATCTCCACATCGAAAACACTTTCTTACAAATTTGGTATTAGCTGGAGTTTTCTTTCGGTTTTTCTCTTTGACGAAGTTAACATCGGCTTCCTTCACCTTCTGAATTTCAGCACCACCTTTTTCAGACAATTCAATGGATTTGGCCAATTCTAGGGCTACATCTAACGTCAAACATTTCTTTTCCAAACATCGATTCTGACTCCGTTGGTTACGTAATCCAAAAACAAATTGATTCCGAAGTGCTGTCTCCAAATACGTTCCAAACTTGCAAGTTGCTGACAGTCTTCTTAACGCAATGACGAACTCATCCACCGTCTCGAAATCCTTTTGTTTCCGAAGATGAAATCTATAATTTTCCATAATTTCATTTGGTTCGGGATCGTAAAATGCTGTCAAGGTTGAGACGATTTCTTCGTATGTCTTCTCCAATGGTTTTGCAGGTGAAAGTTTGTCGCACAATGTGTTGTAAGCATCGTTTCCCATGTAGTGTAAAATGAGGTGAACTTTTTTATTTGTAGCGTTGTCAAACAGGGCGATAGCCGTTTCGAATCTATTCACCCATCGGTTCCATTTAATGTTTTGAGGCTCGAATGGTTCAATCGAAAATGCTGTTTGTAAGCTCTGCATGATTTGATTATGTAATTAAGCACACAAAATTTTCTTTTTCTATCGTATATGTATGTATTCTCAAATATTGGGTTAACCGTGCTCGTCGCCAATTATTGTATTGTAAGAAATAAAGAAAATCCTTCGTTTACAAAATAACTAAATTGCTTTATTTAAGATACGTCTTTTTAGTTTCACGTTTGTACAAAAAGTGATTATTAGTGAAAAATATAAAATCAGAGTGACAAATAATAATATACAGTTTGTTAACTTGATTGAGAAATGTACAGTATAACAAACTGTTGAGTATTAGATACTAATAGTTCCTTGTTCAGATACCACATGATCATTATAAATATGTTTTAAATTCATATCATCCTGTTTGAAGACGATGAGAAAATTCGCATTGTCTCGAATTAAGTGTTTCGGTATTCTTGTATATGTTTGGCACAAATAAAAACTATCGATGTGATGATGTCGTCCCATACTAAAATACACTCGAATCGTATCTTGTTTTTCACAGGCAATATCGTCAAAGATGAATATAGAATTTGGTTTAGCCTTTTCGACTCGAATTACATCACAATTATTGGAAAATGTAAAAAAGCCCATGTTTTTTATTGGTTTTATGGCTTTTCGTAAAAACTCATACTTCGGTTGATGTAGAGATTTAGAATAAACATAGATATTTTCAAATTTCAAGCCATTTGGATGTAGTAGTAAACTCATCATGACATTTGTTTTTCCACAGTTTGAGGGACCAGTAATTAACCCCCTTATACTATGAGGGAATAATTTACCATGCTTTTTTCTCTCAATCTTGTTATCCAGTTCCATATTTTGTACCGGTAACTGGTATTGTTGCTTAACGAATCGCATAGTGATGAAAACTAAATAAATTCCTATAAATGTCAAGTTTATATATATAAAAACCCTCATATCGCATCTTACCATTCTAGCGCAAAGATATTAATATAAAATGTTTGATTATTCCAAAAATTCTATCAGTCAAAGAAATATTGTAGAAGGAAAAGGTTTATTAAATACCTTAATAAACAAACTACTTATTGAACTACATCTACCTGGTTATCAATACTGTGGTCCTGGAACAAAACTTCAAAAACGCTTAGCTCGAGGCGATCCGGGAATTAATTTGCTTGATCAAGCGTGCAAAGAACACGATATATCGTATTTCAAATTTAAAAATACATCTGATCGACACATTGCCGATAGGATTTTAACTGAAAAGGCCTGGCAGCGATTTAAATCTAAGAACGCTAGTATAGCTGAACGGTCAAACGCACTATTGGTTACCAACCTCTTAAAAGCAAAAACAAAATTCGGTATGGGTTGTTCTCAGAGTAAAGATAAGAAGCCTAAAAAAAGAGCGACAAATGAAAACGAAGAAAAGAAGTTCAAGATAGATAATAAAGCTAAACAACCCTCCTTTAGAAAAGTGATTCACACAATTGGGAATAATATCAAACGTAAAAAACCTCTCAATTTAGAAAAAGCAATTAAAATAGCAATATCATCTGCCAAGAAAACAGTTCGAAAAAACATTAAAAGAATTAAGACGCCAAGAGTTATTGCCATACCAAAAACTGGAGGAGCAATTCCTTTCCTTATTCCTCTGTTTGCTGGACTTTCAGCACTTGGAGCTTTAACGGGTGGAGCTGCAGGAGTAGCCAAAGCTGTCAGCGATATCAGCATTGCTAAAAAAGATCTAGAGGAGAAAAAACGTCATAACGCGAAAATGGAATCAATTGCAGTCGGACAAGGCTTACACCTTAAACCTTATAGAAAGGGGCTTGGACTTTATTTAAATCCAAAGTCAAAAAACTCCTAAGTTCGCTACCCAATCGTGCATTAAATGAAATAGATTTGAGAAATTTTGCGCGATAATTTACCAAAAACTAAACCGAAGAAAAATGAATCTGGGATTGTAAATCTTGATTCTTCAATTGGTCCTGGAACGCACTGGGTAGCGTATTATAAAGAAGGCAGTACAATTGAATATTTTGATAGCTTTGGAAATTTACAGCCTCCTAATGAAATTATTAACTATTTGGGTGACAAAATTAACTATAATTATACTAAATATCAAGATTACGACTCTTTTAATTGTGGTCATTTATGTTTAAGATTTTTATATGATTGTTTATTTTCAAATAAATAAAGAGTTTTCTTTAAAAATGGTTTCATTGTATTTTTTATAAGCATGACGTTGACACTTACGCTAAGCGGAAGAACTTCCTATCTATTAGCTGAATATTTTCCACCTTTGAACCTGGATCAGGACTACGTTTGCGGATTGATTGATTTTCAAACGTACAACTCCATTCCGAATGTAGATGAACGGAACAATTTGTTTCATATAGGGGAATATGAAATTGAAATCCCAACTGGGTCTTATGAAATTGATAACATTGCAAAATTTATTTCCGAAGAATTATTATCACGAAATTCTACAGCTATTGTTCAAATAGAGGCAAATAATAATACTATGGTATCTGAAATCCGGAGCAACGAAAAAATATATTTCAATAAGGATAGAACTATTGGAAAACTACTTGGTTTCAGTAAATGTGTTCTTGACCCCGGTGTGGTACATTTGTCGGATTTACCTGTTGATATAAATAAGGTGAATGTAATACGAGTTGAGTGTAATATCATTACTGGTTCTTATTTTAATAATACTCCTGTGCATACTTTACATGAATTTTCTCCAGAAACAGGAGCAGGGTATAAAATCATAGAAGTCCCGAAAAATGTCATCTATTTACCTGTGAACGTCAATCGAATAAGCAGTCTAACATTAAAACTCGTGGATCAAGACGGTGACTTGATAAATTTCAGAGGAGAAAGAATAACTGTACGACTGCATTTAACTCCAAAATCACAATAATGTTAATCTATAATAGTAATTATAAAATAGATACGAAAAGTAACCATCCATTTAGTTCTATTAGAACAGCACCACCGTCAAGACCAAAACTATCATCTGAAAATAAGACCTACCTTCTTACATTAGGATTTAAACTAAAGTAAAACAATATGAACGAAATATTAAACATTACCCATGGACCTAACTATGATAATAGCATATCTAAGTTTGAGTACCATAGTTACTCGCCATTTCTTCAGTCATTCAATCCAAGTGATGAAATACGTATTGCCATACAGCAACAGGACTTGTGCATTTTACCCTGTGAAAGCTACATTTATATAGAAGGAGGCCTAATTAAACAAGATGGAGCGTTATCATCTACAGCAAAACTATCTAATAATGCTATGGCATTTCTTTTTGAAGAAATACATTATGAACTAAATGGCATGGAAATTGAGAGCAATAAGAATGTGGGCATTACATCATCATTGAAAAATTATATATCTTTAACGGAAAATGAAAGTAAAAGGTTAGAAAATGCTTCATGGACTGGAAACTCCACCATTTCACCTTCAGCGGGAACTTTTAATTTTTGTATACCTCTGAAATTTCTATTGGGTTTTGCCGAAGACTATAAAAAGATCATACCAAATGCTAGACATGAGTTGATTTTAATTCGTACTCGATCTAATGAAAATGCTTACTATACTACAGAAAACGAGGAAATAAAACTATCAATTTTTAAATTGCAATGGAGAGTTCCACATATCACACTGTCCGATTCCAATAAGCTCACATTATTGAAACAAATACAATTAAAACCGATTCAAATTCACTTTCGAAATTGGGAAATGTATGAATATCCAACACTACCTACCAACACTGATCATGTATGGACAGTTAAGACTTCAACTCAACTTGAGAAACCGAGATATGTTATTATTGCTCTACAAACCAATAGAAAAAATCAAAAGGATAAAGATGCAAGTAAATTTGATCACTGTAATGTGAGCAATGTCAAATTGCATTTAAACTCTGAATCCTACCCTAGGGAAGATTTAAATCTAAGATATACACCGATAGACCGATATGCTATTCTGTACGAAATGTACTGTACATTTCAAGAATCATATTATCAGAAACAATCACAACCGCTTTTATCATTGCAAGACTTTAAGAATATCGCACCAATCATAGTAATTGATTGTTCCCGTCAAAATGAATCAATTAAATCCGGACCTGTGGATGTGAAAATTGAACTTAAAACATCAGTCGCAGTACCAGCTTCAACAACTATGTACTGCCTTATTCTTCATGATAGAGTTATAGAATATAATCCCGTTACTGGAGAAGTAAACAAACTTACTTAAATTGACTGTCATGACATGTAAACTAATCAGTAGGAAAGTGGATTCGACAGTCATACACACATTTTAAAAATGAATACTTATATTGCGGATTTTCAAGGGTATGGAGGTTTTAATAGTGGCTTCATTGTGAAAGAAGTAGCTGTATATCATGCTGGGCATCACCATCACTTTATTGTTTCTCCTCCTTTCGATTTGAGTCTTCTATCAAAATCTCTTAGAAAACAAACTCGATGGTTATTTAAGAATCATCACGGTTTAACATGGAAAGATGGATTTACAAGTTTTCCTCAAATAAAGAAATTTCTTCGAAACAAAATTCAAAATGGAGTTGTTTATGTTAAAGGAACTGGGAAAGCACAATGGCTCAGAGAATTACTACTCAATGAAAATATAGAAGTCATCAACTTAGAAGATATTTTCAACTGCCCCAATTTAAGGGAGCTTAGAAATACTTATCCCTATGAAATGAAATGCCAGAACCATGAAAAATGCTGCGCCCTTCAAAATGTATACCTCTTACACAAGTTCATTAATTATAATTTTCCTAAGCAAAAGTAATTTCATAAAAAAAAACATTTTATCTAACTATGTATAAATCTTTTACATGAACTCAATGATTTTGTTGAAACCAACACTTAGCATGTTATTATTCCAAATAAATATACACATAAACAATGTTTTTTTTAGTTTTTTTTTATTTAATATTCAATTCAATTTCGTAACAACATTTTGACAGCAAGTCCAGAATCTCACAAATTTTAAATCTAAGAGGGTAAGAATACTGTAGAGCTATTTTGACGATAAAATCCAAAGGGTAGGGAGCTATGGTTAGAGAGAAAGTGACGTTTTTCCGATCTGGGTGTATAGGTTTTACATTGTGTCTTAGTTATCACTTGATGATCTTTTGTTCTGCAAATATTGTCAGAAATAATCTGAATGTGATTATTGCCATCAGAGTTAAGAACTGCTTCTTTGATTGTTTCAAAATTAATTTTTTTTGATGCCGAGTAATTCAAACATATTCCTTTTACCTTGCAAATAACTTCTTCTGTGTTGTTTTTTCCACTTAACACTTTGTAGGCATAATTCTTTGGTCCTCCGCTAACAAATTCAGTTATGAAACTTCCTTCGCCGAAGCATTCCAGCTCGTCAGTCATATCTCCAATCATGTTGCCAGTTTCAGGATCACTATCCCCTTCTCTGCTTACGAATATTACGGAATCCGTATCGTAGTACAACACTCGTTTACCTAATTCCTCCAAATATTCGTAGAGCTTCAAACGCGCTTGTGTAGTCGTATATGCTGCAATGCAGACATTAGCTGTGTTCAGTAGCTTAGCAGATTCTTCTTTATATTGATAGTTCAATATTAAATTTGTTTCATTCACAGGAAATATTGAACAGACGTTCACGGAAGGATTTGTTATTAATTCATATAATTCAGCAGGATTATTTATAATGGATGTTTGGGGTTGGTTTTCTCTTTGACCAAATTTACCCCAAAATGAATTAAGAATAAGTTTTGCAAAAGATCTTTTACGTTCATTTTTCATTATTTCGGAATAATCAAGCTCGATATTTTCAATTTTGAGGAAATTAGAAATATAGTTAGCCTTATCTTCTTCCGTTATACAAGCTGCAGGGCACCCCGACGCTTCTTGTTTAAGTTTTAAAAATTTATCCATCATAGCGTCAAATAAGCCTCTTGAATTTGTATCTTTATCATACTGTATGGTATCATATTCCCATATTTCGTAAATTGTAAGAATTGTATAACCTGTCTTAATGGCTTTAACAACTTCTTCAATTACCCATGTTCCACACTTTATCGCTGCAACATCTGCACAAGATAAACATCAATTTGTTATTTTGTTTGATAGGAAGAACAGGATGAAATAGTTGATCCGGAGGTAATATTTTGCACTTGATTAAACCACTGATTTTTTCAAGTTTTAAATTTGAACATTCGGCAGAATCTGTGTGTATTTTTGTGGGTCCAATGAAAAATTTTCCATATTTACGCACCCAAGGATATAAGGAACAAACATCAATTAAAGCCAATCGCCCAGTAATGGTTGATAAATACAGTTGCGAGCAGTATAGTGAAGAAGTACTTTCTGTTAATAATAGTTCGGTTCAGTTTTGAATGTTGGCTTTCTGCGGTTAAGACTAGTAATTTACAGTTCAGTTCGGTTTAATGCGGTTAAGACCAGTAATTTGCAGATGAGTTCAGTTTTGATTTTCGGTTATATGCGGTTCATACCAGTGATTTGCAGTTGAGTTCAGTTTTGATTTTCGGTTTTATGCGGTTCAGACCAGTAATTTGCAGTTCAGTTCGGTTTTTATTCTCGGTTTTGTACGGTAAAGACCAGTTATTTACAGTTCAGTGTAGCAGTTCTATCTGTACAAATCGCAGTTGCGTTTCTTCATTTAAGAATAGTTATCTTAATAATAAAATAAAATCTTAAACCCAATACATATTTTCGTTTGAATTTATTCACCATCATCATATACAGGCAAAATAAAATTTCCAACAATATGATGAACGTAGATGTAAAATTAACGAAAGAACTTATTAAAACAACGGATGACCTTCGAAGAAAATTCAAAACCCTGAAATATAATAGGGGAGCTTATTTATCTCAGTTAGAAGAAGCTTTTAAACCAATTACTGTTCCTCTTAATGAGCTTACAAATGGACCGATATGCTGTCAACACTAACTAAAACTTATAACAATTCAAAACATCGAACTATAAAAATGAAACCTTCCGAAGTAAATACTGCAAACGAAAAACATCTAGGTACTCTCTTCTGTTTATCAATATACTAAAGAATTCGTTTAACTCCTAAATTAAAAAATTCGTTTAACTCCTAAATTCAAAGTTGGAGATGCAGTGAGAATCAGTAAATACAAACATGTATTTGAAAAAGGATACACACCAAACTGGACAACTGAAATTTTTAAAATTACAAACAAATTCAACGAAGTAATCCTTTAACATATCTGCTAGAAGACTATCAAGGTCATCCTATTAAAGGTGGATTCTATGAATTAAAAGTACAAAAAACCAAATATCCAGACACATTTCTTATAGAAAACACATTTCTTATACAATGGAAAAAAGATAAAATATTTGTAAAATGGTTGGGTTTCCCTCCTGAATATAATTCATGGATACACATATCTAAAATAAATAATAAGTAAATTTCAAATTGATGTTTTTATTTATGCTTTATTTTATTTATTTATTTTCTTTCTTAAAAGCAATATTTCAGATTTTGTTCTTTTATCTTTTTAAAGATATATTTATACATAGATAGATAGATAGTTAGATATATAAATATATATACGGTGATGAAAAATAAGGCTATTTTTGCGGAAAAACGCCTCCTTCAAAAGTTACAGCCTTTCAAAGTTTTCAACATTTTTCTCAATACCTACCCATTTCCATTTCACATTATGACTAAAAAAATACAATTCCATCTCATTCTCATATCTATAAATAAATCATCATCATGGTAACCAACCCATCCATACATCCCTACACAAATAGAATATCCCCTCACTCATCCTCACAAAAACGATCGCTCCTCATAAAATCCTAAACAAACCAACAAATTAACCAAATGCATACTCACTTCAACAGATCACCATATCACCATCACACTGCCGCACCGCCATCGCTACCTCCTCGTCTCGATACATCATACCCCTGGCCTACATACCATCTCACACATCAATAAAAAAAATATTTCCTTTATTTGTTTTCCTTCTTCAAGGGACCCTTTACCTACTGACATACAACAAAGACGACCACGACCATGACGACACGACCGACCGACCGACCGACGGTAGCAACCACCACCAAACACATTACCCACACCCCACCACAATCATCACGATCCATCAAACGCACATTCTCCAAATATCCGAAACTACTTCACACACATCTTCTTTCCCCATCCCCATTTCTTTTTTTAACAGTCGATCGTTATGACAATAGCTATGGTGACGACGACGACGACGACGATGACCATGACGATCATGACGACGAACACGACGACAACCACGACTACGGTAGCAACCACCACAATCATCACGATCCATCAAACGCACATTCTCCAAATATCCAAAACTACTTCACACACATCTTCTTTCCCCATCCCCATTTCTTTTTTTAACAGTCGATCGTTATGACAATAGCTATGGTGACGACGACGACGACGACGATGACCATGACGATCATGACGACGACAACCACGACTACGGTAGCAACCACCACCAAACACATTACCCACACCCCACCACAATCATCACGATCCATCCGCCGCACATTCTCCAAATATCCAAAACTACTTCACACACATCTTCTTTTAAATTCCCTCCCGACCGACCGACCGACCGACCCGACCAACCGACCGACGGCAGCAACCACCACAATCATCACGATCCATCCAACGCACATTCTCCAAATATCCAGAGAGGCCGCACCGCCGCCTCTTCCTCACTTCTATTCAAATCCAATAAAACATTTACGATCCTCAACATCACAAACCAACCCTTCATCATCATCACTTACGCATGCGCCAAACAATACATCAAACACAATACCGCACCAATTAAAAACACATTAAAAACTATTCAAAACAAAAGCCATTAAAAAAGCCATAAAAAAAATTCCCATGCTGAACTGCCTCACATTCTACTATTATGTTTCGGCTTGAAAATTTTATGAATACAATTTTTATATATATTTTTAAATATAAAATTTTTGATAGTTGTTTTAACATCTGGTAAACTTTTAAGTAACTGTACGGAGCACGCAGAATAAACGTGAAACTGGTCAAATATCAAATTTTTTTCACTTACGAACAGTGGGGGCTGTAAAATTAAATTGCGATTGTGAATATTGGGGCACTGAAATAAAGCCAAGTGCCAGTCAAAATAGACATTTAACCTCGGAGTAATTCACATATCGATGAAAAATGGTACAAAATTTAAAGTGAGCGTTTTAAGACCGTTACTTTTGCTATACAATTTTTCAGCTAGAATTTGAAGATCATTTTTCTTTTAAAATTATTTTTTTTAAGTTTTATATTATTTTTCATAAAATGGTATTATTTTTCTACCATGGTAATGTCATAGAAGTAGAAAGAAGTGTTAATCCTCATTTCGTCCACTTGTCTGTCTGTCCACTCTCCTGCAGCCCAAAAGAGTTGGGTGATTGAGTTCAAATTTGGAAATTAAGGTTTTAAGCAGATTCACGTTCGACGTTTTTTTTTGTCAATATTTTAAGGTCCAAAGTAACAGTAGTCCCCAAATTGTTGGTCAAAAATCGAAAATTCAAATTTTCTCAAAAACGAACCAATAGATTTTTATTAAATTTTCTTTTAAAATGATTTTCTTAACTTGGTTTCCTTCAATACAAAAAAAATTATTGTATTGCTCCAGAAGGGTCCTCTCCAAGAATTGATGAACCGAATTCAATAACGAAGTAATAATAATTGTATGTTTTGGTTCTTGAAAAAATATTAATTTTTTTTTTAAATTCGGTATTTCGAAAACAGGTCATAATTTTTTTTATGAAAATCAAATGCAACATTTATATTAATAAGCTTTAAATAACTGAATACTTAAAATATTTTTAAACTTTCATTGACAAATTTTATCCAAAAAAAATAATTTAAAAAAAAAACGCTCTAAAGATTTCCGAAAAAAAATTATAAATTAAAGTTTTTTTAACTTCCCATAGGAAGTTATTGTAATTGGTCCGATTTATCGAATTGAAAAATTTTGACATTTCTCGACGTTTCAAGGTCCCTAGAGTCGAATTAAAAGATTTTTAGAGAGATGTCTGTGCGTGAGTGTGTACGTAGGTTCGTATACGTCCGTACGTCTGCGACTTTTTTTTTGTCGTCCATAGCTCAAGAACCAGTAGAGATATAAACTTCAAATAAATTTTTCTATACAGATAATAATGCAGAAAGATGCAGAAAGGACTCTCAAAAAAAATGTAGTGGGTGTTTTTTTTACCATAGCAATTTAAAAAAAAAGGTGAGAATTTTAGTTAACCCAAAATATCTCACGAACCAATAACGCTAGAGACTTGAGTTAAATTTTAAATTATATATTGTAACGTGATACCAAACTAGAATAGTTTTGGAAAAAAAAAATGCAATAAACGGTTTTTATATAAATCAAAAAAACTGAAAAAAAAAAATAAGTTGCACCTTGAATATTTCACGAACAAAAAATGATTTTATCTCCAAAATAATTGTGCAGCGAAGAATAACGTTTTTATTTTGAGAAAAATCGAATTGACAGTTTTTTTACAAAAAATAAAAACCTAAAAAAAGCTTTACTAAAAGTTGGTAAAAATTGATTTTGACTCAAATATCCTTTAAAAAATTTGAGATATTGGCTTTAATTTAATTTTATCTTATAAGAAGTATTGTTTTCAACATTCAGTAAAATTTTGAGAATAATCGAATTGACAGTAAAAACCTAAACAAAACATTACTAAAACTTGGTAAAAAATCTTTTCAAAAATTAAAAATATTGGCTTCAAACAAGTTTTATCTCATAGAAAATATTGTTTTCGCAATTCAGTACTTTTTTTTTCAATCCAACAGTCCGTTTTTTTATAAAAAAAAATAAAATCTGCAAATAATAGTACGCAAATTTGGTAAAAATTGATGTTCGGTTTTCGATATCTCGTGAACAATAGAAGATATTGACTTAAAATTAGTTTCATTCATCCAATTTTTATTTGTTTATAATAAGAAATAAAAACTTTTAAGAAATGCTCCTAAAATTGGTAAAATTTGGTTTTCGACTAAAAATCTCGTTAGCAAAAATAGATTTTGAAATCAAACTATATGCAAAATATTGTTGGTAATTTTTAATTTTTTAGAATAATTCAACTGACAACTTTTTTTAAAAAAACACGAAAACTTTTAAGCAAGACAAATTGGCAGACGGAATGGGAAGTTATCAGTGTGGGTCGCATCCCAGCCTCTTTTTTTATTTTTACATTCAAACAAAATATGTATGCATATATTTTTGGCTAAAAGAATTTATAAAAAATATATTACTTAAAAAAATAACCTCAGAAATGTATATTTTCTGAAAAAAAAAAAAATAGTAAAACATATTTATTAACAGAACTGCTTTTAGATACAAAGTACCGTTTATGTACAGTATGTGAGAATCAATATGTGGTACTTTTAACTTTTTTTGAAACCACTGTAACGTCTAAATACTTTCAAAAATTTGGCTCGTTGTACTTTTCAACAATAAAATAAGGACATAGGTCATATAATATTTATTGACAAAGTGAAATAAATCTAATTTTTTTTTATAGAAGAAACACAAAAAGATGTACGGTTTCTTCAGCTTACATATGTAAATAACTCGGATTGATGGACGCACATTAAGATGATTCAAAATATTTACAATCCGTTCATCTTTTCGTGATTGTACTGTAAAACAAGTCTTGAACTTAGGTTGTCGATAGAAAAATATAATAATACCGTGACCTATTAAGAAAATTGTCCTTTCCCCCCCAAAAACAACACAGAAAAGTAAGAACGTGACTCAAGAGTCACAAGTATTTCCAAACCCCACAAAGCTGCCGTTTTATATTTATGTTTTTTCTCTCTCTTATGCTTATATTGAGTCATAACAAATTTCTCGAACTTAAAATCTCAATTTGATATTTCCTCCACTCGCTCCATAACCTAATATAAACATTAGCTTCTCTCTTTTAAAAAAATAATAATATAAAATTCCTTCTTGACTTCCGTATTACTCTAATTCCACTCAAAATCTATTGAAATCCTCTACTCAGACGCTGATAATCGAAAACTGTCAAAAAACAATCTTGTTCTTCTTCTTTCTATAGAAACTTATAGGTCCTTAACCAACATAGACATAGATATCTATCTTATCTAGCTTAAAATAGAACGGTTTATACATACATATATTCATTCTCACATAAATATATCGATCCACAGCGCAGTGTAGAGTAGATAGAAACAGAAGTAAAGTATGTAAAGAAGTAATCGCATTGCAGTAATACTCGACACACTTTCCTCATCATCTCATCTCTAGAACTTCAATCTTACAAAGATGAGAGTAGACAAAAAAAGTGAAGAAGAAAAAGCAGAAAAATTCAACCAACAAACCCATCATCTTGCGGCTTAACACTTGTCTAACATGAAATCCCAAACAAACTTACAAGTACAAGATGCACACGAAAAATCCTTGAAATCCTTGAAAATTTAGATTATCCCCAATGTAAAATGCGATAAAAGTCCCTTTCGAGTAAAAAACCGCAAAACACTCATATACGAGTATAGAGAGCCGGAAATTGAGAAGCTAGAGCCTTGGCATAAGCCCTAAGTATCAGCATCAGAATCAGCATGAGTTGAATATGCCTGCCATCAGCTAACCAGCCCCAGCCCCATCCCAACCCCAGACATACTCCTCATCCAGCCAAAGCCAGCATGTTTTACAATTTCTAGGAATTTAATAAACTTTTCTTGGGGATTTGTTCTTCTCAAAAATGTACTTCTTATAGTTACAAGTACACACATATGTACATCACTATGCATATGTAGTGTACACTGTACAACTCTCACTTGGGCTATACCACATCTCGATGAAGTGTCCTTCAGGGATCCCCGCACCCATCTGCTGGGATTGAAGCACCCCTTGTCTGTCCATCGCATCGTATCAACTTTCAGGAGCAAACAGCAACCACAGAAATTTCGCTTTCCTCTTTGGGATGTTCGTTTGTACTTATTTTTTATTAACTCTTAACCATGTTAGAACATCCTTTAATATGCAGCCAATGTAATCCTGGAATTGTTACTCTCGTCGGTCGCTCGTCGTCCTGGAGCTGGGAGCTAGAAGCTAGAATGGAGCATCACGCAGCTGGCTGGTGATGGTGGTGCGGTTTAAAATCTCTCAGTCAGGTAGCAACTATACGAGTATTTACGTAACGTAACGTACCTACCTTTAGAAAGTGTGTATATGTATGTACCTAGTTGCTTTACTTCTCTGTTCTTATCTGGGGCTGCACTCGAATGACTTTTTGGCAAAAGTCCAAGGATATAATATAGAGAAATGAAAATTCTAACCACCTTTAGCAACGACCAACGAGTCCTTCCACCCTGAAGTCGTATGGCCAAAACACTGTGGACGGTGAGTGTTCAGCGTGCGGGGAACCATCAGAGTGTCACCCTATTGCAATTGCAACACCAGCTAGCTCTAGGTTTGTTATATGATGGTAAATGTAAAGGTACTGGTGCTGGAGGGGGTGACCAACCAACTGGCAACGAACAACTGCTATTGCAGCGACTTATGAGTTGGAAAGAGCTTGCTCGGGGCATCACATAGTGAGTTTTTAAGTTTTAACCTTTTGTGGTAACTTTTTACTTACGGCAGGTCGTAGCTTGGCTTTGGGAAAGTTGTTGGCCAGAGCGTACACCCAGAAGCAGGTAAATCCGCAACAACTGCTCGACCATGATGCGCAATGGGCTGTGACAGTATGACGTTGGATATATACCTAGAGTCCTTTTCCAAGGATATACATATATGTAGCTGATGGTCGGGTCATTCTGAGTGAATTTTCAATTTTAAAAAAGGACTTAGTGAAGCTTTTGCGAAATTTCGTTTTAATTTCTTTTTAGTAATGTCACTACTATAGTCAGGTTAGATATAAAGGTACTCAGAGCTCAGACTCAGATCCACTTGTACCTAACGTGCGTCGTCCTAACCAAAGTTTGTTTTTGTAAAGGTTTTTTTTTCAAGTTGGGTTTATGAACTTCAATTTTAAAGGGATCACTATGCGATGACACGTCAAAGCAATAGAAATTGTATCATTTGGTCCTGGAATTTGACACATGTGCGAGTTTTTGGTTGGTTTGTTGGTTCAGTGATTTTATTGACATTCCAGTAATTGAAATGTAAGATGAAAAAATAGTAATTAACTAACTCGTATGAAGGTACACTGACTCGTTGAATCACAAAGGATATATGTACATATTTCTTTTGAGAAAATTGCTAAATTTTCATACAAATAGGAGAACTTTAAGTTGGGCATGACCGGGGCGAAACGCATAAATGAACACTCTTGCTGGTTTACATTTATTTTTCATGATTTTCATGATTCAAACCATTTTTATTAAAAATAACAGTGTTCAAGGAAAAAAAAAAAAAAATCTATTGACTGTTTAAAAACCTATTGACTGTTTTCAAATATTTCTTTTTCAAATTATATTAAATAATAATTTTGTATATAACATAATCAAAATAAAATTAATAAAATTATAAGGACTTACGAATCATACTATCGGGCTTAGTAGTAACTGAGACGAACCTTAAAGAAAAATTAAGAAAAAAGTATTAGTTTTACATATATATAGATCAGCACCAGCACAGACGTTTTAAGAAGACCCAGAAATAAAAACGCACCCCTTTGTAATTTTTGAAATACGATATCATAATATTGTTCGTGGTATAAAAATAAAACATAAATATTGAGTAAAATATGATTTTTCTGTATTTTGTTTTTGGAAGAATCGCATCTAATATATTTTGGCAAAAAACAAAAATGTGCAGCCTTGAAATGAAACCAAGAATACGAATTTTCAGAAGTTGGTTTTATTACACTTTAAAAAGGTGAAATAAAGTGCAATTGGATTTAATTTACTTTCAACAGTACTCGTATGGTTTGCATTCACTCAACCTTGTACCTAACTTAAAACCTATAGTGTCCAAGCAGTGCGGTTGCATTGTAGGTACATACCACAATGCTTACAATCACCGTATATATTAGTTGGTCTTATTTCTCACTTTAAAAATAAACTAGGTGGCGCAACAGTTTATTGAGAACTAGGGCATAGTGACTTACAACTCTCAACCATTCTTGTGTGCGAGTAAAGTTGTCAGGGATGGAGGGGACCTACAGTTTTAAGCCGAATCCGAACGGCTAATTTGAGAAAGCACTTTTCATGACAAGAATTATTCTTGGAGGAGTTGTCAATTCCTCGCAAGAGGCTTTATTTGTGGAAAAAAAACTTTAGTTGGCACTGACAGGGACTGAACCGAAACCCTAGAGCATGACAGCCTTACGAAATAACCATCACACACTTCTTCTCTTTTTACAAAAATAAAATAATGCCAATTTTCAGCAGTAGGTCATATGTACTTTGAAAAAGTGAAATAAGGCTATTTTTAACTTCCCATAGGAAGTTATTGTAATGGGTCCGATTTGTCGAATTGAAAATTTTGACATTTTTCTCGACGTTTCAAGGTCCCTAGAGTCGAAATAAAAGATTTTTAGAAAGATTTCTGTGCGTGCGTGTGTACGTACGCGGTACGCCTGTACGCTCGCGACGTTTTTTTCGTCGTCCATAGCTCAAGAACCAGAAGAGATATCGACTCCAAATAAATTTTGTTATACAGATAATAAGGCACAAAGATGCAGAAAGGGCTCTCAAGAAACTTGTGATGGTGGTTTTTTTACCATAGGAGTTTAAAAAAAAAGGTGAACATTTTGGTCAAACCTTAATATCTCATGAACCAATGACCCTAGAGACTTGAATTAAATTTTATAATATATATTGTAATGTGATACAAAACAAATATATTTTTGGAAAAAAATCCAATCAACTGTTTTTTTATAAATCAAAAAAACTGAAAAAAAATGTTCACCTCAAAAATTTTACGACTAAAATATGATTTCATCTCCAAAACAATTTTGTGCGACGAAGAATAATGTTTTTGACATCTGATAAAATTTTGAAAAAAAAATCGAATTAACAGTTTTTTTTTTATAAAAAATAAAAACCTAAAAAAACCATTACTCAAAGTTTTTAGAAATTCAATTCCGACTCAAATATCTTTTCAAAAACTTGAGATTAAGGCTTTAGACTTATTTTATCTTATAAAAAATATTGTTTTCAACATTCTAAAAAATGTTGACAAAAATCGAATTGACAGTTTTTTTACAAAAAATAAAAACCCAAAAAAAAAACATTTATAAAAGTTGGTAAAAATTTATTTTCGACTCAAATATCTTTTCAAAACTTTGAGATATTGGCTTTAACCTTCTTTTATCTTTCAAAAAATATTGTTGTCAACAACAGTTTTTTTTGACAAAAAATTAAAAACCGGGAAAAATTAACAGAAGTTGTTAAAAATTGATTTTCGACTCAAATATCTTTTCAAAAATTTTAGATAATAGCTTTTAACTAATTTTATCTTATAAGAAATATTATTTTTAACATTCTAAGAAATTTTGAGAAAAATCGAACAGACAGTTTTTTTTACAAAAAATAAAAACCTAAAAAAAACAATACTAAAACTTGGTAAAAATTTACTTTCGACTCAAATAGATTTTCAAAAATTAAAAATATTGGCTTCAAACTTATTTTATTTCACAGAAATATTGTTTTCGATATTCAGTAATTTTTTTATAAAAATCCAACAGTCCGTTTGTTCATAAAAAAAATAAAATCTACAAAAAATAGTACGCAAATTTGGTAAAAATTTATACATATAGACAAACTTTTAAGCAAGACGAATCGACAGACGGGATTGGAAGTTATCAGTGTGGATCGCATCCCAGTCTCTTTTAATTTTTTGCAACCTCCAAGAAGGATAACTTTTTATTATTTTTGTCTGATTGACTCAATTTGCATTATTTATGCTAATTAGATACATGTTTTGCATATTTGATCACAATCTTAGATATACTTTGCAACTTTTGAAAATACGAATTAATTACAAAGTTTTATTTTAAATTTGTAAAACGTTTTTCTTTTCAGTTTTCAAATAAATTCTGAAAAATTGAAAAGTGAAAAGTTTTTCAACTTTTCAAATTTTGTGAAACACTTTGAAGATTAACTTCGCAAGATATTATTTTTTTGCTAAGTTGCAAAGTTAAAAGTGTTTAATGAAATAGTCCCCAGGTATTAACATTATTCTTCGATACTTAAAATTCTTCTGAAGCCAATATAATTTTGCGTTCGCTAAAACTATTCGAGATGAAAAATGTCAGGTTTTTTGGATTTATAAAACTACCGTTATTTGAATTTTGTTTCAAGTTTATAAAAAACTTCACAAAATATAATATAAAATTTTATTAAAGTCTTAAGTGTTACTGGTTCGTAGGATGTCAGGGTTCAAACAAATTTTGCACTTTTTTTAAATTGATACTGTTTAAAAACTACCTAATGATTTAAATTGAAAATCCTTTCTGTTTTTGATGTTTTTTAACTGTAAAACAAAAAGCATCTTAAGTCAATGCCTCTGCTGGTTTTTGAAAGACACGTACACCTGCAGACATCTCTTAAAAAACCTTGGACTTAGATTCTAGGGACTTCAAGAAATGCAAAATTTTCAATTCGAAAGATCGGAACGATTACAAACATAAAGCATGTACCACATTATCTATAAAGTTTTTCTTGATAGTTTATTATCTCTTAAGATATCTTCAAGGTATGAGTGAGAATTGAGACTATAGTTCTCAGAGATTTTTTGTACGAATACAATTAATTAGTATGTAATGGGAATTGATATTTGTGTAACCTTTACAAAATGTTGTCCTCCTAAATTTCCCTTCCCTCTATGTCCTTTTTGCCAGAATACAAAAATACACAAAATTTAAAACGAAACACTAACACCGATTAATTTATTTCATTTCAGGATCAACGCGTCTGTATCGGAAATCTCTCGATAAAGTAACTTTAAGGTTTCACATTCACCAATGAACACTTAATTTTCTCTTAACTTTTCATGAATCCTAGAGGACTAAACAGTTGTTTGAAATTTTGTATTTGAGATACATAAGTTTATTGGAGCTGGAAAAATAAAAAGTTCTGCTTACGTAAATGTTTCCAATTCAAAAAACCTCATTAATTTCCCCCTCTACCTATATGTTTTTCAAGCAACATTTCTTAGATTAAATATGAATATGCAAAGTCGTATTGAATATTAAGCCCCACCTTCTCATTTCAATTCACATCCTGAATTCAAGAAAAAAAAGAATAAAAGTTGATATCTGTATTTTGAGAATTAATTTGTCTAACAATTTCCTCATCAGCTTCAAAACGTCCTTTTCAATTCCTCATGCTCATTTTTTCATGCCTAACTAAATCAAATCATATTCCTCAAGTATTTGACTATATCACCTTACTTACGGATCGAAACACGCGGAAATGAAAATTACTCCATTTATATCGTCCTTATCCGTGACATGAAGATAAAAATAAACCAAATGCTCTATACACTTTAGGGTTACAAATCCAACTTACCCTCCCACGTCTCTAAATGCACCTACAAGTATTTCTAAATAAATTGAAAAAAATTAAGGATATGATGAAACGAATAAAAAGACAAAATTACTCTTCATATGAATGTAGGACGTGTTGCTATTTGCTGTCACATTCATGTCTGACCCTCCATATCCTTGTACAAAAATTGTTCATCTATGTACCTTCGAGTAAATACCAAATTTACACAAGCGAAAAACGAAAGAAAAAGCGACAAAATAAGAAGAAAAAGAAGAAGATGAAAAAAAATTTTATAAATCCATCAGATACAATATTTCAAATTTGTTTGGAATTTACACATCCAAAGAGTCAGTCAGGAGCATCGGGTACGGGTTTGAAGGGGCTGCGCTGAGCTGAGCTAGAGCCCAACTCCTTGTACATATAAAGATAGCATGTGCCTTCTCCTTGCGGAGAGTGCTCTGTTACCAAAGTAAGACAGCTCCGCATTCAATTTCAAGTTGTGTGTCGTCGTCCTTGCAAAACATTATAAACACATATACACATATATATTTATGTGTCAGGATTGCCAGGAAGTATAACATAACAGCAACAACAACAACAAATAACTACTTACATATATACAAAAAGAAGAAAGAATACAAAAATATACGACATAAGAAAAAGAAGGTAGAAAACGTTGGTGTTTGGAGCTTTCCATTTCACGCCTTTCTGAGTATGTCGTCCTTGCTGGCGTGTCATTTCATTAGACACGGTTGTGTCACCCCCGGTACACCTGTCAACGTGTCGGAGATGCCTTTTTCTGTCACAGAATTAAACCTTAATAAGCGGTGCGGGTGCTGCTGTGTATATATACAAGGGTGAGTAAGGGTGTGAGTTGAATAGAGATACCTTCTATGCCTTCTCTTCCTCATATCTCTTCTATCTTATACAAGAAATATTTTTTTGATAATTTCAACACAAGCATCAGAGTGTTGGCGAGACTGGCAATTCTCCATCTTCAAAATCCAGGTGGCGCTGCTGGCGGTAGTCGTGCACAAAGATTCGACTATAGATATAATGAAATTGTCAAGGTGAATGTGCTAAATCTGTGTTTCCTGATCCGTGACAATGTCTCGCTTCACAAACCCCAACCTTTAATCCTTAAAATCAAAAGATGGCAATGGCTAAAGAAGCCAGCTAATTAGTTTGATTTCTGTAAAATGTTGTGGTTTCCTATAGTGATGGCGTTTGGAACGAACAAGAAAAGTCCATTTTAAGGAAAGTCTATATAGGACTCTCTACCGGTCCTAATTATGAATTTGTGGGTTTTTCACTCTACAAATCTATGTGTATTTTTATAGTGAGACTATCCTTGCTGCCTTTGGCTTTGGATATCTTCCTGATGTAGACTTCTCCTTGAAGCACATTCTGACCTTTCTTTTGATTTTATTTCGTTCTATTTTTGTGTGTCATCATCTTCTACTTCCTTCGGAATATAAATAAATTTGAGTTTATATTAGCGATTCGTTTGCTCAGTGTTGCATATGATTTGAAATACATATTTTTATGTTTATATACATATCCCTAGTGTATGAAGTTTGAGTATATCCCTTTTTATTTTGACAAGGCAGGGACCTTGACTACATCACATCTAGCCATCATCGACATCAGTGACAGTGACGGTTCATTGAATTTAACTCTTGGTGTGTTTCGGATCATCAAAATGTTATCGTTAAGCAAGGATATAAATGGGGTTTGGGTATGGTCCTAGGGGGAGTGAGGGTGAGGTTGAGGGGATGAATATAGGGCGATAGCAAGGCGGTAGAAATAAGCTAGGGTGTGTTATGTAAATTGTTTGCACTTTTATGAAGGAATTTCGTGTAAGGGGCCATTAATGTGCTTACAGAACATTGTCTATGTAGATATAAATTTGTTTTCTTTTTTCGTATTTATATCTATTTATCGATAACAGGGTGTTGGAGCTTGGAATTGAGTTGTAATTCTGTTGAAATTAGATTTTATCTATGTAAATTACTAAATAATATAATAGTATGGAGGGTTAGTGCAATAAAACATGAACAAAACCAAGAGAAAATATGAATATTTGACTAGGTGTTCATTAAATCGATGATAGTGGATATCGATAGCAATGGTAATAGAGGGTTAAGGGTTTATAAGAAATATAACTACTAGATAAATTTACGAAGCGGTATCAATAGAGACAGAGATAGCGAGAACGACATCAAAAGCGAGAAAAATAACATTAGTAATATCGATTTTAATAGGAATCGATGATAGTGGATATCGATAGCAATGGTAATAGAGAGTTAAGGATGAGGGTTTATAACCGATTAAAAATATAACTACTAGATAAATAGACGCAGCGATATCAATAGAGACAGAGATAGCGATAACGACAGCAAAAACGAGAAAAATAACATCAGTAATATCGATTTTAATAGTAATAGTAGATAACATCGATATCAATCAACAATAGCAAAATCGATGTTATTTCTGTAGCAATATGGATAAGAAAAGGGATAGCAATATAAATATCGATATGATAAAAATTAAAAAGCGATCGGGGCATCGATTAAATATCGATAACAATATCGATACAATATAGATAAAAATATCGATAACAATATCGATAGCAAAATTGATACCAATGACGGTAACAATACCAATTTTAATACCGATTTCGATTTTTAAAAAAAGCCGTTAAAAATCATCGATAAAAATAGATATATCGATAAATGATGTTGATACAATTAAAATATCGTAAGGAATAACATTCTGTCAAGGCTTACAAAGTTCTTATTTTACATGTTTAATCCTAGTGTTCAACCTTAGATTGATACACCCTTTCTAAATTTTCAAAAAGTAATCCTGTTAAAGATTTCCTTTAAAAGGCTCCTTAAATGCATTTATTTCGTACATATATGGAACTTGTTGAAGTGCTTTGCATATCTTCAAGCAAACGAGAGAGTGCACTCTTTTTCCTTTTGGCAAAATAAAAGGAATAAACCTGGAACAGGACATTATAATAAAGTAAAGAAAAAACCCACACACACACACACATGCACAAATGTTCAAAAACATCCTTCAGGATAAATGTATATAATGTTGACTTGGAAATTGTATTTTAGTGTTTAGACTTTAAAAAGTGTTGGGTCGAGAGTGAATTTATTCATAAGGCATAAGCGGCAGAAGCGGCAGCAGAAGCGGTGACGGCGGCGGTGGTGGCGGTAGTGGCGGTATGGCTTGCGACTGCTGCGGTAATGTGAATTTTCTTATTGTTTTTCTTTTGGTTTTGTGCATAATATTTAAAGTGAAAATGGAGTTTTCATGTACAATATTTCTGTATTTTGCATTAGATCCTGAATACATCGTATGTGGAAAGCAATTTGACACTAATACTATACAAGTCTGGATTTGTGGATTCTTTTACTTTCTTTTTGTCTTTCTTTCTTTCTCTCTGACTGTCTGTTGTGCTTAGAATAAATTAAGATAGCTAGGTATGTAGGTATACAATTTAAAAAAGATTATAGAGAGTGCTTCATATCCTGACCCAGTTAAAGGTTACCTATGTATATAGGAGGTAGTAGGTTTTTCATTGTGAAAAGGAGATGAATGCATTAAGGTTTTTGAGAAAATAAAATGGATCAAGAATTAGATCAGAATTATATTTTGCATTTATTCTCAGAATAAAAGCATCCTATTAAGCCTACTTAGGTTTTAAAGTTCAAAGGAAATTGAAATTAAACTTATAGTAATTTGTTCTAATTTAATCTGTTTTTAAATCTAAGGTTAAATTTTAATATTTATTAAAAACAGAAATGTTTTAAGAGAAATGTTAAGTCATTGTTTGTTTCATTGTATAGAGCGAGATATACCTCATAAACAATGGATTAAGCCAAATAACTATCTCAGCAACGCAGCACCATAACCTTTTCATGAAATTTTCCAAGACCAATTCACACATTTGCTAGTTATGTTATCGATAATTTCACAAATTCCATCTTTTAGGTCTTTAATCGATTTTTTGAGCTTTGGAATAGATCTTTTATTTCATGTGGTTTAAAAGAAAAATGTCTTAAGGTAATAAATCATAACATCTTAGTGGCCAATTGTAATCACATCTTTTAGAAACGACACGTTCAGGAAACTTTTCTTGTGAAATTGCAATTGGTTCGCATTCCACATCAATATGTTCCAATTCTGAAAATAAGATATCACTAATCGTAGTTCGGTATAGAACAATCTATTCACCATAACGATTTTAGCAACCTTATTTTTAATTTATAAGGTTCAATCATATCGCAAGCTCAAGAACGGGACTAAAAAGCGAGTTGTTGATTTTGATTTTGATATATTTCTATTTTCCAATCGACAAAAATCGACCGGCTTGAATTCTTATGTAAAGTGAACGTAAAAAGCCTTGAAACCTTAGTCCTTATGAAAAATACATTACAATGTCTTTTCTGAGATATTTGCAACTTGTCCCAACAGATACAAATTTTCTCACCAGTTTCGCTATTGATGCCAGCCAAACTAAGATCCCAAAAGTGTTTTAGTTTTGGCAACTGTGATTGCAATATAGTACTATTTTTGAAGTGAAATTTTAAATTTTAAAACTTTGTTGAACGATGTATCCATTTTTAGCAATTGCGTAATTTTTACTTGTGAAATGTCAAAAGATGACAGTTTCAAAAGTGACAGTTACCGAAAAAGTGTATTACCAAAAATGAAACCTTTTATTGAAAAAAGCCTCTAATTACTTTTAAATTCACAATCACAATTAAGAGTATTTTTATCTTATTAAATTTTTTTTCTAACTAACAGTGGTGGATAAATTTCGGATATAAAGAACACGTGGTGTACATTTTTCGAAGTTTTGAGAAAAATTAATACAAATGTTCCTCTTAACTAACGCAGTCAAGATTCCGTAAATAGAATCCCAAAAATTTCCTAGATGAAAAGTATTTTTCCAGTCATAATAAATTATTAATTTTTACTTAGAACTTTGAAGAAATTGAAATTTTCACTCTGATAAGCTTCAATTTGTAGAAGGTTCACAGGAAATTATTGATATATGCACTGCACATAAGCTGTGAATTAAATAGAAGTGAAGTGAATTCATTTTGAATGAACAAATGAAAAAAGCAGTGAAGTTTTGAGAAGTCAAGTGCTATGTCTTTGATGGAAATTTGGGGAATATGTACCGTTGTGAAGTATTTGGAACTAAGCGACATACAAAACATTGTTAGAGTGAAAATAAAGTGAAGAGAACTTAAAAAAGAAAAGTGAAAAGAATTAAAAAAATAAAAATCATTAGAATCTAAGACAAGTGGAGACTTAACAAAGCAGTGATGTTAAATAAATTGATTTGATTAAAGAGGTTTTAAATATTTTAAAATAATGTTAGGTCATATGAAATCATAAAATTGATGTGAAGTGAAATGATCACTTCATTGAAGCGACGTGGATTAAAGTAAAGTGAAGTGTAGCGAGGTGTAGAGAAGTGTAGAGAAGTGTAACGAAGTGTGAAGAAGTGTGAAAAAATATGAAGCATTGTGAAGAAGTGTGAAGAAGTGTAAAGAAGTGGGAAGAAGTATGAGGAAGTGTGAAGGAGTGTGAAAAAGTGTGAAGAAGTGTGAAGAAGTGTGAAGAAGTATGAAGAAGTGTGAAGAAGTGTGAAGAAGTGTGAAGAAGTGTGAAGAAGTGTGAAGAAGTGTGAAATAGTGTGAAGAAGTGTGAAGAAGTGTGAAGAAGTGTCAAGAAGTGTCAAGAAGTGTGAAGAAGTGTGAAGAAGTGTGAAGAAGTATGAAGAAGTCTGAAGAAGTGTGAAGAAGTCTGAAAAAGTCTCAAGAAGTCTGAAGAAGTGTGAAGAAGTCTGAAAAAGTGTTCAGTAGTGTAAAGAAGTGTGAAGAAGTGTTAAGAAGTGTGAAGAAGTTTAAAGAAGTGTGAAGAAGTGTGAAGAAGTGTGAAGAAGTGTGAATATGTGAAGCGAAGTAAAGTGATATAAAGTAAAGTAAAAGCCAGTAAAGTGAATAAAAGTAAAGTGAATTAAAGTAAAGTAAATTGAAATGAAGTGAAGTGAAGTGAAAAGAAGTAAAGTAAAGTGAAGTGAGTGAAAAGAGTGAAGTGAGTGAAATGAGTGAAGTGAGTGAAGTAAGTGAAATGAATGAATGATTGATTTGAGTGATGTGAGTGATCTGAGTGAAGTGAAGTGAAGTGAAGTGAAGTGAAGTGAAGTGAAGTGAAGTGAAGTGAAGTAAAGTGAAGTGAAGTGAATTAAATTGTATTGAATTTAATTGAAGTGAAGTGAAGTGAAATGAAGTGAAGTGAATTGAAGTGAAGTGAAGTGAATTGAAAGGAAGTGAAGTGAAATGAAGTGAAGTGAAGTGAAGTGAACTGAACTGAAGCGGAATGAAGGAAAGTGAAGTCAATTAAAATGAATTGAAGTAAGCCGAAATAAATTGAAAGAAGGTCCCCTAAAATAAAGATTAGTGAAATAAAGAAAAGCGAGGTAAAGTAAAATAAAACGAAGTGAAGTGAAGTAAAGTATAATGAAGTAAGTTCAAGCGAAAAAATTAAGAATGAAATAAGGAAATTCGAAAAAAAAGGATTTTAAAATAAAATAATTTGGACGAACTTCCTCCTTTTATTTCTCAAAAAAAAAACTTAATTCACAAAAAAATCCAAAATTGACAGTGTTTTTTTTGTTGATACATTTTATTTAAGAAATATTTTTGGTACGTTTAACATTTTTGTAAATAAAAAACAGACATTTTGTATCATTAAATCGGGCAAGGACAGAAAGACAAACGGGTGAAAATGCCGGACTCATTTTTTTCGACTTCTCTACATTGTAGAGAATTAGAAATTTGGTACGGATGCAATACTTCCAAAATAGTTTCATTACGTCGAAAGTAAAAGTCAAAACCCAAATGAACTGAAATAAGCGATATAAATAATTAAGCTACAATAGAAATGGGAGTGGTTTTATTAATTTTGAAAACCGAAGAGCATTTCAAAAGAATTGTGATCTATAGCCAAGTCAATTAAATCATGAAATAAGTCAATATTATTTATTCGCTGTTAAAAATACTCCCACTTCTGTTCATTTTTCTTCCGAAGTGGATTTCCGCATAAATTTACGTAAATTAAACAAAATATATATAAAATATTTTCATTAATTTTTCATCGAAATTTCAATACTTCAATGTAATAAATTATCCAGAAGAATATGACCCCATATTTTGTTTCAATTTCAAAAGAAACACCTACCCAAAATAGAATATACATATATATATATGTATTACTAAAAATAAGTAAATAAATCTCAATTCACTTTGAATTGAATTTAATTGAAATTAAATTGATATTTTCACTGAACATAAAATATAATATATCGTCTTTCAATTTCTGAAAAAAAAAATTAATTTTCTTGGCAAATCGTCATTTTATTTGCACCAAATTGGAAAAATAAAATCAACAACAACAAAAAGCAAAAACCAAAAGAAAATACACTTAACCTACAAAAATATTACCACTACCAACAAACAAAACAAAAACAAATAAGAAAACTTTCATAACGTAGGAACACAAAAAAGAAGGAAAAGGAAAAGAAAAACATTTCTCAAGATGTTAACTGTGAGTCTTTTGGAAATACAAGCAGGCTGGAATTTTGATTGGAATTTCAATCAAAAGTTTGCCAAAATATTTAACGAATTTATTGCCTATTGAAATCATAAATAAACGACAACCAAGGGCGGAAGGAAATTCTATATCCCCTTTGAAAGCCAAACCATCTTCGTTGTCGTAGTCGACGTCGCCGTTGTTTCCGAAGCCGATGACTACGACGACTAGGACGTTGTCGTCGCGACAATCTTTCTCTAGTAATATTTATTTGTTGTTACTTTTGTTGTTGTTGGTATTTTGGATCTTTTTTATTCCATCTGCAGCTGAGCGAATTTTGAAAGAAACCCAAAGCTGGTTTGGTTCTGGTCCACCGAAATAAGAGAGGTCCTTTGGTCTTATTGTGCCTCCAAAATTGGTACCTTCCTTCCTTTCCCGTTCTGCCATCCCAACCGTTCAGCAGCCATTCTTTGGTTTTCGATTTTCGGGTGAAAAAAAAACACCACAGGCTACAAACGATTCGATGCGGCCCGACCCTGCCCGGCGATGCGACCATGAAAGGACGACATTATATATACGAAGGGTGAGTTTGGGTATAAGTTTAGGCGGAGAGCTAGTGTGGAGGTAGGTATAGAAAATTTATTGCCCCAGCAAGACCGGAAGTTGAACGACTTTTATGTACCGACAATTTCACTAAAGTTGAATCCTTTTTGTGTAAAAATGTTTAATGTCCTTTTTTGTGTTTCGCTTTACTTCGCTTTGCTCTGTGCTATTACTATTGGTGTTGGTGTTTCTGTTCCTGTTTATGGTTCTGGTTCTGTTTCTGTTTCTGTTGGTGTTGCGACAGGGACATACAAATGCCTGGCCTGGGCAAATCCTTGCTAGTGTTAACATTTTTATTACGTGTTATGTGTCAGCATCTCATGCCACCCTTCTTTTTCATCCCTATCCCCATCTCCATTTCCACCATCATCAGTCCTCTTGCCACTTGCCACCCATGGCATCGGCTTTTCTGTGTTTAGCGAAGCAAAGGCAACGTTTATTTAAGCCGTCCGTCTGCCCCGCGCGCGCCGCCGTCCCTTCTTCTTGGTGGGGATCTCGGAGTCGTCGGAGCTGAAGCAGACTTTTTCTATTGAGCGAATCCTGAATAGGTTGTCGGGTTAGGAGTTGGAGGTTGGAGGGTTGGTTGATGGTTGTTGGCTTTACGGAAGGTAAATTTGGTGCATTTACTGAACTATTTCCCCCCACCATTGGACTCCCCTCCACATCCCACCGTTCGTTCATAGGAAGTGTGTGTGGTTGGCTTGACTTGGCTAGCGTGCGAATTGGGGCGGAATTGTACATCTGTAGGGACTGAGAAAGGGTGGGCAATGTTTATTTTACTGCGCAAACTATTATTGTCCCTTACACAAATTGTAATTGCACAACAGAAACGCTTTCTGAAGGTCTGGAGATGGAGGCGATATAGTAACTGCTTTAAGGCGTTGTCACAGGTTAAATTCCAGCACAACTTCTCTGCTACACTGCTGTTGGTTGCTGCTGCTTCTGATGGTGTTACTAGGGTGCTCCAGCTGAAGTTGATGTCGCACAATGCCAACTATATTTTATACATACATCCATATATACAGAACATACACACACACTCATACAAACTAAGTCAAATAAGAAATTCAAGTTGTTGCAAAAGGTTTCGGTTACGCTTTTTGTATTAAATTGAGCGGAAAGTGTTCGGGTAATGGCATTCAGGACATCATCTAAAGGAACCTTTGGGGGTTGTTTGGTTGGGTTGGGTTGAGTTGAGTTGGTTTGGGGGCCATAAGGGTTGATGGCTTTTAATTGAGAGTTGAGGTTTAATTTTGTTTTAAGTTTTGTGTGATGAATGTAATGTTAAGCCGTTGACTATTAAAATCCAGTTGTTTTGAGCTTTTAAATTGTTGGAAATGAGTTTGAAATATATGTTTATAATAATTGTTGAAATGAGAAATGACTTAATAAAATATAACCCAGTAGATACATAGTTGTATAAAATGTAGCTTTTGTAGCTTAATAGGATATAATTTGCTACGTGAACAAACAAATAACAAAGAAACCAACTAGGATTTATGGACTGGGATCTTAAGTCATTTAAATTGTGTTAAACAATAAAAATAACTTAAACAGTATTATAGTTGGAAGTTTCTAGAAGTGGTTTTTTCTTTAGAAGTTGGAAATTTGAAGACTGTTTGGATTTAGGGTTTTGTCACTTAAAGGTGTCGTATACAAGAATAAGGAAACAATTGAATACAAATTTACTGCAACTTTTGGCAAAGACAATATCAGGGCCATCAGATACAAATTTAGGTCATCGGATGATTGTAATTTTAAAGAAGCGATTTTCTTTAAACGAAGGCGTATAGTGACATTTTTCCTCTGATGTGTGTTAAAATAAAATTTACTAATTACAGATAAGTATAGTTCGTATTTAAAAGTTAACTTAAAAAAAGGAAGTTGAGATGTGACCAAAACCGATAACTTTTAATTGGTAACCTTAACTAATTTCAATAGAAATTTTTGTTAAGAAGGCAAATTGTAACTTAAAATGAAACTTCAATCAAAAAAATGATTTTTGGGACGTTTAAACAGTTAGAAGGTATTTTTGGCAGGGGCTCAAAACCTGCAATTTAGCAATTGGTCCCTTTTTTACTTCCCATAGAAGTTATTGTAATCGGTACTATTTGTCAAATTGAAAATTTTGAACTTTCTCGACGTTTCACGTTTCAAGGTCCCTAGAGTCGAAATAAAAGATTTTTAGAGAGATTTCTGTGCTTGCGTGTGTACGTCCATACGTTCGCGAAGCTTTTTTCGTCACAAATAACTCAAGAACCAATTTTGTTATACAGATAATAATGCACAAATATGCAGAAAGGACTCTCAAGAAAATTTTGGTTAACACTAAATATCTCACGAACAAATAACACTAGAGACTTGAATTAAACAACTATATTTTTGGATAAAAATCCAATTTAATGTTTTTTTATAAATAAAAAAAAACTGAAAAAAAATTATTTGTCACCTCGAAAATTTTAAGAACGAAAAATTATTTTATTTCCAAAATAATTTTATGCAACGAAAAATAACGTTTTTAACATTTGGTAAAATTTTGAGAGAAATCGAATTTACAGTTTTTTTCATAAAAAATAAAAACCTAAAAAAACATTACTCAAAGTTTTTAAAAATTGATTTTCGACTCAAATATCTTTTCAAAAATTTGAGATATTGGCTTCAAATTTATTTTTTTCTTATAAAAAATATTTTTTTTAACATTCAGTTAAATATTGAGAAAAATTAAGTTGGTTGTTTTTCTACAAAAAATAACAACTTAAACAAAACATTACTAAAAGTTGGTAAAAATTGAGGCTTAAGTAATTTTCGACTCAAATATCTTTTCAAAAATTTCAGATTACGGCTTAAAACCAATTTTATTTAATAAAAAATATTGTTTTTAACATTGCGTAAAATTTTGAGAAAAATTGAATTGACAGTTTTTTGTACAAAAAATAAAAACCTAAAAAAACATTACTAAAACTTGGTAAAAATTTATTTTCGACTCAAATTTCTTTTCAAAAATTTGAGATATTGGCTTCAAACTAATTTTATCTCACAGAAAATATTGTTTTCGACATTCAGTAATTTTTTTATAAAAATTAAAAATCCAACTTTAAGTTTTTTTCATAAAAAATTAAAATCTAAAAAAAATAGTACTCAAAATTGGTAAAAATGTACGTTCGGTTGTCGATATCTCGTGAATAATAGAAGATATTGACTTCATATAATTTTTCATTCATCCAATTTGTATTTGGTTATATAAGAAATTCAAACTTTTAAGAAAAACTAGAACTTGAAAGCAAACTGTTTCATTATATGCAAAATATTGTTTTTAATTTTTTTAATTTTTTAGAAAAATTTAACTGACAACTTTTTTAATAAAACACGAAAAACTTTTAAGGCAAGACAAATCGACAGATGGGATAGGAAGTTATCAGTGTGGGTCTCATCCCAGCCTCTTTTTGTGAATTGGAGTCATAAAAGATGTTTTCCATATTTTAGGAAATGTTTCTTAAGATAGAGGAGTTGAAAAAGAAGAGGAACATTTTTTGAACTCATCATTAAGTTGAGAAAATTTGTTTTCAATGGCTGATGGAGAAATGCAATCGGGTAGGAATGAACCTACCGAAAAATTCGGTAAATGCTCAAAATATACCCATCTGACTTTCTTTTGTAATTAACGAACTAAATGAAGAATTTGGGATCATTGACAAGGTAAGCTTGAGTTTTATGTAAACATTCTTGGTAGAGAGAATTGTATAGATCGTTGAAGTGAAGATAAGCACCAAGGTACTTAGAGTATTCAGTTTGGTATCGAGAGCATAGGAATATTCCCCACAACTTGTTCCTTTGGTTACGCAGCGATCAAAGTCTGAATAATACTAAGGTGGGGCTGATGGAGCATCTCTACGTCGCGTGTCGGTAAGAAATGACTGCAGTGAAATTAAATAGTGTAGTTCATTTTAAAAAAGCCTATTGGCTTCTTCAACAGACATATTATCAAAATCATTATGGAACTCTGTTAATGTAATCGTTAATTTGTGAAAATTAGGCTTTATGAAAATCATACAAAATAGAATGTGAAGTGGGGGTAACTTCTAGGCACGAAATAAGGTATAGAACGTTAGTAGCAAGGAAGGATGAAAATAATCAATAGCTGAAAGAACTTGAGGACATGGAGTGACTGATTTATCTGGGTCGGTTGAGAATATAAAGTAAAAGTGCTTAAGATACACAGAAATTTGAACATTTTCGAAATTCGACTTTGTGGGAACTATCAAGAATAAATTTTGTAACAAAATTTTGATGCATTTCTTGAAATAAGTTTACATGCAATATTTTAAAGTTCAGATCAATTTCGAAAAAATAAGTCAATGGAACAACCAGGCGTACACGTAATTTTCTTATTTAAAAGTAGTTGTAAACAATTTTTGTCAATGTTTTACAAAATTTTTTACTCTTGACAAGTGTTTTAAAATGCTTTTTTCCGAACGATGTGTTTGATGTATAGATTGTTATGTATTATTATTATTACTATTATACAATTCTTTATTTCATTTATTAAAATGGTATAACAATGTACTTAAAAATAAAGACTTGGCAATCCTGACGTCTCCCTGATTTGACATTCCATAATGAAAAAAAAGCTTTGTATATACAAACTTAAATAAATAAACTTAATTAATAATTTATAATCAAGAAAATTTAATAAGTTGTTGGAAAAAAATAAAACTAAGATCTAAGACACAGTGAATTTTCCAATATAAAAATTACTTAAAACATTGAAAGTCAATAATTTACCTAAGTTCAATTTAAAACATACGAATAAAATAGTTTTATACTACTGTAACTGGTCGAATGCATTAAGTTAAGAATTTTTTTCGGACATTTAAGGCATGTTTACAAGAATCATATAGGGTAGACAACCACTCCATTTAATATTTCGTGAAGTTTGTTTGCAGAAAGAAAGCTTTCATCAAAATAGTCGAAGAATTTCTTGTAATATTGGACATATCGCAATAAAGTGATGTAAATCTTCTTTTTCCCTTCTGTTGCATAAAATGCAGTTTGATGGTAGATAAGCATGATGTGATCTGCTCTTAAGATGAGGCTTATAGCTTCGGTCGGCAATTCATTTTTGAAATATTTTGCTTCTGATGGTAACTGATGATTGAGGTACCTACAGGTATTCCTGGATGTTGTTAGTGTTCCTCTGGAAAGATAAATAAAAAAAGAGGCTGGGATGCGACCCACACTGATAACTTCCCATCCCTTCTGTCGATATGTCTTGCTTAAAAGTTTATCTATATGTATCAATTTTTACAAAATTTGCGTACTATTTTTTGTAGATTTTATTTTTTTTATGAAAAAACGAACTGTTGGATTTTTATAAAAAAATTAGTGAGTATCGAAAATAATATTTTCTGTGAAATAAAATAAGTTTGAAGCCAATATTTTTAATTTTTGAAAAGATTTTTGAGTCGAAAGTAAATTTTTACCAAGTTTTAGTATTGTTTTTTTTTAGGTTTTGAATTTTGTAAAAAAAACTGTCAATTCGATTTTTCTCAAAATTTTACCGAATGTTGAAAACAATATTTTTTATAAGTTAAAATTAGTAAGAGGCCATTATCTCAAATTTTTGAAAAGATATTTGAGTCGAAAATCAATTTTTACCAACTTTTGTTAATTTTTTTTAGGTTTTGAATTTTTTGTACAAAAACTGTCAATTTGATTTTTTCAAAATTTTACTGAATGTTGAAAACAATGTTTCTTATAAGATAAAATAAGTTTGAAGCCTTAGTCTCAAGTTTTTGAAAAGATATTTGAGTCAAAATTCAATTTTTACCAACTTTGAGTAATGTTTTTTTTTTTAGGCTTTTATTTTTTATAAAAAAAACTGTCAATGCGATTTTTCTCAAAATTTTATCAGATGTCAAAAACATTATTCTTCGTTGCACAAAATTATTTTGGAGATGAAATCATATTTTGGTCGTAAAATTTTCGAGGTGACAAATTTTTTTTTTCAGTTTTTTTGATTTATAAAAAAAATGTTAATTGGATTTTTTTCCAAAAATATATTTGTTTTGTATTACGTTATAATATATAATATAAAATTTAATTCAAGTCTCTAGCGTCATTGGTTCATGAGATATTAAGAGTTAACCAAAATTTTCACCTTTTTTTTAAACTGCTATGGTAAAAAAAACACCCACGCAGATTTCTTGAGAGCCCTTTCTGCATCTTTCTGCCTTATTATATATTATTTAAAACGTCACGAAACGTACGGACGTACGTACACACGCACGCACAGACATCTTTCTAAAAATCTTTTATTTCGACTCTAGGTACCTTGAAACGTCGAAAAATGTCAACATTTTCAATTTGACAAATCGGACCCATAACAATAACTTCCTATGTGAAGTTAATAAATTTTGTGGCGCAACAGTCCGTTGAGAACTAGGGCCTAGTGCCTCACAACTCTTAACCATTCCTGTGTGCGAGTAATTGCAGGGATGGAGGGGACCTACAGTTTATATGCCGAATCCAAACGGCTAATTTGAGAAAGCACTTTTTCATGACAAGAATTACTTTTGGAGAATTTGTCAATTCCTCGCAAGAGGCAGTACCCGTGAAAAAAACTATAGGTGGCACAGGCAGGGATCGAACCCAAGACCTCTCGCATGACAGTCCAACGCACTAACCATCTCTCTGCAGCGTATCCAAAGTTCTTTTAAGTCTGTATATTGACTTCTTGAAATTCGTATAATGAACATTGGTGGAAGGAGTTTGTCATGGTTATTAAAACATAATTTCAAAATAAATTACATCGCAAAATATAAACTAAGTTTGGCAATACCCACTGTTGAAAGAATTTAAGTTTAGGTACGATTTTTGCTTGTTTTTTTTATTTTTTTCTCATTTAGCTTTCGAAAAGATGTGAAAACTTATATAAGTAACCGTTTTAACTCCTTATGAAGTTTTGAAAAAAAAGGTTGCTCCGTTTTTATTGATAGTTTTTAGAGTAAATTTTTGGTGTAGATTCTGATTCTCCAAATTCTTACTAATTTATATGTCCAAGTTTGAAATTACACGTTTTCAATATTATTTTCATTTTCTTTCAATATATTTTAAGAACTTATTTTGATAACATAATCTGGCCGAAAAATTAGGGAGTAAAATTTACTATCATACCGTTTTGCTTCCTGTCTTTCCTTAAAGCTTATATACATAGGTCGGATGAAGACAAACGAGCAATGTGAATTTTTTTTGAAAAATAAATAATTTAATGAAAATATCTTAATTGAATATCGAAGAAAGGAATTATAGATTTGGAAAACTATCACGAATTTTAAAGAAATACACTTTCGAATTTGAAAAAAGTTAACATCTGAACAATCTAATGTGATACGATTGATTTTGAAGTCAGATTCAAACTGAAGCCATAAAAATCCCTATGAAAAGTAAAAATTGGTTTGCGAGTTAAAATCCCTTATTATCCCTGCCAGTGATATCAAAATCTCATTTTTGGACTATTGTATTAGAGATCAAGTTTTTGATTTTATATCAGACTCAATTTAATGAAGGAGTTTTCATAAACTGATTTTTTAAACTATTTGGTATGTAAGTCAGCTTTAATATATGAAACAATTTACTAGTTTAGTAAAATCTTATTTTCTTTTATTTTAAAGTTCAAAATTAATTGAAATTCTAAGATTAAATATAATGCTAAAATCTTTTAAGATTCGAAAAATCATCTTTTAAGTTTAGTAATTTATTGAAATAGCTTTAAGTTCTTAATTTTGAATCTTGGAACTAAAAGAAACTACTTCAAGTTGAAATTGAAGTAATTTTTATTAAAAAACGAAGGTAACTATTGCTATTTTAGAAATCTTAAGTATTTCAAAAATTACTTCAAAAATTTTGAAGAAAAAGAAATATTTTATTGAATAGGTAGATAAGGTCTTGTACTCTTTGTCTAAACATAGATTATTTTTCTGATTATCCAAATGGTCGTGCTATTTAATCATCCATTTTATTTCACTCAAATATGTTTACATACTTACAATCTTTACAATCTTTAATAAATAAAGTAAAAAACACAATATCTAAAAATTTTGTAAAACAAATAGTTAGAAAAACTAAGGAATTTATTTTTTGACTTAAAAGAATGTGTGTATCTTAAACGTGCTTAAATGGTTCTGTTTAAGGCTTCACTTCCAGATTTTTGATACAAAGAATAATAACATCCTTTCCTAGAAGGCCTGCATTTTATTTAAGATTATATTTTGTACAAAGTAATCAATTTATTGATTTCCTCTTCAAACCACATTATCAACATGTTTTCGAAAATATTCTAATAAAATTTCAATGCAATAAACCTATAAAAAGCCACATGAAACTTAAAACCCAAAACAATGTTACCAAATAAACCACACATAACTAAATACAACAAGTATTGAATTTCCTATTTTACAAAATTCTTAGAAAATCTTTTATAGAAATATTTTCTAACAATACAAAGACAGACATACACAAAAAAAAAACTGATAAAAGGACTATATTTTATTGTTTATAAGTATTTTCTTATCCAATATCTTGAATACTAGTTTATTTACGTATATTCAAATACAAAAAAATTTATGTCATCAAAGGCAGAAGATTTAACGATTTGAATCTAAAATAAAACAGGATACGAGGTAAATAAATATCCTTTTTATTTCTTAGGATAACAAAACTTCAAAGCAAACCACATGAGGAAGAGTAAAGAGAAAAAGTACAAGAATGTCCTTTAAAATTCCAAAATGTGTACATATCTGTATCTGCCTATTTTCTATTAACAAAGATATAAGCTATCCTTTTTTGGGAGCAAGCCTATCGTTGTTTTTGTCGATAATTTTTGTATAAGATATTCAAAAAGCCAGTTCCATTCTATCCCGCAAATTATTCTGCCGTAATACTCGAACTTCTAGGAACCCTTGAACTCAATTTCAGATGAACCTTTTAATTAAAAGATATTCTTTTTTCAGCCGCACATCAAGAATGTTTAATGTTTTTATTTTATACTAGCGGCCCGTCCCGGCTTCGCACGGGTAGACATGAATAGAAATAGATAATGTAGCTTCCCAATGAAAAAAGAATTATTAAAATCGGTCCAGTACTTTTTGTATTTATTCGTTACATACAAAAATACAAATCTTTCCTCTTTATAATATTAGTGTAGATATATTTTATTACTTTAATTTTTCTTCCCATTTTGTATTTCAAAATTCTGACCAATTTACACTTCCGCTTAATTTTGGACGTAGTGTCAATTAAAGAGATTGTTTTTCAACTGCACATCAAGAATGTGGAATGTTTTATTTAACTCTGTTTTTCCTTCCCATTTTGATATTAAATACTTTAAGATCAATGTGCTTCGGTACCTCCTCTTAAATCCTTCCATATTTTCCTATAACTAAGGCTCGTCCTTAAGAATATGCTAATTTATATCGTGTTTCAGTGTAACATACTTTTCTAGTTAATGGATTTGACGGTAAGTTATGGCATCTAAAGGTGTAAGGACATTATAAGACATCAAAATTTGACAAATTATTTTAATATCTTCGTAACAAAAAGGAACGACCCTATTATACGTCATTTATTAAAGAGCTTTACTGCCCTCTTGATCTAATTCTTTTTTTCTTTTCAATTAAATTTCATATAAATCCAAATATTTTGTTTTGTTCTTTTCTTATTCCTTCTAGGTTCTACTCCTCTATTTTTCTATTTATTTTTTTTTTTTTTATTTTAATTAGTATCCTTCAACCGTAAAACTGAGTTAACACAGCTCCAGAAAACCACAAAGCACACGAATCCTAATTAGCTGTAAATGTTGTGTATATTCATAAATAGAAAAATAAATTAACCACACACCAACGACGAAACGAAACGAAAGGACGACAACGACAAGGATTAAGGTGGCACAAGCATAAGAGAAGAAATAAAAAAAAAGTTTTGAAATTCCAAAAGTACCTCTACCTCCCTACTTGAAAGACCCATATACGAGGAAGCTATAGCTATACTCGTAGGTATACAAACGTAACCACAAACACTAACACACATGATGATTTTTATTTATTTTTTCTCCTTCTTTTGATTTTCATTCCCATATCAAGGACACATATCCTACCGACTTACACAATTCAAACCTCAGAAAAATTAAACATTCACTTCCTTTCGCCTTCCGGAGCGAATTTTATTCGTAGGTATTTTCCTTTTTTTTTTGATTTAAGGATTCATTGATCGTTGTTGTTGTTTTTGTTTTTGTTTCTGTTGTTGTTGTTTGTAAACTCCTTTATTCTGGCGGAAAAAGAAAATATTAAATATTCTAGAATAATAATTATAACCATGTGAGAACAATTTATGGTTAATCCTTATACGAATAGGTAGGTCCTCTGATGACAATAACAGAGGAAACAAAGACTTTTTTTCGTCCTGTTTTCTTCACTCACCATTCGCTATTTCTTTGGGAAGGAGTTATATAAATTTTCCGCTTTTGGTTCATATACTATACATACATACATACGAGTTAAGGATATATAAAATGTAGGTCGGATAGAATTAATATAATGTATGGGTTAATTTAACTTCGAGAGTGTGGTAAGCTAGGTTGAGGTTATGTGGTGTAGATTTTCTGGTTGGATTTTATTTGTTTTAGTTTTTTTGTTTGTCTAATTCTTATTTTTACATTGTCATAGAAAGAGTTTTATGGGTTCTTATGTGGTTTTGTCATTTTGTGGAAATTAGATATTTGTTCACTTGGTTGGACAGGACACACACGTATGAGTAAAAATAAAAATAAAAACAAAAAAAGCAAAACATTCATAATCTCTGATGCTTGAATTTTATTTTTACTTTCTTAATCATTTTGAGAGTCTGTGAAGAAAAAAAAATCACTCATACGCCTGAGTGAACGTTTGAAATATTAAATAATGGATTTGTTTTTTTTTTTGGAACTAAATAAGTCAAGCTAATTTATTACCACTGTTGGTTGATTTTTTTAAGTTTAAACAACATAATAGTTCTAGGATTTGTTTAATATTATTAAATTATGTTTCATACTTAAATTAAATGTGTAAAAAATGTTAAAAAAATATTATTTTTTTAATTACATAAAAAAATGTCATGTTTTACTTTTTTAATTCTGACATAATTTTGATTTGTTCTTTTTTAAATAATTAGGAATAAAATGTTTTTTTGTTTTTGTTTCATTTTTAAAAATAATTTAAAAATACAAAAAATTATTGAATAATCTTTTTTATTAACTTTCAAAAATCTTATGATACTTATAAAATTCTGAGTACTTTTCAAAGCTTATTTTTAAGGCCGAGAGTGAAAAAACTTAACAGTCTTACCAATTAAATTTTAATGGCACTTTAAGAAAAAGATTAGTGATTTATTAACTTCCCATAGGAAGTTATTGTAATGGGTCCGATTTGTCCATGTGAAAATTTTGACATTTCTCGACGTTTCAAGGTCCCTAGAGTCGAAATAAAAGATTTTTAGAAAGATGTCTGTGCGTGCGTGTGTACGTATGTACGTACGTTCGTACGTCTGTACGTTCGCGACATTTTTTCGTCGTCCATAGCTCAAGAACCAGAAGAGATATCGACTTCAAATAAATTTTGTTATACAGATAATAAGGCAGAAAGATGCAGAAAGGGCTCTCAAGAAAATTGCGTGGGTGATTTTTTACCATAGCAGTTTAAAAAAAGGTGAACATTTTGGTTAAAACTAAATATCTCATGAACCAATGACGCCAGAGACTTGAATTAAATTTTATATTATATATTGTAACGTGATACAAAACAAGTATATTTTAGGATAAAAATTCAATTAACGTTTTTTTTTATAAATAAAGAAAAAAAACTGGAAAAAATTTGTAACCTCGAAAATTTTACGACTGAAATATGATTTCATCTCCAAAACAAGTTTTTGCAACGAAAAATAATGTTTTTGATATCTGATAAAATTTTGAGAAAAATCTAATTGGCAGTTTTTTATATCAAAAATAAAAACCTAAAAAAAAAGATTACTCAATGTTGGTAAAAATTGAATTTCGACTCAAATATCTTTTCAAAAACTTGAGATTAAAGCTTCAAACTTATTTTATCTTATAAGAAATATTGTTTTCAACATTCTGAAAAATGTTGAGAAATATTGAATTGACAGTTTTTTTACAACAAATAAAAACCTAAAAAAAAATTAATAAAAGTTGGTAAAAATTGATTTTAGACTCAAATATCTTTCAAAAATTTGAGATAATGGCTTCTAACTAATTTTTACTTATAAGATACATTGTTTTCAACATTCAGTAAAATTTTGAGAAAAATCTAATAAACTGGTTTTTTACAAAAAATAAAAACCTAAAAAGAAAACAATACTAAAACTGGGTAAAAATTTACTTTCGACTCAAATAGATTTTCAGAAATTAAAAATATTGGCTTCAAACTTATTTTATTTCACAGAAAATATTGTTTTCGATATTTAGTAATTTTGTTTATAAAAATCCAACTGTCCGTTTTTTCATAAAAAAAATAAAATCTACAAAAAATAGTACGCAAATTTGGTAAAAATTGAAACATATAGACAAACTTTTAAGAGAGAAAAATCGACAGACGGGATGGGAAGTAATCAGTGTGGGTCACATCCCAGCCTCTTTTTTTTAATTGTATTTACATACAAACCTCTGAACACTTATTTATGTCTTTCAGATAAAGTGTACGAAAAATAGATATCACTTTCAACAAGTTCTGAAAAAGATCAACCTTGGTCTTCAATATTTTATAAAAATAACCCACAATTTCGAGTACAACAAATAATTAAGGAGGGTGAGTGGGGTCAAAGGTAAATTTACTGGGAGCGTATCGGAATCCCACTTTTTAAAATCCCGTTTTTAAAAAATCCCGTAAAACTAGTTTCAAAATCCTGTCTTCTAAAATACCGATTTTTTTAAATTCCGCTTATTCGAAATCCCGATCAATTATAATCCCGATTTTTAAAATCCCGTCAAATCTCGACAATCCCGTTTTATTTTGTTCAAAATACGTGCATTTAACTAAATAACGATAGAAGGCAAAGGTTTTTATGTTAAATTACTTGACTAAAATATAATAATATCGTAATTTGTTTTGTTTTTACTGTACATAAACATTTTTTTTTTTGTTTACAATATTAACTTATGCACAAACAATATGCATCCTACAGCAAATCTTCCTCTCGATAACGGTTTTATAGCTATCGTTGACTTTGTTAATTGATTTAAGTTTGTTTTAAAAGAATACTACTTTACTTATTGTTTGATATGTTGTATTTAATTTGCATAATTAAATGAATCTAGAAAAATATCTCATTTTTTATTTTGCTTTCATTTTTTTCTAATTTCGATTTTGCATTCAAAACTAGTTGCTTAATTTTAAAAAATCGCACGATTTTTAAAAATTAAACAACTAGTTTTGATTACAAAAGTCACTGTTTTGGTGAGCTCTTTGGTCCGGAGGTGTGATTGCACCTTACTTTTTCGAAAACGACGATGGAACGACTGTCACCGTGAAAAGTGCTATGATCATATGATAACCGAATTTTTTTCACGTCGGTCGTGGTGAAATCAACTGGCCACCAACATCATGTGATTTGACATTGCTGGCCTTTTTTTTGTGGGGCTACCCAAAAGACAGTGTTTATGCAGATAAACTTTTAACTCCTGACCACTTAATAACCAACATTCGTCAAGTTATGGCTGAGATACCGCCCAATATGTGTCAAAAAGTGGTCTAAAATTATCTCAAAAGAATTGATGCTTGCAACAAATCTCGTGGTGGTCATTTAAATGATGTAGTGTTTCACACCTAATCTCAACGTCCAAGTGTTATAATAGAAAAGAAAATATTTTATATCTGTTTTGTTACGTATACTTTTGAAACCGCATAATGGATAGCCCAGTATGATGTCTACCTACGGTGGCGGTACGGGTATTTAAACCTGTCCCTAACAAAGGTTAGAGAATGGTCTGCGGAGCTAGCCACGAAGCTAGGCTTGTCCGAGGTTTTCTTAGACAATGACACTGGAATAATTGGTTAGGATTGCGTTCCATGTCCCTAGTACCAAACTAAAGAATAATCGGTGGCCTAAGCTTGTCCGTCATACACTTAGAAGAAGTGGATGGCAGAATAAAATAGGGCTAAAATTCCCTTCTTGCTCCTAGCAGCAAACCAGAAGATATTCTTTGCCTCACATGACAAGCTATGTCCGTGGCGAACTTGGAAGAAGGAAGCTATAGAATAATAGGTTAGGAAAAAGAGCCCTGTCCCTAGCAGCAAACTAGAGGTTAAACGGTTGGCATTTTAGCCGTCATACGCTTAGAAGAAGTGGATGGCGGAATAAACGGAAGAAGGTATTTCGGGACTCCAAAATTACGAGACGGTCCTGTACTCGGAGTACTAACTGTGCCCGATAATTCTTCCCTTTTATGCAAAAACAGATTGATGCTAAACCTAAGTAAAGGCATAAGATGAATTTGTGTTTAAATTTCAATTCGATGTATGAAATATTCTGTGAATAGTCACTACGAATTGAAAGCAGGCTTACCATTTAAACTTCGTGTCAATGAATAGGTTCAAGCTTTTTTCGTTTTTTATTTCACGATATTTTCAAGCCCTTAGGTTTTTTGAAAAACCCAAGTGTTGAATGGAATGGAAAGTTTATATTGCAAGCAAACATTTTTGGATTAAGTTGATAAATAGAAACGGTTTTTCCAAAGAAGGTCATAAAAAGTAGGTACCTGTATTTTTGTGTCACATGGATATAGACAAGATCTAAATTTACCTATTAGCGTGTTTTAAATGAGATGAAAGGATACTCTGATTGTTTGGGAGCTTAATACGAGTATTAATTAAATAGAATCAAGAAGTATGGGTAGAAGTAAGGTACTAACCAAGGAGGAAATATGCCAAATTTGAGCTTACCAGGATCTCAGCAAAACCATATGTTTTATAGCCATCAAAATAAGAAGAAGTTCAAATGTTGTATACAACTACTTCAAGGACCCAGAGAGGTATGGAAAAAAATACAAAGGAAGAGTCAAGAAATCCACATCATTTCAGGAAAGGAGGATGATAGTGACAGCTGCTTCAAAGTCAAGGTTTTCCTTTAGTAAAATCAGGGCAGAAGCTGGGGCAAATGCTAGTAGAAGGCAGACCATATACGACACCAAAAAATGAAGAAAAAACACGCAAGAGCCACCACCTTTATTTTTCAACAAATCACATCAGGTGGAATCGAGCTTGGCATACCGTCGCTCGGCTTTTTCGTCAAAAAAAAAATAATTTGGACGGACCTGATGGATGTAGCTGCTATATCATTTAAGAAAGAAAGAAATCTATCTTAACAAACGGAAAGCAAAGGATGTGGTATGGGGAGCAGTCACCTATTACGGGACCGTGGAGCTGGATTTTCAAAGGTCTAAAATGCAGCAATCACTTAGTAATCGATTCTGGAATAATGAGCTTTTCCGCAGTTTTCTGAATTATTTGGTGATCAACGATGGACTTTCCAACAAGGGTTTAAAAAATATCGTCAAATAAAAACGAAAATAGCTTTTCCCTATTCATGTGACACGAAGTGTATATTTCCTTGTCATCTTTATATGTGTATGTAATGGTCGTGCCTACTGCAGCGGCTGGTGTTTTTGTCTTAGGGTCGAGATGAGAAAGGAAAAGTGTAAGGCTTCGTTACAAAGTGTAGATTTTAATCTTTAATAAAAAGCAATTTTTTACCTAGATCGTAAGAGCTGTTCTTAAGGTATTATATTATAGACTTTTCTTTTAAATTAGTTCATCAATTATAATTGCAAAAAATTATAGTTATAGAAATTTATAAACAAAAAAAAACACTTTTAAATACAATAAAAGTTAAAATCCACATTTTTAATAGTACCAAAATAAATATAATACTTTTGTTAAAACTTATTTTAAATGAATTTGAATGTACTTTGACAAAATTCGTATTTCTTTTCTTTGCCGTCTTTTTTCTTAATTTCTATCGAAATTTGTTATTTGTTGGTGTAAGTAGATTTTTGGTTTGTTGATTCAGTAAAAAATGTAATTTTTAATTTCCAATTATTGTAATTTTATTTTCCTGGTAAATGTGCAAATTTTATTTTAAATTAAAATTATTTATTTTAAAATTTTGTTTTTACAGTACAATATTGTTTTCAAAAACTTAGTTCAAAAATCATTCAAAAATGTTGTTTGGAAAATCATAACATATTTTTTAAACAAATTGTCAGAGCATCAAAAGGCAACACTTTTTTATTTTAAATGTTAGCTTCACACTTTCATAAATTGTTTCACGAATTTATTTAAGGAAAATTGATGTGCGCAAATTTTTCAAATTTTCGTAATACTGCCCCCACAATTACAGAATAAGTTTATCACTTTTTTGTATTCTACGAAAAAAAACTATAATTTTTTCAAACTCTTAAAGCTTCACGAAAGCTTAAAAGAATAAATGTAAGGGCTTAATGTATTAAACTATATTAATAACAATTTCATATTTCTTATAAGATTAAATATTTCAAAACAACCCCCCAAAACTTCGATTTATTCATGAATTCATTTTTATTTTCCTTGTAATGTTAGAATCGTTATGAAAAAAGTGTTTATCTTGCAACAGACCTTAAATAAATTTGTTTTATTATTTTTTTTCGTTTTTTGTTAAATTAATTTTGCAACGTACAAATCGCCTTACAGTTACTTATCCCTTAACATTTTAACTTTGCACGCAGAAAAGACTGATGAATTGCAAAACGCCAGTTCACATAATCCCCTGCTTTGACCACCCTAATCCCCCACACCCCATCACACGTAAAATAAAAAAAACATATAAAAATGTGTCCAATGGTATAAAGTTCTTTTTTCGATTCGTTATGGTCACATAATTTCTTATGAGTTTTTTTTCTGTGTGCTTCTCCCATCAAAAACTGCCAACATATTTATGACAATCATCATCTTGATTCTGAATAAGAATTCTTATGCTCCATGAACCCTACTATTGCCATTAGTCTCCCTCCCTTTTCCTCGATATAACTGCGATTCATAAAACCAAGAACATCTAAGCCAGCCCCGAAACTAATCAATTTATTGTATCCTAGTTCTTCACATTGTCCATTCGAATGTGCAGCATTCATCCCATATACATAGATATAAAAGGAAGAAGACGAGCACAAAATTTGCCCATAAAAAAAGGATACAAAACAATCTATCATCATTCGAAAACGTGCATGAGTAGGCAAAAGTCCTTCAAAGACGAAAAATTCACAAACTTTCTTCCTTTCTCCACCCCTTTTTTCCCTTGAACAAGACAACAACAGAGTACAATAACAACAACTACGTCAGCTTATCAACTTAGTATCGCTTAATACTCCGCTGAGTCTTTTTGCAAAAAAAAAAAAAACAAACACAAAAATTATTCTGTTTTTATAGTAAAGCACCTCCCCGCTCTCCAATTACACATCCTTCTGCCTTGGTCCTTTCTACAAAGAAAAATATAAGAACTCCAGTGTACGTGCCTAAAACGGGAATTCTTACGTTTTATCAATATGATCCTTCAGTTACGTGATTTGAAAGATTTCCTTCTGCCCACCCACCAACCACCACCCCCATTGCTCCACTAAGCCACTCCATCCAGGGACTTGAAATAATAATAAAAAGTTCATGTGTACAATGGGGGTTGAGTTGAGCGAGAAGGGAAGCGAGAGCGAAAGCGAGTCGAGTCGGATCGAGTCAGAAAAACAAACGGGGGTGTCCTTTCGGTCTTCCTGGCAGCAATTTCCTTTATTTCACATCCTGTTCAATATTTTTTTTTTGTATTATTATATCAATTGAAGTCCTGTGTACGATGCTTAACCGAAGAAGGGTGGAAAACTTTTCCAATAAAATTCCCATCGAATATAATGTTGTTGGAGGTGGTACTGTAGAGGAGGTAAAAGTGGGGAAGGGTGGTGGTGAGGGTGGTATGTTGAGTATGCGAGTTCGAGTGAGTCCTTTAGTTTTGGCTAGCCTCATTCTCATCATCATCATCATCATCAACATCGTCATCGTCCTTGTCGGCATAGTTAGTCGATAAAAATTCAATTTTCCTGAAACTCATGGAGGCTCGAAGGATCTTCCGGTTGCATTGGAATTCAAAGGTTGTTCGTATGGAAAAGTTGCTTAACTCTTTATTTTTTTTTCTGTTTATGCTTTTTCTTTCTTTTTTGTTCGCCTCAGATGGCGTTAAATTTGCATAACTTATGCATACATGTCCCGATTGGATAGGATATAGCACACACACCTTCATAGAACCCGTACATCTTTACCTATTTTGTCCTATACTCTATAACTTATGCATGCACCTGTATACTCGTATATTCGCAATCTAGAAGCAATGCATGAGAGATATATCCTTATCCACCCACAATTGGCGTCAATTTAAATCCTTTGGTATGCGAGTCCTGCACGAACTGGAGATTTGCATTTTTAATTACAATTCAGGACGAAGGAGCACGACCTGCATATTGGTGTATAGTCAAATGCAAATACACTCACTCACACACACCCACACACGTAAATTCTCTCGCATACATTCATTTATACAGCTCCATTTAGACGACTATAAGCGAATGTATACGCGCTCATTTCGAAAGTGATTAATATGACACCTGACGACTGTTCCCAAAAGGATTACAAAATTGCGGAACAGCTATAGCTAAAGCTCGTACATGTTTTCGGTTGGCGAAATCATTTGAAAAACTAATGGTAATGCTTATAGGACTTTTGGAAACACACTAACCTAACCATAGCAATATGAGTAGCTTTTCTGCTTCAACGGATTTAATACACGCTATGACTACTCTATGCTCTTCTGTCTGTCTGACTGACTGAATAACTGTGGGTCTGTGTCTGTATAATTGAGTTCTTATCGAAGTTGGTAGAGAGTTTTACTTTTATAGGAGTATTATTAGATGGAGAGTGAATATTCGAGGAGAATTATAGATGAAAATGTTTGAAAAGTTTGTCTTTTCATGTAGAAAATTGAGTTGAACTTCAAACTAATATCTTTTTTGGGTATATGCTTAAGTTAACCAGCAAATAAGAAATAAAAGATTATACTGATGCTGATCGATAGAGTTTTTTTTTTTCTTTTGAAACATTTCCAAACACTTTCAATATTTTAATTTTTATTTCAACTATAAATTTTAAATTTTGGTAAGGCATGCTCCATTTATGTATTAAAGTATTGGAAACCCTTAAAAAAACTCATAATCAATTGATAGCTATTTTTTCATATGAAATAGTGGTTTTTACAAAACGTGGAATATTTTCGACATAAAATCAGTATAGAAAATTAAAGGAGGACCTGATAGGCGCAAACTTACTTATTTGTATCATATTTAATCTTCTGAAATAATTGTTCACCATTTTTGTTTTTAGCATATTTTCTTATATAGTTGGTATAATTAATATTTTGCATTATAACCGAGTTAGTATTTATAATAATTTTCTATATTACAATTTGACAAGGTTAAAGGGTCCAGGAAGAGTATTTAAGGGCATTTCAAGTTTGAGTTATTGACTTACTCAATTACTGAGTTAATGACTTACTGACATACTAAGTTACTGACTAACTTACTTACTGAGTTACTGACTAACTAACTGAGTTACTGGGTCATTAAGTTGTTGAGATACTGAGTAACTGAATTATTGACTAAGTGGCCAACTAACTGAGTAAATCAGTAATTGACCTGCTAACTGAATTACTGAGTTACCGACTTGCCAACTTACTGACTTCCATCAACTTGCTTAATGAGTTACTAAGTTCCCGAGTTACTAAGTTAGTGACAAATTGACTTTCTGACTTACTGAATTACTGAGTTGGTGTCTTACTAAATTGCTGATTTACTGCATTACTGACTTACTTATGTACTTACTGAGTTACTGTCTTAATTACTTATTGAGTTACTAAGTTACTGTGTTACTGAGTTATTGTGTTACTGTCTTACTGAGATACTGAGTTACTGACATACCCAGTTACTCGCATACTCAGTTACTGATTTACTGCGTTACTGAGTTTCTGAATTATTGACTTAATAAGTTGCTGACTTACTCAGTTACTAATTTACTATCTAACTAAATTACTGAAAAACTGAGTTGCTGACTAACTCAGTAACTGCGTTATTGACCTGCTAGCATACTGAATTACTGGAGTACTGATTACTGACTTACTCACCTACTGAGCAACTGTTACTGAGTTGCTGAATAATTGATTAACTGAGTTACTGACTTCCTTGACTTACTGAGCAACTGAATAACTGAGCTTCTGAGTTACTGAGTTACGGACTTACTTAATTACTAAATTACTAAGTTCCTGAGTTACTGTGCTACTTACTGGCATACTAACATACTGATTTGCTGATATTATATTGATTACTGACTTACTCAGCTACTGAGTAACTGAGTTACTAAGTTACTGAGTTGCTGAATAACTAAGTTACTGACTTCCTTGACTTACTGAACTACTAAATAGCTGAGTTACTGACTTACTAAGTAACTGACTTTCCGAGTCACTGTCTTATTAAATTATTGACAAACTGATGATATCTTTAATCATTCCTGAAATATTGATGATGAAAATGCATTAAGATGCTAGGAACCTTAGAACATATGGAATAGTTAAAAATTAAAAATTTCACAAATTGCACTTTATCATTAACTTTAATTGAAAACTTTAAATAATAGAAAACAATTGACCTACTAGATATGGAATACTTGTAGCCAACTTAGCATTGATTTCAGTTCAGTGGAAATATTGGAAAACGTTTCTATATATTTTTTCTAAACTTTATAATATAACTAGCGGCCCGTCCCGGCTTCGCACGGGTAGACATAAATAGGTACAGATATTTAAGTTATAAGCATGCTAATTAAAATGACTATGAATCACTAAATTAAAACATTTTTTGTCCTATCATTAATACTCTTCGCAGCGTATGCGATGAAAGACATTTTATGGCTAATTTTTTACACCTTCGGTTGGTTTTAAAAGTAATTTCTAAAGATTTCTATAGTAATCTAGTACTAAATATAGCCTATGTTACTCAGTGATAATGTAGCTTTCTAATGAAAGAAGAATTATTAAAATCGGTCCAGTACTTTTTGAGTTTATTCGTTACATACAAAAATAAAAAACTTTCCTCTTTATAATATTAGTGTAGATTAATAACCTTAGTTTCTTTGACAGAACCTATAAGAGAAATAGCATAACTAAGTAGGTTGAATCAATATTAGGGAGTTCTAGCAGTCCATATCTAGTCACTGTAAAAAAAATATTTTAATTTAATTTGGTCGGCATAATCGAAACGTGAAAATGGATTCATTAATAAGCTGAATTTCAGAATAACAATCGAGTGCTTTTTGAAAAGACAAAGAGTGAATGTCTGACGGGAGTCATCGTCGTCGAGCTGTAATTCTTCGAAAATGTGGTCTATCAAACAGTTTCCGTGAATTGTGCTGATATCGATAGTTGATAAAGGACTTTTTGTAGCCAGAAATTGAGTATATGTGGTTTCAAAAGGACAGTGTGCCACTTGCACACACACACAACCAAACAAAACAAAAGCTCTTTTGAGGAAGTAATTTAATGGTCATGTTATCTGAACTGTGGTGATGTCAATTCTGATTTGATACCATGATAATTCGTTCTTTGGGAATATTTATGAGAGAGAGTGTACGACAGTAATCCAAGAATAATGCAACAGCTGAAGGATGGATAATAATTCGTCACAATAACAACATTAAACCTCAATTATGCATTAGTGTCATTCCAATAGACGAATTTCGCTTGGAAAATATTTAGTCGATATTTTGTCTTATCATACAAATTGAATAATTCTTCAAAAAATTAGAAAATTCGACAAATGTACGATAATGATTGTTAGTGTGTACGAAAATGATGCTAAAGATCTTGGATTCAATCCTTGCCTGTGCCGACTTAAGTTTTGTTAAGGGTACTGCCTCTTGCAAAGAATTGAAAAATATTCCGAGAGCAATTCTTGTCGTGGAAAGTTCTGAATATCAGATTTTTATAGTTTAGCAGTCTATTCGATTTAATAAAAGACAAATAATGAAATTCTTTAATGAGAAATGCAGCCACCATAATCAAACGCGTCCGTACTGTTTATTGCTCGACAAAAGATTGTCGTTCCGTTTCTTTATTTCAATCATTTGTGTGTTTCAATTCGATCAGTTTTGGTTGCATAAAAAATATGCTATACATGTATGAATAATAATAAAAACAATTTTAAATGTAAAAGAGAAATAACTATTATAAAACAATGAAAAGTAAATGATAACATAATATTTACAGAATGTTGGTATAATTTATAACAATGTGTTTTACAGAATAGGCTGAATGTGTAACTTGAACAAATATCTACTATAAGAGGTAACGCAATTTTTTTAATGAGTTCATATAGATATATTTATGCATTTACTAAGCTTCATCTTGTAAAAACTTACACCAACTAAAACTGTCAGAAGTTGATAACTTTTATAAACAAATCCTGTTTCCTATCACTGTAATACGATAGTTCAATAACTCTACTAATTGGTATCTGATTATAAAGAGAAGTCTAACCGAAGTGGCGATGACTCCTTACATCAATAAAAACTTTACTAAATAAAGTAAAAATAAAGTAATCACTTAATCTGCATCACTAACTTAAATTATAAAGATTGATTCAAGTACGTGCTGAATTAAAAGAGAACGAACAAACGAGCGATGAAGAGTGTGAATAATATCAATTCACTACACTTATGTATGTACCTTATAGCTCCTTTTGCTGTCTTTCAAAGCCAACAAGGATACGTTCCTTTATTTTGTTTTGCTCTTTTTTGCTTTTAAAGGCTTACCATCAAGAGTGAAGGTTTATAGTCTTTGCTTTTTTACTTTAAAGTTAAACACACAAAAGTGTGCTTCCTTCTACTCAAGCTTAAGTTCATGCTCTGAACTCACAGTGCTAATTAAGTGAAATTCAACACCCTTATCCATCCTTCAATATCTCAAAAACACAACACAACAAAACAGCAAAACAAAAATAAACTCATTTTCAACTGAACTGAACATACATATAGGGACCTAAGCTACCTATAACCTACCTAATAATATAATCCCTGAATTGTTCAATAGCGTCATTATCATCATAAGCATCATTGAGAGGTATAAAGATGTTATCCGTTCGACGTCGTCGGTCGTCTCCTCCTCTCGATTAGACCTTTCAATTCATAAGAGAAGCAGAAATTATATCCTTATTTTCTTATACGTATATTTAAACAAGTACGAGTATAAGAGTGAAGCAAAATCTTTGAACTCAGTCAAGCAAAAGCTAATGAATTCAATTAGCTTAGTTATTATCCATTTTGCAATAAAAATAATAATAATAAAAAAAAAAGAAAAACAAATAAACACACAGAAGCTAAGAAGGATCTTAAAAAGGAACCCAATTTTAAAATCGAAACTCGAGAAACGAATTATGTGCGTATAATGACAGCCGAAGGACATTTCCTACGAGCGACGATGATGATGACGACGAGGACGATGAAGTAAAAACTCGCTGATGGCAGTAAAATTGAAGCAGTCGTAACTCGGTTCGGAAGCCATTTGCACGTTTGTTCATCACTTTTCCAAGGGTTGGTTTGGGTAGGGTAGGATAGGGTAGAGCTGGGCGGCCGGTCGGTCGGTTTGTCGGAGTATGAAAGGGAGGGTTTCGAAGGCGAAGCAAGTGGGAGTACATTGTCATAATTCATTTAAAACTCCAGCTCTCATCTGTTCTGATGCTTAAAAGTTCAACTTTTGTTACTTCGTCCTCGTGTAAGGGGGTTGCATCAAAAGAACGCAGCAGAATCTACCAAGTGAGTTCAGGACAGAAATACTGTCACATTATAACCTCGTTTCGTAATGGATAGTAACAGTTGCTGCATCCTTCCTCGTCCTTCCTTTCTCCTTTGTCCCTTCTCACCTACCCATAATAGTGAAGTAAGTAAGTAGTTTCCTTTGACAGAAGTAGCTCATGCTATGTTCAGCTCATGCATAATGGAAAAATGGTAAATGGCGATGCAGCACAGAGGAAATAGTATATGTAAGTCAATTAATGAATGCAATGGATCTAGGTTCATTTGCACGATGCAAATTATATGTATGTGGTTTTTTTTCTGAGAAGACTTATTACACTCTTATACCTTGGTTCTATGAACTAAACTGAACACACCCTCAACGTAACGTATAAAACAAGCCATCATACCAGGATTCCCTATTAGGTGTGTTCTAACTTTTGAAAAGAACGTGGAAAATATCATTATACCTAATAAAGTACGTATATGTATGTAGTTTCAAACGAGAAAAGGATTTGTGATGTGTTTTGAAAATATTAATGTGCAATTTCTAAGAAGAGCTTTGAAGAAGCAAAGTAAAACAGATTTTAAGTTACTTATAAATCAGCCCTCAATTGACTTTAAAGTGTATTTTGAGCTTAAAAAAATGGAGAGGTTTTAGTTTGTGAAAGCAAATTATGTGAAAGTCTAGAATTTCTATTTGACTTTTGTGCACAAACAAAAATTCTTTACTTCACGATAAATACGATAATTTCTATTTTTTCGTTAAGGAATATACTTTGTAATTTTGAAGCAAGAGCACATACTTAAGCTGAAATGTGAAACAAACTGTACAAAAAAGTCTCAATATTTTGAAAACAAAACAATAATATTTAAGTGTAAATTTCGAAAAATTTCAAGAATTTGATTACTTTCTGAATGGATAAGTAACGAATTGTTATCCTTGATTAAAGAGAAAGACAAATGGCTTAGCAAATTGTGTAAGGATCCAAATAATATTTAAATTGAGCGACAGTACAAATATCTCAGAAACCAAGTGACAATTCGAAAACGACAAACGAGGAAATATTATTTTGGGAATCAATTTAAAAAATCCTTAACTGACAACAGGAAAACCTGGGAGAGTATAAAAAGTTAATTATATAATAAACCCAAAAAGAATACGGATTGTCCATTGCTGAAAAATTGATCATGGAAAGAAAAACTTGATAAAATCAATGAACTAAAGAAATTCTTCTCTAGCATAGGCAAAACAATCATCATAAAATGCACATCTGAAAATATCGTCTTTCCAATTCAAAAGCAACTAGAAAGTTTTGTAATCGAACCGACATCACCTGTGTGAAATCAAAAATGTCATTTCTGGATTGAAGCCATTAAAAGCTAAGGACATTGATAATCTCTCTACGGAAATAATTAAGAAGTGCAAAGAAGAGTTGTGTGTTCCGATTACAACACTTATCAACAAATCCTTCAAAGTTTGCTACGTTCCATGTATGATGAAAACAGCCCGAGTTATCTCTGTCTTTAAGAATGGCGATGTTGAAGACTACGACAATTATCGCCCCATCTCAATTTTACCAATCTTATCGAATATTATCGAAAAAGTTGTTAACAACCAATTAATTAAATATATCGAGCAAAAAAAAAATGTCAAGCACAACACAATATGGTTTCCGGAAAAAATCAGACACAAAAACAGCACTGGTAGGCTGATAGTCGCAACCTTGCCAGCGCGCTTTTCATGGACTTGTCAAAAGCATTCGACACCGTCAACCATAAAATCCTGCTATGAAAGCTTTTTGCTCTAGGAGGTAGAGATTTTTCATTTAATTGGTTCAAATCTTACCTCGAAAATCGATATCAGTTCATAAGTTTGGACGGATGTACAAGCCATAAGCAAACAGTTGAGATGGGGGTACCACAAGGTAGTCTACTTGGACCAACACGTTTTTGTCTATATATCCAAGATCTTACAAACTTAACGCCAAAAAAACCGAACATATCATCTTCAGCAAATCAAATACACCACTTAACATTGTCTACCAAGGCTCAACTGTGGAACAAGGTAGTCAGTTTAAATATCTTTGACTTTGGGTAAACTCATCACTGAGCTGGAAATACCACATATCAAAACTATTGAAAAAACTTTTATCCGTAGCTGGCGTTTTTGGTCGAATTCGTAGTAACGTACCTGAAAGTCTAAAAACACAAATGTTCTTTGCCCTTTTTCATAGTCATAACATACAGCCTATTACGAGATTTCGTCTCATAAGGCATTTCAAATAAAATTTAAAAAAAAAATGTAAAAAAAAAAAACATGTTTTCACCATTCAACGTTTCTATTATTTCGTCTCCTTTTACTTTACCGAAATAAGCATCTGCTCAAAAGTGTTACATTTTGTTCTCCCTCAAATTGCAAAGACTGCACATCGTTGATTCAAAACTGGTGAATATGCTTCCATTTAGGTGAATAAAATAACATCTTGCCTTGAAAATGCATGCCACTTTACCAATATCAAAATAACCATTAAAATATGTCTGACCTCTTCAATAGTCTTAGAATCTATAGAAGCGTGTTCTCCTCTCATTTGCTCTATTTATATACATAGCTTTGATGAACTTTACGTCTAAAACAATTCAAGGGGTTAAGACTTTTAAAGGTACATTCTTCTCTTGAACAAGCTCTTCCAATCCGGAATTATTTTCATTGTGAAGAATTTCAGAAAGTTGATACCATTATTCAAATAATCAAAGATAGGTTTTTAGACATATCTCAGGTGTAGCTCTAGGGTGTAGAAGTGATCATCTTCAGCACCGGTTTCTAGATTCAAGGCATAGTTTGGCGTATTTGCTGGGAATTTTTAAAATGTTCTTTATGAAATATCGCTGAAGCTTATCTACCTCATTACAAAAAACCGAAATCCCAAATCTACACCACATGTTTGTATAAATCTGCAAACAGCCAGAAAGAGTTTCCACTTATGTATATGTCAGGTTTATATGTTTTTTTTAATTTTGAGATGTTGCCTGAAGGTCATTTAAGGTGTTAAAAAGGACTTCCAGATATTTGTAACTTGAATTTCCAATTCCTCCCAATTTCTCTGGTGAGATTATTAACCTTCATTCCAAAATATCATCATCTCTGATTTCGGCATATTCACCTCCAAACTCCATTTCTCGAAGCATTCTTCGAGCCGACTTATCAATTTTTGCATAACACTTACATATGTCCTCTGCAAGGATAACCCTGGCATCTGCATTGTAGCACCCTTATGTTTATGTTTTCTGTTTCTAGGCCTCCTTTAAAAAAATCGTTTACATAGAATGCAAAGAGAAGTGGTGATAAAAAGCATCCTTGTTTGACACTAAATAAGGTTTCAAAATAATCAGACATATTTCTTCCTGTACGTACCGCAGAAATAGTGTTGGCATAAATGGATTTAAATAACCTAACAAATTCTGTTGACATTCCCATTGAGTGAAGTTTATAGATTAACAAGCTTCAAGAGATTTTATCAAATGCAGCCTTCAAGTACGCAAAAAATGAGTTAACTTTCTTTTTTTCTCAAGCTTAATATGCAATATTGACGCCAATATTTCAATATTGTCCACGGTAGAGTATTTCTTCCTAAATCCAGCTTGGAACTCTATTAAAATGATGTTGCTAAAATCTATTATTGAGAACTTCCATCATTTTATTCAGTAATTGTTTGACTGGTTTATGTCCCCTTCCTTAAAAATTGGGAATATTATTGATTTTTAAAGGATTGTTCTATCCTACATTCGTTATAATGGGTGATTTTTTTGAGGTAAGGATTTTCATGCATTAGTATTTGACAGATCACGCGGGATTTCAGACATGGTGTCAAAGAGAAAGATGCTCAGTATGCTTTGACATTTCATCATGAATAGACTTACTAACGAGCAACGCTTGCAAATCATTGAATTTTATTACCAAAATCAGTGTTCGGTTCGAAATGTGTTTATCGACAAATTTTGTTCAGCGATGAGGCTCATTTCTGGTTGAATGGCTACGTAAATAAGCAAAATTGCCGCATTTGGAGTGAAGAGCAACCAGAAGCCGTTCAAGAACTGCCCATGCATCCCGAAAAATGCACTGTTTGGTGTGGTTTGTACGCTGGTGGAATCATTGGACCGTATTTTTTCAAAGAAGCTGTTGGACGCAACGTTACGGTGAATGGCGATCGCTATCGTTCAATGCTAACAAACTTTTTGTTGCCAAAAATGGAAGAACTGAACTTGGTTGACATGTGGTTTCAACAAGATGGCGCTACATGCCACACAGCTCGCGATACTATGGCCATTTTGAGGGAAAACTTCGGAGAACAATTCATCTCAAGGAATGGACCGGTAAGTTGGCCACCAAGATCATGCGATTTGACGCCTTTAGACTATTTTTTGTGGGGCTACGTCAAGTCTAAAGTCTACACAAATAAGCCAGCAACTATTCCAGCTTTGGAAGACAACATTTCCGAAGAAATTCGGGCTATTCCGGCCGAAATGCTCGAAAAAGTTACCCAAATTTGGACTTTCCGAATGGACCACCTAAGAAGCAGCCGCGGTCAACATTTAAATGAAATTATCTTCAAAAAGTAAATGTCATGGACCAATCTAACGTTTCAAATAAAGAATCGATGAGATTTTGCAAATTTTATTTTTTAAAAAAAGTTCTCAAGCTCTTAAAAAATCACCCGAAACATGTGAGCGAATATTCTTGCTAATTGGTTTGAAAAATCTTTTGTGGCATTTATTAGGAACTTGTAAGGAATCCTATATTTTCCAAGGACTTCATTTAATTTAACATTCGAGTGCATAGTTTTAATTTCTTTTACAGATATTAATTTGTCCAAATCTCGATTTGGAATAAAGTTAGGGTTATGTATGGGTATGTATGAAATTCTGAGGCAGATATATGAGGATCAATTTGATATTCTTTATTTCTAATCTCGTAAGCTAGATTCCACCAATCTTTGCTCTCTTTTACAATATTCAGCAGCATATTAGTTTGTTGCTAGTAAACGGTCTTGCTTCTTTTACAAAATGCCTTGAAGTTGCGTTGCGCTCTTAAATAGTTCAGTTTTGCTTCATCTCTTTGAGTTTTTCTGCAAATTTTTAAAAGTTTAAAAGCTTAACCGAAGATTAACCGAAAGTAAAAACTAACCGGGGTTTAAAAATAACTGAGCCCATAAAATAAGAGGGAAGAGCAAATAACCGACGGTAAAAAATAAAATTGTTAAAAATAAATAACCGAGATTAAAAAAGAACCCAGGTTTTAAAAAGCCGGGTTATAAAATAACCAATGTTATACAATAAATAAGGTTAAAACATAACACGGGTTATGAAAAAACAGAGGATAGAAGTAATGTTATAAAATAACCGAGGTTATGAAATATCAGAGGTTAAAAAATTAACCGAAGTTAAAAAATAACCGGGGTTTAAAAATAACCAAGATTTTAAAATAACCAAGATACAAAAATAATCGAGGTTTTAAAATAACCCCGGTTATAAATTACGCACGTTATAATTTCAGCCTTAATGTGGTCTAGATCACAAAATTAATAACCGAGGTTAAAAAATAGCCGAGGTTAAAAAAATAATCGAGAGTATAAGATAACCGAGGTTGTAAAATAACCCAGGTTATAAGATAACCAAGTTTAAAATACAGCCCTTCAAATAACCGAGGTTAGCCAATAACCGACATTTAAACATAAAACTAGTCAAAAAATAACAAGCTTTATAAAATAACCGAGTTTTAAAAATAACGAAAATTAAAAACTAAACCAGGTTAAAAAAAAGCCGGGTTATAAAATAACCGAGGTTCAAAAATAAACCAGGATATGAAAAAGCAGAGGTTAAAAAATAATAAAGGTTATAAAATTACCGAGGTTAACAATTAATATTCTAGTTCAAATTTTACCAACTTTAATAGTTCTAGGACGCGTATACAGCCGTTTTAAGTTTGATCATGGATTTTTGTTTATAACTCTGTGTAAGAAAGACGATCCTAAGATCGTACTGAAATTTCAGCCTAACGTCTCGAAATATACGAGTTCGTGTTTTGGGTCACGAACAATAACCTTATGTTAAAAATAACCAGGGTTAAAAGATAATCGAAGTTGTAGAATAACCAAGGTTAAAAATAAGCTTATATTGAAAAACCCTTTGCTAACTTTTAAATTTCTTCCGATTTTTATCTTTTGACATCTCGTTATTCGTTTTGTATGATGAATTTAAGTGTCAACACTTTGTTACAGATAAAACCGTCATCATCCATTTGGAAACTTGAGAAAACTGAACTCGTCAACTACTGTCTATTTAGTATATATTCGTTAAAATATGATATTTACCTGGAAGCATTAGCCCGAATGTGACACCATAACTAGAAAAATACACATAAATCAATGTGTTTCCCTTCCGACGATGCGACATAAGAATGTACCTTTTCATGTAAAAATTCACTCACTTGTTGGTTGAAAAATAAGAAAAGAAAGTGAGCTTTTCTACAAAGAATTCATCATTTATCAAAAGGAGGAAAAATCTTAGACTCCACCCCCTTTATAAAGCAAAATCCCACATAACATACCTATATACGATTTGTTTTGTAAACTCGTAACAAGAAAATATGTTTTTTCCAGAGACGAGTATTAGTTTGCAAAAATACAAAGAATCCATCAAAGTAATGTTTTCATATTATTATTTCCAGGTTTTCCTCTTACAAAGTGAAGAAAAAGAAACTTAACGAAAAGAAAAAATAAAAACAAGGGTTGGCTCAAACACAAAGAAACAAATAAAATTAATGATAATAATAAAATATTGTTATTATCCATTATCCTTAACTCAAACTTACCTCTGCTACTCTGACTATGGATGGCATATGGCACTATATGATGGCAGCATTGTTCGTTAAACTTTTGTATAAGTTTGTTCTTAAAAGGACGCGACTTCTCTTTATTTTAAGGAACGAACGTAGCATACTCGGTGTCGTTGTTGGCGTCGTCGTCGTTCGTTGGCGTCCTTTTAGTGATTCACATGCAAATTCAATGTCACTTACTCGTGTACAAAACGTCCTGTCAAAGAAAATTAAAAATGTTCTTTTTACAAAAATAAAAATATGTAACTGGGCTGCACAGTAGAGCATTTTTTAATCAAAACAGAAACAAAAAGGTAGAAAAAGACTGACAAGACTGACAAAACTGGCAAGACTGACAAGCCTAACAAGACTAACAAGACTGAAAAGACTGACAAGACTGACAAAACTGACAAGACTGACAAGACTGACAAGACTGACAAGACTGACAAGGCTGACAAGGCTGACAAGACTGACAAGGCTGACAAGACTGACAAGACTGACAAGACTGACAAGACTGACAGGACTGACAAGACTGACAAGACTTACAAGACTTACAAGACTGACAAGACTGGCAAGATTTGCAAGACTGACAAAACTAACAAAACTGACAAGACTGACAAGACTTACAAGACTGACTAGACTGGCAAGATTTGCAAGACTGACAAAACTAACAAAACTGACAAGACTGACAAAACTGAAAAAACAGACAAAACTAACAAGACTGACAAGACTGACAAAACTAACAAAACTGACAAGACTGACAAAACTGACAAGACTGAAAAGACTGAAAAGACTGACAAGACTGACAAGACTGACAAGACTGATAAGACTGATAAGACTGACAAGACTGACAAGACTGACAAGACTGACAAGACTGACAAGACTGACAAGACTGACAAGACTGACAAGACTGACAAGACTGACAAGACTGACAAGACTGACAAGACTGACAAGACTGACAAGACTGACAAGACTGACAAGACTGACAAGACTGACAAGACTGACAAGACTGACAAGACTGACAAGACTCACAAGACTCACAAGACTAACAAGACTAACAAGACTAACAAGACTAACAAGACTAACAAGACTAACAAGACTAACAAGACTAACAAGACTAACAAGACTAACAAGACTAACAAGACTAACAAGACTAACAAGACTAACAAGACTAACAAGACTAACAAGACTAACAAGACTAACAAGACTAACAAGACTAACAAGACTAACAAGACTAACAAGACTGACAAGTCTGACAAGACTGACAAGACTGAAAAGACTGACAAGACTGACAAGACTGACAAGACTGACAAGACTGACAAGACTGACAAGACTGACAAGACTGACAAGACTGACAAGACTGATAAGACTGACAAGACTAACAAGACTGAAAAGACTGACAAGACTGAAAAGATTGACAAGACTGACAAGACTGACAAGACTAACAAGACTGACAAGACTGACAAGACTCACAATACTCACAAGACTCACAAGACTCACAAGACTCACAAGACTCACAAGACTCACAAGACTGACAAGACCCACAAGACTGACAAGACTGACAAAACTGACAAGAATCACAAGACTGGCTAGACTGACAAAACTGACAAGATTGACAAGACTGAGAAGACTGACAAAACTAACAAAACTGACAAGACTGACAAAACAGGCAAAACTAACAAGACTCACAAAACTAACAAGACTGACAAGACTGAAAAGAAAAACAAGAAAAAGAAGACTGACAAGAAAAACAAGACTGACAAAAGTGACAAGTATAAAAAGATTGATGATACTTGCATGACTGTGACTTACAAATCTCAACCATGTCACTGATGGAGGGGACCTACAGTTTTATTGCCAAATCCAACCGGTTTATTTGATAAAGCACTTTTTATGACAGAAATTCCTCTTGGAGGATTTGTCAATTGCTCGCAAGAGGAAGTACTCTTTAAAAATCTGTAGGTGGCACATAGAGGGATTGAACCCAAGATCTTTAGCATGACAGTCTTACGCAATAATTATCTAGTAACGAGTTCTACAAAAAAACTGAACTATAATTTTAAAAATTTAATATGTTTAAACATTCTTCCCTTAAATAGTTCCATTGTAATGCTTCTAATAATGCTCATTAGTTTAAGCTTGAACCCAACTTTAGCCATACTGTGAAGTACAGAGATTCGTTCTTTAACCTCACTTCACGAATGTGGAAAGAAGCTCTTTCTTTCTCTGGCGTTAATTACAAAAAAAAAACAAAGCAAAATTTTAAAAATTCTGGAAAAAAAAAACAATGTTTTCACTGTAAACAACCCACAACCGCAACAGGACTCTACATACATTTGAAGCAGACAAACTCTCCCTCTTCCCCATTTTAAAATAATATAATTTCCATCTTCATTATCAGTGTTATTTATTTAACTTTACGTATTTTACCGTTGTTGGTTGTGAATGTGTTTTACATTTTATTCTTATTTTTTTTTTTTTTTTGAAACATTGTGGACATTAAATTTATGAAGTACAAACTCCTTTGTTGATCCGACATGATGACGCGATGTATAAAAAGAAGAAATATATTTTTCTTAAAGAAAAAAAAACATCCCTGCCTCATTTGAAAACGAGCATACGGATCTTCGTACAAACAAAAAGTAACGATTTATTCTCAAAACCGACCCCAGCTATGATGTTTTACATACCTCTGCCTTAACTTACCTACCTAAAATATATAATTGAAATTAAGTGCACGTGAAAACAAGGGGTTTTTACTCAAAAATAATACAAAAAAGAATGTATCTAAATTCAGGCGTTTCTTTTTTGGCGTATCTTTTTTGGCAGAAAGCAGAATTATTATGAATTGGATTCTATTAATGTAAAAAATACGCTTGCTTGAGCATCAATTTGGTTAAGATACTTTTTTTTTCTTACACAAAAAATTCAAATTGTGCTTATTAGGCTTATTGGGAGGGAGAATGCGGTTGAGAATAAATTTGACTTGGGGGGACTTATCATATTTTTGAAGATTGAAATACAATAAGCAAACAAGTGCATCAAAATAAAAATAAGAAGAGTAAAAGCTCTGAAAGTAGGTACTCAAAGTATATTTTATTTCAACCCCATAAATGAACTTCATAACTCAATGACGAGGAAGTAAATTTAGACCTTTGTAGTGAATGGTAGACTTCATTTGTTAGAAAGTTATATAGGGGTTAGACAGCAGCTATGGAGGAGAAAGACTACCATTCTGACTTATAACCCTGAACTTTGCATGTTTTTAGTTGGACGAATGAAGGATTGCATCAGGTGCAGATGAGAAGCATTTTCATGATAAAACCTATGGCCAAAAATAATATAATTTGAAATTTCCTTATTAAGAAGAACAATGATTTTTTAGCGCTTTGATAATTAAAAAATTGAAATCTACTGTAGTAAATGTTAATGTTGCCAAAAACTCTAAGACAATTCAACTAGTCATTAGATGCTGAGTGAAAATACTCTAATTAAGAGAGTCTTTGATTATCAGGATAGCAGAGTAGATTCATTCAAAAACGACATTTTTAAAGGAATATCCAATTCCGTGGATATCAGATCACTTTGATTTGGATGCCTAGAAGTAACTTGGACCATAAGAATTATTGAATGATATTTTCCATCAAAGTATATTGTCTTGATTTTATTTAAGGTACCTTTTATAATATCCAAAGCTGACTTTAGACATTGAGTGAACATTGGTAGAAAGAAACTTTTCTGTAGCACTTACGATAGTTTGACGGCTTAATATTTATGGTTTTAAATTAGATGTTTAAAAATTGGGCTTCATTATAATTTAAAAAAGAGGCTGGGATGCGACCCACACTCATAACTTCCCATCACGTCTGTCGATTTGTCTTGCTTAAAAGTTTGTCTACATGTATCAATTTTTACCAAATTTGCGTACTATTTTTTGTAGATTTTATTTTTTTATGAAAAAACCGACTGCTGGATTTTTATAAAAAAATTACTGAATATCGAAAACAATATTTTCTGTGAAATAAAATAAGTTGGAAGCCAATATTTTCAATTTTTGAAAAGCTATTTCAGTAGAAAGTAAATTTTTACCAACTTTTAGTATTGTTTTTTTTTAGGTTCTTATTTTTTGTAAAAAAAAACTGTCAGTTTGATTTTTCTCAAAATGTTATCGAATGTTGAAAACAATAGTTCTTATAAGCTTTAATTAGTTAGAAGCCAATATCTCAAAGTTTTGAAAAGATATTTGAGTCGAAAATCATTTTTTACCAACTTCTATTAATTTTTTTTTATTTTTTGTAAAAAAAAACTGTCAATTCAATTTTTCTCAACATTTTTCAGAATGTTGAAAACAATATTTCTTATAAGATAAAATAAGTCTTTAAGCCTTAATCTCAAGTTTTTGAAAAGATATTTGAGTCGAAATTCAGTTTTTACCAACTTCGAGTAATGTTTTTTTTTTAGGTTTTTATTTTTTATAAAAAAAACTGTCAATTAGATTTTTCTCAAAATTTTATCAGATGTCAAAAACATTATTCTTCGTTACACAAAATTGTTTTTGGAAATGAAATCATATTTTAGTCCTAAAATTTTCGAGGTAAATTTTTTTTATAAAAAAACCGTTAATTGGATTTTTTTCCAAAAATATAATTGTTTTGTATCACGTTACAATATATAATTTTAAATTTAATTTAAGTCTCTAGCGTTATTGGTTCGTGAGATATTTAGGTTTAACCAAAATTTTCACCTTTTTTTTAAACTGCTATGGTAAAAAAACCACCCACGCAATTTTCTTGACAGCCCGTTCTGCATCTTTCTGCCTTATTATCTGTATAACAAAATTTATTTGAAGTCGATATCTCTTCTGGTTCTTGAGCTATGGACGACGAAAAAAACGTCGCGAACGTACAGACGTACGGACGTACGTACACACGCACGCACAGACATCTTTTTAAAAATCTTTTATTTCGACTTTATAGGGACTTTGAAACGTCGAGAAATGTCAAAATTTTCAATTCGACAAATTGGACCGAATACAATTATTTCTTATGGGAATTTATTTCCTATGGGAATTTAAACATCGATTTCTAACACCGCGTATATATTATATTTCAGATTATTTCAGGTTGTCAAATAAAAATCCTTTTTTAAAAATTTTAAACGGCTCTTTTCCAAAATTGACGAACTTCAACTATGACGTTTAGCTAGAAAAGCAACAATTCTTTTCAAATGTTCAATACCTACAGCCAAAATTTTGTATGTCTACAAAAACAAAATGCAAACAAATAAATGTAAGTAGGGTACCCCAGGGCTCTGTTTTATGTCCATATCATATATTAAACTTCAGCGATCTGCTGATGAGAATTACTCAAGCTTCTATAATCACACCACCTCGCTCTTCAGATGAAAAATTTAACTGCAGCTTATGACAAACTCACCTCCTGTAGAGTTATAAGTGATCACCATATTCAAAGTAGGTATTCCATAAATGTTTGTCTAATTTTTGTTGGTGGGGTATATCTGAACTTGATTAAACCAAGCTCTAACATCTTAGATTGCTTCTAATTCGGATTTTTCTAACACATTTATTTTCAAAATATTATAAAACCCTACCTATTGATGAGTTTTCCTCAAATCTTCACAAATAAAAGTCAATAACGTTAAAAGTTATAATGATAAAGACATTTTAGGCTCTTTTTGTGCTCACTGTAATCTTGGCTTAGCTTAAAAATACCTTCCCTTTCAAACTTAATTTAAGGTTCACACCCTTAAAAAAATTGACGATGAAAGTGCTTAAGTGCTTTTTTTCTCTAGATCGTTTTATTCAGCCCTTTTCCCCAAAAACTGTGGTGTTCCGAACTTAACAACAACTGAAAACGCATACTACAAAAAATCAAATTGAGAGAACACCATAAGTTTTATAGGGAAAGACTTTCAAGAGCCTTTTATTTCGGGATCACTAAAATGATGGTGTTTCCAGAAAAAGGAACATCACAAACATTGTAAGAATCGCTCTGAGCTTTTGGTATATCAATGTTGTAGGGTAGACATTTCTGTAATTTCAATGGACCAATTATTAAAGGCGTCACAAAATTAACGCAATATATGCAATAAAGTTTTGACAATCCTAAAACGAAATAGCTAACAGTTTAGGGTTAGTAAAAATGGGTTACAAAGTGTCGTCATGACTCATGATTGAATATCTCAAAAATAATGAAAGCTTGGCAGTAGCATACCAGTTCGAAAATTTGATACAAAATACTGTTGGAATAGTGTTTTAACTTTATCAACTTATTGAAAAATTTGACAGAACCCGTTGGAGACGCCAAAAACTGTTCGTCCAAAAACAAATCGTTCAAATTTCAATATCGAAGTAGTGCGTGAAAGTGTCAGTGACAATCCAGGAAACTGAATTTAGTTTCGTGACAAAAATTTACAAATTTCAAGAAACTCTCTACAGCGTACGCTCACTACGTGGTTTTTGAAGAACAAATGCATCCACGACATGTCACTGTTTGTTGAGGAATTTGGGCTTGAGGCAAAATTAGACTATTATATTATATGGCCAACATATGGCTTCAACAAGACAGTGCCACATGCCATACAGCTCGTGAAAAACTTTGTTTACTCCTTAAGATATTTCCAGGTCGTGTACTCTCAAGTTTCGGTGATCAGAATTGGCCTCCTTAGTCGTGTGATTAAACAGATTTATTTGTATGGGGCACTTTATAAACACATCAGGTCTGTTAAGAAATTCAGCCACATTTATGGAGAATAGTCATGGAAAATATTGACAAACGAGTGTGAATGTGAACGCAAAGCAGTGAATGCCATTTGTCCGATATGTAATTATATTAATAATGCTATCCTATGTGCTTTATTGTTCCATACAAAAATATTTACAATCAAAAGGCTATAAACTGTAATTTCTATTTAAAACAAATCCTGCGTACATTTTGGGATACCTTTTATCCTATTCAACATAAAATTCAATCGTCAACATTGCAATCTTTTAACTTAAACGTTTCTTACTTTTCTTACATTTCCTTGAACCCTATGAGTCTTTTTATATATTTTTTTAAGCCGGAATTTCTACCAGAAATACTGTCAAGACCACAGAATTGTTGGTTTGATTAGTTTTTAAATAAACGTGTTTGAATTTAATTAGTTTAATCTTAACAATACTGTTATGTGCCCTCCATTAACGTAAATTCCTCTCACACGTACACAAACTATTGTTTGGGCAAAAATACCCAAATTCCACCATCTCCCAACTATCTAAGCTCTTAAGAACACAATGTTCAAACTTTAAAAAAAAAGCTAAAGACCCTTTAAACCCCACCATATAACTCTTTAAGCTTCCAAAAGTATGTAGTTGGTATCGCATTTTTGTGGGTAGACAAAAAAAACCTTTAAGGTTAAATCGGTTAAAAAATATACTTACAAGATTTATTCTTCCCCAAAAACCATTTAACTTTAATGGCAACAAAAACCTAACCACACTCTAATGCCAATTTCCGATTATTTGAACATCGTACACATGCTCTTAAAGTCTTACAACCACAATTTTTACTTTACGGCAATGTCCTTGCAGAGGATATAAGTACCTACATACAAAAAATTCAGTCACTGATGCTGATGCTTCTGCTATCCTGCGCCAGGAACCAAAAAGAAAAATTTAAGCACAACGAGCGACAACGACGACGACGGACGATTCTGCAGCAACCCAAAAACTATCTCATACTGTTGCAGTTTTGCGTGTTCCGTAGCAGTACCCTTCCCCCTCCATCATTTGCTCCAAAAAAACAGCACTAAATTCCATTAATAAATATCCAATTTAATCCTTATAGCAAAAGAGCACCGCACACACAACGCTGAGCGGGCTATAAGTGAAAGGACACGTTTATGCTACAAAGTAAGATGAGAGGAAAAAAAAATCAGTTTATCCTTAAAGGACACACATATAACCTGCTTTTTTCAATTAAATTCAATTTTCGATTTAACCCTCGTCTCATCTCACCTCACCTCGAGCTCGAATCGAATTGGACGAGTTGGCATTGCCCAATGCCCAATACCCATAATACTGAGACTCAAGCCGAAGCTGACTATATGAGCCTATATGTATTTGTGATTTCAAACTAAAGCCAGTACACAGGGCAGACGTGCAAATCGAAGCGCAACGCAAAGTCCTTTTTATTTTATATTTTTGCTTTTTTTTTCAAAAAGGATATTCCCTTAGTAAATATATGCATGCATCAGTTCACTTTTAGCTTCGTATTTCGAATACATTTATAGATTTTTTTTCGGGTTGTGTGTTGTTTGAAAACCTCTACTTGGATATGCAGAGAAAACAGTCCGACCTCGTTCTGGCCATAACTATGTTTCAGATGGCAAAATTGACTCTTTGGTTGGGATTTTTCGTCCTTTGGATGTCCTCTACTGCCACTTCCACTATACACCACACTTCTGCCGTACCGCGCCGAGCTGTACTGAACTGATGAGTCGATGCCACTGAGCAGAGCAGTGTGCAGAGCATCGATGTGCGCTGTTAGAGTTCAGCTTTGGCTTTAGCCCTAGAGCCAGATATAACCAAGATCGATTGAAAGATTTGCAAAATTCGATTTGTGGTCTAAAATGGCAAATTCATTCAACCGTGTTAGCAAACAAACGAAGGACGACTGGGCGGATCGGATAGGACCAGAACCAGAACCATAGCCATAGCTAGAACGAGTATATATACCAAAACCAGAAACAGGATACCAGGCAAATTTGGGTCAACGTATTGTTTATGAATTGATTCTTTTGGCTTATGTACGAAGGCTGGTTCACAGTAGTTACCATCGCCATAGCCTGTGGGGAGCGTTCAAGCGCAAGCGGTGCGAAACACGCTTTGGTGGTGATACGAGAGCACTCGTAGGTATATAATAAACACAAGTCCTGTCAAAGTTGTCAGTGTTGCGTACCGTACTAGAGAGTCAGTCCTGTCAGTTCCAATGGTGATGGATGTTACAAAGCTTGCGCCTATGTTATGGTTAAAAATGTTTCTTTAATTGGCTCGGATTCGGATTCACTGAAAAACGAAATGCGAGCAAAATGTGATGGAGGTGGTCGGTCGGTGGTGGTGGCGGTAGCAATGGCTATGGCGGTATGGAATGGAATGGATGCCGTTGGGTAGAGATCGAAAGGACTTGTGTGGTATCCTCTTGATATGAAGTGGGTGGTACTGGTTGGTGGTGATTGGTGGGAGATGCTTGGAGGTGTCATGATAAGAGTTCTGTTTGTATCTGGACTTTATTTTTGTATCTTTTTATTTTGTTGGTTTGTTTGTCTTATTTGTGCAGGTCAATGAGCAGCATGAGGGATTGATTGACAGCCCTTGTGTTTGTTTTTCTTTAATTGTTGAGGCGAGCGAAGTCCTTTTTGGATTTCTGATGTGAACGGAATGAAGAGTGAGAAGGACGTGTTGACGTCTGTTATACATTATATAGATACATATTATATACTATATACAATAGCTACGAGATGTTTGCGTAATGGAAACAGAAGAAGTGTTGATGACTGACATGATGGTGTTTATTTATTATACTCATCATATGTGAATGTATATGATATGTATTAAATACATATGTATATGGAATGTCCTTTTGTGCATCACCAGCGTGTTTTGGTCTGATTGAATTCGGTTTAAATAACTTTGTATCTTTATTTTGAATCGATTGAAATATTATTTATTAAGCAGGAAGTAATTATAATTGGAAATGACATGTCTTTGATTGAAATTCTTTTTTCTTTTTTCTTTTTTTTTAATGAGAAAATTTTATGCTTGACGATGCATGTGTTAATTTTTAAATTAAAAAAAAAATATAACAAATTAAATCGAGGATTTTCTTAATTTTATATATCAAAGCAATACCCTTGTGTGCGTTGTGACACTGATGATATGAGGCCCTAAGAGCAGAAGTGTCGTGAGCAGACATTTTAAACTTAAATTTGAATTATTGTTGAAGAATTTAAATATTATCTCTGGTAAAATATCATTAATTTTATATGCAAACAATACTATAAACCTAAAATGGAGGGTTAATTTAAAAAGCAATATGAAATTCCCCGCATATTTTAAAAAATATTTAAGCAAAATAATAAAAAAACTTTCCACAAACCCATAAAACATAGATTTTTTAGAGCCTTGCGTAAGGTAAAATTTGCGGAGCTTTTCTCATAATACTGGACAACATTTAGTTTATTATGTCATCATAGCCCAAATAAAGCGAAATTTTATTTTTAGCCAACTCAGAAGTTGATTCTATTTTGCTTTCCTTTCCAAAGATTTTTAAGCGAACTGTAATATGACTTGTCTTTTCACCAATTATAAATAGCTCTCAAAATCTATAGTTTTCACAAATTCTTTGATTTCACTGAAGATAAATCTCAAATAGTCTCACGATATTTAACCATTCACGCTTTTAAACTATAGAAAATACAATTCATCTTAAGTTTGAAAAACACAATAATTCTTGACTAAATCTAGCAACTTGACGAAAAAAACGGTACCGTGAAATAAGGCCAACTTTCAAAAATTGCCCTTTTTTCACTTTATTTATTTATTTATTTATTCATTCATTCATCTATCGAGTTTTCTCTTACAGATTGCTTAAGACTAATATAAACTTAATTCATATTAACATTTTCACTTAATTGTAATTTAAATACATTTCTTTCAAGACTTATATCTAAATTAAATTTAAGTTCATTAAATAATTTCATACATCTTGTGAATGGTTCATTACAACCGTAATTATATCTATGCAAGGGGATATAAAACAAATGTCTTGATCGTATATTTCTTCCTGGAACATAGATATTTAAGAGATTTAGCAAAACAGGGCATTTTATATGGTAAGACAATATATCATAAACAAACATCACACAATTTACAAGGCGCCGATTTCTCAGCGTAGATAGACTAATCAGGGCACATCTGGTGGAGTAAGTTGGCATTTCCGGTAAATTCCATTTTAATTGTCGAACCATAAATCTAGTGAAAGATTTTTGAACTTTTTCAATTCGATCTTTTGAAACTGAGTAAAAAGGATCCCATACTACTGAAGCGTATTCCAAATGTGGGCGGACAAGAGAAGTATAAACTGCTTTAATTGCGTAAGGATTAGAAAACTCTAAGCAATTTCTTTTTAGGAAACCTAGCATTGAGTTTGCCTTTGCCACTATAAAATCTACATGAAAGGAAAAATTTAGCTTTTCATCAAAAACAACACCAAGATCTTTTACTTCAGATCGTCTTTCCAATGCAGTGTTTGAAATATCATAGTCATATAAAATAGAGGTTCTTGACCTAGAAAATGAAAAAATAGTACATTTTTTAGTATTAAGTACAAGAAAATTTTGTTTGCACCAATCTACTATTTTATTTAGATCGCTTTGGATATTAAGGCAATCATTTATGGATTTTACTGTAGAAAAAAGTTTGAAATCATCAGCAAATAACAAACCAAAATCATTCACATAAACTAAAAACAACAAAGGTCCAAGATGGCTTCCTTGAGGAACACCCGATGAAACCTTTATTATTTTCGATGAATAGTCTGAAATTTTCACTATTTGTCTCCTATTGACTAAGTAACTGGAGATCCACTGCAGAAGGGTTGAATGAAATCCAAAATGTTTTAATTTTTTTTAAAAGCTGCATGATACAAAGGCTATCAAATGCTTTCTGAAAATCCGTGAAGATAACGTCAACCTGAGAACCGGATTCTAAAGCATCGGACACATATTTGGTAAACAACGACAAATTTGTAGTTGTTGACCCACCACTTATGGAGATATAAATTCTTTTATATAAAAATAAATTTTCTTTTTAACAATGAGCTCAAAGAGTTTTGGAATAGCAGAAAGTTTAGAGATAGCACGATAATTTTCAATTTTATGTTTCTGTCCAACCATGGGTGTTATATATGAAATTTTCCAGTCATCCAAAAAAATTCCCAGAGAAAGAGATATATTAAAAATTATTTGAAGTGGCCTAGCTAACGTAAAACATTTTTTGATTACAAAAGTGAAATAAGACCACTTTTCAGCAGTTGGTCATATTACACTTTGACAAAGTGAAATATGGCCAAATTATTTTGAGAAATAAGACCATCTTATTTTACGGTGAGGTATGCAATAATAATAATGCTTTGGCTTTCTATAAGATTTGGGGTAGGTATACGAGATTGAGTGTTAAAAGTTAAATGAAATTAATTTGGCTTTATTTCACTTTGTTTAAGTGTAATAAGACCAACTGTTGGAATTTGGATTTATTACGCTTTACAAAAGTGAAATAAGGCCAATTCTTGAAATTTGTCCTTATTAACTTCCCATAGGAAGTTATTGTAATGGGTCCGATTTGTCAAATTGAAAATTTTGACATTTCTCGACGTTTCAAGGTCCCTAGAGTCGAAATAAAAGATTTTTAGAAAGATGTCTGTGCGTGCGTGTGTACGTACGTCCGTACGTTCGCGACGTTTTTTTCGTTGTCCATAGCTCAAGAACCAGAAGAGATATCGACTTCAAATAACTTTTGTTATGCAGAAAATAAGGCAGAAAGATGCAGAAAGGGCTCTCAAGAAAATTGCGTGGGTGGTTTTTTTACCATAGCAGTTTAAAAAAAAGGTGAAAATTTTGGTTAACCCTAAATATCTCATGAACCATCAACGCTAGAGACTTGAATTAAATTTTATATTGTATATTGTAACGTGATACAAAACAATTATATTTTTAGAAAAAAAATCCAATTAACGGTTTTTTTTATAAATCAAAAAAACTGAAAAAAAAAATTTGTCACCTCGAAAATTTTACGACTTAAATATGATTTCATCTCCAAAACAATTTTGTGCAACGAAGAATAATGTTTTTGACATCTGATAAAATTTTGAGAAAAATCTAATTGACAGTTTTTTTACAAAAAATAAAAACCTAAAAAAAATTAATAAAAGTTGGTAAAAATTGATTTTTGACTCAAATATCTTTTCAAAACATTGAGATATTGGCTTTAATTTACTTTTATCTTTCAAAAAATATTGTTGTTAATATTGAGTAAAATTTTGAAAAAAATCGAATTGACAGTTTTATAACAAAAAATTAAAAACCTAAAAAAAAAATTTAACAAAAGTTGGTAAAAATTGATTTTCGACTCAAATATCTTTTCAAAAATTGGAGATAATGGCTTCTAATTAATTTTAACTTATAAAAAATATTGTTTTTAACATTAGAGCAAATTTTTGAGAAAAATCGAATTGACAGTTTTCTTACAAGAAATAAAAACCTAAAAAAAATTTATAAAAGTTGGTAAAAATTGTTTTTCGACGTAAATATCTTTTCAAAACTTTGAGGCATTGGCTAAACTAATTTTATCTTATAAGAAATATTGTTTTCAACATTCGATAAAATTTTGAGAAAAATCGAATTGACATTTTTTTTACAAAAAATAAAAACCTAAAAAAAAACAATTCTAAAACTTGGTAAAAATTTACTTTCGACTCAAATAGCTTTTCAAAAATTAAAAATATTGGCTTCAAACTTATTTTATTTCACAGAAAATATTGTTTTCGATATTCAGTATTTTTTTTTGTAAAAATCCAACTGTCCGTTTTTTTCATAAAAAATAAAATCTAAAAAAAAAAACAGTACTCAAATTTGGTAAAAATTGATACATATAGACAAACTTTTAAGAAAGACAAATCGACAGACGGGATGGGAAGTTATCAGTGTGGGTCGCATCCCAGCCTCTTTTTTAACTTGGCTTAATCTCACGGCGACGAAAAAAAACTGTTTAGACCTTTAAAGTGTAGAATTAGATGAGCTATAAAGTGTGCCTTCTAACTTTTTCGAACAAGCCTATAGTTTTCGTTCCTTAGTATGTTTCACCCATCCTAAATTTGTTTGTTCTGGTCTAAAATGAGAGGACTTTCTAAGGAGTATTAAGAACGTATAAATAAAGGTCTCCACCAAAGTTTTGTTTTGTTGGAATTTTTAAGAAGTAAGGCTTTTTTCTTATCTAATTTTTCTAGAATATAAAGTATCCCAAGACTTGAAACGATTTATATTTTTTAAATGATGTGCCCAATAGCACAATGCATGGATGGCATTTTCATGAAAGAGACTGGATTCCTTTCAGTTCTAGAAATGGATATGGCATAAATATATCCTCTTGTCATCTATTAAGCCTTTATTGGTCTTACGAACCAGTAAAATTTGCCTGTTTGGGCAATTTCCTTAAAAATCTATAAATGATAGGCGTCATTGCATCGTTTTTTTTAGTGAAATAACCAGTCATACTACTCAACCGTAGTACTCAAACATATAAGAGTGCTCATCATGTTTAAGGTTTACCCTTGATCCCAATTTTTGACAAACTAGAACAAAGAGATTATTTTTTTATCTGCACAACACGAATGTGGAATTCTTTGACAGGCTCAATATTTCCCTTTCACTCAGACGCTCATGGTGCACTGTGGTATCTCTTTTTAAATCCTGTTCCATTGCTCAAACTATGTTAAATAATTAAAAGGGTATAAATTACCCCTTGAGTAAGCAGATAATACAAAAAACTGATGTCTGTGAACTAAGTTAATGTTTATTTTATGGAAATATTGATTTTTATGTATCAAATGTAATTTTAGAGTATTCAGCTATGTCCTTGTAAATTTTCAAATACACATAAGAAAAGTATGAGATTTTATTTTGTTTTAATTTTTGTTGGTGAATAATTTGCATTGGATCTTAAACCAACATAATACCAAGTAGACTTTTCGAAAACTTATGCAAAGTCCCTCAACTTTCGAAATCATTAGGTAAAAAAAAATTATAAATCGCTAAACTATTATAAGAAACGGTTTAAGCACTTGGAAGACCATTACGAATCTTACTAAAAAAACACTATTATATATGTACATATTATATATTCGTTTTATATTGAATTTTAAAAATTGGAAGAGTGTTTTTTTAGTCAAATTTGAAAAAAACATCAAAACCTTACCAACCAGTGTAATTTTACTCTGAGCAAATAGCTTAGAGTAAAATTTGGAAGTTGCAATTTAAAAACTGTAGCACACAATTTTAAACGAGTAATAAAGATCTTATAGCCATTTTTGAAAGTTACTAAGGTGGAAAGATGATTTCACTAATTTAAAACGATTCCAACACCTTATAATCCCTTCACAATTTTACTCAAGTACAATTTATAAAAAAAACATTTATGCTACTTTTCACTCTAGGTTCACCTTTATCTGTCTCGTACAGTGTGTAGTACCCAGGAGTCGTGAGTCCTCGAACAACGGATCTCACAATTTATGGCTCTTGGATTAAGACAATGTCTTTCCCCATTTCTGGCCAGACGAAGAAGAAGTGAGGCCGAGGCCTTTATGGAGTGTTGGAAATTAATCTGTACTAACTCCAACATTTTGGCTACAATTAGGCAGATCAACCTCCACCACGGTTTTGTTTTGATCTTCTGAGTCTGAGGATGAACCCAAGAGTTCGTCCTTGCTCAGAAGAACCATATTGATGTAGTTCTCAGTCATGGAGGTATGACTAATGTCGACATTTGCAGAAGGTCGAGTCGTGATCGGAGAGGGCATGGGTACATCGTCAACCTCTGGTGGGAGGTAAGACGACGTCCCAGGCCTTCTAACCGCGAGTTCGAATTCGAGTGTTGCTGGAGGCCCGCTATCTGTGATAGCCTCATCATTTTTGTAGATTCAAATGGCCACGAACATGAGTTTGACATGACCTTGATGCCAAACCCCATCACTTATGGAAGGAAGTGGTCCTGGAAGCTCTCTTAAAATGATTAAAAAGCCACCCGAGAACTTTTCCTTGACCAACTGCCAACGATCAGCCGAAATTGTGCCATCATCATCGCTTCTGTCAATGGCCCTAACAATGACTTTGCCCTTCGTGACGTCACTTAAACTAGGTTTTTTGATGGGATTGATGGAAGTGCTGGTGTTGTGCACACGAGGCCGTTTTGGTGTCGGTATGACCCCCTCAAGAGACCTTTCGCGCTTAGACGTGGAGTCTTTACTGGTCCTTGCTGCAGCAAGAACACTCTTTGCCCATTCAACGCAAGCGGTTTGCTGTGGTATCCTTCCAGTCTCCAATGATTCATCAGAGGCCTTCAGGATTCTTGCAGCTTTCGGCCTTTGTTTATAAAGGCTTTTTGAGAGTCTCTACTTTCCATTTCTGGATTTTTGCAATGGAGATGTGCTCTCAGTAGTAGTGGTAGGGCCGGCGCAGGGACATAAGTCCCCGGGACATAAGTCCCGAATTTCTTTTTCGGGACTTATGTCCCATTTTGATGTGTCATAAGTCCCGAATTCGATTTGGGGCTAATGTCCCACCCTACTGAGACATAAGTCCTGAATTTTTTAGCCAAAAATGGGACATGAGTCCCGAATGAAACAAAAACAATTTGTGATACAACGGAGTTGCGTGAGCGGGTGTGACCCCGAAAAAGGGAGTTAAAATCCTGAGAACCCGCGAAGCGGGCCACCCACAGGTGCTTTTATTCAAAAAAGCTGTTGATATTGGCGCCTGCCTGGCGACTTTACATACCCTAAGCGGAGCAACGGAGTTGCGTGAGCGGGTGTGAACCCCGAAAAGTGGAGTTTAAATCCTTAGATCCCGCGAAGCGGGCCACCCACAGGTGCTTTTATTGAAAGAAGTTGTATGTAAAGTCGTCAGGCAGGCGCCTATATCAACAACTTCTTTCAATAAAAGCGCCTGTGGGTGGCCCGCTTCGCGGGTTCTCAGGATTTGAACTCCCTTTTTCGGGGTCACAACCGCTCACGCAACTCCGTTGCTCCGCTTAGGGTATGTAAAGTCGCCAGGCAGGCGCCAATATCAACAGCTTTTTTGAATAAAAGCACCTGTGGGTGGCCCACTTCGCGGGATCTCAGGATTTAAACTCCACTTTTCGGGGTTCACACCCACTCACGCAACTCCGTTGCTCCGCTTAGGGTATGTAAAGTCGCCAGGCAGGCGCCAATATCAACAGCTTTTTTGAATAAAAGCATCATCTCAGGTGATGAAGATAAAGTGTGAAAGTGACATAAGACCAAATTGGCCTTAAGTCACTTTGGAAAGCGACATAAGGCCAACCGTTGAAATTTGGCCTTATGACGCTTTCGAAAAGTGACATTAGGCCAAATTCTAAAATTTGGTCTTATGTCACTTGCCCTTATGTCACGGCACCGTGGGACATAAGTCCCGAAATATTTTTTCAGGAATTACGTCTCAGTAGGGTGGGACATAAATCCCGAATCGAATTCGGGACTTGTGACCCAGCAAAGTGGGACATAAGTCCCGAAAAAGAAATTCGGGACTTGTGTCCCGGGGACTTATGTCCCTGCGCCGGTAGGGCCATTGTTCAAAACTCTGCCACTACTGAAATTAAGTATCGCTATCTTCCTACTCTCGTTGCTACCAACAGCAGAAGAGGGTCCATGGATAACCACCACTCCCTTATCTGTGTTGGCCGCAGAAGATACGGCAACAGACTTCAACACCAAACTGCCGCCCGGCCTTGAAAGGAATACCGGTCTCATCATAATTTTTTTTTTTTTTTTATTCATGCTTGGTTCCATGAGTTGCGAAGAAAGAAAGGTCTGTCTGTACAGAGATTCGCATTATACAAATAAGGCTAGTTAATCCGGAGGTCGCCGGGTATCCGGTTACTCCGTTAGAGACTGAGCTATTTTTTGAATTTGGCTTCCAGACAGGCTGAGCATCGTCACGGGTCGTTAAATACCTTGATCCTAGATAAGAGGTGGTTGGAAGGAAGAGATAGGGTAAGGAGTCAGTTGATGTTAGGAACATCATGCTATCATGATGCTGATATGTACGGAAATGATTAGGATCGGTAAACAGCAGTTGACCTATATTACCTAGGGTGAGAAGGAGCACCGGAGAGAGGAGCGCTGTCGTCTAGCTTTTTCGCCATTACAGCGTGGGAGGTGGGATGGGGGTTGGTGATATAAGCGTTGCCTTGTATGCCTTGTTTATGTGTGAGGGTGTAATGATTGTGGAAAGGTAGAGGATATGAACGTCTTTTAGCTTCAGGACTCATCTGGAGAAAGTTCTCGAGAATTATCGACCTTACTAAGCTTCTACAACTCGACAAGTTCGACGCTCAAGTAGAAGAAAATTGATACATCTCTGACATTTCAAATTAATATACATATGAATTCCCGGATTAAGGTTTTTTAAAAAGAGAACTAAAATTTTTAAATAACTTGTAGATTACTAAATATGTATATAGAAATTTTCCAACTATTATAAAGTTAAGGCCTTTGCAATATTTTGTTAAAAATTTCGTACCTATTAAACTTTCAGACTTAATCTTAAAAAAGAATTATGAAAAATCAAAACCTCTCTGACTTCAAGCAATAACATTTAATATTCTTACTTTCAAGTCCAAAGACTCCTTAAACTTTCTTTAAACAATTTTATACTATAAAACAACAATTTAAGACATAAAAAAGAATAACAGAAATAAAAGCACATATATATACGCACTCATGTCTTTGTATTCCAAAAAACCCTTATGTCTGCTATTTAAATCCCATGTTAACACATCAAACACTTATGGCATCTTAATTCCAATTGAAATCTCAAATTTCTTCTTCTTTGAATTTCAAACCAAAATAACACTTAAGTTCCGCATAAATCACAAATTAATGTCATGTAAATGTGGCAACAACAAAATAAGAATAAGAATCATATAATAATCATACGAGACCAAGTGAGCAAGTGTCAAGGATCCAAAGGAACAAAAATAAAATTTAAAAAAAACCAAACGGAACGGAACCTTTATTGCAGCTAATAAAATTTGCACAACTGAATAAAAGGACTATAAGCGAGAAGCAAGACACTAATATGGCTTAAATATTTTTACACTTGAAAACGATATTCATTTTATTTTTGTTGTTGTTGTGCAAAGTCTTTTCTTAAGTTTCGAAAAACAACATCCGCATTAACAACTTACTGTTCGTAGGACGTAGGTAGTAGATGGTAAGTATCCTTTGTCGAATCTCGTCGAAAACATTAAACTTGTAAGAATGTAAGAGTCTTATTCTTGTTTTTGGTGTGAGTTTAGAAGCAGAGGAAAAAAATCCTTTGTGAGATTTTGTCTTGCTGTAGAGGCTTTTTGTTGTTGTTGTTATTTTGTATAGGTACTCGTATTTTGTTTGTAAGGACTTTGTTGTATTCATCTGAGTACGTGCGTGTTGAGTCACTGTCATATCCTTTTATGATTATGATTCTGTTACTTGAAAACGTTCGTTCATTTGAAATTGCTTAACTGACTGTGAAATGACACTTTGCACGTTTTATTGTTGTGGCCCCAAAGAGACAGACGTGGCAATGCCAAAACCAAAACAAAAACAACGGCATTGCAGGGTTTTATAAATACCCGACGAATGCAAAAGAGTAGCGGAAATAATACACTTCGGCATAATATCTTTTTGTGCAAAACTCCAATTGATTCATGTGACTGTGTTATTATACGTAGAGATGACAGAAATGGGTGCGATTCCGGCTTGAGCCCCCAAGTGGCACAGATGATGACGAGCGATGACGACGAACGACGCACGGTGGGCGAGCTAGCGAGCGAGGAAGTGATCGACCAACCGACACAACAACGATTCAACGACAACGACGACGACGTCAAAGTCGACAGAGAGATATACTTTTAGTCGAAAATGTCAAGTGAATGAAAGCAAAACAAAAAAAGAAAATAAAATAAAACCGAAAAAGGATTTTAATGAAGCTTGAAGTCGATTATCTGCAAATAGGAACTTAAATATTTATACCCCTGACAGTTTTAATGTGAGTGAGTATATTCAATGCTTTGTGGCTATGGTTGATAAATTTCGAAATGGTGCACGTTTTGAAACAAAACGAGACCGAGAACGATACTGAAACTGAGAACGGAACCGAGACCGAGACCGAGACCAACAACTATACAAAAAAACGTTGACGATGACGATGAGTTTGATTATGCGAAGGCAAATGGGATTGGAAATTTGTTGAATTTTTCTTCTTTTTATTTTTGCTTAATGGCAAAATTGTATGGAAGGATAAAATCAAGGACTTTGTTTTTTTATTCGTTCGTATTTGAATTTTCAGTCAATTAAATGTTTTGGGGTGAATCAAAGGCAATGAGTGTTCTTTGTGATTTAAGGAGATCAGACACATACATTATACTCAAAGTCAACTGGCATATCACTTTTTTGTTAGCTTTTGATTGAATTTAAAAGACAATTGGTCATGAGGAATTGATTTGAGGTTTTTAAGAGAAAGTGTTTCGGTTCAGCTATAATGAGTTTACTTGTTCTAAGAGAAGGAGATCGGATAAGTCACAAAGCTTATATCTAAATTGAGGAATTGAATTTTTGAATCTTGAAAATTTGTACTTAAGGAAATTACAAAACATCAAATTATCAACATGAAAAAGACAAACAGTAATCAAATCCGCTAGGGACCAAGGTAGACGTTTTGGAGAAGTTTGTCGGGTGAGGCCTTAAGTAAGTACATAATATGTAAGTAAGTAATCAAATCCTCTGGCAGAATTTCATAAATGTCATTCTTGGAAAATGACCAGAAAATATTTTATTTTAAAATAATACCATTCGAAAATTATACACAAAAAGGTATAAAATGTGTATGGTCACGTGGTGAAAAGACTCGAGTTTTTCTTTGAAAAAAGAGCTGTTTATTATTTTAAGACGTTTCATTTGAAAAAAATGGTAGTTTCCTATTATTTTTTTCCAAAAATCGTTGGAGCATATATTAGTTAATTAATATTTTAGAGATATTCAAATTTCTAAAGAATATACTTTAAAAGGCCAAACTATACTATACTATACGAGTATAGTATAACAAAATATTGAAATCGGTTAATTAGTTCCTGAAAAATTTAAAGACAAAGTTAGGGATCTATAGAGCAATACAAAAATATATTTTAACTTCTCAAAGGAAGCTATTGTAATCCGTCCAATTTGTCGAATTGAAAATTTTGACATTTCTCGACGTTTCAAGGTAACTAGAACATAAATTCAAGGTTTTTAGAGAGATGGGTGTTTGCATTGGCATGTACGTTCGAATAACTTTTTCGTCAGCCGAATCTCAGGAACTGTCAGAGACATCGGTTTCAAACAAAATTTTGTTTTTTGCGACATGTAGGAACTACATATATATGTATATGGCAAGTATTGCATTCGTTAAAAGTTCCGAACTCGAGATTTAAATCAAACATGACATTACTATGGTAGAAGAAAAAAGACTGCCCGCTGATACCGTCCGTATGTCTGTCTGTCGTCCTCTTCCCTATACAGCCCAAACGATTGGGTCCAGTTCATGCACCAAAGAATAACGTTTTCGGCATAGGGTAAAATTTTTACTACATTTTCTACATTTCTATTAAAAGTTGGTAGGAAGATTTTCGACCAAAATATTTTGGCAATAATTTAAGATAAAGTTATGTTATTTTTAACTTCCCATATGAAGTTATTGTAATGGGTCCGATTTGTCGAATTGAAAATTTTGACATTTCTCGACGTTTCAAGGCCCCTAGAGTCGAAATAAAAGATTTTTAGAAAGATGTCTGTGCGTGCGTGTGTACGTACGTCCGCACGTCCGTACGTTCGTGACGTTTTTTTTCGTCGTCCATAGCTCAAGAACCAGAAGAGATATCGACTTCAAATAAATTTTGTTATACAGATAATAAGGCAGAAAGATGCAGAAAGGGCTCTCAAGAAAATTGCGTGGGTGGTTTTTTACCATAGCAGTTTAAAAAAAGGTGATAATGTTGGTTAAACCTAAATACCTCATGAACCAATGACTCTAGAGACTTGAATTAAATTTTATATTATATATTGTAAAGTGATACAAAACAATTATATTTTTGGAAAAAAATCCAATTAACGGTTTTTTTTTATAAATCAAACAAACTGAAACAAAAAATTTGTCACCTCGAAAGTTTTACGACTAAAATATGATTTCATCTCCAAAACAATTTTGTGAACGAAGAATAATGTTTTTGACATCTGATAAAATTTTAAGAAAAATCGAATCGACCGTTGTCTTACAAAAAAATAAAAACCCTAAAAAAAAAATTAATAAAAGTTGGTAAAAATTGATTTTCGACTCAAATATCTTTTCAAAAATTTGAGATATTGGCTTTAAACTACTTTAATCTTTCAAAAAATATTGTTAAATTTTGAAAAAATCGAATAGACTGTTTTTTTTTACAAAAAATAAAAACCTAAAAAAAAACAATACTAAAACTTGGTAAAAATTTACTTTCGGCTCAAATAGCTGTTCAAAAATTACAAATATTGGCTTCAAACTTATTTTATTTCACAGAAAATAATGTTTTCGATATTCAGTAATTTTTTTATAAAAATCCAACAGTCCGTTTTTTCATAAAAAAAAATCTACAAAAAATAGTACGCAAATTTGGTAAAAATTGATACATATAGACAAACTTAGCTAGACAAATCAACAGACGGGATGGGAAGTTATCAGTGTGGTTCATCACAGCCTCTTTTTCCAAATTGAAATAAGACTCTTTAGAATAAAGTGCACGACTGGATGGCACGAACTTGCCGCAGTATTCAAAGACACTGTTTACAAATTGAACTTATATTTTTAAATGGAAATTTTTTAAAATTTACTAATAAAATAAGATTGTCTTTAAAAATGTAATTTAATTAATCAAAAAAATCTTGATTTATTAAATGTTTTTTTTTTCAAAAATCGTTAGAGGGTTTTTTTTAAATACTCGTAGTTTCATTTTTTATACAAAATTTTTAATTTTAGTTTAAAAATAATTATTAAATATCAGGTACTAAAACATTATAAAAAACATGTGCAGAAAAAAACTATTGAAATCGGTTCATTAGTTCTTGAAAAAACTTAAAAACAGAATTACGCTTTGAAAATTTAGAATGAAACAACAACAACTTGTGTGTGCTACCACCAAGTTTGGCTGGAGTTATAGCTTTTTTACGGAGTACACTTCATAAATATTTTTTAATTGAAAGTAGCCAAGTTAATGAACAAAAATTAAGAGAAAATTTATCTATCAGTTGGTTTTTGAGAAAATTCGAAATTTCGATTTTTGACCAAAAAATTTGTATGGGGACTGTTATTTGTTACCTTGAAAAAATGAAAAAAAAATCGCATAACGCATAACGCTAATCTGCTTTAAACCTTAGTTTCCAAGTTTGAACTCAATCGACCCAATGGTGTGTAGGGGCAAGGACAGACAGACAGACGTCTTAAGTCTTTAAATAGTTTAGCCGATGGCCGTCTACCAGATTGACATTTACATTTTAATTTTTATAGTAAATATACTAAAGAAAAATGTAACATACATTTTTTAAAAATGAAATTTAACAATTTGGCATATAATTTTATATACATTAAAAACTTTAATTGATTATACATGTTCCCCAATAATCAATTTTATGGTTTGTTCTAAACGGAGTATATCAATCCCAAAGTATCTCTTGTGGATTTCTTTCAGAATTGGACAAACTCCCAAAAAATGCAACACTTCGATTGCATACATCACACTATATAGGAAGATTTGGACGGTGAGGAATAAAGTTTGAAAGGAGGAGTTCAGCTCAGACTTTAAAGATTGTTAAGATTTTGCATGTGGTGTTACATCCTGTTTCCGATTTCCATGAACAAATCATCAAATATAGAATTAAGCGAAGAAAGGTTATATTCAGTTAATATTGAAAAAGTTGTTGAGCAATCGTTCGCCATTTTATGCCACTCACCTACACATGTGACTTAGCACAAGCCTTGGAATCGTGTTTTCTCCCATCTCCATAATTCTTGCCACATAATTAAAGTGTAATTCGAAAGTATCCAAGAAAAGGGGGCCTGTTCGTGTTTCTAGGTGCAGCATATAAAAGCATTTAACTAAGTGTTGTACTCGGCAGCCTTAAGTTATTTTTGAAGAAAAAACAGATGAACTTTTCCACTGCATCGAACGACAAGTATCCCCAAACTTGCGCTTCATACAAAAGAATTGCAGTTGCGGTTGCTAGAAAAACTTTGTATTTAGCAATATGTGAAACGTCATTTCTCGAATAACAGCTTCTCCACACGTTACACATTGCACTCTTAGCTTCCGCTACTTTTGCTCGGAGATGTATATCGAGATTCAGGTTCCAGGTAATCAATACACCCAGATACTTGTACTCCTTAACTATTTCTACAGCTTCTTCTTGAAAAATCCATTTTTTCATTCTAGAGTATCTCGATGTTTGATTAAAATCTCGAGTTCGAAATTTTTTACGAATGCAATACTTACCATATAGTTCCTATATGTCGCAAGTTAAAATGCCAAACAATCTTATATCTTGATAGAGAATTTCGAGTTTTGGCTGAGAAAAACAACAGAATTTAATAAAGAGGCTTCCATTAAGACGTTTCATTTTGATATTAAAGTCAAATGAACGACCTAACTCATCTATCAAAAGTCTTCCCCAAAAAAAGTATATCTACCTATGGTTTGAAAAAACACCAACTAAATTAAATGTGTCTCCAAAAATGTAAATGTTTTTTAATTCCCAAAATATTTTAATCTATTAATTTGTTTTCGAAAGTCTTTGGAGCCTTTTTAGTTAATTAATATTTTATACACAACATTCTTAAAGAAGAGCATTTTTGGTATGCATTTAATATTGCAAATGTATGTAAGTTTTGCATTTGAATTTCGTTGAAAAATACTGACCCAAAATCGAATTTTAAATCCAAATTTTATATTTTTTTCAATATCAAAAAAAAAATGTATATTTTGGATCATCAAATATAATTTACACTGTACGAAATATATTGTACTTCTGATGCACTGTTTCTCACAAAAACGTCCACCACATGCTGGCAAACGAACGTTTCTGTTATCACCTTTAATAAGACTACCTACAACTTCAATATCAACTGGTTTCCTTTATATCCAAAAATAAGCCTTTAGCTCTCGATCTATAATATCTTCAGACAGTCGCAAACAAAAAGTTATCAATAAGACAGTTTAAAAAGAAATAGAGAAGAGGGAACGTTAAAACTTCCACGGCGTCTGTTTTTCAGGAACTATTCGCAATAACTTCAAAAATTTACTACTTAAGGTCTTGAATCGATTGTGGAACACTGGCATGCACCTTATTTGTCACAATCTCACAATGATTAAATTGATTCCCACAAGCACTTTTTATGAATTGAAACTCACCATTAGAGTGGACTTTCAGTAAAAAATAATTATAGTTGAACTTATAACTCAACAATAAATTTGTATTGTTAACATTTCGTCCTTTGAACTTCTAATTATGTGCTTTGCAACTTTGTATAACATTTTGATGGTTATGAGGCTTCAAAAAAGAATAATATAAGACACTTGATAGTATTCAAATGAAAAAATGTAACAATGACCAAGAAACAATAAACATTCAAACCTATTGTTTTCCCTCAACTCTGAATGTAACATTAAGTATCCTTTTTTCTGACATGATAGCCAAAATGATAGTATTTTCTTTTGTTTTTCTCATTCATTTAATGTCAATTGGTATTGTATCAACAACAATATTTTCTTTCGCACAAAAATGTTTTCTTTATAACGAAAATTAGGACCAAAAGTGGCCATCATTGTTGTCCTTTTTATTTGCTTACATCTTTGTGTGTAAGAGGTCCTTATTCTTTTAACGTAATTAGTTTGCTAACGAAAGTGTATATACTTAAATAAAACCGTTGTAGATTAAATAAAATAACACAATAAAAAGAATAAATAAAAGGAAACAGAGACAAAGAAAAAAGAGTAAGTATGTATTCATTCTTCTTTGTTGTTATTTTACTTTTTATTCTTGCATATTTTTTCCTTATACTTTTTTTGGTATTTAGTCGAAAGAAAGAAGATTTTTATTTTCTAATGTTCCTTTTTTTGATGTGCTTCAGGCACACAACATAAAGACCAGAAAAAGACATTTTCCATATTATACTTTTCTTTTACTTTGAATTAAAAAAAGGAAGGTTCGATAAAGTTGAGAAAAAAAGGGACATGCAAAGAAAGAAAATTAGCATTTTATTTTTATATATAGGAAGAATAAAATAAGAAGGACCATCAACAAAGTAGGCACCGGCATAGTTAGGTACACTTTAAGTAAAATCTATTAGTAGGTATAGGTACCTTCCTCTAATAATATTGATAAATGATTTGATGAAATATTTTATATTAAAGTTGCCAAGGCGACGACGGACGCAACTTTCTTTCTTTTTCTCTTTGGATTAATTATTATTTTTTATAGGTGAAAACATTTTCTTAGTATATTAAAAATTCATAAAATTTTTAATCCCAGAAGGAAGAACAACGAAGTGCTACTTGATTTTCATTAAAGTCCTATCTATTTATATTTAATTCTTCGAAGAAATTATCGAGTGTTCGTTGCATTTTGTGAGAAAACCTTGAACCCTTTTTAAAGGGTAAAATCAATAAAATTATTAAAAATTCTTCTTACGCAACCTTTTCTAAGAACAAGTTTGATCCCATATGGGCTGTAAATTTATTTTTAAACTTAAACGACATAATTAAAAATGAAAAAAAAAAAGATCCATAGCCAATCGAGGATTAAATTTATATTAATGTACAATATTTTTTAGCTAGATAGCTAGAATTGTCGTTTTGGAAATGATTACAACTTCTAGTGAACAATGTAAGAACAACCTTTTATCAGAGACCATATTTGGCTAGTTAAAACTTAAACCAACTCAAGACATTTAATGATCATAAACAAAAAGTTGTTGGTTTCAGTCGAAAAATCATATGCAGTGACGAGATCTTAAAAGGTTTAATTTTATATGTCCCGTTATTTCAGGCAGTTTTTAAAGTATCAAGAGGTCTTAAAATATTAAAGGAATTCTGGAGATTTCAAGGGAGGTCTGTAGATTCCAAGGAGGTCTGGAGATTTCCAAGGTGGTCTGGAAATCTGGAGGTCTTGAAGTATCAAGGGAGGTTTTGAAATATCAAGGGAGGTTTTGAAGTATCAACGGACGTCTTGAAATATCAAGGGAGGTCTGGAAATATCAAGGGAGGTCTTAAAATATCAAGGGAGGTCTAGAGATTCCAAGACAGGTCTGGAGATTTCCGGGGTGGTCTGGAGATCTGGTGGTCTTGAAGTATCAAGGGAGGTCTTGAAATATCAAGGGAGGTCTTGAAATATAAAGGCAGGTCTTGAAATATCATGGGAGTATCTAGAAATTTCAAAGGAGGTCTGGAATTATCAAAGGTGGCCCGGAAATTTCAAGGGAAGTCTGATAATATCAAAGGAGGTCTGAAGATATCTAAGGGAGGTCTGGAAATATCAAGGGAGGTCTTGAAATGTGAAGGGAGGTCTTGAAATATCAGAGGGGGTCTGGAGATTCCTAGGGAGGTCTGGAGATTCCAAGGGAAAATATCAAGGGATGTTTTGAAATATCAAAGGAGGTCTGGAGATTACAAGGTAGGTCTGGAGATTCCAAGGGAGGTCTTGAAATATCAGGGGAAAGAGATTCCAAGGGAGGTCTTTAAATATCAAGCGAGGTCTGGAGATTAAAATAGAAGTCTGAAAGTATGAAGGTAGAACCAAAAAGAAACGAATACCAAACCAAGCCTGAACAAAGAACAAACAAAAACTTGTCTGGAAATATCAGGGGTGGTCTGGAGATTTCAAGGGAGGTCTGAAAATATTAAGGGAGGTCTGAAAATGTCGAAGGAGGTCTGAAAATATTTGTAGATTTTAAGGAAGGTCTTAAAACAGCAAGGAAGTCTTGAAAGATCAAGGGGAATTCCAAAAAAAGTCTGAAAATATCAAGGAAGGTCTGGAGATTCCAAGGAAGGCCTTGAAATATCAAAGAAATTCTGGAAATTCCAAGGAAGTACTAAAAATATCAAGGAAGGTCTTTAAATTCCAAATAAGATTTTAAAATATTAATAGATGTCTGGAGATTCCAAAAGAATTTTTAAAATATAAAGGGAGGTCTGAAAATATCATGGGAGTTCTGAAAATGTCTATCGATTCTATAAAATATCAAGGGAGGATTTTAAATTTAACTAATAACTCAAAAACAATATTAAGACCAAACTTTAACCGAAGTAAGACGAAATAAAGACCAAACCAAGAAGAAACCAATACCAAACCAAGACCAAACTAAGAACAAACAAAAACTTAATGAAGACGAAACAAAATCCAAACCAAAACTTAACCTAGACCAAATAAAAACCAAACCAATACTTAACCAATACGACGAAACTAAACCAAGTTAAACCGAAGAGAACGAAACAAGGCTTGAAATAGAGCAAGACGAGAAAAAAAAATCAAAATCAAAACCAATACTTTTCTAGTCCTTTATAAATCTTGTAGAATGAGCTCATGAGCTCCAGGAAATAACGAAAACAGAGCGTAAAGAAACCTTTGACCTTTACCTCTTTGTGTCTAAATATTCATCTATCTTGCAAATTCCCTTGTGGTTTTCCGTGTTAATTTTCTCAAACCTTCTATCGATTTCTACAACACCATGTTCTAGATTTCCTTCAAACAAGGAAAAGTGAAACTTGAAAGACCTACTATACAAGGGATAGGTATGTACTGTTCAGTACAAACCTTACCTATTCAAACAACACTAAAATTTGCCTTCCCATCCAAATCATCAAAGCATATTTCGCTTTCCATAAGGTACCTCCATACCATATAGATACTTCATCCACCCTTACTTACAGAAGCATCCACCGTGAATCAATTCCATACCCTCTACCCCCCCTTGCACATCATGTCGCATCACAGATGAAAGAACTAAAACCCGATGTAAGGTTCAGCTTCGGCTTCAGCAATATTTCTCCAATGATGACAAAATGAAACTTCCTATAGAGATTATTGAAGCGTGTCCCTGGATCAGGACACGAAATTATTTTCCTTCCCCACATTTTTTTATTTGCTACATCCGGTGAAATTCAAAGGAGTTGCTGGAGCATTTTTGTTAGAGAATCGAGTTGAGTGTTGCGGTGTAAACAAATTTTTTAAAAAATCACACAGTTTACGAGTACACACACAAATCGAGATAAATAAAAAGAATTCGAAGAGAAAAATATTCCTGTAGGATGCAAACGTGCGAAATGATTTCTAAGGAATCTCTGTCAATGCGCCACCAGAATTCTTAATCGGGCCACGAAAAATATTCAGAATTTGCAGAATTTTTATTTTATTTTGAACTTCATGCTCGACTTGATAGGGAAATTTAATAAATCGAATTTCCTCTCGAGTCATTGATACAAAAAAGAAGTTTCACTTTTTAGATGAAATTATTTCACGATCAAGAGCAACTATAGAAATGTATATATATTCTAAAGACGAGATACGAGTTGAGAGAGAAAGTCCTTCTTATTTTTGCGTTTAAAATATTTTTTATTCCGCACTCGATTGAATGTGGCAAAAGGAACTATATTCAAGTATCTACCAAGCAAGACCAACCATCAGAAGACATAACCTAGATGGTAGATACTTGAGTTTTATAGCAAACTATATGTACTCGTACGTCTATAAATACGAGCAAGAGTAATTCGATTTAACAAGTCTGGGATGATAATTGAATGAATCAATTAATCTCACAAGGTTTGGCCTGCTAGACGATATTTTAAGTGACTGCTTTTATTGCAAATGGCAAGGAAATACTTTTTGTTATTTTTATTTTTGTTCGTTAGGATTGAATTGAATTATTCGATATAATATAGAGGGTGGTTTAAAGTCTGTAGTGTTCAGGTTTTTCTTCTCTTCTGTAACCACAATAATTAGGGTTATAATGAGATTATTCTTGAGTTGAAGGATTCAAACCATGTTATTACAAGTATGTGGGCGATGTTTTTAGTAACTCAACCACAAATTTGTAAGTCAATTTAAAGAGTATTGTTTAACTCTCTTCTCCTCTTGTTTCAAAAAGGACTTAATTATAGATTTAGAAAATTCCTACCATTAATTGAAAATGACTCAACATCGTTAAGAGATAAAAGATTAAAAAAAATGTTCCAAAAGAAACTTATGAGATGATAAAATTCCATTGCCGAAAAATCTTTTACCAAAAACATAAATCTAAAAGAGGCTGGGATGCGACACTGATAACTTCCCATCCCGTCTTTCGGTTTGTCTTGCTTAAAAGTTTGTCTATATGTATCAATTTTTAACAAATTTGGTACTATTTTTTGGAGATTTTATTTTTTTTTTATGAAAAAACGGACTGTTGGATTTTTATACAAAAATTACTGAATATCGAAAACAATATTTTCTGTGAAATAAAATAAGCTTGAAGCCAATATTTTTAATTTTTGAAAAGCTATTTGAGTCGAAAGTAAATTTTTACCAAGTTTTAGTATTGTTTTTTTTTTTTAAGATTTTTATTTTTTGTAAAAAAAACTGTCAATTCGCTTTTCCTCAAAATTTTTCATAATTTTGAAAACAATATTTCTTATAAGTTAAAATTAGTTAGATGCCATTATCTCAAATTTTTGAAAAGATATTTGAGGCGAAAATCAATTTTTACCAACTTTTATTAATTTTTTTTTTAGTTTTTTATTTTTTGTAAAAAAAACTGTCAATTCGATTTTTCTCAACATTTTTCAGAATGTTGAAAACAATATATCTTATAAGATAAAATAAGCAGAGAATGAAAAGCTAGGATGCGACCCTAACTGATAACCACCCATTTGTCTCCGTGAAAACTTTTACCTGAAGTTCATTTTCGTATTAAACCAAATACACAAATGTTCAAGCTAAAAGGAATCATATATGGTTGGATTTTGGAATAATTAAGGCGAAACCAATTTTAACCGATTTAAAGTATGACTTTTGTATTTAGTGAATCAAAATCAAAGGGATATTAATATCCTTTACACGTTTACGTTCAAACACAGTGTGAGTGCTAGGAAAATAGGGAAGGATTTAAGAGGAGATACCGGTGCACATTGGTCTTAAAATTTTGAATATTAAAATGTGAAGGCAAAACAGAGTTGGGTAAAGCATTCCACATTCTCGATGAGTGGTTAAAAAAATAATCTCTATCACTTAACAGTACGTCCGAAATTGAGCTCGAGGGTTAACTGATGAGCATTCCTGGAAGTGCGAGTATTACGGCTGAATTGTTTGAGGGGGGGAATACAAAGGGCTAATTCGACAGAACACTGTTTATAAAAATATATGTAGAATAACGAAAGGCATGGAACATTGCGGCGATAATCGAGTGATGTAAATGTTTCAGTTATATCAGGTGATTTTTTAAGAGCTTGAGAACTTTTTTAAAAAAAAAAACGCATAAAATTTGCAAAATATCATCGATTCTTTATTTGAAACGTTAGATTGGTCCATGACATTTACTTTTTGAAGATGATTTTATTTAAATGTTGACCGCGGCTGCGTCTTAGGTGGTCCATTCGGAAAGTTCAATTTTGGGTAACTTTTTCGAGCATTTCGGCCGGAATAGCCCGAATTTCTTCGGAAATGTTGTCTTCCAAAGCTGGAATAGTTGCTGGCTTATTTGTGTAGACTTTAGACTTGACGTAGCCCCACAAAAAATAGTCTAAAGGCTTTAAATCGCATGATCTTGGTGGCCAACTTACCGGTCCATTCCTTGAGATGAATTGTTCTCCGAAGTTTTCCCTCAAAATGGCCATAGAATCGCGAGCTGTGTGGCATGTAGCGCCATCTTGTTGAAACCACATGTCAACCAAGTTCAGTTCTTCCATTTTTGGCAACAAACAGTTTGTTAGCATTGAACGATAGCGATCGCCATTCACCGTAACGTTGCGTCCAACAGCATCTTTGAAAAAATACGGTCCAATGATTCCACCAGCGTACAAACCACACCAAACAGTGCATTTTTCGGGATGCATGGGCAGTTCTTGAACGGCTTCTGGTTGCTCTTCACTCCAAATGCGGCAATTTTGCTTATTTACGTAGCCATTCAACCAGAAATGAGCCTCATCGCTGAACAAAATTTGTCGATAAACACATTTCGAACCGAACACTGATTTTGGTAATAAAATTCAATGATTTGCAAGCGTTGCTCGTTAGTAAGTCTATTTATGATGAAATGTCAAAGCATACTGAGCATCTTTCTCTTTGACACCATGTCTAAAATCCCGCGTGATCTGTCAAATACTAATGCATGAAAATCCTAACCTCAAAAAAATCACCCATTAGTTCTATCGCCTATCATTTTCAAAGCTCTTTTTTGGATCCTATCTAAAAGACTAAAACTTGTTGCCCAAATATGTACTATGTGATTTATATTTAAGTTTTGGACGAATCAAGGCTTTGTAAATTACAGCCAGATCAGGAAAAAAAAATTTCTTGCGCGGTCAGAGAAATCCTAAGCTCCTTGCAGCGTTAGGAGATATCGAATATGTGATCATTCCATAAAAGGTGATCTGTGATACAAATACCGAGTACTGAAAGTTGACTGTGATTAGTTTCCTGGATGCAAGTGCCGCTCACGGATAGCGGCATCAGGTGTGGGTTACGCTTTAACGACAGGAGACAGCATTCAGTTTTTGAAGCATTAAATTCTACACGGTTCTTAATTCCCAAATGTACAATTCTGTCGAGATCAGAATTTAATGAGCTTATGAAAATCTGAGGTTACTGTCGTCAACGAAACAGTTTAATGGATTAGAAGTGGCAGACAAGAGATTGTTTATGAATATGAGGAAGAGAGTCGGTGACAAAACGGAGGCCTGGGGGACACCAGCATTTGTTTTATGAATTTCAGACTTGAAGCCATCCAATACAACTTGTATTGAACGGTAAGAAAGGTAATTTCTAATCCAACGAAGAAGAGATTCATTAATACCAAAAGGACGCATTTTCGATAAGAGAGCTTGGTGCCAAACTCTATCAAATGCCTTTGGAATATCAAATGCAATAATCGTATACTTTCTCCAAAACGATGAAAAAAAAATTTGCTCTACTATTCGGTGAGATAAACCATGAGATCACCAGTGGACTTATGGCTACGAAAGCCATACTGCCGGTCATTAAGAAGCTTCCGTTCTTTGAGATATTTCTTAAGCTGATAATTAATCAGCGTTTCTATGACCTTGGAAAGAAAGGACGTGAGTGCTATTGGACAATAGTTGGAAAGAGTGGAGGATTCGCCTTTTTTAGGGATAGGCTGAACAAATGTTGTTTTCTATCCGCTCGGAAAGAGAGTAGGAGAAATGAAAAAGTGCAGTGGTTTTTCCAGCGTTGAAGAACACCTCTTCAGAACAATAGGGGGGATACTATCCGGTCCAGCGGATTTGTGTATGTCTAGTACTCTTGCTTGTCTTTTAGTACTCTTGCAACTGCACGAGTGCAAAAGAAGATTCGTCTCATAGAATCGTTTACGCTCTCAAGAACAGGAGGACTCATGACACTCTCCGGTAGCATTTAATTAACAGTGAACTGTGCCGCAAGCAAATTGGCTTTATCAATCGAGCTTACAGAGGGAGTGTCATTGTGGACAAGCGTTAGACCCGAGGATGACGTGGTGTTTCGTACGTTTTTTACAAATGACTGAGAAATTTGTACTACCTTTGGGACATTGTAGTATTTTTTGCTTTTATTTCTGATCATGCAGGTCTTTTTAGCTTATTTGAACTTATTCTAGTTTTCCACAGTGGGTTTGGCTTTTATAAATCAAACAAAAACCGAAAAAAAAATTTGTCACCTCGAAAATTTTACGACTAAAATATGATTTCATCTCCAAATCAGTTTTGCGCAACAAAGAACAATGTTTTGTAAAAATTTTGAGAAAAATCGAATAGACAGTTTTTTTTTATAAAAAATAAAAACATAAGAAAACATTACTCAAAGTTGGTAAAAATTGAATTTCGACACAAATATCTTTTCAAAAATTTGAGATTATGGCTTCCAACTAATTTTAACTTATAAAAAACATTGTTTTCAACATTCGGTAAAATTTTGAGAAAAATCGAATTGACAGTTTTTTTTACAAAAATAAAAACCTAAACCTAAACAAAATTTAACAAAAGTTGGTAAAAATTGTTTTTCGACATAAATATCATTTCAAAACTTTGAAACATTGGCTTCAAACTAATTTTACCTCATAAGAAATATTCTTTTCAACATTCGATAAAATTTTGAGAAAAATTGAATTGACAGTTTTTTTTACAAAAAATAAAAACCTAAACAAAAACAAATAGCTTTTCAAAAATTAAAAATATTGGCTTCAAACTTATTTTATTTCACAGAAAATATTGTTTTCGATATTCAGTAATTTTTTTATAAAAATCCAACAGTCAGTTTTTTCATAAGAAAAATAAAATCTACAAAACTAGTACGCAAATTTGGTAAAAATTGATACATATAGACAAACTTTTAAGCAAGACAAATCGACAGACAGGGTTGGAAGTTATTAGTAAGGGTCGCATCCCAGCCTCTTTTTTCTAAATTGTGAGACTTCATTGAATATAGTAATTTTTCAAAAGCCAATCAGAAGTGATATGGAACAAAACATTTGTATCCATGCAATTTTTACGGGAAAACAACAAAACCAAGATACTTAGACAGGACAGATATTTTTTAATTTTAGAAGAATTGAAACAAGACTAGTTAAGGTCTCTTAACTTGGCCAGGGGCTCTCAAAAATTATTTAAACGATTTTGATTAAATTAATTTTGCGTATTAATTCCAGCAAGACTATATTACATATACAATACATATATTTATTTTCGGACTTTATTATCAATTTAAAACTTCTAACAAGCTTAATCCTTCGAATTACTGTCAAACTCTGCTTCATTCTCATATCTCTCATCGTTGATAAACTTTATTGGTTACTCACCACGTCCGACTATAACAAGAAACAAGAAAACCATAGTTTAACTTGATTTATTAAATTTATTATACGTTTATGTCAAGAGTTCACCACTACCATGTATCAACAATGTCCTTTCTTATATACAAATGCACCCTCATTGCTATTGCATCCGCACTATCATGCCAAAGATATACCTCCACTATATATCTTTTTATACTGTGGTCCTCCTTCTCATTACACGGTTATGAACTTGTAATTTTCCATTATCATAAAAAGTGTCATTCTCAGTGGTGTAGAACAAACCAGAAAAAATCGCTTTATCCAAAAAAAAAAAAAATAAAAGGACAATTGCACCATCAGGATACATTTTCTGCTCTGATGGCAGGACCCCACTTTGAATTCTGTCATCGTTCTGCAAAAGAGTGTTCCAGTATTCATTATGATTATCAATATTGCCCAACGCTCCATGATGGTAAAAGTAAAAATAAAATACAAAAACAAAACTAACAATGAACACCATCAGAGGAGAGAGACCTTAACCATCAGCACAGCAGCATCACACAGGATATGTCCCAATGTCCTTTTATAACAACTCTCCCCACAGAAATACTCTGCTGCCAAGTACCTACTTAATTTTTAAATTGAAAGGGAGGAAAGGACATCATCGTAGTCTTATATATCAGCAGAAGCAACACTTAACATTTACACACACAAACACACAACAAAAAAAGAGTTTATGTATGCAAATGTTAAAGAAGGATAATTTTGCTAAAGTATGATTCAAAGGACATCACTATACATACCTACATATACATATCTCTGGTCAGTATAGATCCTTTCATTAAAATATAATGCCCTACCAGATTGAAAGAGTGAGTTGATTCTGATGCTGATGCTGCTCCTGGTGCTGGTGCAAAAAAAAAAGGATACAAGCCCCTCATGGTCATGGCTCATGTAAATAAAGTAGTTCTGTATGTCCCTTATTTCAAGATTGTACTCTCAAGTTGAACTTTATGGCCCATAAAGAAGCCGAAGCCGAAGAAGAAGCGAAGCGAAGAGAGTCAAACAGAAGCATATCCTTTCTGTTGTTGTATTTATTTCTCACTCTCTCATGCATCTCATAGAATACACATCACATCACATCATATAGTCATATATAGTAGTGTGGTGTGATTGTCCTGTGAGCCAAGTAAAATGTAAAAACGATACAAATGCTTATCGGTTGAAGTGTTATAAAGATTGAATGGTCCTTTTTATGTGAAATTAAAGTGTAATTTATTGAAAATTGTCTGCATATAACACATACATATATTATTATATGGGTGGTAACTGGTAAAAGGACGACACGACGGGATGAGTCCTTTTTTTTTGACTAAGAAAATGTGTATAGGACAATATTTTATTATCAATCCAAAGGACTTTTTTTCCATCGATATTTTGAGGTTGGGGACATCAGTTTATTCTTTAGAAAAAAAAAATGCCAAAAATGTCCTTAAAGTAATTTTTTGTTATTTCAAATATCACTCAAATTTTTAAATGATTATTGGCTCCCTCTTTATGCATATACCAACATATAAAATAAAAATAAAACAACATTTGAGTGAAATGAAACAGTGAAACAACGAAAAACCGAAAAACGAAAAGCGAATAATAAACAACAACGTGAGGAAGTTTGTTGTGAAAAGGATAATTGGTCATAAAAATATCGTCACTTTATAAATCATTATTTTTGGTGGTTTTATTTGGCATATTATATTTTATATGTGCACTGTGTCTGTACTATACAGTATACACACAGACAGTTGTGTATCCTTTCTATAGATACAAATATATGCACAATCACAAACAGTATCACACCTCTTTTATTTCTATTTATAGAACTTGTGGGGAGTTGGAAGTAGTGTGGATGAGGATACATTTGTACGTTGCGTTGTTAAATGAACATCAAACGAAGGTAAATATTGTGTTTTAAATTTTTAAATAAATTTAATTTGTGTTCATAAAATTTTAGAATTAATGTTATTTATTTCTGTGTTTATTTTAACTCATGTATATGTCATATGATATGAGGAATGAAGATTATTGGTAATATAATTGGTTGTATATGTGGTTCAGTGACTATTTAACCGAAAAGTTGTCAATGAGTTTTTAATTGATTTGTAATAACTACAAAACAAAAATATTAATTATAATCGATTTAAAAAAAATATTTTTTTGTATGCAGTTAGTCAAAAATTGGCTTTAAAAATAAAACCAGACCGATTTTGTTGAAATTAAATACTCAGGAAATTATGACAACATTTTATGTCATAAAACTGCAAAAAATATGTTTCACTTTTAATTGGAAGAAAAAGGTGTTTTGTAAATCACTTTAAAACGTTGGAATTCATGACAATATGATACGTAAAGAAATGGAATTTTTAGAACACCAGTTTGTTGAAAATTTTAGGAAAATATTTAGTGTACAAAATGGTAATTTGTTTTATATAAACAAAATCAAAGAAAAAGTTAGAAGTTTGTATTTTTTCCAAATGAAAGCTTAACAAATTGAAAACGCTAAAAAATCTATTTTTTCGCTTAACGATTCGTAGAAGACTTTAATTTTGTAACATAGCATAATACGAGTCCATTTTTACCCTTCGAGAAATTTTTATAAATCTTCTATTGATCAAAGGTCAGACTACAGAGTTTGGCAGAATCTCTTACCCAATTATTCGTAATGCCCCACATGCTGTAAAACAAAACGTAATTCAACTGTATAATAGTGTACTAAACTCTGGTGTTATTCCATAATCATGGAAAACTGCAATCCTAATTTCCATCCCCAAACAAAAACAAAACCCTATTGATAACAATAGTAACAGACCTAGATCCCTTCTATCGTGCAAGATTACACGGAAAGAAGTGTATGGCATTTATGACAATGCAAGTATGGCCTGGAGTCCCATACTAAAAAAGTATCGGTGATATTCCTATATTGTATTGCTACAACTCATATAAGTAGGATTATGTACTACTGTATGGTACCACAATCTTTGCTTGTAACACAAGGCCGCATAGTACGTTTGACGGGACAGCATTGCCTTTTACCCCATACTGTATAGGAGATTGTGCAATGCTAGTTTTTCCCGCAATAATTTATGGTGTGATAATCGATACCCTTATTGGATTGCTGTCAATAGTTTAAGTATAAGGGACATAACAATAATGGGCCTGACTCCCATACTGGCATTGGCGTATCGGCTATAACTATTGTCGACCTTACTATTCTCAGTATGGCCAAATTAACTATGCTTACAACTTTTTATCCAATGGAAATCTTCTAAGCCATACAATATTGCGTTCACACCCATACTGACATTGTAATATTCGCAATGTATTTCTTTCCGTGTAAGAGCACTGTAACACTCCGGTAGCTAGCTTAGCACGTCCGTTTGGGTCGGTTGTCGAGAGTAGAATGAGAGAAACCGAAGAACAAGAATATACTTGAAATGGAGAATATTAAAGCCGAGCACACATGAGATACAAATATCGTATACGTGTTGCTATCACGTACAGTCATTGCCAGCAGTCATATTTTATGAACATATAATATTTATTTAACGTAATAATATAATTCAATTCAATTCAATTTATTTAACGTAATAATATAATTCAATATTAAATAAAACAACTATAATATTTATTCACTGGGTCGCCACATCCCTCCAATATTTTTAAGCTTCAGTTTTAGTTTGGTGTTGCTTGGGCTACTGCATTCATTAACATCACCAGCAGTGGTTAAGGAGGTATTTTCCTTGGCAGCAGAAGATATCGGAACATTTTCATCAGAGCCTTTACTTAAACCAGATACCGGAGAATTCGGAATCTTTTTAACGTGGCTAATGTTCCGTCTGCAAACTTTTCCATTATCTGCGCGAACAACAACTTCATTTGGTAGCCGCTCAATAACATCAAACTCAGTTGAATCGAACATTGAAGATAACTTGTTTTGTGGAACCTCATTGCGTAATAATACTTTATCGCCGATGTCAATATCACTTTGTCTAGCACCCCGAATTTTATCTGCATTTCTTTTCCCTTTTTCCTTGTTAATCATGTCCAAGTCTCTTGCTTCTGAATCAACGATATCATCACTGATATCCTGAACAGAAGGAATCTTGTCCCTGATCATTCTATTCAGCAGTAACTCCGATGGCGATCTTCCAGTAGTTCCATGTGGAGTTACATTGTACATTAAAGTAAATTGTTGGATAGCCTGTTTATAATCTATGCCACTCGAATTCGCGATTTGAAGCCGCTTCAATATTGAGCGGTTCATATTCTCGACCTCACCGTTCGCTTGAGGCCAATACGGCGGTGATGTGATGAGCTTTATATTTTTGACTTCACAATACGTTTTAAATTCTTCGCTCACGAACTGGCGTCCGTTGTCTGCTTTTATTGACCTGGGATATCCTAATCTGCAGAATATTTCGTCAAGTGTTTTTATAATTTCAGCCGATGTTATTTTTCGCAAAAACTTAGCCTCCTGGTATCTCGAATAATAATCGATTATGACGAATACAAAGTCGTGGTTTGGCAATGGGCCTAATAAATCCATTGCCAAGCATTGCCAGGGACCATCTGGAAATAAATGTCGTTTCATTGGCACCGGTTTAACAGGCTGAGACACAAGCAACCATTCACGGCACTTTTTAACAAAGCTTTCTACATCTTTGTCTATTACCGGCCACCACACCTTAGCACGCAGTCGGCGTTTCATTGCTGTCTCCCCCGGATGTCCCTCATGTGCAAGCTCCAGAACTTGAGACCGAAGATCTATGGGGATGACTATTCTGTTTCCACGTAATAAGATGTTGCCGACAGTGCAAAGCTCCATACGAAATGGGAAGAATCTATTTTGGCTCCTTGAGTCCCAATCATCTTTCTTTGAATGCTCAATAGCTTCCATTAACTCTTCGTCAATCTTGCTTTTAGTAATAATTTCGCTAATTGTTAGAGCGCGGGGAACCGATTTCTCAATTATGGTGCATACATTTTGTTCGCAAAGACGATCAAAAGAATAAACATTTTCAATTTTGCACAATCGCGAAAGTGAATCCGCTATATTTTGTTTTCCAGCCTGGTAAATAACTTTAAATTTAAACGATTGGAGTCGCAGGACCCACCGCTCAATTCTGGCAGGGGGTTTTGAAGCCGGTTTGAAAATTGCCTCTAGTGGCTTGTGATCGGTAACCAACTCGAATTCGATTCCAGCAAGATAGTAATAAAATCGCTCGGTAGCCCAAACTAGAATACCGTCTTTCTACTGCAGATAAACTCTTACTAGCGAAGGAGATGACGTATGGAGATCCATTTTCAAACTGTAGCAAGACAGCTCCCAATGCCACTGGACTGGCATCTGCTATTAGGCGAGTGCGATTTCTGTGGTTAAAATATGACAAAGTTGGAATTTTTACAAGCGCGTTTTTAAGACTTTCAAAAGCCACTTGTTGTCTCTCACCCCACTCAAATTGTATGCCTTTTTTGATTAGACTCCATAAAGGCTCAGTTACGTCTGCCATGTCAGGAATAAACTTCGCTAAGTATGTTACCAGCCCCAAGAAACTCCTTGTTTCTTCCTTTGAGTTAGGTGGTCTAAACTCCATTACCGTTTTTATTTTCTCCGGGTCTGCTGAGATTCCCGTGGTAGATAGAACATGACCGAGAAATTTTAGCTGTTGCACCTTAAAACTGCATTTATCTTTGTTCAATGTGACATTCATTTCTTGAAAAATTTTAAGAACTATTTCTAACTCCTTGTCATGTTCCTCTTCAGTTATACCGAAAATGACGATATCATCTAGATAATTCAGTGTATTTCGGCACTGGGCTAAAATGTTCTGCATCGTTCTCTGAAAAATCTCTGGAGCTGAATTTACCCCGAATAACAATCTTTTATACCTGAATAGTCCCTTGTGAGTAATAAAGGTAGTAATATATCTACTTTCTTCAGATAACTCAAGTTGATGGTATGCGTTTTTTAGATCTAGCCGAGAAAAGTAAAGAGCACCCTTAAGTTTGGTCAAAAACGATTCAAAAGTAGGAAGTGGGAAATTTTCTCTGAGAATTGCAGAATTGGCCCTTCTCATGTCAATACATAGCCGACTATCCCCTGTCTCCTTGAACACAATCACAATAGGTGAAATCCACATACTTGGGCCATATACCGGCTCGATTATATCCTGGGCAAGCGCTTCATTAAGTTTCTGCTCAACTTTATCTTCTAACGCTGATGGAATACGACGGCATGGCTGTTGTATTGGCTTAATACTACTATCAATAGATAAGCTGATCTGGATGTCCTTTATTTTTGGAAAAGGTCGAAGGTCTTCGATTGTATTCGCTTCGATTGTATTCGCTCCTACCCCTAACTTTAAAACTCCTAGCCTCAGCGCTGTTTCACGCCCTAGAAGTGACTGCCTACCATTCCTGATAACATAGAATGTGGAGATGATCTCGAAATGTTTGTCAATACTTATGGGAGCATCAAATGTGTACTTTATTTCCAACGCTTGATTACCTGCATACGCCCTGAAAACATGGTCTGATTCTGTTTTCACATCTCCTAGGATCGCAGAGTTTTGCAATTTTTCATAGTTTCGTTCACCAATTAAATTAAATCTGGATCCCGAATCAATGACCATCTCTAATTTCATACCCCCTATAAAACAATAAATCATTTCACTCGTATTCCTATCATCTGAGACTCGAAAACAATCTTCTTCTTTTGACTTAACTTTTTCTTCTACGAACTGGATTTTGGATGGTTCAAATTTCCGGCGTTTGGCATTGAAGTTTTCTCCAAATCCACCTTTCCTCTTATTTGACTTCGTTAGACATTTATTGGCAAAATGACCTATCGCTCCACATCTGTTACATTTTGCGTTCTTCGCTAAGCAAAATTTACTATCACCTAAATGACCAACCCGGCCACACCTAAAACACTCTTTGTTATTACCTGCTTGAAAAACCCGATTGACATTATAGGATGAAGACGTTGACGGTGTCATTGCTTCCGTTTGAGATTTAATTTGCTCGTGTACCTGACACATCTCAATAATATCTTCCAAAGAATATTCTTTCTCAAGCATTCGTTTTTTCAGCTCTCCCGGAGCCCACGCATCGATCACCTTATCCTTGATGTTTATATTTAATATTTCTTGCGGAGTTTTTCCGAAAGAACATTTTGATGCTTGGTGTCTTAGACGGATTAAAAACTTGTTAAAGTTCTCTCCCTCGTCAACTTTTAATGATCTAAACAAATGCCTCTCGAATGTCGAGTTACGTTTTGGGGAAAAATGTTCATTTAATTTATCCACTAAAATTTTGAACGCCTCTTTCTCTGCCACACCTTCACCTATTGCTCCTGGTATATTATATATTACTTCTTGCAATTGAGGACCACCTAGGTGAAGAAATTTGTTTTTCATTTTGTTTACCTCCACAATCTCTTCGGCTTCTAAATACAAAGTGAATGACCTCATCCATTTTTCCCATTCTAATCGTATTAATGACTTGTCAATTGTTTCACACAAAAATGGTTTTATCCCTGTGTCTGCCATTTTCTATTTTTGCTGCCGGTATTGTGATCTGAAAATCACACAAAGCAATTTTTTTTTTTTTTTTAGGTTCTTTTTCGCTTCTCCTCTATACTTACATTACAACAAAATTATCCCGGTATTTTTCACCGTTTTCTCCTTTGCATTAACTTTTTGACAAATTTCGTCCAATTCTCTTTATATTTCCTCAAACAACAACAGATGTTGCTGTTCTTCTTCTTTGTTCTTTCCGTATCAACTTTTTTACGGAACTTTTTACCTCTGTACATATGTATGTATATGTTTTTCAGTTTCTTTTTTCCTTTTTGCATCAACTTTTTTGCAAATTGTCTTTACCGTTTTCCCCTTTTTTTTTTTGAAGGACTAGAAAACAAGAATTTATACATTTTCTTTTTTATCTTTTTGCAACAACTTTTCCAAAATTACTTCTATTGATTACTATATTTTATTATTATTTTTTTTATATGTATTTGAATGTGTCTATGTATATTTACCTCGTCGCCAATGTAACACTCCGGTAGCTAGCTTTAAAGCACGTCCGTTCGGGTCGGTTGTCGAGAGTAGAATGACGGAAACCGAAGAACAAGAATATCATAGACACACCATATAAAGACCGAAAACCAATCTGTCATTCTGGTTTTGCCTACAAGCTGAAACATCAATTCTCACCAGCGTTGCCGCGAAGACAAAAATTGTAAGGGCAATTTTGAGGGCCATTTCCAAAATGTGCGGACCACTCGCCCACTACCCTGGAAAAAATTTGTTTAAGAAAATAATAACAGTTTGTCTTTTCTAAATAAAATTTTTATATTTCAGGTCATTTTTTTTACGGTATTAGTTATCACACTTGTACAAATTTCCGATCGGGCGCATTTTGGCAACGCCTCTTCTCACGCACCCTTATTTCTAATTTTAACATCAATTCACCACAGCTAACATCAATTCACCACCCTCTAACATCAATTCACCACGAAAATAAGGTATAGTGATAAGAAATTCTTTAGGGGAGGCACCTAGTGGATACATCGACATTAGCTATTGCATTTTTTGGGAAGAGTACGATAACTCAGGCGACAAAGTTTAATGACGGATTTGTATAGAACAGTTAAAAACAATCATTTTTTACTATGGGAGCGGGGTCTATTCTCCCCGTTTAGGCGTTTTATACATTTTTTTAAATACAACACTTTTGTCTATTAGCTTGTTTTTAAATCAAGTCAAAACTATGCAAATTAGAATAGTTCGTTGAGATATACTATACTAATATTAATACTAAAATCGAAAAACATTTTCGTTGTAAACTGTCATCAAATATGGTTAAACAAAGAACTTATGGTTTCTTATACATGAATCACTTATTAGGAAAACAACATGTTCCTACGTGATTGTATTGAAATGTAACATAATATTTAATATCATATTTTATGATCCAGAGGATCGTGCTTATTGCTTATTATTATATTTTGGTTCATATTTTCTAATTACTAATAGAACAGACGTGTGTTAATTTGCATAGTTTTTTGAACAAAATTGTTATAAACTCAAAATTTGGGCAAAAAAAGGTAAAAAAGGTTTGAAGTGTGAATTTTAAAACTTTAATGCCCAATTTCATAAACAGCTTTTATACATTTAACAGCATTTTAAACTGTAAAACTAAATGCCCATTTTTGGCTCATTAAATTTTAAAAGTGTCATTAGAAACTGAATATGGAAGATTGACAGCTGATTTTTGTTTTGTAAAATTTGTGTTCTCAACATTTTGAGATACAGAATGAATAGGTAAACAAATTCAACATTGCATTACTATTTTTTATAATATCATTTTTATGATTTTAATTTTTAATTAGAATATTAGATTGGTCATCTTCACCTGAAGAAGATTTTCATATTTTATTTTTGATTTTGAAGAAATTTTCATTGTTGTATTTTGCGATTCTTGTCATTTATTTCAACATATAATGCTTACTCATTTTTTCTCACACAATTCGCTTAATAGAAAGAAAAAGGGGTTTCAATTTTTACAGGGTTGTGAAGAGGACTCTATTTTAACAAAAATATCCTTGAAATTTCCCATTTCAAGCTTGGTGAAACTGAAAAAATTTAAAGGCCTGATAAAATTTAAAAAGCTTTTAGTGTTTGTTTATGAAATCGGACATAAGATTATTTACTTATTATTTTAGAATGCATTGCTTATATTTGTTTTTGAACAAACATTGAAAACTAGATGATTTTGTCTTTTACTTCTTGAGAAAATTTCAAAAAAAAAAAAATATTTTAATTAAATTATTTTTTCCTTGCTTGAGTATTTACGTAGTCTTATTTTGATAGTCATAATCGAATATGGATTAAGGTATACCCGGAATAAATTATTTTTTCTTAAATCCAGCTTATTTAAATACAAAAGAAACTTTGGCTAGAAGACTTTGTGATTGAAAGTGGCAAGAAATTGTTAATTTTTAACTTCACTGTATTCAAAAGTGTGTACTACGTATAATACAGTTTTCAATTCAATAAGAAGCTATAATTGTCTGAACAAGGCATTTGTTGTATTATGTAAACAAAACTTGAAATATATTAGCAAAACTGTAAAACATTGTTTTTTTTTTTAATTTAAATGTAATACAAAGACTTCTGATTCAGGTAAAATTATGCATTCTAAAAATTATCTTTTTTGAATGTTATAATAATTCTTTTTTTCTCCAATTTAAAAACGATGACTATTTCCTAAAAGTATTTTGATAATTACAAAACAGTTACCAAGTTTTCACAATTTCACTATAAGTTAAGTTTTTCAAATAAAAAAAATGATAAAAGTGTGACATCACCTCAACATCACACATAACATAAGTGTTTTTTTCTTCGAGGTGAGTTTGAAAACGTCAACAAAAATTCCAATGTTTACATTTTTAAAAATTTTTAATAGAAAAACAAATTTCATACACAACAAATCTTCTCGCCCAAGAGAATTTGTCGCACTACATCGTTGGATACTTTTACTATTTTGGATGCATAACAGCGGTATTGGCCAATACCGAGGGATTCGTAAGGGGTTTGTGTACAACACTTTGTCGCAAGTTCATTTGGGTAAAAGATATTTTATCGTTTCAGGAACAACACCATCGTCATTCTCAATCCAGAAAATCACCTTAATGCAGTACATTTGCTGCTTCAGCTCCCACTTCAGCTGGTCACAGCAATAGAAGTCCAACATGATTTTAGACAATCTGCGTAAGGATGCCGCTGGCAAAACAATCACCGACAAACACTTCATGCCACAAGGTGAAGGTGGATTCTTTGAGTTTATTCCCGATACATTTTTAGAGAAAAATAAATGCGCAATTACACTTTTTTTTCTCAAACAAAATTCTTTGTATGATTCCCGATCGATCAGTATATAATTTTCATTTCTAATCAAAGGGAAACACCGTCAAATATCGATTCAAATTTTCAAATTTGCAAGTAGACACAATATGGTATCCTCATTTAAACCAATTTCCGCACCACATTGAAACTCACTTGGAAGTGTTCTTATAAGTTTTTTTGATTTTAACTAAAAAGTGTGAATGCAACTTTCTTACTCACACTTCAAGGATTCCAGGAAGGTATAAACCATTCCTGTAGGTACATTATTGTACCAAGGACACGACCGAATGTGTTTCAATGTTTGCATTTTTTAACATTTTTGATAGGAAAATGCACACATTGAAACACATTCGGTCGTGTCCTTGGTACAATAATGTACCTACAGGAATGGTTTATACCTTCCTGGAATCCTTGGAGTGTCAGTAAGAAAGTTGCATTCACACTTTTTAGTTAAAATCAAAAAAACTGATAAGAACACGTCCAAGTGCGTTTCAATGTGTGCATTTTCCTATCAAAAATGTTAAAAAATGCAAACATTGAAACACATTCGGTCGTGTCCTTGGTACAATAATGTACCTACAGGAATGGTTTATACCTTCCTGGAATCCTTGAAGTGTGAGTAAGAAAGTTGCATTCACACTTTTTAGTTAAAATCAAAAAAACTTATAAGAACACTTCCAAGTGAGTTTCAATGTGGTGCGGAAATTGGTTCAAATGAGGATACCATATTGTGTCTACTTGCAAATTTAAAAATTTGAATCGATATTTGACGGTGTTTCCCTTTGATTAGAAATGAAAATTATATACTGATCGATCGGGAATCATACAAAGAATTTTTTTTGAGAAAATAAAGTGTAATTGCGCATTTATTTTTCTGTAAAAATGTATTTTTTTATTTTATTTCTTATTTTGACAGAAATTCATTTTCCTGAACAGCTGATACTTTTATGTTCACCACAGCAATTTAATAAAAAAAAAACATCTGTCAAAACAAGTAAATACACCGCATCGAATTGTTGTTGGATTTCAAATTTCAAAATGGACGTAAGTCAAAATTACAAATACAACAATGTAAACAAATGGGTGTTGGAGGGTAAAACGTACGAAAGATTCCGGTCTTTATATGGTGTGTCTATGAAGAATATACTTGAAATGGAGAATATTAAAGCTGAGCACACATGAGATACAAATATCGTATACGTGTTGCTATCACGTACAGTCATTGCCAGCAGTCATATTTTATGAACATATAATATTTATTTAACGTAATAATATAATTCAATTCAATTCAATTTATTTAACGTAATAATATAATTCAATATTAAATAAAACAACTATAATATTTATTCACTGGGTCGCCACAAGCACTATACAAATTGACTGCTATAGGTATCACAAGAAATAAAAAAAGACGTGTGGCACTCGGGAACTGCCGCGTTAAAGCTATTGCATAGCATTTTGTATCAACGTACGCAATCATAATTATTTATTATTTTTTCTTCAAATCTTTCTGATGCTGATAATATGCCCTTTGACGTGCATTATTTTTTTTTCTTTTTAGCCATTTACGCTTTTCTTCTCTATAAAACGAAAATATCTAAGTATAAATAATTAGGTATAAATAGTTTAATGACACTCCAAAACAATTATTCATTTTAAAAATGTGAACAAAAATAACGATATTAAGAAGTGATTATCGAATTTCGCTCGATGTACATTTAGGCGCCAGTTATAGCTATCATTGAAATCAATCCGGAAAAAATTTTGAATCGATATTTGACGGTGTTTCCCTTTGATTAGAAATGAAATTATATAGATATAGGCTCCAGTTATAGCTATCATTGGTTTTCATCATTGAAAACAAACATTGGAATTTTTTTGACAGGTCGTTCCTTTTTTTCCTGATTAAAAGCCACCGAAAAATTTTTACTGACAGAAATCTGTCATTGGAATTGTGTGAAATTGTAACACAAATCAGTGGAACGATTCGTTTCACTTTTGAACATAAAAGTATCAGCTGTTTAGGAAAATGAATTTCCGTCCTAAAAATAGAAAAATAAATTTTTAGAGAAAAATCAAAATGCAACTAAACTTTTTTTTCTCAAAAAACATTCTTTGTGTGATTTCCGATCGATCGGTATATAATTTTAATTTCTAATCAAAATGAAACACTGTCAGATATCGATTTAAATTTTTTTCCGGATCGATTTCAATGATAGCTATAACTGTGCGCCAAAATATCATATACATATTCTTTCTCTGCACGGAATTCATGTGCATTATCTATACACCAAAAACAAAGGTACTGAATAGTACATGTGCTTGGTTTGATGGTTTCTGTTATATACATAATGAAGAATGAATTTATATATATACTAGATTTTACCCGCGACTTCGTCCGCATTAGATAGCTTTTTTGGATAGTAGTATAAAAACACCTGAGCTGTACTTTTTTGTACGTATGTTTGAATTGTGCCGAGATGGGATGAGGTCATACTAAGTGTGATCGTCATAGGTTAGGTTAATACATTTTAAGAAGAAGATAGGTTACTGCAATACATTTTTATATACGGCGCACGTTTTTTATTTTTCCTTCCTTTGCCAGAACGTAAAGATTTTGTGGGTTTGAGACTCGTGAGCACGATACATATAATTGTCCATGGGAAAAACAAGTTTTTTTTCCAAATTAACACCCCCAACTTTCAGCGTTTGCCCCCGAGCTTTATTTATTGTTATTGCAAATGCTGCTTTCAGAGGAAACTGCACTCTTTTAAACTGAAACGGAAAATTGGTTGGAATTATCGGAATGCGGGGAATGAAAACATTTTTTCCTTTTGCTATTCCAGTCATGATTATAGCTTTTATAAAATTTCGTCCCAGGTGAGTAATCTGTAGCCGTGTACCATTACATAACTTTGATGCGTCAAGAATTCTCATTAACAGAAATGGAACACCAACCTTCAATCTCAACTTATGAGAAGGGTTGGGAATGCGTTGTTTTCCTGAGGTCAAAAATAGCTCATGTCCTTTCTTAAGTCTCAAACTATCTCCTTACCAAATTTCATTTAAATCTGTTCAGTAGTTTAGGCATAAAAGCGATCGGTCATGGGAATGCGTCATTTTCCCGGGGTAAAAAGAAGCCTATGTCCTTTCTCGGGTATCAAAATATATCCATACCAAATTTCAATGAAATTGGTTCAGTAGTTTAGGCGTGCTTGAGTAACAGACAGACAGAGTTTTTTTCTCATTTTTAATATTAAGTATAGATTTAGATATAGATTTATATATATTTTCATATTGAGAATCTAAATTGAGAATTTGAACTATACGCGTGTGTGTGTTTGTGTGTATAAAAGAGGGCTACTTTTAATATCGCTCATTTTAATATCAAAAATTTAGTTTTATATTTTCAATTCAAAATTAATACTGCATTTGTGATAATAATAAAATGTATGTATATAGAGTACTCACTCATTTCCTTTCACTATTTTTTCGTGACTTTCTTCATTAATAAATGCAGTTTGTTTATTTATATTCAAAACACTTTATAAACAAATTTTACAAGTACACTATTCACTGTTGTACATAAATACCTATACACCTATATACTTTCTCATAGACAGCTGGTTATGTATTCTTCCGATTTCCGAGACTGCCGAACTGAAAGGACGTTAGACGATGCATGGAATTCAAGTGAGTGGGTGGCGTTAGGTTTTTTTCGTTACGGAATTTCTGGATTCGGTCCCCGCGCTCAAGGCCCGCGATAGAATCTATGCAATAGCTTAAAAAATTTTGAGCTCATTTCATTCCCCTTCCGTTGACTCTAAAATTCGTATATTTTCGAAACCAACCAACAAATCTCACACAGAAATACAATTTCATTAAATTTTTGTATTAATTGTTCTTCACAGTATTTCAGAATCTTATGACATAAAATTTACATACAAGCTATCCGTTCTTTTTTCTTGAAGAACATGTATCAAGACATAGTTTTCTTTAAATTTTTCTATGTGGAAATCCTTTTTAGTATAGATTCTAAGTAGGTAAGTACTGGTTTTTGAACGATAATTGAACACGAACATAATTTTTATTCAAACTCTTAAAATATTTTCAGTGGAATTAATTTTTACTATTAACATTTTTGGTCGCATTGCTAGCAAATCCGAACCAATTTATCAGTAACATGTTTGGTTTCCCAATAATTGCCACCCCACCCTATCTTAATCATCCATTCAAATATAATTTTAGCGCTTATCTAGGTATATAGTGAATTTTAATTAAAAAATTGTCTAAAATTCCATCAACCCCTGAAGACTCACTGTGTCTGCTAATTTAAATTTACATATAGGTTACCTATATACTCGTACATTTTACTATCAAAAACTATTTTGTTTTTGATTTATAAATTTCCAATTTCCAGCGAAATATGGTTATGAATAATTTTGAAATATTAATAACAAATGTATTAAAATAACAAGACTGGCTCATATAGATGTCCTATGCATTCCATATGCGTACTGTATCTACAATATTGGAGTATGGAAAAAGGACTTAATTACGGTAATAACTTAAAATCATAGTGCAAGTGTGGTAATGAATAAATGCACACGTATATAGTTTTCACATTTTCCATTAAAATTACGGTTCAATGCATATTTTGTACAATTAATTTTTTACTTTTTTTATGAATAAGAACAATTTGTTTTTGTTTAAAGAGAGAGGTCAACCATAGGTAATATAATGTGTGTTTTCAAAAACAATAAAAAACAAACCCATACAACATAACCACATAAATGTAAGTCCACAAAACCCTGATGATATTAACTTTAATAAACGCTAAATCAGAGGTCGTTGTATGGCACATAGCTAAACCTACTCACTCATTCATATCTCATGTGCACCTGAAACAAATTAATTTTCAATAATATTGAAAATTAATTCATTAAAATTCATTGAAACATTTTATTTTGAAAAGTTAATTTTTTTTTTGTTTTGTTTTCATTTAAATTTATTGATAAAATTGTGTAATATGTAAAATATTTTTGTACTTATATTGAACCTTATGTCACGGGATAAAATTATCACAAATTTATTTTAATAACACACAAAAGGTGGGAAGTATTATGTAAGGCACGTTTTTGGAATTTTTAAAGCGTGACTATACAAAATTTTTAACTCTTGATTTTGAAAACAAAAAAAAATTGTTTTTTATTGTAAATCAAATTAAACGACTTAAAAATTGGATTTAGTGGGCACCAATTTTTGTGTGGTTGTTTTTTGTGTAGAACCATTCATTTATAGAACATTTAATGCATTTCAACTTATTACATTTCAAAATCAGATACAAAGATTGAAAAACTTAAAACATATTCTAAATCATAGTGTTTTCGGTGAACAGTGTCGGCCAAAACATTAGCAAATAAAACTACCTCCATTTGTATGTCATTTTTTTCTAAAATTTAACACAATTTGTATGTACTTCTGAATTGGCCATAAGAGAAAATGTTTTTCAAAACGGTTTATTAAATAAGACTAAAGTGGTACAGTAAACCCAATTTTTTGTTGGTCAAACCAAAAGCAACTTTTTATTGCTCTCTCTTTTCTTTTCTTATTAATAGAGAAAAGTTGGTCCGTTAACGAAAAAATCCATTGCTCATATTAAAGGTGTTGGCAAACGAGTGCAGTTGAATTTATTTATTAGGTGATATTCAGTTCACGGGTAAGCTAATCAGTGTTCTTAGCAAACTTTTGTAAAATGGCGGGAAACAAATACTCTAACGAATTAAAAGAATATAAAAGTGGAATGAGTCAAATTAAAATATTGGAAAAATATTCTATTCCAAAATCAGTGATTTGCCGATTAATAAAATTTTACTAATCCAAAAATTCATTCCAAACGGTTCATTGAGGTGGCAGACCAGGATTTTGCAATAATAAAATTAATTAAAAAATACCCTTTTATATTATCGAAAGAAATACGAACCCAACGCGACCTGAACGTAAGCGCGAGAACAATTCGGAGAAGAACTGTTAATGTTGGACTAAAATCTTTCAAAGCTGTAAAAAAGTCTTTTATTTCAACCAAAAACAAGCTGGAGACATTATAATTTGCCCATGACCACATCAAGTGGTCCGTTAGAAAATAAAGGAACGTACTCTTTTTGAACGATTCCAAATTCAATTTCAGAGGTTAGGTTAGTTTCCGTCGTGTTCGCAGACCAACCAAAGAGGCACTAAATCCACGACCAATTCACCAAATATAATGGATCGTTTAATGTACCGTGACATTTTGCAAAATGTTACGCTGCCACGCGCTTAGGATCAGTTGCCTCTGAAATGGACCCAAAGAACACGTCCATTACGGTTAAGACGTGGTTTCAAGAAATTCGGATTGACGTGTTACAATGGCCAGCACAGTTCCCAGATCTCAGCGTTATAGAAAATCTATGGGAAATCTTAGATCGACGAATTGTAAGGACTGTTTGCTGTTTGATCAAATTAAATTGGCTTAGGAAAGTATCTCCAACAGCATAATAAGCAATTTACATAACTGAATCGAAGCCTCGAAGATGTGCTGAAATGATTAAAAACAAGGGATTTGCTACCAAAAACTAGCAATATTTCAGTAAGTCTAAAAAAATAAATATATTTTTTAAAAGTTGCTTTTGTTTTGACCAGCCAAATATTGAACTAATTGTACTAAATGTGCTATATTTAATGAACTACATATTACAAAAACCATTTTATTTAAAATATTTGAATTTAGAAGCAGTAAATATTTATTTAAATTTTAAAAACAAAAATATACAATAATTGAACCCTAAATTCGTTTTTTTTTATTATTTAATAAAAGCAGCAAATTTGCTTTTGTTTTGGACAACACTGTATAGTATGAAAAAGCTCATGGATTATATTAGGAATCAAATTAATAGTAAAACGATACTAAAACCTAAAAATACAAGGATGCTGTAGTTTTTAAACAGATGTGCGCTTATTTCGAAAACTTCTGGTAAAATAAAACAAGTGAAAAAGTCTTGGACCCATAAGGTTTCTTAAAAAACGTAATAGCTTCAATATTAGATTCTATTAATTTTCCATTTGATACAAAATAAATAAGTTTCACAAATTTAAAAAAAAAATTTTATCAACATAGAAATCTTGATAAAACTTAAAAATATGGAACTCGCAATTTTGCAGCTTAACTAATGGATGAGTATTTTGTCCGGAAATAAACTTTCTTCTAATAAATTTTGTTTAAATTTTTAAGGACAAAACGAATTTATTGGTCTTTAAAGTCATTCTTTATTAGATCTACAATGAAATAAAAAGTTCCAACTTAAGGAATACGTTTTCTCTTTCCGTCTTCTCAAAAACAGTTTTGAACTTTTAATGAATTATAAATGCAAAAGTAAAAATAAAAAAATTAGCTTTAAAGATTTGTTTTTACTTAATTTATTATTGCAATTTCCTGTTTTGCGTCACAATCTTTAATAATTAAGGCAAAATTGATTTTATAAATCTAAAATTACGTTTGCAATTACAAAAGTTTTAAAAATTGATAAAAACAAAAATTTAAAAAGATGTTCACAACGTGAAATTAAAACAGTTGATATTAAAGTTGTAGAAAGTCTTAGAAAAGGGTCCAAAATTAGAAGTGTGAATTCTTAAAACCTCGTATTGTATAAAGTCAACACAGGTGATTTAGAAAGTAATTTCAGCTAGGAAGCAGTTTAGTATCTTTCTTTTAAAACCTCTTAGCAACATAGATTAGACCGAGGTAACACTGGAACGAGTGAACTTACCACCACTTATACCAGTAAGTTGGTAACCTACGCGCGCCGTCGATAAAAATAGACTAGATCTGGTCTTGGGGTGTGACGCCAACGCACATCAAGATCAGTGGGACAGCGCTGATGTCAATACCAGGCATGAGTCTCTTTTTGAACATTTTTTGGTAAACAATCTATTTAGTATCAAATAGAAAGAACACACCCACTTTTGTTACTTAAAAGCGAAGAGAAGAAAAACTCTCATTCTCCTACCAAAGACTAATTAAATCTATAATTCAAACAATAAAGAAAACTAGCAAACCTTTCAGGAATCATCGCAATACTAACTGTCAAAGGTTCTATATGAAATTAGGTTAGAGCCCAACATTTTTAGATAGAGATACAAGTGTGCTTACAAGAATCTTAAAGGAAACTTTCGAAGATAGGTGCCTCTTAAACCGCCTCTTAGGACAGACTTTTCAATGTTTCCAAACACACTAGACTAGATACTGACTGGTACTCCTTCAAGCTAATTCAAAAACGATTCCAAGCAGAGTCACAACGAGCTAAAAGAAGTGCTTGGAGATATAGAATGTACCAATTTTGTGAAGATATAGAATGTACCAACAAGTCAGGGAGACTTCGAAAATTTCATCAAAAGCACCGTCGCGACGCCGAAGGGGTTACTAAGAAAATCTACTGGTCAATGGAAATAATTTTGTCGGGAAAATTAAGAACTCACGCTAGATACCCACTTCCAGGGCTGCAACTGCAAGCATGTTAAAAACGAATCAGAACTATCAACTTACATTACCATTTGAATTACAGGTCCGGATGGCATTTTTTAATGATGATTCAAAAGAGCGCAGATGTAGTAATGCCACTCCTTCGCAATATATTCCATGATAGCCTCAGATGGGGATATATTCCTAGGTTGTGACGTGAGGTCAGAGCAGTTTTTATACCTTGCTGTTCAACCCAGCTATACTAGTGCTACAGACTACATACCAATATTTAGCCTTACATTGTTTACTCTTAAAACGTTATAGACTTCTAGGAATTCATAACCCCAGTAACCTCGGGCTTTAAGTTTTATCTCCTTCACCGCACACCTTTTCTAAAAGCAAAAGTGTAGAAATGGCTCTAAACCGAGTGGTGAAAACTATACAAAAAAAAACCATGATAAGGAGTAAATAATCTTGAAAAACTGGTAGGCATTTCAGGGAACCGCCTTTAGGCTTTATCAAATTGCTAGAACAAGACAATCCTTACACACCATAGGTTTTTATAAATAATTTGTTTTCATTGAAGTTAAATACTTCGGGGTATCACAATGGATCTACATGGATCTAAGTTTGGCGATGACGTCATCAATCGCCAGCCCATTTACTTTACCTAACCTAACCTAGGACTGGCCACTTTCCCGGCAAACGTCGTCGCAAATGCGTTCTTTTTGGTGTTCTTTTTGGACTTTTGGGAAACCACTTGAGATTGGTCATATTCAAAAGCCCTCGACTTTCTAAGTCTGGATATGAACATGAAACTTGAAATACTTTGATAAGATGACGTGTATCATGCAGGAATTACTAGACCATAAGAGAAGTAGCAAGTTAAAATTATGTCCATTTTTATAGTTTAGTCGTTATGCTATCTGTCTATTGATTAAATAGAAAAATACGAATAGAAACACTTTCATAAAAAATATAATACCCTATTATCCTTCTCAAAAAATACTTATACCAAATCTATTTGAGAAAAATTGAATTTAATTCTTCATCGAAACCATAATACTTCCTTAAATATATAACTTAATTTTGCTCGTAAAGGCTCTTAAAAATCGTTCAAATTCCAATTTTATCCAAAATCATCCACATTACCACCCTCAACTTCCATTTCCCGTCCTTTCACAAAAATAAAACAAGAAACAAAACTAAATTCCAATCAATAACCATAAAATTCAATTACAAATTCAAATCAATAAAACGCCCAAAACAAACCACTTTGACAGTTGGCATAACAATTTCGAACACTTCCCAAAAAACAGAGTGTTCGGATGACTTTATCATTAAATTCATCGCTTAATTTAACGACATTCTTCTTCATCCTTTACTCTACGCCGCCGCTCCACCACCTCCAACGCTCCATGATTTCTTGGAACCCTCGCCTCGTCCGTCTTACCAAACCAATCGAAGAGATGAAAATTAATTGGCAAATTAAAGATCCAGAGAGAAGTGCTGTGTAGTATATAGAATATAGTTATCATTCCAAAGCTATTGCTTTATATATAGCTGTTTTTGGAAACTTGACGAGGAGGGAAGAAAAGAGGGACAAAACGAATTTTATTGCCCCTAAGCACTCAGAATCATAAAAAGGCAAATTCTTTAGATAAACACAGAAGAAATAGAGATAGCCATCAATCGAAAGGGAATATCCTTTCGAAGAGATTAAAGTACTTCTCTTTATCATGGCTCAGGACCAGGTCCAGGCACAGGCCCATACCGAGATCCATCCGAATGATGCGATGTTTGTCGTCTGTTCGTCCGTTCATCCGTCCGTCCATCCGTATATAGCCGTAGTAGTCGTCGTCAACGTCGCCGTCGTCGTCTTTTTTGTCTTCAGTCTTTTCACTGACCTACTTCAGAGTTAGTAATTTCCTTTAGTTTCCTTTTGGAACCAAAATTACTTTCAGAAATCACATAAGTTCCATCCGGAATATATGTACGTATGTAGGTACGTATGTATAAAGGGAAACGAAACACCCGCCCAGTTAGACAATATTCCCCTATAGCATTCAATTTCAATGGCATCACAAAGTATACAGAAGACGAAGAAGAAAGTTTCATGCGGAAGATGATAGTCGTTTTGGACCAAAGTACTTATACCCAAAACTACATTCTTATGAGACTATTGTCAAGAGTGCACCTAAAGTCTAAAACTCAAACTATACAATACCACCTATACTCGCACTCGGCACTCGGCACTACTTGGTACTCGTACTTCCATTTCATGCAAATGAGAACAACGGAGAACAGCGAGACAGCATCACCATCACGCTGTGTGCTGTGAATTTGAAGAAACTTTTACAGACTGATTTTCAATGCAAAGCTTTTATTCCTTCAAAACTCATCTCCCACACTCCCAAAAGGTCCTTTCCCATTCTTAGAAGGAACTAAACTTACAACAACAACAACATCAACAAAAAAAACTACAGAAAAGACACAACAGGACACACATCAGGACTCAGGACACAAACTCTCATCGCATACATTAGCAAGAAAATGAAACAAATTAGCATTTGGTATATAATAGTTGCCAGATATAGCTCGATGGAGATGAAGACGGAGCTGGAGATGGAGATGGAGAACAGAACTAGATCTACTTTTTGGATGTTTAGGGAGAAAGTTAATCGAAAAACTAAATTATTTTGAAGTTTTCTTTTTAAAGTAAAAGTTTTTCCCCTTAGATTGTACACAACATAGCAAAATGGCGTATAAGTTTCATCAGTATTGTTCTGTTCACTGGGGGCTCAGCCCGAACCAGCTCAGCGACCCTCTCTTAAACATCAGTGAAAAAAAGAGAAGAAATGGTAAATCTTAACCTTAATGCGATTTGTTGGAGTGAACATTTAACAACTCGAGCAAATGTTAATTGCGCACATAGGAAACAAGTCTCTTCTTTACCAAAAAGTGAATAATAAATTAAAGACGATTCGGTAGGTCGTAAATTTACACTTACAATCGCCTTGTTGTTTGACCTGAATGTTTTTCAACTTTTGTTGTTTTCTTCCGTGTTTTTTGTTTTATATTCTCAATCTTTGCTTGTGTTTCTATGCTTTTTACCAGGAAGTTTACAAACTTCAAATATTAAATATCATCTATGTACATATAAAAAACATAAAAAGGAACACATTTGTGCTGTGTTTATCATTTTCTTAATGTGAATTAAGAAAAAGTTTTTTTTCTTAAGTATTTATCTGGTTCATAAATATTAAAGTCTGTTTCTAAATAAAAAAAAAGAAAGAAATTTGAACTTAATGGTGTATGTTATATGTTTTGAGATGTTTTTTAAGTAAATTGAACTTGTTTTCCAGATTGTATGAACATATTATAATGAATATTAAATGGTAAACGACATTAAATGGCGCCCAACAGGAAACCGATTAAGTTTGCTTGTCTCATTACTTTCAGTTTTTAAATGGAAATCGAAAGTTATTTCAAATAATACATTTAAAAAGAGAAAGAGAAAGAGAAAGAGAAAGAGAAAGAGAAAGAGAAAGAGAAAGAGAAAGAGAAAGAGAAAGAGAAAGAGAAAGAGAAAGAGAAAGAAGGCTTTCAAAAGTTAATAACCCGTAAATGTTTTTAAACCTACGCGACAGGGAACACCATTATAAGATCGGAATATGTTGGTACAAGTTTTTGGGTCAGACTCACATGGATTTAGATATTACTACATTTTGTGCTAATAGTTTAATGAATCTGCTTTTTATAGTAATTACTTAACTTTTTGATAACCATGCAGTGACAAAAATATAATTTTGGTTGCATTACATTTAAAACAACACTCAACAATTCCCTTAGACTGAAAGGACCTACAATTATGTTTCAATACTCGAACGTCTTCTATCACAAAAAAGAAAGAAATGGGACGAATAATTCAAAAGAAGAGTTGATTTCTTTTGTAAAAGCTTTATTTATAAATTTATTGGCTGACTGCTGCAATTTCGGGGATAAGCCTTAAATACAAAAAAAAGGGAGCATAGTTCTTCTAAATAACAAGTCTGCCATTAAAACTAATGAAATCTGAGAATGTGTCAAGTTTTAAATTTACGAAGGTGGTTTACTATATCATTTCATTTTCAACAGTGTAATATCGAAGGAACTCATAATATGTGTTATTAAATAAATACTGAATGCAATTGAAAGATATTAAAACTTTTCTGGAACGCAACAAAATGTGGATACAAAATTAGTAGAAAAGTGGGTAAATACCAAACCCTCTGAAGGTATAATATCATATTTTTTAATTTCATCTTTAAATACACATCAATTACTTCCACCCTGATAAATTTCGTCATACTACAAGAGTCAGAAGTATTTGATATAAACAACACCAAATAAATGAAAAGTGGGTGGATAAGACGCCCCACAACTGCAATACCACTCTACTGCATTTCATTATTCAACAATACATAAGAGAAGTGATTTTAACTTATATATGCTTCGTTGGTTATCTTCATATCTCACTGGTAGAACTCAACAAGTTCAGATAAATTACGTATGCTCTACGGACATTTTATACATGTCAGGTGTTCCCCAAGGAAGCCATCTTGGTCCACTACTTTTTATTATTTATATTGATGATATTCTTTCAGTGATTAATTGCTAGGATTGTCTGATGTATGCAGATGATCTTAAACTGTTTTTAAAAGTAAAAAGTTTAGAGGATTGTCAGAATGTTCCATCTGACCTCTATAGTTTATCTTTACTCGTCAAAAACTCAACTCAGAAATCTTAATCTATTAAAATTTAAAATTTTTATTGGAGTGACACATGTCTGTTAGCTGTAAAAATGCTTGTAGATGAAACTTAATAAATACATAAATATTTAAATAAGAGAGTGGGCGGATTTCATGACTCTTTTCATTAATTCCACCACAAGACCTAAAGAAGAATAGTATCCGAGCGTTTTTCTTTGATGACCAGGGAAATTGAAACAAATTTGCCAAAGTGTGTGTTATTAAGAGACTGATTTTCTTTGATTAGGGAAGAAGATTTCTAAGAATTTCATTTTTTTTGCGATCAAAAATTTGGAATGAATATTGTCAAATACCCAACCTTCAACAATGAAATGTGTTTGAATCAATACTCAAAACTAAGCTTAATGTTTAAGTTGAATACTTGCACTTGAAAATTTTAAATAAAAGACCGGGGACTTGTAATTGTAACTTTACATTTTTCATAATTTGTTTAGAACTTGAATTCCTTCTCATTTCTTTAAGTACTTTAAATTTATACTTTTATACTTGAAAATTAAATAATATACAAAAACAAATTATTTCTTTTTGTACTTGGAAAATGATTGAAAGTACTTGAAGTATACTGAAAACAATCAATGGTATTGTCTGCTAAAAACATGAGCAAATATTTTAAAAAATTCTTAATTGAAGCAAAATTCTATCGAACCTAAATAAAAAGACACCAAGCATCTTGTGTAAATATTTGCTCTTTATCCTAAAGTCATGTTTTAACACTGTTATCACGTCTGTTTTCATTTGCTTTGAACCTTGAACATTTTATTGTGCCAAACAATAGATTAGAGTTAACAAAAGTTTTTGTTGAAAGAATATAAGAGTCAAGAACATTTCATTAACAGTATTTCTAAAATAGTAGAAAGGCGTTCTACTGTCTAGAACTGCCCGTTAAATTGCTAACTTTTTTGATGCGACTTGTTATAAATTTTGTTTGTTTTTGTTGAGGTATTTTTGAAGAGAACTGTTATATGGAAACAGAAACAAAAAAATCTTAACGCCCCCGGGTGGACTCGAACCACCAACCTTTCGGTTAACAGCCGAACGCGCTAACCGATTGCGCCACGGAGGCCATGATTAAGCTGCTACACGATTTATTTTTCGTCTCAAATTTAGTTTTATATAAAACAAGACATTTTATCATACAAGTTAGGAAGTTTATATTATAATGAAGCATTAAACTTTATTAGCCTTTAATATATTTTGGCTCTATGTTTGCAGTTACATATTTATCTAATTTCAGCTTTAATTGTAATGAAGAAAGCAGTTGTATTTAACTTCGCTGAGATTGAATTCACTCCTACTTTTAGCGTCATAAAAGATAAGTAAAGCTCATATAAACCCATAAGATCACAACAACAACAAAATAGAGGCTAGGATACGACCCACACACTGTCTTGAATAAAAGTTTGTAGGTTTTCGTGTTGGGTTAAAAAAGTTGTCAGTTGAATTATTCTTAAAAATTTTAAAATTACCAACAATATTTTTCATATAAAGAAATAGTTTAGTTTAAAAATCTAGTTTTGTTAGATAGATTTTTAGTCGAAAACAAATTTTTACCAATTTTAGTAGCATTTCTTAAATTTTTACAAATTGAATGAATGAAATTAATTTGAGAGATATCAAGAACCGAACACCAATTTTTACCAAATTTGCGTACTCTTTTTTGTAGATTTTATTTTTTTATAAAAAAAACAGACTGTTGGATTTTTATAAAAAAAAAAAACTACTGAATATCGAAAACAATATTTTCTGTGAAATAAACAAAGTTTGAAGACAATATTTTTAATTTTTGAAAAGCTATTTGAGTCGAAAATCAATTTTTACCAACTTTTATTAATTTTTTTGTTTAGGTTTTTATTTTTTGTAAAAACACTGTCAATTCGATTTTTCTCAACATTTTCCGAATGTTGAAAACAATATTTCTTGTAAGTTCAAATTAGTTGGAAGCCATAATCTCAAATTTTTGAAAAGATATTTGTGTCGAAAATCAATTTTTACCAACTTTGAGTAATGTTTTTTTAGGTTTTTATTTAAAAAAAAAAAAACTGTCAACTTGATTTTTCCCAAAATTTTACCAGATATTAAAAACGTTACTTTTCGTTACACAAAATTGTTTTAGAGATAAAACCATGTTTTATTCGTAAAATTTTCGAGGTGACACATTTTGTATTAATTGTAAATAATTGTATTTTTTTCAAAAATATACTTGTTTTGCATCACGTTACAATATATAATATAAAATTTAATTCAAGTCTCTAGCGTCGTTGGTTCGTGAGATATTTAGTAGGGTTAACCAAAATGTTCACCTTTTTTTTAAACTGCTATGGCAAAAAAACCACCCACGCAATTTTCTTGAGAGCCCTTTCTGCATCTTTCTGCATTATTATCTGTATAACAAAATTTATTTGAAGTCGATATCTCTACTGGTTCTTGAGCTATGGATGACGAAAAAAACGTCGCGACATCTTTCTAAAAATCTTTTATTTCGACGGACCCATTACAATAACTTCCTATATGAAGTTAAAAACACCGAAGAACTACAAAAGAAAAGTCGAAGGCACTTAAATAACCGGGTAGGCAAGCTACTAAGGGATAGGCTTCCGAAAGAAAACAAAAGGTAATTATTATTGATAGCCGTGGAAAGCTGTCGATAGCTGGCAAAAGCTATTGATAGTTAGCGGAAGCTGTTGATAGCCGCCAAAAGATGTTGATAGCCATTGAAAGCCCGCTAAAGCTGTTGAAAATCAGCAAAAGACGTCTATCACTATTGAAACCATCCAAGGTCTTTGAAAAAAAAAGAATAACAGTGAAAATTACAGTGAGTTGCACGAATCAAACTATGACTACGAGTTATAAATAAAGATCTTTAAACTAAAGCTTCTGTACTTACTTTAGTTAGTTTAGTATTCTGGATACCAAAGCCGTACACATCAATATACATCACAAAATAAGGCAAAGGGAGGAAAATAAAAAGACGCAAACTTATTTCTTCTCGATTAACATTTTACCAAAAATCCGAAATATTTTTGGTGTCCTAGCTTCGATCAATAATGTCTTTAAAAGCCGTCATAAATTTTATATAAGATGTCATTTTATCCCCAGAATTTCCTTTTTGCCTTATTCAAAATTCAAACAATCAGAATACCCAGATTGCAATTTAATTTTTATCGATATGATTTAAAAAAAAAAAAACAGCTTTAAAATGTCCTTCTTCTATATACAACCTTTTCAAATTGAAGAACAAGAAGTAGAAAAAGGAAAAGAATAAACAAAAATGTAAGCAAATTTCTCAACTTGTTTATGTCTTTTATACAATTGTAGATTTTTATTTTTCCATTTCTCTATAATCTGATAACTTTGAGTTATGTTTATTTTAAAGACCTGCTATAACACAAAAAGGATCTCTGTTTGTTTTTTTTTCTTATTTTTTAAAAAGTCCTGAATCTTATCTAAATCTTACGTAATTCTAACAGAAAATCCTAGACACACAATAATCTTCTCTATGCCCTAATCAGGTTATCGGGCCATTCCCCTATACTAGAACCCCTCCAACATAAGTTTACTTTATAGTCCTTTTGTACCTTGGAGGGACTTCATAAAGAATGAATCGGCCTTGCCTTGTGTCATCAACCTATCCTTTTTTTTGTGTGTCTTCATAAAAGAAACAAAATTAATGTTGATACAAGTAAACCTTTTAAACAACATTGATGGAAAGCTACAAAAACAACAAGAACAAAAATAGAAGTAGAAACCTTCTTCTTCTTCGAAAACTTATCTTCCGCATAAGGTAAAGGTAAACCAAATTGATTAGATTTGGGACAAAGTACAATATTTATCTATTTAAGAGAGGCAAACCACTTTATAATACCCGATATACCTTCTATACACTGTCCCTTAAAGCCACCTTTGCTCTCATACATCTACTCTATACTAAACCTTCTTCGTTATGTGGGTAAGTCGGTCGTTCTGAAATGCGTACAAATAGCTCTCCTGATGGTGATTTCGTTAACCTACAATATTTAGTTAAGCTCCTCATATAGTCACACATAAATACAGATACAAGTATTTTAAAATAAGATTTAAAAAATCCCCCAAAAACCTAAACTCACCCCTTCTTCGTTGTCTTGTCTGAAGAACAATATCCTTGCTGGTGGCTATATCTAATATATTTTACGGTAGGTAATAAATCGCCATTGAAAAGCCCCTGGATGAGTATGTATCTTGGTTGCTCCCTGTGCCGCCGCGCTGGCTGTTGGAAACGAAAAACCCGCGGTTGTTTGTTAAGAGTCGAGTTCACAAATGCATTTCGACCTATTTCTCTTTTGTTTTGGTCCGCACCAAAAGACCCTTTCATAGACTAAATCCAAATTCCAAAATGAAAAGGGAACAAGTCCAAAACAAAGCATACAAAAAATATAAAGCCAGAGGCAACCTAGGGCAATCCACAATCCGTTGATCCCATAAATCAGAATAATTTAAAACCCAACATCCCAATCTGAGTCCCGAAATACGAAACGAAACGAAAATACGAAATAAAAACAAAATTCAAAAACACAGCTAACCTCGTACCACACATATATTTATTCCTATATTTTTTTTTTTGTATTTCTTGTTTTGGTCCTTTTGTCCTTTTGTTCTGTAAACAGCTTCAATGAGCTTTCGAAATCGAAAACGAAAACGGTCCACAAGAGCCCCAAAACCAAAACATATTCCGGTGGCATGGCGGAGCATTAAATTCTCATTTGTTGTGCAAGGAATCCCGTGTATATTGGGGCTTTAGCCGCACTCTCAGCGGATTAAGTCCTTTTCTAGTTTTGTGGTTCTATGTGAAAAATATTTTAAGATTCAATCGGTTTTTAGCTTGCCTGAGCTTGAGCATGAGCCTGGAGCATCGAGCCTTTTTCTAACCCCCTTTTCCTTTGATTTGAATTGTGAAACCAGTCGGCTGCTGGTTATGGTCGCTTGGTCACATGGTAACATGGTCGTTGGTCCGCATTTGGAATGCAAAACCCTGATAAAGAGATGTGGTTGGGTGTGGTGGGCTCTTAGGTATTTTTTTTTTTTTAGTCAAAGAACCACAATAATCCTGTGTCCCCATTTGCATGCTATTGCTATCACATTGTTTATAAATTAAGCTAAGCGTATTTATTGGAACAAAGGATGCATTAAAGGCTACAGGACGACAACGACGAACGACGACGATGATGGTAACAGTGATGGTGACGGTAACGGTGGAGTTGACGGTAACGGTGATGGTGAATATACGAAAATCATCATGACCCAATTCCAGTTCGATGATGGTAATTTTTTATTTTAGCCTTTAGCTGGTCCGTTGGAATTGTTTTGGGCAAAAAAAGTCCGAATAACGAAGAAAGGATCAGAGGCACAGCACAACAAACCTTAAGCGGATTTACATTTAAGGTGGTATCAAAGTGCATATATGTATGTATATTTTTTCAGTAATCTTTGAATTTATAGTTTATACAGGTTTATACTTATGGCGTTCAGGAGGACGACGACGACGATGATGGCGGCAACGACAACGACAACGGCAACAGCCAATTCCATCAGTGAACAGGAGCGGAGCACAACATACATATGTTTATGCTTGGAACTCGAAATTAATTCCAACAATTCAACGAAAAGGAATTTTAATTACCACAAACGATGCCAGGATTTTACTTGGTTGAATTTAACAGTAAGGAGGACAAGTAACGAAGAAAAGAAATGCAATTAAAATATTTTGTAAAAGCTGAGGATAAAATGGGATGCGCAATAAAACAAAAATAAGAGCTGTACATTTTTGTGGGTCTGTGATAATCTATAGTAAAGATTGATTTATTAAAGGATGGGAAATTATAACACAAATATAAATTTTTTAATACCAAAGCCTGTAAAGAACCAGGTCTAAGCGACTTAAACTCTAAACTATTCCTGTATGCGAGTATTTTCAGGGATGGAGAGCACTTACAGTTTCTATGTCGCCAAGTTGGTTGAGGTCTTCACCCACCTGCGTGCGCCACCTGAGTCGCGGTCTTCCTCTACTGCGCCGTCCCTCGGGATTGGATTCGAAGACCTTCCATTCCATTCGCTCTACATGACCTAGCTATATAAGTCGTTGGACTTTTATTTCTGTTAACTAGGTCAGTGTCGCTGTACAGCCCGTACAGTTCGTCGTTATATCTTCTCCTCCATTCTCCATCTATACGTACGGGACCAAAAATCACCCGAAGAATTTTTCTCTCGAAGAATCCTAAGACGCTCTCATCGTTTTTTGACAGTGTTAGGCCTCAGCGCCATAAATGAGAACCAGAATGATAAGTGTCTTATAGATGGTGATTTTAGATGCTCGAAAGAGGACTTTACTTCTCAATTGCCTTCTAAGTCCAAAGAAGCAGCGATTTGCAAGAGTTATTCTTTGCTTGATTTCAGCGCTGGTGTCGTTGTCTGTGTTAATAGCGGTGCCTAGGTAGACAAAGTCCTTAACTACCTCAAAGTTATAGCTGTCCATGGTGACGTTTTGTCCAAGACGTCGTTGTTCAATGTCAGCATATTCTTGGTCTTGCCCTCATTGACCACTAAACCCATCTTCTTCGCTTCCGTCGCAATGCTCAAAAAAGCTCCACTGACATCACGCTTTGATCTTCCAATTATGTCAGTATCATCTGCGAATCCAAGTAATTAGATGGACCCTTGGAAGATTGTGCCTCTAGTGTTGACGTTTGAATTTTGCACAATTCTTTCCAGAACGATGTTGAAGAAATCGCATGACAGTGCATCGCCTTGTCTAATCCTAATGCCAAAAATAGACATTGCTCTGTAGAGCTCTTCCCTATAGATGCTGTCATACGCGGCTTTAAAATCGATAAAGAAATTGTGGGTATCGATTTGAAATTCCTGGGTATTTTCCAAGATCTGCCGTAGTATGAATATTTGGTCGATAGTGGACTTTCCTGGTCTGAAGCCACACTAATAAGAACCTATCAGGTTGTTGACGAACGGCTTCAGACGTTCACATAATACGCAGAGAGGATCTTATATGCAATGTTAAGGAGACTGATGCCTCAGTAGTTGGCGCAATTTAGAAGGTCTCCTTTCTTATGTAACAGGCAAACTATGCTGAGATTCCACTCATCGGGCATGCTTTCTTCCGGCCATATTTTGAAGATGAGTTGGTGCATTCTCCCTACGAAGTCATCGCCTGCTGCTTTGAATAGTTCGGCAGCGATGCCGTCAGCTTCAGCAGCTTTGTTTGACTTCAGTTTAGATATAGCTATCTTCACTTCGTCTAGGTCGGGTAGGCGGAATTGTTGATCTGCGTCGCCTAGGTTGAGTGGTTCTATCTCCCTTACAGCGGAATTCGGTTCGTCATCGCCGTTATATAATTTGGAGAAGTGGTCTTTCCATATTCTCAACATAGACTGCGGTTCTACTACGATGTTTCCCTGATCATCTTTACAGGCTTCGGTTCGTGGCTGGTACCCTTGGGAGGTTTTTTTTAGATTTTGGTAAAATTTACGAACCTCATTCCTGTTGTGACATCCCTCTATCTCCTCGATCGCGCGCTTCTCGTGCTCTCTTTTTTTTCATCTAAGAAGCCGGTGTTCCTCTCTCCTCTTCTGCTCGTAGAGCTCGCGAGCAGCTCTGGTCCTTCTGTGCAGCGCCGTTTTGTATGCCTCTTGTTTCGCTGCGTGCGCTTGCCGGCATTCGTCGTCAAACCAGGGGTTTCGCTGTTGTGGACGTGTGAAACCTAGCACTTCAGAGGCGGCATCTCTGATGGCTGCAAGGCAATGTTGCCACTGGTTATCAATGCTTAATGCAGGCAGCATAGGACTCCTTAAGAGGTTACTAGATACTCGGTCGGAAAAGGACATGGCAGTCTCTTGCGATTGTAGCCGTCTAACGTCGAAACTTCTCACAGTACTTCCTTGTTTTGGCTTGGACCGGGATATCCGTAACCATACCTTGGCTACAACGAGGTAGAGGTCCGAGTCAATGTTGGCCCCTCGGAATGTTCGGATATCCTGTATACTGGAGAAGTGTCGTGCGTCGATCGCAATGTGGTCAATCTGGTTGACGGTTGATTGATCAGGAGATTTCCATGTCCCCTTGTGGATATTGAGATGTGTGAACTGTGTACTAGCTACCAGAACGTCTCGCCCCGCAGCGAAATCGATCAGCCTGAATCCGTTGTCGGAGGTGGTGTCGTGCAGGCTGTATCTCCCGATTGTGCCACCAAAGATGTCTTCTCTTCCTAGCTTGGCATTAAAATCTGCTAAGACAATTTCAATGTCATAGCCAGGGCACTGCTCATATGTCTTGTCCAAGAGCTCGAAGAATATGTCTTTGGTGTCTTCATCTTTCTCCTCTGTTGGGGCATGCGCGCATATTAGTCTTATGTTGGCGAATTTAGCCTTGATGCGGATTGTCGTGATGCGCTCGCTCACACTGTTGAAACTCAAGACTTTTTGCCTGAGTCTAGTTCCAACAACAAATCCACACCCAAATAGACGCTGTCTTTGTTCTCGGTAGCAGTCGCCGTAGTATACATCGCAGTCTTTTAGTTTGTGTTTGCCCGGTCCATCCCATCGCACTTCTTGGATGGCGGTAATATCTGCCTTGCAGCAGTTTAGGGCTTCCGCTAATTGTTCGGCTGCACGTGGTCTGTTAAGGGACCTAACATTCGACGTACAGATCCGAAGTTCGTTGTCCTTATTTCGTTTGCTTGGGTTGTCAACAGTGAATCCGTCCGTATCCGAGGCTTGTTGGTGCTTCGCAACTAGAAGATTTTTACGTGGTCAGGTAGTCACCCGAATAAGTCGTAGAAGCCCTATAAAATTTAAATTTAGAGATGTAAATAACCTGGAAAAAGTTCAAGTTTTCCAACCTCCATTTAACTTATTAAAAAAATGAATTACAGACGTCATTTTTCAAGAGTTATTTTAAACTATTTTAAACTTAATATACCTAATGGTTTCGGCCGTTGGAGGGAATACAGACAAACAGACGTTTGTCAACAATAAAGCGCCGGAAATTCTCTTCCAAGCCTTCAATCATCTCGTAATTATCTAAATAGGCAAGCGACTTTGCATAGCCCCACACAAAATAGTCCAGAGGTGTTACAAATTAACCCACAAAATTGACACTTTTCCGATTATGTTCCTAGAAGTTCCATGACGATAATCAAATCCATATGTTCAAAATGTAATAGACACCTTTGGGAACAAAGGGTTAAAACCCAAACCTCTGATAATTCACTCGCCAAAAGTTTCCACTAATAAATTTATTGTTTCGTTGCGCCACGTGAACGAAACCATTAATTTGGTACTAAATTTGCCCGATTTGAAGAATTTGTTTAGAAGTATGTAAATCTTTTTATTAGGTATAAAATGGCAAACCAAATTCATCATAAATCAAGTGACATCTGTCAAAAATAACACTGGTTGACAAAATTACGTTTTTTTCATGTTGCACAAACAAAGGAATACTTTTTAAAAGGATTAAGATGTCCTAAACTCGAATCTAACCTTTAAATTTTTCTATCACATCAAGTTTTTAAAATATGCCCCTTTAAAAATGCTAAAAACAAACAAAAACGGGTTTTTTTAAGCCTAAGTTCAAACTCAAAATATCTCTTAACAATAATTGTATGATGATTTTGAAAAGTACAAACCTTTCTCTTTTGGATACAATTCAAAGGATTTTAGTATCTTACTTAGTTTCTGGAAATTCGCATTATTTATGAGTCATTATTTGAATCTATATGAAGTCTCGAAAAAAACTTGAATTTGATACTTTAATAGTTTTGTAAATTACGTTTTGGACTACATTTTTAGTGCTGATTTCGAATCCAAACTCATATTTTAACTATTTGCTCAAGTTTTAAAAATACCCGTTTTCAACATCATTTTTACATTTTTTAATATATTTCAAAAACTTGCTATAATAGAATTATTTAGACAACAGATTTGTTACAAGAACCAAACTTACTTTCAAACCGTTTTGCCTTTTTCTGTTGAAAACTATTTTAGCAAAAGTGGTTAAGCGTTTCTTTTAGTTTTTTGTTAGACATGTGATATCTAACAAATTTTGAAGTTTTTTTCGAATATTATATGAAATAATATAAATATTTCAATTTAATATTGAATAAAGGGATTTTAGATTTGGAAAACATTCAGGGATTTGATTGAAAAAAAGCTACTTAATAAATTTAGACAGCCTCAAAAAGCCGAATATACGTGTTTTTTCGCATTTTAAAAAGTAATATCTGAAAAACCTGATGTGATACATTAATTTTAAAGTCGGATTTAAATTAAGGCCTCCAAAACCCTTTGGAAAAGTGCAATTTCAATGCCAGTAAAAAAACCTTGTCGACCAGTGTAATTACTGTGAAAAAAATACATATTTCTAAAATGAAAATCCTTGCGAATTCTCTAAATTATCCAACTAGCTAAGAAATGATTTCAGTAGTAGCAAATCAAAAATAATTTTAATTCCCACCCCCCCCATATTTTGACAACATTTTCGAGGTAAAATGTGCCAATTCATACGTTTTATCTTGTTATTTGTTGGTTTCTTTTCTTGTCCAAAATACTGTATTTTATTTCAAGCCAAATCTTATATATTATGCACTGTACATATGAAATGTAGGTACCTATGGGAAAATGTGAGAAACCCTTATCGTCCAGTTTCCGCAAGCACAAAGCATCATTCAACTCAGTGAAAATGGCAGTTAAAGTGTTTTAACTTCTGCGTGTGACTCTTATATGTTATATGCATATGCATAGGTTTGTGTGGTGTGCAGATTTGTATAAATATCAGGCTTGCCAGATTTGGAAATTCATTGGAAATATCTGAAATCTTTTTCCAAAACTGGCAACAAAACATTCAGTTAAGCAGCCGAAACATAATTTAGCAATAAGAAGTATAAATCTTATCTAACGGTTTAAAACGTAAACAGTCGAAATATTTCTACCTCATTTAATTTTATAAATAAAAAAATTTATATTTTATTTTCTGTCAGTTTTTAAAACAAAAATAAATTCTTATCAGATTTTTCAAAATAAAAATTCGGCTACTAAAAATATCGATTTCTAAATTTTGCCAGCAATCTATTTTAGGATATGGCAACCCTGTTGGTTGACTTATGGTTAAGTTCTACATAAATATATAAATCACATGTTTGACTGTTTGTGTTTTTGTCAACAGAGAGAAAGATTTGCATTATTTAAGAGGACATTTGAATGCCACTGCAAGAAGTGTCCTTCAAACTTCCTTTTCCTCCTTCAGCTCACATGTGAGCCCGGTTTATTGCGTTTTTTTTTTTCTTTTTGTTATGGTCCTTTTTCCTTAAACCCAAAGTGTTGGAAATGATATCCGGTTGGTTTGGCTTAAGAGAAGCCAAAGTTGTACCGGATTTCGCGCAAGAGTGTAACATTTCAAACGCCCTTGCATATTGCCACCACACTACCGACCGGCACCGCTGCGCTGCACTGCACTATGCAGTGCATATGAGTATTCCTCTGCTTCTCATGTTTGTAACGCTGCATTAAATGCCAGTGGCATAATTATTACGTCACACAAAGCTGCGTTGGAAAAAGGAAAACAAAAATAGAAAAAAGAAATAAAATAATAACTGGAAAAGGAAGCTCTTTAGGTCTCTAGGCCAACTTTAACTACAACAATTATTCACCGTTATTTTTGTATTTGAAGAAAAATAAGAATTGTTCATAGTGGCGACGTTACCGACGACGACGTCGTCGTTGACGGAGATGACGGAAAGAACGGAGCAATGAAAATATAAAAAGGAGGATGAAATGGGGAAAAAAACGGTAGGTAGATTATTTCCCTCTGCATCCGTTTTTCCTTATTGGCAAAACGGAAGGAGCAAAAGTACTGTGCGGTAGCATGTACGTCATACGCTTAAAGTGCCAAACACAATGCATTGCCTGTGCAGTTGTTGAGAGAACACAATATAGAGCCACCTACAAGTTACTATTCAAATATTAAACGCGAACACGCCGACACACACAACGCTAGAAGCGGAATTCTTGGGAAACAAAACTTCACGCGTATTATGTGTGTATTGTATATTATTATGTGAGTTGGATAAGCCAATAACTGGTGAATTTCTGATTTAATTAGCAACGTAACTGGAGTTTGCATAACATTTATATGCGATTGCAAGCTAGGACGAGGACGAGGATACGAGGAGATTGCATGACTTTCCCTATGGCAGTCATTATAATTATTAAACAAACAACACGCTTTGGTATATTCTACAACGTCATAATGCTACATATGAGGAGAATGATTATTTGCATGGCTTAGCAATTAATGCTTGATGTTGCCATGATGTGGGAGTACGGAATACGGCGGGGGTGGGGGCCAGCGACGGTGGTGGTAGAGTATCTACAATTCTGGATGATGTTGAGACAATAGTATAAGCAGAGGTTATGCACCATCAGCCAAAGAGACCGCAAATAATAAGACAGTACCAACCATCACACCGCCTTAAGAGAACAACTCAACTGGAAGCTAAAGATAAACGTTATGGCGTATGTCATATTTGGAGGATATACATACGCTGGTGATATACATATGTACATATGCCTAAAATATGACCAGAGTAAGATCTATCATTTGGACTTTGGGAATTGGATTTAGAGGTTCGTGATTGAAAAGCTAAAGGCATCGCAGATTGGTGATGGTAAACAGATTAACCCCTAAGTATTAAGTTCTGATATTGCTTGCGGCTTCTAAGCTTAAATTTGAAACTAACCTTTATGCAAATAATGCAAGTTGATATTTCATATAAATTAATTTCCAGTACAGGTTGGTACCTTACCTGTGTTTAAATCAACGGAAGTAAGGTTTTAAATAAACAATACAATGAATCCGTAGATATACATTGGTTGACACATAGATATTTCAGAATATTAAAGCTTTCCAGTCTTAAATTCCTACAGGAATAGAAAACTGTCAATTTTTATTTAAAAAATATTGGTAAAATCCAAATTTAAGTTCAATTTTGATGTACTAAGTTTTAACTTTTAGAATTTTTTATTTTTTAACGGAAAAAACATGTAAACCAAAATCTTGAATCCAAAATTGTAAAGTTCCTATTTCAAAAGCGTCATTGATCAAAACTCTTATTTCACTTTTATAAGCCTTTGTAGTTCGAAAAAGGTCCCAAAGGTTTACAAGTTGTTCGAAAATACTGGCCTTGGGGAGAGTACGATAACTTTGGCGACAAAGTTTAATGACGGATTTGATAGAACAGTTAAAAATAAGCATTTTTTACTATGGGAGGGGGGGTCTATCTCCCCCCGTTTAGGCGGTAGGGGCAATTTAAAAAAACATGTACATTAAATGGAAAAAAAATAATTACAAAATAACGGTAATACTTACAGTTAAGTATTATACCTTTTTTTAAAGCCAACATTTTTGTCTATTAGCTTGTTTTTAAATCAAGTCAAAACTATGCATAGTTTTTGAAAAAAATTGTTTTAAACTCAAAATTTGGTAAAAAAAAAAGTTAAAAATATGGTTTAAAGTGTAATTTTTCAAAACTTTTAGATTATCTACTATTTTTTTTTAGAATTCATTGCTCTTATTTGTTTTTGATCAAAAACTGAAAACTAGATGACTTTATGCCTTCTAGTTCTTGAGAAAATTGAAAATTACCACAACAAAATATTTTAATTAAATTACTTTTTCCTTGCTTAAGTATTAACGTAGTCTTATTTTGATATTAATAATCGAATATGGATTAAGATATACCAAGGATAAATTAATTTTTCTTAAATCCAGCTTATTTAAATGCAAAAGAAACTTTGCATGCACCCCATCTTGCACCCTCCCCACCTTGCACACACTCCAACTTGCACCCACCCCAAATCCTATAGTGTGCCCAAGTAGGGGGGTTGCAGAGGGCAGCATGCCCCCCCTTACAGATGCCACTGTTGCGTACACCCAAACTCGCGCACACCTTACTGTTGCATACACCCAAACACGCATTACGCATACGCAAATACCATTATTACTATCAAAATAAGACCACTCAAGCAAAAAAAAAGAATTAAATTAAAATAGTAGTTGTGGTTATTTTCAATTTTCTCAAAAACTAAAAGACATAAAATCATCTAGTTTTCAGTTTTTGATCAAAAACAAATAAGAGCTATAAATTCTGAAATAAAAACAATAGTAGATAATCTTGAAGTATTGAAAAAGTTACACTTAAACCTTTTTTTAACTTTTTTTACTCAAATTTTGAGTTTAAAATTAAATTTTTCAAAAACTACGCATAGTTTTCACTTGATTTAAAAACTGGCTAATAGAACAGAATGTTGGCTTTAAAAAATGTATACAACTTAATTGTAAGTATCACCGTTATTTTTAATTATTTTTTTCCATTTTAAATAATAACTTTTTTAAATTGCCCCTCCCGCCTAAACGGGGGGAGATAGACCCCCCCTCCCATAGTAAAAAATGCTTGTATTAAGCCACTTTACCAAAAACCGTTATTATATCTTGGCGCCAAAGTTATCGTACTCGTGCCAATTTAACTTGAAAACAATATTTTTTAAAAAATAAAATTAGTTTAAGGCCAATGTCTCAAATTTTTGAAAAGTTATTTGAGTCGAAAATCAATTTTTACTAACTTTTATTAATTTTTTGATAAAGGTTTTTATTTTTTGTAAAAAAAACTATCAATTCGATTTTTTTCAAAATTTTACCAAATGATGAGAATATTGATGTCCCGGCCGGCGTTTCGTTCATGTCTATGAACATCATCAGGTGTGGCAATTAATCTATATTTGCATTTACCGAATGTTGAAAACAATATTTCTTATAAGATAAAATAAGTTGGAAGCCATAATTTCAAATTTTCGAAAAGAATTTAAGTCTTAATTTAATTTTTTAGGTTTTTATTTTTTATAAAAAAAACTGTTGATTCGATTTTTCTCAAAACTGTACGATATGTTGAAAACGTTATTCCTTCGTTGCACAAAATTGTTTTGGAGACAAAATCATTTTTTATTCGTAAAATTTCCTATGGGAAGTTAAAAAACTTGAAAATGCTTGAAAAGGTCAAATATCTTCACAGAAAACAACTTGGGTTTCAATTATTTTCAAAGATCTTAACCACAATTTTTCTAACAAATTTGTATCAACATTTTTAAAGCGAAATTAAATTACTTACCCATTTGAATAAATTATTTTTAAATTACACCGCCAACCAACGGACATCAAAAATGGTTGTATTAAAACACTTCCGTTAACCGAAACCGCCTGCGAGACCCGACGCGACACGATGCGATGCGATGAAAGTATGAAACTAGGTATTTGAATTTAATTAAAATTTAAATAATATTACAAAAAAGCACTACTTCAATACACACAAGTTATAATTAATAATTTTCTCACTTCACAATGAAAATAGATGAATTTAAAATAAATTTCTTTTTCTTCTTTAACACCAAAGAGAACAATTCAAATTTTTAAATTAACCCGCCAAATAACATTACCAACCAAACACAATCAAATACACCAACCAACGCGAACGCAACGGTACTGTCCTACATGATGAATAGAAATAAATGAATGGACTCGGAATTCACATTTTGCAAAACAAAAATAAACACATTTCTTTGGAAAAAACTAATATTTTTTAACAAAAACTTAAACTTTAACACTTATTGAACATTTTGATTAAATTTTTATCTACCGCACATAGAAAATAAATATTTTAATTAATTTTTTACTTTTCAATTCGAAACGAGACGAACGATCGCGAGCACAAGAATTTCACAAACTGCCTGCAACTGAACTGGTATGTTACTGCCGAGCTGATTACCAAAGAACAAAGAAAGAGAAGATGAGATTGCTTTAATTATTAATGGTCGTGTTCATCATACATACTCTTTTGGGTTGCACTTACAATGGATGGAATTATGGTGAACTAATACCCTGTTTACAAGAATGGGTTGAGTAATCGAATCGAATCTGATTTTAGATTTAGATATACGAGCAGGTTTATGGCTAAGGTGGATATAATGGAAAGAAAAATGGTTAATTATTAGAAATATGCTAAAATATCATTCAAGGAAAAATATTCCAGATATTCATGACGTTAAAACAATATTTTGTGTTATATTTATTGTAAGGTTTTAATTTCAACAAACAAAACTGTCCATAGGATTTTTTTATAGTATTTATCAAGAGTTAACAATTTTATGAGTTTAAATTGGTTGTAAATAATAGTACATAAGTGTTCTCAAGATATTTTAGTCGAAAATCATTTTCACCAATTTGAAGTAATGTTTTTGGTAAGTATTATTATTGTATTATTATTGGTGATCGGATTTTTTTAAAAACCGTGTTTTTAATAAGATGCAGTAAGATAAAAGTCAATGGGGCACATTCATAGTCATACTATAAGAGTATAAGCTCAAGTCTATTAGAACTGAAGTCTAAATTTAACATCTAGGTTAGACACAGCTGCTATTCATAAAGAAATTGGCAATTCTATTTAGTTATAAACAGGTGTTTGGTATATTCTATTACAATTTCAATTAACCTATAAAACAACAACTTGTTGAGGGGAACAAAATAAAATGCGTTAGCTTAAACTTATTCTGCTTGCTGTTAGTTGAGAAAATTCATATTGTAACAAAATATTTACTTATTTTGGTAAAGATATACGTACAGTATCAAAAATCACATTGCCTATGTCACTTTGGTGAATATACCAAAAAATCTTAGCGCTGGTGCTGATAAGACTTGGAAACGCACAGATATTGGCAAACCTCTCATTGGATTTCTTATACTTGGCAGTTTTTTTATCGAATCGATACCTTTTTATACAAATTGTTGGCATCTTTTCAAAAGGCTTGGTTCGGGTTAGGTAGAACTTTCGTTTTCTGTTGGGTGGTAGCATTCCAACATCCAGCCAAATATCAAAATCTTCAATGATGCTAAAGTCTATTTACATTCTAATTTCTGTTTTTATATTTTCAAATAAAATGTCTCGCAAAGTAATTTTCTCAATTGCTTTCTTTATTTTTGACGTTTTATAGAGTTAAGAACAGCTTAAACATAAGTTCTGTCGTGTTTATTTTTAGACTCCAGGCTATTGTTTTGAAATGGGTTTCAATCGCCTTTGAACAACATAAATCGGAGTTTAGGTTAGGAAGGACAAAATCAGAAGTTATCAAATGAAAATGGCCCAATGTCTTTCTTTAGTTTCACGATATTTAGTCTAAAATTAATTTGTATCAATCTTAAGTAGTATTTTGGTATGCTTCTATTTATTGGAAGAAAACTATCAAATCAAATTTTATTATTTGTTGGAATAAATTATCCTGCAAGTTATATCATTTTTTGTACGTAAAATATTTCAATTGACAAAATTTGTTTCTTTAGTTTGTTTGAATTATTAAAAAAACTATTAATTAAATATTTTTAGGTTTATACCAATTGGAACAATGTCACAATGTGTAATAACGTGTGTTTTTTAGACGCGTGGTTTTGAATATGGCAATACTTTTTTCGGAGTTGGTCTTTTTGACAGCTGTCACTTGGATAATGCTCAATTTGATTTGTCATTTCATTACAATTAGACTTAAATTCAAGTAATTTTGTTACTTAAACATGGTTCGGTCCACATGAAACAAAACTATCGGAACAATCATTTTATTGAAGGAAACTTTTAGTGAGCGCATAATTTCGTATAGTGGGCATGTAGCGTGGCCTCCAAGATCGTTCGATCTAAAACAGCTGAACTATTTTTGTCGAATAGAAAATTTTGACATTTCTCGACGTTTCAAGGTCCCTAGAGTCAAAGTTAAAGATTTTTGGAAAGATGTCTGTGCGTGCGTGTGTACGTACGTTCGTACGTTCGTACGTACGTATACGTGCGTACGTTCGCGACGTTTTTTCGTCGTCCATAGCTCAAGAACCAGAAGAGATATCGACTTCAAATAAATTTTGTTATTCAGATAATAGTGCAGAAAGATGCAGAAAGGGGTCCCAAGAAAATTGCATAGGTGGTTTTTTTACCATAGCAGTTTAAAAAAAAGGTGAAAATGTTGGTTAACCCTAAATATCTCACAAACCAATAACCCTAGAGACTTGAATTAAACTTTATATTATATATTGTAAAGTGATACCAAACAAGTATATTTTTGGAAAAAATTCCAATTAACGGTTTTTTTTATAAATCAAACAAACTGAAAAAAAAATTGTCACCTCGAAAATTTTACAAATAAGAAATGGTTTTATCTCCAAAATAATTTTGTGCACCGAAGAATAAAGTTTTTGAAATCAGGTAAAATTTTGAGAAAAATCTAATGGCCAGTTTTTTTTATAAAAAATAAAAACCTAAAAAAACATTTCTCAAAGTTGATAAAAATTGAATTTCGACTAAAATATCTTTTCAAAAAAATAAGATTATGGCTTCCAATTTATTTTATCTTATAAGAAATATTGTTTTCAACATTCTGTAAAATTTTGAGAAAAATCGAATTGACAGTTTTTTTTACAAAAAATAAAAACCTAAAAAAAATTAATAAAAGTTGGTAAAAATTGATTTTCGACTCAAATATCTTTTCAAAAATTTAAGATATAGGCTTCAAATAAATTTTATTTTATAAAAAATATTGTTTTCAACATTCAGTAATTTTTTTTATAAAAATCTAACAGTTCTTTCATTCAAAATTAAAATCTACAAAAAATAGTACTCAAAATTGGTAAAAATTGATGTTCGGTTCTCGATATCTCGTGAATAATAGAAAACATTGACTTCAAATTAATTTCATTCATCCAATTCGTATTTGTTTATACAAGAAATAAAAACTTTTAAGAAATGCGATTAAACACGTTTCCATGTGAGTCAAATTCATAAACCTAAAAATACTTTCTATTATGACGGGTAGATGGCTATTTTGTGTTTCAAATGATAAGGTAGTGTGAACTATAGTTGAAAGAAAAGAGATACAAATTTTTTGGAAAACACACAGAAATCTCCCTAAAAACCAAGGAATTTGCTTCTAAGAGCATTGAAACTTCGAGATATATCAAAATATTGAATTTGACAAATCGGAACGATTACAATTACTTCCGATGGGAAGTTTGAAATGTATTTCAATATTATTATTGTCTTGTAAAACTATTTTAAGTTCTCAAGTTCTTAAAAAACACGTGATTGAATAAGTCGTAATTTACAATCTAAGATCATAACCTCTAAGTTATGTTCAAACCAAAACAATTATCTCAAATCAATGTATCAGAAATTCTGATTAGGTTATGGTTTTCTTTTTTAATGTTCCAGCTATTTTAGATCAGCTGTTTTATTTTGTTCCTCGAACACTAAGTTATCCAAATACCCTATCTATCGGAAATTGAACGCAGCCATTGTGTGAACTTGAACCAGAAACGTCATTGTCAGTCATTGTCAGGTGACATTTGAAACTGTTTAATACACATAAATTTGTAATGCAGCTTGTAATTCGAACAAAATACCTTTAGACTTTATGCTTTCAAGGTTTAAGTTATGTTCAAACTAAAAAAAGTTATCCAAATACCCTATCTATCGGAAATTGAACGCAGCCAATAGCCATTGTGTGAACTTTCAATTTTCTGTGACAATGTTTCCAGAATTGTCATTGTCAGTCATTTTCAGGTGACATTTGAAACTGTTTAATACACATACATTTGAAATGCAGCTTGTAATTCGAACAAAATACCTTTAGACTTTATGCTTTCAAGGTTTAAGTTATGTTCAAACTAAAAAAAGTTATCCAAATACCCTATCTATCGAAAATTGAACGCAGCCATTGTGTGAACTTTCAATTTTCTGTGACAATGTTTCCAGAAACGTCATTGTCAGCCATTGTCAGGTGACGTTTGAAACTATCAAATTTAGTTATTTACAACTTCTGTATATACAAAATCCACGTGAATAAAAAATCGCAAGTCCAATAATAAGAACTTGAAAAAACCCGTTGGAAAAATTGACGCATTTAAATTCTAGCACTCAGGAATACGATTTATCGATTTTTACTCATAAATCCACCTTAAAAAAAGCCCTTTGAAACATTCAGAAGGAGATGAGGGTTTTGTATGTCTAAGGTAAAACTGTATGCTTCCTTCAAAGGACTAATATTTGCCTTAATTTTAATTTGTAAGGTTTCTTTAAGGTTTGATTAAAACATCTTTAAAATGAATAGAAGAAGGAAGCAAATATGCCAACAATTAAGGTTTATAGCTGCAACCTTATTCATCTTATAAAAAATATAAACACTTACGTCAATATGTCAAAGAAAAGTTTGAGTGTCCACTTAAATAATAAAACCTGAAATGTTGCCCCAAAACTATAAAAACTTATATATTAGTATACCTACCTGTTCCGTACACATATTAAGGTTATAAAAGGTCTAGAGGAATGCATAGAACCACCACCATCACCATCTCTGCCCATTTGTATATATAATTTATTACATGTGTCTTTTAGCTTAACCATAACATTTCATGTTTAGCAGGTGATGGTCTTGGTCCTGTAGGCAAACAACAACAACACAAAAAAAAGAACCAAAAACCGCCTCTTCAATCTTCCTTCAAATATATGTATATCCTTGGTACACACGACATACATACATACATAATATACATAGATCTCCATACACGAAAAGTTCCAAAGTGTTTTCTCTGTCAAAGCATCAGCAAGCAGCAAAATGCAATTAATTTCAGCAAGGACATTTTATTTATTCATTTCCAAGCAATTTCTTTCTTAATTTCATGGGCTCATCCATACAAACGCTCCAATAAATCACATCCTTAACGCAGCAACAAAATAAAAGTCAACATAAAACCTTTCTCCCTCCACCATCATCATTCTTTTAGCCACCTCACTTTCTGTGTATCCCTCTAGCCTTTTCTCCTTTCCTTCATCCCACCATCTCCCATAGACCAACACAAAAAAAAAATGAAAAAAAAGGACCAAAAGGATTTCGTTTATATACATAATATTCATCCACATTTTGCTAGAGGATTATAATTCGTTTCTGTCATCTCGTTCAACAATGTTATAACTTCGCTGACGCGCGCACAGGACATAAGTACACTAACAAAAAGTCCAAACGTCCGAGCCAGAAATTTATGAATGAAATCCTGCACCAGAAATCGACCATCTTTTCTTCCTTCAGAATGAAAACTATTTTATTTTTCTACTCAAAACTCAAAAAAAAAAAAAAAAAAAAGGAAATTCCTTTGGTGAAAAACACAAAGGAAAATATCTTTTATCCAATGAAAAAGACATTTTTTCACCGCTTCTTCCTCTTCGTCTTCTCCTATTGCTTCAATTTCTTCTTCTTCGTCAAATGGACACAAAGAACACTTTAAGGACAAATTGCAAACGAACTAAGTGAGGAGGATACATTTTCCTATTTGCTGTTAGATATTTTTTTTTCTCGTCTATTTTTATCTCATTCGTCCTTTTTTTTTGCAAATCCTTGATGCTAACCCTTTTAGTCGCATAAAATTTGAAGCTCTTATAGAGGTACCTTATACCTACTTTTCTATAAAGAGGACATAGCTAGATAGACAAAGAAGATTGATCGGTGTAGGTATGAAATATTTACGGTGTCCTTCAGATACAATAATGAGATTACTAGACATAGAGGCATAAGGAAAGGAGCAAGGATATTTTGTAAAATTCTTCTTCGTGTTGTTTTTTTTTTCATTGTATTATCCTGTGGATGAGGTGACGATGACGATGACGACGAACTACGAACTACGACGAATGATGAACGATAGGACGACGACGATAGGAACATAGAAACGCCAAAGGAAAGGATTTCACAAAGTTCTACAAAAACTATGACTGTAGCTTAAAAAAATACTAGTTTCAAATTATTTTTTCTTTTGTTGGTGTTGGGGATTGTAAATACTTTGCTTGTATGAACCTCAAGCAGAGAGACCATCATCATAAGACCCGCAAGAGCTAGATAGAGAGAGACTATAAAAGGATCTTGATGGATCTGAAGGATTTTCAACACTTTTCTTGCCAGTGGCGTAAATTTTCAACTTCCTTGTCGACATATCCTTGTGGTTTTTTTGTATATTTTCAATTTAAGAGCTGTTAGAATATGGAAGCCAATATGCCTGCAGTGCAGCAACAGCAACAGCAGTAGCAGCAGAAAAACCTCACAACCGTTTATAAGGACCTTGCTGCTGCTGCCTGTGCCTTGTGTATGACTTTTCAGAATGTTTGGAGTTGTGGCATCATCTCCTTGAGGTATTTCATTCGTTTCATAAGTCTTCTAAGCCGAGTATAAGGATAAGTATCTATATATATATAAAGGAGTATGTATGTACTTCCATAAATGTACGATGCACCTATGTTTGCCAAATTATCCTTTAACTTTTTGACAATGCACCACGACATTGCATATACTCGTAGGTATAGCAAAAACCTCTCTCTCTCTTCTTCTACATGTACTTTCAAAATAATATGAATCCTTGAACTATTTCGCAGTTTGTAAAATGAGAAAGAATGTACTTCATCCAATCTACCACCAAACCAAAATGTTCTTCAAGAGTCAAGAGTCACTATACCTTGTACCTACGTTATAATATATAGTGTAGAAGGTGGTGTAGGTGTTGGTGTAGGATACTATATAGAGTGAAGTAGAATAGCTGCGGTTTATGACTCGACAAGTTTCATCAGCATAACCTCTACCCTACCCACCTAGTGGGATATCGTTTTCGCTTAATTGAAATTTTCAATTATCCTTGCGAGAAATTGTTGATTGTGTATAGTGACAGAGTTCTTTTTTATTTTGGAGTACCTACACCGTACATTCGTGTATTCGGCAAATGGCTTTTAAGCAAGATTAATTTGCTTCGAGTGTTAAATCTTTAGTGAAAGGAATTTGAAAAATTAAATTATAATAAAGAATTTAAGTGCAAGGAGGATATTCATAAAATATTTTGGTTTGATTTCTTGCAGTTAGATTAGTGCCGAGAAAAATAAAAGACGGGAAATTTTTGGTGTTTTTTTACTTAAGTTCCCACGCTTAAGGGGTTATAAGTACCCTTAACATGTTTAAAGTTGAAAAACAGTGAGAGCATTTGGAAAATAGGGAAGCATTTAAGAGGATATACCGGTGTACATTGGGCTTAAAGTTTTCAATATGAAAATGAGATTGAATGTCATAGTTGGCTAAAGCATTTCACATTCTTCATGTGTGGTTGAAAAAACAAGAACTTGATTTCGTCTGAAATTGAGCTCAAGGGCATTCCAAGAGTTACGAGTATTCGGTCTGAATTTTTTGAGAAGAAAGGGGGAATGCAACTGGATAATTCAGCAGAATTGTCATCTAAAAATATCGGTAAAGCAACGAAAGACATAAGACAATGCGGAGTTCTTCGAGCAATGTAAATATTTCTGGCACATAAGTTCTAGTGCCTATAATTTTCAAGTCTTCTTTTTTGTATTGTGTTCAAAAGACTTAAACTGAAAATCTGCCCAAATAAACGAATAATATTCAAGGTTTGGACGAATGAAGGCAGATATAAAGGGATGAAAAATTTCTTGCACCATCGTTGGGGATATCCTGAGCACCTAGCAGAATTTTTGGCAATGTTGAATATGGGAATATTCTATAATAGGTGATCGGTGATACACATTCCGAGTACTGAAAGTTGATTAGTTTCCTTAATGGAAGTGCATGAAAACAATATTTTGGGTTGGGTAACGCTTTAATGACGGGAAAAACCATTGAGTTTTTGAAGCATTAAATTTTACACACTTAATAATTTCTCATTGGACAATGCTGCCGAGATGGGAATTAAATGAGACAAAGGTGTGAATATAAAAATGTTGAGCAAAACTGTTTAATGAATTAAGAGTTGCAGACAAGAAATCATTTATAAATAAAGGGTGAACATTGAGAGACAAAACGGAGCCTTGAGGAACTCCAATATCTTTTTTTTTTATTTCAGACTTACGAATCAGTCCTTTTTTTTGAGAAAAATATCCTGGATACTGATATTTTTCAAGAAGAAATATGTTAAGCAATGAGTTAACTCAGAGATGTTTGAGTTCGTTGAATATGTAACTGTTGAACTCATTCAAAAACCTACAGTGATATGCAAAAATCACGAATCAGTTCAAGGAAGCGATTATATTTCCAATCCATAAAATAGGCAATCTGATCTAGAAAACTACCTTCTTAAATAGCTTTTATATAATTTTTGTGACAATCCTAAGCGATCGCTTGGCTGTTTAGATGGACCATAACAAAGTAAAAATAGAATGCCAGGCGGGCTTTCGTAGTGGTTAATCTACAAACGACAATATACTCATTTTTACAAGTATTAGGGGTACTCTTTTTTTTTCTTTATGAAGCAATTTACTCGACAAAAAATGAGTTGAAGACATCAACTAAACGATATTTTCTGTAAGCTTTGATTTTTATATTACTTTTTATTTAAAACTGTCCATACTTCACAACTTACTTACAACTAATATTACTTAGAAATCACGATTGGACCGGTTTCCTTACGGGCGTCTCTTTGCTTAACTACAATTTGATTTGCGATACGAACCAAATCACGTTGTCCAATGGATGTAAGCTTGCGGCCACCATCAGGGTGCTTTTCGATTAGGCGGGCATGTTCCAATGCTTGCAAAGCTTTTCGTGCACATCCTTCGGCAGAACGACCGAAGTGGTATGGATGAACACCGTTGCGCTTACGGCCACCATAGATCTTAGTTATGGAACCAATACCAGCTGGACTGCGGTGATACAAGTGACGAAGGATCGACGCACAACGAATGTAGAACCAATCGGGATCATAAGACGAAAGCTCCTTGAACTTGGCAGTCTTAATGATGTCCATTTGTTCAGGAACCTTTAGCTTGCCAGTCTTCTTGAAGAAGACGGCGACATGTTTTACAACAGCATGTTGATCAATATCCTTAACTGTTACACCAGACATCTTACTTGATAAAGTGAACCGGAAGAAAGAAAAAGAAACTTTATTTCAACTGTACAGCAAATGATTGTCAAAAAGATATGGAAAGGTGATAGAAAACTTGTATGATGGGAATAAAGCCACGGTGTAGAATGGTAATGAAAGATCTGAATGGTTAAAAGCAACAATAGGTATAAAACAGGGATGCCTCTTGAGTCCTCATTTGTTTCCTTTGTTTTTGATGATCTCATTGGTGATTTATCGGGAGGAATAGAGTTTGCTGGAGTTTCAATGAAAGCCCTCTTATTTGCGGCTGACGTTATTCTTTTTGCTTACTCTTCAGAAACGCTCCAACTAATGATCAACCGTCCCGAAATATACTGCAAGTTGTGGAATTTAACGGTCAATTTAAGCAAATCGAAGGCGACGGATCTGGCATTAATTATTTTAATTAAAAGATAATAGCTGTGGTTTTCAAAATGAAAGTCGAACTAGAAACAATTTTTTGTTTGCTTATTCTTTTAAAAAATTATAATCTGGTTGTATGATTTCAAAATTTAAAACTACAATTTAGAACCGTGTTTAAATATTGTCAATCGGGCAGACGGCAATGCAATCCTTATAAAATTTTTGTAAGCTAAAATTCTAAAAAAATTGTAAATATAAATTAAGAAATAAAAATCAATTGAAATTGAACTTTGAACTTGACTTTAAACTATTCAATACAACTTGTATTGAATCGTTATAAAGTTTTTTCCAATAAACAAAGAAGAAAAGTACTCATTTTCGAAAAGAAAGCTTGGTGACAAACTCTATCAATTGCTCTTGAAATATCAAGTGCAATAATTTAACTTTCTCAAAAACTATTACAAACAGATTTATTCCACTGTTAGGTTCGATAAACCATAAATTGCTGGGTGACCAATGTCTACGAAAGCCATATAGAAGCCTTTTTTCTTAAATATGTGGTGATGAAAAAATGAAAAATTGTATGGTGGAAATATATCATTTAATTGGTCGAGAATTTGATGTCGTATGTTTCTTCTTCTCAGTTTTAAAACTTGCAATCAACTTCCCGAAGCCAAGAAATCAAAGTGAAAAACATTATTTTATTATTATTTATGTTCCTTAAATGCCGTTCCAATTAAAAACAAAACACAGGAAACATAGAATGCCAATATCAGATATTGGATAATTGGGAGAGCAAAAAGCTGTGAATGTTGATTTGCTTATATTGCATAAATAGATTTAGAGTAGAAGATTTTATTTAATAAACTAAAATGTATCGATTAAGTCAAAAAAAACTTTGCCCAAGGAGCTTTAAAACTGCGTTTTATAGTTAATGTTAATTTTAATAAAGGGTTTTTTAATTGGCTCAGCCATTTTGTTTTGATGACATCTGTCAAATCTTTTGTTTATTAATCAGTTGTGTATGCCAAATTATCATGGCAAGTTACACGATTGAACAGCATGTTCAAATGATAAAATTTTATTATCAAAATGAGTGTTCGTTAACTCAAACGTTGCGCGCATTGCGACCATTTTACGGTAGACTTTGCATTGTGGCCCTTCACAGTCGACTCTTCAACTTTTGGTGGCCAAATTTGAGACGACCGATCGGTTCAGTAAATAATCAGCCAACAACCGTACGTTCAAGGAACGCAAGATCGGCCGAGAACATCGACGCGGTCCGTGAAAGTGTACAGCAGAACCCGAGGCAGTCTATTCCTTGTAGTGCACTAGAACTCGGCCTTTCGCAGACTTCAATTTGGCGAATTTTGTGTCTGGACTTAGGCCTACACCCGTAAAAGATCCAACTGACCTACGAATCGCTTGGAAGAGGACCCCAATTTCGGCGGAAAAATCATCTTTAGTCACGAGGCGCATTTTTTGATGAATGGCTGTGTTAACAAGTAAAATTTGCCGTATATGGGACAACACCAACTCACTCGAGGTTCACCTCCTCAAAAAGTTACCGTTTGGTGTGGATTTTGAGCCGGCGGCGGCGTAATTGGTCCGTACTTTTTTGAAAACGACGTTAGTGAGGTGGTCACCGTCAACAGCGAGCGCTACATAACGATGATAACTAATTTCAAATTGAACCATATGGACCCAGACATCATGTGGTTCCAGCAGGATGGCGCTTCGTGTCACACACCAAACGCCACGATTGCCGTTGACAACATCTACTCGCCCTTATTGAAAACCCTTTATTTTCCCAGGAAGACAGTCCTGATTTTGTTTGCAATCAAATATTATTTATTTAGTACTTACATCGATCATTGTAAAACTTATGCACAGTGAATTCATAAATACTTGCTTAATCACAAGAAAGAACAACTTAAGTCGGCTTACGTCAACATAAAGTCGGGTTTTCCAATAAAAGGTTTCATTTTGGATAGCCCGCTATTTGCTCAGTTATCACTTCTGAAGCTGTTATCTTTTGACATTTCACAAGTCACATGCTTTAACAGCGCATTGAAATTATTTAAATTCACCATAAAAAAGGACAAATGCCTGATCGTGTTAATTCTCAAATTACAAATGGCCATTGAAATCCTATGATCTAACGCCTTGAGACTTATTTCTTTGGAACCACTTGAAAGATAATGTCTATGTTAATGTTCCATAATCAATTCAAGGCTATAAAAATGGAAATACAGCTGCATTTGGTCATTTAGTTGACATCATTTTTCTTTGCTAGGGGCTAGTTATAGCTATCATTGGTTTTTATTATTGAAATCAATCATTAGAATTTTTTGACAGGTTGGTTATAGCTATCGTTGAAAATTTCTGTCATTCAAAAAAATGTCCACATTGGTATTTTCTGATTGGAATCAAATATTTTGGGTTAGAAGTGATCATTGAAAGTAAAACCGACATGTGGGAATACAAGGAGTATGGGACGCTTTCAGTGAAACGATCTTTTTCCGAAATATGAAATCTAGAATCAGCTGTTCATAAGGATGTCATCATTGAAAAATTAAAAATCAGCTAAAAGAAAATGTCTGGGTTTAATAAAGTATTTGTTTTAGTAGACTAAATTTACAAATTCCCAAAACAAGCAAATTTTGATACAAATCAAATTAATGTCTTATGTTGCAGTAAGATTTTTTGAAAATAAAAACTACTTAGAATAGTCAAACTTTAGTTCAGCCTCTTAAATATATTTCAAATTTTTTTCACAATATAAACAAATGCAACAGTTTTTAACTTCAAAAAGATTATTGGAAGAAACTTATGTTGATCATCTTTATTTTGTTATTTCGTAAAAAATGTTAAAAAAGGATGATAGCTTCTTTTGAGACATTTCCTTGGCGTTTGGTACAATGGTCTTAAGTCAAATAATTACATTTTAGGTTTCAATTTGTTTTAATAAAATTTTGAACGGATTTTGTTCTCTAACTTCTTAAGTCTAGTAAAATTGCTTATACTTTTGTAGTAACTTAGTCTTTACATAATATATTAGAAAAATTGCATATTTGGTTCTATATTAACGTCTTAAGTTTGTTAAAGTCTGACTGACCTAAGTTCTTTTTGCATTACTTCCAAGATTTAAAATAGATAATATCATAGGCAGCCCGAGGCAAACAAAAGAGGCCACTTTTCCTTGAATCTTATCTTTTACTTTTGTCTTTCGACATTTTATGAGCCTTAAATAGGGTTTTTTTCACTTTTCTGGTGAATTTGGGAGACTATTGTCCTTTATTTGAACCCCATAGAAAATTTTCAACATCAACTTTTTTAAAGTCTTTTTTACTTCCCTATTCCCCTTGGAAAAAATTCTGCAGGTGCCTATGCATATGTTGACTTGCATTTACATTCATTTTTAAGACTATATCCCCGCGTTTAGCACATGAACAGGAAGTTGATCCCAAGACCATTTAAAATGTAAAAGGTTTTAGCCTGATACGTACCAATAGTCTTGCGAGCAATCTTCAAACTTCATAAACATAAAAATCGTTTCCATGTTTTACGTGAAATACTCGTATGTACAAATATGGCCTGACTATAAGAATCAAAGCCTAATCAATCAATAACTTTCTCCTGCTGTAATTTTCTTGGAATTATTTTATCTCAAATCTTTCAAAATGAACATTAGAAAACATACAAACATATTTATTCTGAGTTCAAACCTAAATACTTCCAATTTGCGTTTGATTTCCAAATTGGCCATCAATCTTTTTCATAGTTGTTTTTTTATTTTTTTTTTTTTTGAAAAATTGAAAGGAAAATACGTCTAAACGAAGAATCCTTTTTATTTACCAAATTTTGTTGCTTTCTTTTTTGAAATCACAAGGGAATTACAATGTAGCTCCCCCTTGGCAGGTTGGCATCAGGAACTTTAATACACATAACATCCGTTCTTAAACTCTCCTACCATATCGACCCCAACTTACAATTCATACTGAAGATACTCGTATGTTTACGAAAATCCATATATACGAACATCGGATTCATGTTCATTAATCTTCTTAAGATATTCACTTAGTAGAAACGTGCAATGCGATTTGCACGCGAAAAATGTGTTCTGATTCCCAGAGCAGTGCTATACCTACATTACCTACCTTCTATCAAGGCTATATAAGGGAGGAGGAAGTATCATATAGAAGGTATCAGCCAAAATGCCAGAAATGGGAGCAGAAGAAAAAGAAGAAGAAACGAACAACGAAGAAATGCCAACGATGCACGCAAGGATTCCGCATTGCTTTGTGTCGTAAATCCTTTCTTTTTTTAACAGAGGGCCATCTCTTTGCGAGGGTGAGTCCCAGCCGTGAGTTCCAAAACAGCACTGCCACTGCTTATGCACACATAACATGCTCGCCAAAAAGCTTATAAGAGGCTTAAATTTATTTTATTCAATATAGATTCTGAAATCCAAATGTCTGGAAGAAGAAAGACAAAAAGGACGAGATTGAGGGTTTGAGGGCAGTAAGAGAGTGAGAGTGAGATATGGTGATTTACTAAAAGAAAACAAAAGAAGCAATTAATTAATTACTTATCCCGTCGGAAAATTCAACGATTAGACAAAGTGGATGGAAATGGAAATGGAACTGGAACTATAGGCAGCCAGAGGAAGAAGAAGGTGTGAAAAAGTCCTTAATTTGGATTTTTAGGTTCCTTTCCTACACCATATACGAGTATACTATCGTATTGTACGAGGATTCAAAGTGATTTCCGTGTGAGGGAAACGAAGATAGAGCGTGCAAATTAAACGCACTTGTCCGGATGTTGTTTAACATTTTAATGGGGGCATAATTTGTCAATGTTGTGTTTTTTGTTTTGTTAAAGACAAGAAGAGTAATCCGAAGAAGAAACAATAATTAATGTGTTTGTTTTTTCTATCGGGGAAAATACAAACACGAAAAAAGGAGGAAACATGAAATCTTAAAGCTTATTTAGGTTTTTCGAAACTGTTGAATGAAAATAGTTGGATTGGATTTATTTAAATTTAACACTGAAGGATCTTTAATTTGAAGGATTTAAAAAAAATGCTGGGATGCAGGACACTAATAGCTTCCCATTGGCACCCTTAACAACTTGCTGTTAATATTTTCTTGAAATAAACTAAATCAGCGGAAATATCACTTCTAGAAATTACATAACGGCGATAACGAATCGGATTCCGTTATAAATGAGATAGAACCACTCAACCTAAGCGACGCAGATCAACAATTCCGCCTAACCGACCTCGACGAAGTGAAGGTAGCTCTATCTAAACTTAAGTTCAACAAAGCTGCTGGAGCTGACGGCATCGCTGCCGAATTATTCAAAGCAGCAGGTGATGACTTGGTAGGGAGCATGCACCAACTCATCTGCAAAGTATGGTCGGAAGAAAGCATGCCCGATGAGTGGAATCTCAGAATAGTTTGCCCGATACATAAGAAAGAAGACCCTCTAAATTGCGCCCACTACAGAGGCAGCAGTCTCCTTAACATTGCATATAAGATCCTCTCTGCCGTATTATGTGAACGTCTGAAGCCGTTCGTCAACAACCTGATAGGTCCTTATCAGTGTGGCTTCAGACCAGGAAAGTCCACTATCGACCAAATATTCACACTACGGCAGATTTTGGAAAAATAAACAGGAACTTCAAATCGATACCCACCATCTCTTTATCGATTTTAAAGCCGCGTATGACAGTATCTATAGGGAAGAGCTCTACAGAGCAATGTCTAGTTTTGGCATCCCTTTCAAACTTATCCGTTTGTGCAGAATGACGATGGAGAATGCACGCTGCCCTATCAAGGTCGGAAAAGATCTCACCGATGCATTTGATGTCAACAAATGTTTAAGACAAGGCGATGCACTGTCATGTGATTTCTTCAACATCGTTCTGCAAAAAATTGTACAATACTCAAACGTCAACACTAGAGGCACAATCTTTCAATAAGGTCATATTGACATAATTGGGATATCAAAGCGTGATGTCAGTAGAGCGTTGTTGAGCATTCGACGGAAGCAGAGAAGATGGGTTTAGTGGTCAATGAGGCAAGACCAAGTATATGCTGTCATCAAAAAAGGACATTGAGTAAAGTCCTCTCTCCAGCATCTAAAATCATTATCTATAAGACACTCATAATCTCGGTTCTCATTTATGGCACTGAGGCCTGGAAAATTCTTCTGGCGCAGTATAGCAGTTTCAGGAAAGAATATTAACACCCTAAAGGAACTCTTACAAAATGCTTTAGACAAACTAATACTTTGAGCTGATCGGTGTGGACTGGGTGCTAACCCAAAACCGAATCACTCCTATTATCGAGAAAATACAAAATTCCATTTGTTAACCCTCCCTATATGAAAGGAATCCAATTAAAGTTATCAGACGAGGATAAGTAAGAAAGAGTCAAAAAAGCTACTGTAGCTCTCTTCTCCTAATTGGTAATCAGACCGATTTTACTGTACGGTGTGGCAGTATGGTGGATTGCGTTGGAAAAACCTTTAAACCGTGGCAAACTAAATAAAATCCAAACTTCAGCTTGCCTATGTGTAAGCAAATCGCTTCACACGACCCCATCTACGTCCCTGGACACCCTTTTTAATATAATTAGCAAACAAATAGCTGCAAGCTCTGTTACTCGCCTCAAAGCTTCATCGGAGTGGGTTAACAATAATAGCAATGATGTGAACTATAAAACATCCATTTTATAAAGAATGTATACAATGTTGGTCCTAAAACTTTTCCTTGCGGTACACCAGTTTTAATTTTCTTTAGTTTCAAATAATTTTGGTAGTGCAGTGTTATAAGAATGGGGTTGTAATATTATTTAAATATTTCGTAGTACTGCCTGGGAAGGTCCCTACGCAGTTTTGTACTCAAGTCCCATAAATGCAAAACCTTATTAAAGTAACTGCAAGTCCCTTTTTTGACTACATTCGTAATTTGATGTAGGAGTACTTGTTTTTTTCGTGGAATGTTTGTTTCTGAATCCAAACTAAACTAATACATAACAAAAAGTCAATTTGTTTAGAACTAGTTTGAATAACAAAAAGTCTTTTGGTCTTGAAAATAATTTCAAACTTTGTATTAAAGAAATACCCCTTAATCTCAGTCTTACTTGCATCTTTTAGTGCATAAAAAACGGATATTTTCCAATTATATGGAAACATTCCAAAATAAGACCCTGAAAGTCGTTTTATCCATGGGAATTGAGTGCCATCTACAAAAAAGTGAGGTGGTAAAGGTACAAGTAGGGTACCTAAATCGGAACACATTGCGGTTGTTGAGAGACCTTTTGAATTTATTTTCTCACTTGTTCCTATTTTCAAATTTTATAATAACTCTATGAGAAGTTTTATAATAAATAAATTAGATGGCGTAACATTCCGTTAAGAACTAGGGCCTAGTGACTTACAACTCTCAAACATTTCTGTGTAAGATTGATGTTGTCAGGGTTTTAGGGGACCTACAGTTTTAAACCGAATCCGAACGGCTTATTTCAGAAAGCACTTTTCCTGACAAGAATCACTTTTGGAGGATTTTTTAATTCCTCGCAAGAGGCAATACTCGTGGCACAGGTAGAGATTGAACCCAAGACCTCTGGCGTGACAGCCCTACGCACTTACCATCACGTCACGGATACTACAGAATTTGTATTTAATAACATAATGTTTCAAACTGAATTTTCTTCTAAATAACTTCTGAAAATAACACATTATATGTTATAATTTTCTAAAACTTACAAAAGGTGTAGTAAGCTATTGTTAAGAGCTGTACATATGCCATTTCGGACTTTGTTGAAGACCTATAAAAGAGAAACAATTCCACAGTACATTGTTTTGTTATGTCTCCAAATGACGCTCGGTTGAGGAAATAAACCAATCAAAAGATAATTTGTGATGGGCTGGGAACCATGCTCTCAAAAACGGTACCATTTTCCGAAATTCCCAAGCCCAATAACTAAATTTTAGGAAGAATTTGCAGTATATAGTCCTCCTCTAACCCTATCCTCACACCAAAATCATATTAAATGGTGTTTTTAAACGAAACAGATTTTTTGTATTCAAGTTTTTAATTCTCTAGACCTACAAAAGACTCGGAAACAACTTCTTCAACTTGTAACATTTTTTCCATAGCCAAATTCAAATACGTATATGGTTCCATTTAATCTCTGCTCCTAAACTGTTTTAAATATTTAAAATTTGTCACTAGCTCACTATGCAGGGTATTTCCGATCATCTCACAGAAAAATCTATTTTTGTTTTTTTTTATGAGCAAAGGGTATGTGATACCCTTTTCATGACCAAGACACTTCTTATCCCCTCAACTAAGAAATGATATAAAACGAGTGATTGGTGTCAATTTTTTGAATTCCTGAACATTGCAATGACAGGGAAAGACACAATGTAACAAATTTGTACACATTCGCTAAGTATGGCAAAAGAACTATTATCTGCACTTGACAGTACGACCAAAGTTGGACTCGAGCATATACTGATAAGATAAGTTTTGTTGACTCTAAACTACCTCAATAACTAAAAGCTCTCTACTAAAAAAATAAATAAATTGGGTGGCGCAACAGTCCGTTGAGAACTAGGGCCTAGTGACTTACAACTCTCAACCATTCCTGTGTGCGAGTACTGTTGACATGGATGTAGGGGACCTACAGTTTTAAGCCAAATCCGAATGGCTAATTTGAGAAAGCACTTTTTATGACAAGAATTTCTCTTGGAGAATTTCAGATGGCATAGGCAGGGTCGAACCCAAGACCTCTGGCATGACAGTAAAACGCACTAACCATCATGCCACGGGTTAGTGGCATGATGGTAACAATATTGTAACAATAAATATGGAACACCCTGTATACGTATACGAGCATAAGCAAGTGTATTCAACTCTATACCATATAACCTTCCATTTGAACTTTTTTCTTTTTTTCTGTTCAAAGTTGTATATCCCAAATTTGCCCCAAGTGAGAAAGGCTATACCGACTCTAAACATTCTTCCACATAACAATATCCGTTTTTGTATCCGGGGCGCCACCGACCGTCCACCACCGCCGCTACATATGCAATTTGCAAGTCATTAATGCTATAGTTGCAGGCCATTGAAAATGTTGTGTCTGGCTTTATATAGGTACCGCTCTTAAAACTGGAATAAAAGTGGGTTAAGGCAAAGCACAAGGCGGACGAGCGGTGGCGCGGCGGTGGCCGGCAAAGTAAGGGGAGGTAAAATATTTAACATTCCACTCTCGGTTACCACTTAAACGAAACGATATAATGTGTGCATAATTTGCTCGGTGTGAATAATCCATTTTGCATATCGCACCCCTTTAGGCACAACATCACCGTACAAGAGTATAAAACGTGCAATTTTATTTTGACCCATAACGAGTTGAGTTGAGTTAAGTTGAGTCGAGTATGAGAGTTCAGTACGAGTTTATGCTATAAACCATATAGAATCCAGGAAGTTCCAATATCAAAGCCACATATATTTTCATATTATTTTGTAGAGGATGAGATTAAGGCGGCTTTTATAGCACGACACAGGACGACAAGGACGGACGAGGACGAGGATAGCGAATAATCGCATAAAATTTCCTCTGACAAAAATAGTTGTTTTACGTCATTTCATATTGTTTCTACTCGTATTGTGTACATTTACGAAAAGGACGAAGGATATTTATGTTTGTGAATTCATTCAAATACACACATATTTACTCGCATAGAGTTGGTATAAGCATTGTTCACCGTTAATTACTACTGTATACGTCAAAAAACTTTTCGAATGTCATTAAGCTTAACCGCTAATGGGGAGAATTTTTGCAATGAGCTGAGCATCAGTAAGCATTATTTATATATGAACTAGATGGTAGACGGTATATTAGCGAGAAGAAAGACAAAGGGTGAAGGATCAGCAGTGTGAAAGGAAAGGAATTCACAATTGGAATGAAATATATGGGGAAACCGAAAAGCAGCGCTAAAACAATACTTAAAAAGTTTTCAAACAAAATGTTATGTGTGAAGGGTTTTTGTGTCAGAGAAAACGAGATGTGAATTGTCCTTTTGCCCCGAAACCGCAACAAAAGTCAAGTTAACAGGGATGTCGAAGTGAGTAGAAAATATATATTTGGGGAGTAATAATATTAGATATATATATAAACAGGCTCACACACAGCATGCAGGAACATTTAAGTTGCCCTTGAGTTTTCTTTTATTTTCGTTTAATCTCAAAGCTTAGAAAATGTTATAAAGCATCTTGCACATGAGCTAGAACTGCGAACTGCGAACTGTGGATGTTCGCATATTTTGACTTTTCTTTCACATGAGCTTTATTTCTATTCGCAGACAGCGATGAATTGTCAACCCTTTTCTCCATATTTTCCTCAGCCATGATATTTCACACAAAAACAAAAAAAGAGTGGTATAATTTTGAGGTTAAGTTGAGCGCGAACAATTTATTCGTTGCAGTGTGGATGGTATGTGGAACGCGAATAGAGTTTGACAGTTCGTAGCAACCACACTGCAATTCGTTACTACCAAATTGTTTTCACAAAATGTTCATGTTTTAGAGAACAAAATGATAATTTTATTATCCTAAAATTATTGTCAATTGGTTTCTTATAATTTAAATGTGTTTTTGTTTGGAATTGACTTTTTGAAATATGTAAAATCACGTTTGTTCGTCTATTCGTTCATTCGTTGTTCGCTCTCATGTGCAAGGCCCTTAATATGGCCCAAATTAAATATTATGCCCAAAAAGTCCATTTGAAAGATTTAGCGAAAATTATTCAAAGTTAAACAACAAAATTATTAACTGTTGAAATGTCACTCTAAAAATGTAAGAACTTTCGAAAAAATGGTTCTTAGAAATTCAAAGTATGGGAATTTTCTCTTAGGAAAAGGTTATAACAAGTTTCTTCGGGGGCCAATTGATTAGAAGTAGTTTCAACGAACTAAGACATTTTAATTCTGAAATGACTAAGTTCTCAAAATGTTGTACAAGCTTGCATTTTGAAATAAACTTTTTGCTTACTTACTTACTTGCTTAAGGTGGTGCTACAGTCCTTCGTGAACTAGGGCCTCACTCAGCAAACTTCTCCATCTAGCTCGATCCCTAGCTAGATGTCTCCAGTTTCGCGCTTCAAGTTGGGTGAGGTCACTTTCCACTTGTGCGCGCCACCTGATCCGCGGTCTTCCTCTACTGCGCTGTACTGTGGGTGTGGATTCGAAGGCTTTCCGGGCCGGAGCATTGATTTCCTCACGCTCTACGTGACCCAGCCATCTTAGTCGTTGGACTTTTACCCTTTTGGCTAAGACTTCGTCGCTTTACAGCCCGTACAGCTTGTCGTTCCATTTTCTCCTCCACTCCCCTTCTACGCATACGGGACCGTAGATCACTCGAAGAACTTTTCCCTCGAAACGAACCAAGATGCTTTCATCCGCTTTTGTCATATAGTCCATGCTTCGGCACCGTATAGTAGGACGGGGATGATGAGGGTCTTTAGCAACACTTTGGTCGCTCAAAAGAGGGCTTTGCTACTCAATTCCTTTCTTAAGTCAAAGAAATAGCGGTTAGCAAGAGTAATTCTTTGTTTGATCTCAGCGCTGGCGTTTTTTTCTGCGGAACCTAGCTAGACGAAGATCTTTACTACCTCAAAGTTAAGTCTGTCGATTGTGAATGACCGAGACGTCGCTCGGTGTTGTAGGTCCTTTCTTGATGACAGCATGTAGGTACTTTGTTTTGGTCTCATTGACCGTTAAACCCATCTTTGCCGCTTTTTGACATCAAGGTGAGTTCTTCCGATTATTTTAATGTCATCAGCAAATGCTAGTTATTGGACAGAATGTTGAAAGATAGTTCTTCTAGTGTTGACGTTTGAGCTCTGCACTATTCTTTCAAGGCATATGTTAAAGAAATCGCATGACAGCCCATCACCTTGTCTAAAGCTTTTTTCGACATCAAAAGGTTCTGTTAAGTTGTTTCCCACCTTTATGGGGCAGCTCGAATTCTCCACGGTCATCCTGCTCAAACGGACGAGTTTGGCAGGATTGCCAAAACTAGACCTGGCTCTATACAGCGCGGCCTTGAAATCAATAAAAAGATGGTGGGTGTCGATTTGGTGTCGGAAAGTTCGGACATCCATCGTCTAGCATCGATCGCAATATGGTCAATCTGGTTGACGGTAGATTGATCTGGAGAACTCCAAGTTCACCCCACGCTTTGATCTTCCAACTATGTCAATATCATCAGCGTATCCTTATAAATTGGATGGACCTTTTGAAAATTCTGCCTCTAGTGTTGACGGTTGAGTTTTGCACAAATCTTTAAAAAACGATGTTGAGGAAGTCGCATAACACGGCATCGCCCTAAAACCTTTTTTTTTGACATGAGATGCATCAGTATGAGCAGCTTGCATTGTCCATCGTCATAGGCTTTGAAATATATAAAGAGATGGTGGGTATCGATTTTAAGTTCTTGGGTTTTTTCCAAGATCTGCTGTTGTATTGTAAATATTTGGTCAATGGTAGACTTTCCCTGTCTGCATCCACACTGATATGAACCTATCGGGTTGTTGAAGAATGGCTTCAGAAATAGTTGTAGCAATTCAGAGGGTTTCCTTTCTTGAGTTGGGCACACTATTCTGAGATTCCACTCATCGGGCATGCTTCCTTTTTCCATATTTTGCAGATGAGTTGGTGCATACATCGCCTACTGCTGTCAGCTCCAACAGCTTCCTTACATCGGAATTCAATTCGTTATCGCCGTTATATAATTCGGAGAAGTGTTTTTTCCATATATTCAGCATAAAGTTCTAATTACTTTTTTATTAAGAACGATGTATCTGAACACGCCTAAAAATGACAGTTTGTAAAAAAATAACAAAGCAATCAAATCTTAATCCGTGGTAAGCACCTATTGATTTTGAATGTCAGAAACTCAGTAGTCACATGGATTTAGCAAATTACTAAAATTTAAAGTTGCCATTTTGTAATTTTATATCATTGAAAATGCCAAGTGAAAGAAATATGATTAAATCGGAACACTGCAAAATACAATAATTCTACGTTTTGGCTATTTTTGTCTACAAAAGCGAAATTCACTTAAATGTTTACTCATTTGTTAAATAATCCTTTGAGAAGTTTTTCAAAATTAAGATTTTTTCACTTCATAAATAGTAAAATTTTTAAAAACACAGATTTTGCACTTCGATCCGAAATTCTTAAAGATAAAGATTTTCAGAAATTTACTCATTAAAAAAGACAAACAATAAAGATTCTTTAATACGAATTTTAATATTTAAACGACAGCCCTGTATAAAATACACTGGAAACAATAGAAAAGATACACTAAAATTTCAACATCAGGGGAATCAGAAACAGAAGGGTTGTATAGTAATAACGAATGAGTTTAGAGTTTTTGTTTAATGACGAAGTTAGTTGAATTAATTAATTTATCGAATATAAAACTCTCTAGAGGGTGATTTTGTTTTAATCAACTCACGCAAGACACTAGAAAAATATAAAATAAAAGAAGTTATATAGGTTGGAGCGTTTGTGTTGTTTTTAGAATAGGCGGAAGTTGTATATATTATTTAAGTAGTAGGTACGAGCCTGTGGGATTTGGTTTGGAGGGGTGGGGGAGGAAAATTTCAACACAAATGTTTGTCTCATGGGAGAAGAAAAAAATAAAAATAATTTTTGTTCTCAAAAGTTTTCCTTGTTTTTGGCTTTGTTTATTAATTTTATTTGAAATATAAAGGGACCATAGCTATATAGTTAACATTAGTTTATGTAAATTCTGGTTAAAGTTAGAAGATGATGATGGAATTTTACATTATTTGTTTATTTGTAAATTTAAATTATTATTTATCTCATCTACCCTATAGAATTTAAGCTTCTCAGCTATGATTAATGACTTATAAATAGAAGATTTGACATTGGGACAAACTGGAAACATGAAATTGGGTTTATCCGAAAGGCAACTAATTTAATGTTGAAGTTATAAAAAAAAAGAAGATTTTTATTTAATTAAAACAAAAGTTTATCAAACTTAAACTTTTGAAAATTTCAGTTTAATTTAATTTTGTTTATGTTAAGGATCCCAAAAAATAAGACATGTTTCGAAGACCGTTTGTCAAGCTAAAAATGATGATGATGACGATAGTGATATTTCATTTGAAGTTCAGACCTTAGGGAATGCCAAACTGATGTAGTGTTTCATCAAAAGAGGACTTCATAATGTGGTGGTAATTATTGTCACATCGCCATGCTATTCAGCCCACCGCACCAAACATTGATATGTTCAGGATAGAGAGGTTTTAAAAAAATCATTAACGAAACCCAAATGCGACAATTTTGCTTACTATCACTGCATTCGAGTTTAAAATTGGCCTCATCACAGAATACTATGATTTTTTGATCTCGATCCTGATCATTTTTCAAGAACCAAATCAGCAAACATACGACTCTTCAGGTTATCAACTGGCTTGAATTCTTGTGTCAACTGAACTTTAAAAGATTTAAGGTCTAAGTATTTGTACAAAATACGGTACAATATCGTTAGTGGAATGCCTGATTATAAAAATTGGTGTATCAATAGACCAAGTAAATGTGCTTATATACCTACCAAAGTTTTCTTAAAATTGCAACAACAAGTGGGCGCTTCTAGAGATTTACTTACAGTGTTGCAAGGCCAAATATTTCAGAAGGAAACAAAATACCTTTTGCAACCGGTCAATTATACTTATTAGAAGGTATCCTAACGGGTATCAACTCATTGGATACATGAGCAGAATGGGTATCAGCTCATCTGATCTTTATAGTGGGTGCGAAGATGAGGAGACAGAAGAGGACACAATCAACTTCCTCTGCGAATGCATAGCCTAACCAAAAGAAGAATTACCATAATAGACAAATACTTTTTCGACAACTTGTTCGAAGTCTCATCCTTACCACCGAACGGTAATCCGATATTCAAACAAAAATCAGAATTCTTCAGGGCGCCTCAACCTAAGTCCTCATCTTTTTTAACTCATCAAAACTAATAATTTTCTGTGGAGCACAATGGATCCATAGTTATCCAAGAGAGATGTTTTTCCTGCTACTGTTACATCAACCCATCAAGTATAACCTAACCTACTGCAGCTATATTTTCATTTGTTCTTGAGCGATATACACCGTTTAAATTTTTCATATCACTAACTTATCCAAACACTTAAAATTTGTCCACAAGTTTCACTATTGCCTCACGAAGACCAAAATCATTTGATAGAATTAAGCACCAAGCTCTTGTATTAAAAATGCGTGCTTTTATTGTCATTTTTATTGGATAAGAAACCGTTCAATACAAGGTGTTTCATGCCTTAAATTCACAAAATAAATTCTGGTGTTCCCCAAGGCTCCGTTATGCCACCGTGTCTCTTCCTTTTATTCATAAGCGATCTTTTGTCTGCAACTTCTAGTTCATTAAAATGTTTCGCTGATTACAATTTTGCACTCCTCCTAATCTGGCTATAATTCACAAAGCCTTGATTCACCCTAAAGTTGAATAAATCGTACATATTTCTTCAGGTGACCCTAAAAAGGTTAAATTCTTTTGGACAGAATCCGAAAAATATTTTGGAAAAAGATAGACGAAAGATATGAATCAAGAACATTTACATTGCTCGAACACACCGCCTCAATGTCTGTGCCGATATTTTTTAAAATATACTGTTTTATCGAATTAACCAGTTGCATTCCCCCTTCCCCTCAAACATTTCAGCCGTAATACTCGCACTTACAAGAATGCTCATCAGTTTACTTTTGAGCTTAATTTCAGACGTATTGTCAAGAACAGAGATTCTTTTTTTAACCGCACATCAAGAATGTGGAGTGTTATTCCTCCCTTTTTAATAATCAAAACCTTAAGACCAATGTTCATTGGTATCATCTCTTGAATCTTTCCCTAATTATATTAACACTCTACCTGCGTCTTAAATTTAAACATGTCTATAGTCCAGTAAAATAAGAGTTTCACCTCGGAATAAGAGATAGTTATCTGGAAGTTTGTTTATACTTTCTTTTTGGTGTTCTAAAAATTGAGTAGTCTTATAAAATCATAAGATATGTGAAGCGTGTTATTATTATTATTATTATTATTATAAGCTTTTATTTGCCATTATTGATATTTTTTTACAATGTTTATTTACATTTTTGTTTACATTTTCTGTTTCTTTTGAATTAATTACTATAATTACTATATAAAATTAACATATTTTTTTAATCAAATTAATTTTAATATGTAAGCAAAGTTTGAATAAATAAATGGATGCGTATCAAAATTCTATGATCTGGCATAAGCCTCCCCCAATGTTGCCCAAAGATCTCTATCTTTTGCGTCATTGTACCAACTTTGTCTTTCTTTAAGCAAATCGTCTGCCCATCTTTTCTTCGGTCGTCCAACTGGTCTTCTGCTTTCTGGTGGTGTCCATTTTTTAGTGATTTTTGTCCATCTTTGGTCCTGTATTCTAGATATATGTCCTGCCCAATTCCATTTAAGGAGTTTTGCTCGTTCAACCACGTCCGTTAAACCAGTTCTTCGTCTTATTTCTCTATTTCTCACTCTCTGGCTAATTCGTAGGTTAAGTAGTTTTCTTTCCATCTTGGTTTGGCATATTCTTATTTTGTCAAGTAAACTTGAAGTCAAGGATATAGTCTGTAACCCATACGTCATAACAGGTAGAATAGCAGAGTCTAGTATATATTTTCGTGTTTCGTCCCTTAGATTTGATTGTAATATTTGTTTTAGACTCCAAAATTGTTTCCAACTATTGGTAATGCGTCTAGAAACTTCTTTTTTCTCCTGGTTAATGAATGACTTAGTCTGTCCTAGATAAGTATAGTCTTCTACATATTCTATGTGTTCGTTATCCAGCATTATGTCATCTTTAATATGGTTAGTCATTATCTTAGTTTTTGACTTATTGATATGAAGTCCAACTTTCTTGCATTCATTTGTCAATTCGATGAGCATATTTTGTATTTGTCCGGAAGTTGATGAAATGAGAACTATGTCATCAGCGAATCTAAGGTTGCTCAAATATTGTCCCCAAATATTTATTCCATATCTATTGTCCCAGTTTAGTTTCTTGAATATTTCTTCCAGTACGGCAGAGAATAATGGTGGTGACATTGGATCCCCCTGTCTTACGCCTCTCTTTATTTTTATTTCTCTTCCTATTCTTTCGGTTTTTATTTTCGCCACGCTGTCTGTATATATATTTTTCAATGTCCTTATAAAGATAGGATGAATGCCTTGGTTTGTCAGCGCTGTCCATATTTCGTCATGTTCTACTGAGTCAAATGCTTTGCTGAAGCCAATATATAGAAGATACAAAGGTTTTTCAAATTCGTTAGTTTTTTCAATGAGTTGGTTCATTGTTTGTAGATGGTCTGTTGTTGAAAAACCTTCTCGGAATCCTGCTTGTTGTGAAGCGTGTATCGTTTTTTATTAGTGATGAACGGTATCTCAGCCATAACTTGACGAATGTTGGTCTTTCACGTAGCCCCACAAAAAAAAGTCCACCGGTATCAAATCGAATGATCTTGATCTCCAGTTGATATCGCCATGACAAGAAATTACGAAGCAAGGAAATGTCTTTTGCAATGAAACCATATTCGCTCGAGTTGTGTGGTGGCATGTGGCACCGTCTTGTTGAAACCAGTCGTTTTCGAAGAAGAGAAACACCCCCGGACCAAAGAGCGCACCAAACAGTGACTTTTTGTGGATATAATGGCCTCTCTTCAATTACTTCAGGATTCTGAGAACCCCAAATTCTACAATTTTGTTTATTAGCATACCAACCAAGTGAGAAATGTGCTTCGTCGCTGAAGAAAATTTTGTTCGAAAAATGGCCGTCCACTGCCTCATTTGTTCAAGCACCCATTCGATGTATCTAAGGCGTTGTGAATGACCAGCTGGCTTCAGTTGGTGTGATGTGAGCTGGACTTTAATGGATGTAGGTGTACATCTAAATGCAAAATACGCCATAATGTGACGTAAGACAGTCCTAATTCCTGAGAACGACGAGAAATCGACACATTTGGGTCTTCGGCAACACTTTCACTTTAAGTAGCGATATTTCCAGTGGTACGAGCAAAACGATGATGCACAAGCCTTACAATATCTTTAGCCACTCCAGTCTCTTCAAATTTCTTCATGATTTTGCCAATTGCTTACGTAGTTGGACAATTATGTAAACCAAAATCTCCTCTAAAAGCACGATATGTGGATGTGGCAGAATCACCATTTTTGTAGTAGGTTTTAACAATTTTTAAGCGTTGTCCGATAGCTAAGCGATTCATTTTCGTAAATGTCGGACTTTCAACTGAAAGACAAAAAATTGTTTTAACAACTTAGTTTGACAGTTGTCGAATTTCAGCCCTATACTTTTGAAACCGCAAAATAGATAACCCGTTACTTCTCAAATGTCAAAAGATGACAATATCAAGAGTGACATCTACCCAAATAGTGTTCTTTTCAAAATGAAACCTCTTATTGGAAACCCATTTCCAAGTGATGATTTTTCAATCCAGTACTAATTTTAACAACATATTACATCCTTGTTAGATCTTAAAGCTTCTCATAAAAAAAAAACAACCTTTTAAAAATTTTACAATTTCCCAATACCACATCCATTAGAAGCGCAAGTATATTAGAATCACGAAAAAAAATATAGGAATAAAAACACACATCGCCTCTCGCAAGTACATATATTTACCCCCAACCCAAAACACACCAAAAATAAAACCATAGCACCGAAGAATCTGTCACCTAGGAACATTAAACTTTTGATTTTTTATGTTGCTTCCGTAGTGTATTGTTGTTCTGAAGCTGATGTAGCTAGCGCATTGCCTCTGTGGCAAGGACAATTTCTCTCCTGCCTCACGACAACGACAATTTTTTCAGGATCCTTTTTTTTATTATTACATAACATACACAGGATAAGTACAAAGGATAAGTGCATGGTGTGTGCTGATGACGTAAAAACTTTTATTTTATGAGAAAATAGAAAAAATAGCAGCCAAACTCAAGCCATCATATCAGCACCACCCTCCATATCCCAACCAACTTTCAAGGGTAAGGCGTGAAATAATTTTCTAAAAAAAAAAAACATAGTAATACAACAAACCCCGAGATCCTTTTTGTTTTGTTTTGTGTGTCCTTTGCTTTCTTTACAGATGAATGCCTGAGTCATAAATCTCGGTTTTGTTGTCGCCCAGTTTTTGGGGGTAGGTTGTGTACAGAACATGCATTACATAAAAGGCAATCGTCAAGGACATGCATGCAGTTTAGGCGAATATGGTAAGGACAAATTATGTCGCCGTAAAAAAAAAAGTTCTCTGAAGTTTGGTGTTTTGATTTGAGAAAAGACCCACACCTGATTTATGTCTACTTTTGGTTTACCCAGACTAAAAAAAAAACAACCCTTTTCGTGACCAGAAATGTTGGTACCGTATATAAAGCTTCAATTTGTGTAGATAGGTGGGGCTAGAACTGTCTAAAATTTTATTATTAAAATTCGTTAAATACTTACGTTAACAATTCTTATAAATTCTAAATCTAAAACTTAAACTAGGCTATTGAAAAACATTAATTTGCATTTTATACTTTTCATTATTATCGTTTGGTGAATAAATACAAGAGTTAAATTTACTATAGATTTCAATTAATTGATTTAAGGGGCTATGTACACGATAGTGTATTAGTATTAAATGATTTCTGGAGTCTTATATTTGAAGGACTAAAACTAAAGTTTAAACTACCAAGAACTGTTGGTGATGAAATTTGTGCATTTATTATTCCAACAATAAAACAAAATTGCAAGTACTTACTTTGATTTTTCAAAGAAGCAAGGTTTATGAAAGAAAGTCTTTGTGAGTAAGGCGGTGTAATAAAGAGTTTTTTAAATTGGAGTAGGTAGATTTTGGCGCACCGTGGTGGCCATTTTGTTTTGGTGACATCTGTCAAATCTTTTGTTTATTATTCAGTTGTTTGTGCCAAATCATCATGGCAAGTTACACGATTGAACAACACATTCAAATGATAAAACTTTATTATCAATATGGGTGTTCGTTATTATCAAAATGAGTGTTCGTTAACGCAAACGTTGCGCCCATTTTACGTCAGCCAACACCGTTTCGTCCAAGGAACTCAAGATCAAGAACATCGCCGGGGTCCATGAAAGTGTACAGCAAAACCCGAGGCAGCCTATTCCTAGCCGTGCACAAGGACTCGGCCTTTTGCAGACTTGAACTTAGAGAATTTTGCGTGTCTGGACTTGGGCCTACATCCGTACAAGATCCAATTGACCCGGGAGCTCAAAGTTCATGACCATAGACAACTCCGTTTGTTCGCTGACTATGCTTCGAATCGTTTGGAAGAGGACCCCAATTTTGGCCGAAAATTCATCTTTAGTAAAGAGGCGCATTTTTGGACCAATATCTGTGTTAACAAGCAAAATTGCCGTATATGGGATGACACCAACCCACGCGAGGCTCACCAGGTGATAGGTTAGGTTAGGTTAGATTATAAGGGGTGTGCACAGCATGAAGCTGTTACGTACACGGGGGCCTACTGGTCCATTGTGATCCCCTGTAAAAGTAAAAGTTAGCATCGATGCTCCTCAATTTTGTCGATTAGCGTAGGCTGGCTCCTTAACGAACCAGCCTGTGCTATCTATAAATTTCCTCATGTTTGCCATTGAGACCTGTGCTAGATCATCCAGTTCTCCAACAAACCTGTTTCCGAAATGACGGAGTCGGCTGGTTTGGAGGTTCGGACAGTCGCAGAGCAGGTGTTTAATGGTTTCTTTTTCCTCTTCATCCTGACAGCTCCTACAAAAATCGGGTGCAAATGCCCCTATCCTGTTAGCCATTGTGCCAATGGCGCAATGAACTGTTAGTACACCTATCAAGATTTTAATGTTCTTTTTACTCAGCGATAGAATATACCGAGTTTCCTTTTCATTTGTGTTAGGCCATAAACTTCTAGAGATTACGCAATCGTCCCTGGATTTCCAGGAGTTATTGATTTTCTCTTTTAGTTTAAGGTCTATCTTCCTCTTGAGTACCCCAATCGGGACGAGTGGTCCCCTAACTGAATGGTCGCTACTACTTGTGTCTGCTTCTGACCCTATCCTGGCTAGTTCATGTACTATATCATTCCCTTCTATATTGCTATGTCCGGGAACCCAGCAGAGCTTTACCTGGTTAGTGTAGCAGATTTTGTTTAATTCCTTCCTACAGTTTAAAACTGCTTTTGATCTTATGGTCTCACTGGCTAAGGCTTTGATAGCAGCCTGGCTGTCCACGAAAAAAGTAATCTCCGAAGAGCCTAGATTTTCTTGATGTGCCAATTCAGCTGCTTTTCCAATGGCAAAGATCTCGGCCTGAAAGACACTACAGTCAGCCGGGAGTGTATATGACGCTCTGATGTTGAGAGATTGGCAAAACACTCCAGCACCTGTTCCTGATTCCAGTTTTGAACCATCAGTGTAAAAAGGGATACCCTGTTTACTTATAAGTGAATTGGGATCCCAACCCTGTCTTTCTGGTATGAAAATAGAATATTTTCTGTCGAAATCTAGTAAAGGGGGGATGTAATCGGTGGTCTCCCTCAGTCCTGGAATCGTGTCATATCTTTGTAAGATTGACCCGTGGCCATAAGTGCTATGCCTCCAAAAACTAAGTTCTCTTAAACGAATTGCAGTTTTGGCTGCCGTGCACTTTATGAACTCATCCAGAGCCGGGAGGTCCAAGATCAATTCCAATCCAGCTTGTGGTGTGGATCTTTGAGCCCCTGTTATTTCTATACAGGCTAGTCTCTGTACCTTATTCAGGTTCTTGAGATAGCTTGATTTTTCCACCGCCTTCCACCATACAATAGAGCCATAGGTAAGAATGGGTCTGACAATCGCTGTGTACATCCATTGGATGACTTGCGGTCGCATACCCCAACGTACACCGAAGGTCTTTTTGCATGTGTAGAATGCACATAGTGCTTTTTTCATTCTCTCCTCAGTATTACGCTTCCATGTAAGCTTGGAGTCAAGGATTACTCCTAGAAATTTAGCTTCCTTAGAAAGTTTTAGAGGAATACCATTTAGTTTGGGAGGGTTGAAGCCCTCCAGTTTCCGTTTCTTCGTGAACAAAACTAGCTCTGTCTTGGTGGGGTTGACCCCGAGACCGTTCTTAGTTGCCCAAGAAGATAAATCCTTTAATGCATTTTCCATAATGTTCGATGATGGTAAGAAACTTGCCTGATACCAAAACCACTATGTCACCAGGTGATATTACATCCTCAAAAAGTTACCGTTTGGTGTGGATTTTTGGTCGGCGCGGCGGCGGCGGTGTAATTGGTCCATACTTTTTTGAAAACGACATTAGTGAGACGGTCACCGTCAACAGCGAGCGCTACATAACGATAATAACTAATTCGTATGGCCCAAGTTGAACCATATGAACCTAGTATATGAATATCATGAAACCACGGAATAAGTAGTAGACAGAAACGCAAAAATGTTTTCTGAATGGCTTCGAATCTTGTAAAATGTACGGCGTAGTAAGATGACCATATTTTAAAACATATGGATCACATAAATCAAGAACAAATCTCTAAATGAAACCCAGAGCTCTATTTGCTTTTTTAACTATGAAGTCAATATGTTCATTAAATGTTAGTTTAGAATCTAAGTCAATACCCAAGTCAGAAAGTACATATACTCTACTTAAAGGATAAGAATCAAACATGTACAGGACAAACGAATTTTGTATGATCGAAAACAAAACATTTATAAATATAACAAATAGAAGAGGACCAAGATGGCTACCCTGGGGGACACCAAAATTCACAACAAAATGATCTTGAACAATCATTACTGAACGTCTATCTTTCAAATATGAGGAGAAAAAGTTTATGAAATAGTCGTTAAAACCTTGCTGAGCTAGTTTTAAAAGTAATGTTCTATGACACAATTTGTCAAAGGCCCTGCTTAAATCAGTAAAGATACAATCTACTCGTTCACGTTTTTCAAAAACATCTAAACAAAAGGACGTAAACGACGAAACAGCGAGTTATTTGAAGACGTGTTAAAAAGAACACATAACGGATGTGCTAAGTACGCAGCACATTTCTTTAAAATGGATGATGGTATACACCGTCGGGACCAGGACTAAAATATTCGTCAAGGAGAAAAATAGCAGATCGAACGTTTTTCCAAAACCGTTCATCACCCCGTTGAGATGACTTAAGCCACATGAAGACATACCATCAGTTAATAAAAGTTCATTTGAAGATTACGCGTTCATTGCAACGTAGAAGCTATCGTCGTCAATTTGTATCCACTTGATATTGAGTAAATTAAAGTCACCAACAATCAGTACTTTGTCTTCAGGTTCCAAAAGGATATAAATGCTTTCTATGCAGTTGTTTAGTTTTTATAAACCTCGTTCTTGGAGCTTGGAGGTATATATGCTGATACAATAAATAGATGTCCTGTTGCCATTTTAATTTTCAAGCACAGTATTTTGATGTCTGTTGGTCTAAAGTCGTCGTCGATCAGGTAAGTCCAGAAAAAATTGACTTAAAGTTAGAAGTTTTTGATGTTCTTTATTTTGTTTGATGATATCTATTTGTGAAGGTTTAAATTTAGTTTCTAACTAACCTCACCTTACCCTACATTTTGTAAATAAGAAAACATGGATTTTAGCGAAATAGTCTCTTATAAGTCCAAAACGCTCCTAAGCAATTCCTTGCAACCAAGCTGAGGATTTATTCCTTTTTTTCAACTTTTGTTTGTTCTTTTCTTAGAAAGCATCGGATTCAACAAAAATACAAACAAAAATACGTAAAAACAATAAACAAAACAAAAAATTAAAAAAAAAGTACAAAATATTGTTGAAGCGGGTTGTTTCGGGGAACTGGCAAGTGGCAAGTGGTAGAGCAGCATTGTAGTTATGATTAATTGTTCTTTCTTTGTTGTTTTAGCTGCTTACATTTTTATTTTCTGTTTTGCTTGGAAATGTTTATTTTATTTTTGTTTCTCTCAAAAAAAAAATGAAAACAAAACAGGAAAGAGTTAAATTTTTATTTGTGTTTATTTGTTTGTTTTCTTAAAGCTTTTTGATATTAAAAAACTTTTACAATGTTTTGATTTTGTTGAAAATTATTTTGTTTGTTGCTCACATCCATGTGAATCCGTTTAAGTTATGAAGTGCATGCGAGGGATGTGAAAAAGGTCGTGAATTTTTCACTTCTGGAAACAGTTCATTATGAATGATGCAATACAAAAATGTAAACACATTTTTTCTTAGAAAAAGTGTTAATTAAAAACGAAATAGATTCAGTGACATAAAAAACGTAATATGTTCTTTCTAAGAACTTATATGTATAGAGTGGATATTTACAGAGGACCAACATATTTATTTGATTGGATTTTTCATTAGAATTTATTAGTTTATTTTTTTTTTTTTGATTTCTTAACAAAAGTTTTACAAATCAATTTAAAATTAATTTGTAAACATATTTTTACAATTTTATTTTATATTTAATGAAAAGCCACTTTTAACAAAAATAAAGAGCCAAAGTTCTAACTTTAGTTTGTTTAACGAGTTCAATAAATAAATAAATAAATGGACACTTTAAAATAGATTGTTGATTAAATATATAATATTCGTTAATCCGATGCACTGGCGCTACACGGCCATCGTTGCTTTTTACAATAGTTATTTTATAGTTATTAAAATGCATAAATAGCTATGCAAGAAATGCATTAATTTGAATAAAAGATAGGAATGTGATTAAAATTTTGTCAAAATAATGCACTCTTGCTCATGCTCATGCACACGATTTGATCTGGTGAGAGGGTTACATTTAAAACAGTTGAAATAATTAAAAAAAAAAAAAATATTTTAATAACCAAAATTTTACCTGAAAAATAAGTTGGTCTTCAAAAAATTTAAATGCCATTTTATAAATCAAAAAATCCTTGATTTTTTAATTTTTTTTTTTGCAAAAATCGTTAGAGCGGTTTTTTTTAAATTAATTTTGTATATATGTATAAAATTTTTCAATTTTGTTCTAAAAATATTTTTGGTATGCAGTTGTTTAGTGATTGTAAATATACGCTCTACATTTGAATTTCGTAAAAAAATGTTGACCCGTTTTTGAGATATAGAATTTTGAAAAAAAAAATCATTATTTTTTTTTAAATCCAAACAAAAAAAAATTGCACTTTTGATATTCAAATATTGTTAAGGAAATATAAGAGCTCGTTTATAAAAAAAATTATTGAAATCGGTTTATAAGTTGGTGAGCAAATTAAAAAACAAAATAACGGTTCTATGAGCGGTACCTTTCCTGAGCAATACAAAAATATGTTTTTCTTATTAAAAGAAGCCACCTTGAAAAATAAAATTTTAAAAAAATCTATCGGTTTTTTTTTTGTGAAAATTCGAATTATCGTTTTTTGACCAAAAAAATTTTATCTTCGAAGTTTGAACTCAATCGACCCAATAGTTTAGACTGTAGGAGCGTGGACAGACAGACAGGACAGACGGACGGAATTACGGGACCCACTTTTTTCGACTTCTCTACCATCGAAATATCATGTTTGATTAAAATCTCGAGTTCGAAATTTTGCACGAATGCAAAACTTGCCTTATAGTTCCTATATGTGGCAAGTAAAAATATGGCTGCCACGAGGTATCAAAATCAACCCGTGCTTATTAGAAAATCTTTCATATATAAAAAAAAATAAATACATAAATATGGCACGAACAAGGAGTCTGTTTTAACTTTTTATTGAAGTTTTCAAAATATACCTGCACAATGCGTTTTTCTTCAATTGATCCTCTCTACACAGAAAAAAAAAATTGTAATATTAACAATCGTCGATAGTCATTTTGAAATTTGGCCAAATTGTCAAATTGACTACCAAAATAGTCAAAATGACAATCTTATTTTAAAAACTGACTACTGGATAGTCAATAGAACCATTTTCGATTGTCAATTTTGGGTTGTCAATATGACAACAAAAGTAGTCAATAGAACAACTTCGGTAGTCAATATGACAATTTGGTTGTCAATATAACTATTTGGTTGTCATATTGACTACCAAAATTGACTATCGAGAATTGTTATATTGACTATCGTTTAGTCAAATTAGATTTCGGTTTTCAAACAAAATTGTCATATTGACTACCGCAGTTGTCCTATATTGACTGCCACCGTTGTCATATTGACTACAATGGTTGTCATATTACTACCGTGGTTGTCATAATGACTATCGTGGTTGTTATATTGACTACCAAAATGGGCTATCTAGGATTGTTATATTGACTATCGGGTAGTCAAATTAGATTAAGGTTTTCGGAAAAAATTTTCATATTGACTACTGCGTTTTTCATATTGACTACCGCAGCTGTCGCATTGACTACTACATTAGTCAATATGACAACCGTAGTTTCAATTTCCTTCAACCGAAGTTGTCATATTGACTATCGCAGTTGTCATATTTACCACTGCATTTTTCACATTGACTACCACAGCTGTCGTATTGACTACCGCAGTTGTCGTATTGACTACCAAATTAGTCAATATGACATCCGTAGTTTCATTTTTTTTTTTAATCAAAGTTGTCATATTGACTACCTGGAGTTCATCTAGTTGCAAGAAAAATTGAAGCTCTCAACCGAAGATTTTATCTAAGATGTAGTGATTTATATAATATGTTAATACAAAATTTAGTAAGTCAGTAATACCAATGTTTGTAAAATCGAAACTGTAGATATTTATTTGTATTTAAAAATTGTTGTTTATTATTTATCTATTTATTTATCTATGTACTTATTTTTTCTATTTTTTATTTATTTGTTTATTTATTTATTTATTTAATTATTTATGTATTTATTTGTTAAGTTATTTATTTATTTATTTATTAATTTATTAAATTAATATCAATTATAATAACTAGTTAACTTGTTTTCGTTTGACCATTTTTTCTTAAATATTATTATTGTATTATTCAATTATAAAAAAATTATATACCAACTTGGCAGTTCCTTTAGTTTGTAAGTTTAATCTAGTCATTTTTTTATTATAAAATATATCGAATGAAGGTTTTTACTTGCGACATATAGGAACTATATGGCAAGTTTTGCATTCGTGCAAAATTTCGAACTCGAGATTTTAATCAAACATGATATTACGATGGTAGAGAAGTCGAAAAAAGTGGGTCCCGCTATTCCGTCCGGTCAATTTTGTCTGTCTGTCCACGCTCCTACAGCCTAAACCATTGGGTCGATTGAGTTCAAACTTGGAAGTTAAGGTTTTGAGCAGATTTGCGTTAGGCGTTTTTTTCATTTTTTTTTTAAGATCAAAACTAACAGTGGCCCCCATACAATTTTGTTGATCAAAAAACGAAAATTCGAATTTTCTCAAAAACAAACCGATAGATTTTTTTAAAATTTTCTCTAAAATTTTATTTTTTAACTTGGATTCTTTTAATAAGAAAAACATATTTTTGTATTGCTCAGGAAAGGTACCGCTCATAGAACCGTTTTTTTGTTTTTTAATTTTCTCAGCAACTTTTGAACCGATTTCAATAATTTTTTTTTTTGAACGAGCTCTTATATTGCCTTAACAATATTTGATTATCAAAAGTGCAATTTTTTATTGTTTGGATTTTTAAAAAAATATTGAAATTTTTTTTTTCAAAATTCTATATCTCAAAAACGGGTGAACATTTTTTTACGAAATTGAAATATAGAGCGTATATTTACAATCACTAAACAACTGCATACCAAAAATATTTTTAGAACAAAATTGAAAAATTTTATATATAAAAAATTAATTTAAAAAAAAACCGCTCTAACGATTTTCAAAAAAAAAATTTGAAAAATCAAGGGTTTTTTGATTTATAAAATGGCATTTAAATTTTTGAAGACAAACTTATTTTTCAGGTAAAATTTTGAATCTTAAATTAGTTTTTTTTTAATTATTTTAACTGTATTAAATGTAACCCCCTCCCAAAAAAATGAAAAATGGAGGTTTTTTCGACAAATCAAATGGCATATATATCTTTGAAGACAAACTTATTTTACAGGTATAATTTTAAATATTATATAGATACTTTTTTAAACAGACTCTTTGCATACAGGAGCAAGTTCGTGCGACCCAGTCGTGCACTTTATTTATCATAGTTTTCCTTCAAATGTAGTTTTTCTTAATACAAATGTATTTACTAACTTTCATAACATTTTTCAGTTGTAAGAAATATTTCAAATATCAAATCTCTGTGCAAGCTGCGTACTACGCAAATTTTTGTAAAGCCTTATCTATGAAAAATAAAGTATCTATCTAAGACACAATTTGATATGAAATTTAATTTGTGTGCACATTTTTAACTTCCTATAGGAAGTTGAAAATTTTGACATTTCTCGACGTTTCAAGTCCCCTAGAATCGAAATAAAAGATTTTAAGAGAGGTATCTGTACGTACGTTCGTACGTTCGTACGTTCGCTAAGCTTTTTCGTCGTCCATAGCTCAAAAACCAGTAAACATATGGACTTCAAATACATTTTGTTATATAGATAATAATGCAGAAAGATGCAGAAAGGACTCTAAAAAAAATTGAGTGGTGGTGGTTAACCCTAAATATCTCACGAATCAATAACGCTAGAGACTTGAATTAAATTTTATATTATATATTATAATGTGATACCAAACAAATATTTTTTAGAAAAAATTCCAATCAACGGTTTTTTTTATAAATCAAAACAACTGAAAAAAAATTTGTCACCTCGAAAATTTTACGAACAAAAAATGATTTTATCTCCAAAACAATTTTGTTGAATAATGTTTTTGATATCAGGTAAAATTTTGAGAAAAATTGAATTGACAGTTTTTTTGTTATAAAAAATAAAAACCTAAAAAAAACATTACTTAAAGTTGGTAAAAATTGATTTTCGACTCAAATATCTTTTCAAAAATTAAAAATACTGGCTTCAAGCTAATTTTATCTTATAAGAAATATTGTTTTTAACTTTGAATAACATTTTGAGAAAAATCGAATTGACAGTTTTCTTACAAAAAAATAAAAACCCAAAAAACAATACTAAAACTTGGTAAACATTTACTTTCTACTCAAATATCTTTTCAAAAAGCAAAAATATTAGCTTCAAACTATTTTTATCTCACAGAAAATATTGTTTTCAATATTCAGTAAATTTTTTATAAAAATCGAACAGTCTGTTTTTTCATAAAAAATTAAAAACTAAAAAAAATTATGCGCAAAATTGGTAAACATTGATGTTCGGTTCTTGATATATCGTGAACAATAGAAGGTATTTACTTCAAATTCATTTCATTCATCCAATTTTTATTTGTTTATCTACGAAATAAAAACTCTTAAGAAATACTACAAAAATACCAAAATTTGGTTTTCGACTAAAAATCTCGTTAACAAAAATGAATTTCGAAATCAATCATTCATTATATGCAAACTAATGTTATTAATTTTTTAATTTTTAAGAATAATTCAATTGACAACTTTTTTAACAAAACATGAAACCTACAAACTTTTAAGCAAGACAAATTGACAGTCGGGATGGGAAGTTATCAGTGTGGGTCGCATCCCAGTCTCTTTTTTATTTTTAAAATTCGAAATTTTGTCTGAAGATTGGAGTGATTTTACTACTTTTTAGAAAAGAATTAAAAATGCAATAAAAATTAAGTATACGCCACATTGCACAATTAAATACTCTTACACAATGCCTTAACTTACAAATCATTTTTCCATTTGAATTTTGTTTAAAATCAATATATGAATTATTTATACTTTAAATGGCGTCCACAATTCAAACACACAAATTACCGGGAAACCTCATTATGTGGAAATGTATTTGGCCAAAATTTAGTGCCCCACAATGATGCCTAAACAACAATTTACTCTTGTTACCTAATACTCAATAAATATTAGGATATCGTATGCGTGTTTCCAATAAAACTACCCACAACCAAATAAGGCTCATTATTTTCCACTTTTTATTATTTTCCTTAATTTTTGTTTCTGTTTCTAGTTCTATTTCTATTTTACTTTACTTTTATTTTATTTTGAAAAAAAAAAATAATAAAAATCATTTCAATTGAAAACGCATAATGAGAATATTTTAATCTAAATAAAAGCTTCAATATAATATAAAGTATATGAGAGTATCATTATATATATATATATACATAGGTATAAAAAGATATGCAAATAAAATATTTATAGGGCAGCCCATAGACAAATGAAAATTTTGTAAGGATAAAAACCGCAAAAATCCATTTCATCGCTCGCCGTATTCGTATAAAAATTCAATCGAAATAGAATTTGCATTTCTATAATTGAAACTTTGCCCTTCGTTGAATATATAAAGTCTCGTCGAGTCGCAGCCCAGGTTAGAGTTGGAGTCGTCGCGCAATTCACTGAATTCGTCGTCCTCCTATGATATCATATAATTTCGTAAAAACGCTTTGACGGTTAAATTTCCACTTAAATCTCAAAATTGGATTCGTTGTTATACACAAAAAATATAATGATTTTCCAAAATATAATAAAGTCAGAAAGCAACTTTTATATTTATACGATGATGCCGGCGTGGTGGTGGTAGTGAAGTCAAAAAATAGGAAAGCGGAAACCGCAACGTAAAATAGCATCAACATGAAAATTGAATTTTCAATTGAACTTTTTGCTATTATTTTCCGTATTTTTTTTTCTGCTTCGATCATACTTTAAATCATCCTCATCGAGAATCTACAAAAAGGAGAGAGATTGTATACAAAGCTACATATATTTCCATAAGGATAATAAATAATACAAAAATAAATATTCAAAAATACACTGCAAATCAATCGACTGAAGGGTTGTTATCCTTCGACAGTAAAAAAAATAAAAAAAGAAAAAATCTTGTAATAAATTTCAATATGTAATCCAATGATTTTCACCCGTATTACCTTCTGCTTGCTTGGAAAACTTCATCTTCAATCCAGATCGAATTTCCCATTCACGCAGATGCTTCGTTTCGTTTGGTCCTGATCCTAGTCCTGGTGCTGTTCCTGTTCTGTTTCTGGTTCTGGTTCTGTTCTCTGTTTCTCTTGAGACACCTAATATTCATGATAAAATTGCATTTTGATTGAAAATAAAAGAACTTAGAAACGTTCTGAGGGATTGTGTTCATATTTGACGTTGAATAAAAAAACGAAAAACGGAAGCCAAAAATAAAAAGATTAGATATGTACTTGTACTCGAACTCGTACTCACATACATATATTCGTACTTAGAAAATATGAATTATGTTGGATTTGTAATTCAATGGAGGAAGCTACACCACTCACTCCTTTAAGTGTCAGTTGCAGATGAAATCCAACTGGGGAATTTCGATATTCCAGGCATACAATTGATGTGTGTATTAATATTTAATATAAACGGTTCGGAAATACCATATACTTCAGACTTCATTCATGTTCAGTACAGTTCATAGAATAAAACGAAAAGAAAGAAGGTTGCACATCTGTCAGTTTAATTCAATCCTTAAATATGAAAATTATAACCGCAAAAAACCTTTAAGCACACAGGACTTTAAAGTTTAGTTTAAAAATAAATATTCCACAATGTTTGGCCTTTTGAATTTTCTAGAGACTTGAAAAAGGTCATGAACTTCTTAACTTTTAACCTATCATACACCAGAAGGAAAGAAAAACTCGGCTTGATATAAAATTCAGTAAAACTAAAAATTTTGCATCTTTTATGTTGTTTTTCTTTAATATTTTAATGAAATTAAATATTTATGTACATAAGTGAACATTTTATTTGGTTTTTTTTTTCTCTTGTTAATTAAAAACTAAAAATTAATCTACTTGATTTTTTGAATGTTTATTTTAATACACAGTGATTTTGATTATTTGTTTTTAATTTATTAATGTTTATTTACATTCGTTGTTTACATTAAATTAAACGTGTAATAATTTAACTAATTGAGTTGATTTACTTTTTTAAAAAGATGATTTTCCAATAAGAAGTTTCACATTGAATAGCCCATTATTTGGACATTTGTTACTTTTGAAACTGTTGTCTTTTGACCTTTGATAAGTAAAAACAACGAAATTACTAAAAATCAATCTATATACGTTGAAGGTTGTTGAAATTGAACACAAAAACAGTGAATATTTTGCAGTTACAGTTAGCAAATCTGAAGCACTTTCGGGTTTTTGTAAATCACTTTCTGGACTGGTAACATTGACACCAGTAAAATAAAATACACAAACTTGCTCCTGTATCTAAAGAGTCTTTTTAAAAAATACCTATATTTTAAGATTTAAAAAAAAATACTCTCAAAATATGTTAATTTTCAAAATTTTAAACGCCATTTAATGTCTCAAAAAACCTTAACTTATTAAATTTTACTGTCGAAATTCGTTGGAGTGGTTTTTCAAAAAAGAGGTTGGGATGCGACCCACACTGATAACTTCCCATCCCGTCTGTCGATTTGTCTTGCTTAAAAGTTTGTCTATATGTATCAATTTTTAAAAAATTTGCGTACTATTTTTTGTAGATTTTATTTTTTATGAAAAAATAGACTGTTGGATTTTAAAAAAAAAAATTACTGAATATTGAAAACAATATTTTCTGTGAAATAAAATAAGTTTGAAGCCAATATTTGTAATTTTTGAAAAGCTATTTGAGTCGAAAGTAAATTTTTACCAAGTTTTAGTACTGTTTTTTTTTAGGTTTTTATTTTTTGTAAAAAAAAACTGTCAGTTCAATTTTTCTCAAAATTTTATCGAATGTTGAAAACAATATTTCTTATACGCTAAAATTAGTTAGAAGCCATTATTTAAAATCTTTGAAAAGATATTTGAGTCGAAAATCAATTTTTACCAACTTTTGTTAAATTTTTTTAGGTTATTAATTTTTTGTACAAAAGCTGTCAATTTCATTTTTCTCAAAATTTTACCGAATGTTGAAAACAATATTTGTTATAAGATAAAATTAGTTGGAAGCCATAATCTAAAATTTTCGAAAAGATATTTAAGTCGAAAATCAATTTTTACCACCTTTTATAAATTTTTGTTTTGGTTTTTATTTTTTGTAAAAAAACTGTCAATTTTTCAGAATGTTGAAAACAATATTTCTTATAAGATAAAATAAGTTTGAAGCCTTGATCTCAAGCTTTTGAAAAGATACTTGAGTCGAAATTCAATTTTTAAGAACTTTGAGTAATGTTTTTTTAGGTTTTTATTTTTTATAAAAAAAACTGTCAATTAGATTTTTCTCAAAATTTTATCAGATGTCAAAAACATTATTCTTCGTTGCACAAAATTGTTTTGGAGATAAAATCATATTTTAGTTGTAAATTTGTTTTATTTTGACTCTTGTTCAATTCGACAAATCGGACCCATTACAATAACTTCCTATGGCAAGTTAATAAATTATTTATACATATGTAAACAAAATGTTCAATTTTCTTAAAAATATTTAATGGAGTATGCAGTTCATAAAAGCTTTTAATTTTGTATTTTAATTTCGTTAAAAAATGTTAATCCGTTTTAGAGATATCGAATTTTAAAAACAAAATTAATATTTTTTTAAATATTCAAAAATAAAAAATAACTTGGTCTGATTGGAGTTGGAAAGAGGTTATTAGGGTTAAGTAGTTGAGTTTCCTTTGTTTTAAAGCTAACCCAACTGAGGTAAGCCGGAAAAAATTTAAGCAAGTCAGGAAGGCCTACAACGTCCATATTCGACTGAACAAATTTAAAGATGACCAAAAACTACTGCAATGGCCCAAAGGTAGTGAAAATGTTTGGTCATTTAAATATAAGAATTTTTTCCTTCTCCACCGTTTCTACGTTTGTTGTCAATATCACTGGATTTGTTAGCTATTTAAAGAAAGCTTATTTCTTTGCTAGGCAGTTCGACGCCAATTCAACGCTACCAGATAGTGTTATGACCATCTGTACTTTAATCTTCTGGTCCCTATGGTATCCATGCTTTTATTCTGGAGAGGTGTTCATCAACGCTCGCAAAACCAATGCATAAGCTTTTTTATATATCCTACTTTTCAGAACCCTATCCGAGCGGATGAAAAATAGGATTTGTGCAGCCAAAAAAGGTGAATCCTTTTCCCCCTCTAATTGTCCATCATTTGCACATGCGTCTCTTCTTTCAAAAGCCATGAAATGCTAATTAATTATCACCTTAAGAAATATCTCGAAGGCTTTTAACCTACCGGCTTTTATGGCTCTTGTAGCAATAGGTCCACTGTTGATCTCATGGTTCATCTTACCGAACATTTGAACAAATCCTTACATATCGTCTTAGAGAAAGTAAGACAGTTGCGATTGAAATTTCAAAAAGCATGTTATTGGATATGCAATTGGTCGCTCTAATTGAAAATGCATGTCTTCGGTTCAGGTGAATAACTTCTTTGATTTATTGTAAAGGAATTACCTTTCGAACTGTAGGATACAAAAAGTTTAGGAAAAGTTCAAGATAAAGAAACATAAATAAAAGCCTCAGCGATCTGTTTGGTCTCCGAAATCCTTTTTAATTTTCATCAATGATCCCTGTCTGAAACTTGTAATGCAATAAGTAGTTTCTTCAATGACGAAAGCACTCTAAGCTTTTCATATTTTTTTTCAGATTCACAAGACTCACTGCAACAACGACTACATGATGCACCTCCATTAATAAAATTGAACATATGGATCAGGGCTGCCAATGTACTCCATATGTAGTAGATCTACTTCATTTAATTTTGTCTCTTCATCTGCTACGTAGCAACAATTTTCTACTACATTTTTGCGTTAGTCCAATTTTTCATAATACAATCAAAACTTCAAACATAATGTGTTGAATTGATTCATTTTTGCCTTTTTATTTTAATATACCTTTCAAGACTGTTATTTTTAAAAGACTGGAATTTATTTTTTTACGAAATGAAAATAAATTTGCTTTTTTTTGTTTTTTTTTGAATATATTTTTTTTTCATTATCTACTACATTTTTTTCAAATCTGCTTCGTTTTTTTGGCAATATACTATACTTTCTGAGCTCAGCATTCGCAGCCCTGATATGGATGTAGGTGATGTCGCCAAAAAATGCTGGAAGATGTTTTGGGTTTTCTGAGACTCTTCAAGATATTTGTCTTTTCTCTTTTGATCTGGCTACAATTAAAAAAACCTATATTACGTTCAAAACTTGAGTATAATTCTTTTCTCTGTGCTATTGCTCCATTAACTTACCCAAGCCTTTTGTACAGCTGTCAACGAAGAGTTTTTAAAATGATTGTCGACAATAACTTCATCAATTCAATAACGTCATTTGAACATCCTCGTAAAGTTTCTTGTCCCACCCTTTTTTACCCTTAATTTAATGGAGCCCAACTTCAGCCGTACTATGACGCACAGAGATTTGTTTTTTTAGCCGTACTACACGAATGTGCAATGCCATTCTATCTTTTCCTATCATTGCAATGTTCAAGAATTTAAAAACATTGTACACCGATGCCTAGTTACTTACCCCTCCTTTTTTTTGCTTAATGCTCACATTATGTCTGAAGCATATTAAAGGTTTCATTTCGGGCTTATCTCCGTAGACAAGTGACTTCACAACCCCACAAAAAATAGTCCAACGGTGTTAAAAATGAAGTAATGCACTCACGAATAGTTTGATTCATCGGTCGAACTGAACCATTATTTTCGTAATAAGTTTTCACGATTCGCAAACTTTGTTCAAATCGACTACATTTAGCCAACCAAACTAAACATAAATTAAGTGACAGCTGTCAAAAAGACCAACTCCGAAAAAAGTATTGCCAGGTTAAAACCATAAAAAAAAACACCCGTTGTATATCGAAAGAAGCCAAGTAAGAAACAAAATTATAGAAATTTTTATAAAAATCCATAGCCGTTTTAAAAAAATTTCAATTTTTGAATTTTCACTAAAAAATGTGTACTACTGTTATTTTTCGTCTTAAAAATTAGCCAAACTATTAAAACTTTTATTTCCAAGTTTAAACTAAATCAACGCAATGGTAAAAAGCCACAAAAAACAAACTATATTTCCCATTTTCTGACACTAGTTCTCGCACACAGGAATAGTTGAGAGTTGTAAGTCACTAGGCCCTAGTTTTCAACGGACTGTTTCGCCACCCTATCAGTGGTCTAAAGTAGTGGAGTGCGTAGTGCACACGACTTCTAAGACTGAGCAAATCTGATATGCGTGGGTTCGAATCCTATGTTGTGCATAAAAAGTTTTTCAAATAAAATTGGATTAAAGCTCAGCACCACAAGAAAGGAAACTGATGAGTGCATAAGTGGCAAAGCACGAAATAGCTATATCTCCAGCCAAAAACAATGAGTGGTAGCACCTTTAAGTTGTTGTTGTTGTTCAAAAACATTCAATGAAATTAAAAGGAATGGTCAAGTCTAACAAGCTGACATTCTATGTAGTACGAATAGTAGATACAATAAAAAAAATAATATTTATTTATTTATATTTTCCTTTAGACCTCAATCTTCCGGTTAGTTAGGTTCAGTTAACACAAGATCACCAGCAATGTCGTGTCTTCGCTGATTGAGTCCTTGAAATGTATCAAAATGACCCGAGTTTTCATTGACAAATCATCTTTAGTGTTGAGACCCATTTTCACCTTTAAGGCTATGTTTACAAGCAGAATTTTTACATTTGGGTATATGAAAATTCCAGACACTCCTTCCTCAAAGTGTTACCATTTGTTGGTATGATTAGACCTTGATCACAATCAGCAACCGAGATTTTATGATTTGTCAACCTTCAGACTTTTTTCTCCATGCCAATGCTCTACAATCCATTCAAGACTTTAAAGATGAAATTAATGAAGTTATTAATGTTATTACTTTCTCCTTAGAATGAAATGAAATGTCATTGATTTCTTTCAAAAAATTCGGCTTGTTTTTAAATATCAAAATGAAACCTCTCCTTGGAAAATCCTCTAGTAAATAAGAATCATAGATGCTTATTTTTTGTCCTTCCATTTTGTTCCATAAAAAACAGTCTTTGAACATCTTATGTTGAAGTCTAAGATTTCTTTATAAATGTTTTTCAAAAAACATTACATTTTAAAGTAAAAGTATTCGTACTTTTGCTCTTCAACCTTTATTTCTTACTCTTTTAAAAACCAATCAAATGAATTTCAATTCCTTTTGCAATTTAATTTAAAGTAAAAACACTTAAAAAACAATTCATCGAGTTTTTCTTTCTAGCAAAATGCTTAATCAGTTGTGTAATGCATTTTAGCTTTTCCGGTACACAAGAAAATCTCTCAAACAAATTGTTTTGAGAGTTAAAAAAAAAAAAAAAAAAAAAACAAAGTTTTACAAAGGCAAAATCAAAAAATAAAAATAAACAAAAATAAAAAATCAAAAAACTAAAAACTAAAATTCCACTCCTCAACAAAACTATGTAAACTTTTCCCAAGATTGCAGCTGAACACCATGAAAAATTTCAGCTCAAACGCAAGAAACGAAAAAACAAAAAGTTTTGTATTTTAAAAAAAGAACGATGATGAAATAAGGAGTTTTATATTTGATCCTTTTTGGATGTTTGTTTTTTTTTGTTTCTATTTTATCTGTTTCTTTTTCTTAGATATGGAATATGTGAATGTTGCAATGTAGGTCATTCAACATGATAACTAAGAACGTTTTGAAAAATTCAAAAAACTCTATATTCCAAGAACCAGAAGAAGGACAATGTGCAATTATTATGATGCGATGACGTTGGCAAAGGACAATGACGACAACGATGAACGACAACGACAACGACGATGACGATGATAAGGACAACAAGGCGATGAACATCATTCTGACGACACGATGATGAAATGGATAAATACAATAAATGTTTCAAGAATGCAACTTGTATACAAGAGAATTTCACAGATGCTTCCACTTTGTTGTGCATTTTTCATTGGAATTACAAATGCACAAAAGCGACACAAGAACAACAACAACAAAACAGTAACAACAACAATAAATTGGATGTCCTCCTTCATCCTCACTTAAGTGGGGAACTGACCTGAACTGAAATTGTATAACACTGAAACACTTTTGCAACATATTGTATTCTCACATTAACACGAACATGGGAATTATATACAATTGCATGTCTTTGACAATAAAACAGGACGAAAAACGCACAGATGGGGCCGGCTTGAGTTGAGCTGAGCTGGCCTGGGCAGGGGGATATGACAGTCAGTTGAGACTGAGAGTTGACATCGACAACCAACACGACCAAGGAACTAGGAACGAGAACGATGACGACGAAGCTGCAACTGTAAGTAGAGATCTAGTTTTAGAATGGTCACGAAATGTCCTTGGAGAGGTGGCAGGAGGTGCGGGCGGCTTTAGACCATCCATCGCCATCCATTCGGATTTGACATACTATAGCTTTTGAGTTCAAGTGAGTGCTAGTGTGTTTTTGTAGATTTGTGATATGTGCTATTTTTGATAGTTTGTTCTTTCTCACTTACGAGGCATTGTTTTCCTATGGAAGATTTTTACAATAGACCAAAAACAAAAACTCCTCCAACACTTACTTTTGACACATATATGACGTAAGACTTGTAAGCGAAATATAAAAATGAAATAGTTCAAGGATTATTTCGCTGAATTTGCGATGTGTCAGTTAAAATTAGAACTTTTGCAGCTTAACGCAATTTTTTGAAGTGCGTTTATGCTTCATTTGAGAAAGCAGAAATCTCCAATATTGAAAAATGATTTTGGGTGATTAGAAAATGTGTATTTTTTGGAAGGAAAACTATCTACAAGGATTTTGTTTTGGTGCTTATTTTTTCTAAAAATTTAGCTACGACTAAGACTAAGACTAAGACTAAGACTAAGACTAAGACTAAGACTAAGACTAAGACTAAGACTAAGACTAAGACTAAGACTAAGACTAAGACTAAGACTAAGACTAAGACTAAGACTAAGACTAAGACTAAGACTAAGACTAAGACTAAGACTAAGACTAAGACTAAGACTAAGACTAAGACTAAGACTAAGACTAAGACTAAGACTAAGACTAAGACTAAGACTAAGACTAAGACTAAGACTAAGACTAAGACTAAGACTAAGACTAAGACTAAGACTAAGACTAAGACTAAGACTAAGACTAAGACTAAGACTAAGACTAAGACTAAGACTAAGACTAAGACTAAGACTAAGACTAAGACTAAGACTAAGACTAAGACTAAGACTAATACTAAGACTAAGACTAAGACTAAGACTAAGACTAAGACTAAGACTAAGACTAAGACTAAGACTAAGACTAAGACTAAGACTAAGACTAAGACTAAGACTAAGACTAAGACTAAGACTAAGACTATGACTAAGACATGTATGACGCAACATACATACATATGTATGTAATGTATGATGCAACATGTTCTATGCAACAATACAAATTGCAACGAAAGTAACAAACAAATCAGTATTCTTGTATCGATAGCTCAATCCATTCACCGCAACAGTTGCACCTCATTTTTGAAGGAGTAAGGTCAGCAATGGTAATGGTAATGAATGTGGGGTTTTTGTAATACTACGTATATACTGCAATACTTGTTTTCGAGCGAAGAACACAGTTTAGACGTAGTTTTCACTTACCAAATATTGAAAGATGACTTTAAAAGTGAAAGCTGCCCTAATGGTAGGTCATTTAATTTTTAATCTCATATTAGAAAAAGCTTTACTTCAATTGGAAAAATTGATTTTATTCCGGTTAGTTAAGCATTTTACTTACAAAATGTCCGAGTTGCAAAATTTTCTTTGTATAAATTCTCTTTATAAATCTCCTATAAATCTGAATTTTGGTAAAGAGCTCTTCTGTTTATTTCATAATGAAATTTTCATAGTAGTGTTTTTTTTAATTATAAGGATAGCAACTCTTCATTTTGTAATTTTGTTTCGAAGAATTTTACAAACAATCATGAAATCAGAATTCCAAGAAAATCTTCAATTGAAGAGAATTTGATAAATACTCCACATAGATTTTACCATAGTTTTTTTAAGAAGGATATTGAAAAGTCTACATAAGCCTTATAGTATAATGGTATTGAGTACCTGCATTCCAAATTATTTTAAGATACAATATAATACACATTTTTGTATTAATAGAAACAAAATAAATCTACTGCTATTCATCAAATATTCAATTTGAGCTTATTTCCAAATACAAAAGTTTTTTCAAAATGTTTGAATATGTTCTTAGTGTTACCTTCTTATTGTTTTTTCATATTTTTGATACTGTGACATGACTGCAGATGAAAAAATTACAGATTTTATTAATTATTAATATCTTAATTTTTGATAGTTTGAAAGGGTGTTTTTTTCTATGTGTGCTTTTCAATCTGGAAATACTTTTTTCGTAGTAGGTCTTTTTGACAGCTGTCATTTAATTTAAGTTTAGCTTGCCATTGATTTCATCAATTTATTGGAAGAAGCTTTTGGTGAGTGTTTTATTTCGCATCGTGGGCCTGTGGCGTGGCCTCCAAGATCGTTCGATGTAACACCATTTTTAAGTAGTGCTGTTTATTTCTGCATAATTTCTTGCACACATACACTTGTTCTGGAACTTGGGGAGTTATTGGGCAGCTGTCACTTTTGGAGCCGTCATTTTTTGACCTCGTCATTACTCAAAAATGAAAAGATAAGACGACGCAATTATACTAATTTTATTGATCATGGAAACTTAAATTAAAAGACTATGGGGATCAAACGTTAACCGTGGAGAGTAAAGGATGGTTAAATTTTATGGGCCGATTTTGATTTTGAATATAAGGCAAATTGTTTAGGAAATTGTTGTCATTTTATTTTTATAATGATAATATTGGTATGGTTCAATTATTTTTGGAACAAAATATCGGCAAAATGGCCGTCGCCATCTGGCAGCACACCTCTATCCGATAGTCTAAATTTTCGATGACGCTCAGGCATAATTAAGGTTTTTTGACTTTAATGTGCGGAATTATCTCATCCTTTTGTTCAACGGTATCAAATTACATGATCCTGGCGGCCAATTGACATCACCACCACTTAAGATAACACGGCCACGGAAAGAGCCATTATTTCATTAGCTATGTGACATACCGCCAACAACCATATGTTCCAATCCGGGCCATACAAAGTTATTTATTATCTCACGATATCGAACACCATTCACAGTAACTGCCTGAGCGGCCTAATTTTGGAAAAAAAATACGGCTCGATGATGCCACCAGCGCCAGCCCATAAACCGCACCAAACAGTCACTCTCGTGGGTGCATTGGTTTTTCGAAAGTCAATCTTAGATTATCATTTGGCCAAATGCCACAATTCTGCTTATTGACAAATCCACTGAGGTGAAAATGTGCCTCATCACTGAAAATGATTTTCTTGGAAAATTGACTACCCATAATTTAAATTAAGTTAGTCTGAAATTGATGAATGTCAAAAGAAATGCCAAAAAAAACTTGACGTTTAGGTGTGGGTCACATTTAACATTGGCCCTTAAAATTTGACCACCCTTAAGTTGGTTTGCTAGCAAAAGCACGAACCTGAAGTAACGGTGTACCAAATAATTATGGGTTGCCTAAAAGCTTAAGATCCAAGCTCAAGGTTTATCCTGGCAGCAATGCAAGGAATTCCCTTCTCACTGGCTTAAACGGACTTAAAATCAATTCTGAAAAGTTCCTTATACTTATAGTGATTTGACCTTTTGACCTAAAAAAAAGTAAAGTTTGAAAAAGTATCAGTAATTTGGCAAAAAATTGTCGTTTGTCCAAAACTTCCCAATTTTGTTTAAATTTTCAGAGGATGGCAATTCTGAGATTATTAAAAAAATTAAAAGAGAAACTTTGAATTGAAGGTCAGCTGGTCACCATATACGATTCAAAAAGTATCCAATAAGTCCACAAGCGACCTAGTTTTGCATTTTATATTCCCTTATATAAGTTTGGATATTGTGTTCCATTTAATTGGTATCGGTCTATGTATAAATAAACATAAATACAAAATTTCCGTAACTTATTTTTAAATGAACAAACTTTTGACACTAAGATGTGGTCCCTGTCAGTTGTGCTATACAAAGAACTACAATTTAGGGAATGTTATCGTATCTATAGGTATGACATCCAGCAACCCCAGGACAGGACAGGACGGGACAAACAATAGGATTTCAAAATGGGCAAGTTTATGGTAGACAGACTACTCGACGGACGACGCTACGCGACGACGACGGGAGCACAAGTGGAAGAGCCAAAGAGCCGAGGAGCACATCTGCAATGCGAAACTTTTTCGCTTTTAGGATGATTAATATCGTTCACTGGGCTGTGAACGAAATACAAAAATATCAAAAAAAGAACGGCAAGGAAAACAGTACCCACGTATTTTTATTCCTTAACAAGGTGTTAATGTTAATGAATTAACATCATACCTTATAGTCGACCAGGTAAAATCCTGAATCAAGATATATAGGTAGGTAGGTAGGTAAGGTAGAGTGATAGATAGAGACACCAGGAGGACTCGAGAATACCGACATCTGGTAAACATGAGCACATGAACTGCATCCGGGGGCGTTCAGTTTGTTAAGTTTTTGAGTGCATAACAGAAATATTGTTTTGAGTGAGTGAGTGTGAGTTTAATTGTGTCTATGTGTGTGTGTGTGTGTGCACATTTCAACCAGGACAACATAACAAATAAATTATGCGAGTGGTGCTGTTTGCTCCTGATGGTGATGGTGATACTGATGTTGGAGCTGGTTGTGATGCTGGTAAACCTTATAGAGTTGGTGTGTCCTGGGTGTTCTTCCCATCGTATCGTATCGCCACCCTTCTGCCACTTGAACATGTTTTCCTACTGAAGTTTTCTGTATAGAGTGTCAGTAAAATGCCCAAAGCAGTCTGTGAAGTGTGCACAGAGAGAAACAGGACAAAAATACAAAACGAAAACTGAACGAAAAAAAAAACAAAACAACTAAAAATAAGTTCGAAGCACATCATAAAGCAGGTGCAAGGATTCTGGGTTGAAGTATAATGAAGAGTTGTTTTGTATAGTTTCGGGTTGGAACAATTTTGTAGTATACGCATACACACATACATATAAAACACACACACATACAACAGAATTGAGTGGTTCTTTTTTCCATCATCGTTTCATTTTGTTTCGTTGATGTTGATGTTGAAGCCGGAGGCCATTTGTTGATACACAATAATTACATTTTCAGAATGTGATTATAGTACTTATATCTGTACCTTTACTTACTTTAAAACACGTTTATTTTTATTTAGCGTGTTTTTTTTTTGTGAAAGTTCGTGGGAGCTCAATGAACTGAATAATACTTTGTTTCTGATTTGTTCCTGAAGCTTGTAGCTTGTTTGATTTGTTAAACTGGGCGAGCTCAAGAAACAGTTGCAACGAACTACATATGTATATACGCATAAAATAACCCCATGCATTGATTCATAGACTTTAAAAAATTTGCATTTTTGACGTGCAATGGCACTTAAGTTGAGCACTAAACATTTTCATTCAAAACAAACGTGATGCAAGGTCAAATTGAGGTTAAATTAGTATGAATCTTTTTACGTGTGAATGTGCCTGATTGCGTGTTAAGACGTCTGATGGATGGGTGAATGCGTTTAGACCACCCTGAGTGTAAAGGAGAATTCCTTTAAGTAAAATCATTTGCATAAAGGTTATTTTTTACTGTTGGAGCTTAGGCCTCATTTGAGTAGAACTCAAACTCTCACCTGAATAATGAAATCAAACGAAGTAACCTTTTGATTACTATAAAGTTTTGTTTTGTATTATTATTATTAACACAAAACTAAATTCGTCCAATGAAAACATTCAAAAACTGTTTTAACTTCCCAAAGGAAGTTATTTTAAATGGTCCGACTTGTCGAATTAAAAATTTTGACATTCGACCTAGAGTCGAAATAAAAGATTTTTAGAAAGATGTCTGGGCGTTCGTCCCGTACGTTCGGGAAGTTCTTTTCGTCGTCCATATCTCAAGCACCAGTAGAGATATTGACTTCAAATAAATGTTGTTATACAGATAATAAAGCAGAAAGATGCAGAAAGGACTCTCAAAAAAATTGAATGGGTGTTTTTTAAAAAAAAAAGATGAACATTTTGGTTAACCCAAAATATCTCACGAACGAATAAATTTAGCGACTTGAATAAAATTTTGTAATATATATTGTAACTTGATACCAAACAAGTATATTTTTGGAAAAAAAAATCCAATTAATGGTTTTTCTTATAAATCAAAAAAACTGAAAAAAAATATTTGTTAAATCGAAAATTTTACGAACAAAAAATTATTTTATCTCGAAAATAATTGTGTGCAACGAAAAATTACGTTTTTGACATCTGGTAAAATTTTGAGAAAAAATAATTGACAATTTGTTTATAAAAATTAAAACCAAAAAAAAAAACATTACTAATCAGTTGGTAAAAATTGATTTTCGACTCAAATAACTTTTCAAAAATTAAAAATATTGGCTTCAAATTAATTTTATCTTTTAACAAATATTGTTTTCAACATTCAATAAAATTTTGCCAAAAATCGAATTGACAGGTTTCTTACAAAAAATAAAACCTAAAAAAAAAACAATAGATACTATAAAAATTTATTTTCGACTCAAATATCTTTTCAAAATTTAAAAATAATGGCTTCAAACTATTGTTATCTCACAGAAAATATTGTTTTCGACATTCGGTAAATTTTTTATAAAAATCCAACAGTCAATTTTTTATAAAAAATCAAAATCTAAAATTCTCGATATCTCTTGAATAATAAAAGATATTGACCTCAAATTAATTTCATTCATCCAATTTGTATTTGTTTATATAAGAAATAAAACCTTTTAAGAAATTCTATTAAAATTGGTAAAAATTGGTTTTCAACTAAAAATCTCGTTAACAAAAATAGATTTTGAAATCAAACTATTTCATCATATGCAAAATATTGTTGGTAATTTTAATTTTTTTTAAATAAATCAACTGACAACTTTTATAACAAACGCGAAAACCTACAAACCTTTTTCGATACCCATCGATTTCAAGACTTCAAGACTTTAAAGAGAAATTTCTGGTTTTGGCATCCCTTTCAAACTCTCCCGTTTGTGCAAAACGCCGGAAAAAATGTTTTTGATGTCTAAAAAGATTGTAAACAAGGCGATGCAATGTCATGCGACTTTTTCAACATCGTTCTGGAAAAAATTGTGAAAAACTCAATTTTTAACACTAGAGGCCCAATTTTCCAAAGGCCCGTCCAATTACTCAGATACACCGATGGTATTGACCTAACTAATAGATCAAAGCGGAGAAGATAGATTTAGGGTTCAATTAAGGCAAAAGTGTCATCAAGAAAGGACATTGAACGACAAGGTATTGGACAAAACAGCTATGACTTTATGGCAGTTAAAGACTTTGTCTACCTAGACACCGCTATAAATTCAGACAGCAACATTAGCGCTGCAATAAAACGCAGAATAACTCTTGCAAATCGCTGCTTCTTTGGACCTAGAAAGTAAATAAGTATAAAGTCCTTTTTTGGGCATCTAAAGTCACCCTCTATAAGACACTCAACATCTTGGTTGTCATTTATGGAGCTGAGACTTGAAACTTCTAAAGGCAAGATGAAACCGTCTTAATACGCTTCGAGAGAACAATTCTTGGGGTGATTTTGGTCCCTTCACAACAACGAATTTTACAAGTTGTGCAGGAACACTGATCTAGTCAAAAGAATAAAAATATAACGACTTACATAGCTGACTCATGAAGAGAAATGGACATCAAAGCTCCAACCCATAAGGTCTTCGAATCCCATCCAGAGAGACTGCGCAGTCGAGGAAACGCATGACTCAGGTACCACATTCTGGCTGGTGTGAAAATACCTCAACCAACTTGGCGTGCGAAACAAATATTTAGGACCCAGGGCCTTGAAGCTCATATTTATTTTCTGCTTTTTGTGCGACTGAAATAGACATAAGGTTCAAAAATAAAAATTGGTACTTATTTCTTTTTTGACTAAGATTCATATTGGATTTTTATTTATGATAAACTTTTTGATACAAGTTGAACAGTAACTTGAATAATTAAAGGCTTTTCAATAAGAGGTTTCATTTTGAATAGCTCTTATACTAGAAAGCCTTTGCTTTTGCAGCTGCTATCTTTTGACTTATCACAATCTTAATCCACAAAGTTATAAAAATTGCAACAAAACACGCTGAAAAAAGGCATTGAAACTGTAAAAACCTACCGTACAAATTTTAAAATTCTCCAGTCTCAATTTGCAAGAAAATTATCCTGACCATGTGATTTCTTGTCAAAAGTAATTACAATTATCTATTGAAATGTTGTAGTAATTTTTTGTCTATGTTGAAGCTCCACAATAGATGGAAGTCATCAAGTTATTAAGCACATCCAGCCGCAATGTACCGTGGCGTGATACGGCCTCTTGGGAGCAATTGACAAATCCTCCAAAAGTAATTCTTGTCATGAAATTAGCCGTTCGGATTTGGCTTAAAACTGTAGGTCACCTACATCCCTGACAACTTTACTCGCATACAGGAATGGTTGAAAATTGTAAGTCACTAGGCCCTAGTTCTCAATGGACTGTTGCGCCACCTAATTTATTTACTTTAGCCACAATGGTAATGCAAAATTTCACGAAAAGTAAAAAAGGTGTGGCTATCATAGTATTGCATTTTTAATGGAATATTCTTTACAATGAAATTAAGATTCAGTGATTTATTTACAAAAACAAACACTCGTTTTTAAATTTCAAAATGAAACCTCTAATTGGAAAACTCTGCGATAGTTAACTCTTTTGGTAACTACAAAAATCTACTTTAATCTGTTGCTCTTGAAAAGTAATAATATTCTCTATTACTATGAATTTCTTTAATCAAAATCACAATACATTTTTTTTTTTTTTAATATTTAAGTGAAAGGACAACTACAAGGACTTTAATCAGTCTTGATGAATGGCACTTACTAGATAACATACGCAAAGCGAGGGCTATCCATTGCGCCTTTATATCAACCAAACGAAACCAAAAAGGGTAAATTTCCTTTTGTTCTATTTTTATAGATACGAACATTAAAAAAGTTTTATCTACAACATGAGTGTTGTGTGTGAAACTCTGATGATCATTCGAACAAATCACCCTCGTTTAATGAAACAATTAATATTGATATGATTTTTGGTAAAACGTTATATGGGAAAAGTTGTAAAATAATTGCCTCCTCTTTGATATATCAAAAGTTGTTGCTCCTCATCCTCAAAATCCTTCCTATTTGGCCGCTATCACCATCACACTACCACATTCTGAAATTGATTACCACAATGAGTTCGAGAGTTGAGTCCCTTTTATTTTGACAAAGGACCCGGAATACGTCTATACGACCTGAATTCTATGAGGAACTTATATCTATTTATATACATACATACGTACATATATAAAATAAGAAATACAACAAACACTCACTGTTTGTTGAGTATAGAAAGTTTTAAATTGAGCTATAAATTAAGTGAGAGATAAAATGACAGTTTCATTGAAGGAAGCCGGTTGGTGTTTTGAAAAAGGACTTCTGATAAAACTTTCAATCAATCAAATCGTTAAGACTTATGGGCGAATCATTAATTTTGATTCTCTTTTCTGATGATGGTGATGGTTCTTGCTGCTTGCTGTTTAAAAGCTCCTCGAAGTTCAAAAAAAAGATTGTATCAAATGAACATGTTTTTGAGAGTGGCGAGAGCAACACTCTGTGACGCGAATCGAATCGAATCGAACCGAAATGCCAAGCGCCCAAGGAGTGTTAATAATTTAAAGTGTGGCAGAGTGTTTCATTTTTTTTAGGAGGGGGGGTGGTTTGTTTATGTTGGAGTTTGGAAAAAGCGAAAGTTAAAATGACTTAATGAAAGAAGTTTTGGGAAATTTGCTTTCCGATGAAGCTATGGCGATGGATAGATTAATAAATCTTTTGAAAAATTTAATTTAACTTTAATCATTATAATCCATTATGCAGGTAAGATATTGATGAGAATTTTAAAATTGTTTCAGCATATTTACTTGAGTGCAATATTATTTTAAATTTAATTAAGGAGCAGGTTAATACTTTAGAAAGGAAAGAGTAGTCTATAAATTGTCGAACATGTAAATATAATATTAATTTTCGAAGTAGAGTTGAATTACTGTAGATAATATGTTTTGAGGCATTGGATTTATTACAAAAGATATTTTGTTTTTTTTTTTTTTAAATTGGAACAAATAATTTTTTTTTTTAAGTTTAATTAATTTTTGAGTTTTAAAAAATTTATTTTTTAGTTTCTAAGCCAAATGTTATCAATTTAAGTTTAACTCGCTTTCATTTTTTAAAAGTAAAAAAAAAGTCTAACAAAAAAATTACACATACGCCACAGTGTACCATTTAAAATTTCTTCATAAATTGTTTAGAAATGTTAAGAAAAATAATTAAATTTTCACATTTTGAGAAAAACAAATTCACTCTTACATTATTACCTAGATAGATCTCAAATATAACGAACAGAAGCTACAAAATTTGTGTTTCTTTCTTAACTTCTCTGCAAGAGAAAAATTATTCAAATGAAATTCTCATTTAAAGACAAAATCAAGCATTTGAAAGTTACCTCGAAAACTAAGTTTAATAAACAAAAATATTATAACAGGATATCTGTGTAAGTATATGACAAAAGGGCAGATCGGTATTTGATATAAGCCAAGTGACAATATTCCGAAGTTAAGTCATATTTAAATTTTAAATATTTCCTTCAGTAGAAATTTTTAATGCAATTTCCAATAAATAATAAATCAGTAGTCCAATTCTTATCTCACGATGTACAGAACTTCAGTTTATGTTTGCAAAAGTTCATGAGCATTGATTTTCTAATTGATTACTTTTATTTTTTTTTTGTTAGAAGCATGGAATGGGGGAGTGGATTAGAAATGATATGAACTTTCATAAAAGACCACAAAATATCATTGTCAACAAATAAAAATTGATTTCAGACATTTCTATGTCTTATTTTTAAAATAAAACATTCCAAGACAACATGTATGTGAAAATATTGTATTTCAATTTTTTAAGGGTAATATACATAATATATTATAATATTTATTCAAAAAGTTTTATGTCTCAATTCTGTCCATCAAAATAATTTAATTAAAAGCACTGCATGTACATATATTAAAATACTTTCTCCCACATTTATCTCAAAATACGATATCCTTAAACTATGATTATTTTTAATATTTAAACTATAGTAAAATAATCATTAATTTTGATTCTCTTTTCTGATGATGGTGATGGTTCTTGCTGCTTGCTGTTTAAAAGCTCCTCGAAGTTCAAAAAAAAGATTGTATCAAATGAACATGTTTTTGAGAGTGGCGAGAGCAACACTCTGTGACGCGAATCGAATCGAATCGAACCGAAATGCCAAGCGCCCAAGGAGTGTTAATAATTTAAAGTGTGGCAGAGTGTTTCATTTTTTTTAGGAGGGGGGGTGGTTTGTTTATGTTGGAGTTTGGAAAAAGCGAAAGTTAAAATGACTTAATGAAAGAAGTTTTGGGAAATTTGCTTTCCGATGAAGCTATGGCGATGGATAGATTAATAAATCTTTTGAAAAATTTAATTTAACTTTAATCATTATAATCCATTATGCAGGTAAGATATTGATGAGAATTTTAAAATTGTTTCAGCATATTTACTTGAGTGCAATATTATTTTAAATTTAATTAAGGAGCAGGTTAATACTTTAGAAAGGAAAGAGTAGTCTATAAATTGTCGAACATGTAAATATAATATTAATTTTCGAAGTAGAGTTGAATTACTGTAGATAATATGTTTTGAGGCATTGGATTTATTACAAAAGATATTTTGTTTTTTTTTTTTTTAAATTGGAACAAATAATTTTTTTTTTTAAGTTTAATTAATTTTTGAGTTTTAAAAAATTTATTTTTTAGTTTCTAAGCCAAATGTTATCAATTTAAGTTTAACTCGCTTTCATTTTTTAAAAGTAAAAAAAAAGTCTAACAAAAAAATTACACATACGCCACAGTGTACCATTTAAAATTTCTTCATAAATTGTTTAGAAATGTTAAGAAAAATAATTAAATTTTCACATTTTGAGAAAAACAAATTCACTCTTACATTATTACCTAGATAGATCTCAAATATAACGAACAGAAGCTACAAAATTTGTGTTTCTTTCTTAACTTCTCTGCAAGAGAAAAATTATTCAAATGAAATTCTCATTTAAAGACAAAATCAAGCATTTGAAAGTTACCTCGAAAACTAAGTTTAATAAACAAAAATATTATAACAGGATATCTGTGTAAGTATATGACAAAAGGGCAGATCGGTATTTGATATAAGCCAAGTGACAATATTCCGAAGTTAAGTCATATTTAAATTTTAAATATTTCCTTCAGTAGAAATTTTTAATGCAATTTCCAATAAATAATAAATCAGTAGTCCAATTCTTATCTCACGATGTACAGAACTTCAGTTTATGTTTGCAAAAGTTCATGAGCATTGATTTTCTAATTGATTACTTTTATTTTTTTTTTGTTAGAAGCATGGAATGGGGGAGTGGATTAGAAATGATATGAACTTTCATAAAAGACCACAAAATATCATTGTCAACAAATAAAAATTGATTTCAGACATTTCTATGTCTTATTTTTAAAATAAAACATTCCAAGACAACATGTATGTGAAAATATTGTATTTCAATTTTTTAAGGGTAATATACATAATATATTATAATATTTATTCAAAAAGTTTTATGTCTCAATTCTGTCCATCAAAATAATTTAATTAAAAGCACTGCATGTACATATATTAAAATACTTTCTCCCACATTTATCTCAAAATACGATATCCTTAAACTATGATTATTTTTAATATTTAAACTATAGTAAAATAAATCATTTGTCAATATGTATTACAACATTATTTTTTTTAATGTGGTTATTTACATTTCCTAAGTCAAAAATCTCGCATTTAATTAAAAATCTTGTCCATAGTTAAACAAAATTTTTATTTTGCATATTTAAATTTCCTAAATCAGAAATCTATAATAATCGATTTTTTTTAACTTAACGGCGTCTAGAGGTTCCTAAAGTAATGATTTTTTAGAGATTTGTCAGTGGATGTGGGTACCTATCGTACTTTTTTCTTTTATCATAGCTAAGGAATGGCTAAATATATCGACTACACAGTAATTATGTTTTACAAATAATACAATCAAAAGGAACTTTACAAACAAATTAGTTTGTATTTTTTTATAAAAAATCAATTTAAAAAATGAAAAATTTGGTTTAATGTCTCAAAAACTAATTTCAGTTCTTTTATTTAATATTCCATGTTATGACGACATGAAGAATTAGTATGAATTAAAAAAGGAATATTTTATAAACAAAACATTAAATTATTTAAATTCAATTGACATTTTTTGTTTATCAAAAAGTAAAATTATTGGAATGCTAAATTTTGTTATTAATTTTTCAAATTCTCAAAACAAAACAGCTTAAGTTTACATAGTGTTTTTCGAATTTCTTCAAATTGAAAATTGGTTCATTACAACAAAATATAAGTTGCAAATTGTTAAAAAGGTTAATAATGGGAGGTTATACATTTTATGAAAGCATTTTAAGTTCAGTTCAGTATTTTGAATTCAGTATTATAACTCTTTCAATCGAAAACTAATTCTTAAATATAAAATACAAAATTTGGATATAATCATTATTATTACTTACTTACTTACTTACTTAGGTCCTTAGACCTCTTCAGTTCTTTCTTTCTTGGGGACCACTTAAGGGTCATAAAGCCTCTACTATGTCTATGTGCCATCCTGTGCTAGCGGATTCCACTGCATTGCTATGCAATGCAGTTGTTACCTTTTCGAAGCGTATGTCCAATCCAATGCCACTTGCGCCTTAGTATAATAGAGTCTATAGTTTCCTGGCCTGTCCTTCTATGAAAGACTTCGTTGGATAATTGGTTTGGCCAGAAAATCCTTAGGATGTCGCAAAGACGTCTATTCACGAAGGTTTGTAGCTTCCTTGTAATGGCTGAAGTAACCTTCCAGGTGTTGCACCCATAAAGAAGCGAAGATTCGACATTTGTGCGAAACAGTCGTGGCTTTGTTCTTAAGCTGATAGAGTTATTCTTCCAAATTTTCGACAGCATACCGAACACCGTTTTGCTTTGCCGTTGTGGCAGATGACGTCTTGTTATGTTCCGCCTTCGATGGAAACAATTCTTTCAAGGTATTGAAAGCTCTCCACTTTCTCCACCGGTTGTGAGGTAATTTTTATTTCAGGGGATGGTCGGGTTCTGAAGGTGATCATTTTTGTTTTGCCGGAATTAATTTTCAGACCACGATTTCCGCTTCTCTCTCCACACTTGTTGTCATTTGATGGAGATCCATGATCCTATGAAAGAGTAAGCAAACATCGTCCGCGCAATCCAAGTGCTTTAAATATGATGTCAAAGTCCATTGTATCCCTCCGCTACCTGACAAAGCTGCGAGCAGTACATCGCTTATCACCAGCAAAAACAATATTGGCGACAGAATACAGCCCTGTCTGACTCCGCTACGGGTTTCAAAATCATCTGACAACCTACCATCGTGCAGAACGTAACACTTGGATCCATCATAATGTTGCTTTAATAATAGCAATTAGTTTTTCTGGGATGCCTCTCATCCGCAAAGCTAACCAGATTTACTCCCTGTTTACGCTATCAAAGGCCTTATCGAAGTAGATGAACAGCAGGTGTAGTGGTGCTCGATATTCAACGCACTGCTCAGTTATGATCCGCAAGGTGTTGATGTGATCAGTAAAGGAAGATCCAGCGTGGAGTCCTGCTTGTTCGGCATCGAGTGTGGCCTCTAAGTGTTCTCTGATGCGCACCAGTATAATTTTACCTACTATTTTGGCAACGGCAGGTAGAACACAAATCTCTCTCCAGTTTTTGCACTTTGAGCTTGACGATAATTCCCTTCAACCACTCATCGGGGAAGCTTTCGGTGGTCCAGACGTTTGCGCTGCTTTTAAAAACTCTGCGGAAATTCTAACGAGTCCTACCGCTTTGTTGATCTTAAGTGCTTTAATTGCAGCTACGACCTCATCTTTACTGGGAGGTGCGGTGCGGATTCTGGGATTGGTTTGTTGGGGCGCTTCAGAAGACAGCGGCTGCACGTTGTTAGCAAACAGTCCGTTTAAAACCCCCCTATGTTTTGAAGCTATGTTAATAGTAAACGCAAATTTGAAGGATACCCATCAAATATGACCATTCAAAATTTTTCAAGCGATCACAACACAACACAAAAACAAAGTCATCTTACATCAATTAATTTTTCGATTTCTGAGTCCTCTATACGCGACAATATTTTAAAGCTAAATTAATGTTTTAGTATATTGATGGAATACTATAATTTATGTTGAAAAATGTGTGTCTTATATTTCCTATCCATTATTTGTTTCTTTTCAACAAGTCTGTGAAATGTTCTAAGATCGCAGATTTTTGGAAATATTGATACTTACCGCGAGTTCATAAAAAAGGTTCTAAGAATTACGAATTAATTTCGTCATGTCTTAAATACAGATATTATTGTGTCATATTCAGAAGTAACCATTCATGTAAATTTAAAGTTAAATTAGGTGTACCTCAAAGGAAGTAGCTTTGGTCCATTGCTGTTTATTTTATTTATTAATGATTTGTCTTTCCATCTCTGATAACATTACTCGCACACAGGAATGGTTGAGAGTTGTAAGTCACTAGGCCCTGGTTCTTCATGGACTGTTGCGCCACCTAAAAAAAAAAAAAAAAAAGAACTACAAGAATCTAGATCAGTCTTGGAAATAGTGCAGTAAAAATCGTTTGATTTTAAAAATTGAAAAATGTCTTACAATACGTTTTACACGCAAACGTAATATAATAAGTTATGACTTTGTGTTGAAATCGTCCCGTTTGAAAAGAGAATCTAGTTTTTCTGACCTTGGTGTTGTACTTGACTCAAAACTAACGTTTATTGACCACTATAATATTATTATAAGAAAAAAGCTAACAAAACACTTAGTTTCGAAAAAATATTTTTCCGAGAGTGCCGTGATCAATATGTTATTAAAACTCTGTAAGTTTTTTTTGTCAAGCCAGTTCTTGTTTGTATGGACACCATACTATTACATTCATATTGATAGAATTGAAAATATTTAACGTAGGTTTTTAAGAACTTGTCTTCGTATCAATCTCTTTCTGGTCATAGAGAGTATTTGCATTTCTGCTTCATATCAGGCGTATTGAATGGAACGATTTTCTGCCCATCCATCCTCCGTCGATTGTATTTCAATCTGAGTCCACCAAGCAATTTACCCCTTAGAACTATTCTTAGCAGATTGAACTATGGCGCTAAATGTATGACCTTTCAGAATTTGTTAACTTATTAATGACTAATCGTAACGGATTTCGAGTAACGGCTGTTTTAATAAAATTTTGAAAAATATCTACTTTTAGTCGGTGTTTCACTCACCCTGTTCACAAATGATTTTTGTTTTTAATCATTTTTGGCGTTTTAGATAAAGAATAATATTAACTGACAATTTCTTACAAAATTTTCTTTCTATTCCAAAAATCTGCCAGATTTAATTTTACGAAATAAATATTCAAAAATTATTTTCATCTGTCAAATCTTAAAAGAAATAAGTCTTGAGAACTGTATATGTATGTATGTTATATTTTCAATTCACTCCTCAAAAATGTTTGTATACAAAATAAATAAGTTAGGTGACGCAACAGTCCGTTGAGAACTAGAGCCTAGTGAAATGCTGAAATGCTGTCAGGGATGGAGAGACCTACAATTTTAAACCGAATCCGAGCGAATAATTTAGAGAAATTGTCAATTCCTTGCAAGAGTCAGTACCCATGAACATTTAGAGAAATTGTCAATTCCTTGCAAGAGTCAGTACCCATGAACATTTAAATTTTTGCATACAAAATAATTAAAAGAATTCAATCTTGAATTTTTCTATTAATAAAAATGATTTAAGGTAAAAAGTTTCAAAAAGTCCAAACTTATATTTTTTGCCAAATTCTGGGTTGCCCAGAGCCCATTCCACCTCTAATCAAACCATCTTTTCCTAAAAGATTATTATTTTAAATTTGTTCGTCTTTGTTCTGTTTGACATAATTTTTGCTAAAGATGTATAAGTTCTTCAAAACATCACAACCTATGTTAAAGCTTTGACAATTTATTGCTCCATGCTTCAAAGAGCAATTTGATTTAAGTAATACAATAAGCTTTAAAACTTTTTGGCTTAAATTTTGTTTTTCTTTTATTTTTGTTTTAAAATAGAAGTAAACTTGCAGTCAGGGTGCGGTGGAGGTGGAGGTGGTGGTTGAGGTGGAGGTGGAGGTTTCAGTGGCAGTGGCAGTGGCAATAACGGTGAGATGGCGTTCATTCTGTAAAACCCTCAAGTTTTAGCATTTTAAATCCAATTTACGCTCCAAGCACGTTAACTTTTTTATCCAAACTATCGGAACTTCTATGTAAATATTAAGGATATCAAATTTTGAATACATTTCGAGAAAAAGAAAAACCAAAATAAGTTGCAACAAACCAACCCATAACGTGCCACATCATGCAGTACTCGATTCCCTAGGGTAATATTTTCATTTATGTATAAAAAGAAGAAGGTAGGTAGGTGGTGGTGGTGGTGTATACTGTAGGTTGGTACATATCCTTCGAATATCTCCTTCAAAGGGATATCTTATTATCATAACGACAAAATGATAAAATAAAAAGATGCCATAAAAGTTTTTCAAAACTTTTAGAATATTTGCGGGCTAAGACTAAAAATATAAGAAAAAAAATAAAAATAAAAATAAAAACTTCAAATAAAATTATTCGAGGGGTTGATTTGGTTTTATATTTTTTAACTTGTTTTCTTTCCTTTTGTCAGCTGCTGCATTAGTATGCCAGGAATGTTGTGAATATCTTGGGTGGCAGTGCTGCCGGTGCCATTTTTCATTCAAAAACAAAAATATATGCAAACTTCTGAATTCTTTTTGTTTAATTTTTGTCTGTTTCTTGTGATTCTCGAAAATATCCTCGAGGACTCAAGGGCAAAGTTTAAGTATTTCTTTTTTCTCAAAAAACGCTATTTTCTTTTTGGTTTTTTATTTTTTGGAAATAGATCGTTGAGGATGAATGGCAACTGATGGGGTGGAAGAGGTTAGCGAGGGAGTTGGTAGGGGGTTAGGGGGTGGTTGGGTTTGTCATGCAAATATGTTGTGGCAATGGCTTATAAAATTATGTAGCGTTTTCCGATCTGATAGATATTTTGAATTTTGTTCCTTTTTGTTTTGTTGCTTTTTACACTCAAGGACTTCTCATATTTAAAGCAACCAAAAGTAAGAAATAAAAATATTAAAATCAATAAAGTCGTTGAATAACCAAGTGGTCTGGTTGCTTTTGTGCATCATTGAAGAAGTTAACTTAGTTTTGTATATAGATGTTGTTGCTGGTTTTGTTTCTTTTTCCAAGGGATACCATAAACAGATGGGACCAATTTTCGATCCTTTTGGGAATGGATGTTTTGAGGTTGTTATACATAATACATATACCTTTCTGTATTTTTTTTTCTTTTTTTGTATTTATGGTGTTTTGTGTTTATTTTAAGTTGTTGAACAACTCTTACCCGCCAAGCCAACAACACAACAACAAAAAAGAAACTTATTCAAAGAAGTTTTTGGTTTTGGGCAGCTTTTTAATTTACCCACAACGACGAACGACATCGTCGATACGAATGAACGTCGAACATAGGCCAAGTCGTCCTCTCCTCCGACAACGACGACGACGACGTGGATGTAGCTTCTTGAAATAAAAAAAAAGAAAATTTATTAAGAATTTAAATTTTCTCCAAAAAGTCAATTTTCTTTTGGACAGACTATTCAAATAATGATATAACAAGTTTTTCCTGCGACCAGAATAACAATGTTTACAATATTCCATAAGGATGAAGAAGTTCCAAGGAGGGAAAACTTCATTAAGGACAAGAAGTTATTTAATAAGGAGATTGCTTTCATTTCGTACATACATATATAGGCATCAGGTCTATAAGGTCAAAGTTTTATGGTTTTCTCGAGATATGATGTGCTGGTGGTGTGTTGTAATAAAGGTGAGATGAGTTTTGTTTTTGTTCTAAATTAAGAACTCACACATTTTTTGAGTAATGAAATATTATTGAAAAAAATCAATATAAAAATCAGAGGTTAAACTTTGCTGACAAGATAATCCACGTCTTAAAAAAAGTGTTTTGAAAGTGACAAAAGTAAAATTGTCTATGGGTCTTTGACAATGGCGTACGGCGTACATGAATAAGAGTGGTAAGGTTTGGTTCGAACAAATTCCTATAATCTATTTAAGAGCTTAAATTTAGAAGAAGGTACCTACTCCATTTTCCGCAGATCCTTTTTTATATGAAACAGAGTTGACACTGCTGATTTATAGAAAGTTTGAAGGCCATTTTCATACTTCCGCAAAATTAATTGAGTCGCATAACACTTAAGCAACGTTTTAAGACATTTAGGATTTCTTAAATGAGTGAGTGCGGCGTATTTTTGGATAAGAAAATTTAGCGGAAATGAAGCTGAAAGAGTTACAAAATTTTGATAAACAAGCAATAGCGATGCCAAATAATGCCCGTCTAGGAGGTGCAGTTGGACTCATTTGGACTTTTTTTCAACACTAAGCAGAAGTAGCCATTTGAATCAAGTTTTTTTCCTAACTCATTTTTGCAATGATTGGTTTCAATTTTGTATTTTAAAAGATCGAGTATTTTTTTGAAATAAATTGTAAGGAAAAAGAAAATCCATTAATAATGGAAAACGATATCAGCCAAATGATGGTGAAGGCTACCATAACAACACCATATATAAAATCTTGACTTGTTTATTACCTCCGACGCTGATAAGTACACTATTAGTATTTTATCCACACCAGGCACATCTTTTCAAATTTCCCTGTCAAAAAACTTCCAGTTAAAGATAGAGTTCCTAAGAGAACCGTTTGATAATACCAGAAAGCCAACTGGGATGGTCTCAATAAATATTTCAAGATCTTTAACTGCTTCCTCGATAGAAACGCCAGAGCTGATATGACCACAATTTTGATCCCTAACAGGGTTAATAACATCAGACCTAAGAAAAACCCATGGTTTGATTCGAGCTGTAAAGATGTTATTAGGGTTAAGTCGGTAAGTTTCCATTGTTTTAAAGCCAATCCAACTGAGAAACCCGGACAAAGTTCAAGCAAGCCAGGAAGGCCTGCAATGCCCATATTGGAAGGGCAACATTTTTGCCTGACCAAAAGTTACGGCAAAATATAATGCAATGTCCCAAAGGCAATACAAATTTATTGGTCATGTCTGAAAAAAATCAGGAATTCTTTCCGGTTTCCATGCTCATTGTCAATGACACTCACGCAGTTCACCGCCAATTCAACTATAACAGTGAGTTTTATGACGCCGCCTGTCCTTGAGAGCATTAGTGATTCTATGGGAGGAATTTTTTTTTTGCACTCTTACTGTGCGAGAGTCTTAAAAGATTCGATTTATTGTACTTACGTCCCTCCTTTCCAAGGTCATGGAAAAGCTGATAAATTATCAGTTCAAGAAATTGCTTTCGTAGCAATAAATCTGCTGGTGATCTCACGGTTCATCTCATAAAACACGGGAGCAAATCATTACATCGTTTGGAGAAAGTAAAATTATTACACTTGATATTTCAAAAGCATTTGTTAGGGTTCTCGGGCTCTCTTATCGAAAATATGTGCCTTCGGATTTTATGAATACCTCTTTTATTGAATTAGTAATTACCTTACGAGAAGTCTCTAAACCATATAATAAATACTGGTGTGCCCCAAGGCTCGGTTTTGTCTCCAACACTCTTTCTCATTTTTATTAATGATCTCCTGTCTGCAACTTCTAATCCAATAAATTGTTTCGCTTAAGATAGAACTCTTAGTTTTTCGTATTCGTTTTCAAACTCATATCCCTTTTCTTCAGATATGGAACTGCAACTACAAAATATGATAAGCTCATTAAATTCGGCCTTAGCAGCATTTTACAACGGGGAATTAAAAACCACGTGGAATTTAATGCTTCCAAAAACCCAATTCTGCCTCTTGCCATTGATTATAACTCCCATTTCTGGGCTGGTACTTCTGTAACTTACTGAAGCCTTTTTTGCAATATTGAACGTAGATTGGTAATACTATTTCATTTACCCGCTTGAGCTTCATCGTAAGGTTTCTTGTCGTACCCTTTTTACCGTTATTTCAAGTGTTTATGCTCTAGAGAAATAACCAGCAGCATTCCTCCCCTTAATCAGTTCAACCGTAATACTCACACTTCCAGTAATGCTCATTAGCAACCCAATTTTGGTTGAACTGTCAAGTACAGAGATTTGCTTTTTAGCCGTACTACGCGAATGTGGAAATGCTTTGCCAAACTCTGTCTTTCCCAATCATTGCAATATTCAGGAATTCAAAACCAATGTGCACCTCCTTACAAACCCTCTCTCGATATTTTCCCTAGAACTTCACTATCCATCCTAAAGTCTTGAATTGACCTTGGCATAGAACTTATCTTACACGGGATCCTGTTCCCAGAAAAAATTTGGCTGATTGTAATCACCTCTCCCAGAAATTACACGATCAGAAAACTTGTCTTGCAAAATTGAACAACGGGTCAAAATAAGAAATAACGCAACAAAGAACAAAAATATCTCTCCGAGAAGGCGAAAAAACTTAATTCTGCTCGTGAATTGGATTCTCCCCGTAGATGCAAGAACAAGGGTAGACAACAGATTTGCAACGTAAATGAATAAGGCATTCAATTGTTCTAGCGTTATGGCGTACTTCTCACTTCTTAGACGTCAAAATATGACAGCTTTAAAAGTAACAGCTGACCAAATGGTTATCTTTTAAAAATAAAGCTTATTATTGGAAAGCCCTCTATTTTGAACATTTGGCCTTCTTCCCTTATATAGTAGCTTAAGTTTAAAAGAAAATATTCTATTTTTCAAAATCTTAACTTCAATTTCAAAAAAAAGGTACTCAAAACATTACCTTCTCTTGTGTTTTTTTATTATTGTACCTTTTTTTAATTCAAACGAAATTCCATCCAACCATCTTGTGTAAATATTTGCCTTATTCTAAAGTCAAATTTTAGCACCGATATCATGTCTGTTTCTATTTGAGATTCAGCCTTAAAAATTCTTTTATGCCTTGCAGTGGAGTAAAGTGTACAACAGCTTTTGTTGAAACAGTAAAAGTCAACAACATTTGATATGTACAACCTGTATTTTTGAAATAGTTAAGGGCTTACTAATTTCCTTACAAATTTTAAATTCTCTGAATTATTATTTTGAATTTGTTAAAAAAAAAATTAAAAGACTTACGTTTATAATATTTTTTAAAGGCCACAAAAAGCAAAAAGTTATTACCGCCCCCGGGTGGACTCGAACCACCAACCTTTCGGTTAACAGCCGAACGCGCTAACCGATTGCGCCACGGAGGCTATAAATGAACTATGACAAGCTTTATTTTTCGTCGTTATTTTTTCAAATAAGAACATAAAAACATCTTATTAGATTTTTTTGTCTACGGGCTTGTTTATAACTTGTGGGACTCTAATGAGTCTCTCTTAATAAATTCATGTTCATAAATTTAATGAAATTTGAAGTTATGATTCATATCAAATAAACTTCACATAATGAGGTACCGCGCACCGCCGCCAGCCGCAGGTATCCTTGTTTGTTAAGGGAAACAAAATGCAAAAACAAAAAAATCTTTGAAGCTCATTTAAAAATTAAGATCTCTTCCATAAACATACCTAACGTACTAAGATACATAAAATAACATCCCAAGTCCCCAAATAGGCAGTGAAAGGCAATATTCATGTTCACGTCCAGAAATACAAAATAACAACAAAAACAAAACACCACCAAAAATGACCAAAGATATACATTTACATTAAATTTCCCAAAGGAAGTACCTTTTTCACTTTTAACGAGTGGACTTAAAACAGAGACGAGTACCTACCTAAACGCCTTTTTGACACTCAACCACCAGTTAGGTTATCCATGAATTTTCAAGATAGAAGCACACATTGTATATATACTTATTCCTATGTCCATAACCTACCTACTCCATAGCCCACCGGGATGAGCAGTTATAAAGCAAGCGAACAATCCATTATTTGGGTACACATCTTTAAAGAACACACATAGTCGGACTTAAGCATTTAAAACTCCTAAGGCCTTAGGCAAGTATTAGTTCTCCATAAACAAGCTTTTGATCTCCCCAAAAAAAAAATAAGAGGTGAAAAATTCCTTTTGATACAAACCAAAGTTGAAAATTAATGTAAATTTCCACTCAAAACCTTTATTTTTTTATTCGCACTATTTTAAATTTCAAAACCTCTTAACAAGCAAGATTTTTTTAAATAAATTGCATGAAATTGAAGGAAGTTAAATGTCTACAAAAAATTTAACTTCCAGAAAATTACAAGCCTTTTCAAAAAGGGAAACTATGGGATCAAGAAACTATATTTCTTGATGCTTTTAGTATTTCAATATTTTTTTTTGAAAATAAAACACGTGAGAAAATCCTGCCCTAGGAAAAATAACACATTCCGCTTGACTTCCTTAATTTGACAATCCAGCCCTGATAACGATTATGACATTGACGGTAACTCATCTAGTCGACTGCGTACCGTACATCTCATTCAACGAAATTGTATTTTCATGACTTACGTGAGACTTTTAGGTGCGTATCCTTATGAAAATATTATAAACAGTGGTGTGACAAAAATAATTCACCAATTATAAAAATTAAATACCGCATTACAGTGTTTGACGGTAATTCTCCATGAGGAGATATGAATGTATGGAATTTTAGAAGAATTTATTTTAAAGTGAAACAGTGTGACAGTATCAAATTCATTTGATTTTTAATTTTACAGTATTAAAGTCGTAGAGCAATTATATAGTAAAGCAGTTGAAAATCGATAGGAATGCAGTTCGATAGTGTGTTACAGTGTTTCTAGAAAACGGAACAGATGTGTATTTTTACGTGCAGATTTTGTTTGGTTCAAAGTACAATAGTGTTTAAGAAAAAATAGTGAAACAGTGTCCAAGTATGAAGTATTTAAGAACCTTGAAAGACAAATATATTGACAGTAATAGAAATTTTAAATATTTACAGTATAAGTTAAAATGTGTATGTTTAATTATCTTGTTTACATACATATATTCGATCTTATAGTTCTTCCTTTAAAAAGTAAAATGTTGGTTAGAGTATAAATTTGTGACATATGTGTTGACAGTAATTTATTATACAGTGTTCCAAATTTGTACAGTGTTGCTTTTCAAACAGTCTGATAACATAAAAGTGAAAAGACATTTGTTTATTGATACTGAGAGAATCGTTAGAACACACTCTTATGAATACTGTAAAATAAAACCAAGTGTCCAAAAAAAGAACAGAGAGCTTACAGCATTGAATACTTCTTCTATATATTATTCGGAGATACTAATTTTGTTAACAGTTTTATAACATGTCATAATTACAGACGTGATGGTAAGTGCGTATTACTGTCATGCAAATGGTCTTGGATTCAATCGCTGCCTGTGCCATCTAAAGTTATTTTCACGGGTACTGCCTCTTGCGAGGAGTTGACAAATACTCCAAGAGTAATTCTTGTCATGAAAAGTTATTTCCCAAATTAGCCGTTCGGGTTTGCCTTAAAATTGTAGGTCCCTTAATTCCTGACAACATTACTCGCACACAGGAATGGCTGATAGTTTGAAATCACTAAGCCCTAGTTTCCAACTGACTGTGGTGGAACAAGTTTTTATTTTTATTTCATTCAAAAAAGATTTTTACACAGCACTACAATGAATCCCCTCTTTTTAAAATTATGAAAAATGTTATTAGACAAAAATACATTATTTCATGGTTAACTACCTGCTCTTTGGCACAAAAGGGCATAATAAATACTCTTCCCGTCAAAATAACACCAAAATAGGGAGGATTTATTTATACGTAGTAGAAGAGATATACCTCCAAGCTCCAAACCCACCACAACTCAGTTAATGGGATTTCCATGTTATATAACTTCTGGGTATTTAAAAATATTTTTTGTATTTTGAAAATGATTTAAAATATTTAGAAAATTAATATTTCTTCTATTACTCGTTTTAGGTGTATGAAAGGATATTTGAATACAAATATTCTCATAAGTGCAAAATTAAATACATTTTTAGACAAACATAGAAATTTACATATATTTTTTGAAAGTTTTATAAAGAAGCCTATAATACTGTACTCGTATGTATGAAATAAATGTATGTATAGAGATTCCCCATCGATCATTTTTATAAGGTTCTAGGAAATTTAATTCTTTATGCAGAATTGTGTTGTTTTTTTTCCCTAAGTAATTCATTCAAAATAAAACTGTTTCTTAGGGGAGAATCTGAATAATAAATATTTAGAAAGATAAGTCATATGAAGATAAATTGAGTACACGTTTCCACAGTATTCTAATGCTTAACGACGTGTGCAAAATGGATTTACATTTATGTATTTTGAAAACAAGGAAATCAAAATTGATGCATACTGATGACGATGAGTGATTCGTTAAATTTGATCAACTTTTGTGCAAAATTATTAAGAATTTTCCGGATTGAAATAGGTCGAATTTTCAACACTTATTTTCCGCTTAGGATTGTGGCTACTTTTTAGTCAAATGTTTTGGTAAACAAACCGATTTTGTTAAAGTGGAGAGCTTAAAATTTAAAAATTTCGTTTTGAATAGTTCCATATTTTAGCAGTAGTTACTTTTGAAGTTATTATCCTGTTATTTGACAAGTAATTACGTCATAACTAAAAATAAACCAACACACGATTGAACAAAGTGCAATCACATTTCACAAGCAGAAAGCACTTTTGGTTCGTCGTGAAGCACCTTGCCGATTGGCAATAGTGCAGCTAGTTTAAGAAATTTATATGTTGAGGGAAGTTAGTTATTTAAACAACCGAATTCCCTCAAGAACAAAATAGAATATTGCTAATGTAGATCGAGGTGCTTACAAAAACATAGGTTTGTCGATTTTTTGTCAATCTTTGGAATTAGAGTTAGGTCCTTTCTCCCAAAACCATTACGTCCAAATCCTAAAATATCATAAAGCCCAACAATTGGTCACAAAGCATAAAAAGTTAAACAAAATCTCCAAAATACACAAAGCGAATAACGTAGAGCTCAAATAAATAAAAAAAAAAGCTGGGATGCGACCCACACTGATAACTTCCCATCCCGTCTGTCGATTTGTCTTGCTTAGAAAGTTTGTAGGTTTTCATGTTTTGTTAGAAAAATGATCAGTTTAATTATTCTAAAAATTTTAAAATTACCAACAATATTTTGCATATGATAAAAGAGTTTGATTTCAAAATCTATTTTGGTTAACGAGATTTTTATTCGAAAACCAATTTTTACCAATTTTAGTGGCATTTCTTAAAAGTTTTATTTCTATTATTAACAAATACAAATTGGAGAAATGAAATTAATTTGAAGCCAATGTTTTCTATTATTCACGAGATATCGAGAACCGAACATCAGTTTTTACCAATTTTGCGTACTATTTTTTGAAGATTTTAAGTTTTTATGAAAAAACTGACTGTTAGATTTTTATAAAAATTACTGAATGTTGAAAACAATATTTTTTATAAAATAAAATTAATTTGAATCCTATATCTTAAATTTTTGAAAAGATATTTGAATGGAAAATCAATTTTTACGAACTTTTATTAATTTTTTGTTAGGTTTTTATTTTTTGTAAAAAAATTGTCAATTCGATTTTTCTCAAAATTTTATCGAATGTTGAAAACAATATTTCTTATAAGGTAAAATAAGTTGGAAGATATGATCTCAAATTTTTGAAAAAATATTTGAGTCAAAATTCAATTTTTACCAACTTTGAGTAATGTTTTTTTTTAGGATTTTGTTTTTTTTTTTTAACTGTCAATTTAATTTTTCTAAAAATTTTACCTGATATCAGAAACGTTATTCTTCGTTGCACAAAATTGTTTTGGAGATAAAACCATTTTTTATTCGTAAAATTTTCGACGTGTCAAATTTTTTTTCAGTTTTTTTTATTTATGAAAAAAAAAACGTTCATTGGATTTTTTCCAAAAATGTACTTATTTGGTATCACGTTACAATATATAATATACATTTTAATTCAAGTCTCTAGCGTTATTGGTTCGTGAGATATTTAGGGTTAATCAAAATATTCACATTTTTTTAAAACTGCTATGGTCAAAAAAACCACAAACGCAATTTTCTTGAGAGCCCTTTCTGCATTATTATCTATATAACAAAATTTATTTGAAGTCAATATCTCTTCTGGTTCTTGAGCTATGGAAAACGTTAGTCTTCATTTTTATTTTTGAATTTGGGTTTTATGACATAGTGGTGGGGCTTTGTGACATTTATTTTAGGCAATACGACGGTTATGATTTCTAATGTTTCTTATGTCTTTTCAACGACATATAACCCAAATCATAAAATGACATAAAGCCGAAAAACAGAAACGTCGTAAAAAATATCACTAAGAAAATATCAATATTTTTTGAAATTTAAAAAACTTAGTATGCAGGATATTCGAAAATGTAACGATTCAAATAATTGTAGCTTTTTACTGTACATAAGTTGTGGAAGGAAAAAAATTCGAAACATTTTTGTACTTAGATTTTTGTAAAAGGTGTATGCAGTGCTAAGTTGACACGGTATTCCCAGGCATAAAACAAGGAATTTCGAAAAACTTGAGGCAAGTTAGTACTACATACCTAACATACTAAATACAAAATTGTTGCAATTGTTTCTTTCCATAACTAATTTAAAAGAAAAAAGATAGAATAAATGGCATCGTTACATTTTGGAATATCCTTGTTTTATGCCTGGACTCATCGTGTCAAGTTTTCACAACATACCTAATTTTCTAAAACATTCTTTGGATTTTTTTTTTCATAAATAATTTACAACAAATAATTTTCAACTCATTGCATACTTAGTTTTCCCAATTTCAAAAAGTGTATTGTTAACTTGACAGGCGTAATAAAATGTCATATCACCCAAACCAATTTTCAATGTCGTAATGCCCACATTTAGAAATGCCATAACGTCCAAAATTTAGTATTTAGCAAACATTTTGGGTCTTAGCTTTGAGACTCTTATTAACAGTGAGGTATGTATCGGGGGGCATGCTGTCATATGCTTGGGCTCATTATAGAATTAGAGGTATGCCCCCCATAAATATTTCACTGTGATCCATCAAACCATTTCGATTAATTTAACTTTGAAAATCAGCCTTATTGAATTTTCTTAAAGTAAAATAAGTCCAAGCTTATTTGTTACGCCTTTTCTACGTTCCGAGTTTTTGGGCGATCTGAAATTTTTTTCGTTTAATGTTAAATAAAACTTAAACAAATTAAATTTAAAACTCAAAATGTCGCAGTGCCCAAAATAAACAAAAATTTCGTCAGAATACCCAAAATTTAAAACACATGACATCTTTTAAGCGATATGTCAATTAGTAATTTCAGCGTTATGATATTTTAAAATTTATTTGGGCTTATAGCATTGATTTTGGGCTTTGGGGCAGTTTTTGGGCGATAAATTTTTCATATTTTGGCTCTATTTTATTGGCCAATAAGATCAAACGCTTTTTTTTATTTGGAATGTCATAAAACCTAAAAAAGTTTTAACGTCCAAGGGTTCGGTAATATTGCCCAAATCATACAACAACAAAATGTTAAAAAGAGGCTGGGATGCGACCCACACTGATAACTTCCCATCCCGTCTGTCGATGTGTCTTGCTTAATAGTTTTGTATGTTTTCGTGTTTTGTTAAAAAAATTGTCAATTAAATTATTCTTAAAAATTTCAAAATTACCAACAATATTTTGCATATAATAAAATAGTTTGATTGCGAAATCTATTTTTGTTAACGAGATTTTTAGTCGAAAACCAAGTTTTACCAAAAAGTTTTTATTTATTAAATAAACAAATACAAATGAAAAATAATGAATTACATTAATTTAAAGTCAATACCTTCTATTTTTCAGGAGATATCGAAAACCGAACATCATTTTTTTTACCAAATTTGCGCTATTGTTTTTAGATTTTTGTTTTTTTTTTTGGAAAAAACGGACTGTTGGATTTTAATACAAAATTTGCTGAATGTCGAAAATTAAATTTAATATGAGTAAAATTAGTTTCAAGCAAATATTTTTAATTTTAAAAAAGATAATTGAGTCGAAAATTTACTATTAATTTTTTTAGGTTTTTATTTTTTGTAAGAAAATTGTCAATTCGATTTTTGTCAAAATTTTACTGAATGTTGAAAACAATATTTAAAAAAAAAAATAAAATTAGTTAAAGGCTAATGTCTCAAATTTTCGAAAAGTTATTTGAGTCGAAAATCAATTTTCACTAACGTTTATTAATTTTTTGTTTCAGGTTTTTATTTTTTTGTAAAAAAAACTGTCAATTCGATTTTTCTCAAAATTTTACCAGATGTTGAAAACTCGTTATTCTTCGTTGCACAAAATTGTTTTGGAGATAAAATTATTTTTATTCGTAAAATTTTCAAGGTGACAAATATTTTTTTTTTCAGTTTTTTTTTTATTTATAAAAAAAACAGTTGATTGGATTTTTTTTCCCAAAAATGTACTTGTTTGATATCACGTTACAATATATATGTCATTTAAAATTTAATTCAAGTCTCTAGCGTTATTGGTTCGTGAGATATTTAGACATTTCACCTTTTTTTTAAACTGCTATGGTAAAAAAACCACCCACGCAATTTTCCTGAGAGTCCTTTCTGCATCTTTCTGCCTTATTATCTGTATAACAAAATTTATTTGGTTCTTGAGCTATGGACGACGAAAAAAATGTCGCGAACGTGTGGACGTACGAACGTACGCACACGCACGCACAGACATCATCCTAAAAATCTTTTATTTCGACTCTAACGCCTTGAAACGTCGAGAAATGTCAAGATTTTCAATTTGACAAATCGGACCCATTGCAATAACTTCCTATGGGAAGTTAATAAAATTGTTTTGAACACTATGACATTTTTAATTTTGGCGACATGGTTTCGGGTGAAAAGACCTAACGCCTTTGGAATAAGGCATCTCGCAAATGACATTATACCTTATTTTGCACAAAGATTTAAGTCACAATACTTTTAAAATTTAGGTTACAGACAAAGTCAAATCCATCGATCACCATCAGCAACGTGAACCTGAAATGTTTCAAAAATATCTGAATTTTTATCGAAAAATAATCCTAAATGATGGACCCATTTTCACCTTGGAAGCTGTGCTTATAAGCAGAAATGTAGTTCATATTAGGCAGATATTTTTTCCATTCTTACTGGAATTTGTTCCTCTTTCCAACAAAATGAACATTATTTTAATACCAAAATGAAGCCTCTTATTGAAAAATATTTCTATATTATTTTTGAAGAACAGCTTGTAAATTAAATTTACATACGAAAAATCATAATTATAATGACAGAAATATATTTATAGCTTAATAAATCAAAAACTTACCAATGCAATAGAAAACACTCCAGTAACTTTATATAATATTCACTTCGAAAAAATTATGACACAGCTGAACTTTGGTGGAAAACCTCACTTGTATGCCCTCAACATTTTCTTAAAAATACTCTAAATTTGTAATACAGCAAGTAAGGTGCAACCCTATATTATATTTAAATACAAGAAAAAAGTATCGATTAATTCTTCAAAATTTTCTTAACTAGGAAAAAGTGTAGTAAGAAAGGAACTTAGATGGGACTTACATTAAAATCATAAAAATTATATTTTATTACAATTTTAAATTATCACCAATTCCTACTGAAATGAATAAAATAATTATATCCCAAAGGCAAAGGTCTTAAAAGTCTATGACTCTCCTACAAAAAAAAACAACACAAATTCTGTAGAAGCCTTACTTAAAATGTTGCTAAATTAATCTTATTAATTATGATCCTTTTCAAACATTGTATCCTTATAGCAATCGAATTAATGTCCAGTTATTTATTTCTAAGAAGGTTTGTTCAAATATTTTTTGGAACCTTTTTGTTGGGTAAAATTATAAAAATAAATAAATTTCCTAGAAAAAGTCCTACAAAGAAAATTTTAAATTTAAAAGGTTATTTTATTGGACACATTAAATATTTAAAAAGTAAAGCATCATTAATATTATTATTGGTTCATCAATACTGTTAACTTAAAGTCAATTTCCAAAAACTCAACAAAATTGTTCTAAGGTTGACACATATATTTACCTTGAAAATAAATCACCCAAGACCCAGCTTCACTTTAAAAAAATATAATAGGTACATAAAAAAGTTGATATTATCAATTTCGATATTTTATTTTTCAAGAAAGACTTTTTTCCATCTCGTTTCCATTTTCTTTCTTCTTCATTTCCAGTGAATGGTTGAAGTTGAAGTAAATTTCAACAAAAACAACCTGTTCATAGATTCTGATCCTTAACAAGCTTTCACAAAGAAAGAATCCCTTTAAAAACTTAATGTGAAAAATTTGTCATCGTGAAGCCCCTTTTTTCCATTGAAAGACCATTAATATTGTATCGTCTGTAAAATAACCTTATAGCAGTTTTGTTGGTTGGTAGGTAGGTAGGTATTTCTATGTAGGGAGGTAGGTAGTTAGGTGGTGGGAACATCTAACATCTTTAGGCAGGGATTCTTTTTTTTTATTTTTATTTTGATGGTGAAAAGGTTAATGTTTGTTCCATTTCTGAAGTAGCACTTCAAAGTGAGACAAATAAATATAAAGGAATATCCCACCAAACTCACCAACCAAACCACCCACCACGCCCCCTCCCATGAAAATCTCATTCAATAGACATTCGTTTCTTCGTTCTTGATACATATATTTATTCGTTGAAAGATACAAAGAAGCGGAAAAAATAATCGAGCTACATGTAACTATAGAGCTGCTCTTTAGCAACAAACAAACAACAAACCTAAAAGAGGAAAAATGCTCCTGGCACATGACAGTATATTTATTATTTTCCCAGGGAAATGGGATAACAGGTGTATATTCCCTTCGTGTTCTTTCATAAACCCTTTTTATTTTCTTTGGTATTTTTTTTTCTTCAGTCTTCTTCTTCTTCTTCTTTTCGTTTTTGTATAATTTTCTTCTTTCAATTTCTATGCACACTACATTAAATCCATTTGTCACGAAATTCTATGGGCAATACCTACTCTATGTGGGTATGAATATGTTGATATTGTTGGGGGTGGAGGCCTGGGAGTGTTTTGAAGAAAATGTTTTCACATTATTCACTTTAAAGATCAACCCCTCAAAAAAAAAAAAAAAAAAAACTGAAGCCTTCAATCCCTATATTTCTATCTATGACTATGACTACATATTCCAATATCCTTATAGAAAAAAGGATATATGGATTCTAAGTTTAGTGCTTGGTAAATAATATGTGAGGCCAAAAGTCACTTTCTTTTATTCAAGTTCAAGTGGTGACGGAAAGTACTTAAAAAACACCTTGTCATTGAAAGTTCTTTTGGTTCTTTTTTCTTATTTTTGTTTTGTGGGATTTTTGTCATCTCAGGAAATGGAAGTTTTTGTTGAATATAATGACGTTATAATCGATATAAATACATATATACATTTTTTTCACTTCACTTGAATTCCTTGAATTAGGTTTAAGGAATATTTATATTTGTAAAAAAGAAGGTTTACGTGAATTTTTTATGAAAAATCGTGAATAAAGATTTTGTGGGGGGAAAATATGGAGGGAAAAAGAGTTTTCTGACAGAATTAACGTGGATCATGTTTGAGCTTCGTATTGTTGCATGTATTTTGGGTAAGCCCCAGGTAGTTCTCAGGAAATGTATAAAAAATAAAAATAAGAATTTAAATTTTTCTTTTCCTTATTTACCAACTGTCAATCCAGATAGCACCAGAATCCGTCTTCAAACGATGATTTTAATGCCTTACGAATAATAATGTCAGTTTAGTTTTGACATGGGCCGAGAACTCTAACCCACTCGGACTTAGTATTTTAAAAAATCCGTATGTGTGCCTTCATTTTTGAATATGAACGGTGACTGTGTGTCAATCGTAGTGTGTGCCATTAGTTTTAACTAGTGCCAAGGACAATATCCCAATAGTTTAGTTTTAAAATAAGGGTGTCTTTTAGAGAGAGATTAAAAAACAATAGAAGCAATCAGACAAAGAAGGCTCAGCAAAAACCCTCCTCATGGGTGCCAGGCGGTTATAATCACCAAAGCAGTCCTGAGACTTGTTAAGATGTGGACCAGCTAAGGTCAGGGCGAATTGTTCGTGGGTTCCTTTACTCTTCAATACTTCACTTTACAGCAATGCATTCTGACCATAGATACGGGGCCCTTAATTTTCAGTGATAATGTGTAATCGACTTTGCCAGGCCTGACTTGGAAATGGTACCTTCACTTTAGTTTTTTCCCTCTATGGACGTCACTGACTACGGACCATCTGCCAACTTTATGAATGAACTTTTAGCCTTCAGGGAGGAGACTGTAAAGGGGAATATTCACAGCACTGGAACTTCCTGTTTTGTGATACTTCCCAAACCCTCACAGAGTACAGCGAGTATCAGCTATAGTACTCATGTGTTTTCTTAACCGACCCACCCAAGCCCTCGGGTATAAAGCCAGCCATAGCGAGCTAATGGGGGATATAAAAAGTCATCAGGCGTTATTCTCAGGAACATGTTCAACAAAGCCACCTTCATTCCTCACAAAATTGACAAGAATGAGGCGTCTGGAACAATTCATGAGAAGAACACTGAAGATAAAAGATTATTGAAGAGGACAATGATCTTCTGGCTACTTAAGAAAAGGCCGTTTAGCGGAGAAGATCTCAGGAGGAAACCCTTTCAGTTGAAAAAAAAGAGTAAGCTTAACTGTCGGGCCAAAACACTTCAGAATTTTCAGAAAGTAGTTAGCTTACAGCAAGCGTCACACTATGATCACAGGCTCATCATGAGTGCATGTGTTAGTTGTTAGTAAGAAAATAATACAATTATAACCTAACACACGCACAAAATGCAAAACATAATAATTATTAACATTTAATATGAATTATTACAGAACATCAAAAAAAATAAAATAAAAACGTTTACGATAGTGGAGCACTGGTTCTAAGCAATGATTTTAATTTTCAGGGAATTCCTAAGAGAAAGCATACTTATTCCAGCTAAGACAGCCTAGGCTCGCATTTTGTTGCCCCTTATGGGCTGCAGTCTTCAGAGGCTAAATCCAATAGTCCTGATGGATGACCAAAAACCAGTATCTTCTAGCTTCTGAGGATTAGCGAAGAAATCAGAGGGGTCTTAAAAAAGCCTGTAACAATTTGCATTTTGACATCAAGAGTGTCAACATTAAAATCCTCTGATCCCAAGGATCAGTGGCCAACAAAGGCAATGAAGGAGTTGTTGACGATACGGTGGTCCCAAACTCGCAGGCTCTTCTGAAAATTTATCTGAAGCACTCTAAGTGTGCTTCGGATAATATAATTGTTCCTAAAGGAGGAAAATATCGACATCAGCCTAATGTAAGAACCATGGGTTAATGGCTTCAGAGTGCGAGGCCTCATACATAGCCAGTACGACCTAATCTACAAAATCCCAATTCGAGAACGAGGTTATCCTATAACTTGAATGTTAGCTAAAAAAAACACCTTAAATATTTTTTGTGTCGAATACCGAGTTAAAAATTAACGGAATCGTTTTAATGAATTTAAAGGAACTAATGATACTATATTGTTTGTGATAAGCCGGCTTGGAATCTTGTGTTAAATGAAATCTTTAAATCCTACTAAGACTTAAACTTAAACTTAAACTTAAACTTAAACTTAAACTTAAACTTAAACTTAAACTTAAACTTAAACTTAAACTTAAACTTAAACTTAAACTTAAACTTAAACTTAAACTTAAACTTAAACTTAAACTTAAACTTAAACTTAAACTTAAACTTAAACTTAAACTTAAACTTAAACTTAAACTTAAACTTAAACTTAAACTTAAACTTAAACTTAAACTTAAACTTAAACTTAAACTTAAACTTAAACTTAAACTTAAACTTAAACTTAAACTTAAACTTAAACTTAAACTTAAACTTAAACTTAAACTTAAACTTAAACTTAAACTTAAACTTAAACTTAAACTTAAACTTAAACTTAAACTTAAACTTAAACTTAAACTTAAACTTAAACTTAAACTTAAACTTAAACTTAAACTTAAACTTAAACTTAAACTTAAACTTAAACTTAAACTTAAACTTAAACTTAAACTTAAACTTAAACTTAAACTTAAACTTAAACTTAAACTTAAACTTAAACTTAAACTTAAACTTAAACTTAAACTTAAACTTAAACTTAAACTTAAACTTAAACTTAAACTTAAACTTAAACTTAAACTTAAACTTAAACTTAAACTTAAACTTAAACTTAAACTTAAACTTAAACTTAAACTTAAACTTAAACTTAAACTTAAACTTAAACTTAAACTTAAACTTAAACTTAAACTTAAACTTAAACTTAAACTTAAACTTAAACTTAAACTTAAACTTAAACTTAAACTTAAACTTAAACTTAAACTTAAACTTAAACTTAAACTTAAACTTAAACTTAAACTTAAACTTAAACTTAAACTTAAACTTAAACTTAAACTTAAACTTAAACTTAAACTTAAACTTAAACTTAAACTTAAACTTAAACTTAAACTTAAACTTAAACTTAAACTTAAACTTAAACTTAAACTTAAACTTAAACTTAAACTTAAACTTAAACTTAAACTTAAACTTAAACTTAAACTTAAACTTAAACTTAAACTTAAACTTAAACTTAAACTTAAACTTAAACTTAAACTTAAACTTAAACTTAAACTTAAACTTAAACTTAAACTTAAACTTAAACTTAAACTTAAACTTAAACTTAAACTTAAACTTAAACTTAAACTTAAACTTAAACTTAAACTTAAACTTAAACTTAAACTTAAACTTAAACTTAAACTTAAACTTAAACTTAAACTTAAACTTAAACTTAAACTTAAACTTAAACTTAAACTTAAACTTAAACTTAAACTTAAACTTAAACTTAAACTTAAACTTAAACTTAAACTTAAACTTAAACTTTATTGAATTGTCAATCCTTTATGTGAGTTTTAGTGCAAATGTATCTTTCATTAAACACTAATTTCAAAATTAGTTATCAGAAAATTGCATTCATAAATGAAGCTTTTATAATTATTTCCTCATAATTCGATTGAATGACATTATTAAATCTCTACATTCATGAGCTAAATAATGACTGGAAGCCTCCCAATGTCAAACTTGATTATGATTACAATCATTTGCACGACTAATTCGTCAGAAGTCATTTCAATTCAAAAGAAAGAAAAGTTCAAATCAAACATAAATTTTCTCTTAGCACAAAATTCCCAACTCTCAGTTTATCACAAACATGAATCACTGAATTCTTTTATAATCGCTTTGCTTTGATTATTATAATCATATAATATATCCAACACCTGTTGACGATGCAAGCGCAAAAGCATCTAAAATATTTATGCTTTATGAACCTCTCTTACACTTTGTCTACCTTTATTTATTCATTACATCTTCTGGCTTCTGGTTTGCTATAGGGTGTGAAAATGACTCAACAAATTGAGTTAATTTTTTTAAAAAATAATACATCATACCTTTATATGTACATTTTCATAAAAGCCGACAGAAGTTAGGTATACTTGGATCTGTTTTGTAGTTTTGTATATACATAACTAGATGCAGGCAGATACTAGCTTTTGAAACCTTCGTTAAAAAGTCACTGTCAATATTATTAACTAACTTACTTTTGCGAGACTAATAATTAAATTGCCTTCATTTCGCGGAAAGCTATTACTACAGAGAGAAAGAGTGGCTGCTGCTGTTGTAATTGCATTTTGACTCGCTTAAACTCACATCCAGATGAATTCAGTTTTTGTTGGCATTTGGTTTTGTGAGATAAAATGATTTGGATTAGTCTGAGAAGTAAGGTTGATGGAATTTTGCTTAATAATTCAATTAAAAGGAAAAATTAACTTAAGTTGGTTTTTAAAATTTTTAGAGAAAGTAAAAAGTTACAAGACAAAGCTGAAAATTGCATACAAGGTTTGTAATTTAGTTGATTCTCACTACAATAATTGGTTATTTTGACACTGACAGATGTTTTCCTCTTAAAATGTTGACAGAAAGTCAGTTTCCTACATCCGTAGAATGAAAAAAGTCGCTTGGTTAAAAAAGAGGGAAAATATTGAAAACTAATTCCGACGTATGTAATATGTAGCCCAAATAGTGTGTTTTTTTTTTAATAGAAGTACAATTCTTCAAACTTCTAAATAATTCGAATATCGAAGAGAATAGGTGACAAAAAGTCCCCATAAATTCTATGTGATCATATAAAAAAATATTAAGGTTGAAATCTCACCTTTATAGGATGTTAATTTTGAAGGGAAAATGTGAGAACAAAGTTTTTCAGCCAGACTTCATAGCTCATGAGATGTAATACAAAATAAATTGGACAACATTTTTTCTGGGAGCTAGAGTTTTGAAGTTACCATGTTTTTAAAACATGTTAAAGGTCAAAAATATCAATTTTTTGCATACTGTCCCTAAACGGTTCTTGGTGTCTAAAAACACTTCGGGTAGTTACTGTTAATTTAATGTTTGTTTTTTTTTTTCATCATAAGGCTTACATTTTTTGCGATATATATTTAAAATTAAAAGATCGATTTTTATCATCTTAACTTCCAAATGACATTTTTTTTAAATTTTATCCGCATCCAACTGCTTACTTTTTAATTAAAAGAATTTTTTTTCTATAAAAAATTGTAACAGGTTATCCATTTTAGGGTTTCAAAAGTATAGGGCTGAAATTCGACATCTGTCAAACTAAGTTGTTATACCAATTTTTTTTCAGTTGAAAGTCTGATATTTACGAAAATGGATTGCTTCAAATATTACACAACGCATATAAATTGTTAAAACCTACTACAAAAATGTGGATTCTGTAACAGCCAAATATCGTGCTTTAAGAGGAGATTATGGTTTACATAATCGTCCAACTACGCAAGCAATTGGCAAAATTGTGAAGAAAATTGAAGAGACTGGATTGGTTACAGATATTGCAAGGCCTGTGCATCATCGTTTCACTCGTACCACTGAAAATATCAATGCCTTAAGTAAAAGTTTTGCGAAGGACCCGACTGTGTCGATTCCAGTTACAGTTACATACATATATATAAAGTCCAGTGCACACAACAACTGAAGCCAGTGGACGGCGATTTTGGGAACAAAATTTTATTCAGCGACGAAGCACATTTCTCAGCAGGTGGGTATGTTAATAAACGAAATTGTCATATTTCTGAGAATCCCTCAAGTAATTGAAAAGACGCCATTACATCCACAAAAAGTCATTGTTTGGTGCGCTCTTTGATCCGGTAGTGTGATTGGACCTTATACTTCTTCGAAAACAAAACAAAATTGCAAGTGACATTTTCTGGCCGCGTAATATCTCGTCGTGGCGACATCAACTGGCAACCAAGGTTATGCGATTTGACACCGCTGGACTTTTTTTTGTGGGGCTAATCGAAAGACCGTGTTAATGCAGATAAACCTTTAACTCTTGAGAACTTCAAAACCAACATTCGTCAAGTTATGGCTAAGATACCGCCTTATATGTGTCAAAAAGTGGTCGAAAATTACCTCAAAAGAATCAATGCTTGCAACAACTCGCGTGGTGGTCTTTTAAATGATGAAGTGTTTCACACATAATGTCAACGTTCAAACTTTATATCATGAAAACAAATATTTTATATGTGTTATATTTACGTTTACTTTTGAAACCGAAAAATGGATAACCCTGTAGTTTTAATTCTTCTCTCATCCATGTTGTAAATGTTTGTAGCGTCTTATTTGTACATGTCAACTTGATACCAATAGTTGGGATAAGATCGTTTAACTTCTGTTCTATTGAATCCTTTCATTCATACCACAGAAGTGGGTTTTGGTGCTAGTTAAACAATCCCTGGATGTATTTTCTTAAATCCATAAAACCAGTCTTTGTCTGCTTTACCATTTGCGAAAGGATTTATAATTTTGCGTTTTAATGCGAGCTTTGAAAAATCAGTACGTGTAAATCCGTAAAACAAACAGTCTAGTTTTTTTTTAAATATTCAAAAAGACTTTCTTTTTGGTCTGAAGTAAATATTGTAGTAAACTTTCCTAACGCCTTCGTTGAAGTTCCAACTTGAAGGTGTCTGTACAAGGTAGTTAAAGGTGTATCATACTTTGCGGCTGACGATTTGATAGATTTTTTTCACATCGTCTATGGTTTTTTGTATTCTGACAAAGAAGCTTCATCCGTTTTACGTTTGTGTTTGAACACCACTCAAAAATAAAAACAAACAGACACAAAAACACAGCTATCTTTGATTAAAGCAGATAATGCAAAGTTATCCACTTTGCCCTATGCGCTCTGGCAAAGATCAACTCTAGCCAAAAATAAAATCTCAATTTGTACTTCATACATACATACTTACCTTGTCAAACAAACGCTTTTTTCTAAAAGTTCATAATAAAATCAAAAGAATAAAATACAAACCTGGTGGAAAATTGAAATTCTTTTATTTTGAACTTTAACAATTTAACGCACTGTTCAGCACCATCTGTTGTAGAAACTCAGAAATTGAGTCTATCCACTTTACTTAAGCTATCTGCATTGCCTGGACCTGCCCTCCACAATTTATACTATCTTGAACATTAAGGAAGTATGCTAAAACAGAAAAAATAAATAAAATAAAAAAAGTACGTATACGCCTGAGTATATCGGTCTTACTACTTTCTTTGTATGAAGTTACTATTAATTTTGAACAGATATCTCAAATTTTTCATTTACAAGGCCCAGTCAACTCAGCAATAGAAAGTGTAGGACTATCCTCTTTTATTTTCTCTTATCATGCTTTTTGACAAGAAGAATTTTCATCTTGACGCGGTGCTGGCAGTCTTGTAAAAGGATCCAATCTTTTGGAAATGCCATATTTTAAAGATTGCATTTATTACATTCACCTAAAGATTGGGACTTCAAATTTTGCAATCGCTAATCATTTGACTTTAAAAACTGCAACAATTTTTTCTCCAATCAAGACTTCAAGTGAACTCAAAAACTTCTAGCCAATGTAAAAACTTCAAAATAATGCAAAGACATCAAGTCAATGCAAGGACTACAAGTGATAAAATAGTGCATGAAGTCTTAAATGATTGGAGTTCTTAAGGTCAAATGATTAGTGATTGCAAAATTTGAAGCCCCAATCTTTAGGTGAAATCAATGAATGCAATCCCTAAGTTGAATTCAATAAATGAATTATAATGATTGCATTCCCAAAAGATTGCATTCGTTTACAAGTCTGGAAGCTGACTACTAAAACAAGTAACATGAGCACATCTGGGTCTCAAAAAACCGATACTTTATAGTCGAGAAGCCAATACATCCACAGAGTGACAGTTTGACCACTCTTCTTTGAAAAACGTCTCAACTATGGTTGTTACCGAGAAATATTAACTTACTTCTTTTTGTTATAAAAATTGAAGACATGACTTGATCTTTATGACACACAGCCCAAGCAAATATTTTAGGCAACAAATTTCCAAATTGTGTTAACTGGTGATTTCGATTAGTTGGGGTGGAGCTGCCATTGGACCCCTATAGACCTTTTTTTATAAAGAAATTCAATTCAAGCACTTTAGGCCAATATCATTAAAGCAATCAGTGAGCTACACCTCGAAACCAACAATAAGGTCTTGAATTATAGGACTGACAAAATTTGCAACGTCAACAACCAGACTTTACAGAATTTACAACTACCTACTACAAGTATATCCACTAATGAAGTTCTAGAGGAATATAAAGAACCAGCTATGAACAACAATGTTTATACGAGTATAATAGGAATGGGTTTGAGTTTAAGTTAAAAGCTTTGTCTGATGCCTAATAACCTGCCATGTTAACACGGAAAATATATTAGGCATTATAATGATGATGATGATGATGGCTGATGCTGAAGTAGCCCGACATATTCTGATTCTGACTAAGAGAGGGACTATAAATGTACCTACCATATTTCCAAACGTGAATGGCTAAGCTATCAAAAGTTCTAATTGTGTACTTTGATTGCAATGTTTTATGAGTACATTAGATATCGAGTGGTGTATGATGAAAGTTGCTTAGGCACACAATGCAGGTAGGTTGTTAGATGGTAGTTGGTTTTCGTTTTAGACATGTAATCACATTATTATAGAGACTTACTCGTACTCTCCTATTTCAATATGCTGAAGGGATAAGTTTGGAACTTTAATTTCATATATGAAAATTTCTATCTGTGTTCAAAACTATTGTGTATCCATTTCTGAATACCTATGAATTATCTATGAGAAGTTAATTTACAGTTAATTTTTGTTAAATTGCAATTTAGAAGTTTGATCAAATTACAAAATTTACATCAACAACCTCTTTTAGGGAATTGGTTTGCGAAGAAATTTTATACATACGGCGTTATATAATTTTCAATGGAAATGCAAAACACAAAGGGAAAAATAATTCATAATGAAATTTTGGAATATTATAAACACAAAATTGACAGCAGCATTTTATGTGCTATATTATTATAATGTTTACGAATTTAAATAGCATTTCAAATTATTTTGTGCATTGTGCATTGACGCACGAACGACATCAAATGCAGAAGTTAATGTTATTGCATTTTCCTGACATGTGGAGGCGTATTATTTAAACAATTATTGATTTTGTACAAAAGTTAAAAAATTAAAACATTGTATTATAAGGCTTTCCACTAATTTACTACGTAAAGGCAGTGTTTTTTGTACTTATATTCTTAAAGTACTAAACAAGTAACAGTTTAACAGCTGAAAAGATAAAGAGTTAATGCAAAAGCTTAAAATGTCTCCACATTTCTATGCGACTCTTAAAGATAGCAATTTGACAGCTGAAGGTGTCAGGATCAGTAAAAAGAGTAAAAATACTTTAGTTCGTGCAGTAATGATTTTTCTAATGAATGTCAAGCTAAGGAAAAAACATTCACCTTTCAGAATGTTGTTTATTGGATAATTTTCTGTTAATTAATTAATTGATTAAATTATCATGTTATGTATTAATTTTTTTTGAATAGCTGAACTATTTTCATATTAAATTTGCAAAGAATTCTTTGGAAGTCTTGTACAATAAAATCTAATTTACCACGACTAGTTAACACCTAAGTATCGTAAATTAATAAGCAATAAATTACTAAATATAAAGTTAATTTAACTTAATTTTTGATAATTTAAACAGTCATACCATCGAAAAAAAAATTAGAAAACACGGCATGTCGAATTTGTTTTTTTTTTAAACTTATTCCAACTAATTAGCGGCCAATTACTTAAATAAGGCGTTAATATAGATAGCTTCATAAATTCCTGCAGTTAAAATAAATACAAAATAAAGTTGATTTTTTGTTAAGAAATGAGGAAAGGCCAAAATTTAGAATCTACGTTTGTTTATTGTCATTAGTAAAAGGCTATTATAAAAATAAAGTGCTGAAATGCTCAAATACTTCCTATTTGGACAGTTCATATTTTTGTTATAATAAGCTTAACTGCCATTCTTCGAAAAGTATTCAAACTTAAATTAAAGTTTGACCTATTAATTTAAGTTTTCTGTAGAGATATTCGGGACTTTCAACCAATTTAGTAGTATTTAGTAGTAAAAAAAAGGCCTTAGTTCTTAGTTCTTAAAAATGTTACCAAATGTTAACAATAATATTTTGAAATAAAATGTTAAAGGTTTCATTTTGAAGATCTTTTTTGGCTTTTGAATCTTTCTTCTTTTGATTTTGAAAGTAAAAACTACGCCATTACTAAAAGTCGGCAGAAGCCACCACCTTTTCGGCAATCGAAAATGATAATGGTGGAAAAACTAGAGCTAATGAGACAAGTTAGTGACTTAAAGAATTAAAACCAAATGCGTCATTCACGAACATGAAAATATTGTTGACAAAAATACAGGTTTGTCGATCTTTGAAATTGACCATAAACGACATTATACTATATTTTGAAGAAGAAAACGAAGTTGACATAATCTCCATTGACTTTAGCAAAGCCTTTGACAAAATATCCCACAGACTTATACTCTTTAAGCTTTCTACTATTGGCTTTGAATCGATTTTGTAGCAATGGATTTCTTCTTACCTAATAGGCCACGTATATAATGTTCGCTTCTTGCTACCTCCGGAGTACCACAAGGTAGGCACTTAGGTCCTCTCCTTTTTATCCTTAGCATTAATGATATAGAGGTGATTTCTTAATATTCTCATATCTCACTTTAATCTGATGACACAAGTCAAGTCCATTACGTCGATGCATGATTCTAACATTGTTCAACTAAAACTCGATAATTTTACAGTCTGGTGTAAAATCCATAACCAAACTATTCCCTCTGTTGAGATTATTCTCGACCTTGTGCTCTTTTGTGACATATAGATGATCATAATTATAGATGATAGTTTTGTAAATCCAAATTTCCAACCCCTACGTTACTTCATCTCTAGGCATCACCTTTGTACGTTCCCTTCTAGAATACGCCTCTCAAGTATTTAACCCTTACCAAGGCTTACATATTTCAAAAATTGAAAGCATTCAAAGACATTTCCTTGGATTTTCTCTTCAAAACCCTACCTTGTCATGATCCCATGCTACTTTCTCCATATCAAGACCGACTCAAAATTAATTAATTTCAAAACTCTGGAAGAACTTAGACAGATATCTGACATCTTGTCTGTGTGTGCGTGTGTACGTACGTTTGTACGTCCGTAAGTTCGTAACGTTTTTTCGTCGTCCAAAGCTCAAGAACCAGAAAAGATATCGACTTCAAATACATTTTGTTATACAGATAATAGTGCAGAAAAATGCAGAAAGGGCTCTCAAGAAAATTGCGTGGGTGATTTTTTTACCATAGCAGTTTAAAAAAAGGTGAACATTTTGGATAACCCTAAATATCTCACGAACCAATAACGCTAGTGAGTTGAATTAAGTTTTATATTATATATTGTAACGTGATACCAAACAAAAAAATTTGGAAAAAAATCCAATTAACGGTTTTTTTATAAATCAAAAAAACTGAAAAAAATTTTTTCACCTCGAAAATTTTAAGAATAAAAAATGGTTTTATCTCCAAAACAATTTTTGTGTAACGAAGAATAAAGTTTTTAACATCTGGTAAAAATATGAGAAAAATCGAATTGACAGTTTTTTTTATAAAAAATAAAAACCTAAAAAAACATTACTCAAAGTTGGAAAAAATTGAATTTCGACTCAAATATCTTTTCAAAACTTTGAGATATTGGCTTTAAACTACTTTTATCTTTTAAAGATTATTGTTTTATTTTATTTTATAAAAAATATTGTTTTCAACATTCAGTATTTTTTTTTATAAGATCCTAACAGTCAGTTTTTTCATAAAAAATTAAAATCTACAAAAAAAATAGGCAAAATTGGTAAAAATTGATATTCGGTTCTCGATATCTCGTAAATAATAACAAATATTGACTTCAGATTAATTTCATTAATCCAATTTGTATTTGTTTATAAAAGAAATAAAAGCTTTTAAGAAATGCTACTAAAATTGGTAAAAACTGGTTTTCGAATAAAAGTCTCGTTAACCAAAATAGATTTTGAAATCAAACTCTTTTATCATGTGCAAAATATTGTAATTTTTAAATTTTTTAGAAAAATTTAACTGATATTTTTTGTTAACAAAACACGAAAACCTACAAACCTTTTAAGCAAGACAAATTGACCGACGGGATGGGAAGTTATCAGTGTGGGTTGCATCCCAGCCTCTTTTTTGATAAATGGTCGAGGCCTTTTTGGAGATTAAAGCAATTATAAATGAAGTTCACTTTTAAAAATAATTTAAGATCATCAGCATAATATATTAGACATTAGCTGAACTTCATGTTTTTACAAATATCATCGATAAAAATTATAAATAAAAGTGGGCCAAGATGACTACCCTGCGGAACTTCTGAGGTACATTTAATAGATCTCTAAGTTTGGTTGTCAAGTTTTAATTTTTTAGTTAAAAAAAGATTAAATCTACTGAAGGAGATTAGAGTGAATCCCAAAATTATGGAGTTTACGAAGCAGTATGTTGTGGCATACAGAATCAAATACCTTACTAAAATCGGTGAAGATGGCATCAACTTGACTTTGACTTTCTATACAAAAAATAACGAAAGAGGAAAAACATGCTAGATTAGTGACAGTTGATCTACCCGAAATAAACCCATGCTTGGCGTCACTTACATGTGATTTTACTAAAAAATCCAATTTGGTCTTTACTAAACTTTCAAGCAATTTAGGAATTTTGGGCAGCTTAGTTGTTGATATATGCAATATTTTTCTGTTTTTAATTGTTATAATAAAAACTTTTATTGAACCTGCCTTTTAAATGACATTTCTACGGGACACCTTTTTTTCATTCGGCCACCTTTTAGGGCACTTTCTGAAAATGTTCAGAGGTATAACACCTTGTATTCTGTTTATTTTAAGTTCTTAAGTTTTGTCTCTTATTTGTGCTCAGGTGGTTCATCAAATACACCAACGATTGGGTCTTTGTTTAGGTTCGATGATGCTCATGTAACTTCAGCCAAAATTTGTATTTTTAAAATTAATATAGCAAAGAAAAACAACTCAAGAAATTATGTTGATATTATTAAGTGCGTTTTTTTCGTAATCCATATATAATACAGTGAGAAATTGCCAAAAAAACGATCCACAGTAGTCCGGTTTTTATATTTGAAAGTTGATACAACTTAATATTTGCCAGAATAATTTATCAAAAAATTCCAAAAAAAAATATCGAAATTCAGACCAGGTGCAGGGGTGAAATCGTGTAAGCTGATTTTTGATAGTTGACTTCAAAATCAAGAAAATACGTCTGTGTAATGTAATAGTCGATTTCAAAGTTTTAACCAAACAATTTGACATAAAATAAAAAGGGGGTTTGTTCGTAGACTACTTCATTAACATGTGGTGTTGAAGCGAGGTTGAAGTTCGCCTAAATTTTTTATATACCTGAATCGAGTTGAAATGAGCTTGATTCGCCTCGATTCCGGTCGGGCATCGGAGTCGAGTCAAAATTTGTGAAGAAAAACCCGTGTGGAGGAGTTGGTTTAACAGATAATGCGTTATGGTCTGTTTATTTCCATGTTTGTGTACAAAAAATATAGTTTTGTTTTAATCAAACTAAAAAAAAAAAATTGCACATGGAGTAGGAAGCATATTCTTATATGATGCTGAACTATCCAGTTTTTCATTGTTTAACACGAATCAAACTATCTCACTTGCACTTCATAAGAAACATCGAAACACCATTTGCATTTTAGAAAGTGCTGTCAAACTTAATCATTTTTAAATCTTCTTGTGCGGTGGAAACACCAAAATAAACTGAGATAAACTTTTGGTGGAAACATAGCAAAACATAAATATCTTTTCTATTGTTTTCTCTTCCAAAATAAGCCCAGTTAGTCCATTTTCACTAACAAAACTAAATAATATCAACAGTAATAGATTGATTTTTCCCTCCAATGGAAAACACACATGATTCCAAATGCACAACTACTCAAGGAACACAGCCATCGAGATACAAATGCAATATCAATCGTACCAACATTTGAAAACGAAATCACATAATAACCATTCGAGACTCGCATAAATGTCAAAAACCCATCCATAGTAAGATTCTACTCTAACTTTTATCGGAAGTATTCATACTATGGATATTTTTTTTGTTCTGCATGTAAAATCCTACTATACTATGGATATATTTTCTAACAAAACACGGGTATTATCTGTTAAAGAAAATGGCAAACGGTCTTTTCAAAATAAAAAGGTTTAACAATTTGTACTTAAAAAAAAACTTTATTCTAAAAATGTCTACATGAGAAATGTTTTTTGGAATATTCCTTATGGTAATTTTGTTGTTTCCCTAGAAATTCTAAAACACGATTTCCAAAAGATGCTTCTACCTAATCCATGAAAGAAAAGAAAATTGAAGGTCAAATGTTTTGCAAAAGTTCATTAACATGAAACGATTAAGTTGCATCTCTTTTGTGTTTTGTTCCAAGAATGCATACCTAATTATATCTTTAATATAAACTCTTAAATGAGCATCCTTCTATTAACTGATTTTCTCTTTGTTAAAAGAACAAACTAAAATATTAAAATATAGAAATGCACTTTATACTGAATAGGGGTATACATATCTATTCACCAGACGGTGCAATGATTTTATCAATTTTCCTCTGAATTGTCTAAAAGGTTTATTGCAGTTTGCAGTCTGCAGACGTTTTTTTTGTATTTTTCTCCAAATTTCCTGGAAATCACTTTAAATTTGCGCACAGGTAAACGTAAAGGTACTGTGTAGAAGTACTCACTTTGCATCCATCCATCTAGCCATCCAGATATCCAGTCAGCCATCCTGCAGACTCTGCATATAGCACTTTTCTATTTCAATTTACTTCCCCAAAAGAAATGTTAAAAAATACAACAACTAAAAAAAGGAAAGAAGAAATAGACACATAACTATAAAGCAAGTCCTTATGGTAGGTAAAAAAAAAAAAGGAATAAAGCTGATGATGATCCCAAAAAGAAGATCTCATTTAACAGGAAAAAGCCGTCTAGTGGCTTCAGGAGATGAACGAATCTACACTTCTAGTTATCTGCTCATAGTGTGTGGCACCATTCAAACCAGCAGCACCAGGACCTAGGACTACGAAAAAAAAGTTTAAACTGAAAAGAGAATTTGTAGGTACAGAGAAAAGGACGCATAAAACCATTACCGCCTTTGGCAACACTCGCACTAGCGCCTTGTATATAACACTCGTGTGTATACAGTTGTTGTTGTCATCATCGTTATCTTCAGCATCAGAATCAGCCTTAGCATCATCGTCATCATCATCGTTGGGTCGTGATGTAGTAGGTAAAAGGTACATATATATATATCTGTAGTGTTCCCAAACAGAGAGAGACGCCTTATCATCCTTCTGGCGTTGAGATAAACCAACTTCTCAAAAAGGTGACATGTGAACGAGAGACGGGGCTGAAGCTGGAGCTGGAGCTAGGAGCTAGGAGTTGGGAGCTGGGAGCTGGAGGTTTGGTTCTATATGGGTTTATTGCAAAAAGCCCCACGGGAACAAACCCAACTGCGATGTGTACGTACTGAAGTCAGCAGAGGTCCTGAATAAATATCATATTTCAATAAGGTTCACTCTTTGAACTGAAGAATATCTCCTTTAGCTTTCAGTCCTGGCTAGAATTGGGGAAGTGGGGGGGGGGTGTAGGTGAATCCATACGAGTTCATCTCCTAAAAAAATGGAAGAAAATAAAATGAAAAAATACATAAAAAGACAAAAATATGTCTTACATATGGGTCCTGCCATGTTATCCATGGTGCTGGGCTAGGATGGGCTTCCTTTGAAATTTTCTTCTCGTAAAACTGTTCCAAGCATCTAGGAAGCTATTTACTTAACCATCATCGCCATCATCATCCTGATAATCGCCTCTGTCAAGGATGTGTCTATGTGGGTGGTATGTCGTGGTTTTGATGATGGGTGGGTTGGTTGCCTGTGCAGTATGCGAAAGGCTGATCCCTGCCTGCCACACAGTGTGACGGTGGCGGGCGGCGGCAATTTAAGTTTCAGCCAGGAATGAAATTGTTTGCATATAAATTGGAAAATTGTTTTTCATTTGCATTTGACGCCATTGACGTTGTCCTTGTCGCGTCTGGGGATTTCCTTTTTTATTTTTATTATTTATTTTTATACATATATATATTTTATTTTGTATGTATTTTTTGACTTTTGCAGACTCTTTCTGTTGTTGTTGTTTTGTTTTTTTGGGAGGAGGTGTGGTAGAATGTTTTTGCCATTTTATGATGAGGACATAATTTTTGTGACGGAAGTGTTTACCGTGCGCTCACAAACTTTTTTCATATTTTTATTTCGTCTGATGTGCTTGCGTGATTATAATAATTTGACGTTTTTACCATTGGCCCTTAACATGAGTAGAGTACTACGCGAGTATATCCAACCGTAATACATATGTAAATTTGAAATTTATTTTCAATTGCATTTCAGTTTTATTTATTTAAATTTTTCGCTCTCAAAGGGTTCAAGAGTATTACTAACACACGAACATGTGTATTTTATGAACGGAAGTGGATGCATTATATTTTTTTGATTTATTTATTAATTTTTTATTGTTTAAACAAAAATTGAGATAAGTTGAAAATGAAAAGTTAAGCCAAATGATTTAATTCAATACAAGATTGATTGTTTTCGAAATAATTATTAAGCTATTATTAATAAGCAAAAACAAAAATTAAATCAAATCCTCTTTAGGAAAATGAATACATACTCGTATAATATAAGTAATATATTTAATATAAGAGGCCATATTAACAACTCGGATCAGACGAATCCGAATAAGTAATATAATTAAAAAATAATTATTTGAAAAATCATTTTTATTGATGGAGAGATATCTTTGAAAAAAAAACATGTTCAAAGTTACCAGAAAATAAAAGCGTTTTTTTTTAATTTTGTAGTTGGAAGAAAGAAATTGAATACTTGATTAGGTTACTTGGAGAAGTCAATGCTCTTTCAAACATAGGAAATCATTTTCAGAAACCAATATGAAATATTGAATTTTAATTTGAGTTTTTAGTAAGCATATCAACCATTTTTTCCAAACAATTTTTTTTTTTTAAACAATTTTCGTATACAGAGGAAACTAACGTTTAAGGTATTTTGTTTTAATTTGTTTTAAATTTCGAATGTACCAAAAATGGTTGCTATCAGGTTTCAAAACCAATTCCACTAAAAAATTGCTTTTTTGATTTTTACTTGCAACATAAAGGAACTATTAGCAAATTAAAATTGTATTGATAAGAAATTTCGAACTCGAGATTATAATCAAACATGACATTACGATGTTAGAGAATTCAAAAATAGTGGGCCCCGATTCCGTCCGATTGCGTCTGTCTGTCTGTAATCTCCCCTTCAGTCTAAGCCAATGGGTCGATTGACTTCACATTTGGAAATTAAAGTTTTGAGCTGATCCTCAGTTTTTTTCGAATACAAATTTTTTAGTCAAAAATCGAAAACTCGAACTTTCTAAAAACTAACCGATAGATTTTTTTTAAATTTTCGCTAAAATTTGTTTTTTTTTACGCTTCTTTCATTAAAATAAAAATATTTTTGTATTGCTCCAAAAGAGTTATTAACTTCCCATATTTGATCTGATTTGCCAAATTGAAAATTTTGACATTTCTCGACGTTTCAAGGTCCCTAGAGTCGAAATAAAAGATTTTTAGAAAGATGTCTGTGCGTGCGTGTGTACGTACGTTCGTACGTCCGTACGTCTGTACGTTCGCTACGTTTTTTTCATCGTCCATAGTCCAAGAACCAGTAGAGATATCGACTTCAAATAAATTTTGTTATACAGATAATAATGCAGCAAGATGGAGAAAGGACTCACAAAAAAATTGAGTGGGTGGTTTTTTTACCATAGCAATTTAAAAAAAAGGTGAACATTTTGGTTAACCCTAAATATCTCACGAACCAATAATGTTAGAGACTTGAATTAAATTCTATAAAATCGAACTAACGGTTTTTTTATAAATCAAAAAAACTGAAAAAAAATATGTCACTTCGAAAATTTTACGAAAAAAAAATTATCTTATCTCCAAAAAAAATTGTGTGCAACGAAGAATTATTTTTTTAACATTTGATAAAATTTTGAAAAAAAAAAACAAATCGACAGTTTTTTTACAAAAAATAAAAACCTAAAAAATATGAATAGAAGTTGGTAAAAATTGATTCTCGACTCAAATATCTTTTCGAAACTTAGAGATATGGGCTTTAAACTAATTTTATCTCTTAAAAAATATTGTTGTGAACAATTGGTAAAATCGAATTGACAGTTTTTTAGAAAAAAATTAAAAACCTAAAAAAAATTAACAAAAGTTGGTAAGAATTGATTTTCGACGTAAATATCTTTTCAAAAATTTGAGATAATGGCTTCTAACTAATTTTAACTTATAAGAAATATTGTTTTCAACATTAAGAAAAATTTGGAGAAAAATCGAATTGACAGTTTTTTTTTACAAAAAAAAACAATTCTAAAACTTGGTAAAAATTTACTTTCGACTCAAATAGCTTTTCAAAAATTAAAAGTATTGGCTTCAACTTTATTTTATTTCACAGAAAATATTGTTTTCGATATTCATTAATTTTTTTATAAAAATCCAACAGTCAGTTTTTTCATAAAAAATAAAGTCTCCAAAATATAGTACGCAAATTTGGTAAAAATTGATACATATATGCAAACTTTTAAGGGGGTATTCTATTGTAGAGACATGAATTTCGCCCGGTTTTTGAAGCGTTGTATAAAGGAAACAACAAATATTTTTACTATACATTTTTTTATCATTTGTTTATTGATTTGTTGTTCATACATAAAAAATTAATTCAAAAAAAAATTAAAATTAACAAAGTTACAAGCAGTCAAAGTGGGGGGTCTAAATAAAAGAGGGTGTCCTAGCGTGCATCCTACCAACCCTCCTGGTGATCTGAAAAACAAAAACCAGACGGATTCTTAATTATTATAGATGTCGCTATCGTTTGACCCTTGGATAAGTTAAAAAAAAAACTTTTTAACAAAATGGCAGCAGTTTGAAAAAAAAAATGTTCTTGTTGCATATTTTTCATCAATTCCAAATTTTTTAAAAATACTAAATGAGAAGTTATATTTTTGGGCAAGGACCACACGATAACAAGATGTATAAAGAACATCCTCTCCAAATTTGAAGTAAATCGGTCCATTAGAACTCGATATATCCTTACCGCCAGCTCGAAAAAAGTAGTTTCGAGAAAAACGCGTCCAGAATTTTGAGACAAGTTTTCGTCAATTTTACTTATAGAATGATACAGAATACGTACATACATATTTTTAATCCATATAAAAATCCTTCCTCTACTTCAAAATACTGATTCGATGTTCTCTGATGAAGACGAGCAGTTCTACCCTCCTTTGACGCCTCTGAAGTCCGGAATTCCGAGCGCTCGACCTTCCGAGTTTCTATGACCTTCAAAACAAGTTTCTATGACCTTCAATTAACTTGTGAAATAATAGGAATATTAAAAAATCCTTTTTAAACGCATATTCTTGAATGTCTAAACTTTGGAAATATGAAAAAAAAAAATTTTGATTTTTTCAAAATTCTACACTAGAATACCCCCTTAAGCAAGACAAATCGACAGACGGGATGGGAAGTTATCAGTGTGGGTCGCATCCCAGCCTCTTTTTTTTTTTAAATATTAGACATTTATTTTTAAATTCGATATCTTGAAAATGGGTGATATTTTTTTTTCGAAATTGAAATATAGAACGTATATTAGTAAATAACTGCATACTACAAATATTTGTATAAAATAAATGTTATAAAAAAAACAGCTCTAACGATTTTCAAATACAAATTTTGGAAAATTAAGGTATTTTTGAAAAATCAAATGGCATTTGAATTTTTGAAAACAAACTTTTATTGCAGGTACATTTTTAAATCTTAAAATACAGGAAATATTTGTAAACAGACTCTTTGGATATATGAGCAAATTCATACAACCCAGTCGTGTATTTTATTGTTGTGTTGGAATAAATTACTGATTAGTACAAAAACTTCGAATGTGTACAGGTTTAAACAGTATTAAATCTTTTAAACGCGTTTAAAAGTCTTATTTTGATGCAACAAAATTTAATTTGTCTCAGCTAATTTAAGGAAAGTTAAAAATAAATTGGGTGGCGCAACAGTCCGTTGAGAACTAGGACCTAGTGACTTACAACTCTTAACCATTCTTATGTGCGAGTAATGTTTTCAGGGATGGAAGGGACCTACAGTTTTAAGCCAAATCTGAACGGCAAATTTGAGAAAGCACTTTTCATGACAAGAATTACTCTTGGAGAATTTGTCAATTCCTCGCAAGAGGCAGTATCCGTGAAAAAACTGTAGATGGCATAGGCAGGGATCGAACCCAAGTCCAACGCACTAACCATCATGCTACTTTAAGAGGAAAGTTATTTATATTTAAATTTGTAAAATGTTATCCTTTAGTATGGAGTGACGTAGAAAATATTACACCGTAAATATTTACTTCTCAAAATTAATTCACATTTTCAAACGATTTTCGGGAGGTGTTTTTATGCAATGATATCAATAATAATTTAGCCAAGCAAACAAAACAAAAGTCAATGGATGAAAAAAAAAACTCTAGAGATATTAAATTACTAGATTTCGGTGGTCAATTGCGATCATTCATTCGAGAAATAGTTCGGCCACACAAATCATTGATCATACGTAACAGTTGCATCAGGGCTATTTTCGATAAGTAGGGTCCAAGAATCAGCCCAAAAATGCACCAAACAATGACACACTTGGGGATGGAAAGGATGTGCAACAATGATTTTTGGATTTTTCGAGACCCAAGTGTGACATTTGTACCCATTGTAGTAGACTGACGTCATGCCAGAGGTCTTGGGTTCAATCCCTAAACCTAAAGATTATTTCACAAGTACTGCCTCCAGGAATAGTTTTTCTCATGAAAAGTGATTCCTTAAATTAGTTGTTTGGAGACAGCATAAAACTGTAGGTCCCCGAAATAACTCCCACACAGGTATGATTGAGAGTTATAAGTCACTAGGCCCTGTGGTCTATTTCATAAACATTGACAATAGCGACAGGTGATAGGTGACAACTTGTTAATTTACAACTTGACAATTATTGTAAAAATCTGTTCCATAAATAATTTGACAGTTGTCATTTTTTTTTCATAAAGAAACTTTTAGAGAGTGTCAAGTAGTTTCCAAAATTGTCAGGAATTTTCCGACAATAAAAAAATAAAAGAATACGATTTCCATATTTGTGAGTTGGGTCTACGTGTAATACGTCGACGGCGCCATCGGAAGTTTAAAAAAAGAATTAATAATGAACGAGTAAAAATTCGTTAAATGTCTTATAATTTAAAGACAAATTTCGTAACGGAAAAACATCCCCGGAATATATAATTTTGGGAATTGGTGCACGTTAACAGCATCCCACAAAGAGGAATAATTACTTCTTCTAATTACTCCTAACATCAAAATAATTGGTCGAGACACGATGAAAATTAAAACAAAATGGAAAGGTTTTGATCCATATTTTATCGTTTTTCTACAAAAATGACAAAATTATAACGACAAATGTGTCAGTATAAGAAATTTCATAACAAATTTGTCATTTTATTTTTCTGACAAATTTGTCACCTGTCAATACTTTATGAAAAACACTTACATATGTCAGAAAAGTGTGACAAATTTGTAGAATTGTAACCTGTCAATATTTATGAAATAGGGCCTTGGTTCTCTTCGAGCTGCTACGCCACATAATCTATTAATAGAGGATTAAAAAAGCTAAAACGTATTCAGTAACATCTCGGTCGCCCATTGCAATCACCTATTCGAAAAAATTTTCATTCGGAAAATAAATCCTTCAAAATTACTATTGGTTTTTAGCTTATTTGGTATTTAACGCCAACTTGTTAAAATAAACGGCTATCGCATCAATATCTTACAATAGCTAAAGTTATTTACCGCAAAGGTTGGATCAACTTTTTTTGACGAATAAGTACATAAGTTCAAAAAACCGGCCCAAGAAACCTAATAAAAAGTCACCCTCAAAGTTGTTGAGGGTAGAGAAGATTTTTAGCAATAATTTTTTTTTTATTTTTCGAGTTCTAAATGCGACAATTCTACTTATTATTGTAAACTCGAAGGTTTAAATGTACCTTACCACTAAATATGAATGTTTGAGGAAAGTCCGAATCATTTAAATGTTTTATGTTCTTCTGCTAACTGAACTGCAAAAACTTTATTGCCTTAATTTGTGTGTAAAAAAGAGGCTGGGGTGCGACCCACACTGATAACTTCCCATCCCTTCTGTCGATTTGTCTTGCTTAAAAGTTTGTCTATATGTATCAATTTTTACCAAAACGGACTGTTGGATTCTTATAAAAAAATTACTGAATATTTAAAACAATATTTTCTGTGAAATAAAATAAGTTTAAAGCCAATATTTGTAATTTTTGAAAAGCTACTTGAGTCGAAAGTAAATTTTTACGAAGTTTTAGTATTGTTTCTTTTTAAGGTTTTTATTTTTTGTAAAAAAACTGTCAATTCGATTTTTCTCAAAATTTAATCGAATTTTGAAAACAATATTTCTTATAAGTAAAAATTAGTTAGAAACCATTATCTCAATTTTTTGAAAAGATATTTTAGACAAAAATCAATTTTTACCAACGTTTGTTAAATACTTTTTAGGTTTTTAATTTTTTGTACAAAAACTATCAATTCGATTCTTTTCAAAATTTTACTGAATGTTGACAACAATATTTTTTGAAAGATTAAAGTAGTTTAAAGCCAAAATCTCAAAGTTTTGAAAAGATATTTGAGTCGAAAATCAATTCTTACCAACTTTTATAATTTTATTTTTTAGGTGTTTATTTTTTGTAAAAAAAACTGTTAATTCGATTTTTCTCAAAATTTTTCCTAATGTTGAAAACAATATTTCTTATAAGCTAAAATTAGTTGGAAGCCATTATCTCAAATTTTTGAAAAGAAATTTGAGTCGAAAATCAATTTTTACAAACTTTTGTTAATTTTTTTTTGGTTTTTAATTTTTTGTAAAAAAAACTGTCAATTCGATTTTTTTCAAAATTTTACTGAATGTTGGAAACAATATTTCTTATAAGATAAAATAAGTTTGAAGCCTTAATATCAATTTTTCCCAACTTTGAGTAATGTTTTTTTTTAGGTTTTTATTTTTTATAAAAAAAAAATGGTTGCCTGTAAAGTCGGTTTTACGGGCGAAGATTTTACGTGACAACGTCTTTTTCTCGGTAGAATATTTATTGATATGAATATAATTAAATTGCACAATAGGAACAAGGAATTGAATGAAAATAAGAATTGCACAAATTTTAACTATAGAAATATATTTTGTTTACTAAAACATTGTACATGTAAACTTAAACTTAACTAATTCCTATTTGAGTGATTTTGTTGAGGATAGGACGATGATAGGAGAAATATGAAATGAAAGGAAGTGTTTCTGCTGTAATGTGTCTTGCGAACACGTGTGAACTTGTATTATGACGCTTTCTTGTTTTTCCAACGCCAAGAACGTTCGAGAAAGACAAAGACAGAGACACAAGCATGCGCCGATTCAATGCGCCTAATTCTCTAGTGCTGCGCGCGCGGCAGACCGATCATAGTTGAGTGGGAGAGAGACGCAAGGCATTCGGCGGGCCTCTCTCTCGTTCGGTGACTCATCGTAACGTTACCGGGCGTTACACTTTTTCATAAGTGACTCCCAGTCGCAACCTAATTTCAGACGTTGTCACGTCAAAAACTGTCAATTCGATTTTTCTCAAAATTTTATTAGATGTCAAAAACATTATCCTTCGTTGCACAAAATTGTTTTGGAGATGAAATCATATTTTGGTCGTAAAATTTTCGAGGTGACAAATTTTTTTTTTCAGTTTTTTGATTTATAAAAAAAACCGTTAATTGAATTTTTTTCCAAAAATATATTTGTAACCAAAATTTTCACCTTTTTTTTAAACTGCTATGGTAAAAAAACCACCCACACAATTTTTTGAGATCCCTTTCTGCATCTTTCTACCTTATTATCTGTATAACAAAATTTATTTGAAGTCGATATCTCTTCTGGTTCTTGAGCTATGGAAGACGAAAATCGCGGAGGTACGAACGTACGGACGTACGAACGCACGGACGTACGAACGTACGTACACACGCACGCACAGACATCTTTCTAAAAATCTTTTATTTCGACTCTAGGGACCTTGAAACATCGAGAAATGTCAAAATTTTCAATTTGACAAATCGGACCCATTACATTAACTTCCTATGGGAAGTTAATAAGGTGTTGAGGCACTTTTAGAATGTCTAGTTCTAAAGATCGACAAACCTGAATGTCCTTAACACAAGATTTCTATTCTTGACTGCAGCTATGACTGCAAAACAAAACAACTTTAACTTTTCAACCAGTTTCACTACATCTGACCCAAAATTTTCACCATTTCTGAAGTGAATTTTAACAATTTCAATGCTTTGGTTGTTTAAGTGTATATTCTTTCATTTTTATATGGCGTAGTGTTAGCTTGTCAAATGTCAAAAGATGACAGCTACCAAATAGCTGGTTATTTAAAATGAAACAAATTTCTTAAACTAAGACTTGTAACCCTTTTTAAACACATTTCAGTGATCTTTTCTACATCGATATAAATAATTTTTTAAAGCTACAGCACTAAAAATAAAGACAAATTTGCACAAGAAAATACAAATGTTCACAATTACTTAAAAACGCTTAATAATTTATTTATTATTATTTAACGTTTTTTTTTTTTATTTTATAGCTATTTAGTGTAAAAAATGTCAACTTTAATTAAACGGAATTCATTTAATGATGACGAATTATAGAAACCCAAACCAGTTCACCTTTTCTTACAATTTTTCAAAACCTTTTGTGTAGTTCTTTGATTTATTGTTATAACTTCTTATTTTAACATAAATTCAGACCATTTAAATTTTTCTCATAACTATTTTCACAGTTTATCTTACAAAGCTTATCTTGATAGTTTTTAAAAGTTGTCTTTTTTTCTGTAAGCTCATTTTTTTTGACAGCTGTCAAATTTATAAAATCCCAATCGTATTATTTAGAATCAATTCATTTATTGCACCTCCTTATGGTATAAATATGTATATAAAAGTTAATCATAGAATAAACCGTTAAGAAAATTAAAATTTTAAAACCAACGACTAAAATTACTACAGATCCGGTTGCTAAATTTAAATTTCATAAAATATCAAAAGCTTTTCTCTTCTCTCTCTCTCTTATAAAAGCTTTTACTTTTTATATTTTCTCTTTATTTAAAATTAATTTATTTACTCGAGTTAATCAAACCAACCTATGAGTAGCTAGTACACCGTTAAATTGAATACTTGATTTATGTGGAGTTTTGTTTTTTTCTGGTGGGGATTGTTGGGTCTCTAAAAACAGAAAGTACCTACATACCTTTGCTCAATCTATAAACAAACAGAACTCTGATCATTCTTTGATGTCTCTTTATAATCATATAGTCTCTCTTTCGTGTAGTGTATCTCGTAGGTTTTGTTATTTTTATTGTTTAATTTATTTTTTATTTTTGTTCATGCTTTGGTTTTGTGGGTTGTCTGTCTGTCGGCTGCAATTGTCTTGTTGTGTTTTCTCAGCGTGTGATCGGTTCGGTACATTCAACCAAGCACCCTTAATGGGTGAAAACCTCATCATTGTTCGCTTCTAACGTGTGTAAATAGAAACAAAAGAAAAATAAACTTAAGTTCGTCAAGTCCACCGATCTGATCTTGCGCCAAAAAAAAATAAGTAAAGATAAAATAGACTATAAAACAGAAAACATTTTGTTTATATAGTGCCGGCTGTAAAAGATATTAAATTTCATCAAGATACGAGTACCATAAACTCTATCTTCTCGTATCTTTGTAAAAGATAAGATTTGCTCAATTCTACGAGTACCTATAAAATTTCTCAAATTGTGCAGAAGTGAGTTGAATCTTTAAGTAAACTACCATCGTCGTCATCATCATCATCATCATCTTTCTCGCCTCTTACCGCCCTCGACTCTTGCTTGCAACTCCGACTAAAACAAACCTAACCAAATGCAGATACATTTTGTGTGCTTGGAATTCATAAGTGCATTCGGAGTTGAACTTCATAGCTAGTTGTTTGTAGACAAGACACAGATAGATAGATTCCTATACTCCCGCGAGTGCAACGACTTTTTCGGCTAAAGACTTTTGGTTCTGTTTCGGTTTCTGTTTCTGAGAGACTGGTGATGAGTGTGTTCTTTGGAGTTTCAACACACAATTTTCTTCCAAAGTTAAATATGAAATGACCAACGAGGCCAGTTGCTTCCACTTGAGTTGTTTCCTCTTCTGAGAGTTATATATATCTTAAAAAGAAATGCATTTTGGCGCGTCGTCGTCATCGTCGTGGTCGTCGTCATCGTTATCGTCATCGTTGTCGTCGTCAACATAGCTCTAGATACATAGATACCGACCTTAAGAGAGTTTCTTTGTACACTCGTTGTTACTTTTTTTTTATTGTTGTTGCTTTAAAATTCTGGTTATAAAAAGTGTTATTGGTTTTACCCCGTTATATATTTTTTATTAAATGTTGGCCAATTTATTTATTTCCACGAGTTTTTGATTAAGTGGCACACACAAGGAAGTGGGATAGGTGTGCAACGACGACGGACGCGTAAGCAGTCAACTTAATTCGAAAAGAGAAAGAGTTTTAAAAAAAATATATAAATATCTCTAGAACAACCATCATCATCATTATCATCATCATCAACAACAACTGGTTAATCGAAATTAATTTATAAATAAAAAAAAGGGAAACAAATAAAAAACAGCAACAACAAACAAAAATAAAAGATACAAATAACCCTACTCATTGATTGGATTGCATTCTCACTCCCTGTTTGTCTGTGCTGCTGCCGCTACTCCGCTCTGTGCATATATCGATTTAATTCCTCCTGGGTAAGTTACTAATTAATGCTTAATTTCAACTTGATTGCAAGTGCGACTATTTAATTGCATTTTTAATTCAATCATCAGCTGATGGTGCAATCGGGTATATTCTATAGTTTCGTCTATAGTATTATAGTAATCTTCGTGTAGACAATATTGGTATATTGAATAGAAGTTGTTGAAAGTCTTTAAGTATCTTTCTTTCTTTCTTTCTGTTTTTGTTTTTGTTTTAGTATTCTTTTGCTTGTTTTTCTTTTTATTTTTGTCTAAGATGGTGAATGTATTTTTTAAATTTTGCTTAGTAACATGATTATTTTATTTCTAGTTAATTCAGCATAATTTGTATTATATTTATGCGACTAATATCAGACAACATTTTGTTGTTATTTATAATGTCAACTTTATCAAGGTAAACAATAGTTGGGTCTTATACCTACATACATATAGGTGAGAAAATAAAAATTGTGAACTATGAAATATAATTAAATGCAAACTTTTTGTTTTTTTTTTCTGAGGCATTTTTTTTTTTTAAATAAAAACTTGAAAAATTTTAATTATATTAACCTAATTTTTGAGGTATAATCAGTAGAAAATTAATTAGTTAAATTAATTTGTCACATTTAATAAGCTAGCTTTATAATGACTAAATAATGTCTAAAATCAATTAAGGAACTGGAAAAAAAAACAAATTTGTAAAAAAAATAAAATTAAAAAAAGTACGTATACGCCTCAATGTACCATTATTATTAATTTGCATTAAACTGCATGGTAGTCAGTCCAAATTGACAAGTTGAATATTTTTATAATTCATTACGTTTTAAAAAATATGTATGGACACAAAGAACCTTCAACAAAATTCAATAATTTTTGCAATATAAAAAAAATGAGAAAATTTTTAGTTGATCACAAAAATATTAACTTAAATTAAATTTTACTATACGTGTTTTCACGTTATTTCTTTACAATTCTTAAAAAAAAATTGTATGCTTAGAAAAAATGGAAAATAAAGTTTAAATAAGCCTTCAAGCCTTTATATGTATTAACTTATTCCGTTGAAACATTATTAAAAAGGTGGCCACTATTTTTTTTTTTCATACATTTAGATTGAGATTCAGTAGTGTAGTGAGCTCTTTTCATGTTCAATACTATCAGTTTTGTTTTTTAAGCGAAATTGTTCGAGCAGGTCATTAAAATATGGTTTCCTCGTTGGCACGTTTTCCAAACTTTAATTAAACTTCAGCGCACACATATCAGCTAATTTTTGTCCATTCTTCAAACCATTTTGGATTTGATGGTTGAAATAGCGACTTTTCGAGCAATTTTTAGGGTCGGTTTGTTTCTTAGCTTGATTATAAATTGGAAGTGGAGTTTTAATTATGTCAGGTATAGAGGTGAGCGAATTGTTTTATATGAGAAGCATGTAGTTTGTACTTTGTATTTTTAACTGAAATGGAGATTCTTGTTCAAATGCTCGTTTTTCCAAACTGTTTCTATCCCATTTTTGGATACCAATAGTTTTCTCATTAGGTGCTTTTAGATGTTGAGATTGCTTAATATTGTAAAGCCTAAGTACTGATAGTCTTTTATCGTTTCGATCCTGGCCCTCACCGAAAGACCCCTATTTTTGACTTGTTTGTATTGACAGTGAAGTTACTCTCAGAGCAATAGCTACGCAATTTGTTGATCATCAATTGGGATGACTAAGGGGATTCTGCCAAAATGACGATATTGTCAGCGTACAATAAGATTTTGATTTGGAGCCCAAAAAAAGTGATTCCTCAACTCAAATTTAAAAATTGACAACAATATTTTGCATATAATGAAAAAGTTTTATTTCAAAATCTATTTTGGTTAACGAGATTTCGAAAACAAATTTTTACAAATTTTAGTAGCATTTCTTAAAAGTTTTTATTTCTAATAAAGGGTGATTTTTTAGCTATTATCTTTTTGGCAATACTGGTTTAAAGAGCTGACGCACGTTTCGTGTTTTGTTTCAATGTCAAACATCTTCAGTTTGGTCTATAATTTAACCATGAATCGTCTTACAAACGAACAACGCTTGCAAATTATTGAATTTTATTATCAAAATGCGTGTTCTGTTAAGAAAGTTCATCGCGGGCTTTTTCCAGCGAGCGACGAAGCTCATTTTTGTCTCAATGGGTACGTAAATAAGCAGAATTGTCGATTTTGGAGTGAATATCAGCCAGAAGTATTGCAAGAGCTACCAATGCATCCAGAAAAAGTCACAGTTTGGTACGGTTTATTGGCTGGTGGCATCATTTGACCGTACTTCTTCAAAGATGATGCGAATCGTAGCGTAACTGTGAATGGTGAGCGCTACCGTCAGGTGGTACCCAACTTTTTTTTGCTCAAATGCAGAAGCTTGACTTGCATGACATGTGTTCGAGTTCGGTGAAAATTTTATTTCACGTTCGGGACCGGTCAATTGGCCCCCTAGATCGTGCGATTTAACGCCTTTAGACTATTCTATACAGACGAGCCCGCTTTAATTGACGCATTTGAAGACAACATTGAAACATTTATTCGTGAAATACCGGCAGAAATGTTGGAAAGAGTATGCCAAAATTGGACTAAGCGGATGGACCATTTGAGGCGCAGTCAAGGTCAACATTTGCATGAAATAATCTTCAAACATTAAATTATATGGACCGTACTATCGATTCAAATAAAGATTTCATGTATTTTTCTGAATTTTCTGTTTTTTTTTTTTGGAAAACTTTCCTATAGCTTTTAAAAAATCACCCTTTATAAACAAATACAAATTGGATGAATGAAATTAATTTGAAGCCAATTTTTTCTATTATTCACGAGATATCGAGAACCGAACATCAATTTTTACAAATTTTGCGTACTATATTTTGTCGATTTAATTTTTTTATGAAAGAACTGACTGTAAGATTATTATAAAAAAAATTACTGAATGTTGCAAAAATATTTTTAAAATAAAATTAATTTGAAGCCTATATCTTAAATTTTTGAAAAGATATTTGAGTCGAAAATCTTTTTTTCTGTTATTTATTTTTAGGTTTTTTTTTTTTTAAACTGTCAATTCTATTTTTCTCAAAATTTTACTGAATGTTGAAAACAATATTTCTCATGAGATAAAATTAATTTAAAGCCAATATCTCAAAGTTTTGAAAAGATATTTTATAATTTTTACCAACTTTTGTTAATTTTTTGTTAGTTTTTTAATTTGTTGTAAAAAAACTGTCAATTCGATCATTCTCAAAACTTTACTTTTTTAGATTCGTAAAATTTTCGAGGTGACAAATTTTTTTTTCATTTTTTTTGATTTATAAAAAAAAACCGTTAATTGGAATTTTTTCCACAAATATACTTGTTTGGTAACGCGTTACAATATATAATATAAAATTTAATTCAAGTCTCTAGCGGTATTGGTTCGTGAGATATTTAGGTTTAACCAAAATGTTCACCTTTTTTTACAATGGTAAAAAAAACAACCACGCAAATTTCTTGAGAGCCCTTTCTGCATCTTTCTGCATTATTATCTGTATAACAAAATTTATCTGAAGTCGATATCTCTACTCTACTGGTTCTTGAGCTATGGACGACGAAAAAACGTCGCGAACGTACGAACGCACATACGTACACACGCACGCACAGACATCTTTCTAAAAATCTTTTATTTCGACTATAGGGACTTTGAACCGTCGGGAAATGTCAAAATTTTCAATTGGACTCATCGGACCTATTACTATAACTTCCTATTGGAAGTTAATAAACTGAAGAAAAATATTTATCACATAAAATAATTTACGAACAAAAGATGATTTAACCTTCAAAATGTTATGCAACTAGAATTAACTTAATTATAAAACTTGGCAAAAATTGGTTTTTCGACTAAAAGTCTCGTTAGCAAAAATAGATTTTAAAATCAAACTGTTTCATTATTTATGAAAAATAATGTTGGTAATTTTGAGTAATTTTTTTTTGGAAAAATTCAACTGACAAATATTTAAACAAAACACGAAAACCTACAAAAACTCATGAAAAATGGTGGTCGACTCAAGTATTGGAATATTAAGAAATATGTTGACTTCAATTTATTTTTCTCACAAAAAATATTGTGATGAATATTTTGTTAAAGTTTTAAGCAAGACAAATCGACAGACGGAATGGGAAATTATCAGTGTAAGTCTCATCCCAGCCTCTTTTTAACTTCCCATAGGAAGTTATTGTAATGGGTCCGATTTGTCGAATTGAAAATTTTGACATTTCTCGATGTTTCAAGGTCCCTAGAGTCGAAATAAAAGATTTTTAGAAAGATGTCTGTGCGTGTGTACGTACGTTCGTACATCTGTACGTTCGCGACGTTTTTTTTCGGCGTCCATAGCTCAAGAACCAGAAGAGATATCGACTTCAAATAAGTTGTGTTATACGGATAATAATGCAGAAAGATGCAGAAAGGGCTCTCAAGATAATTGCGTGGGTGGTTTTTTTACCATAGCAGTTTAAGAAAAAAGGTGAACATTCTGGTTAAACCTAAATATCTCATGAACCAATAACGCTAGAGACTTGAATTCAATTTTATATACTATATTGTAACGTAATACAAAACAATTATATTTTTGGAAAAAAAATCCAATTAACGGTTTTTTTTATAAATCAAAAAAACTGAAAAAAAAAATTTGTCACCTCGAAAATTTTACGACTAAAATATGATTTCATGTCTAAAACTATTTTGTGCAACGAAGAATAATGTTTTTGTTTTAAAATTTTGAGAAAAATTGAATTGACAGCTTTTTTTATAAAAAATAAAAACCTTAAAAAACATTACTCAAAGTTGGTAAAAATTGAATTTCGACTCAAATATCTTTTCAAAAATTTGAGACATTGGCTTCAAACTAATTTTATCTTATAAGAAACATTATTTTCAACATTCGGTAAAATTTTGAGAAAAATCGAATTGACAGTTTTTTTTTACAAAAAAAAAACCTTAAAAAAAACAATACTACAATACTTCGTAAAAATTTACTTTCGACTCAAGTAGCTTTTCAAAAATTACAAATATTTTCTTCAAACTTATTTTATTTCACAGAAAATATTGTTTTCGATATTCAGTAATTTTTTTTATAAAAATCCAACAGTCCGTTTTTTCATAAAAAAAAGTAAAATCTACAAAAAATAGTACGCAAATTTGGTAAAAATTGATAGATATAGACAAACTTTTAAGCAAGACAAACGAAAGACGGAATGGGAAGTTATCAGTGTGGTCGCATCCCAGCCTCTTTTTTATTTTTATAATTTGAGCCAAAATTATTATTTTTTCGTGAAATTTTGTCGATTTTTTAAATACAAAGGGCGAAGAAAAGTGTTTGTATGTAAGTATTTACAAAGACATTTCTCTTAAAACGATAAATGTAGCCTAATAACAATATCTACCAATGTTAAGTAAATTACATCTCACTTACAATTTGTTTTTAAACTTAAAGATTGAAAATACTTCCAAGAATTAACTTTAATAAGTACACATGAACACATCTTATAACACTCCATTTCAATGCAAACATTTGTCATTATTCACAGGAGTAAGAGATATATCAGTACATATTACACACATCTATTTCCATTCAGAAATGTTGTTCATTCTTCAGTTCTCAATAAGAATTTTCTAAGATTCTACAAAAACCTTAAAATATGCTTATGCTTCCTTATAAAACTCTCTAATACCTGGACAAGATTTTTTCCATGAAAAAAATCTTAAGATACTTCTTCAGAAATATCAAAACAAAAACCAGTACGAAACATATTAATGTGTTCTTTAGAGCCGAAACTTATTGTGGGCTTAAACAAAAGGACTTCCATGAATGAAAAATGAACTCTATGTGCATACATAGATTCAGATAGTTACTCAAGTTCCTAATGTTTACATGTTAAAGTTAATTTTAAGAAACCTACACAATAAATACATACATATGTATCTTTCGCACTAATTAAGTTTTCTTATGCCAACCAAGAATGATAGTGATGTATTAATTATCTTTCAGTTTTATTTTTCTATTTATTATTTTTCAACAGCAAGAAGATGTTTTTGTTTCTTCTACCCTACCTTCCCATAGTAAATAAGTAAAAAATAAAAAGATCTACAAGCTCACGTCAAGATAATATTTTGTGGAAGACCTTTTATTCTTCTACCCTCTATTCAAATAGTGGATGTACTCGTAGTACCCCTAAATATTTTGCGTGCGTTGTTGTTGCGTGATAAAAAAGATATTCTACCCAAATTAAGACGTCAGACATTCAGGAAAACCATCTTATTTTTGTGTGTTGGTTTTCATTCATGATGTTTTCATTTGAAGATTGAAATCAAGTTGTTGTTTATTTTTTGTTGTTATGTGAATCTTCTATTATGATCTTGTAGTGTTCTATGAACAGAATGAATCTATCATCTTTTTTTATTCTATTCTTTATCGAAATGTTATTATTTTTATCATGATTCATGACTGAGAAATTTTATTTACAAAACTTACCTTCTAAGGTAAGGTTATATATTATTAATGTTAATTCAAACATGCGTCAAGTTACTACAACAAAACCCTTCATTAAGACTTGTAAATTTGTTTATCTCATCATAGATAAAGTCTGTATAAGTTAATTTGTGTATTTTGTTAAATCACTTTGAATTCTGGAAATTATTCATAAAGTGTCATGTTTTTAATAAAACAAAAATTATGAATATATGTAAATACGTAGTTAAATGATACTTTAATGATTGAAGTATGTATATTCTCATTGTGTTTTGAGATGTCATACAAAAATAAAGGTGCATTTTACTCGTACACTACTAAAGTACACAAAGAAGACAGATATTAATTTATTTATATTGTGAGATAAATATAATAAGTATGCGTGATTTCAAGTCAATAAAAGATAAATTATAGCTTTTGTAGAATTTATAAGTCAGACACACAATTCTAATGTTTTGTTTTTGACATTCACAGAAAAATGTGATTTGTTTATATTTCCGGAGAAGAACCTTGATTTAAATGTAAAACTTACATACCCTAGAGGTACATTACATAACTTTATATCGTATCATAAAGATAGAGTTTGTATCTGAAGACATGTTTGTGTAGCTAAAACATCTTGATTCCTTTTAAAAATGCCGATTAACACGAAAAAGTAATTTTCTAAATTATTATTCTTTGTTTTTTTTTTCGTTTTTAACTAATTTAAATAAATTCACATCTGTGTTGAGTCATTTAGAAAAAAAAAATACCTTTTGTTTATAATGAATGCTTTTAATGAAAAATAAAAGCGGAACAAAGAATCAATTAAGAAAAAATGCACTTATTTTTTAATTAAATTATATGGAAATAATTGTTTGCAAAAGCAAAAACAAAAAGCGTTCACACGATGTTAATGAACTATTTAGTTCAGATTATTTATTAAAATTCCTAAATTTCTATTTTATCTATTCAATCGATTTTTGAAGGAATTTTCTAATAAACAATATTTGTTATATTGAGATCTCTTTGATAAGGTTTAGTTGGTTTTGCCTAATTAAAAAATTCGATGAACGTTTTGACTAAACTGGGTTAAAAATATATTAACTTTGAAGCTATATTTATTATTATTGGGAATAGTATTGACACAAAATAATTGTGTTAACACCACAAGAATTCCAAAAATGTGGGCTTTTGTCTACCTTCTATGAGTCTGTGCATTTAGAAGTTTGCAAATTTCAATGTTCTCTATAAATACGATTTGCTATAAAAATAGAGGACTTCCAGTTCACATTATCAAGGAAGCTGATGTGGCATGACACACCATACTAAGTAAACCAGAAATCGTAAAATCCATGTCTTCAACTTCAGTTACAAAAATGGCAGCTAACATGTAACGTCCGTCGTTAAAGGAAACGATGGTCTGAGCCTAATTTACAAAACTGCAAGAAAGTGAGGGTTTTCCAAATCATAGATGCATCAATTTAGTTTGTAAACCTTGCGCCAAAAATCGTTAATTTTAAGCTGCTCCAAGGAATGGATGGTCGTATCATATCTGAATCTATTAAACCTTGTGCCCTGTAGGCGAACAATCTGAAATCCTTGTGCAGAATTCTCTTCAAGTTAGTGAGCGAAGTTTTGAGCTAACCATCGATATATGTAGTTGTTGTTCGTGAATTTAATTTCGTAGAATTGTCCATAATAATAGTAAATCGAACTTTGAAAAAAATTATTTTAGTTTTGATTTTGAGTGATAAAGTCGTATACAGGGTTATCCATTTTGCGGTTTCAAAATAATACGTAAATAAAACACATATAAAATATTTTTTTCATGATATTCCATTTTTATTATAAAGTTTGAACGTTGACATTATGTGTCAAACACTTCATCATTTAAATGACCTCCACGCGAGTTGTTGCAAGCATCGATTCTTTTAACGTGATTTTCGACCACTTTTTGACAAATATTAGGCGGTATCTCAGCCATAACTTGAATAATGTTGGTTTTTAAGTGCTCAAGAGTTAAATGTTTATCTGCCATATAAAAAAAAGGCCATCGGTGTCAAATCGAATAATCTTAGTGTCCAGTTAATATCGCCACGACGAGAAATTACGCAGCCAGGAAATGTCTCTTGCAATAAAGCCATATTCGCTGGAGTTGTTTGGCATGTGGCACCGTTTTGTTCAAACCACCACATATTCTCCAAGTCGTATTCTTCAATAGCAAGCAAACAAAAGTCGGTTATCATACCACCATAACGCTCCGAATTGATTGTGACAGTCTTTCCATCGTCGTCGTTTTCGAAGAAGCAAGGATCAAAGAGCGCATCAAACAGTGACTTTTTGTGGATGTAATGGCCTCTCTTTAGTTACTTGAGGATTCTAAGTACTTCAAATACGACAATTTTGTTTAGTGAGTGAGAAATGTGCTTCATCGCTGAAGAAATATTTGCTCGAAAAATCGCCGTCCACCGCCTGTTGTTCAAGCACCCATTCAAGCACCCATTCGACGTATCAACGACATGTTGTGTGTGAGCTGGACTTTATATGAATGTAGGTGTAGATCCAAATGCAAAATACGCCATTATGTGCCATAAAACAGCCCTAATTCCTTTCAACAGTAAAAAAAAACTTGGTTTAACAACTTAGTTTGACAGATGTGGAAATCCAGCACTATACTTTTGACACCACAAAATGGATAACCCGTTATTACTGAAAATTGTATATGAACAACAAATATTTGTGTTTAAAATTAATACCGCGATTAACAAGAACTCCAAAAATTTGAGCTTTTTTTTACCTTCTATGGGTTTTTAACTTCCCATAGGAAGTTATTGTAAAAGGTCCGATTTGTCAAGGTCCCTAGAGTCGAAATAAAAGATTTTTAGAAAGATGTCTGTGCGTGCGTGTGTACGTACGTCCGTACGTTCGCGACGTTTTTTTCCTTGGCCATAGCTCAAGAACCAGAAGAGATATCAAATAAATTTTGTTATACAGATAATAAGGCAGAAAGATGCAGAAAGGGCTCTCAAGAAAATTGCGTGGGTGGTTTTTTTTTACAATAGCAGTTTAAAAAAAACGTGAACATTTTGGTTAAACCTAAATATCTCATGAACCAATGACGCTAAAGACTTGAATTAAATTTTATATTATATATTGTAACGTAATACAAAACAAGTATATTTTTTAAAAAAAAACCCAATTAACGGTTTTTTTTATAAATCAAAAAAACTGAAAAAAAATTTGTCACCTCGAAAATTTTACGACTAAAATATGATTTCATCTCCAAAACTATTTTGTGCAACGAAGAATAATGTTTTTGACATCTGATAAAATTTTGAGAAAAATCTTATTGACAGTTTTTTATAAAAAATAAAAACCTAAAAAAAACATTAGTCAAAGTTGGAAAAAATCTAATTTTGACTCAAATATCTTTTCAAAACCTTGATATTAAGGCTTCAAACTTATTTATCTTATAAGAATTATTGTTTTCAACATTCAGTAAAATTTTGAAAAAAATCGAATTGACAGTTTTTTACAAAAAACTAAAAAAAAATAATAAAAATTGGTAAAAATTAATTTTCGACTCAAATATCTTTTCAAAACTTTGAGATATTGGCATAAAACTACTTTAGTCTTTCAAAAAATATTGTTGTAAACATTCAGTAAAATTTTGAAAAAACAGTCTCTTAAGAGTTGTTTAAAGTGTTAAAAATTAAGAAAAATTTAAACAATACCTTTTAAACAAAAAACTCCTTCAAATTGAGTCGGTTTTATTGCTTAAGCCTAGTACGCTGCTGATGCGAAACGAAATTTTTCGGTGGTCTCCAAGTGCAGAGCGAAATGAAAACGAAAACCACAGCGGAAAAATATTTGAGGAGAGTTCTGTCTGGAAGTTGAATTTCACTGCTTGTCTTCATCACTTGTTGCCCATAACCAATAACATCCTGAGTTTCCGATTCAGAAATACAATGTTGGAACACATTAGACAAATCCATTTTATTTTAAATTTTAAATCAAATGTAAATCAAAGTCAAAACACCGAAAGTCACCGAAACAATTTTTTTCTTTTCAATAAAAAAATTAAACGTCAAAATTTCGCAAGCAATTAATGTGCTGTGCAATTAAATTGAGAACGAAAAGAGTGGAGAATTGTACTAAGAAATCTAGTACAGCTCTCCACTAAAATGTCAAATTTCGTCGTTCAGCAGCGTACTGAAAAACGAAAAGCACAGCGAAATTTTTGGTTTATGATTTCGTCATGTCATTTTTGTATGGGAAATTTCTTTCGCATCAGCAGCGTACTAGGCTTTAAACGAGAACTGTTTAAAATTTTGTAAAATATATTTTATTTTATTAGTTTTTCTTAGTTACGTATACGCCTAAGTGTCCTATTCTTACTACAGTAAGGGGTAAAAATTGTTAAAAAGAATATAAAAGGTTTCCAAAACCAAGGCCTAATTAGCCGTATCATAAGAAAAAGTGTCCACCCACTGACACTCCCACTTACAAAAAAAAATTTTCAAATTGTCATAGTTGATATACATAAAGGATGTCTACTTTGAAGATTACGTATATGCGATGTAAATAATTTAATTTCATAAAATTTTTCAATACAATTTTTTTTTGCACCAATTTCTTAGAAAAGGAAACAGAAAAAAGATATGTAGGTAGGTGCCCTGGAACTTAAATACATATTAGCATTTGTCATATTCGACAAAAGTCTGTTTATACTCGCTGATGATGTTGAATCTTGGTATTTTTTTAGTGTCTTTTCAAGACGATGATTTCTTTTTCAATTCTTGAATGTCCACCTACCAATACCATTTCGTAAAATTTAACTCACAAACAAATTAAAGGTTAAAAACCACGGAATGTGTTATTTATTTATTTATTCATCATGAATGAATATACATATGTACGTAATCTTTTGACTATAATAATTGATTGTAATTTTACAATTATACAACATTGAACAAATTTAAAACAATATAATTAAATAAAAAAATGATTTTGGAAAGGAAAGAATTCAAGATTCATTTTGTCCATAATTTGTCATGCGGTAAGGAATCAAAAAGAGAACGCCCCTGTTTCTTAGATTCCTCTCAGGAATATAAAAAGGCATAAGAGCTAGTAAATCCAGAGATCTTCAGATCTATTAATGTGAATCTAGTATTAAAGCTACTTTACGACCACCCTAAGTTCCTGAAGGCAAAACGTATGAATCTTTTTTGAACATTTTCAATCCTATCCTGTTTTGATAAAAATGTGACCAAAAATGCTACAATATTTCAATATCGGTTTTATCAAAGATGTGTAAATCGTTTTCAAAGTACAACTATCCTTGAATACAACTGTGCTCGACTTTAAAAAACCTTATAACGAATTCGATTTAGATATTAGCAAGTGTTCTGAAAAAGACAACTTTGTGTCAAAAATTACCACTGAACAAAGACTGTAACTGAATGATACTTTAAGTGATGAACGAAAGGCTCTTAATATTTTCCTTTTAGAAATATTGAGCTCAAGATGGTTATATTTACACCACTAAAAAACGCTTCTAAATTGGAACTTAAGAAAAAACTTCAATAAAAAAAGATTGATCATCTTCAATTTTAACAATCTGTTTAAGGTTCAATAAATATGATTCTAACCATTTAAGAAAACCAAGTTGAAATCCTATTGTCATAAGGTTCTTATATAAGAACTATTGGACTCTATCGAAAGCTTTCACGAAATCTGTATGTAAAACATTTACCTGTATTCCTCTTTCTAAAGAAGATAAACAAAAGTTTTTGAAAAGACACAAATTAGTTGTGGTCATTTATGCGTCTTGCAACGTAAATTGGATGCTTTTCAAGGCTCGCATTTATTAGTAGCTAATGTTGTTGTATTCGATACTTAACAGTTTTATGTATAAAATGTACTATGTATTCGATCGGGGAAGACCAGGGAACATTAGATTTTCTTAGTTGAATTTTAAATTAAACTTAGAAAAATTCAGTTATTTTAAAAATTCGTGAACAAAAATCTTAGAACTATTTTAAGTTTGTTTCCCTAAAATTTATTTTGATTTTATGTGGCCAATAAAGAAAGAATAACAAAAAAAATCATATTATAAACAATAGTCTTTGAAAAATGCTAGTTTTTTGCTTCGAAATCACTAAAGTTTCGTTGATCAACTTTTGAGAAAAAAATTGTATTTATTTAAAAACTGTTTTATAAGTTCATTTACTTCGCTTGAACATCGTCTTAAAGTCTCTTGTCTGACCCTTTTTTACCGTTATTTTAACGGCTTATGCTCTAGTGAAATAGCCAGTTGTATTCCTCCCCTTAAACAGTTCAACCGTAATACTCGCGCTTTTAGGAATGCTAATCAGTATACCCTCGAGCCCAACTTCGGCCGTACTGTCAAATACAGAGATTCGTTCTTTAGCCGTACTACGCGAATGTGGAATGTCTTACCACACTCTGTCTTTCCTAGTCATTGCAATATTCAGGAATTCAAAACCAATGTGCACCGACATCTCCTTTTAAACCCTCTCTCCTCTTCCTAGTGCTCACACTGTGCCTCTGCATAATAAGGGTAGTAATATCCCCTTGAGTGTGTGCTAATTATAAAAAAAAAATACAAAAAATCTGACCCTAATCATTCAACTGTTGATTTTTTGTTCACCTTGAACTACTGTGCGTCGTATTTTCGCAGATTGAGTCCTTGAAAAGCATCAAAATTATTCGGATTTCATCTTCAGTGATGAAGCCCATTTGCTCTTTTGAGGCAACGTTAATGAAAAGAGCTAAATTAAATTTGACATTCGGAAAATCAAAGATGACAGGTGATTACAATTGGCCACCCAGATCTTGATGTGATTTAACATTAACATCTTAAGATTTTTTCCATTAGAGCCTCGTGAAAAACGAAGTCTATGCTAATGATCCACAAACGATCAAGGACCTTGAAGATGGAATTAGTTATTTTATCGAGGACACACATCCTTAACAAATACTTGTTTTTATAATGTAACTAGCTGACCCGGCGAACTTCGTACCGCCTAACAGTCAATGAATGTCGTGTTACTTTTTAGCTGAACTAATTACGGCTTTGATGAACGTAGAAACAAAAAAGTATTTTATTATGATGAATGATGATGAAAACATACATACAGAATGAGAATAAAAATAAAAAAAATAAAAAATAATAATTAAGTACTTCAAACTCAAGTCAGAAAAAAATGATTGAAAACTATGTTGTGCAGATTGGGAAAAAAAATAAAACTCGGATTAATTCATTGATAGGATTTTCATTCAAGCACTTTGTGGTGAACGACATTCTTTGTTTTTTGGTTAGGCGCAAGCACAAATAAAGCGTATGGTTTGCCGACACGTGAGCATGCCACGTACAATTGACCATGAGAAAAACATGCATTGCTCATCAGTTTTCTTATCACCAAACGCGTTCCATTACACAGTTTTGGTTGGTTTAAATTTCTAAGCATAATGACTACCGAGCCAACTTTAAGTTTTAAATTGTGCGGTGGTAAACCAGGCACATCCAAGGAGTTTAAAAATTCAGTTGGATAATTAGTGGCTTCTTCTTCGTTTGTTACACAGTCAATAGATTTGAATGAATACAGAGTACCTACGATTTGATTTTGAATTATAAAATTGAGGTCATCTACATCTTTATTTTTAGCGGCCAAAATTGCTCGCTCACTTAACCATTTAGTATTTTTGTGGTTAGCAATGATATCCGGGAATACTTTGTTGATAAGCTCGTCTTTTGATGATACGAAATTGCAAAAATTTGGAGGAAATAAAATCAAACCGCTCGTTTTTTCAACAGAAACACGGCCATTACCGATAGTCAGCAATTGCTTCGAGAAATCATCAGCAGATAGATCGTTCAACAATGCAACTCTCATATTTACAGACAGTTGAAGTTTCTTTACATATTGCCACAAATTTGATGCTTTGAGGCAAGCGTTTATTTCATCGGCAGCAGTAGATCTTGGAATGACTGGAAGTGTTTGTCGGAAATCGCCAGATAATAAAATCATTGCACCACCAAAACATCTCGAGTCATTGCGCAGATCTTTTAATGTTCGGTCTAGTGCTCCCAATGCGCATTTGTGTGCCATTGTGCATTCGTCCCATATGATGATTTTTGATGCTACTAAAACTTTAGCCATTGTGGAGTGTTTCGAAATGTTACATGTCGGTTGGTCAGTAGTTTGAAGGTTTGTATTAATTAGTGTATCATAGACTTCCCTCTGCTTAGGATTCAACAGAGGTACATTCGTTTGAACTGATTGGATTAGTTCAAGTGGATCATATTCACGTTCACGTTCCAATTCTCTATTAAATGCGTCATTTATTCCGCGATCTGGCGCTGGCATTCCTAACCTAACTAACAAACTGCCGCACATGAGGTAACACATATCTTCGATCAAGAGCAAAGTCTGGTTATGGATCTCCTCATTCACCTCAAGATCGGAATTTCTTGAGCTGACGAGAATTCGATGTTGTCTAAAACAAACAAATATAACAGTACCTGAACTTTGTAGACATTTTACAAAAAATAAATTTCTGAACGCACACATGATGTCTTCAGAAAAAAATTAAGTTGTGGCTTAAAGGTCTCAGCAACCATGCCATAAGCTCCAAAAAAAAAAATAGTTGTTACACTATTTGACAGGATTGTACAACAAATGTTTGACATGTAATAAACAAATCAGCATCTATTGAAATGATTAAGTGTTCATTACACATATCGGGTTTTCATTGTTTTTAAGATGTATTCTGCTATTCGGGACGGAAACAAATCTAACAAATCAAAAACCATGGCAATCGGTCCAGCCGTTCTCGAGTTATAAGTGTTGTAACAAACACGACTTTCTTTTATATATATAAGATATAATAATATGAAAAGGTAACCTTCGATTTGATTTTGATTATTTTGTATTCGTAAACGCTTAAGTGTCCCAGCCTTACAATATTCAACAATTACTATTGTTTTTAAGCATAACTCGATAACTTTAAAGAATGTAATTTAAAATATTAATTTATACAAAAAATTACTTTTCAACTTTCCAACGCGCAATTACCTCTACACTCCATTAGAAAACCTATTAACATATAGCATCATTTCTATTAATTTATGGTTTCAAAATATAATAATACGATTATTAATTTCTTCAATGGATTGAACAAAAAAACAATAATTAGTAACAAAATAAAAAACCAACAGTTATTATTGTCACACTCGTATGATAATAATAATAATGATTATACAAAAGCCACATATATACTATAATGACTATAATGTTGATTGTTATAAAATTTGTCGTATTATTTAAATACAGAAAAATGTCAATTGTAGTGTTAAATTGTTTAAATTAAGAATATAAATGACAAATTTTGAACAAAAACTATATTCAATTTATATGCATAACACTTATTGTTTGCTATTCATGTACGAACATTATGTAGTAACACTTGTAAATATTTCTGAAAATTATTTAATTGTTGCTACCTTATCATTTATTTACACTTTATTATGAGTATCTACTTAACGAAGGGGATTTATTTGATTAAAAATATTATAATGTGATAAATCTGTGACTTACTTTGTTACTCCTTTTCTTGAAATTGTTTTATGAATTATCAGGAATGTTGTTAACAAATAATAAAATACATGCAAATTATAATAAGGAGTTCATGTGCACGATAAATGAGCCTTTTATCATCTGAGACAAACAAATTGAATAAATAAATAGTTTTATTCCTTTTTTGGAGATTTCAGAAATAAAAGTCCCCATGACCAATTATCCAAAAATAAATACCAGCTATAACGATGAATTATTTAACTATGTGTTAAATATCTCTGAACAAAGTACAAAAAAGTTGAATATTTACCTGAAATATTATTGGCAATATTTTTGTGGTTTTAACGGTGTAAAATATTTCCTCAATTTAAAAATATTTTCAGGAAATTACATGCTATTTGGTTAACCACAAATCAATTATCTGTATACCTGACTTATGCAGTCTAAAACCAATTGAAATTGATATAAGTAAATATATCTTGTGTAAAAAATAAAAAATTAAATTAAAAAACAAATATTTTTTCCATTATTTCTGTTTCTTATTTTATATAAATTTTAGGTAATTGAATTATTAAATATTTTATATATGTAGGTTCGTATATGTATTTAGATATTCTGAGAAATTTGATTTGCCGTGAAATACATTTTCAGCTCAGTTGAATGAAATGTTTTCGCCTATGGGTAGTATGCCTAATATTATAATGAATGTACATTTGAATACTCCGAGGGTGTGCTGTGCTGTGCATGAGTATTACTTGGAAAACTGATTAAGCATATTTTTGGGGGAGATTGTGTTTTTGCGTTTTGAAATTAAATCATTGTGAAAAATTTATTTTGCAGATTAGCAAGTGTTGAATTGAAACCAAAACCAAATAAATTCAATTACATATATTAATATTAAATTATTTAAGTTACATTTTGACATTAAATTTGTAACTTTTCATTGGAAGTTACTGTATAAAAAAATTGTCAAGTTAGTGTTAAGTTAAGTTAAGGTATGTTAAGTTATAGCTTGTATTAATAAATAAACAATTAACAGGTACGATTTTCCAAATTGGAATATTTTAAATATCATAAGTTTTCGTACTCCCGTACGTTTGGAGTACATATATTTGTCGTAATGATATCAGCTTCAAGTAAATTTTGTTTAAAAGAAAGAACGGGCTTTAAAAAAAGATTTAAAAATTGGTGGACCCGAAGGTAGATAGATATGGCAGTCACAAGCGGAAGCGGCCCTTGCTGAGCGACTTAATTAGCGCTGGAAAGCTCTGTTTGATTAATAAATTCACGTTAGATCCGTGAATTGAGAAATACATATAAAATATTTTATAACCGATTTATATAATGACATTTCAATAACGTTAGAGCCATTTCGTCATATTAAGAAAGGAAATAAGGTATTTGATTTGAATTTCGGAACGGAACGGAAGGAATGACCTTCCGAAAGTTGACATTCTAGAGCTGGCCAGCAGCCTTCCCAATCATTATAGCGTGTTCCAGACGGAAATGTTGGCAATAAAAGAAGTGTTGTCCTGGATTAAGGAAAACGTGATATCAACATGTGGTATCCGTATTTTATCAGATAGGCAGGTCGCTATCAAATCTCTGGACTCTGTCTCTACAAACTCCATAACAGTCCATGACTTTCGATCATCTCTAATGGAGAAGGCATAACAGTTTAACATTCACCTTTGCTGGGTGCCGGGCCATAGAGATATTCCAGGAAATAGTAAGGCTGATGAACTTGCCAGAAATGGTACAGTACAACTCAATCTACTACGCTTGGATAATGCTGGCATACCAATCTCTCCATGTTAACTATTGCCAATGCAAGGCGCTAGCACGCCACCCGGCTAGGCGCAATCTCAAATGACGTTTGCATAAGCAGTATGAATGAAGAAGAGGAGAAAACAGTTCTTCAACTCCTCAACTTGCTGATCCTTGCCGGGTCAATGCATTAATCCGTTCATTTCCATTAATGTCACTATGACCTTGAACATACATTTTTAGGCTGGATAGTTCATCCGGACATTGTTGGACCAGTATAGGGGATATTGTAGTGAAACTGATGATCATAGTCATAAAGCTGGCTGTCCATGATGGAAACGGACACACTTAGGCCAGTTTAATGACCCATTGTGATACCACATGAATCTTGAGGCTTCGTCCTAAGCGCAATGGAACCAGTTTGAGTCCCTTACGAAACGCGAGATTCTGATTATGCTGATATGATTTAGATCGTTTAGATCGTTAAAGAAGAATTCTTCTAAGTAATTCTTGCATTTTTGAGCCTTTATGGAGTGTTGGAGATTAATCTGCACTCACTGCAGCATTTTGGCTACAATTAGGCAGATCAACCTCCACTACGGTTTTTTTCTGATCCTCTGAGTCTGAGGATGAACCCAACAGTTCGTCCTCGCTCAGAAGAATCATGTTTAGGTCGTCCTCATTTTCCATTAAGGATGGACTGTGTTCGACTTTTTTAGAGGGTGGAGTCGTGATTGGAGATGGCATGGGTGCATCATCACCCATGCCATCTCCACGAAGAAGACGACGTCCCAGGCCCATCAACCGCGAGTTCACCTTTGGTTGTTGTAGGAGGCCCGCTATTCGCGATAACCTCATCTTTTTTGTATATTCGAATTTTGATAGATTCAAAACCATAATTTATAGAGCTATTGGGCTAGAGGAGCCAAGGATTCTTTATTGAGTACCACAATGGCACTCCTATAAAGACCCTTCACTTCCTCTGGCTTGGCTACCAGTGAAAACAGACGTATTTCTATTTGGGTTTGAGATTGATTAGAGTATTTTCCATTCTTTTTTGATTGTTAGCTATTCAGTTTGATTTTACACTGGCAAAATCAGATAGCCGAAAAGGATTAGAGAACTTTAAGGACTCGGAAAAAGTTCCCCATCCAATTTTATACTCCATCTTTGACATTGATCGAAGTTTTTTGTAACCATATCATCCTACCAATCCTTTCTGATTACTTTAAATCCTGAGTTTATAGCAGGGATGATGCAGTAGTCGGTGTCTGTCGCTAACATATTTAAAGGAATCAGTCCAGTGATATTGTCATGCTCATAGGATCTTGAAAACTTATAGTTTGATTTATTCTTTAAGTCTAAGCACGCTGCACAATACTAAATATATTAATTTGTAGGTTTACTCGTAGGAGGTGCAGAGTAACCTTTAATGCATTTGTTGGGCAGGATCAAAGGGCATTGTATTGCTGACAGTAGTTATTCCTTAAAGCCTTCATTTAGTTTCTAGATGTTGTATTTTCTTGTTAAGCGCAGGCGACCAAACAATCGATCCATATGACAAAATTGGTCATACAACGCTTTTTGAACATTCACAAAATCATCTTCCATTCCCCGCTTTTCAAAAACTGTTTTTGTTCTTCATTATTTAGTTTCAAGCTTAATTTGGAATCTTGGGAATGACTCCTAGATATTTCCCACACATTTTTAACATCAACTCACAATTTTTTAACTTAATGATAATTGTATTCATGGAAAGTTTGGGCCCAATATCTCGCGAAACAAGAATGCTATCAACTTCCATTAAATTTATTTTTTTTAATTGTGACGTCATATAGAGTGGATGTCAACGTAAGAACTTGACTATCTAAATATATTCAATCAAAAATATTTTACACTAAAAAGAATGTGGTTCCTAGCACCTGATAAAATGTTTCAAAAAATTTAATTCTAAGTTTTTTAGAGAATTAAAACTTTAAAAAAAACACTTAAATTGTTAAAAGCTGATTTTGGATTCAAACATCTTGAGAACACAGAAGAATTGACTTACATTTTATTTTAACTTCTATAAAATATTTTAATTAGGAAATTTTTGTAGAACGATGCAATTAAATTCACGGTTTTATACTATAGGGTGTTTTGACGTGTGATATTCAATCTCCCATTTTTTTGGAGTTCCTGGGAGTTGAAAATTAGATCTGTCTACAACTTGCTCCAAATAATTTTTAAAACATAGTGGCAAACCCTTATCTTCATAATGTAGCTAAATTCTTGGCCGTAACATTAATATATATGAGTTTTATTTCTTTTTGAAAACCACTCGTAAGAAAAAACACCCTTTAGACAACAATTTTTCCATGCCTTAATATTTTTTTTTATTTAAAAATTATTTTGTTTTTTAAAGCAAATATTCCAAGTACTTGTATTTTCAAAAAATTTAAACACGTTTCTTAAAAGTAAACATTGTTTAATGTTAACAAGTTCATAATTTTAAAATTTTAACAAGTGTTTTTCTGAATATGTTTAAACTTGTGAATATTTGAATACACATATTATATTAGTTAAGACAACAGCACACAAGGTAATGTTTTCAAGTGAAATGACTTTCTGCTTGTACTTGCTTTGTTCTTATTTTAAAATATTTGTTTTTGTTGCAAACATAGTTTTCATAAAGGTTTAGGTATTAGGGTGATCTATATTATTTGATTTTTTTTAAAATTTGTCTTCAAGTATTAAATGTCTTTATTAATACTTACGAAATTATAATACTTTGTATAAATAAATGAGTTTTTATTTTAATTTGTTTACATTTAATATATTGTTTAAAGGAAGAATTGTTAATCTGGAAAAATATTTACATACATTTTTGTATTTGAACTGAGAAAAATATCAATTTATTTGTATTCAATCAAACGATTTTTATTTTTACATAACATTGTACATACCTACATATGTATATATGTGATTTAATTTAATAGTTGAAAAAATAAAGTTAATTAAGAAAATCAGATAATCAGATAATAATAAATTCATAAAATGGCAAGAAAAAATTTATTTTATGTCAATAAAGCTTTTTATTTAAAATAAATTTCTGTATCGATTTCCATAAAAATAATAATTAATTAGTTAAATATACAAAAGATTTGTTTAATTAAAATAATAATATTACAACTTTAGCCAGAGGCACAAATGTATGTAAATTAATTCTTCAAATAGTGGAATTTATTTATGTTTATTTTATTATTTTCCATTGTTTTTCCATGTCATGAAAGTTCTGTCATAGTCAGCTTACAATTTAAGAGTATAAAGATATTCCTTAAATTTTTCGATTGAACCATTTGATTGTTTCAAAAAACACCATCCACTTATTGGAGAACATTAAAAAATGAAAATCAAATTTTCACGTGGCATATACATATATGTACATATGTATGAACATTTGAGTTGTCTACAGTCTTCTTGTTCAATAAATACATAATATAAGCAGGTTCTGAAAATACATAAGTTCATGGTTGTAATTTAAACTAATTCTATTATACCAATGTGTTTTAGGAGTTACAATCTTTAACCTTAGAGTCAGTTTAAATGTTTGACCTTAATTGTAGTGGAAAAACATTTATTTTCGATATCAAAAAGGAAGCTAAAAAAAGACGCTAGGATGGAACTCACAATGATAGCCTAAATTAAAAGCTTGGATATGACATTTTCTAATGAGATATTCGAGACGTTGAAATAAGTTGAACGTATTAAGATTATACAGTTTTTATTTACTATAACTCTTAAACCATTCTATGTACAAAATTAAAGTTATAAAAACATACATTTGTTTTTATAAGTAAGAATTTTTACTTGAACTTTCATGTTTTTTTTTCCAAAATTTACCTTATTTAAGAGCAAACAAAAAATCATAAATTGTGTCTATTTTAAAGGTATATGATGTTGCTTTTTTAGGGAACTATACCACTTTTTATATTTTTATGAACATCAGTACATTATTAGTTTATTCTCGAATTTCAAAAACAATTGTTTTTTTTTTAAATTTTCTATTTTCGTACACATTTTTTTCATAAGCACTAGTTGAAAAAATGTTCTGCGAAAATTTCAATCTCGTTTTGTTTATAATCTCAATATCTATAACACTCTTAACTTTGAATTCCAACCAAGTATTGTGGAATATATTTAACCTAAGATGACGTTTATAAGATATTTTTGAAAATTAATATACAATAATGCAAAAAAAACATTCTTTTATTCCAAACAACTCCATTTTGTTAGAAGTTAAAATTTTAAGAAAATTTGAGGGATTTAAACCTAAAAATATCATATCTCTAATTTTAATCACCATTCCTTCTCAAGACCTTAGAAATATTGATTGGTATCCATTTATGAGCTGATAAAAAAAAAACTTCTGTCTTGAAATTAATACTGTAAATTGGTGGAAACAGGCGTTTCACACCTTCGCATCGAATACTTCCTCGAACCCTCTTTATATCAAAGATATCCAATTAAAGTTTTCAGACGAGGCTCAGTGTCTATAGGCCTTATTATAGATAAAAAAAACTGAATTGGAAATGTAATATACAAGAAAGAGTCAAAAAAGCTACTGTAGGTCTCTTCTCATGCAATAAATCCATTGTTAATAAATGCGACTTACAACCCCAAACAACGCATCGGATATCAGATCGATTTTACCATACGGTGTGGAAGTATGGTGGATTGCTTTGGAAAAACCTGTAAACCGTGACAAACTATATAAAGTCCAACGTTCAGCTTGCTTATGTATAAGCGGCGAATTGCTTAGCAGGAACCAATCTGCGTCACTGGACACCCTACTTTACCTAACACTTCTTGATATACTTAGCAAACAAATAGCTGCAGGCTCTGTTACTCGCCTCAAAGCTTCACAGCAGTGAGTTAACAAAAATATTGGTCACTCCGTAATTCTTAAGTATTTAGAATCAATTTCAGAGCATACAGAATAAATCATAGCCCAACTGCAATTCAACAGAAACTTCCAGATTTATATACCTTTCAGATCTTTCTGGGAGGATAGGGCATTCCTGGAAGACGAGTCAATCTAATTTTATACAGATGGATCAAAAATAAAAGAAATGGTTGGTGGAGGCGTGTACTCTAAACGACTGAAATTAAGTCTCTCATTCTGCCTTCCCAATCATAGTAGTCTTGTCTTGGATTAAGGAAAACGTGATATCAACATCTGATATCCGGTTTTTCTCAGATAGTCAGGTCGCTATCAAATCAATGGACTCTGTCTCTACAAACTCTATAACAGTCCATAACTGTCGATCATCTCTAATGGAGATGGCACGAAAGTTTAACATTCACCTTTGCTGAGTGCCGTGCCATAGAGACATTCCAGGAAATTGTAAGACAGATCAACTCACCACGAATGGTACAGTACAAACCATTCTATATCACGTTTGGCAAATCTGGCATAAGAATCGCTATATGTAATATATCATAAATTTTCCAAAAAATGTATTAAGTACTTTTCTTAAAAAAGAATTTCGGAAAACACACACATTTCTGACACTGGTTTGAGTACCTTTAACAAACTTAAAAAAAAAACTGAAAATTGTTTCAAATTAAATTTTTACTAGTTATTATTTTTCATACAATTTTGGAATAGAGTACACATTTATAAGTTTTAAAATATTAATATTAAATAACAAAAAACTAAACTGCATATTTTATAGCTAATTATTATTTTATCGACATTTCCGTCAGTTATTTTAATTAACTTTTATAAAAATTCTACAATTTATTACCTATTAACTTTGTTTTTTTCCACACAAACAAACAAACAAACAAAAATATTACCATTAATTGTTTATTATTGAAACAAAAAAATTTCCTCAAATTTTAATTATTTTCGTATCGATTTCATTCTCCTGCATCTGTTCAAAGAATGGGAAATCCATAATTCTGACAAGCACGAATTCTTTTGTTTAAAAAAACATATATTTTGAATTAAGCAAATTAAAAAAAAAAACACCTGAACATTTCTATTTGGCGGGTATAGAGTATTCTCTACCTTTTTTGCAAAATTCATATTGTACAAAACTTTCTATAAAGAGACACAGCTAGCCATCACCTCCATTCGAATACATATTTGTTTTTATTCAATTAGAGTTAGTTACCAGTTTTCTTTAATAAAAATATCAAAAACTACTCATATCTCACCTCATTAAAAATTCTATCACCAAAAGTTGATGACTTACTTTTTTGTTTGTCTAGGTATATTATTAAAAAAGTCTGGCTATACAATGTCATTAAATTTTATTTCAAATTAAAATTAAAATATATCTCTAAGTGGTTAGCTAAGTCAGCTTAAGAAAGCTTATGCAATCGATTGCTGTGATAACAAAAGAACATCCAAATTTGTTCTTAATTGTTTCCGCTTAAAAAATCTAGAACTACCATCTCCAAAAATGATGACACACAAGACAATAACGAAGACAACACTGATCAATTGAAGCAATCTAAAATCAATTTCATTAATTTGTTATTTAAAAGTTACCCCTGTCTCTGATGAATGAGTGGACTGCAACATGCAAGTCTCTATTAGACAGAACGTCTTGAGATGGAAAAAAACTCTCAAAACAAAAAAGCCACGCTCAAAGACACAAAAAAGCACTCAATAAATTGACAATAACTAAACATAAATTTTTCCTTTCACTCTAAAATATTCTGTTGTCTTTTTCTATAGTCACGTTTTTGGAATTTAAAAAAGTCTTAACTTAGATTTGTTTGTTTTGAATGACGACGACATCGACGACAACGAAGCGATACGATATGTTGTACCCAACCAGCTGAGCAAATGTCGTCAATTTTTTAAGCTTTCTTTATGATTACAAATCGTTTAAGTTATGAGAAAACAAATTGCAGGGCTTTGAAATCTAAGGTAGACGGAACCATATTATTTAAAATCTTAATGAAGCTTTAATTATAACAATAATTTTACTTTGGCAAGAGCTTACGCTAAGGTTGCTTAAAGAATTAAAAAAAAAAACTTTAAGCAACAAATTAATTGAAGGCTTTGGTTTGAAGATAAATAGTTATTTATTGTGAATCTATGAATTGGTAGGTCGGTTCATGGGTTATCAATTCAGTTTTCAAAGAATATAGTCCAGTCAAAATAGACAAAAATAAGTCATAACTTAGCCAAAATTCGCATAGAGCTGAAAATTGGCAGAGACGTTAAATACCTCATTATAATTGAAATGTCAAAAATCCCCTTCGATCCTCCTTGTGCAAAAAATTCTATTCAAGGTCAAACATACAAAATTAGGGTTTTTTCCATTTTTCTTGGAAACGGTAAATTTTATCGTGAAAATAGATCGGACAAAACTTGTAGATCACACAATTCTCTACAAAAATGGTCCAGAAACTTTTTCTCATAAGACTCACCATTCGTGAGATATCGCGGTTTTAAAAATTACAAAATTCAGATTTTACATAATATGCACTTAAATGCAGTCTGTATACGTCATCGGACGTTCAATATGAATAAAAATAAGTCTCGCTTCATTTCAATGTTATGTGAAGAATTTACAGCTGCTGGTGTTTCAATAAAACAAGCTGATAATGATGCTCATGTCCTTATAATTGAAACAGCAATAGAACAATGGACAAGTTCAAACATCAAGTTGTTGGGGAAGATGTTGCTTTGTTGATATTACTGACTGCACGGACTCCAAATGATAAAATTATTTACTTTTTGAAACCTGGGAAAGCTCAAGTACAATCAGCAATATATTCATCACAAATGATCGAAGATGAATAGGTTGTTTCCTTTTAAATGTTATTATGATAGAATTATCTAATTCTACTTCGACAATTATTTCTTCATCTTCATTTTCTTCTTCTTTCAGAATTTCTGTTCTCTGTTCTAAGAAAAGGGATGCATAGTCTCTTTATCAACATCATAAATATCTTCATCTGTTGTATTTAATTCAATATTGGAACAAGTCTGACCCTGACAACTAATGCATACTGGTGAACAAAATAAACCCACTTTTTGACAGCCACAATTCTTACTGCAATCCGTCTTGCAGTTACAAAAAATAGTGTTAAGCAGTTCTTCTGGAGCAGGTGGGAGTAGAGTTTGAATTGGCTCCAAATAATTATCCGTTAATTTCCAACCCCATTCTTCTGGGTCCAGCTCATTGCCTAGCTACACTTAAACTTGATAATAAACACGGTACAAGTGTTGAAATGCAGAAGCAGATGTTGGAGGCAGACAAGACAACTGTACTGTTTTATTGTTCCATGCAGATTTTACAAACCTTAAATATCTATATTTGTGTATGGAATCAATTTTTTTTGGAGCACCATACATTGCAAGAAGAAAACGAATTCCATTTGTAACGATGTCGTATGGAGAAGAGTCAATCTTTGTAAATACTTCTGCGCAATCAATTAAATCATTACGTTTTTCGAACAATTTAAATACTGCTATATTACCTCTTTTAAACATTGCTGATGTAGTATCGCAACCTGTTATTGCATGTAAAAATAAAATATGAGCTTGACATTTCGGATATGCAGTCAGACTTTGTGATGAATATATTGCTGATTGTACTTGAGCTTTCCCAGGTTTCAAAAAGTAAATAATTTTATCATTTGGAGTCCGTGCAGTCAGTAATATCAACAAAGCAACATCTTCCCCAACAACTTGATGTTTGAACTTGTCCATTGTTCTATTGCTGTTTCAATTATAAGGACATGAGCATCATTATCAGCTTGTTTTATTGAAACACCAGCAGCTGTAAATTCTTCACATAACATTGAAATGAAGCGAGACTTATTTTTATTCATATTGAACGTCCGATGACGTATACAGACTGCATTTAAGTGCATATTATGTAAAATCTGAATTTTGTAATTTTTAAAACCGCGATATCTCACGAATGGTGAGTCCTATGAGAAAAAGTTTTTGGACCATTTTTGTAGAGAATTGTGTGATCTACAAGTTTTGTCTGATCTATTTTCACGATAAAATTTACCGTTTCCAAGAAAAATGGAAAAAACCCTAATTTTGTATGTTTGACCTTGAATAGAATTTTTTGCACAAGGAGGATCGAAGGGGATTTTTGACATTTCAATTGTAATGAGGTATTTAACGTCTCTGCCAATTTTCAGCTCTATGCGAATTTTGGCTAAGTCAAATGTCTATTTTGACTGGACTAATAGGGTTGGCAAAATGTTACCTTTGATATGAATGGAAAATTAATGATGTCTTACACACATTACGATCTTAAAAATTTTCTGAAGAAAGTCTTGTAAGCTAAATAGAAAATAGGAGACGTGAAATAAGACCAACTTTGAAAAATTTGAATTATTGCACTTAAAAAAAAAAAGCTGAAATAATGCCAATTTTCAGCAGATAGTCATATTGCACTTTTACAAAGTGAAATAAGGCCAAACTTTTTTGAGAAATAACACCAACTTATTTTTACGGTGAAGTAAGTAAGGCGCACTATAGGAAACCAATTCGGCTTTATTTCACTTTGTTTGAGTGTAATAAGACCAATATTTGTAAATTGGCTTTATTACACTTTACAAAAGTGAAATAAGGCCAATTCTTGAAATTTGGCTTTATTTTACTTGGCTACGCCACCTAGACAATAATGAAATGTTCAAATTAATGTCTTAAATGTCTGTGAAGCAAACAAAAAATAAAACAACATGAATTTTTTAACTATGGCCCACCTTCTCATCTTGATTTCAGCTTTATTTAAAAAAAAAAAATGCTTTTCCCACATTTTAAAGGTACGATTTCACCTCACTCCTTAAAAAAAGTCTGTAATGCAACCTACCTTAAGTTATTAGTTATCATTTATCATAGTAAGAATGGTGTACTCAGGCGTTATACGTACTTTTTAATTTCATTTTTTCTCATAATGTTAGTCTTAGATTTGATTTTATCATAACTTTTTTTTAGTAAAGTAACATTTCCAAAATGTATAAACTCTGTTTTGCTTCCCTTTATGTTGAATAACTCATTTTTTAAAACATTTAAATATCAAGAAACAACTAGTAGAAATAGAAAATAGAAATTTTACATCTGAAAAAATGTGAATACTGATGAAAATTGATACTGACGTTCAGAACATCATTTTTAAGAAAATATGAAATTTTTTTAACAATTTAAAATTTCGAAGTGATTCTAAATCCTAGGTTTTTTTAAGTGTAAGCCATAATAAATTAATACAAAAAATTAAACATCGAATATTGGGCGCTCTAACTAAAGTTCAAAGAGCGTAAATATCGAAAAATGAAAAAAACTCATTTTTGCAATAGACTTATTTTTTAATTTGTTAATGGCATGACACTAAAATTATTTATTTTTAAAAGAAAAGTAAAGGGTGTTTTTTAGGAGCAGGGTTTTCAAGAAGAAATAAAACGTATGTATATATTTTAATTGTATGACTATGAATTTAGCTTCATTATAATTTTCCATTTATATTTATAAATTGAAGGCCAAGCCACAGACCCACGACGTGAGAAAGTTTTCTTCAATAAATTGATTGAATTGACGCGTCAATCAAATCGAACCCTTGTTTTTGTAATAAAATTGCACTATTTGCAAAAGTTGTTCAGGAATAAGTCTAATGGGAACCCAAATTGAGCATAAATCAAGTGACAGGTGTCAAAAAGACCAACCCCGAAAAAAGTATCACATAAGCTTCTATGGATTACCAACCAAACGTCTTGAAAAACACCCATTATTCAAACTAAAACACTGGTATTCATTTCAGTTCGTTATTTAGAATTATCGAATGAGTACCACTAGATAAAAACTATAAGAGGCCACAAATGTTTATTGCCTGTGAATGTTTACGTATTTTACCACGACAAATTAATAAAATTAATGGCCAAATTAGAAACGAGTGTTGGAATTTCCCAATGTGAAATAATGAGCTACTAAAAAAGCGTACAAAAAGGTGCTTCATTTGGATTAGACCATTGCGAATATTTCCGAGCAAGGGTTTAAAAATGTTAACACAACTGTTTTAATGTTTTAATATAATTTGAAACACACATGGGCTCTGGAAAGAGTTTGACAGCTGCATAAAGAGCAAAAATAGATGCTTTCAAGGATTTAAGACTCTCATGACGTGAACTAGCAAAGATTCTAAATTTAATAGAAACAAGAAAGTTGTAAGCAATCATATTGCTGATCCACAAAAATATGGGAAAAATACAAAAGGGTACAAGGCAGAAACAAAAACATCATTTCACTCTAACAGCGACTAAAATAAGGGTCAAAAGCTGAGTATCAGCCAGAATAATGACGGTTCAAAGAATACAAAAAAGTGATACTATCCAGAGAAGAAAACTAAAAAATAAACTTGTATTGAGGCAAGTACACAAGTATTGCAATGATCTGAGAAAGGATGAGTTCATTTTGAAAGACATCATAGCCGTACATCAGGTCTAATGGTGTGGGGAGCTAAAGAATCCGCCAAATAACTTCTTTTTTTTGAAATGCTATAAAAACATCGAGTTTAGCTTCGGCTGTGATGCAGGTAGCGCCATATTGTTGAAACCAATTGTTACCAATATCCTCCTCCTCCTTTTGTGAACAAAAATTCTTTTAACATGGCCCGATAACGATCGCCATTGACTGCAACAGCCACACCTTGCTCATTTTCGAAGAAAAATGGCCCAATTATGTCTCTGGACCAAAATCCGCACCAAATAGTGACTCGTTTTGGGTGTATCGGTCTTTCAATGTATGCGTGCGGCGTTTATGTGCCCCAAATGCGACAATTTTGCTTGCTTACATACCCGCCAAGATCAAAATAAGCTTCATCTGAAAAGATGATTTTTTTGGCAAAATCGGCATATTCTCTAAGCGTTGTTCCCAGCGTTGTTCAAGCGTATACACAACCATATTCGTTTAGTGGAAAGATACAACTAATTATTTGTCAAATCAGACATGAGCTAAGTGTTACCATTCACGAAATAAGCACTAGTTGAAAAAAAAGGTTCGATGGCGGACACTATATAACCTACTTTGGCACAGTCGACTTTAAGTTTTTTCCACAATAATGAACAACTATAAATGTTTGCTGGAACGGTCATTGCTTTATATTTTTAGACCTCTGCCTTGGATTTTCCAAAAAAAAACAATGTTCCCATTCACACTTCGAGGGTTTTTAGAAGTTGAATTCAATCAGAAGACGTGAAACTTTTGCCCATACTCACCGCATTTTAACATTATTGAAAACGTTTGGCTAATTTGAAGACAAGGACACCTTTATCGAAGCTTTTCACGATTCGAATCGATTGTTTCTAATCCAAACCTTCTTATAGAGGTTATATCCAAAATTGGCGAACATAGTCATTACTAATTTAAAAAAAAAAGTCATAAATAAATATTGTAAAACCATAAAATGTAAATATTTCCCATTTGGCCTCATCCTGACGCACTTTTTTATACCCTTTTTAAGTAATTTTTTGTATCTTGGAGAACTTCACCGCTTCTTCCAATGTATCATTTAATTGTATAAATTTGTAATGGTGAAATACAAACACAGTTAGCAAACGTTTCCGGGTACAGCTTTAAAAAGCGAAAATCGATTCTTTTCTGTAGACAGTCACATAATAATTAACAAACAAGGTATACAATATTTTTCAATAGCATTGCCATTTCAAAGCTTAAATTTGGTTTTTCCCACACAATGAAAAATAAAATATATTACTTAAAAATAAATAATACAATATTTACTTTTTTGAAAAACACTTACAACCATACTAACTATTTATTAGTGTGTCCCATAATTTTAAGTAAAGTAAAGGTTACGAAATTTCTTTGTAAAAATTATCGTTAAGAATATATAACCTAAAAAACGAATATTCACGAAAAAGAACCATAATAACTTTGTATGCTCACTTCAGATTTTTTGGTACCTTAAGTCGCTTGTTAGCAATAATAATCGAATTATTCTAAAGTTTGAAGAATTGTATTTATATCTAATCTGACTGGACTATTACTCACTCACCCTCTAATAGACATGAATAAGAGCGTAAGCGTGAAAAAAAAATGTAGTCATAGGTATCAAGATAAGAAACTTCTGAGCTTAATACGAAAAAAAAAAGGTTGGCTACCCCAGTTTTCTTTTAATTTGAATATCAAAACAGAAGCCCCAGCTCGCATATATGTATGAACTTCATACATAAATATTTATTGTATATAGTCAACAATCACACCTTGTATAGTTTCTTGCCTTAGCAGTTAGCTCCAGCTCTACAGGCTACAGCACAGCAAGCTCTTCCATTTTTTTCTTCAAAATGTTATAACCGTGCGGCACTTGCAACATTGTCATTCGTTTTTTGTGCTCTGCTCACTGTGCGAAATAATTTATCTCTCCGACCGACCGTCCGTCCGTCGACTGTTCTCGGGCTCCAAACGAAACTCGAATAAACGACTTACTTGAGAGATCGTAACAAAAGCAACAAACCTATACACACATTGATTCGAGGCTTTGAGACTTGAAGTTGGAGACAGCTTATAGAGCTCAGCGATTTGCTTATAAGCTTTGTGATCTTTATTTTCCTCTCTCCCATTGTACAATAATAAAGTTTGTGTGTTGTTGGTTGTAGACTTGGACAAGGTTCAATTAAGCGCCACCAAGAGTGAGACAGCCAGTAAACTATATCCAGCTGGACAGGCAGTCAGTTTAATTAAGCCTCTTAGCCAGCTGTGGGCATTACATTCAAAGTCAAGACCCCAAAAAAAAAAAAAAAAACAGAAAGACACCAAAAAACCCCGACTTGACATTATGTAGTGAGCAAAAGTGAAATTTTCAATCTTAAAGAAAAAATAAAAACCCCAAGTGGATAAGATTTATTTAGTTTTTGATCGACATATTTTATTTTCGAAATGAAGTTTAATTTATCCACGGGTTAATTTAATGACGCGTGCGCGTGATAACACTCGACTTCGAGTTGAATAATCATGAAAAATAAAAATAACGAAACGAACGAAGCAACAACAAAAATATAATAAACTTCACTTCTCGATTATAATGTCAGCAAATAGTGATCTTCCAAGTAAACAATTAACAACGCACCAGTTGTGTTTCTGTTTCTGGCGGAGCTATCGCTACGAACGCGCACGAAAGGGAACGCGCGCAAAAAGCTTTCGCTCAAGCCTACACAGATAGATACTTTTCGTACTTAACCTATACCTTCTTTATAACCAACTTGTTGGCCCCAGCCCCAGCTCCGGCTTCAGCTTCGGCCCCGCCATCTTCTCGCTTCATCATCAACTTCAGTGTGTTGAATAACAGTAAGCAAAACAAACAAAACTTGATCTTGAAATAAAAAAGTGGGTAAAAACGAAAAAACAACTGAGAAAGATTACAAACCAAAGAAAACTCACAAGCGTCGCGTCGTCGTCGGTAAGGTAACAGTGTTGGCTGGCGACCTTTAGACTAAACGGGGGGTCGAGCTTTGCTTGCGGATAATTATTTCGTTTTGACTGTGATTTTTGTGTGATAAGAAAAGTGACCCGTCGAGTCAAGCTATAAAAATGAGTATGGAACGATCGCGAAGCTATCACGACGTGATCAGTGATTCCCGCGGAGGTAATGGCAGTACCCCCAACAACTCCGGTTGCAATCCCCTCACCATTGACATAATGGACAGCACACATCACTGTGCGAGTGATCACAACATCAGCTGCTGCAGCTTGCCAAGTTTCATGCCCATAAGTCCGATCGTGAAGTGTGGCCCGACTGTTAGGGACATAGCCAGTCCTCGAACTCGTCGTAAAGCCTTCCTCATTCGTGACAGTTCGGTTCACTCCGACTCAAGCCATTATTCGAGTGTCGATAGTCTGTTGGAGTCAAGAAAGCCCGATCCAGAGGCAATTCTCATAAACCTGGGCTTCGGGCCAGTCGACTCGGAAGACATTCTCTCGCGCATACCAAAGAGGTTTCTCAAGCCGTCTCAAGTGCGGGGTGTGGATACGGAGGCGTTTGTTAAACGACTCCAACTCGCCAGCCACTTGCATGAAAACAGCGTTCTGGGTTATCGAGGACTGACCGGCAACCCAGATATACCGCCATCGAGTATTGTTGCCAAGATAATGCAGCGTTTTGAGGTGAACGAGCGCAAGAAGTCTCTCGGTTCAATTGATCCTCATCACTTCTAAGATCTTATTCAAAAATTTTATATGTCTGATATTATCTTAAAAGAAGATTACTCCTACTTATTTTTATTATACTTAAATAATTTTCTTAATAATTTTTTTTAATTTATAACAAAACAATCTTGTCGTATTAAACATACATACATATATGTGTACAATATCAATGAAAGATGATGAAAGTGTGTGTACTTAGGGATTTATATTGTTTTATTTCCTTTGTTTTAAATTATTGTAATTTGATTGTTTTTATCAGCTAAGTGACTTATAAACAAATATATTATATTATTATTGTCTAGTACTTAAAAAGATTGTGGATTTTGTTTTTATTTGAAGACTTTGAATCTGAAGTTGATAGAGCCTTAATTGGTCTTTCTGTTTTTGTTTTTTTTTTTTTATGAGACGTGCCTTCTTCGGAGGTTTCAGAATTCAGATAATATTCGCGGTATTTCAACTTGACGTACAATAAAAGATAATTTATTTTTGTTTACGTTTATTTTACGATTGATGTGAATTTATTATACTTATATTCATTCTACAATTTAAACTACATGTGATTTTTTTGAGAAAGATGTGATGTATTTTAATTGGTTTTAATAGGTAAGTAAATATTGACTCAAGTTGTGAAAAATATCTATGGAAATTTTTCAATGCATTATAATGACGTTGATTTCTATATACAAACACCTGAAACGTAAAAACTGCAAATAAAAGAATGTCGGCAAATATGAATTCAATTAAATTAATTTTATTTTTATTAATATTGATGAGAAGAACATAATTTTTGTATTTAAAATTCTTAAAGTGCAATGCAAAACTTCCGTTAACGTAAAAAATTCTTTTCGTAAAACTCATAGTTTCAATCATAAAAACTACGTGATCGGAAAATTATTTTCATTATTATTTAATCTCATTTCATACATAAGTATTTCTGAATGAATTTTATAGAATTAATTATTCTTATAAAGTTAGATTTACAGTTTTCATATAAAAAATATGAAAACATTTATATTAATTCATTGAAATTTCATTGGCATGTGTTTATGACAAGTTAAAAATGTGTTGTTTAGGTTTCTATTTAATAAACATAGATATACTTTATTTCAATAGAATTCAAAAATTAATTTTCAAGCAGAAGGATTGTGTAGAAGGATGAAACATGAAATTCTCTTAAAAATTAGATGAAACAATGAAAAAGTACAGGAACTCAAATTTTCAAACAATCAAAATGTGTAGACATCACTTTTAATGTGAGAGATACATCAGTAACATATTGATAATTAAAATTTTCTACGAATTTGTATTAAATTGTATAAATAAATATTTTATGATCTTCTGGGTTTTTTTAAGGCAAATTTGTGAAAATTTAAACAAATTCACAGAAAATTAAACACCATATTGTGTTAACTTTTTAACGATAATTTAACGAAAATTAAACTTGGAATTTCAACACAATAAAATATTTTCGTTAGAAAATGGAAAATGTTTTAAACTTTTTAATGACAATTTAACGAAAATTAAAATTGGAATTTTAAAACAAAGAAATATTTTGGTTAGAAAATGGAAATTAAGAGAATTTGTTCTTTGATGGTATCCGTCGTATTTTATGAAATAAATGGAAGATATCAATATTTAAGACTGAAGCAAAAACATGATAGATTTAATATTTAACTACATTTAAAACTTTTAAGAACGACCATAACATTGTTTAAGACCATAAGTCTTAAACAACATTTCTCAAAAAATGTATACGAAAGAATAATCATCTCTATCGAGAGTTGGAACTTTTACAATTTTTTTTTTCTGAAAGTCCACCAAGTAGTAAAGTCAAAGGTTTAATTTTTGTATGAAAGTGATCAAAGAATAATGCTTATTTTAAAATATTAAAATTTTAAGTATCGTTAAGGCACTGAAAAATTAATATTTTTCGTAAAAGCTTGAAATCTTTTATCAACTGCAATTTTGGTGGCTGAACAAAAAATTGATTTGGCTCAACGATAAATTGTATTTTTCCAAAAATTATTAACCTTAATTTCCTCACTGACATGAATAGAATTTTTGACACTTTTAAGAGTTTATAAAACCATTTTAATTAAAGTTTCATGACTTTGTACAGCGTCTTAACGAAAAAATTAGTTCTTTAAAAATGATTTTCATTCATGAACCAATTTGTTTTTTATTATTTGACGAAATTCTTTATTACCTTAATGAAAGAAATTATGAGCCTAAGAAAGTTATTATTTTATCAATGAGGAAAAATAATTTACCTAACGTACAAAACTGTAGTTTATAGATGAAACAAATTAGTTAGCTTATGTATCTATCAGTTGTTTCATCTGATGTAGCGCTGGTTTCCTGACATTGAAATTCACAGAGAAATTGCGGAAATGACAAAAGTATTCCTTGAAAAATTACAACTTGTATATATTTTCTCTGTAACTTTGAATATAGATATGTAAGACTATTTTGAGCAACCTGGAGTCAATATCATTGTCATTTGTAAAAATATTCGACGCAAAAAGAAAAAACAATTTTAGCTTTTCAGATTGTTTTAATCGTATAAAACGGTTCCTTTAATCTACACATACATATATTCGAAAATGTTAGCAATGCTTTCAAAATCGTCTTTATTGTTAGTTAAAAACCATTATTTGTTCGTTTTTGCAATTTTTGAATAACAAAAAAGAAGGTTTTTTTTTAATCATGAATGATCTTAATTTTTGAAAGTCTTGTTTCTTGACCATACTTTAGATATTATCAACGAAAAATGAACACTGACAAGATCAGCTTCTAAAAACTATAAATTGAGATTCTTGGGATACTATGACATTTAGTTTTTTTTTCAAGTTGAAAAATAGTTTAGTTTTAGTTTTTATAGTGGCTTCCATCTCAAAGTTCAAAATTCATATGGATTTTCAATTGATGTAAAATTTTATTTATTAAACAAAATATTTATTAAAATCAGATATTTTCAAAGTTGAAACATTCTACAGACCACGAAAATTATATATACATTGAGAAAAATCTGACAAAGGTCGACAATAGTGCAAAGCTATAATTAATCATTCCTAAATAAGACCAATTAGTTTTTAAAATATTTGGTGAATGTGGAGAGAACTGGAACTAATTGATAGTTTATCCGATATTCATGATATAGGACACATTTTTAATGTAAACATAAATATGATAAAAAAAAGAACAAAATATAAATAAATATGAGGTTTCACAGTCCAAGTCTTTTAATCAATATTTGAGCAATGATGAACTTTGAATTGAAACGTATTTAAAATATAACTTTTTAGAGTATTTAAATATTTAATATTTCAATGTTTATCAAAAAAAATTTGTTTTTAATATTTTTCTAACGATAGTGACTTTCCCCTCCCGGTAACACACAATATGTACTACACAACAATGTTTTCGACCATTTTTCTCCAAATGTATAACCTACATATGTACATTTTTGGAGTGATTTGGATAATTTCTCACCCCCTCTAATGTTACTTTTGGGAAAAGATAAGCTTTCTAAAAAAGTTAAGATTCGTCATCCATATCTCAAGAATCAGTAGATATAACGACTTTGAAAATAACGTTTTTTAAATTTGGTAAAATTTTGAGAAAAATCGAATTGACAGTTTTCTTACACAAAATAAAAACATAAAAGAAACATTAATAAAAGTTGGTAAAAATTGATTTTCGATTTTAAAATATTCTTTAAGAAGTTAAAGATAATGGCTTCAAACTAATATCATCTTATAAAAAATATTGTTTTCAACATTCAGTAAAATTCTAATATAAGTCCAAAAGTCATTTTTTACGGCTGTCAAGTTAGCACTACATTTTTCGAAATTTAAAAAACTGAGAATGGAGTTAATTGTAGCTTTTTTGTTGTAAATTACTTGTGGAGAAAAGAAAATTTTAGCTCGACGATTTAAAAAAAAAAGTGGTATGTAGTGCTAAGTTGATATCAAGTTAGCACTACACTTTTTGATTTTGTTAAAACTAAGTAGGCAATTAGTTGACAATTATTTTTTGTAAATTAGTTGTGGAAGGAAAAAAATGCCACAAAATGTGTGTACTTTGATTTTCTTAAAAAAGGGGGTATGAAGTGCTAAGTGATTCCGGGCATAAAACAAGGATATTCCAAAATGTAACGATGCAATTAATTGTAGCTTTTTTGTTTAAAATTTAGATGTGGAAAGAAAAAAATTCCAAATTTTTGTTTTACTTTCATTTTGTTAAAGGGGTTACGTAGTGAGTGCGTGAAGTTAGCCACCTTTTTTCGATTTTCCTGTTTTGGAAAGTTGTTCGAGGTTGTTCCCGATTTGTTCCGCATTGTTCCAAAGTTTTTTTGAAAAACACTCAAAAATGGGGGTTTTAAATCGAAAATCGATTTTTTCAAAATTGTTCCAGGTTGTTCTGAACATTGTTCCAAATTTTAGGACCTCTATGATCAAATCGATACCCTTGACGTGATGGTTAGTGCGTTGGACTGTCATGCCAGAGGTCTTGGGTTCGATCCCTCCCTATGCCATCTAAAGTTTTTTTCACGGGTACTGCCTCTTGCGAGGAATTGACAAATTCTCCAAGAGTAATTATTGTCATGAAAAGTGCTTTTTCAAATTAGCCGTTCAGATTCGGGTTAAAACTGTAGGTCCCCTTCCTGACAACAGTGCTCGCACACAGGAATGGTTGAGAGTTGTAAGTCACTAGGTCCTAGTTCTCAACGGACTGTTTCGCCACCCAATTTATTTATTATTTAAATTATATTATTATTATTTTCAAAGTCTTATGCCTGGACTCACGGTGTCAAGTTAGCACTACATACCCCCTTTTTTAAGAAAATCAAAGTACACAAATTTTTTGGAATTTTTTTCTTTCCACAACTAATTTACAACAAATAATTGTCAAATAATTGCGTACTTAGTTTTAACAAAATCAAAAAGTGTAGTGCTTACTTGATATCAACCTAGCACTACATAGGACTTTTTTTTAAATCGTCGAGTTACAAATTTTTTTTTTCTGCACAACTAATTTACAACAAAAAAGCTACAATTAACTGCATACTCAGTTTTATAAATTTTGAAAAATGTAGTGCTTACTTGATTGTCGTCATTTTTTTTAATAAAAAAATACCACACAAAATTGGTAAAAATTGATTTTTGACTAAAAATCTCGGAAACAAAAACAGATATTGAAATGGAATTTAATTTATCATAAACAAAATATTGTTGTTAATTTTTAGTTATTTTTTTTGTGAAAAATTCAAATAACAGCTTTTTTTCATCCATGAAATTTTGTTATTACTATTTTGTTAAACAGACGGTTAGTGTGGGTCGCATATAATAAATATATTTGTAAGACTAAAAATACACTAAACATACTTTTCAAATTATGACTGGAACTTTAACACATATGCAATTTTTATCACAGCCTTTCTTATCACCTAAAAGACTTTATATGTGTTATGATTTAAATTTTGAACTTTCTAAAAAATGTATGTAGTGTACAAAAAGTTGTTCTTTATCGTAAACGAAATGTCAAAATAATTTTTCCATATTCTTTGTTGAAAATAAATTATCTTAAATTTAATATTAATGTTTGTAATTTGTATCATTTTCCAAAATAAAAAAGGGATCACTTGATTTTTTAAAAATCTTTATCATTTGTTTTAAAAAATGTTTGCACTTCTTGATCTTTACTAATTTTTAAGATATGGTCGATCTTAATTTGATTTATAAACTCAAAATTGTACATTCAACTTTATTTTAACATTTTCGAATATGTAAGAAAAGAATAGATTGTTTTCAAAATATACTGAACTGAGAAAACGTTTCGTGTGAGCAAAATTAACTGACACTTGGTGATACTTTGTGCTGTGTTCATAATAAGGGCTCATTTTTAATGTTGTTGAGAGCAGAACAAACAATAATTCCTAGGAATTAGGATAAAACTGCTTAATTCCCTTTTACCCCCTAAAATGTGTTAGTCCACTACAAATGTACGTTACTTTTTAGTAAAAGTTAAGCACATATTAATGAAGCTCTCTACCAAAACTCAGCTTTAAGAGAACTTTCTAATTCTTGAGGTTTCCCGTGCAAACAGCACATTCGAAAATATCAAATGGTCCATAAACACATGAATGAACGCTACATCACTCTCATTTTGAAAAACTTTGAAGAACTTCTTATGCATACTTCATGTGGATAACTTAAAAGTATTGAAATTGTTGTGAAATATTAAATATCATTTATTCATTATTTTCTTTTCAATTATTATTTCTGTTGCATACGCCTAATTTTCTTATAAGCTTACTCAACTTATGCACATATGAAAAAAAAACCATAAATAAAATTAATTGTGAAATACCTACATTACTCTTAAACAAGTTGCTAAACATTATTACCAAATAAATGATTCATATTATTATTATATTATTATAACTTTGGTATTCCAAACCATAACAATGAGTGGTGTCTAATCCACAATAAATTTTGGAGTTTTCTTTATTTTTGTTTTGTTTTCATTATTAACCATCTAACCACAAATATAATGTAGATGTAGGTAAGGTACAAAATCTGGCACACTCCTCCAAAACTTTTCATTTCAATGAACTGCCGACTTTATAGTGTTTTTGGTGTTGTTTATTTTCCAACGTGACTTGAATAACTAAAATTAATAAAATACCCGCATATATATGATGATCAGATCATCATCATCATCATATTTAAATGAGCCAGATGAATGTACGTTATTCATACTAAAGATACACAGATATATATATGTGTATATAATGTATAATAATGAAAATGGTAATTAATTTATATTGGAAATTAAATTGTACATTTTGTCGAATGGAAAATGTATTAAATTAATTGCTTCAATAGATAATTATTACCTACACTACATTTATTGGGAGATAGAATACTCGTACTCATTAATTTATGGATTGCGGCTTAAGTTATAAGCAAAATCTTTCCATTTACCTATAAATGTATATAGATATACATTTATATATATTTGAATGCACGATTGAACATCAGCAAGTCAAATGCACGTTGCACTGTGCATAAATAGAATGCAAGCATTTCTTGAAATTCATTACAATAATTATAATTATCGTGCTTGAAAGTTTTGTTTCCATTGAAAATCAAAAATTTTGTTAAACCATTTTATGTGTTTTTGAAATAATTTCCTTATTTTGACAAAATGAAACGATAGTTGATTAATATATTTAATATTATAATTTTTCCAAATACCAAAATTATAAAGTAGTATAATGTACAGAAATATCATTAAAGCACAGTACATATACTTAATTTCTTACTTAAGGTGGCAATACAATCCGGGACGGACAGAACCAACATGCGTCTCCAACCAGGCTAATCCCTAGCCATTTGTCTTCAGTTTCGTACGCCAAGTTGGTTGATGTCCTCTTCCACCAGCTTTTCGTTTTAAGATTGTCATCTTTGTTCTTCGGAGTGGACTTATAACGGCAGCGTATGATAAGCTCATTAAATTCTGATCTTGACAGCATTGTCTAATGGGGAATCAAAAACCGTGTAGAATTTAATGCTTCAAAAACTCGATGCTGTATACTGTCGCAAAAGCGTAACCCTACCTCAATGCCACTATCCATGGGTGGTCCTTGCAGCGAGGAGACTGAAGAGCTTTCAGTTCTAGATATTGTCCTCACAAACCACTTGTTGTGGAGTGATCACATATTCGACATCGCCAAAAATGCTGTTAAGTGTTTAGGTTTTCTACGACACGGTGCAAGAAGTTTTTTACCCCTTCTTATGTGGCTATAATTGACAAAGCTTTTACATGCTAAAACTTGAGAATAATTCATATTTGGGGTGGTGTTCCAATATGAATGAGACATTTGCGTCTCATGAATACCGCCGTACCAGTTTAATGCCTATGATTTATATAGTAAAATAGCCAGTTGAATTTTTTCCCTTAAGCAATTCAAAAGTAATACCCGTACTTATAGGAATGCTCATAAATTTACCCTTGAGCCCAATTTCGGACATACTGTTAAGTATAGGGATTCTTTCTTTAGCTGCACTACACGAATGTGGAACGCTTTACCAGGCTCAATATTCCCCACTTATTACAATGTGCAGACATTCAAAACTAATGTGCGTGCGTCGGCATCTTCTTTCTAATCCTGTCCTGCCTTCCTAATTACTTCTTTACTGTGTTTAATAATTATATCTATGGGTATTTATAAGCCCTTTAGTGCCCGCTCGATGTACAATATTCATATGACAGAAAATATCAAATATCTTTAAATAATTTAAATTAGGTAAAGGGGTTATACCCAGTCACAAATTTAAAATAAATCGATTGATCTTATTATACGGCCCTGGATAAGATGTTTTAAGAATGCAAAAACGACCGTTGAAATTAAAAAGCATTTTGTTCTTAAAAACTGTTTTTCAAAGTTGCCCACACACCATTGGATATAAAAACGGCCGTTTCAGATATGTTCTAAATGTATTGATAAAAGGAATAAGATTTCTGATAATAAGTTCTAATGAACAATTAAAATTGATTTTTTTTCTTTCGGGAGTCACAATATTCTCAAAAATTACAATTACGACTACTCCTTGCATCAATAACCTGTTTTCGAATTTTAGTATAAAAGTTATAAAGAAATTATTCATGATTTCATACTAAATAAAACTTCAAAAACAACAAAAACAAAAATAAATATTTTATATATCAAATATATATGGCCACCGGATGTTCAGGATGTAACGTAGACAGCGGTTGACAAAAATTTGCAACCTTCTCGAGATGCCAGCAGAGCACTTCCACGTTTCGTAGGCATATAGCAGCACGGATTTTACGTTGGACTCAAACAACTTTAATTTGGTACGGAGTGCTATTTTCCTGGAGTTCCACACTTTAGAAAGCATTCCGAATGCACTACGGGCTTTATTTATTCTATTGGTGACATCCAGGTCCGTTCCACCATCGAGTGTTAAATAGCTTCCCAGATAGTTAAACTGGGTGACCTCTTCTACTGCCACTTGTCTCACAAAAACCTGTTGTTGTTGGTTTCGGCTGATGTGCATTAGCTTAGTCTTACTGGCATTATTCCTTAAGCCAGCCACCTCCCCCTTTTTTGAAGAGAGTGGCACATTTGGCTGAGGTCTCCATTTCTGTTTGCCATTAATCATATGTCGTCAGCATAGTCCAAATGGCTTAATGTTTCCTTCAGGCGCCATTGGATACCCAGTCTCTCGTGTTCACCCACCGTAGCAGTCATAACATCATCAATAGTAACCAAGAACAGAATCAGTGACAATACATCACCCTGTCTTACTCCCTGTCGCACTTCAAATGCGTCGGAAAGCTGTCCAAAACTGCATGCACTTAATTAGGTCCAATAAATATACCTTTAACATTTGAATTTCGTTAAAAATGTTGACGTTGTTCAGATATTGAATTTTGAAAAAAATATTTTTTAAAAATCAAAAAAAAATAAACATCATTTATGTAAGAGCTTGTTCCGTAAAGAAAATATTAGAACGGTTGATAAGTTTCTAAGAAAACTAAATAAAATTACAAAAATGTTCACCCGTTTTTGAGATATCGAATTTTTTGTAGATTTTTGTGTGTGTTCAACTTCAAAAATATTTGGATGCCTTCTTGTTTTAAAACAAAATAATAATTTAAAAAAGGGAAATTCATTCAATCAAGCAGAGCTTAAGCTAAAAAAAAAAAAATTTATTAAATTACTACACCGTTCTGGAATACTAAGAAAAAATTATAATAGGCAAATTCTCTGTTGAAAAGACGCACGAGTAGCATTGAAAACTCTATTCTTTCGATAAAATCTTCAATTCTTATTAAAAATCGTGTATTAACTTATAAAAACGTAATTTTTGATGAAAAACCTACCCCGTTATCTTATCCAATCTCTTAATGATTTTTTTTAAATAGACATTTTTTATACTAGTAATTTTAAAGATAATTTATTATGATTAAATTTTACAAGCTTCGTCGTCTTAAAATAATTATAAATGCCATAACTTTAAGCATCATATACTTATATTTAATCATCGAGAAAGTACTCATAAACCTTATCTGTGAGTAATTTTGTTTTTATTAGTTGGTGTTAACTTACTCTATAATTAATATTTTACTGACAGTAAGTAATTATCCCTTCACGTTCATCTATAATCAAGTTGTATATATTTTGTTTTTTGTTTTTATTCTGTTTGAATAATGTTTGTCTAGAGATATATGTAGTACTAACTTTAATAACAATCTTGAAAATTCTCAGAAATATGGAATTAAAATTTTCTCAAATAAAAAGAAGAAGAGTATCCAATATAAGTCGAAAGTACTTGTTCTTGTTCTTATAGAGATTTAAAAAAAGTACACAAAATTTGTAAGATTGAATAATATAAATTTAAATATTTTTTAAGGGCTTAGCAATCTTTTGAATATCTATGAATTTAATTGCAACTCCGAAATGAAAATTCTTTTCTAACTAGTAAAATATGTACTAATTTTCTTTTATTGAGAGCAGTGTCTCTGATCACATCTAACAAATGACAATTCGTAAAATACAAACGAGCAAACCTAAATGTGGAGAACGGGTCTAGAAATGTCAGAAATATTGATGACAAATAGATTTAGTTAATTTTAAGTAAAAGTTTTGTGGTTTTAACTTCAGTAAAATGTTAACTGGCTGAAGCTGAATTTGTGGTACTGTCAAAGTTGAAAAGTACGAAAACAACATTCAGCGCTGCAATGCGAAGTTGTAGCCGAAACTGAAGCGCAAGTTGGGTGAACTTACTTACTTTTGACTTCATGCTGCGCAGATTTTTGACATTTAAATTCGTTATAGTTTATATGGATAGTTGAGGGATCAAGTTGAATGCTTTTGACTTTATGTGGCTCAGATTTTTGACATTTTAATGGGTTCATTCAACACATTCATCTTCATTTAAGTTTTGAAAAGAACTCGCTTTGGAATATTGTTAAATGTATTTCAGAACTTATGCAGGGTAAACAAAAGACAAATTAACTTACCGAACAGACAAATTATCATTCGGTAAATGTTCATAAAAACCTACTTTTCAGCGAGTTTTTAAAATGTATATGCCGAATTTATACGAGTGGCAAAAGTTCATTAATTCTGTCACAAAATTGACACATAAATTATTTTATTTTTTTGACAGGTTCAAACTTTAATTCTTGTCGCGCTTCCCTATTGTCGAAGTCTTTTGCTTATAAATGCGCCCATTGTGTTCAGGCGATAAGATATATGCAGTCATATGCAACTTAGTGTAAATGGTTTCTTATTTAAACAAATCGAAATCGTTTAAAATTTTGCACCATTTATGTTTGCAATACATTTCGTGTTCATATCTTTCAGCCTTTAAACAATTTTTACAGTAAAGTAAAAATTTAAACTTTATTGAATGTTAACGAAACAAAAAATTGTATTGAATTCTATTTTTTTATGAATACAAAACTTACCCTGCGTCGCCAGATTAAATTTTTAAAACAATTATCTTCTTTACAATATTTACATAATTGTAAAGGGCAAATATGGCATAAGGTGACAACTTGATAGAAAACTGTTTCTATAGAAACTAAGATTCTTTATTACACCTACATAGGTAATGGTGCCCTCCTTGATCTCTCTTCTCAGGGTTTTAAAATAAGAATTTCTATTTTAATATTGAAAAGCGAGAAAATATGCCAATAGAAATGACAGTCACAGCTACTTTTCATGTTTATCAAATTTGCACTTCATGAATTCTATTTTGAAAGGCTTGAACCACTCGTGAAGCATTGGTATAGGTCTTTGCTTTCAAGTACGTTCAATGAAAAAAGTGTAAAGATGTTAAATAGTAAAATCTTGTGGCAAACTTCAACTTCACTTTTAAAAAATATCAAGGTCTAAAAACATTTCTTCCAATATTCCGATTAATCTGTTACTAGTGTTTCGCGTAGCGCTGAATTATTCAATTTTTAGAAATGGGTTAGTTTGAATTTGTCAAATGTCAAAATATGACAGATTCAAAAGTAACAGCTGTCAAAATAGCACGCCATTTTTTTTTTTTTTTTTTTTTTTTTTTTTTTTTTTCGCAGGAAGGTGAGAAATCTTCAGAGACACTATAAGCCCGATGCTTATAGTAGTGTCAGATTTTTACTGACTAAAACTCACCTCCCTTATCTTCTATATTATTACTACAACTAAGTCCAGCTTAACAAGTAGTTTTAGCGTCATTTTGTTCGCGTTTTGTCAGGAAGCTCCCCAACGAGAGGACCTGAAGATTCCACAAAATTCGAGTGGAGAGATTAATTTGTTTGCGCTAGATCAGAAGGTCTTGTTCGGTGCAGACGCCGAAAAACGAACGCCTCGCTAACAGATTGTTGGATTAAGTTATTACTATGATTTCTAAGTCGTGATCTTAGCTCTGTAGCAAATTTTTTAATTTCGTTTTCTACATATTTTATATTTAAATCTCTATGTAAGTCGCTATTTCTTACATACCATGGAGCATTTACTATTATTTTAAGTACTTTGTTTTGGTATGTTTGCAAAATTTGTATATTTCTTTCGTTGGTACAACCCCAAAGTTGTATACCGTACGTCCAAACTGGTTTCAGTACTTGCTTATAAATAAGAAGCTTGTTATAAACGCTTAGATTGGAATATCTTCCAATAAGCCATGTCAATTCGCGGAGTTTATTTTCGAGTTCATCGCGTTTCTTTTTTACATGAACTTTCCATTTAAGTTTCGCGTCTAGAGTCATGCCTAGATACTTCGCTTCATTAGCGTATGGAATTTGCACAGAATTTATATAAATAGGTAAGTTATATACTTTTTTATACGTAAAATTTGTGTGCGTCGATTTCGTTTCATTAAGAGCAATTCGCCATTTCTTTGTCCAATCTGAAATGCTATTTAATGCCTTTTGAAGCTTAGAGGTTGCCGTTTCTATTGAATCCGATATTGCGAGTACAGCTGTATCATCGGCAAAAGTGCCTAAAGTTGTGCCTTCTGTTTGGGGTATATCTCGGGTATAAAGAACAAACAAAATCGGTCCAAGGACGCTACCCTGGGGAACCCCAGCGTTTATTTCTTTAAACTCCGAATACTCCGTTCCTTGCTTAACTCGAAAGAATCTATTTTCTAGGTACGATTCAAGAATGTTATATATTTGCTCTGGAAAGACTTTTAATTTATATTTTAGCCCGTCATGCCAAACTTTGTCAAAAGCTTGAGAAACGTCAAGAAATGCAGTTGAGCAAATCTTTTTTTCTTCAAATGCTTTTTCAATTTCGTTAGTTATTCGGTAAACCTGATCAATTGTCGAGTGATTATTCCGGAAACCGAATTGGTGGTCGGGAATTAAACGTTTTTCTTCAATAATTGGTAGCATTCGTTTAAGAAGCAATTTTTCAAATATTTTAGATATAATTGGTAAGAGAGAAATTGGTCTATACGATTTTTTCTCATTCGGTGGCTTACCCGGTTTGGGGATCATTATTACTTCGGCGACTTTCCATTGCGTGGGTACGTAAGCAAGTCTTAAAGCAGCGTTAGTGAGCTGTAAGAGCTTAACCATTGCTTTTTTAGGCAACTCTTTGAGGACACGACCGTTAATCAGGTCGTAGCCAGGAGCTTTATTATTTTTCTGCCGTTTTATTTCCTGGACAAGTTCAGTCAAAGTAATATTCCTGATAGAAAAATTTTCCGGCGCTGGTTGGAGCTCTCCGTCATTAGTCAGAAACTCTTGACCATCGAAAGGTTTGAACGTTTCCTCAAGGTGCTTAGCAAATAAATCCGCCTTTTCCTTATCAGTTTTTGCCCATTCAGAATTATTTTTTCGAATAGGTGCCGACATTATTTGAGGCTTTTTAATACCTTTTATCGTCTTCCAAAGAGAATAATTCGTTTTTTTGTCTGCTGTTAGGCTTTCAAGATAGGCAGAATTCTCGCTGTTTTTAAAATCTCGTAACAAATTTTTAATCTTGTTTGATAAAAAGTTGACGACACTTTTATGCTGAGGAGCACGTGATTGCTGCCATACTTTTCGAGCTTTTCGTTTTTCGCGTATCAATTCTTTTATATCTTCTGGAATTTTTTCTTCGTATTGCCTTGACTTTTTACTACAGATCGGAGTATTATTCCAAGCTGCTTCTTGAACAATATTTATAAATTTTTCTGTTTCATCTTCTAACTCAAACGGAGTTTGCAAAGAGACGTTCAGTATAATTCTATTTTCGCAATCTTCTTTGAATTTATCCCAATTTGTGTTATTATTTGTTAAGATTAGGGGCTTTTCTTTTTCGATTACGTTACTGTTTATTGTTAAGATAACGGCCGAGTGATCCGTAGAAAAATCGAAATTATCATCTACTGTCATATATTTTCTGTTCATTCCTCTTGCGATGAAAAAGTCAACAAGATCGGGTGTTTTCGCTGTATCGGTTGGCCAATACGTTGGTTTTCCTGATGAGAAAAATTCAACGTTACATTCAATACCCGCTTTGTAGAGTTGTCTACCCTTCGTCGAAATGCAACGTGATCCCCAAAATGAATGTTTCGAATTGAAGTCGCCGCCAATAATAAATTTTGGACCTAAAGCGTTGAAAAGATCTTTAAAATCGTTTTTGTCTATCTTGGACCGAGGAGGACAGTAAATAGACGCAATATTAAAAAATACGTGTCTAACTTTTATGCTAACGGAAGTAACTTGCATTGTATCGAGCTCGATATTTATCTCAAACGAATGATTGATATTTTCTCTGATAAATACGGAAGAACCACCCCTTGCTCTTTCGGATGGATGGCATGCGTGGTAAGCCGAATAACCTTTAATACTTAAATTTGATTCTTTTTTCAAATGAGTTTCAGAGATCAAACAAATATCTATTCTTTCGTTAAGTAGAACCGTTTCTAGTTCTTCGATTTTTGCGGTAAGTCCGTTCGCATTCCATGTTATTATTTTGAGTTGTTGGGACAACTGATCCATGTTTACGGTAAATTTGGTGTTTTAAGAGCCGCCGACTCAAATTTGTCCAATTTCTCAAGAATAATTGTGTTAATTCTCCCTTGTTCTTCTAATCGTTCAAGTATAAGGGAAAATACATTTTGAACGGAGTCAGGTTTAATAGTTTTAGGTTTTTCGGGCGCCGTGACTTGAGCGTACGTGTTCGTCTTTTTTGTTTTTATGTTTTCTGAGGGTAAAACGTTTTCATTATTTTTCCCGTCCGTTTTACTCGACGCTTGAGTATTAGTCTTGGTTTTTAATTTTAATTCTTTGTTTTGCTTTGAGGTATTTTTTTTAGTTTTCTTACTAAATTCTTCGCGTCTCTTTAACATTTCCTTTGCGACCTCACAGCCACGGTAATTTGCTGGATGATTACCTTTGCAATTTGCGCATGTAGCCGGAGTTTCTTTTTTCAGACGGCATACATCAGTCATGTGCTTTCCCGCGCATTTAACGCAAACGGGGTCCTTCTGACAATAAGCTGCTGTATGGTTAAAACCTTGACATCGCTTGCACTGAGGAATATGGCGTTTGTTCTTTCTTAGTGGTTCGATTTTTACAACAATATTCATTATAGTTTTAATATTATAAACATTTTCTACATTTTCATTTTTATCGAAACTTAGAATAAAAAGCGGAAGAGCGCGTTTTATATAAGCGGTTTCGATTCCTTTTTCTCGCTTCAAAAGATTTGTTGCGTCAAGAATCTTAAATCCTTTGGTTTTTAAGTCCGAAAGGATGTCTTCTTTTGAACAAGAGGGATGAAGTCCTCTAGCAACTACACGTAGAGGTCTTTCTTCTTTAATTGAATAACTATACCATTCAATTTTTTCATCGCTGAGTTTTTTCGACAGTTTTCTATAAGAATCTGAATCATTTACGTTAATTTTCCACGTATTATTGTGAGTGGATGTAGCTTTGAAATTCTTTTGCGCCGTTTCTTTCAGAATAGGAAGAATTTTGTTATAATCCGCTTGACCAACGATGTTTATCGGTGGAGGAAGTTTCTTATTCGCAGAAAACTGATCTTTCCGTGTAATTTTATTTGGTTTTGGCTGATTTTGAGACTTAGGCGAATGTTCAGCCTTCCGTTTTTTACAAGGTCTACTTTTTTCAGTTTCCCGAGCAAGTTCATCTTCATCAGTTTCATATTCGTGCCGATCTCGATGTTGTGGACTTAGAGTATTTACTTTCATGTTTTCTGAAGTTTTTAACATCTTGTTCTCTTCACGAAGACTTTCGACTTCTTTTTTAAGCTCTTCGTAGAGTCTTATCATTTCGTTCAGCTTCTTTTGCAGTTCACAATTGTCCTGCTCAAAACTGTTTGTTTTCGGTGAGTCGCTTTTAGTGCCTTTTGGCACAACCGGTGGACTCTTTCTGCCGGTAACTCTCGGTACAGATGGAGGTGATCGAGGGACCTTATGCGCTTTCGCGAAAGGATTTATCAAATGCAATAAATGGCTCTCCCCAGAATCCGTAGAGCCTGCCTCCGAAGAGGATGGATTTGCCAGAGAAACTGGCTTTCCACCTGGGGTAATTAATCGATTTGTTTTTTCCATTGCATATTTTGTATACTTATGTAGTTCTCAGTATACGGAGATTGGATTTTAGTCGCCTTTTACGACAAGCATACCTTACTTCGGGTAAATTCTTAACCCCTACCCGAAGGGGTATAACACGCCATTTAAATAAATAAATTGGGTGGGGCAACAGTCCGTTGAAAACTAGGGCCTAGTGACTTACAACTCTCAACAATTCCTGTGTGCGAGTACTGTAGTCAGGGATGAAGGGAACCTACAGTTTTTTAAGCCGAATCCGAACGGCTAATTTGAGAAAGCACTTTTCATAACAAGAATTACTTTTGGAGCATTTGTCAATTCCTCGCAAGAAAAAAACTTTAGATGGCATAGGCAGGGATCGAACCATCATGCCACGGGTACTACAACGCACGCCATTTGCCAAGTTTATATTTCTAATATTTCAGAGATTTCCGTATTCTCAGGAATATTAACAAAATTTATCATTCAAATTTCTCACTTTTGCTATTAGAATTCTGAGTACAGAATTTTTATATGTATGTAATTCGATTTCTCAAAAATTTCATTTCTCAAAAAGTTCTTTCGAAAAGGATGAAAAGAAATGGAAAGCTAATTTGATTACTAGGTAAGGATGAATAGTGAATTGTGTTTATATTGCATTTTCCTGCTCTGTCAATCCGTCTGAGAAAATTTTCTGATACTTTAGAAATATAAACTGCCCAATTCAAAATGAAACCTCTTTTTGGAAAACCTTTTAGTTGATTTCGAAACTTATTTATAATAATATTGGCCTAAAGGAATATAAGAGCTCTTTAACCATAATAAAGTTTTATTAATGATGAATTTTATAAATTAAATATTTGTTGTATGTTTGAATAACATCAAAGTAAAAGCTTTTCTTAGTAAAATGGTTTTGTGCGAGTTCTTTTGATACGAGTCAAAATAATAATTCACATTAAACAAATTGAATTAAATTTTCAATTTTATACCAAAGAAAAATCAATCAAATCGTTGAATGGTTATTTTGTGTGGTAATCGAGATGAAATATTATTTCATAATGCTGCATCACTAAAATATAATTATTAATGGCGCCTCCGCGCCACAACACTATAACAAGTAACGACATCAACTTATTCAAATTAATTTCAATTGAATTCAAGTACTTTACTTTATATTTATCTGTCTATGTTCTGTACGCGTATGAAGGCATACAAGGGGTTGAAAAGGAGGGGTATGAGGCGGCGGGTGTCAATGCTGGTGGTTTGGCATGACAGTAGCAAGTCTATAAATGTTTTTATGTTTATAATTTTATTGTTTTTGATGACTCTTACTTTGCTATAAGAATGATACAAAGTCAATTGTTCGTTAAAAATAGTTGCGTTTATAGCTTTGAAGAAGATCTGAAGAGGATGCTATCCATAAGCCTCTTGTAATAGGATTTTTGATATAGAAATGCGGACATGAAGCAGGGATAATAATGATGATTTATTGTTGTGATGAAACTAAGCGCAAAATAATGGAAGAGTTCAAAAGAACAGCGCAATAAACGTTAAAGCGAAATAATTGTATACGAATTCATAAAATATAAGATGAACTTTTAAAAAAATGTATTATGATTTTTATTCAAACATAAACGTGTCTAGTACATTTGTTATGCAGTAAAAACAAATATTATTATATTATTATGATAACGAGATTCAAAAGTCAAAAACCAACAAATGAGAATGAGTGATACTTCGAAAACAGTTTGCATTTGTTTGTACTTGGATTAAAATCATCTTATCAAGTTCTAATTTTCTTGTAGACTTTGCTTTCTAAAAAATTACAAGCATTTTGTGTTTTGCTAACCAATTTTTGTTTTCATAACTTCTTATCTTGTATAGTTTTTGTTCATAAAAATGTTCTGAATTCTTCCTGAAATTTCGAAAAACTGATGAGGTAATCTCTTAATTAAACATTTTTATACACTTCATAATGTTAAATCAACAAATTGTATTTAAGTGCAATGTATATCAATGTGTTTTTTTTATATTATTGAATACACATTTTATTTAGCAAAAATCTGTCTTAATATTTATCATTTCAAATTTAAGTGTCTAGAAAATAAATTAGCTCATTGTTAGATATCTGCTGTTATTTTTGTTTTTATGGTTTTTGTCTTAAAATTATATATTTCAAAAATTTGTTTAATAAATACGAAACACAACTGATTGATAGGATTTTAATATTTGCAGTACCGAAGCCTGTCAAAATATTTTATTTTAAAGTTTTGTATGATTAAAATTCTGAATATTTAATTTGTATAATGGTTTAGTCTTAATACTGAAAGTTTACAATTTTGTATATTAAAATGTTACAAATTTAGAAACTATATCAAAATGATGAATGGAAAAAACACTGAATTTTGCAATATTGCATCCCTAAAAAGTGTATTTTTGCATGGTTCCGTTTTTAAACATTCCTGTGTAGTGCAGGGTTATCTATTTTGGGATTTCAAAAGTATCTCGGTATCTCAGCCATAAATTGACGAATGTTGATTTTTAAGTGCTCAAGAGTTCAAGGTTTATCTGCATAAACACGGTCTTTCGCGTAGCCCCACAAAAAAAAAGTCCAGCGGTGTCAAATCGCATGATCTTGATGGTCAGTTGATATTGCCACGACAAGAAATTACGAGGTCAGGAAATGTCTCTTGCAATAAACCATACTCGCTCGAGTTGTGTGGCATGTAGCACCGTCTCGTTGGGACCACATTTTCTCCAAGTCGTATTCTTTAATAGCAGGCAAAAAAAAAGTCAGTTATCATATCACTATAACGCTCCGAATTGAAGGTGACAGACGTTACATCATCGTTTACGAAGAAGTAAGGTCCATTCACACCTCAGGCCAAAGAGTGGACCAAACAGTGACGTTTTGTGGATAAAATGGCGTCTCTTCGATTACTTTAGGATTTTCAGAACCCCAAATAAGACAATTTTCTTTATTAATATACCAACCGAGTGATAAATGTGCTTCGTCGCTGAAGAAAATTTTGTTTGAAAAATCGCCATCCACCTGTCCACCTGTTGTTCAAGTACCCATTCGAAGTATATACGACGTTGTGAATGGTCAGCTGGCTTCAGTTGTTGTGTGAGCTGTACTTTTTTATGGATGTAGGTGTAGATCCAAATGCCATAATGTGCCGTAAGACAGTCCTAATTCCTGAGAACGACGAGGAATCATTTTTACCATTAACGACCTTAAAATTGTGATCATTCAAAGAATAAAGGCAATTAAAAATGAATATTTGTTTAGGATCATAAAACGTTCATTCAAAGACTGTTGATCAATTTTTTAATATTATACAAAATTGTTATCAAAAAAACATGTTTTAAAAATTCCTTACTTCAGAAATATGAAAAAACTGAATTTTGAACAACCGAAAATACACAATTTTGACTTACAGCATTTTGATCATACATTTTTTGTAAATACATACGGGTTTGGTTCAAAAAGTAATGCGAATGTTGTTTTTTTTCAAAAATTTTTTAATTAAAATAAAGTAACCTCCGCCAGATATTGTAAACTAGTGCTAACATTTTTTCCAAACCTCGAAGCACTTTAAAAAATAATTTTTGGCGAACACGATTCTCCTCCTCCTCCCTTGATGTTGTCTTTATCTACTCAATCGTTGTGTAGCGTCGTCCTTTCATAGACCTCTTAAATTTCTGGAACTGGGAGCCAGATCTCGAGAATAATGTAGTTGTGGTATTATTTGTATTGTTTTTGACCAAAAATTTGAAAACAAGCAACGAAGAGCGAGCAGGTTCGTTCTCATGGTGCAAAAGCCAATTTTTGTTCTTCCAAAATTCCTGGCGTTTCTGGCGAATTGCTTCGTTGTTTTCTATGCCAGGGGCATAATGCTTTCGCTATCAAAGAAAACTGCAATCAAAGAAGTGCTCGGTAGTCTAACACGCTTTTCATAGTTCAAAAATTCTCGACCCTCTGAGAACATTTTGTACCAACCATAAACGTTGATTTGGTCCAAATTAAATTTACCACACGCCCATAGTCAACATTCAGAATGTGTAATTTTGTTTTCTACACAAAATTTAATACAGATCCTTTGATCCATTTTTTAGAAAAGGTAAAAATAAACAAAACATGGCCTAGTTTGTCAGCATGAGTTAGAGTCAAGAGTACCAACATACTGCAATCAAATATGAAACCCCCAAAAAATTCAAAATTCGCATAATACTTTTTGAACAAACATCGTAATAAAGAATATTATCAAGTATTAGTTCAGTTAAAAATAATGTATTGCATGAATGAAGACCATTTCAACCTTTACATCCAAGTTTAATCAGTTGAAACCTATGGTCGAAGAACCTTCGAGTTGGATTTTCTTATGAGGACTGTGGTTTTAGGTGGTAGAATTTGAAGTAGTACATTACTTTACATAACTTCACTTAATAGTAACAACCAACTACAAAATTGAAGAAGAAATTGACAAACAGTTGGTCAAATCCAACAGTATCATGGCTCTTTAAATTTAGGAAACTAACCATGTAAGTTTCTGTTATTATACAGGATCATGATCCTACCAATACTTACATATAAACCTGACACCTAGGTGTATGGTAAAAGACAATAGAACCTCATTGTTGCGTCTAAAAGAAAATTCAAAAAATTATTGGTTCCGTATGCGACAAAAGACAATTCTGGACGCCGATTATTTTTACTTAATTTACGTTGAAGCAGGTATTGTGGCAACGATCAATCTCAGTAAAATCATGTAAAAATTGACATTAAAAATAATTTGTATCACATCTAATGATATTCACAAAAACAATAGAACAATATGGTACACTCAGGCGTATATGTACTTTTCCTATTTTAATTTTACATTCAGTAACATAAAAATGTTATACCCATGTACCTACATAGTTACTTATTTAAAGGTAATTTATTTGTTAATGGTTTGAATACCCTGCTATTCGGGCTCCTGGCACTTTTGAATGTGTCATCATTTGACAAGTAAAAACTATGCTATTACTTACGATCTTTCACTACGCATTGAAATTGTGAAAATTATATACAAAAAATTGCAAGAAAATTCTCTTGACATGAAAAGTTATCACAATAAACCACCGAGAACTTGTGATTTAAAACCTTGCGAATTTATTCTGAAAGATAAGATGTGTGCCAATGCCCTTAAAGATGAAATTCTTATTCTTATAACTTATTGTCATGAAAAATTTCATGAAAAGGATATAGTGATGCAACCGTACCTAAAGTGGCCATTTGATTATCAAAAAAAGAGGCTGTGATGCGACCCACACTGATAACTTCCCATCCTGTCTGTCGATTTGTCTTGCTTAAAAGTTTGTATGTGTTTTGTTAAAAAAGTTCTCAGTTGAATTATTCTTAAAAACTTAAAAACTACCAATAATATTTTACATATAATGAAATAGTTTGATTTCGAAATTATTTTTTTGTTAACGAGTTTTTTAGTCGAAAACCAATTTTTAAATTTTTATCAATTTTAGTAGCATTTCTTAAAAAAAATTATTTCTTATACAAACAAATACAAATTGGATGAATGAAATTAATTTGAAGTCAATATCAATATATTTTTTTTAGGTTTTTATATTTTGTAAAAAAAACTGTCAATTCGATTTTTCTCAAAATTTAATCAGATGTCAAAAACATTATTCTTCGTTGCACAAAATTGTTTTGGAGATAAAACCATTTTTTGGTCTTAAAATTTTCGAGGTGACAATTATTTTTTTTTCAGTTTTTTTATTTATAAAAAAAACCGTAGGTTGGAATTTTTTCCAAAAATATATTTATATTTATTTTGTTTTACTTTACAATATATAATATAAAATTTAATTCAAGTCTCTAGCGTTATTGGTTCGTGAGATATTTAGGGTTAACCAACATTTTTACCTTTTTTTAAACTACTATGGTAAAAAAAACCACCCATCCAATTTTCTTGAGAGCCCTTTCTGTATCTTTCTCCCTTATTATCTGTATAACAAAATTTATTTGAAGGCGATATCTTTACTGGTTCTTGAGCTATGGACGACGAAAAAAACGTCGCGAACGTACGGACGTACGAACGTACGTACACACGCACGCACAGACATCTTTCTAAAAATATTTTATTTCGACTCTAGGGACCTTGAAACGTCGAGAAATGTTAAAATTTTCAATTCGACAAATCGGACCCATTACAATAACTTCCTATGGGAAGTTAATAAAACATCTTATTGGAAAACCCTGCATAAAAAAAATTTATTTGTATAATGATAATGATAATAGTTAATGAACAAGCTGAATGCGAACCATTAGGGTCATAATAAAATTCTTTTCCTAATGCTATTTAAATCGATTTTGAAATTTCAAATACTTGCTTTAATTTTAAAAATGTTTTCATTTCTATCAAATCACGATATTGTAGTTCATTTTAAATTAGTTTTAGAAGAAGAAAACACACTTATTATGTTCAGATTTTAAGTTTTTGAGCTGTTATATAATCAGGTATTGGTGAAGATGAAAGTTCATATTTCCACTAATGTAACCATTTCTAATTTTAAATAATTTGGGAATAAATTAAAGGTTTCATTTATGATTCGATTATTTTAGAAACTAAGTGCGCTGGAAAGGTTAAATTTGCAACTTGCACATGTATATTTCACGAACCATAGGTAAAGGGGTCAAATTGGTACTATTAAAATCATAAAAGAGAATCTCTTTTCTTATTTGATTTTTTACTGAAAACACTTTTTTAAAAAAAAGAAAACATTTCATCGCAATATTATTTAAAGTTAGTCTAGAAAAATGTTTTAAAATATTACAAAGCATTTAAATTGACCTTCAAAGCATTTAAATATTAACTTTCAACGACCTAATTTTTAATGGTTTCTAGGAAAGAGTTCATACATTTCCCAAAAAAGCACTCATAGGTGTTCATTTATAATAAAGCCATTTTATCACTTTGAACTTAACGTAACGTAAATTACATCTATACCATAACAATGTTAAGAATGCATTATTTAATATTAATGCACTTTGATCTTTAACCCCGATGTAAAAATAAAAACTACATCGTGCACTTGCAATAATATTTAACTTTAAAGCGCACGGTTGTAAAATACAATTAAATTTTAATAACAACTTTTTTTGTCATTTTGGTATTATGTCAAATGACATAGGGAAGTGTATATTTTATTAACTTTAGAACGAATATGTAAACATTAATAATTACAGGTTTTTAAAATTTAAAAAAAAAATCATATATGACTGCGACTGGTTGTTTAAACAAAGCAAATTTATATTAAAAAAAAAAAAAAAAAAAAAACTCGTACTTTACCTACTATGTTATTTTCTAGATCATAACAATGACTTCGACCACATTACATAAATAGGTAGTTTCCGTTTCCCTATAAAGCACACCACAATGTCAGAAGGTCATCAGCACCGTTTTTCAATTTTATTATAAATACATATGTTATTATTATTTCAAACCAGGTGACCGCTTTAGTTTATTATTGTTTATTTTTTTTAAGGTATATGATTGAAGCATGGTTGCCGCTGTTAAGAGTTTTGATCAGAGTTGTCAAGATTTAGTTGTTGGTTGTTTGCCTGAAAAACAAGGTTTGAAAATGTAGTAAAGGTTTTTTTTCCATTTTCAAATTGAATCTTATTAAAGTGATTTTTTAAACTCATCACTTTCATATAGGTTTGGCGTTTAAAGTTATAACAATTTGATTTGTTAATAATTTGTTTTTGACACATATCACTTTGCTTTCGGAACGACACGGAACGAAATGTCAAAATTATACACACTGACTCCAAAAATGGCGTACAAGTAATGTTAGTTTACTTCTTGGAGCCATAATAATTATTTATAGGACAAAATATTTGATTTATCAGAAATTATTATATTTCTGATAGTGGCAACCCTAGTGTCAACAAATGTCTTTTAGTAGACAAGAACGAAATTCAAATGCACGATTTTCATCCAGTAAACTTTGTATTTTTTAATTATACAAACATATTTCATGTGACACTAATTTACAATTGTTGTCAATTTCATAATAAACAAATAAAGCCAAAAATGTTGAAAAATATTGAAAATATAAGCATATGTTTAATAAAATAAAATATACAATGAGCTTTGTTGTCATCTGTGTACATATGTAATATAATTTTACGTATAGACGCACTCGTCAATTATTATATTCCACATATGGCTTAAAAAATAAAGTTGAAAATAAATATGATTAACTTGCTATAATTTAGTATATCTACAAATACCTACACCTAACTAGGAATTAATTTTTGCAATCAAATGTTTACAACATCACAATTCAAACTCGTCATTAGATTTATAGACACTGAACAAATTGCATTATTACCTGATGTAAGTACTTATGTAATAATATAATAATTTTTACTATAATTCTCAATTATTTATATAAAAAAATATGAATAATTTGGTTACAATATAATTATTATCTATACAAACATCTCTGGTTTTTTCATTTAGTGTCTACTTAAGTTATAACATTTCCAGTGGAATGCATGCAATGATTTGATGTTTAATGTGATTCTAAGGTAAAAGTCGATTAGTGTAAGTATTTATAGGAGCTATTGAAATATTTCAATTGTGTGGGCTACAGAATAAGTGATTTGATTACACATTTAATCAGTAAATTGCTATAGAATTTCCTAAAATACACCTACGCACAAGTGTATTATATTCCTAAATAGTTTGAGGTCTTACAAATAGACGTATAACATAATATGTAAGTTTCATTGTTGATATATTTATAGCTTACCTACAAAGGATAATTTTGATGGATTAACGGAAATATAACTATAACTTAACTATAAATCCATGATATCAAATTTCATATTTCAATTTGATTGATAATAACCCCCATTGAGAATTTCCAATGGAAAGCTTTAAATAAAACTGGATTTTTAAGTTTGTATACATTTTGGATAAGTGACGTTTAACTAAGAATATGTCACATTGCCTAGAACAAAAATAATTAGTGAAACACAAATCTCAGTTATAAGCTGTCTTTGAGAAACGTATTTTAATTAATAAAAATAATGAATTGAATAATTTAACAAATTTGGTTTGTTGTTTCCACGAAGCACATCAAGCTGAATTATACTCTTGAAAGTTCAAAATGCGTTTTTCTTTTTCAACTCTGAAAAGAGTTCTGAACAGATTTCGAGCATTTCAAACATACCCTGAACAACCCCTACACAAAAGTCGTTTTTCTTTTTTAACTCAGAATAGAGCTCTGAAAAGAGTCCGAGCATATCGAGCATGCTCTGAGTCTGAACATCCTCTAAACAAAGCGTGTTCTGAGAGTTCAGAATTATTTTTGAAACACAACTGAACACTTTGCTGTCACTTTTTGACATTTTTCAATTTATGTACATGTCATTGTCTTCGACAAAAAACAACAAATTTATTTTTTGAAGAAAGTGAAGATTCTCAAGCTTGTGTTCAGCCTTTAACTCGGTCTGCCCAATTATTTTATCCTGAACTCTTAGGACCCCCGCAGGCTGCAGACTTTTTATCGGCCGATAGTTTAGTCGGGTTGGGCTGAAAGTGCGCACACCGAGGCAACTAAACAGTTTGGTTGGTGAACAAGGCGCAGACTATCAAACAGCCGGCCGACTATTCTCTCTGTGATTTGGGCGACGCCATATTCAAAATACACGCACACGACGACGCCAAATCACAGAGCGAACTGAACTATCGGCCGACTAAATAATCGTCATGTATGCCCAGGCATACAACAACTGACAACAGTACTCGCACACAGGAATGGTTGAGAGTTGTAAGTCACTACGCCCTGGTTATCAACGGACTGTTGCGCCACATAATTTATTTTATTTATGCACAGATTAGTTTGAATGTAATCGGGTATGCATTCCTCTCCATACTGATTAAGAAGCCGACCAAACTATCGGCCGATAAAAAGTCTGCAGTCTACGGGGGCCCTTAGAGCGTGATCTGAAAAAGCTCAGAACACTTTCAGAACGAATAAAGAAACAGAAATTTGAATTTCTAAATGTTCAGAGGTAATAAAAAAACACAATTTGTTGTTTGACAGTTCAGTCTCTGCTCCGAGTTAAAAAAGAAAAACGCCTAAATTGCGGATTGAGAAATTGGATCCAGGAAACAGGGTCGTCTCAGAAATCTTCGAAAAAAAATGTTTCACTCTTAGTGAAATTTTGTTAAGTTTAACTGTTATATTGGGTCTGGAAAGCTTTTACAGACTTGAAGGAAAAACCGCAATTCAGTACTGAGTTTTCGGATGAATCGAAATTTGAACGCAAAATCTAAATTTCAAATATATTATATGAGTAAATAATTTTATATATATGTACATAGGGTTTTCCAATGAAAGATTTCATTTTGAACTGTCATCTTTTCAGCTGTCATTTGTCATCTTTTAACATTATTTGACAAGTAAAATCCTTAGCATTGCGGAAAATGGAACGCTTCAACAACTCATTGAAATTCATTACAAAAACTGTGAACATTTTAAAGTCACAGTTTGCAGTTCTGCAATAAAAATTTGTTGGACGTATTATTTCTTGAAAAGAAAAGAAAAACACAGAACATGTGAGAGTCGTAAAATCATTAAACAGAGTTTTACAAGAAAACATTTCATTTTCATTAGTCCGCTATTTGGACAACTGTCACTTTTGGAGCTGTCTTCTTTTGACATTTGACAAGTAAGAACTACACGCTCCAACATCGCATTGAAAATATTTAAATTCACAACAAAAAAAACTGTGAACCTGTTACAGTTTGCACTTTTATATGAAAATATTAAAGTTTTTTAAACTACCGTTTTCAAGAATATTGTGTACTTTTAAGGAAGTGTTTATGAAGTATAAATTAAATTCTCTTCCAGAAATTTAGCTTTGTCATATTTTTTCGAAGTAAGGGCATTTTTAATTTAATTATTGTTCAGAATATTGCATTCTTAAAATGTAAATAAAAACCATTAACACCAAATTGTTTGTAAAAGCAAGTAATTTAGACCGACTTAGTGACTTTATGTCTTAAGTATTGTTTAATACAAATTAAATGCTTAAGATGAGAATTGTTGTATACCACAATCATTTTATTTATTGATTGAGATTATGAGATGACAGATAAGATATTGTAATAAAATATCTTTTATGAATACTCAATCCCAATTTATACATTGTAATTATTATTTCACTACTGCACAGTATACATAATGCCAATGACTTATTGTAAATTGTGGTTTGGCTACACTTTCTCAATTCGAACTAAAGTACCTATACTTACATTAAGTACATGTCTGTATATACTTTACTTCAACAGCATTTGGTATAGTTATGCACTATGTGTCATTATAATATATGCTCCATATTGTTGTCTCGATGTGACACTTTGTGAACTCTGGTGCAATGTGTACCTAATGCCATATAAATAATATTCACATCTTGATTATCTCAAGAACTTTCTCAAACCATTTAACAAATTTGTTAGTAATTCTGTAAAACATCGCTAAGTTTTGAAATTACGTACATAGGTAGAATGAATAAAATCAATAAATTATTATTAATTAGAAGTATTGTATTAATTGTTGTTACAAACCAAATCATACAATTTGCGGTTATTAGTTGTTTTTTTTGTATCCGTTCCTTATTGGATAGAGAACACGTGTAACGCCTACATGCACCTTGAATAATAAATTATGACTTATAGCAAAGAAAACCACATGGCCAAATGGTTTTTGATTTGATCGTAATGAATAAAGTTATTACTAATTTAATTGAGAATGAGAAAATCTATTGGGATGAAAATAAAATTATTCTTAGGCATAAATTAATTACTAATTTTTGACATGTTTCAATCGTAAAAAATAGATAATAGGGTTGTTCACACCATTTTCGAGCCCTGGATCCCCTCTAGGGTGTCTTGGTGCATAAACAAGTACTTTTTTCGCCCTTAGGTTGGTGCGCCTTGTTTTAAAAGTGTTTTCTGTTCAGATTTCGAACAATGAACTGTTAAATGTCAGCTGTTTTGGGAAAGCCTTAAGAATTTAAATGATGACTTAAGAGCTTTAAAGTGTTTATTTATATGTTTACCAAAATCATGAATTTTTAACCAAATCCTGTAAAACACTTTCAAAAAATAAAGATTCATTTTTATTTGAAGCTAATTGTTAATTTTACAAACTGAGTGATACTTAATTTATGCATTATTTTGTCACAGTCATAACTTTTGATTGTCTTTTATAAATGCAAGCGTCGTTAAGTCGACAATTTTGTATTAAAATGGTAATAGAAGCATTTAATTTAATTGACAACATAAAAGAAGTCAGAACGGAATTTTCCACTAGCTCATAAAGTTTTAAACGACCAGGACCAATACGTATAAAGAATTAATCAATCAGAAGTTGCATTTTAAGTAGCTTGTTATTTGGGCAACAAATGTCACTTTGAAAGCTGTCGTTTTTTGACATTTGGCAAGTAAAAACTACGTCAGTTTCTAAAAATGGAATGAAACACGCTCAAACATCGTTTTCCATTGTTAATGGTATGCACTCCTCTTAACAGTGAACTAAGGCGCCAGTTATACATAGCTATCATTGGTTTTCATCATTGAAAACAAACATTGGAATTTTTTTCTGTCATTGAATAAAAATTCCTGATTGAAATCCACCGAACATTTTTTACTGACAGAAATCTGTCATTGGAGTTCTGTGGAACACAAATCAGTGGAACGATTCGTTTCACTTTTGAACATAAAAGTATCAGCTGTTGAGGAAAATGAATTTCCGTATGGAAAATAGAAAAAATACATTTTTAGAGAAAAATAAATGCGCAAATACACTTTTTATTCTCAAAACAAATTCTTTGTGTGATTTCCGATCGATCGGTATATAATTTTCATTTCTAATCAAAGGGAAACACCGTCAAAAATTGATTCAAAAAAATTTCCGGATCGATTTCAATGATAGCTATAACTGGATCCTAATAATAAATATCTAACATCTCTCTTCAAAAAACACTCATTTTATTAACATCAAAATGAATCATCTTATTAATAAAAAACCCTCTCGCTTCAAAAACACTCAACAATTACTTTCCTTTTTGAATGATTATTGATTTAATTTTTTAAAAACACACAAAAATACCCTTAATCGAATATTGTCAACTGCTAGAAGGGTAACTGAACCACTAGCCATATGTTATGTGTTGAACTAAAAATAAACAATTGCCAAGAATTATTTTATAAAACGTTCATGGTCAACATCATTCTGTCAATTGCTGATGTCGTTATCAACCACTTTTATACGTAGATATTGTTGTTTTATAATATAGTAGCACATGTCCCAATCGATATAAAAACTATATTGTAGCTGAGGTAAAGTTGTGACAAGATGCATTCACAACCTTGTCAATGTAAATCATTGACCGCTATATGAACTTCTATAGTGGTCATTACCACCTCTTTCGTCAACAGTTGATGGTTCTTTGATGGTTGATGTTTTAATTTTCTATTCATTGTATCGATTTAAAGAAATTGAAAAGGGAATCGGAAATTATTGGCACTTGGATACAAAAAATAAGTGCAAGATAATGGTATTAAAAATAAGTTGTTTAATTTAAAAAGCTTAGAAATGCTATAAAAAAATGTTAAATACCACTTTCTAAATTTGGAAAAGCTATGTTGAAATCATGTATGCTTGAGAAAATCTAACCAAACATTTTTAAGAACTTTTAAGAAAACATTCATTCACCATTCTGCTCATTCTTTATGTTCCAGACTCATAAATCCTACAACTAATTGGTAAGTTAAAGGTCGGTTGATAACAATCATTGAACATTTATATCATTAGTCAAAACTCCATATTGAAATCCAGTCGAAAAGTTTTTTCCTGAAAAAATCTGTCATTAAAACTATGTAAAATTGAAACACAATGGCTGTGTTCAATCTCAGACAGAAAGGATATCCGGAAACCTTTTTGTTAATGTTTTACGTCTAAAAGAACAACTGGAATGTCAAAAAAGGAATTCAAAGTTATCCAAGAATTTCTGACAGAACAGCTGTCGATTCAACTTATTGTAAAACTTTAAGGTGCCTAAAAACTGATTTCAAATTTGTATGTTTTTTAGTGAAGTCTGTCATGCCAGAGGCCTTGGGTACTGCCTCTTGCGAGGAATTGACTAATCCTCCTTGAATAATTCTTGTAATAAAAAGTGCTTTCTCAAATTAGCCGTTCGGATTCCGCTTAAAACTATAGGTCCCTCCATCCCTGAAAACATTACTCGCACACAGGAATGGTTGCGAGTTGTAAGTCACTCTCAACGAACAGTTCTCAACGGACTGTCGCGCTACTTAATTTATTTTTTATTTATGGTTTTTGGTGATAATTCAGTAGTTAGTTAGTTAGTTAGTTAATCGTACTTTATTGAACAATTTAAATATATACACGATTATTTATAGAACTAGTACATTTAAGCATGGCAAAGCCGTCTGCCGAGAATTGACAACAAATTTAAACAATTATTTTTATACATGTCAAAAAAGAGAAAATTTGAGCTGGTTTATATATTAAAAATTTTCATCTATAATTCTATTTCTATATTTAAGTGCGGTGTGGCAGTATGACGCAAGGGTACTCCAATTTTGACTATCGTTTAATAAATTTTTTAATTCTTCGAATACCAGTATGTTAACACCAAAGTGATTTCTCCTGATTTCTCGTAGGATGGGACATGATCCAAGAAAATGAACCATATTTTCATCATTTCCTGTATTGCACAAGCTGCAACGGGTTGCGAGATCCTCGCGATGTGGCATGCAATTTAGTCTGAATAGTTCTGCCCGGGCTCGTATCAAGACTGATATTTGTGCAATACTCAGGTTCGAATGTACGAAGTCAACTTCGCTGTGATTTAGGTGGCTATACAAGGAGCGTGAACTTGAGCTCTCAGCTTGGTTGATACTTTCTAGTCGTATTGCGCGTTCAACATCTAATATAAATGATTGTGAGAGCCTTTGCCAGTTAGGAATATTAGTCTCATCTAACTCCATCCTTATGTTGTATCTATTGGCTATATTTTCCCAGTCCTTCAAGAAAAGTGTTTTTGTCCGTATTGCTCTTTTTGCAAGGACTTTAGTAAATTATGAAAACTATCGATTGATAACTTTGTTTTACAATAATTTTGGACCTCGAAATCTAAATATTTGTCTGCTTTTATAAAAAACTGAAAGTTGTTTTTATTTGTTAGCAGCTATCTCAATATTAGGTATGCAACTCGTTGAACAAGGTATCTTAAAAGGGTTGGGTTCGAAATCCTGTATGGATCATAATACTGTATTTAAAATACTGTATCTCAAAATACTGTATTTCAAAATACTGTATGTACAAAATACTGTATGATCAAAATACTGTAGCTCAAAATTCTGTATCTTAAAATTCTGTATACCAAAATTCTGTATTTCAAAAGTCTGTAAATAAGCTGACAAATAAAAATCGTTTTGATAATGTAAAAAAGTGCGCACTTTTTTACATTATCAAAACGATTTTTATTTGTCAGCTTATTTACAGAACTCGTTGAATAAGGTATCTTAAAAGGGTTGGGTTCGAAATCCTGTATGGATCATAAATACTGTATTTAAAATACTGTATCTCAAAATACTGTATTTCAAAATACTGTATGTACAAAATACTGTATGATCAAAATACTGTAGCTCAAAATTCTGTATCTTTAAATTCTGTATACTAAAATTCTGTATTTCAAAATTCTGTAAATAAGCTGACAAATAAAAATCGTTTTGATAATGTAAAAAAGTGCGCACTTTTTTACATTATTAAAAGGATTTTTATTTGTCAGCTTATTTACAGCATGTTGAAATACAGAATTTTAAAACAGATTACTTTTATAAAGAAAACATCATAATATTTTTTCATTGGCATTAATGTTCTAATATTCTTCCCTTGAACAATAACACATGATAATTCATAAATCTTTGAATTAATAAAAAAAAAAAAAAACAAGTAAATGATATTTTCTTCTTATTTTCTCTTCCCATTTTCTTCTCATTAATTGTTATTTCTTTCACAGTTGTACATGAATTGTTGTTATCACAATCAACAATTGCATAAACAATTACACCGAACTTATTGATCTGTCAAAACTTCCACGTGTTCGTTCATTTTGTTGATATTTAAAAGCTAATGTATTATCAGATACAGTATTTTGACAACACAGCATTTTGAGATACAGTATATTAACCATACAGTATTATGAATATACAGTATCATACAGTATCATACAGTATGATACAGAATTTTAACCATACAGTATTTTAAAATACAGCATTTCGAGCCGCTCCCATCTTAAAATTCACCTATCCAAGGTACTCTATTCAACAAGAGATTGAACGCTGCCAATTTTTGTGTGAATCGATTCGGCTCATTTTTGACATTATAGAATCAGAAAAATTGATTTCTGTTAACAATGTAAATTATATTGTTGTAAAAACCAAATTATTCTTAAAACTAAAAATTGAAATGTATGCTGTTTTCTTTTATTAAATTAATTAAGTAGTATTTTATGGTAGAACTGTAATTTTTGTCACCTACCAGAAAGCTTTTCTTGCAAATTTACGATTGTTTCGGTACTTCTTTGGCAAGTAGCACCGATTTGCAGTGAATTTTTACAATATCAATGAGTTTTGTTGAGGCGTGTATGATACCGTTTGAAATAATGGCATAGTTTTTTTCCAAAAATAAGTCTCTTATTAGAAACAACTTAATTTGTTTTGATTTATAAAGAAAATACTTTTGATTAATTATTTGTTCAATTTATGTCTGTTCTGTATCACGTTACATACGAATTTGTTGAAGTCAACAGCTTGATTCCTCAAATATTAATGGTCAAACAAATTCATACATATACACATTAACATCTTTCTGAAAATTATGGCTTTAGATACCAGGGGTTTGTCAAAAATTTAATTCGAAAAGTCTGACCTGTTCAAGTAATTTCCAATATAAACTCAAAAAAATAATTCGTGGATCTTTTTAAAAAATACTCACCTTGAAACAAAGCAAATTACTTTTAAATTTCTTACTTAAATTTCGAAACAATTAAACGCGGCCTTAAACTAAATTACATGAAATGTTGTTTTAGTTTTCTGACTTAAAAAAATGTATTTTGGCCATGCTATGTATTTAGAAAAAATTACAATTTTTGAAATAATTTGCGTGAAAAGACAATATTGACAAGCTTTACTAAAATAAAAAATAGTCTGTTTTTTTACGTTTTTGAGCCTGTGAATTTTAGTACGAAATTTTTGTACGTTGGATTGTGTTTTGTAAGATCTTGATGGGATTTTGGTTATGCAAAAACCAAAGTGCTAAAAATCACTAAAAAGATATCAACAAAAATGTCTTACTTAAAAATCCAGCCTTTTAAGCATATAAAAGCCGAATGTTTACGGCAAATGCATTTTCAAAATTATTGAGCAATCCACTTTATATAATTGTATTCTACTTTAAACCAATACAGCTAGCAAAATATTTGAAATATCTTTTTATAAAGATAAGCTGTAAATTTCTTATTGAAAACACATAATATTTAAGCAAAGAATAGAATAGCTCCAAGTGTAATTTTTTGACAAAACTGGGTAAAGACAATTTTTGGAATTATTGTCTATCATCATTTAGTTTTGAGCAAAAGAAATCCAGATGATATTGAACATTTTTCTCAACAAAATTGGGGCGACTTTCCATTACCGCAGCACGCTGCCCCCCTGCTTGTATCACTATAGGATTTGGGGCGGGTGCGAGTTTGAGTATATGCAAAGTACTTTTTGCATTAGAGCTCTAAAATCAAAGAAATACCCAACAAACAAAAATCAAGTATGGCAACACTGAACAAAAAACAAGTAAGAAATGTCAAAATCAACCATTTTTGCGTGTTTTGTTTGTGAAAAAGTGAACTTTGAAAATTAATTTAAAATAGAAAATAGAAATAAATGTTTCCTCGCTCTAAAATTGCTATAATTATTATTTATTTGCACATATCTATCAAATAAAAAACCGCATGTCGAAATTCGTGCTGCGGTAATGGAAAGTTGAGCCATTCAATGAAACACGTGTTGTTCATAATGTAAATTAACTCTATTTGGAATTAATCTATACTTAGTAAGCCATTTTTTATTCATCTAGAATTATTCTACCTCTCATATTTCACTGTAACTTTTTAATTTTATTTTTATTATTTTTCTGACATTTAAATTCTAACGAACATCTTTATCTACATAATGTAATTACACCCTAAGCATTTTTCTCTCTCTATCGATTGGACTGCCATCTCTTGTATGACAAATACAACCGCTGAATATTTTTTCTTTGGAATAAACTAAATGTCATTCTGACACTTTACCCTTTCCATTTCAATTAGATTCGACTTTTCCAGTTGTTAAACAAGTTTGAGTTTTCAATTATTTCAATTCATATTGCATCGGCCAAAGAGAATTCTCAGGAATTCTTTATTATTTTTTTATTTAACAGACCCCGGCTTAGCAATCTTTATCTTGTTTTGTTATTTGTGTTTTAATTTGTTGTTTTTCTATTGTTTTTATTTTATGTATTTTTATTTATTGCGCTTTAATTGCAATTTATCGCAAAAACTAATCTTTAAAAAGCTTCAAAACTCATCGCATCACAATGGCTTTTCACAGAATTCCTGTTAAATCGCAATGTCAGTGTGGACCACAACAACATCTGGCATAGAGACTGCCCTTGGAGCACTTGGAACTCCAACTAACATAAATGGAAAATCATCGAGTCTACATCAATTAAATGGATCAACATTAATTTTGCCAGCATCTTCACAAAATAACCCGAATTTGCAATCGGCAGCTGCGAGTCTACATCATCAAATCAGTAACAACAACAATATAGCCTCTGTTCAGTCGCAGATCTCGATTTTAGCCAACTGGAAGAGGAACAGCCAGTCTCAGTCACAGCAGCAACTCTATCAACAACAACAACAGTACAACAATAAGGTGAGTACAAAAAATAATTGAACAACAACAAATAAAATTGGGTCTTGATAACAATAATAATTTTAAATTTCGTTTGCTTTGGCGGCAGGCAGGTGGTGTAGAAGGCGGTTGGGCTCTTCGGCATACCTTTGTGTTTACATTTTATATTTCACGTCGACGTCGTCGGTCGGTGGGTTTTGATTTTTAATTAGTTTTGCATATGGTTGCTTATTGCTTAGGTTTTGCTTCCAATAAGCAATGCTTGAGAATTACAAAGGTGGCCCTGAGCCACGAGTTTTTTGTGTATGTTGTTTCTATTCTCGTTGCACGAGTGGGCATATGATGTAGGTACACATATTTTCAAGCAATGTTCTATGCATGAACACTGAGCTGAGCAGCACATGACATACATTTATATTATGTGTATTGCTTTCGATTTAAATATTTATATATTTTTGATGATAGTGATTTGAATTCATTATCAGTGGTTCTTTGTTTCTTAAGTTCAAAGCTGTTTTTTTTTTTTCAATTACTCTCGTTATCGTCTTAGAATTCGTCTCATAAGTTGTTCGGTAAGATTGCAAATTACTCCTTTATGCATGGTTAAGTAAAAATTACCGATTGAATATACCTATTTAAGACTTGTTTACATAAAGTTGTCTAAAGTTAAGGTGTTCAAAAACATAGTACTCATTGTTTCTTTTTGTTTTCAGTTTATTCTGAATGTCTGTGATTTTTAGCTCCAAGTTCTATCAGTGTGATATTTGTATGAATATGACAGAAATTTTATTTAAATTGCAAAGAAAATCTCTGACATTTAGAGTAAAGCAACAGACAAAGGAAATTAATTTGATAATCGTCATTCAAAAATTACCTGGCTGTTTTGAAAATATGTTTGCTTTCTGAACAAAAAATTCGATATTTTACAGGGTTTTTGCAATAAGAAATTTCATTTAGATACTAAAACAATACATACATACATACATACTTCATTGTTACAATGGAAAACAATATCAGCGAAAACGCACCCAAACGTACATACAAATCCCATCATACGTGTCCTTGATCTTGAAGGTCTTGAATCTATTGTGATGTATTGGCTTAGATCGTTTCTTAAACGTCCAAAAAATAAATTACTTAATGTTTTAAATCCCAAAATCATGGTGATCATATCTTAAGAAAATAACAGTCACAAAAATTGTATAGCATTTTTGTTGATTGTGTGGAGATAATTCTGTCTATCTTCCAATTCCAGAATTGACAATTTATCTATCATAACCCGGTAGCGCAATGCAATTTTCTGAGCGCCAAATTCGACAATTCTGTTTATCAAGGTAGCCTTTGAAGTGCAAATAGGTCGAGGTGCAAATAAGAAGATTTTTTCAATCAAAAATCAAATCATTTTGACGCATTACAAGTTCCCCATTAGCGTAGATTCGACGTTGCTGGTGAACGACCCGCTTGAGTTCTTTTGTTAACCGAACTTTAAAATCTTAAGATCTAAGTCCTTACTCAAAATACGATGCGATGGATGGCGTTTGAAAATTCCCAATTCCAAAGATCGACTAGTAGGCGATAAAGCTGGGTTTTTATCAACACAACTGATTTTGTTGTTGAGCAAAACATTCGGTTTTGTTTTTCACTTTTCGCAATAGCTCAAATTTTTCCAACAGTTTCACTATTGCAAAGGTGCTTCACGAAGTGACCAAATTTTGTTTGTTTGTTTCAACTTTTTTGTAGTGAATATTAAGAACTTCGTGCGTTCTTGAAGCGTATGTCTTTCAATTTTTCAGTAATGGCATAGTTCTACTTATCAAGTGTCAAAAGATTGCAACTTCAAAAGTTACAGGTGAAAAAATTACAGGCTATCCAAAATCAAAGCTTTTAATGGAAAAACCTTTATTACTAATAGAGACACTCTTGACCAAACATCTTATTAATTGGAATTCGGTCAGTCAAATAGTATAAGCAGGACTTTAAGAGTAGATACTGTTGCACATTGTTTTCATAAAAGTTTGAATAAAAAATGGCTAGAGAAAACAGAGTTGGATAAATTTCACATTCTTAATGTACGTCTAAGAAAAGAATCTCTTTGAAAGTTAGTCCGAAATTGAGTTCAAGGGTAAACTGATGGGGTATTCCTAGAAGTACATTAAATACAGTTGAAGTGTTTGAGGAGTAGGGGGAGTGCAACTGGCTAATTCAGACATGAAGCGTGGACGTTCATTAATCATTTGATTTATTTTTGGAAATACAAAATTAATCAGCATGGCTCCTTCCTCATTTAAAAAAAAAATCAATAACCCATGATGTTGCTGGCGTGTAAACTACGCCAAAAAGTAAATTTGAATGCAATTTGTGGATTGGTGCCTTTTGTTATCCACTTGCCAAAGCCATTTAAAGAGAAATGAACTTCATCACTAAACACTATAAACTGACCAAGTGCCTTATGAATTTATTATTTTATTTATGTTTTAAGTAAATTTCCACGATTTGCTATAGTCTTGTTTTGGAGTTAAAATATTCCTGCCAAATTGGCAAACATTAGTGTTAGCGAAATGTTAACTCAGTTAGACATTCTCAAGTTCTTATGCAGCTAAACAAACACCCTTTAAATCATCTATACTTAAATTTCTATTGTTAAAAAGCTTCTAACTCTAAGCCCATGATTTTTCCTTAAGCTTTATCCAACTTTTTTCGATTTAAACTTTTCTATTTCTCTCGATTAAAAAGCTTTCAAATTATAAACTTATTCAAAAATAAACTTTTCAACATTCTTGGCAACCCTACTGAATTAAAACGGAAGAGCTTTTACTATGCGTGTGTAATAAATAAAAAAAAGCTCTCTTTTAATTACTTATCACAATCACAAATCACAATTTGAAATAAAAGCTAAAAGCAAACTAAAAATGTTCTGAGAAAGAGTCATCGAATTTTCCCAACCAAACAACAAACATTATTGTCGAGCAAGACTCATTTTTGAGATTTGATGTAAACACCCACTAAACTATCCCACCCACAGAGTCAGAGTGCTTTTAGCTCTGGCCTAAAGCCGGTCATATCATCGCTTCCGTTTGTCGTGTGATGATGATGGTGGTGTCTTGTCTTCCTATTCGAACATTGATGTCCATCCACATTCAATCTATATTCATCCAAAGCTATGTTATAAAAATAAACCACAACGAAGAAAAATAATATAAACTTTCCGCTGTTTGTGTCATATGGTCACATAAAAATGTTGTTTGTTTTTTCTTGCTGCTCGTCGAGAATTCTTTACCTGGTTCTCGTGTTGATTGATGGCTCTTAAGCTCTTTAAAGAACATATTGATTGTTTGATTTGTTCCCTAACCTTTTAGGGAAGTTTTTAAGTTTAACCCCATCAAAAGAAGTCAATACCAATTAAATCCAGAAATGGGAAAAATCGTTGACGCTTAGTGAACTTGAAAAAATAAATGTAATAAAAATGCAAAACAATATTCAATGCGAGTGCTTATGTTTTGTTCTCAGGGGAAAATAATTTGTATTTCCATTCCGCAAGGTGCTTGTCTCTGTCGCCACTGCCGGTGGCCGTGAGTTTCTCAGACTGCCACCTTTGCAGGCAGTGTGTGTTGAATACTAACCGTGGCGCGCTACTATACTTACTATCTCGCGAGAATCGGGTGAAAACTATTTAATTATTTTTAATTTTTATATTTATTTTCATATGCCCATTGTTTTACTCGTGGTTCTATGGCTCTGCGTGCAATCCACTCGTAAATGTTTAATTAAATCACACAAAATTGTGCACCCGTTTCCCCTTTCTTTCTTCGATCCGATCTGTGTTTTGAGTTGAGTGATTTGAACCAAATTGTGCAGTCTATGCCTCTAACCCCCTTCACGCGAAATTCGCCCAAATGTATGAAAGTGCCATCACCCTTACCCACATAGACTTTCTGGGAAAATCTCCTCGAGTGATCTCAAGAGATAATTTATTTTATTTAACTATAATTTAATGAAATAAAACACACACACAAAAAAAAATCAAGAATCAAGAAAACAGAAAAAGAAAATTAAAAAAAAAAATAATTATATTTTCGTGTACCTAAGGCTGAAAAATCTGAATTATTCTCCTACAAAAATGTATTCGAGTCTCAGTTGTTCGCGTTCGAATTTGAGTTGTAACACACGATCGGAGACTACGCCCTTAAACAGCCCCGTCGTCGTCCATCATAGTAATAATTTATCGCACGATTATAATTTCTGTGATTGTTGTCGGCCGAGTCCGTTGCGTTTTACACCGCCATCTACAGCCAATGCGAATACGAATTTCCCTCCAGCTGCGGCGCGTCTAAACAATCCCTATCGCTTACAACAATTATCTCAATTTCGTTTTCAGCCTAGGCGTACCGCCAGCAGCAGTATGTCACAGTCAGGAGAGGATCTTCATTCGCCCAGTTATCTATCATGGAGGAAATTGCAGCTAAGTCGAGCCAAACTCAAGGCCTCAAGCAAAACATCAGCCTTGTTGTCCGGTTTTGCAATGGTAAGTTTAAATTTGATTTTTTTTCTTACATTGTTTCATTTTTCATTCATTTAAAAATTTGATGTGATTATTTTTTTCACGGCTGACTTAAGATTAACAATGCACCAGAAAAACAAAAATAATCCGGAATCAACTTAGACTCGTAATAGGTTTGCTTCAATGAAAGTATGTAGCTAGAGCTCTCTATAATAGGATTTACATTTACTACCTATTTACAGATTTCTCATGTCATTGTTGTTGTATTTGATTTTGTTTTATTGCTTGTGAACTACTTGTTTTTATCTGGTTGATTAGTTAGAAGTTAGAACTGTTTGGAATATACAACAATTATTTTCTATGGGAATTCATTAATTTCAATAAAGAAAAACAGCAGAGGGAAAAATGTTGATTTTTAATTAATTGTGATAAATTTTCGGTTAACATTCGAAGCATTTTAATTAGTATATATATATATTTTATATTCTGTTGGCAAACACATGAAAATGAAGTGTCTAAGCGACAGGGTTAATACATCAATAACCTGCATCAATGAAATTATGACATCGATTTTTTTAATTATTTTTGTCAATTATTAGTAAATTGTTTAAAATGAAAAGATGTAAATATTTATATTTTGGTTTTTCATAGTTTAATTTTAACTACAAAAATATAAACTTTTTTAGTACCAAAGACACAAATTTAATTTTAGACTTTGGAATTTAATGCCCCAAAAAGTTAAACAAAAGTTTGTTTCTTAAAATGAATAATATTAACTCTAAGTCCAAATTTTTGTGACAAACTTCTAGCCTTAAAATTCTGTTAAATTCGAATTCCTCGTTTCATTTCAACATAAATCTAGAGCTCAAAATAACAATCTTTAATGATTTTAAAACCCTGCCAGGACATCGACTGTTAATATCTTAAAGGTTTCGGAGAGTAGATAGAACTTTACCACTCTATTATATTGAACTAAAATAACCTTAAAACTACGTATTACTGCCTACTGAATATCACAATTATATGTCGATAGATACGTAAAAGTCATCATAACCTTAAGACCTTGTTAGGATTATATTGTGTACTTGAAAAATGGATTGATACTTTTTGGTACAAGATTGATAAAGGTGTTAACTCAGATAAGGTTAGATTTAGCCTCCTTTCCTGTCTTCCTATATCTTGATAATCGAATAGTAAAACTCACTAATTGCAGAAAAAGTTGCTCAACAAAATTATATTAAATAACATCTCATAAATGCAAGAATAGAGTTCTACAAAGTATTTATACAGTTTTAGAAAGATATGCCTTGCCGTTATATCCCAACATAATTCAGCTATAGCCGGAATAATAGGAACAAAATTTAATTTTTCGTGATTATGTCTTTAACACTTGTGAATGATAAATATTTTGTTAATGTTTTTTGAATTTAAATTTTATTTAAAAAGAATTATCTGATTGCAAGACTTTGGCGAACATTTGCTGCAGGATTCATAAAAGACATATGTAGGGTTCCCTTGATTTTGGGCTGAATAAAACAATTCTCAAGAAGATCTAGGTCCAGTTATTGAAAATACTACTCAAAAACGTATATATTGTTTTTTTTTTGAACTGGTATTTTTGTTTGCAAATTATCTTGTCTTTAATGGAATGGTATTTTTTATTTTTTTTTTCAAAACGTCAGGTACAGAATTTGTCCACAGAAATTTAATTTTGAGTTTCAAATTTAAATTGTTCAAATTTCGTCAGGGTAATGCAATAAAAAATGTTTGAAATTTTGAAATTAATTTTTAGGGGGAAGGGATTTTTTAACCAAACCGGGATAGGAGCACTTAACTGTCATAAAATGAGACCTAAATTACCCCATCATTAGATTTTTAAAATTTTGTTTGGTTTAGAAAGTCTCAAAAATTTCAACTTTGCTACTCAATTTAGGGGGTAAGGGGTGGAGATACTCATTTGGTTTCGCTAACTTAGGAGCCCAAATAGAGCCCTAAATTCCCTCATCCATCAGTTTTTTGAAATTATGAACCTTAAGGTGTGGTTTTTCCAGCTTGACGTCATGTTGGGAACACCACAAGTTTAAGGGGAAGGGATTTTTGAACCAAGTCGGGATTAGAACACTAAATTAGCACGAAAAGAGCCCAAAATATCTACATCATTAGAATTTCGAAATTCGATTGTGGTGTTTCCAGCTTTACGGACCTACTTATTTTCGTTACAATGTTTGTTTCAATCTTAGCGCGTTTTTTCTATGAAGGAAAGTATTGTCGATAGAAGGGTAAACTTGTATAGATAGTGATAGTTTTAGCTTCCTCCGGCGGCGTAGAAAATCGATGTTCACTAAATTTATTTCCTATGTTCGGGAACGTGAAAAAGATTTGGATATCACAACTGTTAGATAAATAACCCATCAATTCAATATTTGAGTCTTTACAAATTCAGTTGAAAAGTAGTCTTTTATTTGTTTTCTGCATTTTGACAAAGATTTTCGGCAAGCAAATGTTTATACACAATTAAGAATTGACCATTTCACGTACCTCAAGTAATAGTGACTTTAAAAACTTCTTCAGAACTGAGCGAGTCCAGTCGTTGCTTCGTTTAAGTCGTTTAAGCTGGTCAATTCGTTCTTGCCTAGATAATTCACGTCGAAAGTCGACGTAAAATTAGTTAACGAAAATAAAGTCTACTAAACTTTTTTTTTTTTTTAAGAAAACAAAGCTTACGACATTCCAAAACAATCTTAGAATACAAATTCTCAAAGATAAGAAAATTTCAGCGACAATTCTAAAAAGTACATGTATATAATGGTCTCAGAATGCATCGCTGTGGTACACCAGAGTGTTCTAAGAATTTAAGGAATGCATCAAAAAAGTACAGAATACTCCAGCTGATTTTCATTTATGTATATATCAAAGTCCACTTGTTCATCGAATAAATGCCTCTTGCAAGGAATTGACAAATCCTTTAAGAGTAATTCTTGTCATGAAAAGTGCTTTCTGAAATTAGCCATTCGGATTCGGTAAAAAAAAACTGTAGGTCCCCTGCGTTCCTGACATGACTCGCACACATGAATGGTTAAGAGTTGTAAGTCACTAGGCCCTAGTTCTCAACGGAATGTTATTTATTTATTTTTTAATGAAATATGCTTTCACTTTCAATCAAATTAGAAAATTTTCCAATGCGCATCCCAGCAAATATTTTCTTATTTGGTTTGTATCTCTTTTTTCAAACGTTGTTAAAATCCATTCTTTATTTGAACATCAACGTTCCCATTGATCAAATAAAAGTAGATATCAAAATTTGTCCATGCTTCATAAAAAACTTGAAACTGCTTAAGTATTTTAGCGATATGTTGGTTCAAAATGATCTGTATTAAACAATTGCAATAGATTATTTTACTGTAAGCACAAATGAAATAGACTGTAAAACTGTCCGATCCCAGCTTATACCATGAAATTTGCTTAATCTGATGTTTAAAGAAAATGCTTTCTGTCACAAAATTTAAAGTCCATTTGATTGTTGACATACAACTTGTTCAAGAGAGTTTTTCGCTTCTGAAACCTAAAGTACATAAGTTATAAAATGAAGATTCTAAGTAAAAACAAAGACTTTGCAGAAGCATATCGGTAGGTCTATATAATTTGAAAGTAAATTCTTAAAAACTTACAAACTTTTGAAAGAACTTTTATCCAGATTCAGAAACGAGTAGCTTGAGAAGCAGTAATATGTGGCTTTGCCTGTATAGCTCTGAATAAGCGTTATTTAAAAAAAAAAATATTCTAAGGATTGTGAAGCAAAGCGACTACAGGTCTGCTAGTTTTGTTTAAATGTAATTCCCATAAGAAATAAATTAATGCAACAAAATGTCTATTATTTTTTGTCTATATAGTCATTAACCTAGTGACAATGATCGATTTGCAATTTTTCCTTAATTTTTGTTTTCTTTTGTACACCACGCCACAGTGATTTTTACTTATTATTCACCTTATTGTTGAAATTTCAAAAAAAAAAAGAGAGAGAAATCATTCTTTAAATAGATTTAAAAAGCAAGAAAAAAAGCAATATCCATTATTATTGTCTTCACGAATGTTCAATTTTCAAAAGATTTTTAATCACATCTAAGTTTTATCGACAAAAGAATGCAAGTCAAAAAAAAAATCATTTCATAACAATGTCATCGGCCAGACGCGATAGAATAGAAAAGTATGCCAAAAACAAATTGTTTTTGAGTGTTTTATTTTTGTTTAGTGTATTTTTACTTGAGCAAAATGAGTCCTCATCTCCGCTGTCCAATGAGTACCCAATACCCACCCGAAAACAAATTCTCTTTTGCACATAAGAATTTTTACAATATTAAACATAGATAGTGCGTTGCGAATTGCAATAAATGAATAACAGCGAATAAACAAATTCAAAGATCTATAAAACAAGTTCTTGGCTATTTGTCAAGTAATAAGAAAAAAATATAAAAATGAGTGAATTATGAACCATGAGTCAGAAAAGACATTTGGCTATTTATCTATTCTCTAAAAAGCCGGCAATATTCATTTCAAGTGGGTGATTTAAGAAAACTACGAAAGGTCACGTTAGTTGATGTAGAAAGCTTTGTTTTCATCACTTATGTTTTTGAAGGATGAATAGACTTTTCTTTTTTTACAAACGAGAACAAGTTTTTCTGACCAATTTTTGAAATTAACTACACAATTTATTTATATTTTAAATCTTAATTTAATTCGAATACATTTTGGAATTTAATTAATTTTTATTTTGGCATTAAGTTTAAATTCTGTTTAATTAATGTACACAAATTTCCCTCCAATTTCAGGTTGCAATGGTTGAAGTTCAACTAAATAACGACACACAAGTACCTGCGGGAATGCTTGTTGCATTCGCCATCTGTACAACCCTCCTCGTTGCAGTCCACATGCTAGCTCTGATGATTAGTACGTGTATACTGCCAAATATCGAAGTTGTTTGCAATCTCCACAGTATCTCACTTGTCCACGAATCACCGCACGAACGTCTCCATTGGTACATCGAAACAGCCTGGGCCTTCTCTACCCTGCTCGGTCTGATATTGTTCCTTCTCGAAATAGCAATTCTTTGTTGGGTGAAATTCTATGATCTAAGTCAACCAGCAGCTTGGTCTGCGTGTATTGTTCTTATCCCGGTTTTGGTTATTTTTCTTGCTTTTGCCATACACTTCTATCGTTCACTGGTCACTCACAAGTACGAGGTCACAGTGTCGGGAATAAGAGAATTGGAAATTCTCAAAGAACAAATGGAACAAGATCACATGGATCATCATCATCGTAATAATGGACTTAATTATGGAGCCAGTGGTGAAATTGTTTAATAATAATTGTATGTAAATTTTTGTAGTATAGAATTTTCTCGTAGCAAAAATAATCGCTACTTAAAAGTTTAAAACATAACATAAAAACAAACAAACAAACGATTTAAATGTGATATTTGAAAATGAGTGTAAAAGCTGTGTGACGCCGATGATCACTTAAATTGTGAGACCTACTTCTATTAGTTTCCTGCAAATAAAAATGAATAGTGAATCATATTAATTTTATACATAAAAATACAATAATTTAAAATGAAAATTAAAAAAGAAACATTTAAAAGAAAAAGTACAGTCAAAATAGATGAAGTTTTATACAGACACAAGCTAGGGCTAAAAACGCGTAAGAAAGTAAATACGTTGCCAATTACTTGGTCGTGTAGCTTCAAGACAAGTTCCTTAATCGTACACTAAATTAAAAGTATTCCTTCTCGAGCGCTCGTGCCTTTGTAAAGTTTTTTTTTTTCACGAGCACTGCCACTTGCGAGGAATTGAAAAAGCCTCCAGCAGTTATTCTTGTGAAGAAGAGTGCCTAACACGTTCGGATTCGGTATATAAACTGCATGTCGCCTCCATTTTCATTTCTCGAACACAGGAAAGGTGCGAGTTGTAAGTCATTTGGTCTTGGTTCTTCACGAATTGTAGTACCACAAAATTTTATTTTTAGAAGCTGAAAAACCCCCATTTAGAAAATAAAAGCGCTTAAAAAAGCAATAGCTCAGGAAACACTTTCAATTTATTGTGTATGTTCAAGGAACTCACTACTGATAACAAAAATTAAGCTTTTTTTTATAAATTTATTACGATGTAGAAAACCTACATACTTTGACTGTACTCAAAATGCTAATGTGATAAATTACTAAGCAACAATACTAAGAAAAACAGTATTGGCCTTAATAAATATTGTCATCGAAGAATTTTTATACTTTTTTTTAAATTAATTTTGTTCAATCTTAAATTTTAAATTTGTATTTAAATAGGAGAATATACTTAAAAGTTATTTAAATTGTTCTTAAAATTAATTTTACCCTAAAGACACAAAACCTAGTTTATATATTTATATAACATAAATGTAAGTTAATATATTTTTTTGTTTTATAAAATTAAAAGAGAAATTCTAAAGTTGATTCTTTTAAACGAATTCTTATGATTTATTTTGGGATTGTAAGATTGTAAATTTTTACTCGAGTTTAAATATGTAAGTAATTAGCATTTCTATTGCCGTTTTTTAAAGGTCAATTCGTCAATTTTGACTAATTGTAAGATTGTTTGTAGTTAAACTATGTGGCTTGTTGATATTGACCCTCATTACTTGCAATAGAAGTGCGTATACTTATTTATAGTCTTCCTTTAAAGACATATTTTGTATGTATTTTTAAATTTATAAATATTTATATTTTGTATCTAAAATAGTTTTCAGTGCAATTATTAAAATTGTTATTATTTTTTTATTTTGTATAATTGTGTATAAAGATATCATTCGAATTCCTTGTAACTCGATTTTGGTCATAAATTAGTGCAACATAAATTGAACTGTGTTAAAATTACTTGGAGCTGAATTCATGTTCTTCTACAAAACAAAAACTTAATAAATTAAAATTCATGAAAATTTAACTAAAATCGAGATATCTGGAGTGCGGATGAATGTTTTTAAACATTAAGTACTTAAAATAAGTTTAAGTTATCTTTTAAAAAAGTATATAATTATACGACCAATTATTTTAATAATAAAATAAAAATATAATATAAAATTAACTTACCTTCTCATTATAAGAATATAGTCGCTGCAAGTCATTTTCTGAAAATAAAAGAAAATATCCGGATCTTAATAAATCATAGTCATGATAATAATGCTAAAACTAAAATATTCATGCCCAAATGGTATTTATTCTACAAGACTAATTATAAAGGTATTTAAACATCGAAAGAATACAATTGGCATTTTGGTGTACCTATTGCCAATAAATTGGATATGTGGATATGTCACTTAAAAACTTAGCCCTAGTACATCATTTTTTGTAGGATAGACACATGGAATAGCTGTAAACCTGGGGTTTAGGTAATATTTTTTCAAAAGATTGCAGTTACAGTCAGTATTGTTTTTGTCGAACCCGATCTTAAAGTTCTTTTTAAATAAATCACTTAACAGCATAGACATTCTACGTTTTTTAAAATAATTTAGCGAATTTGATAAATGGGAATAAGTGTGCGTCTATTGCCCATTCTATAGTTCGAAAACTATAATCTTGAAAGAAAAAATCTAGAATGTAAGAAACTCGAAAACAAAAACCAAGAGTTGGAAAATCTCTAAAAAAAAAGAAAAACAAATATCGAAATATGTATGAAAAATCTCGGCTGAAGAAATTTAGTATAATTTAATTTTGAGAATTTAATTTATTCTATATTTTCGTATTCGTGCTCGCGATTATTAAATTAGTATTCCAGAAAATTTATTCACATGGTTTTGGTATTTTGCTGTTCAAATAGAACCAAATTTTCCCAAAACACATTAATTTAAATTTATGGCTAAGGTGTTCATCTTTTTTGGAAAAAAATCATTAGGGTGGAGAAACTATTATTACTCATAAATTTTCCACTTTTCCCTTTGTGAGTATTAATGGGCAGGTTCAGCCGAAATAAGGACTTGAAAGTAAGGCAAGTTTCTAGCATCTGATAGGCCAGCTGCCAAAAAATGACCTTCCAATTAAGACAACTTTAATGGAAAGTTGACTGGAAAGTTAGTCAAGAAAAATCTCCCTAACTATTAAGTCAAGTCTACTTCTATCAAAATGACAGTTGATCATGTTTTTTCACTCAACTGATAGCTGAACTTTATTACTCCATGATTTATTTATTTTCTGCACAACTTCATTTAATGCTTTCTGAAAAAGGTTTCCTTGTCAATTTGGAAAAGAAATAACTTATATTTCTTTACAATACAAAATACAAATCGAGATGGACTTGTAGCTTGCCTGAGGAGTGTTTTGTAGACAATAATGTTTTTGGTAATTTTTGTACTGTTAACTTAAAGTTAGAGGTTTGTGAAGTAAAGTTCTGAATTTGAAATACATGACTTGAAAGACTAACTAGTTGCCTTGGTCAAAATTTACGTTCAAAGAATGAAGTTGACTGCAAATGAAGTCTCTTATGTTGTCTGAACCTGCCCAATCGAAAACGCAGTTTTTAGCGCTAGGGTTCAGGCGACATAAGGGCTGCGTTCAATCTCGTGTTGGGTAGGGTATCTTGAATAGGTGGATTTTTAGATACCTTGTTGAACGAGTTGGATAGCTGTATTGAGATAGCTGTCAAAAAATAAAAACAACTTTCAGCTGTTCACAAAAAGCAGAGAAACATTTAAGCTTCGAAGTCAAATTGTTGTAAGATGAAACATAATAATTACCTTCTAAAATTCGGAGGCAAATAGATTCTTCATCGTCTATTATGTACAGAACATCCTCAAATACAACTTCAACTAACATTTTGTATCTTTTTGTTTACCAACAAAAACAAAAAGCTGAAATCAATTTTCAAGTTTCTTGAAATTCAACCATGTTTTGAATCAGCTGTTCTGTCAGATACCTACACACCCCAGAAATTCTTGGATACCTTTGGATTCCTTTTTTGAAATATCAGCTGTTTTTGATCAGTTGTTATTTTACACGTAAAACACTAACAAAAAGGTATCCGGATACCCTAACTGTCCGAGATTGAACGCAGCCAAGGGAATTGAAAGTTAGGCTAGTTTCTAGTATCTGATTGGCCAGCTGTCAAAAAATTGCCTTCCAATTAAAGCAACTTTATTGGAAAGTTACGAAATTTTCAATTGGCAATCTGGAATTGTTCTTCGATTCGGAATCCCAATTGAACAGTTTTTTTTTATTCCACAGAATCTGAAGTTTGGTGAATGTATTGGCTGAGTATGACATGTGTCACATATATGTGTATTCGCGCTAAAATTCATTTTGTTTTTGTGCTGCAAACATGGAGGAAGTGACATTTAAAATTTATGAATGTGTGAGTGATTCTGCTTCTGATTCTGTTTTTAAAACCAGAAGGGAAATTCTCTTCTTTTCAGAATCAGAACTGTCACTTTTGCCCAATTGAACGCATTCAGAATGCTTTTTTTCACTTCCAGATTGCCAATTGAAAACGACGTTAGTCAGAAAAAATCTCCCTAACAATGGCTACGTTCAATCTCGTGTTGGGTAGGGTATCTTGGATAGGTGGATTTTTAGATACCTTGTTGAACGAGTCGGATAGCTGTATTGAGATAGCTGTCAAAAAATAAAAACAACTTTCAGCTGTTCACAAAAAGCAGAGAAACATTTAAGCTTCGAAGTCAAAATTGTTGTAAGATAAAACATAATTAGCTTCTAAAATTCGGAGGCAAATAGCTTCTTCATCCTCTATTATGTACAGAACATCCTTAAATACAACTTCAACTAACATTTTGTTTGAAATCAATTTTCAAGTTTCTTGAAATTCAATCAGCTGTTCTGTCAGATACCTACATACCCCAGAAATTCTTGGATACCTTTGGATTCCTTTTTTGACATCTCAGCTGTTTTTGACCTGTTGTTATTTAACACGTAAAACACTAACAAAAAGGTATCCGGATACCCTATCTGTCTGAGATTGAACGCAGCCAATCAAGTCAAGTCAACTTATGTCAAAATGACAATTGATCATGTTTTTTTATTGAACTGAAAACTGAACTTTTTTACCTTGTAATTTATTTATTTTTTGTACAATTCCATTTAGTGTTTTGTGTAAAAGGGTTCCTTATCACATTGGTAAGGAAATAAGTAATATTTCTGTACAATACAAAATACAAATCGTGTTAGACTTGTATATTGCCTGAGGAGTGTTTTGTAGATAATAATGTTTTTGGTAGTTTTTGCACAAGGTAAAGGTTTGTGAAATAAGGTTCCGAGTTTAAAATGTATGGCACTTGAAAAACTTATTAGTTGCCTTGGTCAAAATGTACGTTCAAAGAATACAGTTAACTGCAAATAAAGTCCCTTATGTTGTCTGAACCTGACCAATACAAAATACAAATCGTGATGGACATGTAGCTTGCTTGAGAAGTGTATGTAGACAACAATGGTTTGATGGTCAAAATGCACGTTCAAAAAATTCACTTGACTGCAAATGAAGTCCCTTATGTTGCCTGAACCTGGCAATTGTATGATGATTTTGCAAAGTAAACGTCTTTGTCTTTTCTAGATAAAATTGTTATCATTTAAGTACCTAACCTAGTTTTGAAAATACTCTTGACAATTCTTCTCTCTTCTTCGACTCTATGTGAAGTTTTGAGAAATTTATGATTTCCGAATTTTATGATTTCCGGGGTTTAGAAAAATACTTTTTTTTCCTTAATTTTTAAATAGTGATTTGGAATCCGAACTTTTGTGTTATTAATGAGCTATAATTGATAAAAATGAATTTCAACCCGTTCTACCGTTTTCAATTCAAAAACATTTAAGCATATACTATATGGTTCAGAGTTTATTTTTCGACAATTTAATGAAATATTTTAACTGAATATTGAAGATAGGGATTATAGATATGGTTGAGTAGCAAAGTCCTCTTTCGAGGGACCAAAGGGTCGCTATGTAGGACCCTCATCATCCCCGTCCTGCTATACGGTGCAGAAGCATGGACTATGACAAAAGCGGATGAAAGCACCTTGGGTCGTTTCGAGAGAAAAGTTCTTCGTGCGATCTACGGTCCCGTGGGGAGTGGAGGAGAGTGTAAGGCAAGTTTCTAGCATCTGATTGGCCAGCTGCCAAAAAAATTGCCTTCCAATTAAGGCAACTTTATTGGAAAGTTGACTGGAAAGTTAGTCAAGAAAAATCTCCCTTACTATCAAGTCAAGTCAACTTATGTCAAAATGACAATTGATCGTGTTTTTTAATTCAACTAAAAGCTGAACTTTATTACTCAATGATTTATTTATTTTCTGCACAACTTCATTTAATGCTTTTTGTGAAAAGGTTCCTTGTAAATTTGGAAAAGAAATAAGTAATATTTCTTTAAAATACAAAATACAAATCGTGATGGACTTGTACCTTGCCTGGGGTGTGTTTTGTAGAAAATAATGATTTTGGTAGTTTTTGTACTATGAACTTGAAGTAGAGGTTTGTGAAGTAAAGTTCTGAATTTGAAATTAATGACACTTGAAAAATTAACTAGTTGCCTTGGTCAAAATTTACGTTCAAAGAATGAAGTTGACTGCAAATGAAGTCCCTTATGCTGTCTGAACCTGCCCAGTGCCCATTGTCTTGAAATTTTAAAGTCTGTTCAGTGAGGATTTTTCTAGATCAGAACAGCACAGGACAGCACAGTTTCGTGAGAAACGTCAGATCAAGTTAGAACAGTCAGTTAAACGTCAGTTGCAAAAAAAAAAAAAAACAAATTGCAAATTGTGTGAATTTTTCGTTTCTCGCTTATTTTTTTCATTCTTTGTGTTTTTACTGTGAAAAATTTTATTAAAAATTATTGAAATGGAAAATCAAGTGATTGCTAAGATAATACTAAATGAAAATGTTAGTGGTTCAGACACCGATAGTGATTTTTCGTCGGATTCCTCTTCAGATGATTGGAATGAAAGTGTGACGAATGTTATTACCTTTTCTTTGATGAAATGTAAAATGTATTTTATAATTATTTAATTAAACAAATAAAACAAATTGGCAAAATAACTTTATTTTAATTTTTTTAAATCACCAGAAAAAAAAACACAAAGCACAGCCAAATCAAAACGTAAACAAAAAAAATGACAACTTCGATTTTGACATTTCTCACGAATCTGTTCTAACCTGATCTGACTCAAAAGCAAGAACAGAAAATCCTGTTCTAAACTGTTCTAAGTTTGTCAATGAACAGGAAAGTAGAACAGTTCAGCACAGAAAAAACCTCAATGAACAGCAAAAAGCTGTACTTTTCTGTCTAGAACAGTCCAGCACAGCGTCACTGAACAGACTTTTAGCAACTAAAAATAAAAATCAATTTCCAATGAAAATGACAACTAAAGAGCTGTCACCAGAAAAAGTCACCAAATCGTGATTGTCACCGGTGACTATCACCTTACACAGACCGAATTTGTTGATTGTGACTGTCACCTATCACAAATCACCTTACCCGATTCCACCCCAGGTTGTCTTTCTGTGGCTAAGACGAGACGTTGTCTTTCTTCTTGAGCTTGGAGATTCGCAGAGGAAGTGAAAAGTATCCTCTTCCGTCTCTTCCTATTCAAAACCCTTTTGATAAACCAGATGAACTGACCCATTTTGTTCATTTGGGTACCCATTGAGTTGTAACTTCTTACAATAGAAAATAATGGGGATAATGGAGCTAACTTATTTTTAAAAGTTTTTTTTTTCGCTGGAAACATTTGGAAATACAGGTTTCTCAAACATCAAGGAGCCACTATCTACTGTTGGGAGTTTAGAGGAAAATTATTTTCTCTAATAGCGTATAAATATTGTTATGGTTTGAATCCGATGAAGTAGTGATCCGTTTTTGGGGAATATGTTTGGTCCTTTCATCAGCGTTTTGAGACCCGACGAATTCGTGTCTTGTCTTAAAAATTTTGAGTTTGTGAAAATAGCGGAGATGGCTTTGATTTCCACTTGGCTATCGATAAATATTTTGTATATTTTTGTTTACCAACTTGTAAAGAAAAATCTTAAGTGGGTTCACGGAAGGTGAATTAAAAGACACTGCAATATGTTTGGAAAGATATTTGAACCAAACAAATTTATTTTCGTGGTGCACAACATCGACACCATTGAATTAAATATCTTTAGAAACTGACGAATATTGATTGGACTTGAATAATTTGTGTTTTTTAGTTTTTAAAATGAATTGAAAACAAATTAGCTTATTTTTCAAATATGATTTCACTTGATTTTTGGAACCTATCTGTAAGCGTTTCGAGAATTTACATTAAATGAAAAAACGAGAAAAGCTGCATCAAGTGAAGAAGGTAAGATAAGAAAATACTGATATCGCCAAATCCTTTTAAGATAAAAAACAACTAAATTTCACTATACGATCAAAATTAATTTCAAAAATATTTATGCATCATAAAAATTTCATACTCACCCTTCCTAATTTTGAAGGTTCTGGCATGTACTCCCTAAAAATCCTCTTGATAACCTTGTTTGGTTCTAAAAGTTTGAGCTAAAATTTGAAAAAGAACCATAATTTCAAACTATTCTCAATAACACAACAATAACATTCATTAAAACCTCTTTAAAAGCATATTTCAGTGGCTTACTAGCCTCATCACTGAACTCATCGAACATCATCGAAGTCTTACAAACATCCTGATACCACATTCCTTTTTGAATCTGCCCGGTTTCTTTGTGTATATACAACCCTTCGCCATGTTTCATGCCGTTCTCAAAAAATCCTTCATATCGATTGCCATTGGCATAGAATAATATTCCACCGCCATGAATCATGCCATTCTTCCATTCTCCAATAAAAATCCCACCATCTGTGTACCACATTATTCCCAGGCCGCAACGTTTGTTTTCCTTCCAGAATCCATAATAAATCCCATCGGCATGGAACATCTTACCTTCGCCACAACGTTCACCCTTTATCCATTGTCCAACATACAACCGAGAAGATGATCCATCTGGATTGATTTTCCGCAACGTACCTTGTCCATGACACTTGGAGTTCTTCCATTGGCCATCATAAATTAGATTCTTCTTAGCGAACGTTTTTACCCCATATCCACTCAAATGACTCTGCTTGAAACAGCCTTTATAAATTGCCCCCGGATGGTATACGACATATGGCCGGAATCCATCCATATGAGCTTCTCTAATTGACACTTCTCGCTCACTTCGCTGTCTCATTAGTTTTCCAACATACGCCGGAGAATATGCAGCTCCGTTTATTTTCCGTAACGTGTCTTGTCCATGCCATTTCTGTTCCTTATTTTGACCTTTCCATTTAATTTCAGTCTTCTTTTGAGGGGAAATTTTGCCTTTGAATCCACGCATATAAATCGGCGTGTACTTTCCTTTAAAGTATCCACCTGGGTGGGTTATCAGAAACGTACTGGCGTTTTCACCCAAATATTCTTCTCTAAAGTTCTCATCAATGCCACGTAGCATCATCGTTTATCAAAAATAAGTTCAAACTTTCTTTATAATGTAGAAATATGCGTACAATTATTATTTTCTCAAGAAGTTTTCTAGATTTGTGTCGCCAATTGTGTCGGTTTTCAGACTGAACTGAAAGTGAAAGTATTCACGGCAACTTTGTGAACTCTCTTTAAATCCTTCATGAAGGCAAAGGCAAAAAGGATAGTCACAACGACAAAAATGACGACGAGGACGAGCCTTTCCTAACAATTCACTTTCTACCGACTATGACGATTGCATGTCATGGCAATGTGGTATTATGCTTCTTGGATTGAAACAAAGAGTGTGAGGGATTTTGGTTTTTAGTGTGCCATTCCATCCCATAGGGTGGTTAAATGGAAGCATAAAATGTGAAGTACTCGCAATTACTTACCATACCAAGCTCTTTCTTGTTCGGGTGAATCTTCAACGCTAACGATTGATTTGTGGTTTTGTTCTATATTTTACGGTCTAACAATGGCATGGTTGGAATATGAAGTTTATAGCGTTCCTGGGAAATCAATCCTAAGTCAAGAAACGCGATGCCATATAATGTAGAGGGACTGGCTTCTCTATATAACTTTAGATATGGTATCGTAAAGTGATACCGCACATATGAGATTTTGGTGGCTTCCATATGTTGAAATAAGGATTGTTTTCCTTAACGTAAAGAGGTTGTCACATCGCGTGTTAGAAACTTGTTTTTAGAGCTAATGAATTTAGGAATAGCTACATATATATGTATGTAAATAGTATATCAAGGTTTATGTTACCATGCTATTGCAGTTATTGTTTGACATAAACATTACACGACAAAATAGATATAGTACCTTACATATGTATATGAGAGGTTTTGATTTATAGAAGGAAATCTGGAGCTTGATCGAAGCTAAGTCTTTGTTCCATTTTTTCCAATCTATGCTGTAGTTATAATCTACAGCAATCTATCTATAACCCATACCATAGCAAAAATAGGTGCCACAACTAAATTAAAAGGACCTGAACCCAAGCGTGGTATAGGCAGAAAGGATTTTTGTAATTAACTCCCAAAAATAAGGGCAGTTAAAACTATAACTTGAGAAATATATCCAAAACGATAATAGTAACAAACCTACTAACTGGATGCTGTTCCAGGTGAAAAATACAAGCCATCAATTCGTCTTTCTGGGTAGGAACTCACCCCCCCCCCCCCCGGGAGATAATTTGTTTGTTTTTTACTAAGGAATTCCCTTTAATTCAAAACTTATCGTATTGCGTTAATGGACATAACCCCATTATATTTTGAATTATTAATTTTTTGTATATGAAAACAAAATCTTCTTTTCTGTGCAAGCTCTTGTCGATGATCAAATGATTAAATTGATGATGATTTTTGATGATCAAAAATGTCATTTTTTTTTTATTTAAAAAAAAATATTAATTTTGTTTACAAAAATCGATAACGAAATTTAAATGTAAAATGTATACATATCTACATATAAGAACTTTATTTAGTACTTACTAAAAATGATTTAAAATGATTTTCGAAAAAAAAATAAGTTACATTTTTAAATCTTAAAATATAGGACATATTTTTAAACATACTTTTTGGAAGACATTAGCAAGTTCCCAAAAACAGCTAAAGTGACACTTTTGTTAAAATAATGGCTAATTGAAAAACAAAATAAACGTTTCATATTTATTGATATAAAAGCTTTGAATCTCTTGAGATTTGAATTGACGTGTAATTTATGAGTGCCGCATAAACGGTTTTTCCCAACTTATTTGTTTACCTTAATTTGTTTTAATTTAATTTCTTAGAGAAATTATGTACTTAAATGCACCTATGTATATCCCCAATTTCAAGAACCAAGCATTTTTCTCTCTACAATTTGTTGTTTTTGGTATTTTTCTATGTAAGTAAGTAAGTAAGTAAGTAAGTAATGTTGTTTATTTCACTTTATCCATACATTAAATTGTTTCTTATATTTTTATGGTTTGATTCAGTTCTTATAGAATTACTAATAATTTAACAAATGTTATTATTTCTTTAAACAAAAAGGTTCAACAATGACTTTTGTCGTCTGTCGCAATCAATACAATTTTTCTAAAAAACTTCCCTAGATTTATAATTATTTTTAAGGCAAAAATATAATTAAGATACGTTTCAATTTCTAAGTATTTGATGATGCAGTTCCAATCCTTTATTCCATTTAAGAAATCTATTATATTGTTCATATCAAGTGAACTACTTCCTAATGTCTCTCGGCGAATACTTCTTAAAATTGGGCAAGTTCCTACAAAATGTGTATATGGAGTGAAATTAAAGGCTGAAGTCCAGCTAAGACTTTGGTAATTGTAGACATCATACAATCAAGAATTTTACCATGAATATTGTTTTTAAGAACTCCACTCCAAGTAATATCAGAAAATCTCGTATATCTTGTGTGGCTCTTTTACTTTTGTGTCCTTATGCTCGGTACATGGGCGTACTGAATTTTACCCGAAAGCTCTTGCTAATTCATCGTAATTGGTCGCATTCGGAAAGCTAGTGGCTACGTAGTCAAGGGATTCTGATTGGCTAAATCTAACTACAAAAGTAGTTGAAATTTCCCCTCCGACGTAGTGTAAAATTTTCGGCTACAAAGTTAGTGCACACTGGTTTTGACGTTTCACAATCAGCTGCTCGGTAAGGACACAAGAATTCAAAATGAAATAAATCATTTAGTATTTAAATACAAATAAAAATCACTCATATTACATCTTATATTCGGTTTTATTGAATTTAAAAACAAAACAAACTATTTAAAGTACTGAAAACACAAATGTTTCCTGTATTATATATTTGCATTTGTTATTGATATGACAGTTCCGGATTGACCAGCTTTGTAGTGAAGTTTTGCATTCACAAATCTAGTTGAATTTCGACTACGTAGCCACTAGCTTTCCGAATGCGACCATTTCCTTTATCTTTAAACGTCATAGTAAAAAGTCATGTATCGGTTCCAAAAATAAAATCCACGAAAATCGTTGCAGCATGTTTTTCACTACTGCAGTGTCTTTCAAACAGAGGTACATACTTAGGCTTCTTGAAACCGCTAAAGATATTTGTCCGTCCACAAATTGCTAAAAAAAAATATAGACATATTTTTCGATAGGCAAGCAGCATATGATCGGCCCTTTAAGCTAAGCTGGGTTTCGAGAAAGCTTTAGCTGAGCATTTCCAGAGAAAAAAGAAGATGGCTGTTATAGCAAGGAAGCCTCAATTATCTTTATTGATTGGTAAGAATACAATGGGCAACACAAATGAACAGAACATTTCTTTGCCACTGGTATTAGTTTAGGGATGTATCCCCAACCTTCGTCTAACTTAATTTTAATCACATTCTGGGGCACACAACAGATCAACAGATATCCGAGTGGGCCATTACTGATGCATCCCTCCGGTTAACTTAACCTTACATCCACAATTTTGGAGGTATTTATAGATGTTAACCGTAAGATATGATGCGTCAGTTTCTTCATCATCTTCTAGATGAAGTCAAGTTGTAGTTTCAATGGGAGCTATCGTGAATAAAATTTCACTTCGATTTTTTCCCCTTTCCAGAAATTTTGAATATGAATTAATGTTGCAAATATCCCTTCATATTTAGTAAGGACCTTGATCTTTATTTCATTAGGCCCCATTTAGCTTACAAGGAACAGTGAACAAATAATGGCATTTCCAGATACCGTCAATGGGAAATTATCCAAGGAAAATTTGTATCGCGATAACCCTTCACAAGTACCTATCTTCACTTTTTCAAATTAAAAAATAACCCAGAACTTTGTTGCCGAAATAATGATTACTTTGGACGATAACACTGATCGACAAGGTTTTGTTCTTGGCAATCGAAATATCATCAATACTAAGTTTAAACATTTTTAAAGTATCTCATAAAATGTTCAAACAAATCTTCAATACTTTTTAGAATTCACCTGTCTTATGCTAAACGGTTTTTAACTTTAATTTTTGTGTTTGTAACGCAGCTGTCCTTTAAAAAAGGCTACAACATTGAAATATATATATTGCAAAATATAAAATACAATGTTTTGAAATTTGAGCAGATACTTAAAATCAAAGTTCTGATTCGAAATTAGCACTACAAATTAACTCGTATTTTTCAAAACCACTAAAGCTTTAAATTCAAGATTTCAAAAGTTCATATAGAACCAAAAGAACACTCAGAACTAATGAAAATTTCCAAAAGTTATGTTAGATACTAAAATAATTTAAACTGTATCTAGAAAACAAAGATTTGTACTTTGCTAAATCATTATAAAATTTATTGATGAGAGATACAGTCAGTAAAATTTGAAAAGCCTCACACTGAAACTTTCTTACAATTAACTATTTCTGATTTGTATTAAAGGAAATACAAATATATTTAAAGACAAGGTAAGAGAACGCTCTATAAGATTAAGAGAACTTTATAGAATTTATCAAAGTAACTGTTATAAGCCAGCCGCAAAAGCAAAACCTGTAAGTTTAAGCATAGAAAAGCTATCGGGAATAAGTCGAAAAAATACATTAAGTTAAACGGAAATTGCTAAAATTAAAGAATGAGTAAGGACTTTCTAATCACTTTGTAGCCCGGAAAATTAACAGAAGGCCAAATTTTGTGTATAACTATTTTAAAAATCCGTTATTATATGGACAAAATTACAAAGGGTGTACTTTCACCATTCTTTCAAGTAAAGATATGTATGTAAATGTAAAATCATTAGAAAAGCCTCCAATTCCATACACACTCTAAATAAAATCAGTAACTAAGTAAGAAGTGAGCCGAATGACTAAATGTCAGACACCTGAAGCTGCAAAAAAAAACCTTTGCTAAAGAACGAGCGTAAGCTACAACGTTTTGGAATTTACCGTGGAGTGGAATACTGATGGTAGCATCATATCAAACGTTTGGGGATAAGTGATCTTTTTAGACGAAAAGAAGGTTAACCACCAGACCAGACGAATATAATTATTACTTCCAAGATTTAAGAAAAGATCATCATCATACCTACCCGGATGGGAGCGAGTTATGGTATAGTGTGCCAAATCATTTTGATTGACAATTTAGTTTATATAAACTATAAAATGACAGCAGCCTGATACAAAACTATTTTGCAGACAGCTTTACCTCAATTTCTAGGATATTTTTGGACCGCCGACGATTATTTTTCAGCAGGACAATGCACCTACTCATTCAGCTGGTGTAGATAAAACGTGGCTGCAAATCCAAAATAAACTTCAGTTAAAGTGGCCGTCGGAGTTTGCTGACACGCAATTTTTATGAAGGTGGGAAGAAGTACAGAACTAAAGAGGATAACTGAAGGTATAAAATTGACCTAGGCTACTATTTCCCTAGATCTATTAAAATCGTTGTACGATTCTTTAAAGGATCACATTTTTGAGGTCATTTAAAATAGAGCAGGCTGTACAAAGTATACAAATAATTGGTTAAGTCTACAAAATAAACAAAAATTAAATAGAATAACTGTTTTTCGCATTTTTAAAGAAGCATAATAATTTATAAACCTGATGTGATAGAAGTATTTTAACCCTAGACTCGTATACTATGAAAATTCTATTTAACTGTGCACCAGGTGCCGAAAATGTGATGTAGCTTGCTGAAAAATACGAATTTAATTTGAAAAAAGTACAAGTTTTGTAAATAAGTTTATTAAAAAATATATATGTATATATCTATATATATTTACAATAATGTTTTGATAATATTAAATACTGTTAAATTATTAAGATTTTTTATTTTTGATTAAATTTTACTATGTGTTCTTCGACGTTTTTCTAGACATTCAGTGGAGGTCGAGGGTAAAAAATGGTCATCATCTTCGTTTTCATCATCACATACTTCTATATGAAGATAACATTTTTCGCACATCCTTACGTAGTGCTTTGTACATGTACATAGCTACATAGCAAAAATCACAAACGGCTATTGTTTTGTTATTTTTTTTTTTTTTTAAGTTTTACAAGTTTCACAACGTTGTCTTATATTGGGCAGGTTCAGCCGACATAAGGGACTTGAAAGTAAGGCAAGTTTCTTGCATCTGATTAACCAGCTGCCAAAAAATTGCCTTCCAATTAAGGCAACTTTATTGGAAAGTTGACTGGAAAGTTAGGCAAGAAAAATCTCCCTTACTATCAAGTCAAGTCAACTTATGTCAAAATGACAATTGATCATGTTTTTTAATTCAACTAAAAGCTGAACTTTATTACGCAATGATTTATTTATTTTCTGCACAACTTCATTTAATGCTTTCTGTAAAAAAGTTCCTTGCAAATTTGGAAAAGAAATAAGTAATATTTCTTTAAAATACAAAATACAAATCATGATGGACTTGTAGCTTGCCTGAGGAGTGTTTTGTAGAAAATAATGATTTTGGTAATTTTTGTACTATGAACTTGAAGTAGAGGTTTGTGAAGTTAAGTTCTGAATTTTAAATTCATGACACTTGAAAAACTATCTAGTTGCCTTGGTCGAAATGTACGTTCAAAGAATAAAGTTGACTGCAAATGAAGTCCCTTATGTTGTCTGAACCTGCCCATTGTTTTGTCTCGCAACTGGTAATGTTGAAAGAGTTTGATTCTCATAATTTACTAGTTTTAGAGCAATTTTCACTTTTGCTTGAAGTGTGGGTTTTATAATTCGTGTTTGAATGTGTTTATTAGCAAGTTCCAATGCAAGTTCTTTCAGAAAAAGTTTTCTTTTTTCTGATCTTTTTTTACTTGTGTACCAAGTGGTACATGGTGATATTTTTGTATATCAAACATTCTGTAAGCAGCAACCCCAGCAGAATAATAGAAGATTATAAAATAAAGTCACAGGCCATCTGTTAGTTTTACGTTTACTGGTGTAAACTGTCAGTGACAGTCTGTCACCATCCGATCTAGAGTATCAACGCCCCCTTTAGTTGCGTTGTAATTTAAAATTACTTGTGGTTTTCTTTTGGCTTGGTCAATTTTATCTTCTTGGTGTGTAGCATAGAGGAAATATATTTCCTCTATAGTGAGTAGTCGATAACATAAGAACATTTTTTTTGTATTGCTTGCGTAACTACACAATTGCATACATCGTGAGTAGCAAAATACGGACGAAAACTTATTTCTGCTCCTTTTGAATTCTTTGTCAGTGGGTGTAAAAACTTTTGGTAGTTGTGGCTTGTTACTTTTTATAGTGCCGACCAATGTTGTTTTTTTATTTTTTTTTGGCGCGTAGGCGTAGTAGAAGCCTTATGCCCCTAAAGGGGTTCCCAACGGACTTAACAGGTCTGAGGACCTAAGTAAGTAAGTAATGTTGTTTTTTTATGCATCAAGTCAAGGGCTAATGGCACTGAAGTAAAATAATTATCCGTGGTAATATTGTATCCCTTACCAAGAAACTTTTCCGCCAATCGCATCACAAGTTGATGGGATATACCTTCAGACCGATTATCGCCTGGTTGTTGACCAACATATATTTCTCCTTATAGAGGGAAATTTGTTTTAGCATCCACAATCCAAAAAATTTGGATGCCATATTTTCTTGGTTTATTATGCATGTACATTTTGAATGGGCACCTACCCCTTGTCGAAACCAGTTGTTCATCGATGGTCAGTTCCTTTGTTGGTTCATCAAATCTCACCAGGTTATTTTGGAATAAGTCCCACACATACCTAAAACATTATCAGTTGTAAAATATATGCATAGGTAATAAGTTATTGTTTTCATACCTAAAGCCAGCTAACTCATCAGTTTGGATTCGAAATGGACGCGTTCTTCCATCATCGAAACGTAAAAACCGGTTTATCTGTTCAAACCTCTTTAAGGACATTACCGCGCGGTAAAATGCCATATTACTTTGGTGAAACAGGTCTCTTGCTTCTACACCGTATGCTTTTTCAGCGCCAGCGTACAGAAATAAGTCAATGTACGCATACATTTCATCCTCTGTTGTTTCATACCACCGACGCATTACTTAAGATTGGTCAGATAACCGATTTTCCTCGTAAACTCTTTTGGCTTTCTTATTTGTTTCCAGAACTATATTTTGGATTATGTATGTTTGGAGTGAACAACGTCTTAAAACATTCCATTTTTGACGCAAATGTCTGAGAACATAAGGCGTTTATGTTTAGCCTTTCATTACGAGCTCTAGCTGCTCTTCGTGTCTCTACTTAATCAGGCATTGACCACCAAATATCAGAGAATTTTATATTTTGAGCTGAGTATTGCATTCCTCGATTAGGTGCTGCGGGTTCATTTTATATAAAAATCAAGATCAATTTTCATTTTTTAATTGCAACCCTTATCTGCCTCAAATGTCAAAAAAATAGATCTAAAATGTTCATTTTCGTTTACTTGGGTACTGTATGCCTGAAAATAAAATTCCTTTAAGCATGTAAATGGGGAACTTATAAGTTTTTTTTTCATTTAAAAATTGTATTGGGCACTGAGTGCCCAGTACACGGGTCTAGGGTTAAAGCGAGATTTGAATTCGGACAACTTAATTTTTTAAAAAAGTATTGTTTTGTTTGACAGAAAAAATCGTAATTTTGTCGACCCGTTTATTATAAGAACAATGTGAATAAAAGTGGTCTAAGAAGTCAGGCCTTCTTTGCTCTTGCTTGAAATTTATTTATTTGACATTGCATAAATAACTACATACATAAAAGAAGTACATTGAACAAAAAAGAAAAACTAAAAATATGAATAAAATATCAGAAAAAACAAAAAGAAACTAAACTAATTTAAAAAATAATAATTCTTCTAAAAGTAAAAATGTACGAGAGTATTCTTCATCAAATTCGTCTTCTTAACAATTTACTCCGAGATTCTGCATCTCCAGACTTTGCAACTGTAGCTGATGGTGGTTGTTGTGGTTGTGTTTTCTTGGGTCGTCCTCGAGTTCTTGGCGTACACTCGATTTTGCTAACTGACTTTGGAATGGTGCACTTTGCTGCTGACGGAACTGGCGAATCATCGTCATCAATTATTATTATTGCTGTATTGAGATTCTGATTGCCACCCCTTCTCCGAGAAGAAGGCGGCTTCTTTTGAATGACTTCATCTGATATTTGAATCTTTTCGACAATTTTACAAATATCATCAACAATCTCAGTATCGGTAGATTGTTTCTCTTTGCGTCGTGCACTTCGTGCTCTGGAAAGTTGAGATGATGATTTTTTCACTTCAGGATCTTTGTAAATAATATTCTCTATGTTCTCCTTAATTGTCTTTGGTGATTCCTTCTTTGCTCTTCCTCGACGTTTTGTTGTGATCACCGATGACGCAGACGACGATGACGACGACGATGAAGATATCACTTCCGTAGAAGAACTCTGCGATTCAATTGGACTGAATTTCAGAAATCTCCTTATTTTGGGTGATTTTGGTGTGTCGGCCTTTCTATTCATTTCAGTTCTTGTCGATTCCAACTGCACGGACAGATTTACACGATAAGCTCCATCCAGGGTATTTTTTAACTCATTGTAAGCTTCTATTGAATATTCACTTGTTTCGATAGCTTCATTGAAATTCTTTGTTCGACGCAGGAGATTTATGTAATGAATCAACATCGAGAATTCATATTCTCTAAAATGGAACTTTGTATGTTTCTTGTGCAACTTGTTGGCACACCATTTGATTGCTTTGGCATAGAATACTTTGGGTTCGTTGTAGACATCGCCAAGGTACAAAAGTCTTGCATTGAGACAGCCAATTTTGAAGAATTGCCAACTTAGGAATGTGTGGGAGCATTTTTCACAACTGCACGATGAACCATGGGATATTAGGAACGATTCCAGATCTCGATGAATTGCTGGTGGTTTGTGTTTCTGTGGAAGACCAATTTCATGAAAAAAATAATCTTAAAACACCTTGAGATATACTTACAATTCGTACAGGTGATATTGGATTGATTTCAACAGCTTTCCGGACAGATTCTCCTTCATAAATGAGTCTAGTATCCGCTGGATTGATGTCGAAGCTTTGTTTGACACTGATGATGGAGTTAATGTGGAGTTCAGGTTTCGAGGGACGTGGGTTTCGGTACAGCAAGTCAATAAGATCTAATTTGGTCTAAGAAACAAAAATAAATAGTCTTTAACCTATTCCTATTTTTGATTGTACTTACCTGACACTTGGAAGCATTTTCTGACTGTAAATTGATATGAGTCCATAGGATCAAGAACTGCACAATGCGAAAAGCAGCTCCTGTATCCAAAGCCAATTTCAGGACCATCTGGACATAGGGCAATGTCGCTGGCTCACTCAATCGATTCGTAGTAAATTCACTTATATCATTGACCACCGAAAAGAGCAGGGTTGGAAAATTTACCGAGTCCTCGGAGGTGTAATAAACAACCGCCCTAATCTCGTCCAGAATTCTATCAACCTGAGCAAATGCCTTCTTTTTGGATATTTCCTTTTGAAGCTTCCATTTGATTCGAAAACTTGTGGCCAAATGCGTTGCTCGAACCAATTCGAATTTGTTCGTTCGCTCGGCGAGTTCTTCGATTTTGCCCAGAGTCATGTCCAAGAGAATTTTACTTTCGCAGAAGCGTCCTTTTGTGGCCAGAAACCATCCGATGTTGCAAAGACAAATGAGAACATAGTTCTGTCGACGTGGTGTAAGGTATTCGAGATTCATCAGACACTCGTAAATCGCTCCCTCGGTATTTATTATTTCCTGATCAATATCGAAGTCTGGATCATAGAGTTCGATGAACAGACACTCATCACATAAGAATCCCAACGCCCGAATTCGATTAAGAATATCATTCACATAGGTGGTGATACGGAGGAGGAATCGCCACGCTTTATATGCGAAGTCAATGTAACCACGAAAGTGGAACAGTCGCGCTAACATAGCCACATCATCGATGATTGGCACCCAGTCCACAGAGAAGCCCTCCTCGGACAGAGATTTCTGCGATGAACACTCAAAGAACTTCTCAAACTCTTCAATTCCTTCGTGGGCTAGATTCATAATCTGCATTTCTGCTACAACATCAATCTGTTTGAGTTTCCCAAGATCCGATATCTGGTTGAGTGATTCATCGTTTACTTTTGGGATTTGATAGAGATTTTTAAGGTCGTCCATTTGTTGAACAGCTCGGAATTTACAAATATGACCGAGAGCAAGGTGTTCCAAGGGCGAGAGTTGCCGAGAAGGGTTCAATTTCAGTTCGGCGTATTTTCTCTCCAACTTTTTTATGACATTTACTTGAGGAAAGAGACGAGCGACGAGGACAAAATCCAGACAATTTGTTGCTGATTTGAGGAGCGATGTGATCACGAGAATATTGTTAGCCCTCGTCTTGTAATAGACTCCAGTCTCGATCGAGTGCAGTAAACGGCGACTAAATGATGATGGCTTCAAGGGAAAGGTGGATTCTGTCAACGTCTCGCAGACACTCATACAGGGCTCAAAGCCGTAGAACGCTTGAATGTATTTCTTTACCAACTCAGTGTCAATATTTTGGGACTCCATCAGATGTGCCAAATACAAAGCACAAGCTTCAGCTTGTCCTTCCATGTTACCACTGATCTTGTGGACATGCATCAGGCACTTCAATATTGTCCTTACACTGTTCTCGGGAAGATGTTTACTCAGCTTTGTCGGAACGAGCAACATCTTGGCCAAGAGTTCAGCGTGTTCTTTGGTTTTTGCTTGCTGAGCACATCGACTCAGACCGTTCATGATCAAGGCAACCTCATAGTTCAATGTGGTGCAGTTGAAACACTCTGCCACGGCAATGGTGTGCTTCAAGATGGTCATCACAGCTCTACCAAGTTCGGGTCGATTGAATCCTTTTTCCGCAGCGACTTCAAACAGCGTCAATTGGAGAATGCACAGCTTAAAGATGATGTGTTTTCTGGTGCTATTGCAACACGTCCACAGCCCACTCTCATAGTTCACTCCGTGGGCGAGTTTTATCAGTTTCTCGATCAGAGAGTACAGTAGTCTATGACTGTCCTCATCCATTGACTCAAGGAGTACCTTTTGGGCTTTAAAAGCGTCCAAGACTCTGGTTATGGTCACAATCGAATCCATAAACCATGGATCATTCGACAAATCCGAACGTTCGAAGAAAATCGTGAATTTCTCAATTATTTCCGTGAAATTCTTGTTAAAGTCGTGAGAGTTTGGGAAGAGCATGAGCTTGATGAAGTAGTAAAATAGATTTAAAGAGTAGCTCTGATATTTGTGCGCCTTAAAAGACTGATTATCTTTGCAGGCTCTGAGAAAATTCTGTGAGAAAACGCTATTCTTATCGGTTACGTCGAGATAAATAAAATGGATCAGGTACTTCATGAGCAAAATTAGGGAATCATTGATTTTATTTGAAGCGATTTTGAGTGAAGCTATGGCTAAGAAGAACTTCTCAAACAAAATCGAAGCTTTGTCTAGATGTTTGACCAAAATGGTCTGAAGCATTGATGGAAATCCAAGAATATTTGTGTGGAAATCCTCGATTAAGTCTTCGAATTGAATTTCTTTGGCTTTGACTACGACGCGGGCTATAATTTTGAACAATTCTTTCAATTGTTCCGGAGTGAGATGCATGTGGGTGTTGTAAAGTTGGCGGGAGAAGAGTTTCAAATGAGATTTCACATCAGCTGGGGTGACTATGTGATCGGCTGTGACGAGGAACGCCAAGTTAATTGAGCGTTCGAAGAGATTCTGTAAATTATTTTAAAGTTTTTACTTAAGTAAAACGCAGAAATTCAGAAAACAAAATGAAAAACATTTATAAAACGGCAAAATTTTTAAATTTGAATTTAATTTCAAAAAGCAAATAACCAACCTTTGAATAGAACTCAGCGAGTATGAAGCGCAGCAGTTCAACAAACATATTCCAATGGGCCTCCTGAATATCGGGCACTAATTTCTCGATAGCCTCAGCGTAGATATCGAAGAAATGTCCTTTATCCTTGATGGCCATACACATAGCATGGACGGCATTGTAAGAAACGCTGCTTTTAGCTTTTGAATTATCTTTGCATTTAATTAATTTTGAGTAAATCTCATTTAGGGCTTTGGTGGCTGATTCGCGGGAAGTTTTCAAATCGATTATGAGCTGTTGATGGGACATCTTCAAGCACACGAATTTGAGAAGGACTAATGCACTTAATTGTTTTCTTTTTGATTGGATTTTTAAATTCTATATCGGGAATTAGTTACAAATTTTTAATATTAAAAAAAATATACAAATAAAAATTGATTCTTTGTGAAATTCGTGTGTTTTTCTGTTTCTGTTGAGGCGGTTAAACAATTTTTACAGGTTGACCAACTTCAGGGCGAGAAAAAATTAAACAATTTATTTTGACAACTGGTGGTTTTAGGCTGACGTCACATTGTAGTAATGAGTGTGTTCACATTAGAATCTATTTGAATCTCAAAAACGATTGAGAAATATGGTTTGATTTACTTGAAATTGAAAATGTGAATCAAATTGTCAAATATATTGGATGAATATCAAAATTTTTTTTAAATCTTGATAGTTTGACAAGAATATTTTAGAATATGATCGTTAGCTTCTCAAACCTGAAGCAAATTTTATTTTAAAGACATTGTTTAGTGGGTAAGAATACAAAATTAAAATTTTATGGGAAAACTGATATTTTAGAAACATTTTTGAGATTATTTAACTTTTTTTATGCAGGCTGAGCAAACAAGAAACATTTAAATTTATTAATGCATGTCATGCTATACGGTTCAGAAGCATGGACTATGACAAAAGCAGATGAAAGCACCTTGGGTCATTTCGAGAGAAAAGTTCTTCTCCTGATCTACGGTCCCATATGCATAGAACGTGAGTAAAGAAGAAGATGGAACGACGAGCTTTACGGGCTGTACAGCAACGTAGACTTAGCCAGAAGGATAAAAGTCCCACAACTGAGATGTCTGGGTCGCGTAGAGCGCATGGAAACAGAGGACTGTAGCGCCACCTTAAGTAAGTAAGTTAAAATTGCATTCATAGCCATAGCTAAAACTGCATTGGTCAAAATTCAAACGAAAGTGATGTTTGACGGTTTAAACCCATTAAGGATTCATCAAAACATATTTGAGAATATGAACTCACTATATTGACAGGTTTATTTTGACATTCTTTAAAGGTCGGGATAGATACAAGTTTTAGCACTGAAACAAGTTAAATTTTTAAATTGTGGTTAAATTTTAAGGGCCAATGTTGAATGTGAACCACAATTAAATGTCAAGTTTTTTCTGCATTTCATTTGACAATTCTCAATTTTAGACTAATTCAATTTGAACCATGGAAAGAAACACAATCGAGCAACGCATTAAACATATTCGGACAATCAGGCCTGTAGGAGCTGTGAAAACACTACAGCACGCGCGCACAGCTCGTACTGCAGAAAATATTGCTGCTGTTTATGGCCCGAATCGGAAGATATGAATGTGGACGATACGTGGTTTCAGCAAGACGGTGCCACTTGCCACACAGCTAACAAAACAATAGCTCTTTTGCGCTACAATTCCATGGCCATGTTGTCTTACTTGATGGCGATGTCAATTCGCCGCCAAGATGATGTGATGTGCCTCAGCATCATCGAAAATTTGGACCATCGGATGGAGGTGTACCGTCGAGATCACGGTGGCCATTTAACCAATATTTTTGAACCATATCAATAATAATCATGATAAAAATAAATGACAATAATTTCCTTAAAAAGTCGTGTTTTATTCAAAATCAACATCGGCCCTTAAAATTTAACCACCTTTTATATAAAATATATTTTGGTAAGTTACAATAAAATGCAGTAACGTCCAAACAAAAGTAATGTATTCTTTTTATGTCAATATATTTTTCTATTTGCTTGGACAAAGAATATTAATTGAATTTTTCATAAATTATTTCAAAGGTTTCCATTATCCGAGTGGAAAAGGGAAAAATGGATGACCATTCTAAAAGTCCAAGTTAGAGCAAGTCCACGTTCCCTGGCGTGTTTGCAGCATTTTCACGCCAGAGACTTCATTTTGATTATCCACTATTTGGACAGTAGACACTTTTGAAGCTGTCAAAATTTGACATTTGACAAGTAAAAAGTACGCCATCAATATACAATGGAACGATACCTACGTGCTCATCATAACATTTAAATTCTTAAAATTCACTACAGTAGTTGTGAAAATTACTCGAAAAGGTGGTCAAATTTAGTCAACGGGATCATCCTTTTTTGGGCCATGAGTTCAATACATATACTGCACAATCTATTCAAGACCTTAATGATTTATTTCGTGAAGTTATTGATAACATCCATCTACAAATGTGCTCACTAGTCATGTGAAATATTTTTCATTGGCATGTCTTCTCCTTTTTGCAATGAAATAAACATCCCATAATTTATTTTAGAAGTACTCGTTTGTTTGTTTTTAAATATCAAAATGAATATTCTTATTGGAAAATACATTATTACTTTTGCGCCCTTGTTAGTTGCCATCGAAATTCACTCCTTCCCTGTGGGGACGCTGTTTTCAATTTATTCGTTACTTTGTTTGACAGCTGTCACTGTCATTAAATAATTATCTGAATTTTATGTTTTGTTTTCATTCTGAATCTGAATTTCTAATCCCTCTAATTTTAAATAAGAAATAATTAAATTTTCTTTTGAAATTTAAATAAAATAGCCATGGGTTCCAAAGGCCCAAAAAACATTGAACAAATTACACTTTCCGATAGTGATTGTGAAATTCAAGAAATTGATACCAAATCAATAACAATCCCAGATTCACCCGAATCCACGGCGGTCATCATCAACAACGACGAAGAACAAGAAGACAACCAATCGGTTTCGCTGGACACAACAAATGAAAATGAGATTTCCAAATTCAATGACGATCAATTAGTATTTGAGGTTAATTTCAAGAATGAAGAACTTTTCACTGAATACAAAGTACTGGTGTTGGAAAGTTTATGCAGATCTCTTCAACATAAAGGTTTTTTGCTTGTTGAAGGCGACGCTACAATTCAAGTTTTTCGAGACTTTAGCAAAGCTGATGTTGATGGTGATGATCAAGAAGACACAGGCGCTGGTGACGTATCATCAATTCTGAGTGAATCTGTTGTAGAAGTTAAGGACGAAACAAGTGAGGTTATTGAGTTGAAAAAAGAATCACCCGAATCCGAAGAAGATACAAAACCATCTTCTGAAGATGACGACATGGGAATCGCGGGATTGTTCATGGTTGACACTCAACCAGCGGAGAAAGTCGACGCTGTCCAGATTCCATCGTATAAGCGAACAATTAAGGAAATTCTCAACGAAAGTTCGGCTCAGAAGAAAAAGAAGAACGACGAGGACGGGTGCTCGCGTCCGAAGCTAATGAAGTCTTGCTTTAATTGCGGTGAAACTGACCATGATTTGCGATCGTGTCCGAAACCTCGCAATAACTCGAAAATCAACAAAGCCAAGAAAAATATGAATTTAAGACGCGATCGATATCATGTTGATATCGAACAACGTTTCGCTCATTTGCGACCCGGTCAGGTGAGCAAACTGCTGAGAGAAGCATTGGGCATTCGAGGCGGGGAACTGCCATTTTTCTTTTACCGCATGAGAGTACTGGGATATCCACCAGGGTGGCTAGAAGACGCCAGGGTTGCTCATTCTGGGATTTCACTTTTTGATTCTGAGGTAAGTGTTTGATTCTCATTCAAGAGTCCAACAGCTCATTAACAGTTTTTCCCAGAACAAAACTGTTCCACATCTTATCCCTGTTGATTTTAATTGGGTTTTGTTAATGTTTTAGGGTCGGTCTGTGAGAGATCCAGAAGAAGAAGAAGGACAAGTAGATGCTGACAAAAACAAATATGACGTTAATAAAATAATTGCATTTCCAGGATTCAACGCAAGTCCTGGCCAAAGTTTCTATGATGTAAGTTTAAAGCCCTAAACTGTATTTTTTTTGTTTAACGTAAATGTTTTTTCCAGGACTACAAGCATCATAATGTTCCACCGATGAATCGGGAAGACGCTAAAGAAAAGTTCATTGAATCTTTAGGTGACAATGTTGTCAAGGGATATAAGCGTAAGAAGCTTAAAGACCTACACGAGGGTGAGAAACCTTCTTTAGAACTCTCAGAAATGGATATTGATGATGGAGAGAATACTTCCATTACCAATGTTGAATTCACACGTCCTCCGCCGCCACCATCTCCACCACAGAACGCCGATTCACCAACACCACCTCCACCGCCACCACCAGCACCTGAACCAGATTCACCTAAAAAAATATTAAAACGATCGCCCTCACCGACGCTTGAAGATCTCGAGGAAAAACAAAAGCGACTTCTAAGAGAACTCATGAACTCGAGTGCCATAACTATATCAGACAATGAAGACTCTTTAATTGACGAAGTGCTCGAACTTGAAACTGGGCAAACAAGTGAAATAAGTTGTACTTCAACGCCGAACAAATCTCAAAGTGAAGTAAAATTACCAACAGTTCCAATTGCGGAGAAAGAAGAGAGCACTAATTCGCCGGTGGTGGTTGTTGTGAATATTGATGAATCACAAACAGAGTCAGAATCACTCCCTGCACAAACTCCCGTCGTCGTCACTAATACAATGGAATCGGTTCTAGGTACACCGCTTTTGAAATTCTCTCCATTCGATAAACTTCCATGTGGTGATAATTTCAAGGTGGGTGTAAGTGACGTGATTAATTTTGAAAACCTACCCGATTCAACGGGTACCTATGAGAAAATGAAAGGTGTCATCAAGAAAGTTCGGACGATAGTGACTAAGCTTAATAGTGAAGATTCTTGATGATATTTAGTCGGATGAGAGGAAGTGCATGGCTAGGGGATATTTTTCATACATTTTTGCGTTTTTAGTAAAAAACATATAAATTGTTTCAATTTTTAAAAAATAGTTAGAGCATCATTTTGTTTTTGTTTTTTTTTTTTTTTATGAGTCATGATAACAAATTGAAGTAAATATAAATCACATAAATTAATATTTTTGATCACACTTTTTTCTACCAAAAAAAATATATAAAACGTAAACGTTTAGACAATTCCTGGGTTTCAATTTTATACACACATTTTAGAATAAACGTCTAAAGTGGCAGTGTACCGATATTATCATAGTTCCTTTGGATCATGTTTTGGTTTTAAATTAACGGATTTAGGCTCATCTATTTACAAGGGATCTTGGAGTTCTCCAAATCAATCTACCGTCAATCAGATTGACCATATTGCCATCGACGCTCGAGTCGCTTTCAGCATCATGAATGGCCGAAATTTGCGAGGATTTAAAATCGACTTGGAGCACAACCATCAAACCTTTGGGTTTCCCGACCTATGGCAAAACAGGGAGATGCTGGGAGAAGATACAACGTCAAATGGCTACAATCGCAAAAAAAATCGAAATCCTTTTTCGAACTAGTCGCAAGTAACCTCATTTAAAGTTCTCAAGATACCCAAGGTTTAAAGAGAAATTTCCTAAGGCAAATGCAAGCAGAGCGCCGTTGCATAGAAGGACAAGAGCTACTCGCGAGCTCTATGAGCAGAAGAGAAGACAAGATTAACGCCGACTTCTCAAAAAAAAAAGCGAGAGCGAGAGAAGCGTGCGGTCGAAGATGTGGAGAGGTTTAAAAGCAGAAATGAAGTTCGAAAGTTCTATGAGCAGGTGAGACAAAATTCACAAGTACATAAAACTCGAACCGAAGGCTGCAAAGATGAAATTAGAAACATGAGAGTGGAACCGCAATCAATGCTGAGGATATGGAAGGACCACTTCTGTAGACTGTATAACGGCGACGAAGAACCGAATTCTGCTGCATACATTCAATACAGACGACGAAAGCCAAAAATCCCGTCTTCCCGACGAAGTAAAGATTTCTATATCTAATCTGAAGTCTACCAAAGCCGCTTAAGAAGATTGCTTTAATGCCCAGCTTTTCAAAGCAGCTGGGAATAATTTTGTAAGAAGCATGCGCTAACTTATCTGTAAGATATGGTCTGAAGAAAGCATGCGCAATGAATGGAACATCAGTATTCTTTGCCTGGTATTGAAAAAAGGAGACTCTAAACTGCACCAACTATAGAGGAATCAGTCTCCTTAACATCGCTTACAAAATCTTCTCTGCCATAATATGTGAATGGGCAGGTTCAGCCGACATAAGGGACTTGAAAGTAAGGCAAGTTTCTTGCATCTGATTGGCCAGCTGCCAAAAAATTGCCTTCCAAATAAGGCAACTTTATTGGAAAGTTGACTGGAAAGTTAGGCAAGAAAAATCTCCCTTACTATCAAGTCAAGTCAACTTATGTCAAAATGACAATTGATCATGTTTTTAAATTCATCTAAAAGCTGAACTTTATTACTCAATGATTTATTTATTTTTTGCACAACTTCATTTCATGCTTTCTGTAAAAAGGTTCCTTATAAATTTGGAAAAGAAATAAGAAATATTTCTTTAAAATACAAAATACAAATCATGATAGACTTGTAGCTTGCCTGAGGAGTGTTTTGTAGAAAATAATGATTTTGGTAATTTTTGTACTATGAACTTGAAGTAGAAGTTTGTGAAGTAAAATTCTGAATTTTAATTTCATGACACTTGAAAAACTATCTAGTTGCCTTGGTCAAAATTTACGTTCAAAGAATGAAGTTGACTGCAAATGAAGTCCCTTATGTTGTCTGAACCTGCCCAATGTCTTAAGTCCATCGTCAATAACCTGATAGGTCCTTATTAGTGTGGTTTTAGACCAGGAAAGTCCACAGTCGATCAAATATTCACATTACGACATATACTGCAAAAATCAAGGACATCAAATCGACACGCACCATCTCCTCATCGACTACAGGGACGAACTGTATAGAGCCATTTCTAGTTTTAGCATCCCTACCAGACTCGTTCATTTGTGCAGGATGACCATGTAGAACTCACTGCTGCTTGGAAACAGCTTAACAAAACCTTTCGATGTCAAAAAAGGCTTTAGACTATATGATACGCTGTCAATCGATTTCCTTAACATCTTCCTTGAAAGAATAGTACAGAGCTCCCACGTCAACACCAAATGCTCTATCTTTCAAAAGTCTGTCCAATTACTAGCATATGCTGACGACATTGACATAATTGGAAGAACTCAGCGTGATGTCAATGGAGCTTTTGTAAGTATTGAGGCAGAAGTGATAAAAATAAGCTTAGCGGTTAATGAGGGCAAAACAAAGTACAAGCTGTCATGAAGAAAGGACCTACAACATAATCGTCTCGGTCCAAACGTCACCATCGACAGACGTAACTTTGAGGTAGTTAAGGACTTTGATTAGTTAGGCTCCGCTATAAACAAAACCTGCGTTGAGATCAAACGAAAAATTACTCTTGCTAACTGCTGTTTCTTTGGGCTACGAAAGCAATTGAGTAGTAAAGCCCTCTCTCGAGCGACCAAAATGTCCCTTAATATCCCCGTCCTGCTATACGGTGCAGAGGCAGCTTGCGCCATTTTCAGAGAAAAGTTCTTCGCGTGATCTAAGTTGTTTCGCTGATGACAGCTTTTCATATTCGTTTTTAGATTCTCAACCTTGCTCTTCGAATGTGGACTACCGCATCAGCAGCGCATTAAGTTCCGATCTTGACTGCATTGTATAATAGGGAATAAAAACCCGTGTGAAATTTAATGCTTCGAAAACTTAAGCGTAACACTCCCCCAATGCCACTATCCATGACCATGGGTGGTACTTGGATCGAGGAGAATGAACAGCTTTCAGTTATATTTATGTGCATCATAAACCACTTCTTGTGGGTTGAACATATATTTGACATCGCCAAAAATGCTGCTAAGTGTTTAAGTTTTCTCCGACGATGCAAGAAGTTGTTTTACCCTTCTGATATGGGCTATAATTTACAAAGCTTTTACTCATCCAAAACTTGAGTATAATAAATTCTCATATATGGGCTGGTGCTTCTATTGGATAGAGTTGAAAATGAAAGGCGATCGTTCTATTACCAAGATATTTGCTTTTCATGAATACCGCCGCAAGACTTCATGCCTTTCATTGTATTATCGATATTTTCACAAACAATGATCTAGTGCAGGGGTCGGCAAGTAGTTTGAAGTAAAAAAGTTTTGTAGTTTTTATTTTGCTTCATTTATGTAACTGTAATATTAAAAAATTTACAACGATGAACCAAAGGTCTTGAGCCAGTTTTATATAGTTTGGTTCACGCGGGGAGCAGCAAATGCGAAGAGTACCATCAAGGTGGGAGTCTGATAATCTCGAACGATATTTGTTCTTCAAAAAATTCATTTTTGAGAAAGACGATTCGCATATATGTACATATGTATATGTCGAGCCAAACTTAGTAGCCAAGTTGATAGCTACTTTTTTTGGAATTTTGATATTTTTCTGGAACATGCTTACCCCAAAATTCTTCAGTGGATGCAGTTTTGAATATTTGCAGGGAAATATCTTCTTGAAGGTCAATTAATTCCAATTGTAATGAAGCTTTCGAAAGATCGAATAACTTCGTGGCCACTTCAGTTCATTCTGCTACTGTAGTGATTTCATAAGGCAATTTAAGGATTTGAGATAGTTTCCCAATTTCTGCAAAATCTTGGAATCTACAGCAAATTCGCTTTTAAGATCGGATAGAAAGTTTGAAAGCACTGCAATGTCTTCTTTCTTTTATATTCAAGAAATGTTGCGAAATGAATGAATTCTTCTATAGCAATATCTTTTTCGAAAACATCCAGCTTACGACGAAAAGCGGACACGCTTTGTATTAAGTCGAATAACTTTTAGAAAAGCCAAAGCTAGTATAAATGCGCTTTTTTGTTATGAACTCCAAGTGCTTTCTTGCTTCCGTCGTATCCAAGGTTTGCAAGAAGGAGATAACTTGCTCTTTAATCATCCGGAAACGTTCAATAACCTGACCTTAACTTAGCCAACGAATATTGTTGTGATGCAGTAAGCCCGAATACGCCATTTCACATTCAGAAAGAAACTCTTTTTTTGTGGAAACGTTTTTAAACACGAAATATTATTTAAAAAAATCGATATCGAACGGAAGCTCCGTAATTAGATCTCACAATAAGACTGACAACTGATTTGACTGCAGAGAGAATTTTACTTGCAAAAAAGCGATTGTTTACATTTTGTATGTCAATTTAATTTATTTGTCTGTGAATACCTGCTTAGCCGCCATATTTAAAATTGCGTGTTTACGCAATTCAATCGTAATACCGGTACTTCTAGGAATGCTCATCACTTTACCCTTGAGCCCAATTTCGGACGTACTGATAAGTATAGGGATTTTTTCCTTAGCCGCACTACACGAATGTGGAACGCTTTACCTAGCTCAATATTTCCCACTCATTACATTTTTTTTGGAAACAAAATCCCAAAAACGATTTTTGCGGTGTTAAGGACTTTCTAAAAATCAGAAATTGATACGAAAAATACTGCCGATTTTTTTTTGTCATCGAAAAAATTATAAACAATATTTTTTTTTGTCTTGTTTTAGATTTGGAATAATTTATTTCTGTATTTCAATTTTTAAAAATAAATAAAGTTTACATTCATTTTTCATGCATCTATAAATCAATAAGATCATCTTTAAATTCAATAATAATTATGATAGTTTAAAAAAATAAAGAAGAAAAGGTTTTTTTTTTATATTTCAAATTTTTAATAAACCAAATTAAAATATTCAATATTGCACCAGAGGCTAATACAAACAAAAATATACCTATACATTAAATATGTATAATAATTATTTTGGAATACACAAGTTTTTTTTGTATGTATGTATAAAAAAAGGGATAAGTAAGCTCTTTTTTGTTGTTGTTATTTTTCTTCTTCTTGTGTTATTGTTGTTTTTGATATTATTACATTTTTTAAAGATAATATTGTGGTTTGTGATGTTTAATTTGTTTGTTTTTAGAATGAAATACATTTAATATCGGCTAAGTGTACATAATATACTTTTTTTTGGTACTTATATACTTGTGTTATTTCCGTTTTGTCTTTTTTGATAACAGTATTTAAACCAAAAAGAAATTAATATTAATTTACAGCTGGCGGTGCATCACCACTTGGGGGATCCTGTTTGTAAAATAAAACATTACATTCAAAATAATTTATTTCTTAATTTTTTTAAAGATTCATACCCGCCCACCAGATGGTCGTCCACCATTGGGTTTTTTTGAATTATAAACCTTCATTATGGAATCTGGTTTAATGAAATACAAGATCACAGCCAAAACCATAAACATTGTCATCATGGTAAAACTCGTTTCTTCTCCTCCTGTTGGACTTGGAAGACTAGGCACTACATATTTCAATAAAGTTTAATTAATATAGATTTAAAATATAACATTTAAAACAGGAATTAAATTTTAGCATTTTTAACACCGCCAAAAGTTTGAATTTATATTAGTGTTGAAAGTATCCCATGGAATTTTTAAGTTTCTGGAGAACTTTTATTTCAATAAGACAATTTTCAAATTTCATCGATTCAAACTCTATTCAAGAATCGGGAACTATTTATACAACTTAAAATAAAGGAGAAGAACTTACGGTCTATACATTCTGTGTCTGTGCAGTGGGACTGGCTTTGTCGAATCTGTAATTTAAAAGAATTAAATTTATTTATATTATTATAATTTTTGTGATTTAAATTTAAATTCATACCAAAGACAATAATCGACGGATTGCCATTTCATGCGTCCAAACGCACTCGCAGCTACAGTCATCAGCCATTTTAAAGATGTTATTTGTTTTTTGTTGTTGTTATGGGGTGTTAAAATTTGCTGGCTATAAAAGAAATACATTTTTTAGAATTTGAAGAATTTTATTAAATGGAAAAATTACTTTAATTAAAAAAAAAAATATATTTAATGAAATATTTCTAAGCGAAAACTGGGTAAACAACGGTTAATACGAACTTATGAGGTTAATTCGGAAAAACTTCATTTCAATTTCCAATGAGTTTTACGCAGAAGTTCACTGACTTTCATTTCTTGAGAAATTTTATTCAATTAAAGTCTGAAATGTTTGCTTACTTCTTGGGAATTTTGTAGGCTTTCTGAAATTTTATTTCTAACTATCCGAAGTAAAATTTTGTTTATGTGAAACTCATAAAAGCTTTTGAAATTCCAAACGAACAAAAAAGTTTCTAGTTTATTACTACCTCGAACATGTTTAATGAACTTTAAGAAATAAGGGAATGATTTATGAGGAGATACTGATGCACATAAAGGCCCAACTATAATAGACTTAACCGAAAGTAAGCTAATGTCAAAAGCGAACGAAAAGTTATCAGAAGTTATCGTCAAAACAAAAAGTAACCATAATGGATTCAAATACATAACTTAAGCAAAATTTGACATTTGCTTAAGCTCGAGCCATTTAAATGGGTCTTGCGTAATTGCGCGAAAGTTAGCGAAATTTAACGAAACTGAGCAGAACGTCTATTATGGTTAGTGACATATAAGGCTGCGTATTGGTTCGTTCCCTTAAGCTGGCTTAAGCTCGGTTAAGTCTATTATAGTTGGGCCTTAAGCTCGAGCCATTTAAATGGCTCTTGCGTAATTTGCGCGAAAGTTAGCGAAATTTAACGAAACTGAGCAGAACGTCTATTATGGTTAGTGACATATAAGGCTGCGTAATGGTTCGTTCCCTTAAGCTGGCTTAAGCTCGGTTAAGTCTATTATAGTTGGGCCTTAAGTCTTATAAAAGTTTTGAATATCAAAAATGGAGGAAAAACTGAGTTAGGCAAAGCATTCTACATTCTTCGATTGAGAAAAAGAAACTCAATACAGTACGTCCGAAATTGAGCTCAAGGGTAAACTGGTGAGCATTCCTCGAAGTACAAATATTACGGCTTAATTGTTTGAGGTGGGCAATGCAAGTAGCTAATTCGACAGAACATTGTTTGTGACGGTGTTAGAGTGGTGCAAACATTTCGTTTGTTGTTCTATCGCCTATCATTTTCACAGTTTTTTTTTTTATTTCAAGAGACTTAAACTTGTTTTTGAGATACCTGCCCAAATATGCGAGTTATATTCAAGTTTTGGACCGTAATGTAATGTCGAATATGTGAACATACTATAAATGGTGATCTGTGATAAGCATAAAGAATTCTGAAAGTTGATTACTTTCCTAGATGTAAGTTAAGCTCATGGATAGTGGCAGTGGGGATAAGTTACGCTTTAACGAAGGGACACAGCACTGAGTTTTTAAAGCAATTAATTCTACACGGTTAATAATTCCCCATTTGACAATGTTGTGATTCTAGAAAAGAAAATGAAAACAATTTTAATGAATTGGAAGTGGCAGCTAAGCGATCGTTTATGAATATAGGGAAGAGAGTCGGCAACAAAACGGAGCCTTGTGGAACACCATCATTTATTTAATGAGTTCTAGACTACAAAACATTGAATAAAATTGTTATTGAACGATTAGAAAGGTGGTTTTTAATCTAGCGAAGAAGTTATTTATAAATACCAAAAGCACGCATTTTCGATTAGAGAGCTTAGTGGAAAAATCTATAAAGCATAAAATCACCGATGGACCTATTGCCACGAAGTTATTAAAAAGCTTTCGTTCTATAAGATATTTTTTAAGGTGATGATAAATCAGGGTTATTATGATGACAGAAGGGACGTACATAAGTGTGATTAGGCGATAGTTAGAAGGGGAAGGAGGTAGACCTTCATTAGGGACATGCTCGGAAATAGACCTGTAGAATAGGACACGCAGTGGTTTTCCAAATATTGAACAACACTTTTTCAGAACAATAGGAGTGATGCAGAAAAATTCAAGTAAAGGAAGATTTATAGCACACAAAAATTAGAATTATAATATCATTAAGTTAGAAAGCAAAGACGTAATAATTCTAGCCACCTTCTTCAGTTTACTTAAAGAGCTCTATTTAATTTTGTTTTCAAAATCCTGTATTTGTGTTCGAATATTTTTATCCGAGCTATCTTGGCGGTCATCTGCAATATGAATTTTAAATAATTTTATTGTTTTCTATTAAAAATTAAAAAGTACCGGTATTAAAAGCTATAGAATTTAAAAACTTATCACATTTTGTCGTTGTAGTTCCACATCCCAAGAAGAGGGATGTGAGTCTGAAAACGAATATGAAAAGATGAGAGTACTATCTTCAGCGAAACAATGTATTGGATTAGAAGTTGCAGACAGGAGATCATTAATAAAAATGAGAAAGAATGTTGGAGATATAAAAGAGCCCTGGGGCACACCAGCATCTATTATGTGGTTTTCAGACTTGAACCCATCCAATACTACTTGTATTGAACGATCCGAAAGGTAATTACTAATCCAATGAAGCAGGGATTCGTGAAAACCGAAAGCACGCATTTTCGATAAGAGAGTCTGATGCCAAACCCTATCAAATGCTTTTGAAATATCATGTGCAATAATCTTACTTTCTCCAAAACGATGTAAAGATTTGCTCCACTGTTCGGTGAGATGAACCATGAGATTACCATTGGACCTATTGCTGCGAAAGCCGTACTGCCGGTCATTAAGAAGCTTTCGGTCTTCGAGATATTTTTTAAGCTGATAATTTATCAGCGTTTCCAATCGGTCGATAATAAGAGGGTGATGAAGATTCGCCTTTTTTTGGAATAGGCTGGACAAATGCAGTTTTCCATCCGCTCGGAACGAGACCAGAGGAGTAGGACAGATGAAAAAGCTTACACAGTGGTTTTGCCAGCGTTGAAGAACACCTCTTCAGAACAATAGCGGGGATACCATCCGGACCAGCGGATTTATGTTTGTTAAGATCTTTAAGGACTCTCGCCACAGTACGAGTGCGAAAAAAGATTGGCCCCATAGAATCACTAACGCGCTCGATGAGAGGCGGAGTCGTAACACTCACTGGCAGCGTTGAGTCGGCGGCGAACTGCCTAACGAAGAGATTATCTTTCTCTAAAGAACTTACAAATGGAGTGTCATTGACAACGAGCGTAGGAACCGAGGAAGAGGAAGAATTCCTCATGTTTTTTACAAATTACCAAACATTTTTACTGCCGTTGGGACATTGCAGTATTTTTTGCCGTAATTTTTGGTCATGTACAAATTTGGTCCGTCGAATATGGGCGTTGCAGGCCTTCCTGGCTTGCTTGAACTTATTCCGGTTTTCCTCAGTTGGATTGGCTTTAAAACAACGGAAACTTACCTTCTTGACCCTAATACCCGCTTTACAGCTCGCATCGAACCATGCGTTTTCCTTAGGTCTGATGCTTTTAACCCTATTCGGGATAAAAGTTCTCATTCCCAGAAGAATCAAACTTGTGACTATATCTGCGCTGGCGTCAACGTCACTATCGAGGAAGCATAGTGACCAGTTAAAGATCCTAAAATAATTATTGAGACCGTCCCAGTTGGCTTTCTCGTATTGCCAAACGGTTCTCCTAGGAGCTCTTTCTGAGGAGTTTTGACACGAGAAATTTGCAGATATAACACAATGGTCAGATGAGCCTAGAGGAGATAGAACACTAATAGTGTACTTATCAGGGTCAGAGGTAAGAAACAAGTCAAGGGTGTTTTCTGCTCGAGATACAACGTCCGACATTCGAGTGGGCTCGTTGACCAGCTGAGTTCTCGAAGAAGTCATCAGAATTGTTCACTGAGATCTTGTGATTTGTGACTTTTTTTTAGGGACCACGTTAGGATACGGTCTATGCCTTACAATGGATTCAAGCCCTTAAGAATGGAATTCGTGAAGTAATCGAGGACAAACAGCCGCAAATGTGTGCAATGGGCAGAGAAAACTTCAAGAAAACCCTTGGTGATCATTTGGTTTATATTGTTTTTCTCTATTTACTTTTTCCTCTTTTCAATGCTCTTAAAAATCTATTTATTAAGGTGTGATAGACTAAACTTTTTTCACTTTAAAATTTATCCTTATAAAACAACCATCGTACTAAATAAAGATTTTTGGTAAAGTGTTAAATGGCACCCTTTGAAGTAATATCACCAAATTATCATAATCAAAATAAATTGAAGAGTATTGTTTGTGTTGTTTAAAACCCTAATGAAAAATAATTACTTTAAATGTCAATTTATTTCGACAGAGAGAAATAAAAACATAAATAAATAAAGCCAAACAAAAAACAGGATATCATTAAAATATCAACAAAACTCTTTTTGTTATGCAACAACACTCAAACAAAATTTTTCATTCAATTGAAGTTAAATTAATTTATAAAGAGAATGACGACATTTGTCGGTCATTCTGTAACACACCGGTTTTTAATAAATTGCGACTAATATTTAGGTATAGAAGCTTGTATATGTAGATAGGTGATGTATTCTTCAACTTTAAGTGCTCTGATCATGGAACCGTAAAGTGCAAACGGGCCTTTCTTATCAACAATGACACAAAAAATATATTAAAAAAATTTGATTTTCAACAAAATAAAAAGAAAAAAAGAGTTTTTTTTTCTAAGTCAGACAAAAGATATACAATCTGATGGAGACCGACATTTTTATAATACACACAGCTTTCTAGACAAGAAGAAAAACATTAACATCAACGTTAAACTTTTACTAAGTTAAGTGAAAAGGAACAATTTAAAAATATTTACATACATACGTGTCTTAAATTTATCAAAAACAAAATCCCAAATCGTTCGCGAAAATTATAAATATTTGCAACAAAAAAAATGGCAAAAACATCCAGCAGATGACAACAACAGCAACAAACTAACGCCTACAATTTCTAGTTTAAGCTGTAAAGGTATACCTACCTACCCTACCCATTTCTCGGTTTCAAGAGATCGTCAAAACAAAAATATAAAAAAAAAAACGTTAAAAGCTAGAAAATGTACACACAACAAGTATTATAAGAGCTGGAGCAGTGATCGCGAATACTTTTCAGTTAAATAAACAACCGACGACGCTGCCGCCGCCGCCGTTTGCCCGCTCTCCACATACCTACATAAAGTACATACTATAAAAAGTCTCTAAATGCCAACAAATTGAAATAAAATTAAATTATTGTATACTTGAAAAAAGACAAATAAATAAAGAAGCTGATAAGCAGTTTCTTTTTTTGTTGTTGTATAAATAAATTTTGCCCTAGAAAACAAAACGTACACATTTTTATCAACTTGGAAAAGTTTCCTCTTATACAAAATTTGCGAATCCAAGATGATGTTAAGGGGTAACTGGAGGAAGGGCGTTTAGTATGCTGAACAGAAAAGTGATGACGAAGAGCAACAGAGTTGAGGTGTCCCCCAACCGAATCAAGATACGATATCAACAAAAAACAGCTGTATGGTCAAAATATAAATAAAAATACACAAAAGATCAAAAGCCCCATTACCATAAACTAAATGGAATCAACATAGGCATAAACAAATTGAATAAACTTTATCGCAACGCAAGTACTACTGATAACTTTAGGTTTAAATCTCGTTGACAAAATTCTCAACAAAACGAGGAAACCAGACTCGGGGCATAGTGAAGTGATCTAACTTCGTAACTATGTACGAGAATTGAGCAACTAACCATGTTGATGTGGCACTTAGGAATAAGTTGTTAGATTTAGTATAAGTTGTTATTTTTTTTAAAGTTTTTTCTTTCGATTCGACAAAAAGGTGTTCCCTAAAAAGTAAAATCGATTTCCACCAAAACAGACACATTTTTATAGCTTTTTTTTCTACTTACATTGATGTTTATTTTGTTTAGTTGAGATTAATTGAAATCAGAATATTCAAGATTAAGAACTGAAACTAGTCTGTATTGGATTGGAAGAAGAAAAACTAGATTTTTAATTGCAAAAGTTATATTTTTTCTTTTAATTTCACTTCTTCTCCATCATAAAATCAAACCACAAACAAAAAGAAAACTTGGGTCTGAGAATAATTACTAGAAATGTCAGAGTGAAAGGAAAACTGTGATAATGAAAACAGCGACGTGTCAGTTGTGGTTTTCTATAAGGATGTGAATTACATTGAAGTGAGTGCGTTCAGTGTATTACAAGATATGTTTCTCACTTGATCATTTTCAGTTAATGGTTATTTTAAATGTACTTTTATTTGAATTCTAAAAAAAAGAGATGTTACACATAAAATTAAATTTTGTGAGAGAAAAGACCAAAAATGCAGAAGAAATAAGGTTTTTTTGATTTATTTCATTACACTTATGTGAAGGCTTGCGGCACTGTACTGCCAAAAAGTTATGGTATTTTATAGGAAGTAAAAAAGAATTACCACACGTGCATTCTGTCTCACTTTCTTGCTTCAACATATACATATATGTCTCCCTCTCTACTTTTGTGAATTATGCCGATGCAGATACATAATTCACAAATCCAATTTAAGGATTATTTAAGTTGGTAATCATAATATAATGCGTTTGTTAGCTAAAATTTGTATCAAGGACTTCATGATTCTAGCAGTGAATTGGAGTTTTAGTTAAATAGACAATTTTGCTTTTAATCAATAATTTACTGGAATTCAGTTAGATTATGCTTGATTTTCGCACTAACATGGCAAACAGAAATACTCACGCTAATTAGATACGAGTATATCATTATATCATTATTGCTTTCACATTTAAGTGAAGAATTTTTTTTTTAAATTAAGTAGTTGAAAAAAAGTAAAAGAGGATGCAAAATATTAAAATCTATACAAATAATTGTATAGAGATCGTACACTATGAATGCAGAGATCTTCATAAATGAAGATTATAGGAAATGCTATAATGCAGAAGTGAAGACTAATGGTGGATTAACATGTAACTGCATCTGCAATTATAAAGAAAATTAAAATCTTTTAGTTGCATTTCAAAAAACCGAAAGTGTGAAAGAATGATTCAATGAAGATGAACATAAAAAACAGTCTATATGAAGATATACATAAATCCTCGGTAGCCATCTTGGTTTGCCTAAAAGCAGCTAAAGCGAACAGCTTATTTATTAAATAATTTAATAAATGCGTTTGCACCTAAAACTCATTAGTTAATCCTATGTCTGCGTGAAATCAAGCAGAAAATTGTTCTTGGAATTCACACCTTTTAATTTTAATTGCAAATAAAGCAATTTAAACAAATGTGTTTTGGAAGATGATACCTATGAAGGATTTATATCTTCATATGGAGTATTTTTGATGAACATGCTCGTCTTCATATCTGCATTATGGCATTTTCTATAATCTACATTTATGAAGATTTTAGCATTTTTTATCTTCTATCTCTATCTAACTTATGTGATTTCAAGATTTTGCATCGTCTTTTTGTACATATTTGCAGTGCAGAACAGGATCATCTTCGTGGAGTGATCTTGCACACATTTGGTTTTTATGGCATATACATCGGTCCTGCCCTACTTTTCTTTATAGCTACAGGTATATTTACATATAAATTCGTCTTAAGTCATAAGAATTGTAAGTACATACAAATTTCATAGAATAATGAGATTACTTTAAATTAATAATGATTATAATATTTTTGACGTGAAATGAAACAATACACATTCCCTGACAGACATTTAAATCTTTAATTTTTGATTTAGTTTTGACAACCAAACTGACATAGACTGGAAAATGGAACAATTTGTAGAAAATCCGTTATTTGTTAAAAAAATTGAAAAAAGTGAACAAACGCTGTTTGATTTATCACGGAACCCTAATCATGGATTAAGAAAATAAGGAAAATCTTCATTTTCAAGTGTTTAAGCACAAATTATCTAAAAACGGTATAAAATATGCCTGGTGTAGCCCTACAATTTTTTTTGATGAAATGGATTAGAATAAATGACTGAGGTGTTAAGGGTTTAAAACAAATTTAAAACGTTTTATAGGACAGGATGGTAAAAAATATGACTTTTTTTTGGTACATATGTAATATCAAACCATATTGAGAAGTTTAGGATTAAATACCTAGAAAAGGGAGAAACTTACAAAAACCATTACTGATGTAACTCAGAAGCAGTAATTCAGTTGATTTGTATTTGATTCGGAAGTCACTTTTTTTTATTTGGCGACTTAAGTGAGAATTTTTTGGTAAAAATACACTAGACTTCCCGTTTAGTTCCTGTTAACGTCAAGTTAAAATTTCTGATACAATCTGACACAATTTTGTATTTACAAAAACCGTATCAAGTGCTGTTGAAGCAAATACATATAATAAAACTAAGATTCACACAAATCCACAAAATCAACATTCAGAAAGAATTAACTTTTTAAATCATTTTTATACTTTTTTAAATTACATTTGTTCACAACAAGATATATGGGATTTAAATTAGAAAATACAAATTTTAGACTTAGTTTGATATTTGACAGTTCGAAACGTAAATAAACAAACAGTATCTTTTTTGAAATATCAAATAAGTATTGTGTTCAACACTTTATTTTTAGATGGATTTGGGTTGGTTTGATCATTTGCAATTCTGATTTTATCAATCAAATTTATTTCTAATAACTTTCCGCAATAAATCTTCAAAAATTCTTTTATAGTGACAGTTTTCAGTTTACTATTTTTTAACTTGACACAATTTATTCAGGTTGTTGTACAATTTTTTATAATATCACTTATGCACATATACATACGTATCTGTAGTAAAAATTGTTATTTTAAAATAAACAAATTTAAAAACAGAAAATTTGTAAACTGGTCTCAATACACATATATTTTCTGAAGTATTAAAGATAGTTAAAATATTTGGTAATTACCTTTTTAATATTATAATAGTTAAATAGACAAGATATGTATTATGTTTTAATTTCTCTCAGCTTTTTAATTTACAAAACGCTTCTTTTAAAAATATTTTCGAACAACATGCCCGATTGACGAACGACCTTGCAATAAATTAAAAATGCAAAGGCAAATAAAAGGTAACAGACATTTAACTCATCCATAAAAACAAAGCACTGATAGTATCTACACCTTTTTGCTATAATTAAAATATTTTTTATGGCAACACATTTTTAGCCAATCATCGGCAAAAACGTGTTGAGATGAGACGTGTGTAAAGTTGTATGTGTTTTGTTTTTCGTTTATATGAGTGTATCTAGGTATAGGGCACTTACTTTTATTTATTATTGTTTTTTTTTTTTTTTGTTATCAAAAACAACTGTTGGCTTTGGCAAATTATATTGTTTGCTCTTTTAAAATGAAAATTATAATAAAAAATTCACTACAGGGTGTTTGGGGATAGAAAAGTTGATTTTTGGATTGTGGCTTTTGATTGAAAAACATTGTTAATTTCTTTACGATGTAAAAGAAATAATGTTCCGAAAATGTCTTTGTAGTGATCTCCATTGACAGTTATGTAACACAATCGTGTATAATATATATATTTAGTACCAAAAACACTGTCACGTCCTCGGTAGCCATCTTGATTTGTCTACAAGCAAAAGCAAACAACTGATTCCTAAAGTGATTAAATGTGTGCGAGACATTTCCCCTCAAAAATCAAATGTGTGCGTGACATTTCCCCGCAAAACTCATTACTTAATTCTATGTATACGTAAAAATAGGCCAATTTTTTTTTGTTGAAATACCTATCTTACCATTACAAATACAACAATGTAAATAAATCAGTTTTTGGTGGGTGACTTGTACGAAGGATTTATGTCTTCATAAAGAGTGTTTTTGTTTAGTACTCTCATGAAACAATAAACAATACATTTTAGTACATTGTCGGATGTGGTGGTGGCGCTAGTGATTTTTCAACATTTAAAACTTTAACAGAATAGGTTCATTGACGGCCGTTCAGGTGTCACATCGTTAGTTTATCTTCAAGAGCGAACTATAGATTTTATATAAAGGGTGGTTAAATTTTAAGAGCCGATGTTGATTTTGAATAAAACACAAATTATTTAGGAAATTATTCTCATTTCTTTTTATTATGATAATATTGGTATGGTTCAGTTAGCGACTTCGGCGGCACACCTCCATCGGATGGTCCAAATGTTCTATGATGCTGAGGCATAATTAAAGTTCCTTTAGCTCTTGAAATGTTCCTTGATTATGGACGTACATCGTACAAAGTTCGTTAGCATCTTACGATGCCGAAAACTATTCACAGTAACTGCCTGACTGGCCTTATTTTGGAAACACAGCGTGTAAATGCAAGTCTTTATGCATAATGTTCATCAACAACGTTGAGCTCGACGACGAGTTGAGGTGGACGGCTCTTCAGTCACACTATCGCGAACAGCAGCAATATTTTCTGAAGTTTCAGCTGTGCGAGCATGCACTGGTGGTTTCACATCTCCTACAGACCTCAAATGTTTTCACGATTTTTCCGACTGTACGCACATTTGGACGATTAAATTGACCAACAAATCACGAAGTGCACGATGTGCATTTTGATTTGAACTTCCATTTTCATAATTAGCCCGAATAACTTTAACGTTTTGCTAGATTGTGTATCTTTCCATTGTTTAAATTAATTTTGTCTGAAATTGATAAATGTCAAATGCAGACAAAACTTTGAAGTTTAGTATTGGTTTACATTCAACATCGGCCCTTAAAATTTAACCACCCTTTACAATGGTGAAGGCCCATTGATACAACTATGACATTACTGGCATGAAAACCATGGAGAAAGGTTATTATTAATTTTTGTGGATTAAGTAAATGCGGCTGCAGGCATTACCAGATTTTATTTTTGGAAGGTCAGGAATCGGGTTAATGAGTCTCTTTAACATTTGTAAAGTTTTAATAAAATGAACTTTTTATAATTTATGCAACGCAAGATCTGCGATGTAAACGGTTTTCCAATAAGAAGTTATATTTTTGATATTGAATGTCCCATGACCAATTTGCACATTGACAAAGACCTTATTTAAGTGCCCCCGAATAAAAAAGTCTAAAGGTTTTTAATCACAAGATTTTTTGTGGTCAAATGTGAAGAAGCTTTTCTTTCAAAATTGCTATTGTTAGTGCGTAGGACTATATGATAGAGGTAATGGGTTTAATCCTATTTGTCACTGGTACTGGCTCTTGCGGGGAATTGACAAATCCTCCAAGAGTAATTTTTGCCATGAAAAGTGCTTCTCAAATTAGCGGTTCGGATTCGGCATAAAAACTGGGACCTTTAGTTAATCCCTGAAATGACTCGCATACAGGAATGATTGAGTATTGTCGCTAGACCCTAGTTTTCATGACAAGAATTACTCTTGGAGAATTTGTCAATTCCTCGCAAGAGGCAATACCCGTGAAAAAAACTTTAGATGGCATAGGCAGGGATCAAACCCAAGACCTCTGGTATGACAGTCCGACGCACTAACCATCATGACACGGGTAGTTTTTACTTGTCAAATGTTAAAAATGAGAGCTTCAATAGTGACAGCTACCCAATTGGCATTCTGTTCAAAATGAAACGACTTTCTGGAAGACCAAATACATATAACAATAAGATATCACATATGTACAAACCAACCATCTTGTTGCACCTTAAGAAATTAGACTTCTACTTTTCATATACAGTTTAGCAAAAAGGTATATCTATTCCTACCTGTAACTCTGTGACTGCACACATTTCAAATTCAAAAATTCATCTTTGGCTATTTAAACATTTTTGTATTTTCAAAACATATAAACATTCAACTAGACCTCTTTTAGAATATTTCTCTTTAAACAAAACTCGGTCAAAAGTAAGTGTACATACCTCTACCTTCAACAGACTTTCATCAGCTTAAACTGCATACAATTCAAAATTTCTTCTCTCACCACCCACAACAACTTCTGTTATTTTGCTATACTCAAAATGATATCCCGGAAATGGAAACTATTTCCTTTGAATTTACCTCATCTTTTCATTCAAATTTTTGCCATTGTTTCGTTCTCGACTATTTGTTGCTCTCTCACCAATGCATACAAATAGGGGATGCATTCTGTTTCAATTTTCAAAACTTCAACATCTCAGCCGCTTGCCGCGAGTCGCAATCCGCATGCGTTAATAGTGACAGAGTTGTGAATTCTTTGCGCGTTGCGAATTGCGAATACGAGTACCGACCGAGCATATGGGTTCGAGCGAGTTTGGGTTGTTGCATTCTGATTCTGATGATGTTAAATGATATAGAAAATTGGGCTCATCTTTTGGTTGGGGCTTATGAGAATTGGAATTGCGCTGCCATCATCATCATCATCGTTACCATCATCAGCATCATCGAAGGGTATAAAAAGGCCATTGCTCTTAAAATTCTTCCATTAGTTTTACTACCCTTGGCTTGATAAGATCTTCGGGCTTTGAAAGGACTTTTGGCTGAACTACAAGGAGTGCAAATATTTAAAATAACTCTTGGAAATGTCTGTTGGTTAACTTAACATTTTTATTAGTTCAACAAAAAAAAGAAAGAAAAGACTTTGAAGTTATGAAAAGTGATTAACGTTTAAAGTTTAGTTTAAAGTGAGAGTGTATGTGTTTAGTGGAGTATAAGAGGTGGATTAATAAAAGTGTGGTTGGAGTGCTGGAAGAAATTTTCAAAAATATGTCCTATATATAGTCCTTGATTAAGGACTGATAATCTACAGGTAGGATATTTGAGTTAATTTGAGTTTTCTCTTCAAATTAAGCATAAATCAAATCTAATCAAATTAAATAATATATTAATTGAACACCTTAAAAAAAAAATGAAATAATGATGTTCTACATACACAATTTTGAAATTTGTATGCAGTTACGCCCTCTAAGATTTTTGGGCATGTATAACAATTTTATTAAGTGCTAAAATTAATTTAAAAAAATTCCAAAATTATATGAAACTTACCTAGTGTAGGCAAATAAAAAGAGATATTTTGAAATTAGTTTTTTCAATTTTTAAATTTATATATTATTTTGGGATTTTTGTACTTTAAACTATAAGTTGAGGTTTAAAAATGAAGATAATTCAAGAAATCCGGCGAGAGTTTGAAAGTAAATTTTAAATGTATAGCGTCGGAAGAACACATTTATTTCTTTCATTATAAGTTTCTTTTTCTTGTTTTTTCTTATTGGTCTTAAATTTGAGGTTATTAAATTGGAATTCCTTACTATAAAATTGGACACAGATATAATCTCCTGAAAATCATTTAAATGGTCTTACTTAAAAAAAAAAAGTTATTCAAAATCCCGTTTTCAGGCCAACTACAGCATGTGTTAAGAATATTCCGAAGTAAAATGCAGCTGTAACTTTGGTTTGAGCCAAGAAAATAATTATTAATCTATGGTGCAGTTGTTCTGGCCACAGAAAAAATTATTTATAAGCAAGGCAGTATTCAAGGGAATCATTAAAACTGCTTCTATTATTTTTTAAATAACGCCATCTCCCTAAAATTTTCTATAAACTTTAGAAACTTCCACTACACTGTTTAATTTGAAATAAATATTTATTTTAAGAAAGATTACCACTCCTGTATTTAAAAAAAAATTACCACTCTTGGATAAATATACTTCATAAAGCAATTACGATAAAACTCCAAATCCTTTTCTGTTCCTGAACGTTTTTTCGGAAATTTATTACTTTTATATTAAAAAAAAAGATGACAAATTTTTGTAAAAACAATTTAAAATTGTGCAAACATATTCATTTTATTTCAGCTACCTAAAAATGTGCTTACGAACGATAAGACGGTTTTAGCAAAACCCGTCGGAATGTTAATTTAAAAACTACATTTGATATTTTACTAAATATTTGAGTAAAATATTTTAGTATGCCTAGTATTCTATAGTGCAGTAAAATAGGGCTTCAACTCGGAATAAGAGATGTAAGTTGCAAATTTGTTCATACCTTCCTTTTGCTAAGAAACATTGTGTACAAAGTTGCATACAATTTCATGTCCGCATTTAAAAGTAACGAAAACCACTTTTTTTGTGATAATCTCAGGTTAAATATTTTTGTCCAACAACAATTTAATTTAAAAAAAGAGGCTGGGATGCGACCCACACTGATAACTTCTTCGTCTGCCGATTTGTCTTGCTTAAAAGGTTTGTAGGTTTCCGTGTTTTGTTAAAAAAGTTTTTAGTTGAATTATTCTTAGAATACAAAAATTAATAACAATATATTGCATATAGCTTGATTTTAAAATCAATTTTTGTTAAAGAGATTTTTAAACGAAAACCAAATTTTTACTACTTTTAGTTGCATTTGCGTACTATTTTTTGTAGGTTTTTAATTTTTTATGAAAAAACTGTCAATTCTATTTTACTCAAAATTTAACAGAATGTTGAAAACAATATTTCTTATAAGATAAAATTAGTTTAAGGCCATATTCTCAATTTTTTGAAAAGATATTAGAGTCGAAAATCAATTTTTACCAACTTTAAGTAATGGTTTTTAGGTTTTTTATTTGTATACAAAAAACTGTAAAATTTGATTTTTCTCAAAATTTTACTGAATGTTGAAAACAATATTTTTTTATAAGATAAAATTAGTTTGGGGCCAATATTTCAAATTTTTGAAAAGATATTTCAGTCAAAAATCTATTTTTACCAACTTTAAGTAATGTTTTTTTTAGGTTTTTATTTTTTATAAAAAACTGTCAATTCGATTTTTCCAAAAATTTTACCAAATGTCAAGTACGTTATTCTTAGTTGCACACAATTATTTTGGAGATGAAATCATTTTTTCTTCATGAGAATATTCGAGGTGATAATTATTTTTGTTCAGTTTTTTTGATTTATAAAAAAAAAACTTTAATTGGATTTTTTCCAAAAATATACTTGTTAAGTATCACGTTACGATATATAATATAAAATTTAATTCAAGTCGCTAGCGTTATTAGTTCGTGAGATATTTTGAGCTAACGAAAATGTTCACCTTTTTTTTTAAATTGCTATGGTGAAAAAACCACAAACTCAATTTTTTTGAGAGCCCTTTCTGCATCTTTCTGCATCTTTCTGCATTATTATCTGTATATCAAAATTTATTTGAAGTCGATATCTCTTCTGGTTCTTGAGCTATGGACGACGAAAAAAGCTTTGCGAACGTACGGTTGTACGAATTTAGGTACATACGCATGCACAGACCTCAAGGGACCTTGAAACGTCGGGAAATGTCAAAATTTTCAATTAGACCGATTACAATAACTTCTTATGGGAAGTTAAAAAGGGTTAAGCTTTCTGCCTTATGTCACTGAACGGTTGAACGAAAGACAAACATTTTAGAAAGTTAAGTTACGTAAAAGGGAAAAAATCACACAAAAATGGTTTTGCGACTTTTTGCGCTCCATAACCTCACTGGACTATTCATTATTATCGAAAATAGAAAAATGAAAAGCCTTTTCTATAATTTCTGAAAGTTATTTTACAATATTAACTCAAAAGTGAAGAACACTATAAGAAATGAATTTACCATACTCAAGATGACAATTTAAAAAAAATTAAATCAATGTTATTTTGTATGATTTAAAAGAATTGGTCACTTGGGCGTATGAGTACCTTTTTTGATTTTAAAAAGTTTAAATAGTTTTAATGTGGTTATGTATTGTGTCTTGTGGAAAAAGTGGAAGTTTCTGTTACCAAATCTCAGGCTTAGTAACTCAAGCTATACATGTTCAGCCTTAACTTTGATTTTTTCTGTGGTCAAATTAGAAAAATCGGCTACAAGCTATTTAACTTATTTTTCAGGAAAGTATTGTGAAGCTTTCGAATAAGGAGTTAAATTAAAAGTTACTCTTTTATTTCAAAACAAAAATAAAAATATTTTAACTTTCCTTTATTTCAAAATTTTATTTATTGATGATCTTAAGTCTAGAGTATTATACAAAATATAATTTTGTGCTTTTGTCTAAAGTTTACTTAAGTTATTTTGTCTTGTCAATAGTGTTAGTTGTAATCGTTTGTATGTCAACTTTAGGTGTTATTTCTTAGTTTAGTTTACTCTACAAAAAAACTAATATTTGTATAAATTAAATAAAAAAAAAATTAAAGCTTTTCCTTTATCTCAACTTAAAAAATTAATTAAGCTAAGACCTGAGTACGCTGAATTTAACACCATCAAAATTTGAATTTTGGTTATATAGCTGATTTTTAAGTTTATGGTTTGTATTAACATTTATATGCATAAAGAACGAATGGTGAACAATGGATAGAGCTAACAAATTCTACCTTAAACTCCGTGTTTCTATTTTTCGACCACTTATTCACGGCATTGGTTTAGTAATGGCAGACGACATAAATATGTCATGCCTTAATAATTATTCAATTCAATCCAATCCAAATATATGTATGTATTCTTAGTAAAATGTTATTGAAATGAATAAAGTTCTAATTCTAATAAATTCTAATTCTAGTAATGTTATACTTCACTTTATATGCTTAAGAAATAAATCGTTTTCAGTAAAACGTGTTTCACATTCAACTCAAGAATGATTAGGCCACACAAAAATTTAACTTAAGAAAATGTTATATTTTTGATCTTTTACCCCGAATACTTATTTTGTTTAAATTAATTAATTAATTAAGTTCAAGCTGAAATATACGGTCTTTACAGAGCGGAATAGAAATAGATTCTCTAAAGATACAGTTCCGAAGCTTTGGAAACATTTTCCATTATTGTTGATTATGTGATGGAAGCAGGAAGAAAATATAAATAAAATAAAATATAAATCCATCTCTGACAACATTACTCGAACACAGGAATGGTTGAGAGTTGCAGGTCAATATAGGCCCTAGTTCTCAACCACCTAATTTATTTATTTATAAATCCAAAAGGAAAATATTAACAATATATGGACAAATTCGTTGCGAACCTGACTTAAGATGTACAGTCTAAAAAGAAGACTGTACAGTCAGAAGAAAAAAACGTTCTTTTGAATTGAGATTTGTTATAAACTATACAGAGGGTTATATGTTCCAAACCCCTTCTTCATGAATTTGACTGGATTTTCATAAAACCTGGCTCCGTTTTTTCAATATTTTGTTACTCTTTCCTCAAAACGAAACTTCGATTCTCAAGTAAAATATAGTAGATAGGCAATTCTTCATGCAAAGATTTGTCACGTACAGGAAGTATGTCAATTTAACTTAGCGTCTAGATTCAACTTAAAATCCCAGAGTTCTTCTATTTGACTTTTGTCGCACACACAAATGATTGAGAGTTTCAAACCTCAAGAACTGTGTTGAACTACCTAAAATATTTGCTAAGCGTGGAAAATCGTTTTTACAAAAAAATATTGAACCAAAAATATAATAACTTTCTTTATTGAATTGCTTTCAAATATCGAACTCTTTTCTCCAGTAAGAGTCATTTCAGAAGAATGAATGAATTGTTGAATCAATTTCTTATACCTCTTAATTCTGATTTAAGACATAGGTAGTTTTTATTCTTCGCTGCATGATACAATTTTTCGTGTCGCAAATACCATAGTTTGGAGTGTAGGTGAAATAACAAAAATATTGCAATTATATTTTTTTCTTCCTCAAATTATCATCTGATTTTTGAAACAAAACTATCGACTGAGGATTTCTAAAAAGAGTAGTACTAAACTAATCATTAATTGTTTTTGAAATCCCCATTCCGAAACATTAAAATATTGACATACACAATGTTTATAAACATTCTAATTGTCTTGAAGTAAACATCAACTGCAACATTTTTATTAATAATATTCTGGTTCGTTTAATTTTTTTATTACCCTTTTAATATTGTTTTTAAATTAGCATAGTAATAAAATTGCGTTTTGAAAACTTGTTTATTGTAACAGTACTTCCCCCTTCTACATTTATAAAATTGAAAGAACTGAAATTTAATGAAGTGACTAATCTTCTATACGCTTACACGTTAACTAGACATTAATTAAGGTACAAACAAAAATTATTAAAAACTTTAAAAACACTGGGCACTATAATGCTTGACTGCATTGTTTTGTGCTTTTTGTAGTGCGTCCGAGTCCGCGTCGTCAAAGGGGAAAGTGTTATTTGAAGCGCGGTACGACGCGGCGGTTTTTATCATACAATTCACGACCTTCATAGGCCATTTGTTTCGTTCGGCTTTCAGAATGGTCTCAGTTCACTAAACACTACGCTATGGGTCGGTTGACTACCTACGTTATAATGTGCCGGGTTTGTTAATATACCAGGAGATAGACTTGAACTAAACCAAGGTTTATACTCTTTCCCAATCGTATAGCATTATTAAAACTTAAAATTGCATGTGTGGTTTTGAGAAAAATGTAAACAATGAAACTGCACATGGTAGACAAAGCAGACAGTGCGTTTCCTAAAATACAAAAAAAAAATGAAATCAAATCACATCTTATAATTCCTAATTAATTTTCAAATCGCAGTTCATTCTGTTAGAGTGCGTGCTTAAGTGAAGTCAGTTGTGCAAATAAGGGAATTTATTAAAAAAAAAATCATGGCAAAGAAATATCAATTCCAATCAAATCTCAATTCAGGTATGTTAGATTAGAAATATTTGAAAACACTGTGGGTGGTAGAATATGTACATATGTTCAAAAGACGAGACGCACTTGTTATTTTAATATGATGTAATAGTTCCATATGCAACCTACAGCGAACCAGAGATAGAACACAAATGTCACAAATTAATTGTTTAATTGTCTCAGCGGTATTTAAAAATTTTAATTGTTTCTATTGGTCGTGCAAAAGTGATACAATATTTTGACCTATGTATATACCTAGTGCGAAGTGTAAAAGTAGTGTTTGCTTTCAAGAAAGCGAAAATAATTCATACGTTTATATGAATGAGAAGATGTTTCGCTATTAAAAAAAAAAAAACAACTACAATTTGTATTACATTGTTAATTTTTCAAATAGATCGAGTTATGAAAATTGATGTTTTCATACGAGTAAATTGAAATTAAAATTCAAAATACTTCGAAATCCATAATAAAGTGATTTAATATGGAACTTTGGTCTTAGCTTAGAACGTCTAATTAAATTTGAATTAAGACTCTTGTTTACAACTGTAGGCATTTAAAATTAAGAAAATGTTTAGCAGTATTAGATAATGTTTAGAAATAACGTTTTTATAGAGGGTTTTTCAATGAAAGAGAATTCGCACATTTGAGCTTTCGTTTGTGCTCATGAATTTCGTCTTAAACCGACTGTGGATCATTGATATAGAATTTATCTTTTATGTGGATTAAAAGTAAAAAGGCTAAAAGTGTAAAATTCCATGAACTCACATAGGCCAATTTTAAACAATTTTTCGAGATATTACATGGTCAGGATTTTTTTTTTATCAAAATTGCAATTTTTTCGTTGTTTTTGTGGCACGTATTTTTTATAACAAATTGATTGTTAAGAAGACTCCTAGTTATCTATGTGACAGACTTAATTTTTGTGTTTCTAGCCGTTCCATTTTATTGCGCTCGTCCACCTTTACGTGTTTGACATCACGCAGACAATTTTTCGTTCATGCTGTTAGACTGTGGAATAACCTTCCCAGTCACATGAGGTCTGGAATCGAAAGCAGAAAGTTTCAAGCAATTTGTTTTGAATATTTCTCAAACTTGAACTGAACATACTTTTAAATTAGTCATTTTCAATCTTATTTTCCTTGCGTCTTGATTCATATAACTTTTAATTAATTTTTTTGTTTGTTCTGAAATCTTTAATTCTTAATTTTAACCGATTTTTAATGCATAATTAATTTTAATTAAATTTTTGTTAATTTTGTTTTGTAAATATTTCTTTTGTTAATTGTATCTTAAATCAATGTTTTATATCCTGTACTATTTATAAGTTTAACTTGATGTACAGCTGACATACAAATAAATAAATATCAAATATCAAATAGGCCAATTTTAAACAATTTTCCGAGAAATTATGTACATGGTCAAGATTATTTTTTAACCATACTTATTCAAAATTGTAATTGTTTCGTTGTTTTTTTGGCACGTATTTTTTAATTCCAGCCATAAAATAAAATTGCACTGTTACGCAATCCATTAACCATAACTGTTGCACCATTTCACAATTTCGAATAAGTATGGTCCAATCACACTTCCATCCATCGCCATCCCAAAAACTACACCTAACAATGACATGTTAAGGTTAGAGATGAAGATACTTTGTCCGAGCCCAAATCAAACATGTTTTTGACGGAAACACGGATCGTTTTGATTTAATTCAAAAAACCCATTCAGTGAAGATGCGACGTTGCTGGTTCTTGTGTTAACTAAACTTTTAAAACCTTAAGAAATGAGTCGATCTGTAAACCTGGGCGCAGTTTAACTGCGCCGTCCGAGAAGGTGCTTCACAATGACTAAAAATTGCTTCAGTTTTGCGAAGTGTGAATGCAACATTTTCACTATTTTTGTAATATATTTTAAAATTTCAAAGCGTTTTTTTAATTTTTGTTACAACATTTTAGTTAATGGTGTAGTTATCACTTGTCAAATGTTAAAAGATGACATCTTTATCTTCATGACATCCACTGACAGCTCGGAGTGGAGTCAATTTCTCTTTGGGTGCTTCGACTGGTGTCCCCCTTTTTATTTTTTTCTAATTTTAAGTTTTTATCTAGTTTTAGATAAAAAGTACTCGATTTTTAATAATAGCACAAAAAGAAAAATGATTCAGTTCTTCTTTTTCATTAACAGGAGCGTGTCTTAAGCTAAGCAAGACCAAGTCTAAGTCTAAGCTACATTTTTTGAATGTATTTTTTCTTAGTCATAAGTTCAAAAATGTATTTAGGTAATGTAAAAAATCTGAGTTTTAAAGCAATATTCTCTATTGTTCTTGAGTGTCGCACACGGTTTTCATTTTCAAATCACAAATTTTTTCTTAGAGCTCAAAGTTTTTCCACCATTTTCACTATTGCCAAATGAAGGGGTTGGTGGAGGTGTGTACTCTGAACGACTGAAATTAAGTCTGCCATTCTGCCTTCCCAGTTATTGTAACGTTTTTCAGGCGGAACTTTTGATGATAAAAGAAGTCTTGTCTGGGCTTAAAGAAAACGTGATATCATCATCTGACATCCGTATTTTCTCTGATAGTAAGGCTATCAAATCTCTTGACTTTTGTCTCTACAAACTCTATAATAGTCCATAACTGACGATCAACTCTAATAGAGATGGTACAACAGTTTACATTACATTACATTTCACACTACTCAGCACATAAATGTACAGAGTAGAGAACACAGCACCTTGAGCGACAAGACTATATAAGGTGATAACAACACAAGACATTAGTACAAGACAGAAGGACAGAGGAGAAAGAAGAACGAATAGACAGAAAGAACACATGATAACAGCTCGCGGACGGTCCTCCATCTTTCTACTAACCACGCTCACTGATGCTTGATTTCGGTGATCGATGGGAACAGAAGCTTTATCAGTGACTAGCCCGTTGTCCTCAATAGTTTAACAATCACCTTTAGTGGGTGCCGGTCCATAGAGACTTTCTAGGAGTTGTAAGGCAGATTAACTCGCCAGAAATGGTACAGTGCAACCCATTCTACCACGTTTGTCTAATGCTGGCAAACCGATCGCTCTACATGTAAACTATTGCTAGTGCAAGACGCTATAAAGAAGGTAAAAATCACGGGGAATTACCAGGATAAACATCTGGCCTACATTTTAGATTTACAGAAATCCTTAAAATTCAAAATGGGCCATTTAACTGGCATAAGTGTGTCATATACTCAATTCCGGACAACCACTTTAACCTAACCTTGCTATTGCTACCCAAGAAGGGAAAATTGCTTGAATTTTGGAAAGTGTGAATGAAAAATTGTCGTGATATTTGCAATGAAGTTTAACAATTTCAAAGCGTGTTTTTAATTTTGTTATTCTATTTTTGCTAATAACGTAGTTTTAAATTATCAAATGTCAAAAAATGACTTCTTCAAAAGTGACAGCTGCCTAAATAGCGGACTATTTAAAATAAAATCTCTTATTAGAAACACGTATTTTTAACTTCCCAAAGGAAGTTATTGTAATGGGTCCGATTTGTCAAATTTGAAAATTTTGACATTTCTAGACGTTTCAAGGTCCCTAGAGTCGAAATAAAAGATTTTTAGAAAGATGTCTGTGCGTGCGTGTGTACGTACGTTCGTACGTCCGTATGTCCGTATGTCCGTATGTCCGTATGTCCGTACGTCCGTACGTTCGCGACGTTTTTTTCTTCGTCCATAGCTCAAGAACCAGTAGAGATATCGACTTCAAATAAATTTTGTTATACAGATAATAAGGCAAAAAAATGCAGAAAGGGCTCTCAAAAAAATTGCGTGGGTGGTTTTTTTACCATAGCAGTTTAAAAAAAAGGTGAACATTTTAGTTAACCCTAAATATCTCATGAATCAATGACGCTAGAGACTTAAATTAAATTTTATATAATATATTGTAACGTGATACAAAACATGTTTATTTTTGGAAACAAATCCAATTAACGTTTTTTTTTATAAATCAAAAAAACTGAAAAAAAAATTGTCACCTCGAAAATTTTACGACTAAAATATGATTTCATCTCCAAAATTATTTTGTGCAACGAAGAATAATGTTTTTGACGTCTGATAAAATTTTTAGAAAAATCGAATTGGCAGTTTTTTTTATAAAAAATAAAAACCTAAAAAAAAAACATTACCCAAAGTTGGTAAAAACTGAATTTCGATATAAATATCTTTTCAAAAACTTGAATTAAAAATATTGTTGTCAATATTAGGAAAAATTTTGAGAAAAATCGAATTGACAGTTTTTTTACAAAAAATAAAAACCTAAAAAAAAAACAATACTAAAACTTGGTAAAAATTTACTTTCGACTCAAATAGCTTTTCAAAAATTAAAAATATTGGCTTCAAACTTATTTTATTTCACAAAAAATATTGTTTTCGATATTCAGTAATTTTTTTTATAAAAATCCAACAGTCCGTTTTTTCATAAAAATATACAAAAAATAGTACGCAAATTTGATAAAAATTGATGCATATAGACAAACTTTTAAGCAAGACAAATCGATAGACGGGATGGGGAGTTATCAGTGTGGGTCGCATCCCAGCCTCTTTTTTTTAAACTATCTTAGCCAAAAAACTCGAGACAAAAATTCATTGATGTCATACAAATTACGTTAAATAATTTTTAGTATTAAAATTACTTAATTTCTTGTACGGATTAGTTGTTGGTTCATTATCCGAAAAAAAAGTTCTCAAATTAGATCAGCGATTTTCCTTACAAGAACTAAATTAATTGTCTCAGAAATCAAAAAATTTATTATTTTCAGTTTTAACACAATTTTTGTGTACTCATAGTATAGATGCCAACATCAATATTATTAAAATTATCATTGTATTTGCTTCAAGGATTCTTGAGTTTAAATTTCCTTTTTCGGATACTGTCCTTCTCTGAGGCTACACTAAGTATTTCTTTTTTAGGTTAAATAACCCTTTATTTACCTGTCTCTATATTAGTAATAATATTTTAAGATTTTACTTTGACTGTTCTAGATTTTTAATTTTAAGAATTTTGTACTTCGGAGGTTTTCGTAATTCTAGACTTTTGGAGTTGACTTTTTGTTTTTCTTGATTTTGGCCATTTGACATTTTCACTTTCACCATTCCAAAAACTTCAAATATAAATATTTTTACTTAAAGGAAGAGTTAACCACAAATTTTAACATATATTTAGTTTCATTCTGGTTAACTGAGGCGTATACGTATTTTTTTCAATACACACATTAAATGTATGATTAAGAAAAACAAGCTTAAACAAATCGTTAATATTTACTGTTCACACGTTTATCTGAACTAATAATTAGGTCTAATAAAAATTATAGACTTGAACCAGTTCTAGACCGTTTGCGTCGCATCGCCATACAATGAGACTACACGTTACGTCAAGGGGTGATTATCAAACCCCAGAATAATTTTTAAATTGTATCAAATTATTTGGTGAAATGAATATTTATTAATGTTGAGCATTTATCGCCAATTAATTTGATGCTATTTGAAAAATTTCACAAGTATTATTTGTTATGGGAACGTTCCATTCCATTTCTCGTTGACTGCAATATTAAGACCTAAGAGTTGCGAAAAATTTGCTGTAGATATTTTTCACATTTTATTTACCGACTATTTATCTACAGTGATAATTGTTTTTATATAACTTATTTATATTACATTAAGTAAGAATTACATGAATGCTTTCTAATTACTGCACCTTAGGTCATACATTAAGTTATTATAGAGTGTGTACATAGCTTAAATACCTAATTACAAGTTAGTACCTTCATAAAGTTTCTTATAAGAAAATCCAATTAATTAAAAATCTACATACTTGCATGATATTAATAATAATTAATAATCAATGATCTGAAATTATGCTTCATTATCACGCTTATAATGAATTTTCATAGAAACGTGCATTTTTAAAAGAATCTAATTTTAAATAAATTTACTTTTATTTTAGTATAGAGAAATACATTGCTCTGTTAGAATTTTTATCTTTTGAATAAATACAAATATAACATTTGACATTTTGATTATATTTTTTGTTTGAAATCACACATCCCTAGGAAAACCCAAAATGTACCTTGAACAATAGTTTTTTTAAGTATATTTTTTTCGAGTACTATTGATGTCGTTTCAATTTTCAACCCTAATTTTTTTGAATGAGTTACATATATTGAATATCTATGTAAATATCAGTCATCTATTTTATGGTAGATTTATTTTTCAAACCAAACATGCAAATGACTTTAAAAGCTTGTCAAGAGGTTATGAAAGAGCGAACGGTATGTAGAGGAGTTTGTGGCTGGCTGGTTATTGAGTTTTGACCAATTTGACACTTTTAAATTTAAGGTTATGTTTAAAATTACTTACCATTCTTATTCAAAACTTATTTCGGCCACTGTATTTAAATAAGAACAACAACTTGAACAGTAAATAAAATTCAATTAAAAATTGATTTGATAATAATCGGATTTAAGATTTACTTTTCCTTTTGTATTTTATTGGTTTCAATTGATATTAAAATAAAAATATAGTTACATTTTTTGTATTTCTTTTTTTGTAGACTTAGAGTGCGGCGTCGACGAAGAAAACGACGACGTCGCCTTGGCGATGTCACCAATAGGACAAATTGCTAAAACTCCTACTCCGCGAGACGTACCCGGTGATCCAGAACAACGTGAAACATGGGGAGGAAAAGTCGATTTTTTATTATCGGTTATTGGATTCGCTGTAGATTTAGCAAACGTTTGGAGATTTCCTTATTTGTGTTACAAAAATGGCGGTGGTAAGTGAAATTAAAGTTAAAATAATTAAATTTTTAAAGGTATTGCAATTATAACACTTACCCACAATTTTTAAATAGAAACTTTAGTTAGGTTAAAATGGTGTTTTTTTAGAGCTTAAGAACTTTGAAATAAAATAAAGAAAAGATGATTTCTTACATTAAAATTTAATATATGATCGCCACGACCAGCTCAGTAGTAGTCTAATCTAGATGTCCAATTTAAAATGACTTTTTCCAAAATATAAGTCCGTACATCGGTAAGTGGACAATCGCTTCAGGCTCATCGGCGTTGACTAGCGATTTCACATGTCCTCGCAGAAAATAGCCAAGTAGCTTCTTGGTGGCTAATTCATGGGCCGCAACGTGAAACTATGATGTTACCAAATATTTCCTTTTATAAATCACGAGCTGTGTGACATATTGAAACCCCAGCTGCTGCACATCATGGTTGATCAATTGGTAATTGAAAAAGCCATATAATCCACCATTGACTGTAACATTCTTAACACCATCGTGTTCAAAAATAAACGGACCAATTATTATTATTACACTTGAGAATTATTATCACTACAAATACAGTAGCTTTGTTAATTGACGTACGCATTGAAATAAAGTGTGGTTAAATTGTAAGTGCCGATGTGGATTTTGAATTAAATACAAATTATTTAGGAAATTATCGACAATTATTTTTATTATGATAATCCAAAGGTGTCAAATCACATGAATTTGGAGGCCAATTGACATGGACACCTCGTGAGATAACTCGGCCATTGAATTTGTGGCGCAAAAGATACATTGTTTCGTTAGCTGTGTTGCAAGTGGCACCGTCCTGTTGAAAACACATTTCATCCACATCCATATCTTCCAATTTGCGCCATAAAAAGTTCGTTATCATCTCACGATAGCGAACACCATTCACAATACCCGTGTTTTGTTGGCAAATCTATCCATAGTAAAGTAGGATTTTACACGAATAACAAAAACAATATCCATAGTAGGAATAACACCGATAAAAGTTAGAGTAGAATCTCACTATGGATAGGTTTTTGACATTTATACGAGCCTCGAATGGATCTTATGTGATTTCGTTTTCAAATGTTGGTACGATTGATATTGCATTTGTATCTCGATGGCTGTGTTCGTTGAGTAGTTGTGCATTTGGAATCATGTGTGTTTCCCATAATTGGGGAAAAAACCAATCTATTACTGTTGATATTATTTAGTTTTGTTAGTAAAAATGGACTAACTGGGCTTATTTTGCAAGAGAACACAATAGAAAAGATAATTAAGTTTTGCTATGTTTCCACCAAAGGTTTATCTCAGTTTAGAGAAGATTTAAAAATGATTAAATTTGGCAGCACTTTCTAAAATGCAAATGGTGTTTCGATGTTTCTTATGAAGTGCAAGTGAGATAGTTTGATTCGTGTTAAACAATGAAAAACTGAATAGTTCTGCACCATATAAGAGTATGCTACCTACTCCATGTGCATTTTTTCTTTTTAAATTTGATTAAAACAAAACTATATTTTTTGTACACAAACATGCAAATAAAAAGACCATAACGCATTATCTGTAAAACCAACTCCTCCACACAGGTTTTTCTTCACAAATTTTGACTCGACTCCGATCCCCGACCGGAATCGAGGCGAATCAAGCTCATTTCAACTCGATTCAGGTATATAAAGAATTTAGGCGAGCTTCAAGCTCGCTTCAACACCGTATGTTAATGTAGTAGTCTACGAACAAACCCTCTTCTTGAAGTTTTTATTGTATGTCAAATTGTTTGGTTAAAACTTTGAAATCGAATATCACATTACACAGACGTATTTTCTTGATTTTGTTAGTCAACTATCAAAAATCAGCTTACACGATTTCACCCCTGGTCTGAATTTCGCTATTTTTTTTTTTAGAATTTTTTGATAAATTATTCTGGCAAATATTCAGTTGTATCAACTTTCAAATATAAAAACCGGACTACTGCGGATCGTTTTGTTGGCAATTTCTCACTTTACTATATATGGAATGCGAACAAAACGCACCTAATAACTGCTTGAGCAGCTTCATTTGGGAAAAAAAGTCGACCCGATGATGCCGCCAGCCCATAAACCACACTAAAAACACTCACTCTTGGATGAATTGCGTCTATTCTTATTGACAAATCCACTGGGTTGAAATGTGCTTCCTTCGGAAATTGATCATCCACTGTTGCCATTTCTTGCCACTATGCTGACCATTGACTGCGCGGATGCTTGAAATGGTCAAGAGGCTTTAGTTTTTGAGTCAATTGCACCACCAGATGAGGTGGATGGCATTTCAACTAGACTATTGCGAACTGCAGCAATATTTTCTGCAGTAAGAGCTGTTCAAGAATTCACTGGTGTTTTCACATCTTCTACGCACCCGATTTGCTCCAATTTTTGCATGATTTTTCCGACTGTACGCACATTTGGACGATCAAATTGACCAAAAAATTAAGTGCACGATAAGCATTTTTATTTAAACGTTCATTTTCATAATAAGCCTTTGACGCGTTGCTTGATTGTGTATCTTTTCATTATTCAATTTGAATTAGACTTAAATTGAGAAATGTCAAATGAAGTGCAGAAAAAACTGGACGTTTAGGTGTGATTCACATTCAACATCGGCTCTTAAAATTTACCCACCCTTTACTTGTGAAAATTGTGATCAAAAGCAATTTTGTCTTGGGCCCATTCACCGAATCTACGCTTTTCTATGTGATCCTGTTTCTTCCATTCTTAAAATGCCAACTAAACTAAAAAACAATTTTGACAGCTGACATTAAAATCGTGTTGCCACATTAAAATTCAATAATAAATATAATAAATTAGGTGGCTCAACAATCCGTTGAGAACTAGGGCCTAGTGACTTACAACTCTTAACCATTCATGTGTGCGAGAAATGTTGGCAGGAATGGAGGGGACCTACAGCTTTAAGCCGAATTCGAATGTCTAATTTCAGAAAGCACTTTTTATGACAAGAATTACTCTTTGAAGTTTTGTCAAGTCTCCGCAAGAGGCATCATCCGTAAAAAAAACTTTAGGTGGCATAGGCTGAACGTACGAACTCTGGCATGCCAGTACTACGCACTAACCATCACGCTACGGGTACTATATTAAAGTTCTATGCCTCTAAGAAAAACACCCTTATTGCTCATATTATTGAGTTTCTTCAAAACTAGTTTTACGGCAAAACTATCTAAAACTTTGAGATTTAAGTTTTTCAAATGTCAATTAAACTAAAATAGTGTTTCAATAGTAAAGGGTCTTCCAACAAAAGGCTTAGTTTTGTTTGGCATAAAATTCAGGCAACTGTCACTTTTGAAGCTGGCAGCTTGTAACTTCTGACAAATAAAACAATCCATTACTAAAAATGAAATGATACACGCTTCAAATAGTTAAGATTAAGGACAACAATGGTGCAAATTTTGCAGTCACAGTTGGAAAAACCAAAGTAGTTTTGGGTCTTCTGTAAGCACCTCCACAATTGGCAGTTAGTGATGTTAAGAATCGAAACCGTGTGCATCGCTCAAGAACAACTGAGAATATTGCTGTTGTAGCCCGTAGTACTGACAAAATCTCAGATTTGTCGATTCCTCGTCGTTCATAATAATAATATATTACACAAACGATATTATACAATTTTTTAAGGGTTTTCAATTACATTTCTTATTTTGATTAAAAAAAAGTTAATTTTTTTAACAAGTTAATCAAGATTTTATTGTTAAGAACAAAGTATGCCATTGACATTAGTAAATGACATCAGCCAAAACACGCCTACTGTTTCAGCACCATATGCTCCTGTATGACCTCGATAACTTCACGAATTCTACCTAAAAGGTGTTGAACTAATTGTGGATCCCTAAAAAGACCTTTTCTTTCATCTCGTCTACAAAAAAAAGTATTAAGGTGGAAATCAGAAAACCTAGAAGTTGTGATTATTTCTTGGAGAAATAACACGGCCACTGCGAAATTTTACTGGAAAGTTTTCACTTGTCAAAAGAAGACAGCTTTGAAAGTGATGGCTTAGAAACCGATCAAAATGAAATATTTTATATGAAAACTCTAACTAAATCTTTTTGAGTGAAAGGTACTACAGGAAATAGTTCTTCAAATCTACAACTCGGACGATTTTTTTAACTACCTTCCGTTTATGTCCTTCTGGATGTTTTCAAAATTTAAAATTTTAAAATGATCTGTGATGTTATTTCAAACTAATAGGCTGAGTTAACATCTACGATGAATAATACTCCAGCCCCATGTAACCTAAGCTTGTGGTAAGATCAAAAATATGTCATTTGCACTATTTCCTTAGGCTTTATTTCAAGTTAAAATGTAAAAGTCCTTCACTAAAAACTATATTCATTTCCGTAATAATCCATATCAAATAAACGCATTCCTTGAGATATTTTGCCCATATTTTTTTCTTTTTCAAACATCACTTAAGGCACATCAACACTTTTGAGGAAATTAAATATTTCCGTCCAGACCTTATGGTCTATAATAATTCCTAATTGTGTTTTATGTATAGAAGAAGTCCTCTTTTTTCCTGTTATTTTCTTTGTTCTTGCATCAACTGTCACAAAAAAAATATAAAAATGGTTGTTTTGAGGAATTCAAAAAAGAAAAAGGAAAAATCTCACCCTCAAGGGTTCAATCAAAATGTTAATGTCATCACCAAACTAATTAATAATTACAAAAAGAAATCAAAGGAAACCATTTTATCAACCTTAAACTTGGCCTAAATACAACAAAATAAAAATCCCATCATAATCGCACTTAAGTTTAAAATAAAAACAAAATATAGAAACGTCATACAAATGTCAAACATAAATGTCAAGTAAGGGAGAACTCTCGCCTAGTATAAACATATAAAAGTGATATCATCATCAAAAAGAAAAATAGAAAAAAAGAGGAGTGACATTGTAAATCTAATTTCTAACAAAATATGAACAGGGACTTAAATATTATATGTATCTCGAGTATCGATAGATATTCATCTAATGACGTCACATAATCAAATTTTCTAGGAACAATATACACTTTACTTTGAGTCCACGTAAATTGAGTTACACTGACGATGACGAACGGAAAGACACGATATTGTAGGAGGTCTGAGAGTTATTATATGGGCCAGGCTGATGCTGCTGGAAGGGCTTGAGCTTGAGCTTGAGGAAAAGTCGTATCTTTTATTTTAAAATATAAAATATTTTACCATAAATTTGCTATACTCGTAAATACATACATATAACATAAAGGTTGGGGGTTTTAAGGAGATTGACGAAAAAGTAGAAGTGGGAGGCCTTAGAGTTTGTCCGACGACATCGTCAATTGAAAAGCAGCTGTTAAGTACTATTGATAGCTTTCACCAAGACAATAGGGTGGTTTGTTCCGCAGCATATAGACTCCTCGTCGTCGTTCTCGTCGTAGTCGACAAACTTATGTTCAGAACATTTCATTTCCCATCTAGGCAGAGGTTCGAATCCTTTACCACTCTTTTAGTCCTTTTCCTCATATATTGGTAGTGTGGTGGGGCGGCGGCAGCGGTGTTGGTGATGGTGATGGTGATGGTGGTGTTGATGATGATAACGGCAATTTTTATATTACTTCGCTTTTAGATCGTTTTTGATGTAAAAGGGTTAATTTTGATGAAGAGAGTGGTTGCTATGCTGGGTGGTGGTTGGGGTGCTATAGTAGTGGGGTAAGGGGAGGGGAATGAGTGAACAATCGGATGAAATTGCGGAAAGGTAGCTGGGTGGGATGTACAGTACATATTTGAAATCGAATCGTAGGTAGGTCGGAACACTTGATGACAATGTTGATGATGGCAATGGCGTATACTCGTATAGTGTGATGGTGATGTTTTGTAGGTAAAATGTTATGTTGCCTGCTTCTGATGCCACAGAGGATGACATTTGCAGTGATGATGGATATGAATGGCTTAAGAGGCCATTTATGATAGCCAATGGCCATAGATGTCTTCCCACACATACTATACCTATTATATAGAGAATGGGGTGATTGGACAAGCGTTGTTTTCGATTCGATGGATATCTCTATATGAATAAGAGAATTCGACTAAAGTAGATATGAAGAAAGATTAAAATAGGTACGATTTTATTTTTTATATCAATACCCTTCAAGATGAATCATTGATAGAGGTATGAGAAAAAAAGGGAAAGTGTGGTTAAAGGACGATTAAGATCATAATAAAATAATGAACTTGAAACTGAATGAGTTCTATAAATAGAAAAGTATTTTGGGCAAAGATTTTTCTACTTTCATGAAAGAGAGGATGAAATGTGGTCCACTTTTATAACTTCCAATTGGTATCCTTCAAAATTGGCAAATGATATTTTTCGAAAACCGAATTGTCTTTAAGGAACTTGAAAAAGTATGCAGTCAATAAGTGAAGTTTAAGCTATTTTTCATCCAGATATTGGAAACCTTGAAACAGTTAAGTATTTTTGGTGGTATAGGACTTTAATTTATGTAAAAAATACCAATTGGATTTTTTAAGAAAATCTACCAAACATTAACTTAATGTTAATTAAATTTTATTTTTCGTAAAAACATGTCTATAGTTTTTTGTATATTTTTATTCTTTGGTAAAAACTGCTTTTTTTAAAATTTCATCAAATGTTGTGCAAGACAAATGCTCGCAAGTAAACTCTAAAGATCTACGACCTATAAGTCTATCATCATTCCTTTTTAAGACCTTATAATGTTAATTAAATGTCAATATTATAGAAAATCAGTTTTTACCAACATTTTTTTAGTTAGCTTTTTATTTTTTGTAAAAACCTGTCTATAGTTTTTTGTATATTTTTATTCTTTTGGTAAAAACTGCTTTTTTAAATTTCGTCAAATGTTGTGCAAGACAAATGCTCGCAAGTCAACTCTAAAGATCTATGACCTATAAGTCTATCATCATTCCTTCTTAAGACCTTAGAAAGATTGATTGATATCCATTTAAGGGCAACTATTGATACAAGACTTCTGTCTATGTCTCAATATGCCTACTGTTAACTTAAATTGGTGGAATCGGCGATACACATATTATTACGCACCACCGAATCATAGGGAGTACACTATTCTTACTTTCCTTGACATCAAAGGTGCTTTTAACAACGTGGACACATCTGCTATCACATCTGCGCGTAGAGGTTTCGCTTATGGAGTTAATTCATTAAATACTGCTCGAAGATTCGTTAGCAGAGGGACACCACAAAGTGGTGTTCTATCCCCTCTTCTCTGGAACCTAGTAGTAAATGAAATCCTTACTGATCTGGATGCGGCGAGTTTCAGAGTGATTGCTTATGCAGATGACGTTGCTATAGCTATTTCAGGAAAGCATCTTAACACCCAATTCGGGCTTATGCTTTTAACTTGGATGTTGTGTTGGAAGAAAATGTTGTCAACATCGAACAACTCTGTATCAGGATACATGTGGCTGCATCAAAAGACCTGCTACTTTTTTTAAGCTACATTCCACCTCAATCATCTGCGACTGTCTTCAACAAGCATATCTTTAATATTGAATCTATTCTTTCTCAATATAATGATTTAAATGTGTGTGTTCTTGGTGACTTTAATTTAGGTGATATTTATTGGGAACGTAAATTAAATGATGATAAAATGTTACCTAGTCGAATAAATTCTGAGTCTGAAATAATTGTAATTGATAGTTTATTTTCTCTCGGCCTTAAGCAAATAAATTGTATTTATAATTCATTAAATAGACTTTTGGACCTTTTGTTTGTTAATGAAGATATAAAATCTATATTATTTGAATGTTCTCCTTTATTATCAAACTCTGTTCATCACAAGGCTATGCAAATAAGTTTTGAAAACTTTAATTTTAATAATCTTTCTAATTTTAATGATAATGAAAGTTTTATCTTTAAATTTAATTGTAATAATTTATCTTCTTTAAATCACTTTTTTGATTCTATTAATTGGGAATGTAAACTGAAATACAAGACATTAAGTGAATGTTTCAACATCTTCTTGGATATTTATTTTGAAGGTTTAAATCTATATGTGCCTAAAATATTAAAAAGAGTAAATAATCATCCACCTTGGTATAATGCACGTTTATTAAAACTCAAAAATGCGAAAACAAGAGCCCATAAAAAATTTAAAACTTCAAATTTGCTCTCGGACTATGAATTTTTCTGTCGACTTAGAAAAGAATTTCTGTTTTTATCTAAATTTTTATATAGTTCCTATTGCCAGTCAATTGAACAAAATTTAAAACGTAATCCTAAGGCCTTTTGGAGATTTGTAAATGATAAGCGAAACAGTGTTGGTTTTCCTGATCGCATGCAATATAATGGAGTTTCATCAACAAATTCAAATGAAATAGTTGAAATGTTTGCTAGTCATTTTCAAAAAATTTATAGTTCGTCTAACTCGTTTTCAAGTTTTCCATGTAATTTTGCACCCATAACAGATTGTTGTTCCATGTTTGTTGAATTTGATGAAGTTTTTACTGCGCTTAAAGAGCTTAAGCCTACAATTTTTCCAGATTTGCTTGGCATTTACCCAATTGTTTTAAAATCATGCGCTTCCGTCTTAAGTCTGCCTTTACAAATAATTTTTAATAAATCCCTTTCAACAGGAACTTATTTAGATGAATGGAAGACTTCATGTATAATTCCTCTATTCAAATCTGGAATGAAGGATTTAGTAATTAATTATAGGCCTATTTGCCATATGCCAGTAGTGCCCAAACTTTTGGACAAACTTATGCACCAAAAAATTGTTTACATAATTGGTAATTCTATTTCTAAATTTCAACACGGGTTTTATAAAGGTCGATCAACGTGCACAAATTTAGTTGAGTTTACCCATTTTTGTTCATCTGTTATGGAATCCGGTGCACAGGTTGATGTGTGCTACACAGATTTTGTAAAAGCGTTTAGCAGAACTAACTTGAATATTTTGTTGGCAAAACTTAAAGCTTATGGTTTTGATGGCTCAGTTTTAAAATGGTTTGAATCTTATTTATTAGGAAGAAAACAGATTGTCTACATTGTCTACATAGGCAACTATCGTTCTAAGGAAATCTTAGCTTTGTCGGGTGTACCAGAAGGAAGCCATTTGGGTCCTTCTTTGTTTTTATTGTACATTAATGATCTTGTAAGTGTTTTTCGTAATTGTCATGTTCTTATTTTTGCTGATGACATAAAAATTTTCAAAGAAATAAAATCTATTAACGATTGTTTTTCCTTCCAAAATGAACTTAATAGATTTCATGATTGGTGTATTAGTAATGACCTTGTGCTTAATTATGACAAATGTGCTGTAATGACTTATAATCGCATTTTGCATCCAATTTTGTCGGATTATGTAATGAATGACATTAAACTATTTAGGGTATTTGAAATAAAAGATCTTGGTGTAGTTTTTGATTCCAAACTTTGTTTTGAGCGCCATGTTGACTGCATAGTTTCAAAAGCTAATTCCCTTTTAGGATTTATTAAAAGAAATTCCTCTGATTTTAAGGATCCTTATACGGTGAAGTCTCTTTATTGTTCCTTAGTCCGACCGGTACTTGAGTATTGCAGCATTGTTTGGTTTCCCACTACAGTAAAAAACGTTAACAGAATTGAAAGAGTGCAGAAATGTTTTTTGAGATTTGCTTTGAGAAATTTTGTTTTACATGTTAATGTCTCTTTAAACTACAGTCGAACTTCGATAACTCGAACTACTACTATCCACGAAAAAAGTTCGACTTATCAAGACTTCGAGTTATCAAAATGTATCATCAAAATAGAAAACTATTTTAAAATGAAACAATATTATATCGCAAATTCATATGCACAACATTATGTGCTTTATTTTATCAAATAAGTTAAACATACATACATACATATGTACATAAGTAATACCAACCAAAAACTTATTTCATGTATTCAGTAATTTTTGTCTGTAAGTAGTTTTTTTGATTGTTTTTTTTTTGAAAAAAATTCTAGTTTATTTAGAGCTGCATAAATTTCGTCTGTTGTACCTTCAGATCTTTGCAAATACAAATTCAAATCTTCTCAAATGCATCTGCCACAACACGCTTTGAAGGCTGCTGAATGAGTTCCTCTTTGAACGAAGTTTCGTCATCACTTTCAATTTTGATTGAAGTCGGTTTCAATGATTCAGAGCTACACTGCTCAATAATATCACCGTCTGAAGGAAAGGCCGACGTACAAATATCGTTATCTACCTCCATATAGTCATCTAAAGTTATGTTCGTTGCTATCACTCTGCCTTATCCATTCATCATATTCAGCTTCCATCAAAGCTCGATCTTCATCAATATTATTGAGAAAAACAAGACGAATGTCATCCTCTTCGTCCCATGTGGAAAATTGGCCAAAACCATCTTTTTTGAAGCAATTAGCTTTAGTCTGACTTTTGACGTCAATGTCCCAAGTTTTTCCAACTGTATTTTTGCCTGCATCCATATGCTTCAAAGTTTCTTTTTTCTCATAAATGGGAATTCCGCCATAAAATTCGACTTACGCAGTGTAGGTGTCATTTTTTTGTTCGAGTTATAGAGAAATTCGAGTTACACAAGTTCGAGTTATCAAAGTAAATATGTATGGAATATAGACTCTAAACGCTACTGCCACACAATTTGGTTCGAGTTATAAAAAATTCGAGTTATCAAAGTTCGAGTTATCGAAGTTTGACTGTATACCTCTAAATGTTTGTTGTTGGGTTTTGAAACTCTTGAAAAGCGAAGGAAGGTTTTTAGTGTTATTTTTATACGTGATATTTTATGTTTTTCAATCAAATGTGATAATTTACTTTTTTTAATGAATGTTTATGCACCGTCAAGATCATTAAGATCAAGACAATTGTTGTATGCGGAGCGCCACTCTACCTTGTATGGTCAGCGGGAGCCTATTTGTAGTAGTATCAATCTGTTTAATATTGCCAATGAAGATGTTGATATATTTTGCATGTCCAGAGAAACTTTAAAAAATTCTCTCAAATATGTTGATTTTTAACTTAATTATTTTATTTCTTCTTATATGTACATACATTATATTTATAATTTATTTAACTTTGTTCTAGTTCTTTTTTTTTTCAAATCTGTTGATATTTTCATATCGTAGATAAATAAATAAATAAATAAATAAACTCTTACAAAATGCCTCTTACTGTGGCAATATGGCGGATTGCTTTAGAAAAAGTTATAAACCGCGACAAACAAAATAAAGTCCAACGTTAAAACATGCCCTGCTCTAGATCAAAAACGCAATACCTACCTAGAGTAATTCTTCTACAACGATCTAAATGATCTCAGTCATATTAACATAATCAGTACTTCATAGGTTTCATTTTTGAGCTCCGAAGAAAGCCTCAAGATTGTAATAAATGTGTTGGCAACCACTAAAGAAATTGTCAACTGACAGTTGTCATTATTGAAAAACTTGTTATGGATGTTTTGTTTTAGACGAGTGACAGCTGTCACTTAATTTGTGTTCAATTTATTTTGCAATTTTGTAATTAATGGACTTAGTCTTTAAAAACGTTTGCAAGTCGTGAAAATTTATTACCAAAATATTGGTTCGATTCGCGGCACACAGCGAAACAAAAAATTTATTGAAGGAAACTTTTGGTGACCCATTATCTTGCATCGTAGGCGTGGTCTCCAAGATTGTGTGACTTAAGACCGCTGGACTATTTTTTGTTAAGTTATGTGAAGTCGCTTGTCTAAACAGATAATTCCGGAGACGATTGACGTCTTGAAAGAGAATATTTGGCGCGTTATTATTGACATACGCCTTTAATTGCTACAAAAAGTGTTCGAAAACTGGGCCTCTCAGCTGAAATTTATTTGAACCAGCCGCGGTGGCCACTTGCTTGAAATCATTTTTAAAGCATAATAGCAAGCTTCTATCTATATAACAAAGCTAAATTATGGGTCATAATATTAAATATAGTAGTACCCGTCGTATGATGGTTAGTGCGTTAGACTGTCATGCCAGAGGTATTGGGTTCGATCCCTGCATATGCCATCTAAAGTTTTTTTACGAGTACTGCCTCTGGCAAGGAATTGACAAATTCTCCAAGAGTAATTCTTGTCATGAAAAGCGCTTTCTCAAATTATCGGTTCGGTTTCGGCTTAAAAACTGTAGGTCCCCTACGTCCTTAACAATATTACTCGCACACATGAATGGTTGAGAGTTGTAAGTCACTAGGCCCTAGTTCTCAACGGACTGTTGCGCCACCCAATTTATTTTATTTATTAACTTCCCATAGGAAGTTATTGTAATGGGTCCGATTTTTCGAATTGAAAATTTTGTCATTTCTCGACGTTTCAAGGTCCCTAGAAATAAAAGAATTTTAGAAAGATGTCTGTGCGTGCGTGTGTACGTACGTTCGCGACGTTTTTTCGTCGTCCATAGCTCAAGAACCAGAAGAGATATCGACTTCAAATAAATGTTTGTATACAGATAATAAGGCAAAAAGATGCAGAAAGGGCTCTTACGACAATTGCGTGGGTGGTTTTTTTTACCATAGCAGTTTAAAAAAAAGGTGAAAATTTTGGTTAACCCTAAATATCTCATGAACAAATGAATTAAATTGAATTAAATTTTATATTATATATTGTAACGTGATACAAAATAAGTATATTTTTGGAGAAAAATCCAAATAACGGTTTTTTTATAAATTAAAAAAACTGAAAAAAAAAAATTTGTCACCTCGAAAATTTTACTACTAAAATATGATTTCATCTCCGAAAGAATTTTGTGCAACGGAGAATAACGTTTTCAACATCTGGTAAAATTTTGAGAAAAATCTAATTGACATTTTTTTTTATAAAAATTAAAAACCTAAAAAAAAAACATTACTCAAAGTTGGTAAAAATTGAATTTCGACTCAAATATCTTTTCAAAAATTTGAGATAATGGCTTCTAACTAATTCTAGCTTATAAGAAATATTGTTTTCAACATTCGATAAAATGTTGGGAAAAATCGAATTGACAGTTTTTTTTTACAAAAAATAAAAACCTAAAAAACAAACAATACTAAAACTTGGTAAAAATTTACTTTAGATTCAAATAGCTTTTCAAAAATTAAAAATTTTGGCTTCAAACTTATTTTATTTCACAGAAAATATTGTTTTCGATATTCAGTCATTTTTTATAAAAATCCAACAGGCAAGACAAATCGACAGACGGGATGGGAAGTTATCAGTGTGGGTCGCATCCCAGCCTCTTTTTAATATTAAATTATATGCGTTTTATTTCTTCTTAAAAAAACTTAAAAAAAGACTTACAAAAATTCTTTATTTCAAAAATTATGAAAGTTTGATGACTTTAAATTCCAAATAACAAAGAAAGTATAGAGAGAGAATTTGAAAAATAAAAACAAAACTATAACAAATGGTCTTCCAAAAATAAGCCTCCAAGTTATCAATATTTAGGTGGGAGTTTAAGTGAAAGTCCTCAGTAACATTATACTCTTCGAACAATAACTTAAACAAATTCCTGTATGGATTCTCCACAATAGTTGGAAGTTTTATTGTCTACGAATAAGTTGAAATAAGTTCCTATAATTAAATTAAACAAGTTAAGAACCCACCTACCTTTAAATGATTATGTAAAACAATAAAGCCTATGTCTCATCCCTCAAAACAAAAAAGGACCAATTATAGTCACTTAAGAATTGACTTGACTGCGCGCTAACTGTTGCACACGCATATAAAAGTATATAAAACTTCCTTATCCTCATCATAGTCACAACTCACATAACAAAATATAAGAAAAAAAGATGAAGCTATTAAATGCTTCCACACTTCCTTTAGAAATAATTTCACAAAAGTTAAGTGCTTCTGTGACAAGAAGTAAAGAAACAAGTATAAGAACAAAAAAAAAAAGAATCTTAAAGGAGCTCGAGAATAGAAAATTCCACCACAGCCCCTTCCAACCTCATCCTACCTATTTTTTCTTTTATTTTTATTCCAACTGTAGATGAACTTAGAGTTCGTCCTTGCGTCTACTTAGTCATGAGAAATTTTGTATGGTTGACATTCAATATGAGAAAATGATGATATGTTGTGGTGGCATGGCTTGGCTTTAATGCCTTAATCACTGTGATACTACAACTTTACCTTACCCCTTATATTTCACTCGCTCACTCAAAACCCTCAAATCCTTTTTTCATTGTTCTATTATAAGTTTTTTTTTGTTGTTGCCCAAGTCAGTGCTCAGTCTTGTCCCGAGTCAATTGCCTTGCCATACCACAATTCTGGATTAGGAACATGCCACAACTGACTGACTCCTTCGACTACTGAGATTGCCAGGCCAGGGATGGCCAGAAAAATTACTCTCATCCGCATTATTCTTAGAAAGGAAATTCATATTCATCATTCATCGTAGATTCCCCCTTTTTTTCTCACTCAATCTCAAACCCCCATCAGTTCGCATCAGTGTGACTTTATCCTTTTGTCCTAAAGTATATTTCTATATATAAAAACATAAGGAAGAAAATTACCTTCTTTCTATAGAAGAGAAGAGAGATCAACAGGTTGGTTGGTACAACATGTTGATGCTGCCTGGAAGCACGAAGAACAAAAAATCAAAAAAAAAAAAGAAAAATCTGAAGAAAGCTTTTAAGACTTTCCTCGCTGTATAGTAAGTAGACGGCATCAAAAGAGGGGATAAAAAATGTACTTTGTAGAAATGTGACGATAAAAGGATAATTTTCCTAAGATACGACGATTATACTTCATTGGATATGAACAGTGAAGGGCACCAGCCACAGTCAGTGCCATGCCATGCCACCCATTCACAATTCACACCACACCCCACTGCACCACTTCCCTGCCTCATTGCCTTGAGATTGGGGACTTACATTTTGATTCTATACTCTGATTCCATTTCTTGTCATGACTGTTAATCCTTCTTAGATGCGATTCACTTCTATAAATATATAGATATTTATAAAAGCCAAGGCGATTGAAATTCAAAAAGGATAAAATCAAATCTGTGCCACACCATAGAGAGATGGTAGTGGTTGGTTTGGTAACCAGCAACGTCAACCATGTGCCAAACGATGCGTGAATTTTATGTTAGGGGAGAAGTTATACCTTATAAAGCTCCATCATTGCTTGAAGTTTAAGTGATCCCATTTAATGGAGATTTAAAAGATGTTACGGCTTTGAGGGGTTATAAAATTACTGTATACTATAATAATAAGGGTCATGAATTGAAATCTAATTGAGTGTGGGAGATTTGAATGCGTTTTTAATTTGGTAAAGAATTGAATTAAACCAATTAACTCAATTTTATGATGGGAAAAATTAAGTGTTAAAAAAGTTCATAACTTTATAGACTTAAGACCATTAAGAGGGTGATAGTTTGGACGAACTTCACGAATGTTTGTTTTGTTTTAAATTCAAATCATAGATTGAGAGGGGGTAGAAACTTGTTAGAGTTGGTCATAACTTCATCAGCTGCTCTACACCAAAAGAAAGAACTGTGTCAATAAAATAAAAAGAAACAATTCAAGATGCGGAAGAACTGAAGTTAATGGCATTAAAACTTCAGTAGAGGAGGTTGAATGTTCGAACCCCAATAAATATGGCTAAGCCTGGAAGGTTCAAATTCTTTAATTTTACATCAATCCCGTTTCATAGGAGAATAAGTTTTTTACTTATACGAATAACTTAGTATGATTAAAGAATTAGCGTATTGTCAAAATATCACTGTTAAAAAATAAATTCATAGTGCCATATTCATAGGGCCATATTTATAGTTCTTTCACAAGTTATATAACCTCTACAGATCCTATTTTTCAGCTGTTTTTTAAAACTAATTGAGAAAATTATGTTGCAAGAAATTTGATTTGAAAACATAAAAACAAAAATAAAAAAGAGGCTGGGATGCGAAACACACTGATAACTTCCCATCCCGTCTGTCGATTTGTCTTGCTTAAAAGTTTGTCTATATGTATGTATAAATTTTTACCAAATTTGCGTACTATTTTTTGTAGATTTTATTTTTTTTATGAAAAAACGGACTGTCGGATTTTTATAAAAAAATTACTGAATATCGAAAACAATATTTTCTGTGAAATAAAATAAGTTTGAAGCCAATATTTGTAATTTTTGAAAAGCTATTTGAGTCGAAAATAAATGTTTACCAAGTTTTAGTATTGTTTTTTTTTAGGTTTTTATTTTTTGTAAAAAAACTGTCAATTCGATTTTTCTCAAAATTTTTCCCAATGTTGAAAACAATATTTCTTATAAGTTAAAATTAGTGAAAAGATATTATCTCAAATTTTTGAAAAGATATTTAAGTCGAAAATCAATTTTTACCAACTTTTGTTAAATTTTGTTTAGGTTTTTAATTTTTTGTACAAAAGCTGTCAATTCGATTTTTTTCAAAATTTTACTGAATGTTGACAACAATATTTTTTGAAAGATTAAAGTAGTTTAAAGCCAATATCTCAAAGTTTTGAAAAGATATTTGAGCCGAAAATCAATTTTTACCAACTTTTATTTTAAATTTTTGTAGGTTTTTATTTTTTGTAAAAAAACTGTCAATTCGATTTTTCTCAACATTTTTCAGAATGTTGAAACAATATTTTTTTTATAAGATAAAATAAGTTTTAAGCCTTAATCTCAAGTTTTTGAAAAGATATTTGAGTCGAAATTCAATTTTTACCAACTTTGAGTAATGTTTTTTTTAGGTTTTTATTTTTTATAAAAAAAACTTTCAATTAGATTTTTCTCAAAATTTTATCAGATGTCAAAAACATTATTCTTCGTTGCACAAAATTGTTTTAGAGATGAAATCATATTTTAGTCGTAAAATTTTCGAGATGACAAATTTTTTTTTCAGTTTTTTTGATTTATAAAAAAAAACCGTTAATTGGATTTTTTTCCAAAAATATAATTGTTTTGTATCACATTACAATATATAATATAAAATTTAATTCAAGTTAGGTTTAACCAAAATGTTCACTTTTTTTTAAACTGCTATGGTAAAAAAACCACCCACGCAATTTTCTTGAGAGCCCTTTCTCCATCTTTCTGCCTTATTCGATATATCGATATCTGTTCTGGTTCTTGAGCTATGGACGACAAAAAAAACGTCGCGAACGTACGGACGTACGGACGTACGAACGTACGTACACACGCACGCACATACATCTTTTTACAAATCGCTTATTTCGACTCCAGGGACATTGAAACGTCGAGAAATGTCAAAATTTTCAATTCGACAAATAGGACCCACTACAATAACTTCCTATGGGAAGTTAAAAATACAATACATCAAGATTTTGATATTTTCCTGAATGTTGAAATGCTACTGGCCAACACTTTCTTGAGTAAAATTGTAGTAGAACATACCTTTAATCTTTTTATATATTTTATATAGCAGCTATGTGCTAGGATGGTTAAATTTTAAGGGCCGATGTTGAATGTTAGCCGAACTTAAACGTCAAATTTTGTTCTGCATTCCATTTGACATTTCTCAATTTTTCTGACTTATTCAATTTGAACCATGAAAAGGTACACAATCGAGCAAAGCGTTAAATTTAGTCAGGCTTATTTTCGTACTAAAATGCACATCGTGCACTTCCTGATTTTTTCGGTCAACTTAATCGTCCAAATGTGCGTACAATCGGAAAAGACTTGCATTTACACCCTTACATAGTGCGACTGACTCAAGAACTAAAGCCTTTTGACCGTTTCAAGCGTCGTCAATAGTCATAATGGTGGAAAGAAATGGCAAAAGTGGATGATCAATTTTTACCTCAGTGGATTCGTCAATAAGTAGAGTTGCCGCATTTGGGCGAATGATAATCCAAGAGTGATTGTCGAACTACCAATAGACCCACAAAGAGTTACTGTTTGGTGCGGTTTATGGGCTGGTGGCATTACCGGGACGTGTTTTTTTTCCAAAATGAGAACGGTCAGGGAGTTACTGTGAATGGTGCTCGCTATCGCGAGTAGATAACGAACTTTTTGTGGCCTGAATTGGAAGATATAGATGTTGACGACATGTTTGCTTTCAACAAGATACTGTCACTTGCCAAACAGCTAACGAAACAATGGCTCTCTTGCACGGGCGTGTTATCTTATGTGGTGGTGTTGTCAATTGGCCGCCAAAATCATGAAATTTGAGACCGTTGGACTTCTTCCTTTGGGGTTATTTGGAAGAAAAAGGTGTATGTAAATAAGCCAGCAACAATTCAAGAGCTAAAGGATGAGATAATTCCACACATTAAGGGCATGGAACCTCAATTATTCCTCAGCGTCATCGAAAATTTAGACCATCGGATGGAGGTGTGCCGCCGAGATCGCGGAGGCTATTTGGCCGATATTTTATTCCATACATAATTGAACAGTACCATTATTATCATAATAAAAAGAAATGATAACAATTTCAAAAATAATTTGTCTTTTATTTAAAACCAACATCGGCCCTTAAAATTTAACCACCCTTTACGTATAGCTTAGTATGATAGATGCATAAGCGTAGAATCAAACGGTCACTTTAAAAAAATAAATTCTTTCAGTTAAATTAGTGTCTTAAAACTTTAAAGATTAAACATTAAACATCTTATCACTTTTAAAGGGTCAGGAACTCCCAAATAAGAAGAATAAGTATTAAAGCTATTAACTCGCAGTTCCTCTTTCTTTGTAACGTTTATGCAAGTTCGGGTTAAATTTTTGAAAAACTCTTTTCTTAGTACAGTCCTTAACAAAAATTTCAATTTACTGTCAAGTCTTTTGTCTAGCTCACGAAATCCCACTTATTATGTTACATAATGAAAAGAGGCATCAATCTTGCACCACAGATATAGTTGTCCAAATTTGGACCCCAAAAAGTGGCTTATAAGAGAACCTTTGATTTGTGAGTTTATTTATTTTAAAAACCACTTTTTCGAATACTTCAGGTATTATTTTGGCCAAAACTTAATAAATGTTGGTTTTAAATGCGTCTAAAGTTGGGGAAATATTAGTATATACACAATTTGATGCCCTACAGGTGTCAAATCGATGAATCTGCTGGCCAATTGACTTTGTCAAAACGTGAAATTACGCACGCACGAAACTTTTGACACAAAAAAGCCATAATTGTTCGTGTTGTTCTTGCCCGTCCTCGTCTTGTTGGAACCAAGCAATAATTTCAATTGAGAATGATGCTTCGGCTCTACGACTTCAGTAACGCTTCGACTCATCTGAAATTTCTTCACAATTTTAGCGTAACGCACCAAAAGTTGCTCTGTTTAATTCACTGCTCTTGTTCTAAGTTGTACTATTTTATCACTTTGTTCGATTGTCAAGCGATCTACCATCGTTAATGGCGAACATTTAACTAGCAACATGACACTTTAAATGACAGTTGAGTTTGACAGGTGTCAAATACTAGCGCTACCAACTTGAAACTACAAAATAAATACTAATTCTCCAAGTTGTCTATCAGAAAATGTAGTCGTAACCTTTAAATCAAAAATTCTAGCCAAAAGTCCTGAACAAATGTTACTTTAAGAATGATAAAAATAATAAGCTTCCATTTAAATAATTTCATAATCTTTCATTTTTTCTTTAAAGGCGCATTTCTGGTACCGTATTGCATTATGTTATTAGTTGGTGGTATTCCCCTATTTTATATGGAATTAGCTCTCGGTCAACATAATAGAAAAGGTGCTATTACATGTTGGGGTAGACTTGTACCACTTTTTAAAGGTTTGTAAGAAAAAATAAATTAACATATTTTAACAAAAAATTCAACAAAACTTTTCTAAAATAAAAAAAAAAATATATAGGAATTGGATATGCTGTCGTTTTAATTGCATTTTACGTTGACTTCTACTACAATGTCATTATTGCTTGGTCGTTACGATTTTTCTTTGCATCATTTACGGAAAATTTACCATGGACATCGTGTGATAATCCTTGGAATACAGACAACTGCAGACCGGTAAGTTTGGTCATTTTAAAACTAAAAACAAACAATCTTCAAATCCTTTGTTGGGCGCCACTTAATTTCTTTTGTTTGAAATTCTTGTGTATTCAATTTAGATTTTATTTTATTTTACAGTTTGAAGTTGTCCAGTCAATAACTCCATTATATAACGCCAGTATGGATCTATTCAATCAAACTCTCTTCAACAACGAAACAACAGTCGCTCCTATCGAAAAATTTCAATCCGCTGCATCGGAGTATTTTAAGTAAGTTTTGGTCTGATTCGTGTCTTGAGAAGGCAATCAAAATCATTCTTCTTCTTCTTTTCAGTCGATATATTTTAGAACTAAACGAGAGTAGTGGAATTCATGATCTTGGAGTTATAAAATGGGATATGGCTGCTTGTTTGCTGGTTGTTTATCTTATTTGTTATTTTTCGCTATGGAAAGGAATCAGTACATCGGGGAAGGTAGTCTGGTTTACGGCATTATTTCCTTACGCAGTACTGCTTATCCTCTTGATTCGTGGTATAACCTTGCCAGGATCAGCAATGGGAATACAATATTATCTCAATCCAAATTTCGATGCCATCTATAAAGCTGAAGTTTGGGTTGATGCTGCCACACAAGTGTTCTTTTCATTGGGACCTGGTTTTGGAGTTTTATTAGCTTATGCTTCCTACAATAAATACCACAATAATGTTTATAAGTAAAAAGTATTGATTGATTGATGGAATATTGAAAATTAATCATTTTTGTTTTGTTTCTTGGTTTTTGTTTTTTAGAGATGCCCTTTTGACAAGTTTTATAAATTCAGCAACTAGTTTTATAGCAGGTTTCGTGATATTTTCGGTATTGGGTTATATGGCACATTCTTCGGGTCAGCATATTGAAGATGTTGCAACTGAGGGACCAGGATTAGTTTTTGTTGTTTATCCAGCTGCTATAGCCACAATGCCAGGGAGTACATTTTGGGCATTGATATTTTTTATGATGTTGCTAACATTAGGATTGGATAGTTCGGTGAGTATTCAACATTAAGACACTTTCGCTTCGTGGAAAATAAATTCTTTTAATTTTTTTTTCTTAGTTTGGTGGATCGGAAGCAATAATCACAGCTTTGAGTGACGAATTTCCAAAAATCGGCAGGAACCGTGAAATATTCGTTGCTGGTCTATTTTCACTTTATTTCGTTGTTGGACTTGCTAGCTGTACTCAAGGAGGATTCTATTTCTTTCAACTTCTTGACAGATATGCTGCTGGCTATTCCATTCTTGTTGCAGTATTTTTTGAAGCTATTGCAGTTTCTTGGATCTATGGTAATTTTATTTAAAATCTATAAATATAAAGGAAGACATGATATTATAACTTTCGAATTTTTAGGAACCAATCGTTTCTGTGAAGACATTCGTGATATGATTGGCTTTGCTCCTGGAACGTATTGGAGAGTTTGTTGGAGATTTGTAGCTCCTTTGTTTCTTCTTTTCATTACGGTTTATGGTCTCATTGGCTATGAACCCTTAAGTTATGAAAACTACACCTATCCAGGATGGGCAAATGCCCTTGGATGGTGTATAGCTGGGTCGTCAGTGATTATGATACCTGCTGTGGCATTATTTAAGCTCATTACCACATCAGGAACTATTACTCAGGTTTGTTAGGTTTTTTTTTTGTAGACAAAGAAAAAAGAGTCCTTAAATTCTCTTATTATTATTTTTAGCGTTTCCGAATCCTCACTACTCCTTGGCGGGATCATCAAATTGCCATCAATGGTGTTACCGTAGAAAGAACACAAGTTCGTCTAACAGCCTCTAAGGATGGTGCAGAAGTTTGAGATCGACCATTTGCTAGATTTCAAATATACTATGTATAAAATTAAAAAATATTCTAATATTAAAGCAATCAAATTATTATATTTAACCAAAAGTTAAAACAAAACTAAATTCACGTAAAATTGTAAAAGTAAAAAAATATATACAAATTATTTAGGTTCGTAATTAGGTTTCGTTAAACAAGGACATTTTCTTGTTATTACAAAATATTATATTATATATACCTAAAGAAAAAAAAAGTTTGTAGTTCAAAAAATATATTAACAACAAAAATCCATAAAAAAACAATTCTTTAAAAAATTCTTAGGGAAAAAAAAAAGAATTAAAATACTTAAATATATTAGATGCAATATTATATTGAATAAGTCTAAAATAAAAGTTTTACAACAACAACAACAACAGAAAAAAAACACAAAATAACTCACTAGTTTAAATTTATATTAACAAAATTATTATTATTATTATTACAATTATATAACTATTATTATTATAATATTAAAAATTTACAATGAAAAATGCTGTGTAGATAATATAGAAAAAGTCAAAAGTATCACAATCATAAATGCTTTAAAATGTATGTATAAACAAAAAGAAAAACAAAACAAAACTGATATACTATAGGCTATGCTCAAATAATATTAAAACAAATACTCGTACCTATATACCTACCTTTATATTATAAAAATAAAATACAGATTTTTGTTTTTTTAAATAATGATAAACATCACAAAGAGAACGATTCTTTGTTTTTTAATTTATGTACATAAAATCAGTGTAACTGAAGCTTTAAACTATCCCATTAAATAAAAATTAAGAAAAATAAAAGTTCATAAGTATGGGTGAAAAAAAATTGTAGAATAATTTGTTAATGCCAATACAAGAATTGTTGTAAATATTTATAAGTTTAAACAATTAAATTTTATAACAACAAAACAAAAAAAAAAACATATTGAAATTAATTTAAGTATGATTTTTGTATGATGTCGAAATTTTTCCAAACAGCCATATGGAAAAAATTCGAATAAATGCATCTAGTTAAAGTTATAAGTATTTTTTTTGTATTATAAAAGGATTTTTAATTTTATTTATTTACTTTTTATGCATTAAAAACAAATGAAAAATAGGGATAGGAAAAGTCTTACAGCCATAGATTTTACCTCGCCTTAGAACAATGTATTTTAATGTATTTATGAACAATATTGTTATTTTTTTAACTTTTTATAATTTTTAAATTGAATTTATTGTTATAGTATGATTTAATAATTGTTTGTAAATGATGCAGTTGCAAATTGAAGTTCCAAGCAGCCATTTGGAATTTCAATAGCTCTGTAGCATAATGTTGATTTTTTATAATTTAATTAAAACAGATTTTTCTATTATTATAAAAATGTGTTATTTCTCTGCAAATAAATATATTTTCTGTTTAATAAAAATTAAACTGAGTTTTTTTTTGTGCAAACAAAAGTCTAAAACAGTCTAAAATATGGGAATGCTTAAATTTAAAACAACGCCTAAAAAACTTTAATAAGTACAAAAATTTAGCCTGACATTTTGGTAGATTTAAACTTCAAATTGTGCTTCAAAAATAAAGTAGATATTTATAGATTTGTGTAGAATTAGCAAAAATCTATTATAGCCAATTGTAAACGCTAGCAAAATGGACGCTATTCCTATCTTATTCTTTTCATGAAATTATCCATGACTACTTATTACATTTGCGACTGCATGGTGTATGATTATTGTCTTTGATGACTTAAAGAATTAAATTTTAAAGTCTCGGATCGATTATGGAACATTAGAATAGATCCAATCTCTCTCACGTGCCCACAACTAGAAAAGTCTAAAGGTTATAAATCACAAGATCTATGCCGCCAATTGTGATCACCTCTTCAAGAAATGCCCATATTTTTAAATATAAGTAATGTCCAATCACACACCATCACACGTGACAGTTTGAGTAAGAAAAGGCTTTTTGACAATCATTCTTGGATTTCCGAGTCACAAATGTGGCAATTCATCTTATTAACACAGCTAACGAGGTGAAAATCCGAATCAAAGACGCGACGTGTTGCTTTTGATCGACCGGCCTGGGGTCTTGTGTCAATTGAACTTTAAAATAGATTATGATGAGTTCTCGTCTTCCGTTGTGTGGATTTTAAGAAAATGAACAAAATAAAATAAATTTTAAAATTTTAAATTGTTCTATTAACATTCAATTTGTACCTCTACTACAGGAATATTATATTTCGGAACGCGTTTTAGATCGTATTTCTGAGTAGCCCGAGGATAAAATACGTTTAAAAACGCGTTGTGTGTAGGTAAATATTAAAATTTAATAAACTAATACAAACATTTAAAATTTATTTTATTTGTTTCATATTCTTAAAAGCCTCACGACCTTAGTCTATACTCAAAAAATATCTGTGCAATGTCGTTTGTGGAAGGCCTTATTCCAAACATCGAGGAGGAATCGACAAACCTGGGTTTTTGTCGACACTTTTTTTAACAGTAGCAGTATTTTCAGTTGCTCTTGAGTAGCTCTAATTATGCGGTCACCGTAAAAAGTCAACGTGTTGACTCTCTGACGTCACAAAACAATCAAAGTTTTCTCTGTTAACGCACCGTCAACATTCACAGTGTCAATGCATAAAATGTCACACGAATGACACCCTCCGGTCAATGTTGTCCCAAAATACGAACGCGTGCGTGAGTCAACGTGACGTTAAGTAACTCGTTGACTCGCAAAATATTGACAAAACACGACTTTACAAAATAAAGTATATGATTTTCGTCCGTACGATCTCAAAAACCAAAAGAGATATTAACTTCAAATACTTTTTTTTTATACAGATAATAAAGCACAAGTATACAGAGAGGACTTTCAAAAAAATTCAATTCAATTTTGGGTGACCTCAAATATCTCACAAACCAATATGTAATTTAACACGATAAGTATAATTTTGAAAAAAAACACATTATCATTTTTTTCGAACAAGAAGTGTTTATAATTCGAAATAAAGAGGCTGGGATGCGACCCACACTGATAACTTCCCATCCCGTCTGTCGATTTGTCTTGCTTAAAAGTTTGTCTATATGTATCAATTTTTACCAAATTTGAGTACTATTTTTTGTATATTTTATTTTTTATGAAAAAAACGGACAGAATATCGAAAACAATATTTTCTGTGAAATAAAATAAGTTTGAAGCCAATATTTTTAATTTTTGAAAAGCTATTTGAGTCGAAAGTAAATTTTTACCAAGTTTTAGTATTGTTTTTATTTAGGTTTTTATTTTTTGTAAAAAAAATGTTAATTCGATTTTTCTCAAAATGTTATCGAATGTTGAAATCAATATTTCTTATAAGATGAAATTAGTTTGAAGCCAATGTCTCAAAGTTTTGAAAAGATATTTACGTCGAAAAACAATTTTTACCAACTTTTATACATTTTTTTAGGTTTTTATTTTTTGTAAAAAAACTGTCAATTCGATTTCTTTCAAAATTGTTCCTAATGTTAAAAACAATATTTCTTATAAGTTTAAATGAGTTTGAAGCCATTATCTCAAATTTTTGAAAAGATATTTGAGTCGAAAATCAATTTTTATCAACTTTTGTTAAATTTTGTTTCGGTTTTTATTTTTTTGTTAGAAAACTGTTAATTCGATTCTTTTCAAAATTTTACTGAATGTTGACAACAATATTTTTTGAAAGATAAAAGTAAATTAAAGCCAATATCTCAATGTTTTACAAAGATATTTGAGTCAAAAGTAAATTTTTACCAACTTTTATTAATTTTTTTTTTAGGTTTTTATTTTTTTGTAACAAAACTGCCAATTAGATTTTTCTCAAAATTTTATCAGATGCCAAAAACATTATTCTTCGTTGCACAAAATTGTTTTAAAGATGAAATCATATTTTAGTCGTAAAATTTTCGAGGTGACAAATTTTTTTCAGTTTTTTTGATTTATAAAAAAACCGTTAATTGGATTTTTTTCCAAAAATATACTTGTTTTGTATCACGTTACAATATATAATATAAAATTTAATTCAAGTCTCTAGCGTCAATGGTTCATGAGATATTTAGGGTTAACCAAAATTTTCACCTTTTTTTAAAACTGCTATGGTAAAAAACCACCCACTCAATTTTATTGAGAGCCCTTTCTGCATCTTTCTGCCTTATTGTCTGTATAACAAAATTTATTTGAAGTCGATATCTCTTCTGGTTCTTGAGCTATGGACGACGAAAAAAACGTCGCGAAGACATCTCTCTAAAAGTCTTTTATTTCGACTCTAGGGACCTTGAAACGTCGAGAAATGTCAAAATTTTCAATTTGACAAATCGGACCCATTACAATAACTTCCTATGTGAAGTTAATAATTTTTTATAACGAAGAATAACGTTTTAAGCATCTGGTAAATTAAAAAAAAATCGAATTGACAGTTTTTTTTTCCAAAAAATAGAAACCTTACAAATGACTTCTAAAAACTGGTGAAAATTGATTTTCGAATCAAAATATTATTGTTGACATTTATTTAGCTTTTGGTAAAAATTCAATAATTGCTAATTGGCTTTTATTAAAGTGACAGTCCGTGAAAATAAACAAAGCAAATACCTATAAATTGGAATTTCCAACTGTTTAAAATAAAAAAATATGTCCCAATTACAAAATAGAAAATCGTCTCCCTGTTTAACACTACAAAAAATTCAAAGTCAAAAAATCCATGTTGTTTTAATTGTCTTGGGTAATTTTTTGGAAAAAAATCTAGGGATCAAGGAAAAGGAAACAACAACAAAAAATAAAACGTACCTGCGTTAAGAAATTAAATTCCAGCAATCTCTCAATTACTTTTTTAAACACACCTGGAAACTATTTTACCTGTCAAATATTTTTGTTGGTCATTGCTCAAAGTCTCCTGAGTTATCTTACCAATGTATTTGACATGGGTTAAAAAATTAAAGTTGAAGGGAAAATAAACCCCTGTTTCTGTTATATTATGATTTTTAATCTAAAGTTGTTGCCCTATTTAAAAATTTGACATTTAAAAAAGACAAAGAAGTTAATGGTATAAAATTGTTTGCACAGTTAAACAAAATTTCAATATGATTATATCTATCATTAAATAACTTTTTGGAAATATGTTAATTTAGAGAAAAAAAGTAAGCACAGGAACAATGAATCAATTGATTAATAAGCGGATATTCAGAGGTTTCACAATTTAGAAAGAAAGTGTTAGTCAGTTTATTGATTCTTAGAGAAATCAATTCAACGTTTGCCTTCTCATGTAAGTCTACGGTGGAATGATTCCGTGGAAGGTTAAGCATCATTTTTAGAAGCTTGTTTTGTGATACTTGCAGTGTTTTAAGATGTTTTTTTTTACTCATTTCCCGCATACTTGGCATCCATATATTGTATTGCTTGGAATACTACTTCTCGAATATTCATTTTATTGTCTTTGCTAAGGCAGAACTTTCTATTTATAAAAGGATACAAAATATTTATAGCAATGCTAACTTTTTGCACATTTCTGGAAATATGTTTTCTAAAAGTGAGTTTTTGATCAAAATAAATACATACCAAGATATTTCACACTTAGATCCCATTTAACATTTACACCAAAAACGGTAAGTTGATTGTTGATTGGTAGGTAACAAGATTTTCTTTTTCTACTGAAAAAGATAGCTTGTAGTTTGTCAGCATTCAGTTCCATTTTCCATTTAGTGTAGTTATTTGTCATCAATTCTATCGCATTTTCCAAATTTGTCTCAATATTAAGACTAAATTCATGCGATGAAAAGATGCAAATAGAGCTATCAGACATCCTGGTAATCTAGGAATATCAGACGTATAAATATTGTACAGTAAAGGATCTAGTACTGATCCTTGCGGAACACAAAAGATGACTTGGTAACAGTAAGACGAACAGTTGTTGACGAAAACACTAAAGGAACGATTGGGCAAAAAACTTTTGATAATTTTCACAAGATACAAAGGAAACCTAAAATATACCATCTTGTGCACAATTCCATCGTGCCAAACTGAGTTGAATGCCTTTTTTATATCAAGTAGAATAAGCCCAATCGATTTGCCGAGAGATCTATTTTTCTTAATCTGTTTACAGACTATAAATACCTGTTGAGTAGTATTGTGATGTGTTCTGAATCCAAATTATTCATTGGGAAATATTTGCAGCTCATCAACATCGAAAGCTTTTCTTATTCATCTAAGCAAACTTATTGGTCGATAGCTTGTTAGGAGTTTTGACAGTTTTCCAGGTTTAGGAATCGGTAATACCTTAACATATTTCAATGGAAAATATTGTATTTTGAGACATGCGTTTTTCAAAAACGTAAGAAATTCGAGCCCTGCTTTTGGTAATTTTTTAGAATATATGTTTTTTATGTTATCTAGTTTATCTGTTTTTTTGACTTTTAAGTATAATTCAGGATTAAGATGATTTTTAATTATAGATGAAAGCTCTCAGTCCAGATTGGTATGTAATACAAAATACCAGTTCCTATTCCTAACATTCCCCTTTTAACGTCCTTCATGTATTTGCACCCGATTTCGTCGTGTTGCATCATAAAAATTAAAAACACCTGAGAAAGAAAAGAAAATCCTTTCCTTTTTAATCCTTTATTATGCGTCGAAAAATTATATAAATTTTCAAAGCTTAATGAAGCTATGTTCAAATTCTCACCCATAAAATGTTGCCATACATTTCTTTAAGTTCATACACAAACCATTTTATTATTTTATAGTTAAAGAAATACACAAAACACAACGAAGATTTTATAGGAACTTTTAACGAAGAAAAATCTTTATTATTTTGTTTGTTATTTTTTCTCTTGTAAGGACAATTTATTAATTTTTTTCAGAGATAATTAGTGTAAAAAAGAATACTTAATAAAATAATAAAAAATTACATAAAAAAGTGTTTGATAGATATGTAAATATTGTGTGATAATAAAAGTACTATAAATCGTTAAGTATAACTGCTTTTCTTATTTTAAAGCTAAAATAGCTGATATAATTTATTATTATGGTTTGAATATTAGATATAGATATGTAGATAAACTTGTTGTTGCAACATGTTGAGTCAAGGAAATTTCATATTTTTTAAAAATATTTTGTAAATGTTGATAGAAGTTATAATTCAGAAGAAGTGCCAAAAAACGAAGCTCATTATGTGCAGTGTAGAAGTTATGTAGTTGCAGAGTAGATAAATGCAGTTTTTTAGAGTAATTTTTCCTGTAAAAAAAGCGTTGATTTTTTGATACACAAAAAAGAAGTCCTTTTGTAGAGAATTTTTTTAAAATTTGTCTTGAGAAATCATGCTGCAATTTATTATTTTAAGAAAATCTACTGATGTTATAATTCTACATAAGTTGAAAGTGAGAAATATTGCCTACGCATGCAAAATATATTCAAAGATTATTCTACAAGTTTAGGAATTTAGACCGAATGAAAATTCCAAATATAAAAATAAAATAGCAATTTTGTTTTTTAGTCAGTATAACATTTTATTTAAATTTTGTTTTTTTTGTTTTTTATTTGTTTTAATATAATTAATTACACGTGGAGTTTTTCTTTTGTTTATTAAAATATTAACAATTTTTTTAATAATTACTTTTAAAACATATGATTCATTTTTCAAATTCAGAGGTACACAATGACATCAGAGGAAAAATATACATATTTTTTTTTGTAAGTAATTTTATAAAGTAAAATTTATTTAAAAAATTATTCAAAAAATAAAAACATAGAACATAAATATTTTGTTTGTATAAAATAAGAAAAAAAATCTTATTGGAATATTTACAATAAGGTTATAGAAATAAATAAATAGAAAATTTGTTCACATTTTATTTATGTATATATAATAATATTTTTTTATATTGTACGCTTATATAATTTAATTATATTTTATTTATTATTAATATTTTTATTTTTATTTTATTTATCATTATTCGGTGCAATTGTGAAATTGGTCTTTCATTTAAATTAATGTGCAGTAAAATATCTATGGTGCTACATCTAGTTTGTATGTTTTTAATTTTCTTTCTTAAGGTTGATGCAATAATGTATTTAGTTATTTATGTGAATGAATAAATGGATATATGAGTTTTTTAAGAAAAATAATATATTTTTGTTGTCAATTAATTAAATTTAGATTCTAAGACAGGAAGTCAAGAAAATTTTAGCACCTTTTTAGAGTTTTTTTTTTTAATTTTTAAGGATTTAATTTAGAAACAAAAAATTAAATATTTAAATAGCTTTGGATGAAATCCCTTTGGAACAAACAACAAACCTTTAACTAGAAGAACCATTATAATGTATAATTGGCAGTAGTTATATTATTGTGTCAAAAGTATTTGATTTAAATTTTTGTTTGACACATGGACTGTTTTTATTTTTAAATTTGTAATTCCATTAACAATTTTTTTCGTGGGATATCATTCAAGTTTGTAAATAGAAACAGTCAAGAAGATTTATCAAATTTTTTAATAATTTTTTTTTAAAGATATCTAACCGAAACGATTTTGTAACAACTTTTTTTTTTATATATAACAAATTATTTTATTTATATGAAAATATCTAATGAAATTTTTTTTGTAATAAATACGCGAGCTTTAAAAATACTTTGTTAAAACAAAATAAAGACAGAAAATATGAATAAATCATAATTAACATTAAATTGCATTCGCATTAAATTTTTCTATTTTTTTTAATTTTAAAATTCTTAAGCTTACTTAGGTACTAAGTTACATTTAATTGATAATTTTATCTCTTTGTTGTTTTTGTTTTTTTTTTTATTTTTCTTTCTTTTTAATTACATCGTACAATTATAGGCATTTAATATATAGTCTTATCGCGGTTTTCTTTTTTATAAATTTATTTTTAATTTGCTTAAAAAATATTGTTTTTTTTTATTCTAATTAAGAAAAAAAAACAGACAAAATTAAAAAATAAAAACACTTTATGTGTGAGTGATGTTTTATATGTATAGGCATATGTATGTATATATTAAGGTTGTTTATGTGATGTGATTCATGCGTGTTTTAAGATATTTTGATTGGATATTATGTATAAAAACATTTATTTTTATAAATTTAAAATGAGGGTTTAATTAAATATTCATACAGTTGAATGAACAATTAAATACCTTACAAATGTAAAGAGTTACCTATAGTAAAATATTATTCTTGGAGTATAGTGAATGCCAATTTTTGTAATGAAAAGAATAGTGATTGACATTAATTTCTGGGGTATTTAAGCCATTATATTATTATTGCAAATAATAAGAGCTCTCTGATGTAGCACCTTGTTTCAATTTTATGTGGTGCTTGAGAATAATCTTGTGGATTATGGAAAAATTGATGTAATGTTTAATTTTAATGACAAATGAATTGATATAGTAAGGTAAGCTATATACTACAGGGTCACTAGATGGTGTGTGGATTTCGTAACTCAATCCTTAAGGCAATCACTTCATCAGAACGGATTATAACGGGTTATCCATTGCGGTTTAAAAAGTATAAGGCTGGAATTCGAGTTCTGTCAAACTAAGTTGTTAAACCAATTTTTTTTTCCGTTGAAAGTCTGACATACGAAAATAGATCGCTTAACTATCGCACAACACATACAAATAGTTAAATCCTACTACGAAAATGGTGATTCTGCCATAGCCACATATCGTGCTTTAAGAGGAGGTTATGGTTTATGTACATAATCGTTCAACTACCCAAGCAATTGGCAAAATTGTGAAGAAATTTTAAGAGTCTGGATTGGTTACAGATATTGTAAGGCCTGTGCATCATCGTTTCGCTCGTACCACTGACAATATCGCTGCTGTAAGTGAAAGTGTTGCCGAAGAACCGAATGTGTCAATTCCTCGTCGACTGTCTTCCGGGACATTTATATTTATTTATACCTACATCCGTATAAAGTCCAGATCACACAACAACTGAAGCCAGCTGACCATTCACAACCGTCGTAGATACGTCGAATGGGTGCTTGCACAACATGGCTTGAGAATGCTCATTTAATTGAAGAGAGGTCATTACATCCACAAAAAGTCACTGTTTGGTCCGGAGGTGTGATTGGACTTTAATTCCTCGAAAACGACGATGGTACGACTGTCACCGTCAATTCGGATCGTTATGGTCATATGATACCCGAATTTTTTTTTTGCCTGCTATTGAAGAATATGTGGTTCAACAAGAGCTGCGTAGTTTCTCGTCGTGGCGATATTAACTGGCCACCAATATCATGCGATTTAACATTGCATTGCCTTTTTTGGGGGGCCGTCTTTATGCAGATAAACCTTTAACTCCAGACAAACCTTTAAAAACCAAAATTCGTCAAGTTATGGCTGAGATACCGCCCAATATGTGTCAAAAAGTGGTCGAAAATTACCTCATCATTGGTCATCTTAATGATGTAGTGTTTTACGCATAATGTCAATGTTTAACCTTCATAATACACAAATATTTTATATGTGTTTTATTTACGTATACTTTTGAAACCGCAATATGGATAAACCTGTACGAGGTGTGTTCAAAAAGGAATTTTTAAATTTCGCTGGTCTGGAGAGTCCGAGGGTCAAAATTTTGTTTTTATTGTGTTGGTATACATGTCCCTAAAGTATGATGCAATTTTCAGCTATATTCACTGTTTACTTTGTCTGTGGTAATTGCTAAGGCTCGACGTTTTTTATATGAGCTCGGCGATTTTTGCTGAAACTGCTGAATTTTGACCAAAAAAACAATCGCATGAACATCGCTCAAGAGCTGTTAAATGACGTCAACGACGATTCAAGTTTGCTTGAAAGGGTTATAACTGGTTATGAAACATGGGTCTACGGTTATGATGTCGAAACCAAAGCACAATAGTCCACCTGGAAGCATCCAACGTCAAGAGCGAAACAAGCACGTCAAGTTCGATCAAATGTGAAGGTTTTGCTTACTGTTTTCTTCGATTATAATGGCATAGTGCATCAAGAGTTCTTTCCACAAGGTCGTACAGTTAAAAAGGAGTATAACCTTGAAGTTATGCGACGTTTGCTTAAAGCAATCCGAAAAAAAACGCTCAGATTTATGGAAAAACAATTCATGGCTTTTGCACCACGATAACGCACCTGCTCACTCGTCGTTGCTTGTTCGTAATTGTTTGGCCAAAAACAATACCGTAGTCATGCCCCAACCTCCAAATTCTCCAGATATGGCTTCGTGTGACTTTTTCCTGTTTCCAAAGTTGAAGAGACCCATGAAAGGACGTCGTTTTTCCTCGATTGAAGAAATAAAGGCGGAATCGATGAGAATGCTCAAGGACATATCAAAAAGTGAATATCAAGAGTGCTTCGAAGATTGGAAAAAACGTTGGCATAAGTGTATTATATATGGGGGGGCCACATTGATGTAAACGAATAAATAAATATTTTTTTGAAAAAACGAAAATTCCGGGTACTTTTTGAACACACCTCGTATAAGAGTCTTCATTCTCACATTAAAAAATGTAGTATTTTCTTCTTCAGAAATCAATGGATGTTTATTTCGTTGCAAAACAGAGATACACCATTAACTTCACGAATAAAGTCCTTAACGTCTTTTATCAATCTTGGATCAGTGGCATAGACCTTAAGAAAAAAGTCTAGGGATGTTAAATCACAAGACCTCTGTGACGAATTTTGATCTCCTCTTCGCTGTCTTCGAGGAAACACGTAGCACCATCAGGTGTATTCTTAAAAATAAAAGTCATCCACATCAATATCTTTCAATTCCAGCCATACAAAAATTATAGACAATGGTTCGATAGCGCAATCTGTTCATCTTATTATTGCACCAGTCTTATTTTTGAATAAATAATTCTCAATCATACCACCAGCCCTAAAATCGAATCAACAAAGACATCCTAAAGATTTTCAAGGCACCAAAAGTAATGAAAATGGGACTCATCATTGCAAATGATTTTTCGTTACAAATTTTGTACATTTTGATGCATTTCAAGGAACCATCGAAGATACAAAGTTGCTGGTAACATAATTTCGAATACGATGTGACGATGTTTGGGGAATGTCTTATTTCAAATATCGACAAGTAACAGACTAAGCTGGGTCTTCGTTAACACTACAGTTTACAGCAGCAGTTGTTCTTAAGCACTGAATACGGTATCGGTTCTTCGCATCACCGTCACCAAGAAGGTGCTTCACGGTGACTTGAGTCGTGCGAAATGTTACTGTTAATTTTCATCGTTTTTGTAGTAAATATTGACAGTTTCAATGCATTGTTGAACGGTACACCAACCGTTCCATTTTAAATAATGGAATGGTTTTTACTTGTCAAAAGTTAAAAGATGACAGCTTTAAAAGTGACAGCTGCACAAATAGAGGGCTATTCAAAATGAAACCTCTTATTCGAACTTTTTGTAACTTGTCACTTATAAAGGCTTGATTTCTTCCAACTTAATTTTTCTGAATAAAAATGAAGTCACTGTTAAATTGTGACCAAAATTAAATGTAACCCATCTATGAGAAGGGCCAGCAAGTCTGGGAAGCCCAAAGTGCTAGACTTATGTTTATAATCAGTTAATAAAGAAAATATTGAATACTTTTCTTATATTTTCAAAATCAACTTCAAGCTCATAACAATCAAACCCTTAAAAGAGAGTGTGTTCAAAAATTCAGTTATGAATTAAAAAAATGTACTATCGTTGTATTTTATTGTCTCGTCCTACATTTTTTTGTTCAAATAAGTTTGAATTCCCTTAAAGTATTGGAGGCTTTCTCGAATTCAATTTTCAGTCCGAATAGTTTCACCTCTCGAACATTGGGAAAGTAAATGATGTTAAAGAGTTTTCCTAGAAATTTATTGGTATCTGGAAACAAATTTTATTTGGAAATTTGTTGTCATAACAATGTATTTTTTCGAGAGAAATTTGCGATACCGGAAAGAATTCGAAGGAAACAAAATTCTCCCGGAAATTTTCGATAGACTCATTGCTTCTAATGAAACTATCTAAACCAATAACATCATTTACTTGCTCATGTATTTGAAAAAAAGGGTATTTTTTAAGACATGTTGTTTTCAATCTTGCAACACTTTTTTTTGAGTCTTTTTGACAGCTGTCACTTGATTTATGTTCAGTTTGGTTTGACATTTAATAATGAGATCTTGAAATTTTGTTCCCAAACTATTGGTTCAGTTTGAGTCTTGCGTCCAATATTTGATCGTAATAATCGCTCAACAGAGTTAGTAATTCGAGAAACACCGGATCGGCTGCACCATGTTTACTCTTTAGCGCCGAAGACGCTAGTACTGCTGTGGAGCAGTAAAGTCGTTCATCTTTTGGCATTGGCATAGATTTTGATCAAATATTTAAAACTGGTAACATCATTTATTTGTTTAGGAATAGGTAAGGCTTTATAATTATATGATGATATGATTAGGAAGAATTATAGCTATGATAACTTAAAAGAATATTTTCACCATTATTTAAAAAAAAAACAATTGAAATTACAATAAGAACTTTTTTAAAAAATATAATTATACATAAATAAATGCACATTTATTTTTGTTTAAAGATTGTTATGTTTTGTTTTTGTTTTTTTTTTCTTTGTTTAATAACATTTTGTGTGTAAATAGTTGATACAAGTTTTGTGTTTATACAAAATATATTTTGTTTTCTTATTTTAAAAATAGATTTTCTTATTAAAAATAAAAATAAAATGCTAAACTTAAATTAATAATAATTAAAAAAAATAATTCTTTTAAATTTAGATCAAAATACAAGTTTAATTACAAGAAAAATTATAATTAAATAGCAAAATTTAAGCTTTAACAAAAAATGAAGATAATAATATATTTTTTATTGGAATCAGCGCTGCGCCAATTAAGCATTTTATTTTTTTCGTTTTTATTTTAAATAAATGCATTACTTATAATAAATAAAATTTTATTTATAATCAATATATATATAATATATCTATAGATTTTTGTTTATTAATAATTTATACTACATTAAATGTTATTTATATATATAAATAATTTTAATTAAACTACAATATTACAGCATTTAGTATAACCTACATTTATTTTGTAATCTTTTTTTTTGTTTTTGTTTAATTTAATTTTAATTTAAATATAAATTAATTAATTGATTAATTAAGACTGCTGAATTGAACTTAAAAATGCTGGATCGACAGAAGCAACTTTAGCTGTCAAAAACGCATGCATACAAAATAGCAAACTTTGCAGCACTTGGCATTCTAGTTCCTGTAATAAAAAAAAACGAAAATAAATAATTTCAAAAAGGAACTAAAATTAAAATTGGTTTATTACAATAAACTAGCAAAAAGTTTAAATATATTATTTTTTTTTTTTTTGAAAGATATTTAAATATTTCTTGTAAATATAAAAATCAACAAAATAATAAAAAAAAGAAAACTTAGCTTTATGAATGAATTTTGGTAAAATATTATTTAAATATATAAATATTAAAATTAAGAGTTTTTGAACTTTTTTTAAAAAAAGTTTGGTTTTCATATTTCTAATTGCGTAAAACATGTTCCACGGTTTATTAATATTGAAGGAAATCAACAAAATTAAATAAAAATCTGTACAACATAAGCCCATATCTTCCAAACATTAGTTACAACTCAAAGACAAATAATGGTATAGCATTCCCAATACCACCCTTAGCACTAATGTTAACATTAATATTTTGTTTGTAACTACTAATTCAATATCATTTAGATTCGTAGTAAACTTTTAATTGCACTTTGAATATTGTCAACAAGTTAAAAAAAACATCAACCTATTACGTAAACATTGTAACCTTAGGAAAGTTTCAATTGGATAAAAAAAAGTTGTAAACTTTTTGTCATTAAAGTTTGATAGTTTCGTAATTAACTCTTTTTATATTGCTAGATATTCAAAATTAACTTATTTGCTCTAGATAAGTCTTGTAAAGGTAAATTATTCAAAAACTAGCAAATTGTTTTTAATAAATTCGTATGCTTTGGTGCTGGGTACGGGGATGGAGAAATAAGTTAAGCTATTTAGAAGGGATTGTGAGCAATCAGAGGCACCCTGAGGGTGGAATCAGGGGAAATTCTGAGTTCGGAATATACTGCTGCTTATTTGTTTAGGATTTTTGACGAATGCGTCTGTTTTTGTATTTGGGTCATATTTTCTTGGCTTTGAATAAAATGATGTTATAAATGATTACTTCTTAATAAATTGAAATTAATTTTGCACTTGGACTCCTGAAAAAATTTCTATTTTTGTTACATGTATTTCTAGTACTCTATAAAAGTGTTATCGTTATTATTTAGATGTTTAAAGTCTGAACTCAATATGCGAACATGAGAGTTTTGATTATAAAACCGGGATGGTAGTACCAAAGAGTTGAGCAAAGCATTTCACATTCTTAATGTGCGGCTGAAAAAAGAATCTCTATAATTGGCTGTGTTTCCGAAAATAATTTTAAGAAGTCTATGGTGTAATTTAACACGAATTTTTTATTTTCAATAGGTTTTTTTAAATAAAAGATAAAATAAACCAAATAAATACATTTTAGTGAAAAAAAAAAATAAAATTAGAAAATATAATTAGATGAGGTTTTGGTGTTGATTTTTAATATGTAGTTTTAATATGAACAATTTTGTTTAAGAACATAAAAAGCTTTAAGCCATAATATAACAAAGCCAATATAATTTGAATCTATAAAAATATTTAAAGAAATACGATTTAAACTTTTCTTTTTTTTTAATTTTTGAGTATTTTTTTAAGTAGAAAAACAAGAAAATTTGAATTGTTTAAAATATTATTGTTTTTGTTTCTTTTTAATTCAAAAATTAACATAACAAGGCTAAATTATTTTAAGTTGAAGGTCATTTAAGCCCTAACGATTCCGGCCATTAAAGCTTATTTCAGTAATAGAAGAGTGTTTTTAATGGTTTCATTTGTTTAAAATAATTTAAGGAACTCAACTATTTTGTTAAAATTCTTCAAATTGCACAAGTCTATCACATCAAAATATTTTTGGTTTACTTAAAATATGTAAACCAATAATCTGAGATCTCACAAAAAATCTCTAACAAATCCTTCTAATCCACGAAAATCAGACACTCACTTTGAAAAACTTCAGACAGAGTCGACTATTTGGTGGACAGATTTATTTATGAGTTCTGAAAACTTCCTAAAAAGTCAAACAAACAATTTTAAAATACGTAAAAAGGCAATTTTTACACGTAATGATCATTTGTCTTCAGTTATCACTATCTCAGCAATAATAAATTGCATATAAAATTCAAGAACTGTTTTGAAAACTTTAATAAATTCATTACAAAGATGGCCTGTTTTTAAAAAAAAAAATATCAGTTTGGTTGAAAAGTTGAATATATCCACAAAAATCCTACAAAGATTTAATTTAATCTAGTTTTTTTATGCCACTCGGTTGAATTTTTGGAAAAATTAAAGGAGCAAGATTGTTGCTCTACTAAAATTTTTAAAACATTTTTATTTTTGAAATATTTTCTTTTTTAATTCGCTAAAAATTATCATTTTTCATTCAAACACATCCTACAGAATCCCGCAACACAAGATCCCACAGATTTTGTAAAACAAATTTCGACAAAATATTGTTTAAGAAATATTTGCCGGGATTATCTACTACTCTTTTTAATATTTTAATTTGGTTTAATAAAGGATTAACATTTTGATTTATATTTTACTAAATGAAAAACATTTAAGGAGCTGTGAGTTCGGAAATGTCTCATAGTATTTATTTTTAGAACTCCGTGGAGGGTGGCCTCCTCCATATTTAGAGTAATATGATAAGTCATTTACAATAGTTTGGTCAACTATTTTTAGCAATTTGCCCATATTGACAAAATATTTTTGAACAATATATGTTTTGTAAATTTTTTGCTGACAAAAATTTATGCTGCCGGAGTCTCGTGAGTGGGAGTGTCCCCGTAAAAGGGAGTTTAAATTCTGAGAAAGTTGTTCATATAGAAGAAACTGTTTACATTGGTGCTTGCCTGGCAACTTTGTTTTAAAAACACCAACACATTTTTTTTTTTAAAACGTTTTTGAATTCAATAAACAACAAAATACAATTATCAAAAAAATGCCCCTAAGCTACCTAACTAAGCCACAATTAACCCTACGCAACCTGCAAATTCAATGCGAAACTTAGTTCTTGTTGATTCTCATTAAATGGTGGCACCATTACTATGGAAAATGAAATCCATGTAGTGCTGTTGATTAAGCATTAAAATGGCGGGATTTTGTGATTCAGGGTTCTGTAAAACGGGATTTTGTGATTTGGGATTTCGTAACGAACCCATAAATAAGTTATCCGGTGCATGAAGAGGTTAAATTAAAAAAAATTGATGGTTTCCTTCATGTCGGTCGTACTAAAATTGAAATTCTAATTCAATAACTAGACACTTGGAAATACAATTTGTAATTTATAGGCTGTTGAAAACCCACTATTTTCAATTTTCTTTCTCGCACAATTTTTGTGAGAAGTCGGATTTTTTTTTAAGGAGAAATGCAATTTTTTAATCTAATTGTCCTGGAACAGAATACTCTATTTTTATTATCAGTAAAATATATGTACGTTATGGTTATCATAGTTATACATAAACAAAAATTACCAAAAATAATTATTAAATTATTTCTTTCTCGCAACTAGATTTAGATTTTATTGATTTTATTTTATTTGATTTAACTTATAGGAAGAAATTTTATTCAAAAACTCAAAAGATGAAGTGTATGAAGCCAGCTTTTAGAAATTACTTCAACATTTCAAACTAAAATTGTAAGGCGAAAAATTAAGGCAAGAAAGTGAATTCTGAAATTTTTATTGAATTGAAAGTTAAAAAGATATCTTACGATTGACGTAAAAATTGTTTGTCAAATGTCAAAAGATGACAACTGCCTAAATAGCTGTCTATTCAAAATGAAATTTCTCATTGAACAATTCTCAAAAATGGTCAGAAGTCTTGAATAATAATATCTAACAATTTCAAACGCCATTACACATTCGGATGACAAAAACGTTTTCTGGCAATATTGCCACACAAACATTTGTGGCAGTTTTTTACTTGACTTACTGATTTGACAATATTCTAAGTTCTGTCTGTTAACTTAACTTTGCTTTATACTTTGACAAGTCTGAGGTTGACTCATTGCTTTTCAAAAACCCGTTTCAAGTCAATTTTGTTATGTCAAATGATCCAGCATCAATCAGTAAATCCGATTTTAATGTACTAATTATTGTAATGAGAAAATAAACATTTTAAATGTCTTATAAATTTTATTTATTTCCTTGCCATTTTATTCATATCCGTTATCCAAAAATTGAAAATAAAAGCGATTAACCTAAAAGTTTTCAATTTAATCAAAAGAAAAAAAAAATTAACTTTTAAACAATTCTCAAAACTACTTTAACTATATTAGTTTTTATTTGTTTATTTTTGTTTTGTTTGTTAAGTTAATGGAAGCAAAGTTAAGAGTATATGAATGAAAATTGTATATACGAGTAAGTATGTTAAATAATGGAAAAAACTCTCATCTTACTGAAGCTATATAAGGTACAAAGAGACCAGAAAAGTAAGAAAGAAAAAATCAAACCAGAAAACACGAACACAAAATAAAAACCAAAAGAAAAAAAAAAGATTTTATAAAATAGAGAAAGAAATTCAAACGAACTTGATAGGAAAAAAAAAAGAATAAATAAAAAGAAACGAAGTTAAAACGGAAATTAAAAATTTGTTATAAAGCACTCACGCCGAGAACGACAACGTCGACGACGTTGAGAATCATGACTAGAACTAGGACTTACCTTTGTTTCGATAGCACGCGTTTCATGATCCTGAAAATGAAGTTTCAGCTTTGATTTGCCATCATCACTGGAGCCACGTAACTGCGAAAACTTATACTGCCAAACTATTGACGAATCCGCCCCTTCGGCTAATGAGAATCCTGATTGCCAGTCAAGCGTTAATCCGCCACTCTTGCCGTGATGTGAAACAGCAAAGGTTTTCCGCTACAAAAAATGGCATAAGAGCAGGAATATACCATAAATAAAATAAAAAAGAAACGAGAACAGCAACAGAAAGGAAAAAAGAACAAGAGAACAACGTTAAAAAGGCTATTATTCACTTTGTTCACTGCATTCATTGTATACTAAACATATGTATATCAGAACCCAACCAAAACTCAAACCCAACATTATCGCTATAACCGGGCTCTACCCTGCCCTATACCCTACCCATATCAGGACCTTTTTTGAACCCTTCCCTATCTACCGCCTTCCTTCAAAATCCAATTGAGAGAGTTTGAGTCCAATAAATACTGACAAAAAAATACGTTTCTGCAGGCAAAGGATTCGGTTTAACGAACGAAAAAGAACAGGAAAATGCGGAAATATTGCCGTTGGTTTAGGAATAATGGGTAGGGTATAAATACGTGAATAAGAAATGCCTGCAACTATAGCTATACCCATACCTAAAGGATCTCTGGGAAATTCTTGTTCGTCTGTATCCTTGCCCAGCGAAAAATAAAAGAGAAAGAGTTGAATGATTTCACTTACTTCCTTAAAGAGGGCAGGTATACGAGAGTCGAGTCGAGTATAGTTAAGTTTTGTATATGAAGTTCTTAAAGGAAAGGTACAAATTTCTATCTCTATGCATTTACCTCCAAGTTTATTCGTAGATAGATACGCAACGGAAAGAAAGGTATGTAGGTATATTTCCTATTGATAAGATGAAAATAAAGTTTTCTATTTTTTGACCAAAGTTTAATGGATTTTCTTTTGAAAACGTCTCATGCGGCATGTTCAAAAGTTTGACATTACTTTTCATGTTACATCAATTTTTTCTTTTTCTGTAAAGAAAGAAAACGAAAACTTTCATTGTATACCTTCCCATAGGCTGAATATTTTGTGTCATAAACTTTCCTAAGAGTGTCAATGTTGAATAAAGTTTTTGATGATAGGTTCTTTAAATGAAAAAAATAGAAATTATTATACTTCTTGCATAAGAACATGACAATGACATGTGTGTACAATGTACATATATACGTACTCTGCCCATTCACATGTTGTATGTACATTATTATGTAATGTTTTATTCAATTTGGAAATTTGGACGGATAACTTTCTGAGCTCAGTTATAATTCAAGGCTTTATTTAAGACATTAAATTCACTCAATTTTCGACATTAAGGAAGACGTAATAACAGCCAAACAGGTCATTGCCATTTCAATTAAATCATGAGATGTTGTAATTTTTGGAAATTGTGGCAAATGTCAATTCTACTTAAGTATGTTTTTTAAGTTCGCAAGGACTTGAATCGTAAGTAGGTTGCTTAAATCTTTTAAAACGTAAAGTTTTTAAACCTTCAAAATCAGTATTTACTGCTGTTTAGTTTTTGTTTGCCTAGAAAATGACAAATGATAGTGTTTCAAAAGGAGAATTGAAAACTGTCAATTTTGACAGTTTGAAGCAGTCATTACAAAAATAATATCAATCATCAAAAGTGTTTATGATTTTCTTCAATTGTTTTAGGTTAAACTATTTACAAGCTCTGGTTGGATACAAAATCTAGAGGCGATACTGAACAGCAGAGATGATTTCTGCAAAAGTCATACCTAACACTTTTTGCTAGTTAAAAGTATAGACTATTGTGAGATCTTAAAATATTATTGGATGTATTTAGCTTAAGGCTTAGCGCCAAACGAACAATTATTTCGAGCTTAAACGTGTGTATACACCAAAGAAACCTTTCAGGAAACATTTTTTTTTTCATAAAGTTTTTGAAATGTTTTTCATTTGTTTAAAAATCATTTCAGAAACATTGCAAAAAAGTTTCAGATTTTTTGTGTGGACGCGTCGTCGTCCATACCATACGTCGTCCATACCTCAAGAACCAGAAGAGATATCGACTTCAAATACATTTTTTTATACAGATAATATTGCAGAAAGATGCAGAAAGGACTCTCAAAAAATTACGTTTGTGGTTTTTTTTACTATAGAAATTTAAAAAATAGGTGAACATTTTGGTTAACCCTAAATATCTCATGAACCAAAAACGCTAGAGACTTGAATTAAATTTTATATTATATATTGTAACGTGATACAAAACAAATATATTTTTGGAAAAAAATCCAATTAACGGTTTTTTTTATAAATCAAAAAACTGAAAAAAAAATTTGTCACCTCGAAAATTTTACGACTAAAATATGATTTCATCTCCAAAACAATTTTGTGCAACAAAGAATGATGTTTTTGACATCCGATAAAATTTTGAGAAAAATCTAATTTACAGTTTTTTTTTATAAAAAATAAAACCCTAAAAAAAGCATTACTCAAAGTTGGTAAAAATTGATTTTCGACTCAAATATCTTTTTAAAAATTTGAGATAATGGCTTCCAATTAATTTTAACTTATAAGAAATATTGTTTTCAACGTTCTGAAAAATGTTGAGAAAAATCGATTTGACAGTTTTTTGACAAAAAATAAAAACCTAAAAAAACAATTTATAAAAGTTGGTAAAAATTGATTTTCGAATCAAATATCTTTTTAAAACTTTAAAACATTGGCTTCAAACTAATTTCATGTTATAAGAAATATTGTTTTCAACATTCGGTAAAATTTTGAGAAAAATCGAATTGACAGTTTTTTTTTACAAAAAATAAAAACCTAAAAAAAAAACAATACTAAAAAACTTGGTAAAAATTTACTTTCGACTCAAATAGCTTTTCAAAAATTAAAAATATTGGCTTCAAACTTATTTTATTTCACAGAAAATATTGTTTTCGATATTGAGTAATTTTTTTATAAAAATCCAACAGTCCGTTTTTTCATAAAAAAATAAAATCTACAAAAAATAGTACGCAAATTTTGTAAAACTTGATACATATAGACAAACTTTTAAGTAACACAAATCGACAGACGGGATGGGAAGTTATCAGTGTGGGTCGCATCCCACATTGATTTTTTTAAATAAACCTCATTTACGCATGGAAAAAAATTGTATTTTTTGGTAGAAAGATTCTATTTCTAGAGTTCTTCGAACGCTCTGAATTAAAAATTTTAACATCAAAAGTATAAAAAGTGTATCAGGTCAGGTTTGTAATATTTGATCTGAAAAACCATACTCAAGTCAAGAATAAATTTGTAAACTATACTAAGATGAAACTAGTTCAATATCATATTTACAGTTAAAGAAAAGAAAATAGGTACAAGATGTCTCCCCTGTGGTACTCCAGATAATTCATGATTACGTGTTTGGAAACATAGAATTTATTTTGGTTTATATGAACAAAATACATTACTTACTCAATATTGTCTGAATTAATCTAAGGTGGTTATCCGTTTATTTTTAAGGCCGATGTTATATCAACAAAAATATTTTAATATGTATGTATGTAGATGTAAGAGGAAATTATTGACAAGAAGAATCTATTCCCAGAGGATATTCATAACGATAGATGAAAGAAATCCTCGTCATTCATATTTTGGAAAAAGATTACTTACAAAATTGATATAAACTATCATTGAGATGTCATTGATACAAACCGTTCAATCAATTTTTATTAAGTTTTATGATCTTCTTGGCCTTGTTTATATTGAAAATATTATAGATTTATTTAATATGTGTCTATAAAGCTAATCTCAAAAACTTCATAATTGATTCTTTATTCTCATCAATCGATCTTTGTAAGCTCTACCAAAATACATCAAATATACCCATATTTCACACTATAAGTTCAAAAATTATTGTTATATATTTTCAATAATGCACCAAAGAACCTATAAGCTGGTCCATATGTACACATATATGGATGAAATAATGTTTGTGTTCTATAAATTATTTGTATCTTAGATCTCTGGGTAAGTAATAAATTTCAATTGAAATCCTTCCATTCCCAAATATACTATGATGTCTAGATATGTATACTGGCTTCAAAGTATCTGGCAAAGTTTACGTACAAAACCTACTTAAATACATGTGTATACTTGACATCAGCCTAAATGATAAAATACAATTACGCCTGGAAGCAGCAACAGCATTTTAGTATAGTAGGTATGTTATAGGTACCCCCATATAACAGTCAGTATCGGGGTCATAATTTAGTTTTAGTGTCCCAAAAGAGTTTTTGAAAAAAGCAAAGGGAGTTACTTTGGTCGTGCTTCAAACAACAATATAACTCACATAAAACACATACCTAAATACATATATCCATATTTGTCCTCAGTGTAGATATGTACTTTGACAACTGGGTACACTCTTTTTTAAAGGACCTTGTTATCCTAGAAAAAGTAGTTAGGTGTAGGGTAGGTATGTATGTAGATATATAAAATATGTAGTTTGTTTCTATTCTGGAATAATCTATTAGGTACATAAAGATACACATTTGTAGATAGAAATTATTTATGACAAATAACTTTTATTACTCAGAATTACAATCTTGTTGTCTTTCTTGCTTTATCCCCGAGGCCCACTTTAGTTAGAATGTTTTAGTTTTTGTTTTGTACTGGACTCGCATAGATGTAAATGTATGGGGGATGTTTTTATGATTTTTGTTTTAGGATGAGGACTTAAGAACATATTATGTATGTATGTATGTATAGCAAAGGATTTTTATGACCTATGGAAAAGGTCATTCACGGAACTGGACCATGCGATATCTCATGAATACAAGGAAATTAAAGTGGGACATATAGCTGTTACATTTGGAATATTTTTATAATTCAACGTAAAAAAGTTGTTTTGTGGCAATATTTGCCAGAAACGTTGTTGTCATTAATTTTCTGATGACTTTTTAAATTGTGAGATGTCATATCTAAGACATTTGAAAATTGCTGACATTGCTTCTTTTTCGTATAGAGTTCATTGATTTCTTAGTTTTAAGTTGACAGCGCTTACATTTGATACCTGTCAAACTTAGTTGTCACATGAAGTGTCAAAATATTAGTTGAATGTTTGCTATTTTCGATAATGAACAATCGAATTACGTTTAAATTATTCGAACTTACTACAAATGTGATGATTCAAATAAATTATGAACATAAATCAACTACAAAGTAATCCTTAAATTTTAAAGAGAGTGATAGCGTTATATAATTTTTAAAATAAAATCACTTTCGAAACCGAAAAATGAATTATCCTTTAAATTATTATTGGAAAATCCAATAACTATTTCATGATCATTATAATTTATATCACGTGGAGAAAGAAGTTTAAGATAATTTATACTGAATCTTAATCTATGAATTTATTCCAACTTATTAGCATGATTTACCCACTGTTTAACACTTAAAGACCAAGAGTAAACAAGGTCTGGAACAAATGTTATACAATATATAAGTTTCTCGCCTTTCACGATGTCGAAGTTGAAATTTTCTTCTGGCAGGCACGCGTATGATTGTTGGTGTGGTTGATGGTGTAATGTTGTTATAGCCTTTTGAATGTAGGTCAAACTCAAACACAAACGCATAATACAAACAAAACAAAGTGAAAACATGAATAAATTTACATGTTAACAAAAATTTCAAGAATGAAATATGTATAGGTATTATTTTGTATATATGATTTTTTGAGTGTTATATACAGGAGGTACAGGATATAAGGAACAAAATTAAAGCAAACCAAAAGAGGATTTTATTGTTCCTTTAACATTGTTTTGATTGTTTAAATTAAGTACATTCGTCATGATTAAAATGTTTTTTTTTTTTAATATTTATATAACTTCTATAAACAAAACATCATAAAATCATCGACATAGAAGAAACCATGCTCTTTATAAAAAGAAAGGAACAAGTGGGTGTTTTTTTTGTGTGGAACTTAATAATGATAAATATAAAATAGGTATAACAACACTATAAGTCACGAGCATCAAGTCAAGTATACCTACTTTATAATATTTACGATGAAATAAGATGTTTTATTCTTTTTTTTCAAGTTTTTTAAAATTGTTTTGTGAACAATTTGTATGTATTCTAGAACTTGCCTCTATGCTCAGCTTGAATTGAAATAAAGTGCAGGCCGTTTAAAATTTTCAACACGATACACACATCCCCTGAAAAAATTGTGGCGTTTTTTAACTACGGCGATTTTAATTTCCATGCAACTAGAAATTTGCTGACTTAACAAAGCTTAAAAGTCTTTGTTAAATTAAGCCTCATTTGCTTTTGGTATACAAAAGACCATATTTTCTAGATGGCTATCGAAAAATTCACATTTAAAATAATGTATCTCAATATGCTGTATTGTCAAAATACTATATCTCATAAAACTGTATGATACTGGATGGTTTTGACAGATCCATTATTTGGTGCAATTGTTTATGCAATTTTTGATTATGATAAGAACAAAATAATGAAAAAGAGAAAATAAGAAGAAGATACCATTTATTCTGTTTTTATTCTTAATAATTCAAAGACTTATGAATTATCATGGGTAGATATGTTATTGTTCAAGGGAATTATATTAGAACATTATGCAAATGATAAATTATAATGATGTTTTCTTTTAAATAAGTATTCTATTTTCAATAGGCTGAAAAATTGTGCGAATTTTATTACATTTTCAAAACGATTTTTATTTATCAGCCTTATTTACAGCAATTTGAAATACAAAATTGTGATATGCAGAATTTTGAAATACAGAATTTTGGGAAACAGTATTTTGATCATACAGTATTTTGTACATACAGTATTTTGAAATAGGTACTGTATTTTGAGATACAGTATTTTAAATACAGTATTATGATCCATACATTATTTTAACCCCAACCCCAAAATTCTGGTTTGTCAAAGTTCTTGAAACATGTAAATTACCTGAAACATAAAAATCATTTCGATAATGATAAATGTTGTATCATAACAATTTTTCATTAACATAACTTTGAAAAACATTTGAAGGCAATAACCTACAGTGGATACAAAAAAGTGTTAGTAATTATAGTTTATTAGACCTTACAAATATAAAAAGAACATTTATTTCTTAGATATTATGATATTATCTTAGATATTATTCCAATATATTATGAGAGTAAACAAAAAATAAATTAGGTGGCTCAACAGTCCGTAGAGAACCAGGGCCTAGTGACTTTCAACTCTCAACCATTCCTGCGTACGAGTAATGTCAGGGATTAAGAGGACCTATAGTTTGTATGGTGACTCCAAACGGATAATTTGAGTTACTCTGGGAGGATTTCTCCATTCCCCGTCATAGGGAGTACGCGTGTAAAAACTTCAGGTGGCACATACAGGGATTGAACACAAGACCTCTGGCAGGACAGTCTTACTTAGGTACTAAACAAAGTAATTTTTAAATTTTTTTTCGTATGTATGTATGTACAAATAATTATTGTAAATCAAAAATTATGTATTCAACGTGTAAACAGTATATGGAGGGAGGGGGGGGGGGGGGGTCAGGCTTTCTGGCTTTTTTTCTGTTAATGGAAAAAACGTTACTTAATTTCCAACGTGAATACAGACAACAAGAAAATCCCCAAAATCAAAACCCGTAATCACAAATTAAATTGAACTATCTTCATGAGGGTATTTAAATTTATTAACTTCCCATAGTAAGTTTTTTTAATCGGTTCGATTTGTCCAATTCAAAATTTTAACATTTCTCGCCGTTTCAAGGACCCTAGAGTCTGAATAAAAGATTTTGAGGGAGATGTCTGTGCGTGCGTATGTACGACCGTGCGTTCGCGAAGTTTTTTTCGTCGCCCATAGCTCAAAAACCAGTAGAGATATCGACTTCAAATGCAAAAAGTGCAGAAAGGACTCTCAAAAAAATTGCGTTTTTTGGTTTTTTTACCATAGCAATTTAAAAAAAAAGGTGAACATTTTGTTCACCTTTGTCTCACGAACAAATAACGCTAGAGACTTGAATTAACTTTTAAATTATATATTGTAACGTGATACCAAACTAATATATTTTTGGAAAAAAATCCAATTAACGGTTTTTATAAAACAGTTTATAAAAATAAATCAAAAAACCTGAAAAAAAAGTAATTGACACCTCGAATATTGTACGAACAAAAAATGATGTTATCTCTAAACTAATTTTATGCCACGAAGAATAACGGTTTTTACATCTCGTGAAATTTTGACAAAAAATCGAATTGAAAGCAGCGCGCCGCAACGGCGTACGGTAGCGCGTGCGAACGTGACGCGTACGCGCCGCCCCCCCCCCCGCCGTTGATTATATCATAGGTACTTGTGCATTTGTTTTGTAGAACACATTTTAAACAACACATTTTCTTATAACTTTGTTTATTTCAATTTGTCAATTTTTTTTATTGGTGACGTGAAATAGTACCAAATGAAATAACACCAAATTTCAAATTTGGCCTTATTTCGTTGTTCAAAACGAAATAAAACCAATTTGGCTTTATTTCGATTTATAAAAAGAAATAAGGCCAAAAAAATAATGGAAACAACGCCGAATATTTTAAAATTCAAAAGTTGGCAATATTTGGTTTGCAAAAAGTTTTTTTGAATTGATAGCACGGCGTACTAACAGGGGGGACATGCTGCCCCCCTGCAACCCCCCTGCTTGGGATCACTATAGGATTTGGGGTGGGTGCGAGTTTGGGTATATGCAAAGAACTTTTGCATTTGAGCACTAAAATCAAAGAAATTCCCAACAAAAAAAAAAGCAAGTATGGCTCACAGTTATGAAAGAATCACAATGCATTCGTGTTCTGTGCATATACCCAAACTCGCACCCACCCTTAATCCTATAGTGATTCCAAGCAGGGGGGTTGCAGGGGGGCAGCATGCCCCCCCCTTACATACCTAGCTGTTAGTACGCCGCACAGTGGGGCAACTTGTAAGGGAGAGCGGAAAAACTCCATAAAAACTAAACCAATGAACCGATTTGTTTGAAATTTTTAGGAATGATAGTCAATAATAAGACAAATTTACACTATTAGTCTCCACCCGATACCCTGCCTAGTTTTTCTTGTTTTAATACAAAGCTTTAATTTTTGTTTGGTCAGACGTGTTCTTAGTTCAATAAAATTTGAACTACTTGAACGATTTTTATGAAATTTTACAGACATGAAGACGTAGAGAAGAGTATACCGAACAACCAGTGAAAAATTTAACCCACATGGAAAAAAGCGTTTTAACAAATGTTATTGTTTTTAGAAAGAAATGGGGGGAAAACCGAAAGAATGTTCCATTTTTCTCTACTTCATTTTATTTTCATGATATTATAAATAATATATGATTATATTCTATAATAAAATTCACAACTTAAGTACAGTGTTTTAAATAAATTTCGTTAGATTTAATTTCAATTTAACCTAGTTCAATTCAACTAAACATAATATTAATTCAATTTAACTAAATTTAATTCTGAAAAGTAAAAAGGAAACAATTATTGGCTCACATTATCAACTGGAGCGCTTCGTCACTGAAAGGAAGGTGTTTTTTTTTGGTTTCAGGTCTCATGTACGTTATGTAGGGATCTGAAGACTCTAGAAGCTTATGCAATACATCTTCGGTTGTGGCCTTACGGGAACATTTTCTTGTAAAATGAAGGCGGTAGTTTTTATAGTCTTTGTTTCTACTTTCTTGGGCCTCCCTACACTTTACATTTTTGTTTGTTGTACTCTCTTCTTCATTGCTTTCGGAACATTGACCTTGAAAGTTTTTAATGCAACAACAACAACATGGTGGTCTACGACAAATTCATACTTTCTTTGTAATAGACCACCAAATTGTTGTTGTGACATTTAAAACTTTCAATGTTTATATAACGGTGAGAAAGCAGTGCAGACTTCAATTTAATTTTTGAAGAGAGGAGTGACTTTTCAAAAGATATTATAAATACTTATAGTAATTTCTCAGAAAATTAAAAAAAATAAAGCTAAATTGTAATTTTCCTTACAATTTCATTTTTTCGCCTGTCCGATTTACAGGGTTCAGTTTTGTTTTAAGTTAACTTCAACCACCTTTATTTTGCATTAGAATGTGTAGAACAAAACTTCATACTTAGTTTTAAAAAAAGTAAAAAATGATTTTATAGCCTTTTGAAAAGTCGCTTCTCAACTCTTATTTTTATTACTTTGTTCGGCAGTTGTCTGTAGTTGTCAATGAAATTTATAGGAATATTAGGTAATATTATAACATAAGCTTCAAGAAAATTACAATTTTAGACCGGAGCTCAGTGGAGCTTTTTTTGTAGGGTTACAAAAGTTCCACATTATCTGGTTATTTTTTCTCACTCGCTCTATTATTTTTATTAATGTTATATTTTGAAAATGTGGGATATTTTATATTTTTGTATTTTTTTGTACTATATGAACTACAAATGTGGTGAGTTTCATACTTGTATCTTTACAAATAAAACCACAGCAAGCGAAAATGTTCAGTAGTTAAAACATATGACTTTTGTGTAAAATAATATTCTTGAACTTCCTAAGTCTCTCAGAGCCACAAACGAAAATGAAATAAAGAAAACGAATAAGAACTGTTTTCTTTGATTATTTATTAAAACAATAGCATATCAAATATCCCAATAAATAAATAAAAAAAATTAAATTTTTTCCCTGTTTGCCCCACTGTGCGCCGCCGCCGTGCTATCAATTCAAAAAAACTTTTTAGCAAAAGTAGCTATTCTAGACAATAAATCAACCATTTTTGTGTGTTTTGTATGTAAAAAAGTGAACTTTAAAATGTTTTTATTAAAGTTTACGAATTTTAAAATATTCAGCGTTGTTTCCATTATTTTTTTGGCCTTATTTATTTTTATAAATCGAAATAAAGCCAAATTGGTTTTATTTCGTTTTGAACAACGAAATAAGGCCAAATTTGAAATTTGGTGTTATTTCATTTCCCATATGAACTGTCACTGTTTAGAAATGTTCGGATAGCTGGTTTTTAATAAAAGGGAAAAAGAAATTTACTAGTTAGATAAATATAAAAGAAAAGTTTAAAATTTTGGAGTTACTTGTATATTTCTAAGTATTTAGAAAATTGCTACACAGTAAAATGTGAAATCCTTAACGTTCTTCAAAATTCTGGGCCAATCTTATCTTCCACTTCACAGGTTGGGGTAGTCTTCGTTTTGAACAAAAATAAAATCAAGCTGACTAACGACTTCAAACGAGAAATACTTCAATAACCACAATTTAACCAAGGTAAAACATTAAATAAACTCACTTAACCAAATTGCCTTTTTATCTGCTTACATTGAAAATAAGGATCCAGTTTCCAAACAATTATTTTTTTAACTTAAACTATGACCTAGCTATTCAAAAACAATGAGACTACCTATCCCCTTCTTCTCTCCTCCACAGAAGAACATACAATTCTTGAGTAACCTATTTTTTTTTTGTATTAAACTTATGTATTTTGATTTCTTTATTTATGGGCTTTCAATTTACTATTCTGCCACGTGACCTAAAAACTCGAAACCCTTAAAGTAGTCAATTCAAAAAATACCCTTTATGAATGTTTTAAACAAACTCAGACACACTGTTTAAATATTTCACCTTGGATGCCAGATGGATATAGCGATATCATTTAAAATTCATATAAAGAGGTTATTTTCAACCGCATAAAAGCTATCGCCCCCAAAAAAAATGTATACTTTATAGAATTGCGATGAACAAACATAATTTCAACCGTATTTGCACAACTTTATATTTATAACTTAACTTACCCCAAGTTTTATGACACTCGTTACAATTGCCGCATTCCAACTGTTCTCAATTCTCAACAATTCTTGTCGCGTTTCCACACTCAAATATCTTGGCTCGTGTCCTGAACTTTGGAGCAGGAAACAATGCTGACGGCTGTCCACGGTTTCTGATTCTTTTACTACACGAAACATTGTTTGATAAACTTTATAGATAACCAGGGCTTTAGATAATCCTGCGACATTAAGCTGTAAATAAAGAGAAAAACACAAAACAAGAAAACATAAGAATTGGAAAATTGAATTAAAATAAAGGACACTTAATTGTAACATTTAAATTAAGTGCGCACAAGTATAATGGGTACTCTTGTATATAAGAAAACAAAGCTTCTCATATCCTTTATTCCTGATGTTTGTGTTTGTTCATATTGCGTTGTAGTTTGGTTGCACATGATACAAGGAAAAGTATTATCCTTGTTGCGTTGTGTTCCTTTGTTTTTTCTGTTTTTCGTTAAGGAAGAAAGTAGAACTTTATCCGTAAAAAACATAAAGTGGTGCTCCTTGTGCAAGTTTTACGAAGAACTTATTTTTTCTCTCCACCACACGCCACTAACATCAGCAACAACTAACAATGAAGCCAGGACTGCCGCCGCCCGCCGCTATGAAACAAAAACTTCAAAGGAAGTAGGTTCATAGGTGCTTGGAGGCAGGTGTACTAAACTGACTTCCTTAAGGAGAATAGACCTGTGTGTCAACTTTTTCTTATTTTTTAAAACCCACAAATTGTCATGAAAAGTTTTATTTTTTATTTTAATCCGACAGAGTTCAATGGACTTTTGTGGAAGGAGAATAGAATCAGGAACAGGATCATGTTGTGGAGTATACTTTTAATGTTTTTTAGAAATTAAATTATATCTTTTGAAATTGAATGGGGAAGGAAGTTTAAATTTAACACGTATGTCATCCTAAAACCGCCCCTATAAACATTTCTTACCAAAATTAAGACAAATTGTAAATGAGGGATGATTTGATTAATATTCCAAGGATATCCTTTTGAATTTTTATATCATAGCGAAGAAATTAATTGAGCATGTAGATTTAACAAAGGACGACCGGCGCCGCCGGCGGCGGCGATGTTGCCTAGAGTCTTTATATTAATGAAGTCATATGATAATATGGGTAGGATAGCTATCAATCAAATATAGGCAGACATTTTGAAAATGTCAAAAGAAATTGATGATCAAAAATAATAAGTCTTTTATCTTTAAGATTGTATCTGATGATAATGGTAGAATGATGTTCTTTTGTTTTTGTCGTGTTAGAAGGTCTTATAATATCTTGATAAAGATAAGACAAGAAGATAAAATAAGTTTTGTTTTAACAGAAAAGGAAAAGATAAATCGATTTTTCATAAACATTTTTTTTATTGATTCCCAATTGGTAAAAGATTTCCACTAATTATTTTAAGCGTGTAGCCGTAGAGAAGAACCAACAAATAACATCTACTTGCTAATAGTTATTAAAAATTTTGGAAAATGTGTTTGAAAGTTTTTTATGGCAGCCTTGAGATAAGAAGGAGTAAAGATGTTGACTTAAAATACATTTTGTTTAACAGAAAATAAAATATGCCGAAAGGAATTTCAAAATATCTTGAAATTAAGAAAGTTTTTAAACATTTCAAAAAAAAATAGTTTAAACAAAACATTTTTAAAAAAGCTTTTAAATTTGAGAACATATGCCCTGGAAGTTGTACCTCAAAACATTACGTGATTATTTTTAAGGGCACAAATGAAAGTCTATCGATATGGGCCGCACCCCAACCTCTTTTCCTTAAGAATTCCAGAATTTCTTAGATCAAAAGGTTAAAACATTTGAAACAAAATCACTATAAAAAGGATATTCCTACATAATACGGGATAGAGCATTTTTAATAACTGACAATGATGATTTTTTAAGAACGAATTATTGTTGCTAATTAAAGATTTGCAGAAACTTGTATTGGTAGTACCCATGGTTAGTGAGTTGGACTGTCATACCAGAGGTCTTGAGTTCAATCCCTGCCTGTGCCATCTAAAGTTCTTTTTTAGCGGGTACTGCCTCTTTCGAGGAATTGACAAATCCTCCAAAAGTAATTCTTGTCATGAAAAGTGTTTTCTCAAATCAACCGTTCGGATTCGGCTTAAAATTGTAGATCCCCTCCATCCTGCCAACAGTACTCGCACACAGGAATGGTTGAGAGTTGTAAGTCACTTGGCCCTAGCTCTCAAAGAACTGAAACTTGTGTTGAGTTTATGTTACAAGGTTTATAATATGAACATCTTTAATGCATTGATGTATTTCTATAGTTGGTATCTACAGGCTAGTCCAATAACAGGTTTCATTTTAATATTTAAATAAAACGAGTGTTTTTTAAAAGTGTTTATTTCTTTGTTAAGAAGACAGCACGCCATTAATAATGGAAAACGATATTATCCAATTAATAGACACGGCTTCGGTTATAGCACCAAATACTTTCAATGAAATTTTAAATGACTAATTAATATGAACAAACACGATCCATTATGAAGCATTGGAATGAACCTTAGCTTTTAAGATATTGCAAAGAAAAATGTCTAAAATTGTTTAATCACAAGGTTTAGGTGGCCAATTGTGATCACTTATTCGATAACAAATACAAACAGAAAACTTTTCTTGCCAAAGTGATAGCTGCGCAAATCAAGAGCTATTGAAAATGAAACTTCCTTTTTTAAAATACTCTCTATTATTAACTTCCCCTAGGAAGTTATTGTAATGGGTCCGATTTGTCGAATTGAAAATTTTGACATTTATCGACGTTTCAAGGTCCCTAGAGTCGAAATAAAAGATTTTTAGAAAGATATCTGTGCGTGCGTGGGTACGTACGTTCGTACGTCCTTACGTCCGTACGCCCGTACGCCCGTACGTTCGCGGCGTTTTTTTCGTCATCCATAGCTCAAGAACCAGAAAAGATATCGACTTCAAATAAATTTTGTTATACACATAATAATGGTGAAAGATGCATAAAGGGCTCTCATGAAAATTGGGTTGGGTGGTTTTTGTACCATAGCAGTTTAAATAAAAGGTGAACATTTTGGTTAACCCTAAATATCTCATGAACCAATGCCGCTAGAGACTTGAATTAAATTTTATATTATAAATTGTAAGGTGATACAAAACAAGTACATTTTTGGAAAAAAATCCAATTAACGATTTTTTTATAAATCAAAAAAACTGAAAAAAAAAAATTGTCACCTCGAAAATTTTACGACTAAAATATGATTTCCAAAACAATTTTGTGCAACGAAAAATAAAGTTTTCAACATCTGGTAAAATTTTGAGAAACATCGAATTGACAGTTTTTTTTACAAAAAATAAAACCTAACAAAAATTTATAAAAGGTGGTAAAACTTGATTTTCGACTCAAATATCTCTTCAAAAATTTTAGATAATGGCTTTTTACTAATTTTAACTTATAAGAAATATTGTTTTCAACAATAGGAAAAATTTTGAGAAAAATCGAATTGACAGTTTTTTTACAAAAAATAAAAACCTAAACAAAAAAATTAATAAAAGTTGGTTAAAATTGATTTTCGGCTCAAATATCTATTCAAAACTTTGAGATATTGGATTCAAACAAATTTTATCTTATAAATAAAATTGTTTTCAACATTCGGTAAAATTTTGAGAAATGTTGGATTGACAGTTTTTTTTTACAAAAAATAAAAACCTAAAAAAAAACAATACTAAAACTTGGTAAAAATTTACTTTCGACTCAAATAGCTTTTCAAAAATTAAAAATATTGGCTTCAAACTTATTTTATTTCACAGAAAATATTGTTTTAATATTCAGTAATTTTTTTTATAAAAATACAACAGTCCGTTTTTTCATAAAAAAATAAAATCTCCAACAAATAGAACGCAAATTTGGTAAGAATTGATACATTTAGACAAACTTTTAAGCAAGACAAATCGACAGACGGGATGGGAAGTTATCAGTGTGGGTCACATCCCAGCCTCTTTTTGTTATTGATTTTGATTCTTTAAACAGTTTTGTTCAAATATTTTGTTTATTCAACTTTAAGAAAAATTTCCAATGGGAAAAAATTGTTTTTTTTTTTTTATTGGAAAAACAAAAAAGAGGCTGGGATGCGACCCATACTGATAACTTCCCATCCCATCTATCGATTTGTCTTGCTTAAAAGTTTGTCTAAATGTATCAATTCTTACCAAATTTGCGTTCTATTTGTTGGAGATTTTATTTTTTTATGAAAAAACGGACTGTTGTATTTTTATAAAAAAAATTACTGAATATTAAAACAATATTTTCTGTGAAATAAAATAAGTTTGAAGCCAATATTTTTAATTTTTGAAAAGCTATTTGAGTCGAAAGTAAATTTTTACCAAGTTTTAGTATTGTTTTTTTTTAGGTTTTTATTTTTTGTAAAAAAAAACTGTCAATCCAACATTTCTCAAAATTTTACCGAATGTTGAAAACAATTTTATTTATAAGATAAAATTTGTTTGAATCCAATATCTCAAAGTTTTGAATAGATATTTGAGCCGAAAATCAATTTTAACCAACTTTTATTAATTTTTTTGTTTAGGTTTTTATTTTTTGTAAAAAAACTGTCAATTCGATTTTTCTCAAAATTTTTCCTAATGTTAAAAAACAAAATTTCTTATAAGTTAAAATTAGTTAGAAGCCATAATCTCAAATTTTTGAAAAAATATTTGAGTCGAAAATCAATTTTTACCAACTTTTGTTAATTTTTGTTTTCGGTTTTTATTTTTTTGTAAAAAAACTATCAATTTGATTTTTCTCAAAATTTTACTGAATGTTGAAAACAATATTTTTTGAAAGATAAAAGTAGTTTAAAGCCAATATCTCAAAGTTTTGAAAAGATATTTGAGTCAAAAATCAATTTTTACCAACTTTTATTAAGTTTTTTTTTTAGGTTTTTATTTTTTGTAAAAAACTGTCAATTCGATTTTTCTCAAAATTTTATCAGATGTCAAAAACATTATTCTTCGTTGCACAAAATTGTTTTGGAGATAAAATCATATTTTAGTTGTAAAATATTCGAAGTGACAAATTTTTTTTTTCAGTTTTTTTGATGTATAAAAAAAACCGTTAATTGGATTTTTTTTCTAAAAATATAATTGTTTTGTATTACGTTACAATATATAATACAAAATTTAATTCAAGTCTCTAGCGTCATTGGTTCATGAGATATTTAGGGTTAACCAAAATGTTCACCTTTTTTTTAAACTGCTATGGTAAAAAAACCACCCACGCAATTTTCTTGAGAGCCCTTTCTGCATCTTTCTGCCTTATTATCTGTATAACAAAATTTATTTGAAGTCGATATCTCTTCTAGTTCTTGAGCTATGGACGACGAAAAAAACGTCGCGAACGTATGGACATACGGACGTACGGACGTACGGACGTACGTACACACGCACGCACAGACATCTTTCTAAAAATCTTTTATTTCGACTCTAGGAACCTTGAAACGTCGAGAAATGTCAAAATTTTCAATTTGACAAATCGGACCCATTACAATAACTTCCTATGGGAAGTTAATAAAAACAAACATTTCTAAAAAAAACTTTTTAGTTCAAAAAGTTAAGACGTCATATTTTTAAAAGGAACTTTTTGGTTTTTTGAAAATAATACAGGAATCACCTGAGGCTTATGTCCTTAAATAAATAAATTCATAAGGTGGCGTGACAATCTGTGGAAAACTAGGCCTAGTGACTTTCAACTTTCGACTATTCCTGTGTACGAGTCAAGTCATTGATAGTGGGGACCTACAGTTTTATGTCAAATCTGAACGGCTTAGTTAAGAAAGCACTTTTCTTGACAAGAATTATTTTGGAGGTAATATCATGTTTTTTTCGCAAAATATTCGAGGTCACAGTTTATAATATAAAATTGATTTGAAGTTGATGGCATTATTGGTTATTGGTTCAAGAGATATTTGGTGTCAACTAATTAGTTCAATCTTTTTTTTAAATTTCTTAAATGAAAAAACCACTCCCAGATTTTTTTTTAAAAGTCCTTTCTTCATCTTTTAATCGTTATTATCTGTAAAACAAAATTTATTTGAAGTCGATATCTTCACCGGTTCTTGAGATACATCCGCGAAAAATGGCATACCGTACGAACGTACAAATAAAGATAGTGCGTATACGCAATGGTGGATCATATTTATCAAAAACTCATTAGCCTCTATTGAGTTTATCTTACGAGGTTTATTATATATAAACATTATTAGTTCATTGACGTATTGGTATCATTTGTATATACAGGGATTTAAAATAGGAAAATTAATTTAAATATTACAAAGAAATGAAGCTAAGGAAGACAATTGAAAACAATATCATCCAAATAACAGGCACGGCTACGTTTGCAGCACCATATGCTTTTCATGACCAATTCGCACATTTAGGACTGTATGTCTTCGCTCGATAACTTCACGAATTAAGTAAGGCCTTTAATCGATTGTGCAGCGTTTTTATGTTACTAATTCATCAAGTAGGCCCAGTGTTTAAGTTCAAAGGGGTGACATCACAAGACTTCTATAGATGAATGCGATAATTACTTAGAGAAATAACACTGTCAGGAAATTGTTTTTGACAAAAATTTAATAACTGGGAAATATAGAAAAATTGGAAATTTTCTTGGATAGGAATTTTATTCAAATCGTTGAAATCGTTTTTGAGATAAGTCGACAAAATTAGAAATTCTAATTGAACTGCATTTCCATATATACATAAGTATGCAGCAAATTTTAATAAAATCGGTCCATCAGTTTAAGCATCACTCCCTTAAATATAAAATGGGCCCACATATGCTTTTATCCCATATTACCTTTAAAAAAGATCATGAAACTATAGTACAGCTACCATCAACTGCTTTATGATAGATTAAGAACTTAAAGACGAAATTGTCAAATTGATTTATGTATCTACTTTTGTATTATATTTTTATTTTATGTGAAAAATCAGATTTCTTAAAAAATAATTGCAATGAACTTCCTTTCAGAAACACAGATTCCCTCTGTGACATCATTAAAATAGCTAAATAACCTTTATCTGCTACCAATTTAGGTCTTGTTTGGCAATAAACAAACTGTCAGAGACATGAATTTATATTAATTATAGACTATCGAATGTTTTTATATGCTTTACGTTTATCTCTAAGTATCGAGGACCATTTGCACTCCAACGATAAACAAAATAATAAATAATTTGAATGGACATTAAACTCACTTTTGATCTACAAATACACAATCTATATTATATATGTATGGTAGATGCGAGGATAAAAGTAGCCATTTTGCATGAAAGGATGTTTTATTTTCCGTTCATTATTTTGCTCCTTTCTCACTCAACAGTTACGTCAGGCGAACTTAATGGGAATTGATAAACTTTAGTTCAGCTCCTTATTGCGTTGAGGTTGCGAGCAAACTCGTGCTTTAGAATCAAAAAACCAACACATACAGCACACCGATTGTCTATAATGTCCTTTCATTTGAAGCTATGTAGCTATCGCTGTGATGGTATGTCCATTAAGAGTGTCAACGACGACAAACGTCAAGGCATTGGGAATGGTTATAACCTCAATTTGTGCCAATTGCACAGGGGTTTTTGATTGTGTTGCTGATGAAGTGTTATGTTATGAGCCCGCATAAATGGCTCCACAAAGCACAAACTGTTGATTCTCCTATCTCTGCCCCCAAAATTTTCTGTCAGCAATGTCCTTTTTTTTTTATTATTTCGCACTTTCACTTTCCTATCGGATTTTCCTTAATGGCAGTGGAAATCTTGACTTTGGGGAGCAAATTTCACGCAGCATAGAACATTGACAGCTATTTGGTCCTTTCTCTTTATTTCTCTATGAAGGTACGTTTGATATGTGTTCAAGGACAATGAAATAACAATTGCTACGACGACGACTACGACGAACGTCGTCGTCGAGGATAGAGATGAATGTCCTGAATTTAAGTATCTGCACATATAAATTGATGCGATTCCGATTCATAGTAAATTGGATTGCTCTTTGTCTGTGTCTGTACTCAGACTCAATTTCAGAGTCACATTAATCTAATTCGATGGCTGATGCTGTGCCATCATTGTTGGCCAAAAGATGTCGCTTCAAGTCAAGAGAACCAATTGAAATGTCTGAAAATCCTTTGGGGATTATGTGATTTGTATCGCTATATCTATCCGTATAGAGGTGTAAGGATCTTGCTCTTCTTAACACGTGAATAACCTCTTTCTCCTCTTAACTCAACTGAATTGCTTATGTTACTTAAATATTGATAAATAAATGCAAACTTTACTCCCTCTCTTTTTGTTTGAAATATAAGAAGAGGAAACCGAATTTAGAAAGCAACTTAGTTAAAGTGTTTTCAAAGGAGTGTTGTTTTTATCTTGCCTTGTATTTTTTGAGGAACTTATAAATTGAATTTACGCTTACATTCTTTTCGCAGGAAAACCTTAGGGAAATTTAATATCTCCAAGTTAATAAATGCCTACTTGTTGGGTGTTTATTTTGTTTTTGAAAAAGAAAATATACTGTGGGTTAAGAGTGTTTTCAGAATTTCTGTAAGAAATATGTTAACCACATATGTATGAGGGAAAAATCCTTAGAGATATGAAATATTAAAATAAGTATCTGCAGACATCTCTCATATGAAATTTATTTGAAACTCAAGATTAACCAAAAGATATGGAAAGTTTCAAAAAGCAGTGGGTAATGAATATTAGGGATGGGATGGAAAAATAAGGCCGAATCGAATGCAATAAATTTGAATATAAATTTTATATGATAATAATTATTTCTAAGGGCTTTAGTGAATTTTGGATTTATATGAAACATTCATAACTCATAAATTTCTAGTATTTCAAAAGAAAGATAGAATCAAAAGTTTCTGTTTCATTTTCTTTTTTTTATTCAAAATTATGACCGAAAGGCTTTAAACAAAACTTAAATCATAACAAAGAAAGTATAATGTTTGGAAAATTGATAAAATGAGTAGATCCATATCATTCCAGAAACCAAGTGCTAATAATCCAAAATAAATCATCTTTATTAATTAATTTTTCCGCTCAATTGACACATGAAAATGCATTCAAAAACAAAGCGTTCAAAAAGCGTATAGAATAAAAACCAGTTTAATTCACAGATGCAGCCCAAAACAAATTTATTACAAACCTAGGTAAATTCTTGTAATTTGAAACCACTGAAATTGGCAGCACTGTTTGCCGTACAATTAAAAAACATTCCTTATAATTTTGATTTTGTCATTTTGATATTTGAAGTTGTAATTTTTCAGTTTAATATTTTACCTTAAAGTTGATCAAAACATACGAACGTGTCCAGCCAAGTTTTGGCACTCCTCCATATTTACAGGATCAATCTCAGCCGATTTTTAACCTCCTTATAAATAAAGAACTAATCAATCCAAGAACTTAAAACATGCAAAACTTGCTAAGCTACTTGATTTCATTTATTCTATTAAATTTTAGCTCCGTAACCACAAGTGTTTCTAAGTTACAGCACTTCAAAAATCGCAGGAATTGCAAGAAACCGTGATTGACTGACTAACCAATCATCAAAACTATAATGTACTTCTCGACATCGCAGAATCTTAAAATTTTGTACAGAGGTAAGTCTTCCAGTTCAGAGGGAAAGTAAAAAATTGAAAAATTGTGATTTTAGATTTTAGGGGCGTGGTATCCATCTACGAATATATACATAAATGGCATGAGATAAAAATACCGCTTCTAAGTGTTGTAGAATAATTAAATTCAGTAGTATTATATCAAAATAAATAAATTAGGTAGAGTCCGTTGAGAAGTAGGGCCTAGTGACTTACAACTCTCAACCCTTTCTGAGTGCGAGTAATATTAGTAATATTGTCAGGGATAGAGGGCACCTACAGTTTTAAGCCGAATCCGAACGGGTAATTTGAGAAAGCACTTTGAGGATTTGTCAATTTCTCGCAAGTTTCCGTGAAAAAAAACTTCAAAGATTGAACCCAAGACCTCTGGCATGACAGTCCTACGCACTTACTATCACGCTACGGATGCTACAAAATTCTGTTAACTGAAATATCTGGGTGCTCGCGCGAAGCATCGTTATTTAATTCAATGAATCCATCAAGTGGTTTCTATTTTAATCATAAGTTTTGTTGACACTGACAGCTGTTTCCCGAGTGAAATCTTAGAAGAAATGAATCACTTTACGTTTGTAAAACTTTAGAAAATATTAAAAAGCTATTCTCGAAGTGAGATTTCCAAAGTGAGAGTTGTTTAGAACAGAGAGTTCGTTTTTTGAAAAGTATCTGTCGATCTCAAAAGCTCAGCATTTGACACATTTGAGAAGCTGCAATTGGACAACGAGGTTCATTTTAATCTCTGTGGCTTTATTATCAAACACAATTTATGCATCAAATGAGGCTGACAACAAAGTTTTTGGGATAGTGGATCAACCAAATGAAGAAACCTTTAACACGCTATTACTTCCTAGACTCAAATGGAATATCTCAAGAGTCCAGGCATATAGACAACAACTTGATTTGAAACTTTAATCACACCAAAATGTAGACTTCCCTATGTTAGAGCAAATTATAAAGTCATCTTAACCTCAACAACATGGCTGTGGAAAAAGGAGCAAATTTATAAAGGAGCCTTGGTTTGATGAAGATTGTCAAAAAGCCCGTAAGAAATCCCTTGCATGGTTGAGAAATTTCCGGAATTCCAAAGGATTGTTTAGAAGAAACTACTTAGAGGCCAACTCTCAATATAAGGAGCTGTGTAAAAACAAAAAGAAGAATTATGAAGAACTGCAGGCATCTAAACTGGCAACCTGCAAAACCGCCACCGATTTTTGGAAACTTTCGTGGGAATTGAATGGTAAACAATTTGCAGTGCATAAGAAACTATGTGCAAATATTCTATCTACTCATTTCATAGAATTATTGAATCCAAGCAGCATTCAAACAAATTGGAATACCTGGATTCAACAACGAAATCCTAGGAGTAATTTTTTCAAGAAACCTGAATTTGGAGAAACATTTTAGTGAGAAACTACAAAAGGCAAAAGTATGAACGAATACCGACTTTTTAGAAAACTAAAAGTAAAAGCTGTAGAAGACCAAAATCACTGGTACAGTGAGTGGTCTTCTACAGCTTGAATCTAGCAGAAAGATGCAATTTAAATTTTAATTTAAATGTGGAAGATGTATCGCACAGTAAAGCTCTTATGTACAAGGTTATAGCAGCGGTAGATGAGTAGTGTAGAGCAGAATATGCAGCTGAAGCAGTTGGATCCTTGTTCAGAACAACTTACAGTAGGCTCAACCATAATCTCGCAGAAAGGAATTACTTCCATGATGCAAATAATGTAAACGTCATTGCTGCAGTGGTCAAGTTAAGAAGCAACTACTCAACCTGAACTTCATAGCGCACAGACCCGATTTACCACTGGAGTGTACTATATGTAATTTAGCAGAAAGAAAGAACGTCCTACATTTCGTCGGAACGTGTCCAAATTTAAGGGAAACTAGAAAAAATATTCTTGGAAGGGACTTTTTATCAGAGGAACAAGTTCTTAGTATGCGTATGCTTAATGAGATGGATGTCTCCAAGCTCTATAACTATTGCAAAGTTGCGTTACGATATACATACATAGATCCAGAATTATTAATGAAGACTTCTGACGCTTTAAATATGGTAGTCATTTGTTTTTTTTCTCTCTCTGTTTTTTAAATTTGCCTTTTTAAAATGGTATTTTTTTTTTTGTTAATTACAGTAATTTAATTTATTAAAGTTGTCAATCTGGCAGACGGCAAATGCCATGCTATTATGATTTTTGTAATATAATATTTATGTTATAATTGTAAAATAATCTTTAAATCAATAAAAATCAATTATCTGTTTATGAAAACTATTAAAGCGCTGAAAGTAATGTACACAACATTAATGCAAAGAAATTTTGGGCTACCCCCTGGGCTGCCTCGAATAAATTAAAGTTGAAAGGCTCAATTTTCGACCACTTTTTGCAGAAATTGGTACCGTTTGTCAGAAATAACTTGCCGAATATTCTCTTCCAAGGCATAAATCGGCAGTTCAGGGGTGTTACATTATGCGATCATGGAGACCACGCCAAAAGCACTCGACCGAAAAGCAACTGAATGCGTTCACCAAAATGTTCCTTTAATAAATTGGTTATTTCGTTGCGTCACGTGAACAGAAGCTTTATTTTGATAATTTAAAAACGTTTTTCAGGAGTAAGTCTGTTCGGGTCTACCACGATATCTAGAAATTAATTATCTAGAAAGTAAAAATCTCGAATATGAAAATCTCGAAAACAAAAATCTAGAATGGAATAAATCTCGAAAACAAAAATCTAGAAAATAAAATCTCGAAATGCCAAAATCTAGAAAAAAAAAATCTCGAATGCAAAAATCCAGAATGGATGTTTGAATTTTTGAGGCAATGTTTAAAATTCGCGCGAATTTTAAACATTGTCTCAAAAATTCAAACATACATTCTGGATAACTTACTTCTCCTTAACAAACTTAAAGTTGACAAGTAAAGTTATCAATCATACAATTGCACATTGCTACTCATGCACCTGTGAGAACAGTTACCCATCTAAACACATTGTCAATGAAACTGTAAGAACATCCACAGTAAATTCAGTATTATTAAAATTAGTCTAACGTGAGCTTGAAATTACCTCTACAAAGATGAAAGCAAATGAAATTGTCACAAATATAGAAATATTAAAATTGAAATCTAGGGATTTATTTACCATTGTAACAAATGCGTTATAATAATAAATATTATTGGTTGTGTGAGCTTAACAAATCGCATTATTGTCGTGCCAGAGTAATCACTGTCAAGAATAATGACAAGCACAATATTGGGTAAACTGGTGTATTTGTGTTTTATTGAGTTTTAACTGTTAAAAATACAAAAAAAAAATCTCGAATTTTTATTATTTTTTCGAGATTTTTTTCTAGATAGAGTCTTTCGAGATTTTTGTTAATTCTGGATTTTTGTGGATTCGAGATTTTTGCGTTCTAGATAATTTTTTTTTATTTTCGAGATTTTCGGCATTCGAGATTTTTGGCATTCTAGATTTCGTCATGATCCCGTCTGTTCACTATAAAATAACAAAACAAACTGAGCATAAATCAAGTGACAGCTGTCAAAAAGACCTGCATCGAAAAAGTATTACCAGATTGAAAACCACACGTCTAAGAAAAAATACTCGTTGCAAACTAAATATGCAAGAATTACGTTCTCTGAATAAGCTGAAAAATAAAAATCCGTTTGACAAGGACAAAAATTGTTTACATCCAGAGTTTTTGATTATCAGTTCTTGACCATACTTTATTGTTTGCATATAGAATTATGTAGTACAGTATTTTCACATACAGTATTTTGAATACAATCTTATAACCCGTAAAGAATTTCAATACTTTCTTCCTTCCATCCAACCCAAATATATGAAAACTAAACTCATAAAATATGCAGACATAGGTATGTACACATAAGTTTGTCGTAGGTCAAAATTTCTTTCTTAATGAATTTTATTATATCATCATTTACACATAATCAGTTAATATAACCTTGATGTACATAGTTACATTTTAATAGAACTATATTCTGTTTCTTATAGCCCAATATAATCCCCATAAAATATATAATACCAATTTTCTCAGAAATTCTTTCACTTTTAGGAGGTAGATTTAGGTAAACCATTTATGTTATATATGGCTTATTATGTACTACATATATTGTCATTTATTTAACGATTGTGGAGTTTCGAAGGTCATACTCGTATTATGTATTTTTTATGTCGAAATCAAGTTGAAATTACCCAAAATTATGTATTATAAACGAAACATTCCTTGAATAATTATATTTTATGTGTTCTCCCTTTTTTGACTTTTATTTTACTTAAATATATCTATAACAGTATGGCAAAGAAAAGCAGCCTAAAATTATTATTGTATTATTCGAAATATGCTTGAATATAAACACACAATCACACGAAGAAGTTAATACATATATAAATACATTTTCTTGAATATATTAAGCAATTCGCTTCAAGGATTTTATATATGTATATAACTGAAGGTTAAATAATGTGATACTCCCTACAGGCAATAGATTGCCCTGCTGTGAGGCTAAATTGTCATACATACCTATTATATAACATAGTATTGTGAATATCCTTAAGGCCACCCAATACGCTCTATACGTAACGTATACTCACTACAACAATACATACTTTCAAATTATGCGATATAGTTTAGTTTAGAAGTTTAATATATGTATGTATAACAGTACATCACTACATACATATACATATATGTATGTATATATAGGTACATAAGAAGAAGAAGTTAATCGATGGAAAGAGGTTAGTAGGTCAAAAAGTAGAAGACCAAGTGACGCCGAGGAAATCAAATTTTCGTCCTTAATAAATTTTATCCGAGATTATTTAGAAGGCACTAAGTTAGTGATGGGGAAGTAAATCAGGCGCCACTTCAATATAGTTGATGATGTAATCATATCAGATCAGCGCTACCACTTCCCATAAGTATGTATATATATTTTTCCTTGGTGCCATATTCCCGACATGCTGTGTTTATCTATATGTCTTATGTCTTAGGCTTAGTTTAGATTTTAATATTTTAGGTAAAAGTATAACCATTTGAAAAAGGTACTTATGTAACAGGTACATGAACTTTCTTGGCATTATGATCTTTAGCGCAGGGATTTATAATTATAGATGAAAACCCATAAATAAAGGGTGTTTTTTAGGGGTATAGAACTTTGAAATGGAATAACACAAATATAATTTTTGTATATTGACATAGTCTTCCCTTACACTATGCTCTATAGCTGAAATGACGTCTTTTATACACACTGTACGACGACTACGACGCGACGTCTCTGTGGATGCGCATTATTATTTTGAGTAAACGTGGTGCGAAAATGTTCCATAGGCAATCGAAATAATGATGGACGGCTATGTTAATCGTTATGTTTGAAATGCCAAAACAAATTTAAAATCATTTGACAGCTGTCAGTTAAAATAGTGTTGCCAACTTAAAGTTATATAACTAAAACAAAAAAAAAAAACAAAAAAAACAATACCTATATTGCTATAAAATAGAATATTTACTAATCTTACATTAATATTGACGGAGAATTTCTTAGAACACACTTTAATTTGGTGAAATTTCTTTAAAAGCCAGTATTTCCAATTTTCTTTCCTTTTTGTATTTAATGGAATGTGTTTTTGACTTGGCTACTGCTACTTAGAATATTAGTTCAACCTCCAACAGAGTTTTAACATTTCTAGCAGATAAAAGGCTTCTCAAAGTGACCCAAAAATGTATGTCATTTATGAAGAAATGTGACAGAAGAGAGTTTTTGGCAGCTGTCAAATGTCAGATTAGTTTTTTTTTATATAAGATCACCTACAATTTTAATGCTATAAAAAGACACCTTATTAAAATCTTGACTTAATTTCAGGACACTTTTTAGAAAACAAACTTTTGAGTTCTTAAAATGTGTCAAATTTGACATCAGAAGTTGAAGAAAATCAAAAAGAAAAAAGAGGCTGGGATGCGACCCACAATGTTAACTTCCCATCCCGTCTGTCGATTTGTCTTGCTTAAAAGTTTGTAGGTTTTAGTGTTTTGTTAAAAAAGTTGTCAGTTGAATTATTTTTACAAATTTTAAAATTACCAACAATATTTTGCATATAATGAAATAGTTTGATTTCGAAATCTATTTTTGCTAACGAGATTTTTAGTCGAAAACCAATTTTTACCAATTTCAGTAGCATTTCTTAAAAGTTTTTATATCTTATATAAACAAATACAAAATGGATGAATGAAATTAAATTGAAGTCAACATATTTTATTGTTCACGAGGTATCGAGAACCTAAGATCAATTTTTACAAAATTTGGGTACTATTTTTTGTATGTTTTATTTTTTTATGAAAAAAAGGACTGTTGGATTTTTATAAAAAAAATTACTGAATATCGAAAACAATATTTTCTGTGAAATAAAATAAGTTTGAAGCCAATATTTTTAACTTTTGAAAAGATATTTGAGTCGAAAGTAAATTCTTACTAAGTTTTAATATTGTTTTTTTTAGGTTTTTATTTCGAATTTTCTCAAAATTTTTCCTAATGTTGAAAACAATATTTCTTATAAGTAAAAAATTAGTAAGAAGCCATTTTCTCAAATTTTTGAAAAGATATTTAAATCGAAAATCAATTTTTACCAATTTTTTTGTAAAATAAACTGTCAATTCTTTTTTTCTCAAAATGCTACTAAACGTTGACAACAATATTTAAAAAAAAAAATAAGTTTACAGCCAATGTCTTAAAGTTTTGAAAAGTTATTTGAGTCGAAAATCAATTTTTACTAACTTTTATTTATTTTTTGTTTAGGTTTTTATTTAAAAAAAAAAAAAAAACTTTCAATTCGATTTTTCTCAAAATTTTACCTGATGTCAAAAACGCTATTATTCGTTGCACAAAATTGTTTTTGAGATAAAACCGTTTTTTATTCGTAAAATTTTCGAGGTGACAAATTTTTTTTTTCAGTTTTTTTTGATTTATAAAAAAACCGTTTATTGGATTTGTTTCCAAAAATATATTTGTTTGGTATCACGTTACAATATATAATATAAAATTTAATTCAAGTCTCTAGCGTTATTGGTTCGTGAGATATTTAGGCTATGGTAAAAAACCACCCACGCAATTTTCTTGAGAGCCCTTTCTGCATCTTTCTGCAATATTATCTGTATAACAAAATTTTTTGAAGTCGATATCTCCACTGGTTCTTGAGCTATGGACGACGAAAAAAACGTCGCCGTTAATCACCAGAAACGTTATATCTTCAATGATTGGGTTCTTAAAATGCATTAAAAAGATGAGGAATTTTCTTCGAAAAATTATTATCAGTTATGAGAACTATTTGTACCTCGGAGGCTACGTTGGTAAGCGAAATGGTTGCATTTAAGTTACGTTTATTCAACAATAACTTTTGACTGTAATAATATCAAGATGACCTTGACGCATTTGTTGCTGATTTTTACTGCCAAAATTGTAAGATATTAATATAGATAACATTTATTTTAGACGTTCGAATACGTACAAAAGAAGCAACGAAACAATTGTAATTTTCCAAGAAAAGATCACAATTGGCCACCAAGATCTTGAGTTTAAACACCTTTTTCCCGTGAAAAAAATGTCTATGCCAATGCTCCATAATCGATTTAAGACCTCAAAAATAGAATTTGTGAAGGCCGTAAATAAGGAATTAGCCATGGACATTTCATGAAAAAGATACGGTACTCGAACTACACTTGAACGGTGTACCTAATTTCCTGTTTACAATTAAATTACAAATGGTTGGTGTTTCTTAAAATGATCCCTCATTTAAATCTGCAAAATTAAACCCCTAATTGGAAAACCCTGATTCTAACGATTTTCAATCTTTATATATATAATGTACAAAACTCCACAAAGATTTTTTTGTTAAATTATAAATTTTAATAACAATTATGTTCTTACAAAATGTTTTAATCCACACGTGGCTCATTATATTTAATTAAAAAAAAGAACTTCCTATTTTTTCATCTCAATTACCCAAAGTTTCGCAAAAATAAAAAAATCAAGTGCTCAAAGGTTTTGCCCCCCACTGACACCAAAAGGACAAACAAAATAGAATTTTTGCAGCGCAATTCTCCTAAATGACAAAATAATTCTAATCAAGTTGTGACAACCAACGAGGACGACGACGACTGACGAACGACGACATTCAAAATCCTTAATAAGTAAAGAAAAATCCTTGGAGAACTTTATTTTAAATGAAATTTAAATAAACCTATTTATAAAACCATCGAAGTTCCTTTTTGGAAGAAGACTCAAACAATTTAAGTCACTTAATAAAATTAAATTTATTCTGGAATTTTTGTCCCATAAAAAAAGACATAAACACCAACACACACAAAAAAAACACCTACCTATACCGACCTAATTAGAAGGACTTTTCTCTTCGGTTAGAAGTTGAATATATACATACCTATATAAGGATACAAACATAGAAACATAGAGCAAAGAAAAATGAAAAAAAAGAAGAGAATATGATATCAATTTCATCAACATTTCATCACGTAGATATGCAAAATAACCATAGACGATAGACCATGAAAAAGATATCCCCAAAACAACTCGATAAACACTCGGATACAAAAAGCCTCCCTCTATAACCTCATCTCCATTCGTCTATTCATAGAGAACAAAAATGTAAAACAACCTCTATTTTCCTGTTTTTCATATCCCACCCCTTACTCATCCCCTTCCAAAGAGTGTCGGATGCTTTTATGAGCACTCAATTTTATCGGCCATTCTATGTGATGCTTTTTCGTTAGATGCAGAACAACGCGTGTTCGTTTGATTAATTGGACTCCTGTCCACACTACCCCCTATATAGCACCCCCCTCTCAACCTCGCTACCCCATTCCTTTTATTTGCCCCACGTTGAATATAATTCCCAGAACAAACTTGTCGAAGCCTCTACAAGATATACCCCATAACATCAGTCAAAGCGAGATGAAGATAGAGAACGGAACAACTGTTTTTATATTTTCGAAAATAAAAAAAAATGAGTCCTTGTTCCCATTTACAAATCCTTCGTTTTGGTTTGATGCCTAGCCATAACAAGAACAACAAAAACACACCAAACACAAGTCTCCTATCGCCCCCTCCCCATTCCTTCCAGCTGCATGATGCCTCATGACCTACATTTTCATCATCACCATCATCATCATTATCTTCCAACGTGCCTCAAGTCGTGCAGCTCAGCGCCCGGCCTCCTTTTTGCCACAGGACTCTCCATCGACCACTTTTCAAATTCATCGCAAACATTCAAGTCCTGGAAACGGAAAACTCCGTCAACAATCACAACAAGACTATCACTATATCAACCAACCAACGCAACGCAATGTTATACGTAAGGATGTAGGTATGTACACTTTGCATGTCCTGACATCGTCCTTTAAGCATCAGAATCAGAAGATGAAAATTTAAATTTTCCCTGATGCTGCTTTCTGCTGATGGCTGCTCGATGGAAAATTGAGCTGTTTATTGAAGGAAAAAAAAAAAACATCCAACCCAACACCTCTACCCCCACCCCCCTCCAACTAGTACCCATAGGTATTCTGTTCTGACTTCTGATTCAGTCACCCAATCAATATTAATAAAAATCAAAGCTATATAATACATACCGGCGGGGTTTCAAAGAGCATAACCTCGGTTCCTTTGAGAACTAGGAATCTGGGCTTGTAGCTCTGCCACGAGATGTTATTGTTGATGACTCCTTCATTCACCCAACCCATGTATTCGATTCGTTCGCCAACAGCAAAGTTCCGATTATACAGCTTCATCTGCAAGGATATAAAATAAAACAACAAAAATAAGAAAAAGTAAAAATATTTTATGGAAAAAGGATAAAAAATATATATGTATGTATGTACAACAAAAACATGAGTCCTTGTTGGTGTTATTTTTATGTTTTTTTTTTAATTTTAATAAACAAAAATAGGGGTCGGTTTTTATTACTATACGCAGCAGATTTTATATTTATGTACCATAGGGACAGTGACAACAACAACGACAACGAAACATACGTCACTTTCAGTGACGTATTTTAAATTTTTTAGAAAATTCTTTAATAAAAAAAAAATATATTTCACAGTAACAAAATACTGGAAAAAAATCGGATCTTTGCAAATTAAGCATTTTTGTTTAAGCATTCTTCCTTTAGACTTGAAATAAACCAATAATACTGCGGAATTCCGGAAGGATAATGGAAGAATTTATTGGATTGCAAAACCTAACAACTAAAATTTCGCCAATTGCGTGCTGTTAGCATCGTACGTGTCATTTTTGAACTTCATAAAATGTTCAAGTAATGCTTTAATGGTATTAGACTTGTAATTCTTCGTGCAATAAATACACAGAAAAAAAAGTTGTCATATTAACAATTGTCATTAGTCAACTTGAAATTTGGCCAAATTGTCGCATTAACTACCAAAATAGTCAATATGACAAACTTATTTAAAAAAGATTATTTACTGGATTGTCAATAGAACAATTTTCGATTGTCAATTTTGGGTAGTCAATATGACAACAAAAGTAGGCGATAAAACAACTTCGGTAGTCAATTTGACAATTTAGTTGTCATATTAACTACCAAAATTGACTTTCGAGGATTGTTATATTGACTACCCGGCAGACGTATTAGATTTCGATTTTTCAAAAAAAATTGTCATATTGACTACAGCAGTTGTCGTACTGACAATCGGAGTTGTCGTATTGACTGCCGCAGTTTTCATTTTGGCGAACGCAGTTGTCGTATTGACTACCGCAGTTGTCGTATTGACTACCGCAGTTGTCATATTGCCGAACGCAGTTGTCATATTGACTACCGCAGTTGTCAAATTGACTACAGCAGTTGTCGTACTGATAATCGCAGTTGCCGTGTTGACTGCCGCAGTTTTCATATTAACGAACGCAGTTGTCATATTGACTACCGCAGTTGTCATATTGACGAACGCAGTTGTCATATTGACGAACGCAGTTGTCGTACTGACAATTGCAGTTGTCGTATTGACTGCGCAGTTTTCATTCTGACGAACGCAGTTGTCGTATGGACTACTGCAATTGTCGTATTGACTGCCTCAATTTTCAAATTAACTACCGCAGTTATCGTATTGATAACATGACAACCGTAGTTTCAATTTTTTTCAATCAAAATTGTCATATTGACTAGCAAGTTGTAAAAAAATTTCGCATCCCAAAATTTTCCTATTGGCTATCGCGGTTATTGGCTGAAAATGGACTATTAAATAGTCAATTTGACTTTCAAAATAGTCAATAGGATGAATTTTTTCGTTCTGTTTATGTGTCCAAAATTCACAAATTTTAATATTTGAATATTTGGACCATGTATGCTTCATTTTTTTTAATTTTGAAAATATGCTCAAATTACACTTTATCGCAACTTCGTAAAAATAAATTGATTAATAGATTTTTTTTGAAAATTTTGAAAAGCTTTAAAAAGAGTACAAATCAGCTTGTAAAATTTGAAAAGTTGCGAATTCAAAAAAAAAAAAAAAAATAACAAACATTATTCGAAAAATAAATATGAATGCTGATAGAAATACCATAAAAGTTTACCATAAAATTCCTTTTTTAGAAGTATCGAAAACTATAATCTATATGATCTTTTGATCTTTCGCAAAACTATATTTATTTTATCCTGGAACCATACAGAGTTTTAGGAAAAAAGGTTTTATTGTGATATGAAAGAAGTATTTTTAAAAAGAAATTGTCGCCACGACTACGTTTGGAGCACCAAATTTTTTTTTCAGGAATTTTTCATGACTGATTCGCAACATTTGCAACATTTTATAGATTCAAACTCAAGGGTCTGAAATCTCCAGGGAATAACACGGCAACAAACTTTCAAGAAAAACGCATCAAACAGTTACATGTTAAAGATGAAAAGGCTGTTTAATAAATCATTCTTGGATTTTCCGATTCCAAAATGCAACAATTCTGCTTGAAAAGGGCCTTAACGCTGAAAATGATTTTCGATGAAAATCCGGATCATTTTGGTGCATTTCAATATCTCAGCGATGAGAAGTATTTTGCTGGTTATCTACCGACTTGAGTTCTTGTGTTAACTAAAAGCCTTCAAGTCTAAGTCTTTTAGTGAAATACGGTGCAATACCGTTTGTTCAATGCGTAATTCAAAAGATCGACAATGAATCGATAAGCTGGGGTTTTCGTCAACACTACGGACTACAGCACTATATTCTTAGTTGTCCTTGAGCCACGCACTAGTTTTTGATTCTTCACATCACTAACTTGTCCCAATAGCTCAAATTTGTGCACTATTCTCGGCTTTGCTACTCGACGACCCAAAATTGTTTAAGTTTTGCGAACTTAACATTTCCCATTGTTTTTAGCGAATTTTAAACATTTCAACTCATTGTTCAAAGTGTGTATATCTTTTAATTTGTTAAATGTCAAAAGTGACAGCTACAGAAATATTATTTATTTTTTATGAACAAACATGCCCACTAAAAATTGAGGGTCTTAAAATTCTTATCCACATTCGAATGAAATGACTTTACAAACTCCAAATTCGACAATGCTAAAAAAGCTCCTAATGCGAAAGTGCAGTGTTTGTGGAATGCATAAATCGTCAATTCTACGCGCTACAGCAGCAATATACCCAGTTTTTATATTACAACGCATCACGATATCTTCCCAACAACTCAAATTTAGCTATCAATTTTCTGTGAATTTCAGAAACTACAATGCAAAATAAATGAAATACCACCAAAACTATAATATTATTTATTTGTATGTACAAAAATATTATGAAAAAATCGTAAGGATTAGAACTTGTATTAAAATTGGAATGTTTAAAGAGGCGTTAAGTCTTTTTGCCCAAATCCAAAACATCCGAATTATAAAATGTCTAAAAGCCCAAAATTGGCCACAAAGCCCAAAAAGTTAAAAAAATCGCCATAAAACCCAAATAGTTAGTTGTTTTTGATCAAAAGAATTTTTGATTTTAATTTTATGCGTTACCACCACATAAACCAGTTTATAAAATGACATAAGGCCGAAAAAGAGAAACGTAGCAACAAATATCACTCAGAAAACGTCACAAGGCCCAAATAAAATGTCATATCACCCAAACCAACTTTGAAAACGCCAAGGAAGCGTAAAGTTATAGAGCCCGAGAGACGTGTATAAATCGTGAGGTATGTATGTATGTGGGGTCTAGTACCCGTGGCATGATGGTTAGTGCGTTGGACTGTCATGCCAGAGGTCTTGGGTTCGATCCCACAGGAATGGTTGAGAGTTGTAAGTCACTAGGCTCTTGTTCTCAACGGACTGTTGACATTTCTCGACGTTTCAAGGTCCCTAGAGTCGAAATAAAAGATTTTTAGAAAGATGTCTGTGCGTGCGTGTGTACGTGCGTTCGTACGTCCGTACGTCCGTATGTCCGTACGTCCGTACGTTCGCGACGTTTTTTTCGTCGTCCATAGCTCAAGAACCAGAAGAGATATCGACTTCAAATAAATTTTGTTATACAGATAATAAGGCAGAAAGATGCAGAAAGGGCTCTCAAGAAAATGCGTGGGTGGTTTTTTTACCATAGCAGTTTAAAAAAAGGTGAACATTTTGGTTAAACCTAAATATCTCCTGAACCAATGATGCTAGAGACTTGAATTAAATTTTATATTAAATATTGTAACGTGATACAAAACAAGTATATTTTTGGAAAAAATTCCAATTAACGGTTTTTTTTATAAATCAAAAAAACTGAAAAAAAAAAATTGTCACCTCGAAAATTTTACGACTAAAATATGATTTCATCTCCAAAAGAATTTTCTGCAACGAAGAATAATGTTTTTGACATCTGATAAAATTTTGAGAAAAATCGAATTGACAGTTTTTTGACAAAAAATAAAAACCTAAAAAAAAATTAATCAAAGTTGGTAAAAATAGATTTTCGACTCAAATATCTTTTCAAGACTTTGAGATATTGGCTTTAAACTACTTTTATCTTTCAAAAAATATTGTTTCAACATTCAGTAAAATTTTGAAAAAAATCGAATTGACAGTTTTTTTTACAAAAAATTAAAAACCGAAAAAAAAAATTAACAAAAGTTGGTAAAAATTGATTTTCGACTCCAATATCTTTTCAAAAATTTAAGATAATGGCTTCTAACTAATTTTAACTTATAAAAAATATTGTTTTCAACATTAGGACAAATTTTGAGAAAAATCGAACTGACCGTTTTTTTACAAAAAATTTATAAAAGTTGGTAAAAATTGATTTTCGACTCAAATATCTTTTCAAAACTTTGAGATATTGGCTTTAAACTACTTTTATCTTCCAAAAAATATTGTTGTCAACATTTAGTAAAATTTTGAAAAAAAATCGAATTGACAGTTATTGTACACAAAATTAAAAACCTAAAAAAAATTTAACAAAAGTTGGTAAAAATTGATTTTCGACTCAAATATCTTTTCAAAAATTTGAGATAGTGGCTTTTAATTAATTTTAACTTACAAGAAGTATTGTTTTCGATATTCGATACAATTTTGAGAAAAATCGAATTGACAGTTTTTTTTTTACAAAAAATAAAAACCTAAAAAAACAATACTAAAACTTGGTAAAAATTTACTTTCGACTCAAATAGCTTTTCAAAAATTACAAATATTGGCTTCAAACTAACTTCAGTAATTTTTTATAGAAATCAAGCAGTCCGTTTTTTCATAAAAAAATGAAATCTACAAAAATAGTACGCAAATTTGGTAAAAATTAATACATATAGACAGACTTTTAAGCAAGACAAATCGACTGACGGGAAGTTATCAGTGTGAGTCGCATCCCAGCCTCTTTTTTTATCTAATGTTTGGGCGACAGAATGACCAAATGTTGAAACCCATGACATTTTTTGGGCGATATTTCAATTAGTAATTTGGGCAGTATGACATTCATTTTTGGAATTTTCTTCTGAAACATTTTTTGGCCGATATGAAATTGTTAAAATGTTGCCATTATTTTATTGGGAATAAGCAAGAACGCTTCTTTTTATTCGAAATATCATAAAACCCAACAAACATTTTAACGCCCAAGGGTTCAGTAATTGTAATTGCCCAAATCGTACAACAAATTTGGGCGATATGGATTTGGGCGAAAAGAGCTAACGTTAAAAGTTAAAGAAATTACTGTTAAGACATAAAATATCAAAATAAAACATTGATCGATTTTCTTTACTGTATTCATCGGAAGTCAAAAGCATAAAGTACTTATTGGTTTTGGGCCAAGAAATAACTTGTTTGTTGCCTGCTATTTATTTTTATAATAAATCCGCTTCTGGAAATAAATCCACTCGAGAAGCATTTATGTATAATCTACAGTGTATCGAAAGCGAAGAGTTCATCGAATTTATAATTGTATTCGTATTTCAAAAACAGTCGGAATGGATGCAATTTCGTGGTTCACTGTGTCTGTTGGCTGATTGCTGTTTCAAAATTGTTTCAATTAATTTGCAATCGAAGAGTAGGTACTTGCAACTGAATACTTTATATCATGCTTAAATATTCTTGAATAAGAGTTTTTTTTTTAAATTCTGAATAACAATAATATCTACCTATGTACCTAGGAATAATAATAATAATTTTCTCCCTTCTTTCTACACCAATAACTACGCAACAAGTTATAGTTTAGCTTTATTGGATTTAATTATACATAACTCCTTTATATGTTATACTCAAAAGTTCATATGTATATGAGTACCTATTTATATTTATATTTATATTTATATGGTATGTACGTAGAGTTCGTTCCTGAAAGTTTTGAGGATAAAATTCTGGATATAGTTTTATTTTTCAAAAATTCAACCATAGCATAAATTCATTTTAAAATGATGCATCATGGTCTTCCTGCATGATTGAGCTTTATTTATTATACTCTTCTCTTCCAATGCCGGAAGCATAAAGAATTCATTAGGTATGTTATTTACAAATTATTATTATTATTTTAAATGCATGAATATAGCTAATGGAAAATATATGTACTTTACGTACATATCTATCAAATATTTTACGAATTACACACATTTTTGTATGTTTTGTAAATATATGAGAGATAGTAAATTGGTTTTCATGTTTCATTAATTTCATAGTTTGTTTTTATTTTCATTTTACATTCAGTTATAAATTATTATTAGGTATTTAGTTTTCAGAATTACTCTGTTTTTGAATAATTGAATGCTTTGATGGTTAGGGCTTTATTAGAGTCAGGACTGTATGCAGAATTTGTTTATAGAGGAGATTAAAAATGCTAAAAAAAACTATTGGTTTTTCACAAAAATAAATGTTAACACACGTGAAATTCAAGTGAAGTCACTCTGTTAACTTCCCATTAGTGCCTTAACAGAGTTTAAAAAGTTTTTTTTTGTAATAACCCAAAATTTAATTTAAGAAATATGCCAATACCTTTTTTGATATTTCACAGTCGAACCTAAATTCAAGGTTTTTGAGTTTGGATAGCTTTTCAACAAGGCGGACCAACTTAACATCAACTATGCAGATTTTTCCCATTGGCCAGGCCATGGAAAAATGTAGAATTTAATTAGAATTTAATAACTTATTATTTGCTGCCTACGAGAGCCACGAGAGGATTTGGCATCCCAAATAAATTGACACGACTATGTAGGTTGATCCGTGACTCTAGAACGTCAACAAGAGGAACCATCGACTCCAATTCCTGGCTTACACAAACAACATTAACATCTTCGGGAGAACTTAAAACGATTGCTTCATCCAGATCGAGAAGGTGGCACAAAATCTGCGGCTGCATATTAGTGAAGGAAAGACAATGTATATGATTGCATCATCTGCAAAAAGAACAATCGGCTAAACCATCAAGGTATCGGAGCATAAATTTGAAGTGTTGCAATCTTTCAAATACCTTTGGTCAATAGTAGCAGCTTATAACAACATAGAAGAAAAAATATGGGTGGTTGCTCAGAGCTAACATAACCTATATTCAGTCTGTCAAAGCTTTTTAAAACCAGAAACCTTACCATAACTTCTAAGCTACTACTGTACAGGACGATCGTTCTCCCAGTACTCACATATCGATCCGAGACTTGGCACTCCGACCTCTTAGGAGCGTTCGAGAGGATGGTTTTGCGGAGTAGTGTTGGCCCCTTATGTGGAGGACCATTATGTGAAGGACCATTTCGGAGACGCTATACAATCCAGAATTGTATGAAATGAAATTGATGATAATTTAAGAAATATTAAATCCATTTTTAAAACGGTTCTATATTTTTGTTTTCGGCAACTTTCCAAAACTAAGTTAACATCGACTCGGACCACTTCCTGGTTGTAGCCAAGGTAGCACTTCGGGTTTCCAGACCCAAGGCAAAACAGGGAGATGCTGAAGAAGATACAACGTTGAACGGCTACAATCGCAAGAGATCGCAGAATCCTTCTCCGACCGAGTTACAAGTTACCTCTCTCGACGAGATCGAGAACTAATGGCAACATTGCCAAGATGCAATCAGAAAAGCCGCCTCTGACGTGCTGGGTTTCAAGCAACCACCAACAATTAACCCCTGGTTTGATGAGTAATGCTGGCAAGCAAACGCAGCTAAACAACAGGCACGCAAAGAGGCGCTGCATAGAAGGACAAGAGCTGCTCACGAGCTCTATTAGCAGATGAGGGGCAAGGAACACCGACTTCTCGGAAGGAAAAAAAGAGAGCATAAGAAGCGTGCAGTCGAAGATGTTAGAGGTTTAAAAGCAGGTATGAAGTTCGAAAGTTTTATGAACATGTGAAACGAAATTCACAAGTACATAAACCTAGAACCGAAGGCTGCATAGACGAAAGACGAAACATCATAGTGGAACCACAGTCAATGCTAAGGATATGGAAGAACCACATCTGCAGACTGTATAATGGTGACGACGAATCGAATTCCGCTGTCAGGCAGGATGATCCATTCAACATAGACGACGAAAGCCAACAATCCCGTCCTCCCGAATTAGACGAAGTAAAGATTGCTACATCTAAGCTGAAGTCTAACAAAGCCGCTGGAGCGGATGGTTTGAATGCCGAGCTCTTTAAAGCAGCTGGAGATAAGTTGGTTAGGAGCATGCACCAACTTATCTGTAAGATATGGTTGGAAGAAAGCATGCCCGATGAATCGAACCTTAGTATTGTTTGCCCGATCCTGAAAGAAGGAGAACCTCTAAACTGCAACAACTATAAAGGAATCAGTCTGCTTAACATCGCTTACAAAATCTTTTCTGCCGTAATATGTGAACGTCTAAAGCCCATCGTCAACAACCTGATAGGTCCTTATCAGTGTGGTTTTAGACTAGGAAAGTCTAAAGTCGATCAAATATTCACATTACGGCAGATCCTGGAAAAAACCCAAGAACATCAAATCGACACCCACCATGTTTTCATCGATTTCAAGGTCGCATATGACAGCATCTACAGGGACGAGCTGTATAGAGCCATGTTTAGTTTTGGCATCCCTGCCAAAATCGTCCGTTTGTGCAGGATGACCATAGAGAATCCACGCTGCTCCATAAATGTTGGAAACAACTTAACAGAGCCTTTTGATGTCAAAAAAGGTTTTAGACAAGGTGATGCGCTGTCATGCGATTTTTTTAACATCGTACTTGAAAGAATAGTGCAAAACTCTCACGTCAACAATAGAGGCACTATCTTTCAAAAGAATGTCCAATTACTAGCAAATGCTGATGACATTGACATAATCAGAAGAACTCAGCGTGATGTCAATGGGGCTTTTGTGAGTATTGAGGCAGAGGCGGCAAAAATGGGTTTCTGGTTAATGAGGGCAAAAGAAAGTACATGCTGTCGTCAAGAAAGGACCTACAACACCAACGTCTTGGTCAAAACGTCACCATAAACAGACGTAACTTTGAGGTAGTCAAGGATTTCGTCTACCGCTGTAAACGCCGAAAACAACACCAGCGCTGAGATCAAACGAAGAATAACTCTTGCTAACCGCTATTTCTTTGGGCTAAGAAAGCAATTAAGTAGCAAAGCCCTGTCTTGAGGGACCAAAGTGTCGCTATAGAAGACCCTCATCATCCCCGTCCTGCTATACGGTGCAGAAGCATGGACTATGACAAAAGCGGATGAAAGCACCTTGGGTCGTTTCGAGAGAAAAGTTCTTCGTGTGATCTACGGTCCCGTATGCATCGAAGGGAAGTGGAGGAGAAGATGGAAGCACGAGCTGTACGGGCTGTACAGCGACGTAGACTTAGCCAGAAGGGTGAAAGTCCAACGACTAAGATGGCTATCTCACGTAGAGAGCATGGAAACCAATGCTCGGGCCCGGAAAGTCTTCGAATCCACACCCACAGGACAGCGCAGTAGAGGAAGACCTCGGATCACGTGGGGCGAACAAGTGGAAAGTGATCTCACCTAACTTAGAGCGCGAAACTGGAGACATCTAGCTGGGGACCGAGCTAGATGGATAAGTTTGTTAGGTGAGTCCCTAGTTCACACAGGACAGTAGAGCCACCTTATGTAAGTAAGTATATTAATGAAAAGCTTTTCAAAATTATAAATATTATTTGCAATTGTTTATACAGTTGCTTGAATTTAAAAAAATACAATCAAAAGTTTTTAAATTAAAAAAAAAAAACCTTCACAAAATATTTAAAAATTAGTAAAATCTTTTCTTTTTCTAGAAAAAATGAAATTAAATAAAAAATACTACGAAATTCATTTACCGTCTTGAATATCTTGACAGTAAACAGCTTAAATTTTGCATCTTTAAATGATTAGATTACTTTGTTGCAAATTTTGAATTGTTCTATTTCAACATCATGGCAATGACGTAACGTGCAATCCTTTGTTTTTCTTTAAAAAAAAAGTTATGGTGTTGTATTCCTGACTGTTTCTGCCAAGTTCTTTTATGGTATTCAAACTCCTTGCATACTTTGTTTAGTTAAACACGATAACTTTGGCTCTGAAATCTAAATGCTTGTAAAATATATAAGAGAACATTAATCGTAAGTGGTTGAGACATTTACATAAGGCCACAAAAAATACCAGTTAGAAACTTTACACTTAAAAACCAAAAAAACGAAAACTTCTTTTTAAAAATTTTCATAAAGAAATATCTCTCTTGGTTTATTTTCCTTTGGCATAAACATATTTAAAAAGTTAAATTTCTTATATAAAATTATATAAATCTCCTCTTGAGCAGCTGTATATAGTTACACTACCATCAAAGATAGTAATTCTAAAAGTCTCTTGATTGATGGTCTTCTGTAAATGCTTACATGAGAATTTACGTGCTGGTAGCCACAAAAACATTATTTTCTCTAGACTGACATATCCCCTCTCCCACTTTTCACTTGATCAGTATAATCCAAGTTGAACGTACGTACAATACATACATATATGTATATACTGTGAATCCATTTACATTCCTGTAAAAGTACCTACATATGCATATCCCCGGAAGCATTTGTCCCCACAAAACAACCGGTCCCAGAACCCGGTTGGCGGAAGGATATAAATCCTCCCTTCCGTTCTTGCATCATCACAAAAACCAATGACAATTCTTCGGGATGAAAGGATGAAGAAGCTACTCTGTATGCGTCCAGGATTAAAATCTTTTCCTGCAAATTTTCCACAAAAAACCTCACTCGATGGAATTTGTTAGCTTTCCAATTTTTGACCAAAATCCTTAATCCTTTTTGCGGGGACTGAGATTATTTTCCTCTTGCTCTCTTACATAACAATGGCGGGTGATTTTTCAGGATTTTTTTTTTTTTCAAGCTCTCCCTCTTTTATGCCAAACAACTGGAAACCACTCCAGAGTCTAAATATGATAGACTTTCGAAGGTTATATAGAAGAGGATATGCGTCCTATAAAAATTGAGATAGTATTTTTAGGGTTTTTGTTTTGAAGGACCTATTCTCGAGTGGGAACGAACGAGTTTACTAAACCCAGACTTGGCTAAACTGAAAAGTCAGTATGACCACAGGTCAGACATTTTTACATCAATCAATTCTCCCTTCAACTCTCTTCTCTTCACTTACCTGTAAATGTGTTAATCCAACTACGTTGTCTGTTATTAGTTTGAGCCATTGGCTAAGAATGGCCAGATCATCGCAGTGAATGATTCCCGTCGAAACTCCATTGAGGCCACGTACTTCGAAGGCATTAGGTCGCAGCTTGTCTGTGCCGTAGATGTATCGAGTCACGTAGGCCATCATCAAGGGAACTGCAGTTTTTGTTGTTGTTTTTTTTTCAGGACATCCACATCATCACATCAGGCAGGATAGAACCGAAAAATAGAAAACCAAACGTAAATTGAAATTAGTTGTTCATTTCAGTTAGGTACCTTTAGGTTGGGTATACGTATTTTGTAGCTCGAAGGATAATTTTTTACTAATTGGAGGATTTTGGCTTTTGTTTTCAACAATCCCATGGGTTGTCATATATATATTCGAGTACGTTAGGTGTATTCCCAAAACCCCTCATCCGCATGATAATCCAATTATCTCGAATGTGCAGTTTGCCAAAAATAATTTTGGCTAGAATGCATGCGAGATTCTAAAGGCAAATTATGTTGGTTAGGGTTGATATAGGAACGAACACAAAATTGTATGAATTCCATGGCAAAAAGTGAGGTCTAGAGGGTTAAAAGAAAGGGTGGGTGGTCTGGGTTTGGTCGAAATGCAGTGAAAAGTTTAAATTTAATTATATCAGAGGTTTAATAGGCACATAAGGCTTTTGAGTTTATTAGGACAATATACCCAGATGTTGTTCTTTTGTTTGTTTGTATTGCTTTACATTTGACTGTCCATTTATTTTTATGCTCGGGTTTATTTGTAGAGTGCACACATTTTGAGTCAAGGGCATTTTAAGAGAGCAAAACTAAAGGACCTTCTTGAGACATGACTGGTCCAAATAATTGTGGGTATGTGTACTATGAATAGCTTAACAAGCTTAATTCACGTGGAAACCACAATGACCTATTAATTGAAGTTGATGATTTTCAACAAAAGTGTTGGTTTGGTTGATTTCAAATTGGTAATAAGAATTTGTAAAGACGTAAGTATGTGATTTTGCTCTCAAGAGTATTTCTGTTTGTAATTTCTAGAAGAACTTACAATGCTTTTTGATGTTGTTTGTATTCCATGAGGAATGAACTAGTAAATATAATGATTTAATGAAAACAAAAAGCTTTTTGAAAACATACAATGAAGTTAGAAAATAATCGAGAAAAGTCGTAATGAAGATTTTGGGTATGTACAAATTTTTGAATACAAATGTGTTTCTAAAAGAAGTTTGAATTTAAAGTTGTTTAATTAAAAGAATTGAATTTTTGGCTTGGTTTCTTGCAATTTTTATTAAATGTAAATAGTGTTCAAAATGTATTATAACATTTCAATCTTTTGTTAGTGATGGAAAAACCAGTTGATAGTTTAAAGATTAAGCTGAGCAAAAATGGATTTTAACACGAGGATGAATAAAGTGGCCAAATTTCTAAATTTTCATAAAGGGTATTTTTTAAACCTGTAGTTTTCATGAATAAAAAAAAAACATATGTTTTATTATTATGGCCAAAAGTTTAGCTTAGTTATAAAGATAATGGTTTGTAATTATGTTTTAAAAATGATTTCGTGCTGCGGCTGTCTCGAATAAATTCCCGCTTTGATGCCCAATTCTAGACCACTTTCTGATATATGTATGTATGTGGCAAGTTAGGGGCAGTATGTAAGCAATAATGCACAGAATATTTACTTCCAATGCGTCAATAGTCTTGGGCTTATCTGACACATAACACCACACAAAATATCCCAGCGTTATTAAATCGCATATTCTGAAAGGCCCGCAACACAAGATAATGCACTAACTAAAAGTTTCCTTCAATGAATCGATGCGTCATTAGAACCGAATCATTATTTTGGTAATAAATAAGTGCGTTTTTTTTCTATGGAATACAGTGAGAAATTGCCAACAAAACGATCCGCAGTAGTCCGGTTTTTATATTATAAAGTTGATACAACTGAATTTTTGCCAGAATAATTTATCAAAAAATTCCAAAAAAGAAATTGCGAAATTCAGACCAGGGGTGAAATCGTGTAAGCTGATTTTTGATAGTTGACTATCAAAATCAAGAAAATACGTCTATGTCATGTGATAGTCGATTTCAAAGTTTTAACCAAACAATTTGACATAAAATAAAAACTTCATGATGGGGGTTTGTTCGTAGACTACTACATTAACATGTGGTGTTGAAGCGAGCTTAAGGCCGTGTGTGAATTGCGTTAAAATTTGATTTAAAACTTCTACCACGAATAAAATTCGACGTCTTCTTTGAGGTGGGATCAAATTTAGCCATTTGCTGTGTGATTTGCGTTAAAACAATTATTTTAACCAAGATTTCTGCGCAGGTTAAAAAAATTCGATAATTTAAGAAATTTCCCTGAACAAAAATTGGTTTTCTTTTTCGCGGAAAAATAATTTCTCTTACAAAACATATTTTTAAGAAAACAGGGTTAATAAAAAGTCGCTGAAACTAAAAAAAAATCTTTTTTATTTATTGTTCTCGATTCTAATGTCATATTTTAAAACAACAGTCAAAAATATTCAAACAAAATTCCCATTTTGATAAATTGATTTATTCAGTGTGGTAACACTGAAAAATTGAATACAAAAGCAAGAGCAAATTTCTCTATCAATAGAAACGTCAAATTTTAACACACTTTAACCTGCTCCACAGCTCAATAAATTTTAACCCATTTTATTCACCTCATTAGTGTCAAATTTTAACGCTGGTTAAATTTTAAAACACATTTTAACGCAATTCACACACGGCCTAAAGCTCGCCTAAATTCTTTGTCAAAATTTGTGAAGAAAAACATGTGCGGAGAAGTTGGGTTTACAGATAATGCGTTATGGTCTGTTTATTTGCATGTTTGTGTACAAAAAACATAGTTTTGTTTTAATCAAATTACAAAAAAAAAAAGCACATGGAGTAGGTAGCATATTCTTATATGGTGCTGAACTATTCAGTTTTTCATTGTTTAACACGAATCAAACATCGAAACACCATTTGCATTTTAGAAAGTGCTGTCAAACTTAATCATTTTTAAATGTTCTTGTGCGGTGGAAACACCAAAAAGATTTATCTAATCTAAACTGAGATAAACTTTTGGTGGAAACATAGCAAAACTTAATTATCTTATCTATTGTTTTCTCTTGCAAAATAAGCCCATTTAGTCCATTTTCACTAACAAAACTAAATAATATCAACAGTAATAGATTGATTTTTTCTCCAATGGAAAACACACATGATTCCAAATGCACAACTACTTAACAAACACAGCCATCGAGATACAAATGCAATATCAATCGTACCAACATTTGAGAACAAAATCACGTAAGATCCATTCGAGACTCTTATAAATGTCAAAAACCCATCCATAGTAAGATTCTACTCTAACTTTTATCGGTAGTATTCATACTATGGATATTGGTTTGGTTATGCGTGTAAAATCCTACTATACTATGGATAGATTTTATAACAAAACACGGGTAATGTACACAACTTTCAAACGTTGCTCAAGAGCAAATCTATTCATTATAAAAAAGCAAAATAAAATCAGCATATATCAAGTGACAGCTGTCAAAAAAACCAGATTCGATAAAAGTATTGGCAGATTGAAAACCGCACGCCTAAAAAATACCTGTTATTTGATATCAATGCATTTTAATAGAGCCCTCTCATACGTTCTGACAGTTCTGCTTTTATAGTTCAATTACATTTATTTTAAAAATAATTAAAGATCAAAGTTTCCTGTAAGCTTGTTTCCAATCAAACTAAGAGTAAATGGAAGTATTCTAAATGTTTAGTAATATTAAAAAAGTATTTCAATCTAAAGAAAATATATCGATTTAAAGTTTTTGAATCCTATCCTTAAGGTCTTGAATCAATTGTGGAGAATTGAAATATAGTTTTACTTTCACGTGACCAAAAATTATTCAGTCGCATGAAACATTTCTTGTGAAACTACCATCGATATTTTCCAACTTCAGCCATAGAAAATCACTAGCACACGAACCACAGTTCGTTAGCACAATTCACTCACCGCAACATTAGCACTAGCCTCTTCTACCAATAATTGAGGTCCTATAACACTGACACCGCCAAACCAAAAACGGAATCAATCAGTGACAAGGCTTTTCAATAATCAAATTTCCCAAATGTGGCAATTCTTTCGACTTTCGACTTGAAAATGAGTCTCATCTTTAAGAGTAATTTTTGAGAATATAGTTTTGTCGTGAACCTCGCGATTTGTTAAAAAAAAAACATAACTGTTTTTTTCTTTTCTTATTTTTATTTTTTCTCTTTATTTATTTAAATTTTTAATTTACACGATTATCTTATTAATTATTATTTGACAAGAGAAGCCGCTGTCTTTAGCGAGGCTGCACTTCTAGTGTCAAGAGGCGAATTACGACTGACTTAGAACTAATTCTTACAGTTTATATATTTATATTTAATGCTGATCTTGCAAAATATGTAAAATGAACTTTCCCACGATTTTATTGTTTTAAATGTAACGGGATGCGCGCGTGTGTTGTGTAGAGGGAAAAGGGGGTGTATCCGTTTTGGATATGTTTTGCAATATAAGCAAAAATGGCGTGGGAAACCGTTAAAGCAAAGCCGTTAGGCAAAGGGGAGTGTCCGGGGTAACGGTATTTGGGGTACAGGTGGAGGCTCAGACGTAACTCCTCCCCCCTTAGAATTCTGCTCCGAAGAATCCGATTTCTTTATATCGATTATAACGTTAGTTTTATCATTTGTTACCATTTTTCGAAAAATTATAAAAAACACGATAAAAAGACTGAAAAGTATGAGATTGAAACTATAATTGATACCCGTATTTTTTGTATGGTTTAATTTTAATTCTTCAATTAATTTACGATTTTCAACATGTTTCGCGTGAATTTCTGTCGTGGAAAAGTTTACTTCAATATTTTTAATTTTTACATTACTTAAATTTGGTATGATGAAGTTATCATAGTACATATAGTTTTCATATTTTATATTGTTTATATTTATTATACAGTTTTCAAAGTTGATTAGATAGTTTCCTTTGACTTCTATTTTGAAATCATTACAATTGTGATTGACTATAGTTTTTGGCATATTTTTAAGAATTAACATATTATTGTTCAATTGTTTAATTTCAGTGTTATTATTTTCTAAGAAATTACATGACATATTCTTTTCGAAAATATTTTTTATACATTCATCAGTTATAATTATTAATTTGTCTTGTCTTAAAATTTTATCATTATTTACATAGTTATTTTTACCATCAGTAATTAAAGATTTGTATTTTGGAGAGAGCTCGAGATTTCTAAAATTTGGAATAGGTTCAATAAAAATTCTATGGAACTTTGTCTTACTATAGTTCGGTATCATTATTATAAAAATTATTTGGTTTTCATGAAATATCGTAGAACTTTTAATGTCTTTTAATTTTTCAAGTGTTACATTAAATCTTTGAATTTCCTTAAGTGACAGGATATCCTTACCTAGTAGACCTATTTTACTTAGCAAAATACTTTCTTTAACTTTCTTTACTTGATTGCTCAATAGTTGTATGTCATACTGAATTTGATATGCATGTTGCATACTTGTTATCCTGAAATTTTCCTTATCTATTTCATTACTTAGTGATGAGAATTGGTCTTTTATTTCTTTCTGTTGTTTGTTTATATGTTGAGTAATATTGTTTATATTTTCGTAGAATTTTGTATTAATTTTAACTTGGTCATTTAGTCCGTTAACAAGATTCTTGTTGTTCTGTTCGTTAATACTAAGCCTTGATTTAATTTCCTCTTCGTCCTCATAATCCATCGTTCCAGCTAAATATTTAAGGGTTTTCCCTACAAAGTTAAATGGTGATCGTTTTTGTCTCTCTTTCTGTGTTAAACTACTGATTTCGTTTTCTAATTGTTTAAGTCCATGTAGAATAGTTGGATTTTCGTCTATATTTGTTAGTTTATAAACGTTGTGTTCTATTATTTTAAAGCTGTCTGTCCATAGTTTAAAATTTATAATGTGTAATATTTTGAAATAGTTTTGTATGATTTTAACTTCTTCGCCTCTAATGGTTACGAATCCATTTCCATCATTTAAATTTTGAACATCTATTTTTTGTCCGCTTGTTGATATTATTAAAAAGATTATGAATAAAATCTGAAATGAAAATGTCTTAAGAATTTTGTTCAAATTTATAGTTTCGTTTAAGTTGTGTTTTATAGAATGTTCGTCCTCTACTGTCTATAACGTGGTTTTCGTCTACTACTTCGGGGTTATCTTTCGTATGTTTAATTTTGAGTTTGTTGTCAGTTCTACTTTTAAGGTAGCGATGGTTTGTTTTGTTTAGGTCAACGTCCGTCCTGTCTTTGTTAATTTTATTTATATATCGTTCCTTATTTGTATTCACCAATTCTATAATTTTTGGGTAATCTTGGTTTGTAATGGTTCCATTTATAAAATCAATAGGTCTTTGTTTCGTAGTTGAATGTATTGTCTTGTTGTAGATTGATACAGCTTTTAATACCTTGTTTCGCAAAGTATCTTTGTTTTCGTCATCGGCGTTAAACGTCCTTATATGCTCGTTCAGAGTCTGATGGAATCTTTCGATATCCGAATTGCCTGTTTTGTGATAAGGGGTAGTTAAGTGTAGTTCGACCTTGTATTCTTTCAGAAATTCTTTAATTGCTATTGATGAGAAACCTGTCTCGTTGTCTGTTACTATTTTTTCAGGGATACCGTGATTTGCAAATCTATATTTAATTGTATTTAAAAGTGTTGTCCATGTTCTGTGTTTTATTTCTTGTACTGTAACATGTTTCGTAAATTTATCAATCATTGTTACGTACATTAAATTAATATTTGCGTACCAGATATCTATATGTAAAATTTGATTAGGTTTAGAAGGTGTTTCGGTTATTTTAAGTGGAACTTTATATGGGTTTCTTTCATACTTAGACTTATTGCAGATTTCACAATTGTTAATGAATCTTTGGATTTTTTCCTTGAGATTTGGACAATAATAAACGTCCTTAATTTCGGCATAAGTTTCATTTATACCTCTATGATTGAGTGATTTGTGTGATTTTGAAATAACAATCAACTCTTTTTCCGTATCTTCGAGGTCTCCCAGAAATTTGCTACATTTGATCACTTTAAGTAGCTTATTTTTGCTGAAATATTTTATGTATGTGTCTTGGAATTGAGCATACATATGGTCATTTTTGGAGAAGATTCCCAGAATTCCTTTGGAAGGGATATGTTTTTTCAAAATATCTAAAATAAGGTTTTCTTTGTATTCTTTTAATTCGATTACTATTCTCTTTTTATTTTTAAATGGGAAATAAATTTTGTGATTGCTTATGTTGTTTGATTTAATCAAAACAATCTGAGTTTTATACAGATTAACGGGAGTTTCAACTATAGGAATGTGATTGCTACTGTCCTCATCTGCGCTGTGGATGGTAGCTACTAATGATTGGGCATCAAGATCTTCTGGGATCTCATCGGAAGGATTTATCACATTTTCGTTGTGGTAAACCTCTATCCTTGATAATCCGTCAGCGACCTGATTATCTCTTCCTTTAACATATTGAATATCAAAATTATACTCTTCGAGTTTAACTTTCCATCTTTGCAGTTTGGTATTTGGTTCTTTTAGCGAACTAAGCCAAACTAGAGGTCGATGGTCGGTTCTTACAACAAATTTCCTGCCATAAAGGTAGGGTCTGAAATATTGTGTGGCCCAAACTATGGCCAGTAACTCCTTTTCGATCGTGGAGTAATTGGTTTCATGGTTATTGAGGGTTCGACTAGCGAAACATACAGGGTGGTTTTCTTGTGATAGAACGGCACCGATTGCATAATTTGATGCATCTGTAGTTAGTGTGAACAATTTATCAAAATTTGGATGTTTTAATATTGGGTCTGATATGATCAAGGATTTTAGTTCCTCGAAACTTTCTATATATTCTGGATTATTTATATCAATTTTTGCTCCTTTTTTCAGGAATACAGTCATTGGTTTTGCTACTTTACCGTAGTCTTTTATAAATTTCCGGTAATAACCGGTTATTCCTAAAAATGCCTTTATTTGCTTCGTTGTTGTAGGAAGTTTATAGTTTTTGATTGCTGAAATTTTATTGGGGTTGGCCTTAATGCCCTCTGTAGTGACGACATGGCCCAAAAATTCAGTTTCTTTTTTTAAAAACTCGGTTTTATCCAATTGTACCTTTAAATTGACTTCACGTAAACGCTTAAATATTTTTTGTAATGATGCTATGTGTTCTTCTAGAGATGTAGAAAAGACAATAATGTCATCTAGATACACTAGGCAAATTTGTCCGATAAATTCTGATAAAACTGAATTCATCAGCCTTTGAAAGGTGGCAGGGGCGTTTTTCAAACCGAAAGGCATTCGAACAAACTCGTAATGACCCTTATCAGTTGAGAAAGCCGTTTTTCGTATATCTTCTTCCGCTATTTCAATCTGGTGGAAGCCTTTTGCCAAGTCAAGCGTTGTAAAGTACAAGGAGTTTCCCAATTTACCAAGTATGTCGTCCATATTTGGAATTGGAAATTTATCGTCGATTGAAACTTCGTTCAATCTTCGATAATCTATAACTATTCTCCATTTCTTCTTACCAGATGCGTCTTCCTTTTTCGGAACGACCCAGATAGGTGCCGAATATGGAGAATTACTTGGACGTATGATGCCTTGTTGAAGCATATCATTTATTTGCTTAGATACTTCTGTCTTATGGACTTCAGGGTATCTATAGCTTTTAGTGTAAATTGGAATATCATTGACTGTCTTAATACTATGCTTAATCGCATTCGTAAAAGATAGGTCAGTTCCTTCTTGGTAGAAAATACTTGAGTATTGAGAAATAAGTTTCATTATTTCTGCTTTTTCTATACTATTGAGATGTTGGATTCTTATTTGTTCAGAAATGGGATCACTACTCGTTTCAGTATGGTACATTTCCAATTGGGGAATTTTTTGTTCATATTCTTCACTTTCATTAAAATAAATGGGTATTTCTGTTTCATCTATTAACAATTTTTTCTTTTTAAAGTCAAGAATTGTTTCTAACGGAAGGAGGATATTATTTCCAATCAATCCATCGAAAAATTCATGAAATTTAAATTCCAAAAATTCAGCTGTTTTATCTTTACCGAATTCTTTGAATAAAGGAATTTTAACTTTTTTGTTGACATAAATTGGAGTACTTGTTGTCTTTACTTTGATTGGAGTTCTGAGATTTGTTGCCCATTTGGGGTGACAAATTTCTGGATTTATTATGCTCGTTTCTGAGCCTGGATCTATAAGAATTCTTAGATCCCTAGTTTTTGATTTTACAACTATATAGGGTAATCGGCCTGTAGGCTGTTTTCCTGAAAATCCGAACCCTGCAAATTAACTTGCCTCTGGTAGGAAGCGGAAAGAGTGTCCATAGGTTCAACATTATTTGTATTATTATTGTTAGAATTATTACTCATATTTGTGTTATTATTTCTGTAAATATTTGAGTTAGTATTGTTGTTTTGATTTGTCCTGTACTGCCCTGAGTTGTAATTGTTATTTTGATTAGTCCTGTATTGACCTGAGTTATTATTATTAGATTGATTATATTTATTCGAATAATTTCGTGTTTGTCCAGAATTTCTCCATTGGCCTGAATTGTGATTGTTGTTATTGTTTGAAGAGTCTTGTGTCTGTCTTGAGTTCCTATATTGTCTAGAACTGTCTCTATATTGTGTGGAATTGTTATTATTTGTATTTGAGTTATAGATATTGTTAGAATTATTGTTAACCCTTGTGTAGGCATAGCCTGATTCATGAAGAATGTCCATGGCTTCCTCTAAGCTTTTTGGCTGTCTACAGACCAAGATACCCTTCATTGGTTCAGGTATCTTGCTGATAAAAAGCCTGAGTGCCATGTCACAATTCCTTTTTGTTTCTATTGACGAAATAATAGATTTGTCTAGGTTGGTTTTGTTGTTTAGTCTCCTAAGTGCAGTTTTTATTCTATCGTAAAAATTTTGGCAATTATCGTAAAATTGGAGTCCCCTGAGGTTATCGTAAAGTTCTTCTACAGATTTCCTGTCACCGAAGTATTGAAATAAAACTTTTTTAATTTCTTCCCAACTATTTGTGGAATTATTTATTTCAATAGCCTCTCGAGCTTTCCCAATTAATTTACTCTTAATAATATCTAGAAATATTAACTGACTATTGTTTTCAAACTTATTAAGTGAAGGTTGAATTCTATCTAGAAGTTCAATAAAATTATTCAAGTTGTCAAAGTTACCATTATATGTAGGTAAGGAATTTAAATATTTTATAGGGTCTAAATTTAAAGTAAGACGACTTACGCCTGCGTTTGCTGCCGCTCCTGCTGTTGCTGCTGCTGGTTCTGTCATTTTTGGGCTCTGCGTATATTTTGTTGATAGGTTTTTAAAAAGTTGTATGAGATTTTCTTCTTCTTTGTCCATTCACTTGATATTATTGTTTAATTTTATTATATTTTTTTTTTTTTTTTTTATTTTATTGCACTAAGCGTATTGAAGTTTTATCGAAAATTATATTTGAGCGCACTGTTCTTACACGAAGGCACTTTATTTTTTTTTTTTTTTATTTTGTGTTCTAAGATGCACCGATTTCTAAGTCAAAACTTTTAATTATATGTTGTTCTTACACGAACTTTTATTTCTTGCTCGAATTTTTTTCTTAATTTTTCACATATGTTCTTAAGCAAACTACTGTGGTGCTTTTTAATTGAAATTCTAGTCTTTGTTTGTTCTTGCACGAACTTTTTCTTATTTTTTCACATATGTTCTTAAACGAACTACTATGGTGTTTTTTTTAATCGAAATTTTAATTTTTATTTTTCACATATGTTCTTAAACGAACCACTATGGTGTTTTTTAATCGAAATTCTAATTTCTGTTTTGTTCTTGAACGAACATTTGTTTCTTTTGCTCTTAATCGAACGACCGAAATGTTAAATTTTGTTCTTTTGTTCTTAATCGAACGACCGACTGCGCCAGTTTTGTCGTGAACCTCGCGATTTGTTAAAAAAAAAACATAACTGTTTTTTTCTTTTCTTATTTTAATTTTTTCTCTTTATTTATTTAAATTTTTAATTTACACGATTATCTTATTAATTATTATTTGACAAGAGAAGCCGCTGTCTTTAGCGAGGCTGCACTTCTAGTGTCAAGAGGCGAATTACGACTGACTTAGAACTAATTCTTACAGTTTATATATTTATATTTAATGCTGATCTTGCAAAATATGTAAAATGAACTTTCCCACGATTTTATTGTTTTAAATGTAACGGGATGCGCGCGTGTGTTGTGTAGAGGGAAAAGGGGGTGTATCCGTTTTGGATATGTTTTGCAATATAAGCAAAAATGGCGTGGGAAACCGTTAAAGCAAAGCCGTTAGGCAAAGGGGAGTGTCCGGGGTAACGGTATTTGGGGTACAGGTGGAGGCTCAGACGTAACTATATTATACGGTTTTGATTCTTCATATCACTTACTTCACAACTACTCAAAAGTGCTTTAGTTTTGCAAATCGTGACAGCAAGATTTTGTTTGTTTTTGAAGTGAATTTTTACAATTTCAATACCCTATTAAGACGTGTTCGTTAATTTTTTAGTAATTGCGTAATTGCGTTTCACTTGTCAAATCTCAAAAGATGACAGCTTAAAAAGTGACAGCTGGGTAAATACTAGACTATTGAAAATGAAAACCTTTAAACATTCCCTAGAAAAGTTTGTAAAATGTTAAAAAGTGGATGATTGCCCACGTATTCTCGAAATTTGTCTTATATTATTTGTTATTTTTTCAATTTTGAAAAGCAGACTATATCGAAAAACAAATTTCATAACATAATAATTTTAAAAAACTGAGTTTAAAAGCAGAATTTCATCTGAGATATTTTAATAAGTCAGAATTTTTACTCCAAGCTTTTGAAAAAGTTATTCAATATTGTGTCGGATTTGTCAAACTGAAAATTTTGACATTTCTCGACGTAACAAGATCCCTAAAATCTAAATCCAATATTCTAAGAAAAGTGTCTGTGTTTCAACTTACTTTATCTTATTAAGAATAGATTTTGAGGATAAATAAAGACATCTTATAAATATTGTTTGCTCTTGGTAAAAATCATAAAAAAACCCTACTGACAGTTGTTTTGTAAGAACTATAAACGTACAAAAAATTCCACACTTAATTGACTTAACGCCTCGAATATCTCCAAAAACAGATTAAGTTTCAATTTCAAATCAATCATTTATCAAAATTTGTTTTTAAAATTGCATTGCGATTCAATTTCAATTCAATCTTGCATTCAGCTTTCGATAAATCGTAACCAAACCATACTCCGGGATCGAAATCTAAATTCAGATTGGATTCAACTCCTTAATTAATTCTTGTAAACAGAGTTCACCATAATCCACAGTTTAGAAATCATTTCTATCCATTTACTCATAAAAGTAGGCAATTAATAGAAGCAAATTCGTCTTCTTCTTGTATCTTTGTTCTTTGGCAGGAGCAGTTTGTGAAATTTGTGTGCTCGCGATATGTCGTCTCGTTGCGAATTGAAAAACAAAAATGTATTAAAAAATATATTTATTTTTAATAAGCGTTTAAGAAATTGATAAAAATGTTAAGTAAGTGTTAAAGTTTAATTGTTCCAAAAATATCATTGAATTCCGAAGCAAATGTTTGTAAAATGTGAATTAACTTTCAATTCATTCTTATTTCTTTTATCACATACCTCGAACAACGGTTGTTTGGGTTGGTTGGATCGATAGTGTTCGTTGATTGGTAATTTAAATTGGCGCGTTAATTTGAAAATTTGAATTTGGTGTATTTTTGTGATTAGTTTGTTATTTATTTATTTTAATGCATATATTTTCATTGTGTAATAAAAAAGTGAGTAAAAATAAATCAGTGAATATTAAAGTTAAATTTTTAAGAAAAAAGTGTCCTTAAATTTGTTATGTTTTTTGGTAAATCTATTTGTTCGCGTCGCGTCTCGCGGTCGGTCTCGGTAGTGTTTTCAATGAAAATTGAAAGATTAAAAACTGTTTACTTTGAAAATGGTAAGTTACTTTATTTTGATTTGTTTAAAATATTGCAATCAAGAACTTCAAAAATAATTGAAGTTGAAGCTGGCTTTGTTCAGATATTTGATACATTTGAGCATTTTTGAAGAATTTTTAATTTTGTGCTAAGATTTTGGCATTTAAATGTGAGATACTGTCATACTTTTGCTTGGCACGAGTACGATAACTTTGGCGCCAAGATATAATAACGGTTTTTGGTAGAGGGGCTCAATACAAGCATTTTTTTACTATGGGAGGGGGTCTATCTCCCCCCGTTTAGGCGGCAGGGGCAATTTAAAAAAAATTATTATTTAAAATGGAAAAAAATAATTAAAAAATAACGGTGATACTTACAATTAAGTTTTATACATTTTTTTAAAGCCAACATTCTGTTTTATTAGCCAGTTTTTAATTCAAGTCAAAACTATGCGTAGTTTTTGAAAAATCTAATTTTAAACTCAAAATTTGAGTAAAAAAAGTAAAAAAAAAAAAAGGTTTAAAGTGTAATTTTTCAATACTTCAAGATTATATACCATTGTTTTTATTTCATAATTTATTGCTCTTATTTGTTTTTGATCAAAAACTGAAAACTAGATGATTTTATGTCTTTAGGTTTTTGAGCAAATTGAAAATTACCACAACTACTATTTTAATTTAATTTTTTTTTTCTTGAGTGGTCTTATTTTGATAGTAACAATGGTAGGTGCGAGTTTGGGTGTATGCAACAGTGGGGTATGTAACCCCCCTGCTTGGGCACACTATAGGATTTGGGGTGGGTGCGAGGTGGAGTGGGTGCAAGGTGGAGTGGGTGCAAGGTGGGGTGGGTGAAAGGTGCGGTGGATGCAAGATGGGGTGCATGCAAAGTTTATTTTGCATTTAAATAAGCTGGATTCAAGAAAAATTAATGTATCCTTGGTATATCTTTATCCATATTCGATTATTACTTTCAAAATAAGACTACGTAAATACTCAAGCATGGAAAAATAATTTAATTAAAAGATTTTTTTTTGCTAATTTTCAATTTTATCAAGAACTAGAAGACATAAGATCATCTAGTTTTCAGTTTTTAATCAAAAACAAATAAGAGCAATGAATTCTAAAAAAAAACAGTAGTAGATAATCTTTAAGTTTTGAAAAATTACACTTTAAACCTTATTTTTAACTTTTTTTAGTCCAAATTTTGAGTTAAAAATTATTTTTTTCAAAAACTATGCATGGTTTTGACTTGATTTAAAAACAGGCTAATAGACAAAAGTATTGGCTTTATTTCATTTTTAATTATTTTTTTTCCATTTAATGTACATATTTTTTTAAATTGCCCCTACCGCCTAAACGGGGGGAGATAGACCCCCCTCCCATAGTAAAAAATTCTTGTTTTTAACTGTTCTATACAAATCCGTTATTAAACTTTGTCGCCTAAGTTATCGTACTCTCCCCATTGTTCCAAAAAATTAAAGTTTTTTTTTCGAAACCCCTAAATACAAATACAAAAACACATGTGAAATTACAAAAACTTGGACAGTGAATTTCTGCTGTTGATCGACCTTTAGAGAAACATATCGATGTTAATGAAATTTTTAAAAATTGTTTTGCCAGCCCTTTTCTAAAAATTAAAAATCCAAAAAATGTCAAACTATATACCCCCCGATCGTGCTTAAATTTTATCCAAAAACCAGAGCCATATTTTTCATTCCCTAAAATGTCTATCCAGGAAAATAAATAATACATTTGCTTTTCAAAAACCCACTTTACAAAATTAAATATATGTACATACATATATCCAAAATCACTTAGACCGAATTGTTTTAAAGTTTTATTCAAAACTGTTCACAAATAAAGGTTGTAAGTCCAAACAACATTAAACAGTTTAACATTCTGCTAACCATATTACGGCACCCTTTTAAAAATTCAAAATTCCAAAACATTTGCCCAATTGTTCTGAGACTCTACTTACTTGTCCCAGAAATTAGTTATTTTAATTGATCTTTGTTATTAAAAAACACTTACAGTTCTAAAAATATGTTATACTTGTTCTGGTCCCCCCTTTTCCCCAAATCAAATTTCCAAAACTTTTTTCCAATTTTTCCGGAGCTCTTCTAAAATTTAACAGAGATTCGTTTCTTAAAATTGATTCTTAATATTCAAATTCAAAATAAAAAGCTGTGTTCGCAACCAAAACAATTTGGAATAAATTACAAAAAATCAATTTTGGCCTATTTTTGAAAAAAAAAAAAATGGAACAAACTTTGAACAACTTTCAAAAACAGGAATATCAAAAACGGGGATGGCTATGATGACTGTGCTGTGTGGTTCTTGGCCGGACTTATAGCTCCTGTAATTTTTGAATCATGACTATCTGTTAAAACTATATTTTGTATTTTTACGTAAATGGCAACACAAACATTTGTTAATATTTCATTTTGTCAGTTCCTTCAGTTGCTATCTATCCAATTAATTTGTATTGGTTTTTGATCAAATGATGCTCTTTAAAAGTGAAAGTTAAAAATTTGACTTCAAAATCTGTAGATAATTGTTAATAACAAATGCATTATAGAAAAAAAGAAAATATATTTGCCAAGATTACAAGTAAATCGGACACACGCATCTTAAACTTAGAGTGATTTTTCAATACCTTTAATACAAAAATTCAAAAACCACTTAAAGTTTTTTTTCTGGCATAATTTTTTAGTAGAACATTTTTAAGATGTAAAAATCGATTTATAGGAAAACCCTTTACCATAGAATTTATAGCTTTAAAGGGACCAAATGGAATATTTTGAGTGTGGGTCGTTTCCAAGCCTGTATTTTATTTCATTTAAGATTAATTTTTTTTCAACAACACGTAATGAAAATTCAAAACAATGTGTACCACCATTCATTTATATTCTATGTATACATATTTATATGTATAAATAAGTTTTTCATTTTGTATCAGAAAATCAATATTGAAGAAAACTAGAACCTAATGCTGGTCAGGTAGAATTGTATTGTTCTTCTGCTATTATTGTTATATTTAAAATAAAATGCAAAACAAAATAAAATTGAGCTTTCTTATTTGTTGCCTTTTTTGTCTTTCCTATAAATGTCTGTTTAAATGAAAATAAAAAAAAAATGTCCATTCCAATTGACTTCAAAATCAGAATTCTTCGTCGTTTCATTGAAAAGACCTCAAATCAAGCAAAAATCCAAACAATATACAATCATTGAAAAGTAGAAATAAAAATAAAAATAAAAATAGAAATACAAAAATAAATAAATGGAAATCTCCCTTTTTATAAATTAAATTACTTCATCATCCTTTTAAACCCACCACAGTTCAAATATGTATATACAAATAAGTAGTACAGACAAACAAAATATCTTTGACGATAGGACTTCGAAAGGATCTCTCTTTTCTCTCTCGAGAAGAAGAATCCTTTCAAGCTCCAGTTAGTAGTAAATGCGGTGTAACACAATTGCTCGGCAAGCAACAATGACTAACGACCAGACGACGGATACAGACTCGGAGACAACGACAACTGGAAGATTTTCTATGACATTTCGTCCTTAACCAACCAACTCAAAGTAAACAAAAATAATAAAAACAACAAAGAAAAATTAACAAAAAAAAAAAAAAAGAAAATTCTTGCCGAAGGAAAAAAAAGAAAAGAAAACGAAATAAGCAGAGGTACCTATTTACCATATTCTATCTTCCATATTCTTATCATCATCATCCGCTTCTATAGCAGGATGAGAAAATAAGTAATATAGAAAGCCACCTCTCATTGCAAATTGAAACAAAGAGCAGTAAGCGAAAAACAAACACTCACCCAAGCTAAACAATCCACCCTTAGCCTAAACCGTTCCACCTTTCTGTACATATTCACCCAGAGTTTAGCCACTATAGTATAGCCTACCTACCTACCTACCTTACCACCATCATCATCTTCATCACCATCATCATCAGGATCAGCAGGACGAACTCACCTGAAACAACATCGACCCACTTTTTCTCTGGTTCCGAACAAATTGACATAGGTCGACTACAGCTCCTACTTATTGTGCCATTATTCACTGAGGATTTGAATCCTTCGTCAGCCTTCAGTTCCGCACATGTTGCATCGTTGTCTGAATCGGGGGTGTCCTTAGTAACTGTATTATTGTATAAAGAAGAAGAAGAAGGGAAGAGAAAGGGAATGATGTTAAAACAACAGGATACAAAATGGAAATGAGAAACCTATCCATCCATATTTAGACACACAAACACCGGAAGACGATGTATTTCCATTACTAATTACCTACCACTAACGGTAAATGCAATTAGCTTTCATCATCTACCAGCACCAAGCTCTATACTACACCGTATAGGTATGTATGCAGTTTGTTGCCGCTCGCCGCGTTGACGATGCTACGCAAAAAGGTGACGTGTAGAGCTATACTCGTGTATAGACGAAAAGCGGCCATTGCTCTTTTTTACCGTTCGTTGTAAGTGCATCTAAATAGATTATTCTATAGGTACTCCCAGGTATATCTCCAGGTGCGAGTACCTACTATAACCTAACTTATCTATACTTACGTTGTTTTTGCAGGAACGGTGTTGCAGCTCGATAGTGTTTGACAGTTAGAACAACAATATCGCCGGCGTTACGTAAAATGTTAACAGCATCGTCATGCGGGCACGCTGTTATATATTCACCATTTACTTTGATAATCGCATCACCTACGAACAATTGTCCAGTTATATCAGCTGCTTGATCCTTGTAAATGCGGGATATCAGTATTGGTAGTTTATGTTCGGCTCCACCTTTTATGCTTAGGCCAAGTCCGCCCATTTTTTGTCGTGTTATTTGAACCATTCGTTCCTGAGATGAGAAGAAGAAATAATTACAAAATTGTTAAAATTGAAAACATGAGTTCGAATGGGGATCCTTGTTATCCTTGTTATAGATAGATTTATAAAAAATGAATAATAGCTTTTCTGTACCTTGATGCGAAGGAAAAAATACATTTCTAGGACAAGCAAAGGAGTAAAATTGATTTAAGTCGGAGCGTAGAAGGACGCGTTGCTGTTGGGAGAAATACTCTTTAGCCGATTGATTTTTCCCGGTAAAAAAAGGTTTTTAAAATTACTACGAATAAATAGATATCAGAAAGAATCGAACAGGATTATGAAGTTTTAAATTCAGGAGTAGGGAAAAAGTAATATATTATGATCTAATTTGAATACCATTAACTGTTTCGACTTTAGATAAAATATAATATCGGACCATCAAACATGTTCAAAGTTTGACATCTATATGCGAAATTTAACAATTTCTTGGCCAGCTCTAGGTGTTTTCAATTTGATTTTCTAAGAAGACCGTCAGTCCGGAAGAGTGGTTAGATAGTCGTTGCGAGGGTTTACCCGTTGAAGATGTCATCCAACCAGAAAGCTAACATGTTCTTTGGATTTTCTTCGGAGTTGGGAAAAAATTATTACAACAAATCAATAACTTTTACTTGTAATCGAAATCTTCATGCAGTTTTTTTCAATAACTTTAAATTGTAATTAAAGAATTTCAATTACTTATTACATGTAATTGAAAAGTGCCAATTACTTACAATTTAATTACATGTATGTATGTATGCCAAAGTAGTTATGATTACTTTTCCCAGTAACCATTACATATTTTCGTCAATTACAATTACGTGTAGTTGCAATGGAAACAAGTTCAATTACTAATTACTTTTAGTTGAACCAAATTATGACAAGTAATTAATATTTCCAAACTTAGGTTTTCAAAGGGTTTTTGTGCAAAGCGTATAATGAATAATTGGAATAACGTATGTAGACTTCAAAAATTGCATTGAAAAAGTATTCAATGATGAAGTTCTTGGAGAATCGAATCTTTCGTAAATACTGAGATTTTAGAAAGAGCATTGCCACATTAATGAAAGTAGTTTTCCATTTTACAATCGCTATTTCGTCCTTTTGAATGTTGTGGTCGAGCGGTTAAAACAAATACAAGAGCTTTCAAAAATCCCCCGAATTTAAATATGACAAAAAAGGACTGGTTAAAATATTGATGTGTATAGGAGAATCCAAAGCAAGTTAATTCGTAGTGTTGCCGTATTCAGCATTTTTTTTTTTTTTTTTTTTTTTTTTTTTTTTCCGCAGGAAGGTGAGAAATCTTCAGAGACATTATAAGCCCGATGCTTATAGTAGTGTCAGATTTTTACTGACTAAAACTCACCTCCCTTATCTTCTATATTATTACTACAACTAAGTCCAGCTTAACAAGTAGTTTTAGCGTCATTTTGTTCGCTTTTTGTCAGGAAGCTCCCCAACGAGAGGACCTGAAGATTCCACAAAATTCGAGTGGAGAGATTAATTTGTTTGCGCTAGATCAGAAGGTCTTGTTCGGTGCAGACGCCGAAAAACGAACGCCTCGCTAACAGATTGTTGGATTAAGTTATTACTATGAGTTCTAAGTCGTGATCTTAGCTCTATAGCAAATTTTTTAATTTCGTCTTCTACATATTTTATATTTAAATCTCTATGTAAGTCACTATTTCTTACATACCATGGAGCATTTACTATTATTTTAAGTACTTTGTTTTGGTATGTTTGCAAAATTTGTATATTTCTTTCGTTGGTACAACCCCAAAGTTGTATACCATACGTCCAAACTGGTTTCAGTACTTGCTTATAAATAAGAAGCTTGTTATAAACGCTTAGATTGGAATATCTTCCAATAAGCCATGTCAATTCGCGGAGTTTATTTTCGAGTTCATCGCGTTTCTTTTTTACATGAACTTTCCATTTAAGTTTCGCGTCTAGAGTCATGCCTAGATACTTCGCTTCATTAGCGTATGGAATTTGCACAGAATTTATATAAATAGGTAAGTTATATACTTTTTTATACGTAAAATTTGTGTGCGTCGATTTCGTTTCATTAAGAGCAATTCGCCATTTCTTTGTCCAATCTGAAATGCTATTTAATGCCTTTTGAAGCTTAGAGGTTGCCGTTTCTATTGAATCCGATATTGCGAGTACAGCTGTATCATCGGCAAAAGTGCCTAAAGTTGTGCCTTCTGTTTGGGGTATATCACGGGTATAAAGAACAAACAAAATCGGTCCAAGGACGCTACCCTGGGGAACCCCAGCGTTTATTTCTTTAAACTCCGAATACTCCGTTCCTTGCTTAACTCGAAAGAATCTATTTTCTAGGTACGATTCAAGAATGTTATATATTTGCTCTGGAAAGACTTTTAATTTATATTTTAGCCCGTCATGCCAAACTTTGTCAAAAGCTTGAGAAACGTCAAGAAATGCAGTTGAGCAAATCTTTTTTTCTTCAAATGCTTTTTCAATTTCGTTAGTTATTCGGTAAACCTGATCAATTGTCGAGTGATTATTCCGGAAACCGAATTGGTGGTCGGGAATTAAACGTTTTTCTTCAATAATTGGTAGCATTCGTTTAAGAAGCAATTTTTCAAATATTTTAGATATAATTGGTAAGAGAGAAATTGGTCTATACGATTTTTTCTCATTCGGTGGCTTACCCGGTTTGGGGATCATTATTACTTCGGCGGCTTTCCATTGCGTGGGTACGTAAGCAAGTCTTAAAGCAGCGTTAGTGAGCTGTAAGAGCTTAACCATTGCTTTTTTAGGCAACTCTTTGAGGACACGACCGTTAATCAGGTCGTAGCCAGGAGCTTTATTGTTTTTCTGCCGTTTTATTTCCTGGACAAGTTCAGTCAAAGTAATATTCCTGATAGAAAAATTTTCCGGCGCTGGTTGGAGCTCTCCGTCATTAGTCAGAAGCTCTTGACCATCGAAAGGTTTGAACGTTTCCTCAAGGTGCTTAGCAAATAAATCCGCCTTTTCCTTATCAGTTTTTGCCCATTCAGAATTATTTTTTCGAATAGGTGCCGACATTATTTGGGGCTTTTTAATACCTTTTATCGTCTTCCAAAGAGAATAATTCGTTTTTTTGTCTGCTGTTAGGCTTTCAAGATAGGCAGAATTCTCGCTGTTTTTAAAATCTCGTAACAAATTTTTAATCTTGTTTGATAAAAAGTTGACGACACTTTTATGCTGAGGAGCACGTGATTGCTGCCATACTTTTCGAGCTTTTCGTTTTTCGCGTATCAATTCTTTTATATCTTCTGGAATTTAACTTTATATTCACGTCTTCGGAAAGAGTATGTTTTTCTTTCAAAATTTTGTTTTAGTAATTATGTACATACTACAGAGATTGAATTGAAGCAAAACCCAAAGAAGTTTTGGAAATTCGTAAATGTAAAACGGAAATCCATTGGATTTCCTTCAGTAATGGCTTATAATGACAATGCTTCCAGTGAACCCCAGACTATTGTTGATTGGTTTGCTGAATTTTTCCAAAGTATTTACAGCACTACAGATTTAGTTGTCGGCAATAACTACGATTGTAACTCTATATTGCAAATAACAGATTGTTGTAGTTTTCAGTGTGAATTAGAAGATGTTTCCACCGCCTTACGTGAATTGGTTCCATCTAGATCACCAGATATTCATGGTGTTTTTCCAATTGTGTTAAAACACTGTTATAGTACTCTATGTTTACCCCTTCAGATTATTTTTAACCAATCTCTTTCAAATGGTATTTTTTTAGATGAATGGAAAGTGTCTTATATTAATCCAATTTTTAAGTCCGGAGATAAAAAGTTGGTTACAAATTATCGCCCAATTAGTAAACTTTCAACTATTCCGAAGCTTTTTGACAAAATAGTAAAAAACAAGCTATATGCAATCATTAAATGTCATATCTCTAAATTTCAACATGGTTTCATAAGTGGTCGATCCGCAACTACTAATTTGGCTTGCTTTTCTTATCAGTGTTTTAACGCAGTAGAAAAGCATTCTCAAATGGATGTGGTTTATACCGATTTTGTAAAAGCATTTAGTAGAGTAAATCACCTCATTTTAATTAAAAAATTAAAAAGTTACGGTTTTGATGGAAACCTACTAAACTGGTTCAGCTCCTATCTCACTGGTAGGAAACAAATTGTTAGGATTGGTGACTTGGAGTCTAGCCCGATCTTAGTTTATTCAGGTGTTCCCGAAGGTAGCCATTTGGGGCCACCATTATTTGACTTGTTTATTAATGATTTTCCATCAGTTTTATCAACAGCCAACTGCTTAATATTTGCAGATGATATAAAAATTTTTAAAGTTACAAATAATTATAATGATTGTGTTGCATTTCAGCAAGACATTTTAAAGTTTGAAAATTGGTGTGAACAAAATGATCTTGACCTTAATCTGTCAAAGTGTTCTGTGTTAACTTACAGTCACTTAAAAAACCCCATAATTTTTGATTATTTCCTCAAAGGAATCAAACTATTAAGAGTTCACGAGATTAAAGACCTAGGCGTAGTATTTGATGAGAATCTTAACTTTAATTCACATGTCTCCTATATTGTTTCAAAAGCTAACTCTATGTTAGGTTTCCTTAAACGGAATTCTTCTGATTTTAAGGACCCATACACACTGAAAGCTATTTTTTGTTCACTTGTTAGACCATTATTGGAGTATTGTTCTGCCATTTGGAATCCTGATACTAAAAAGTTGATAACAAGAATTGAAAATATCCAAAAGAATTTTTTGAGATTTGCTTTAAGAAATTTTAGTTTAAATGCTTACTCAAATCTTGATTATAAATCTAGATGCCTTTTGTTAGGGATGCAAACTCTTGAATCAAGGCGTAGAATGTTTAGTGTTATGTTTATTCGTGATATTCTTTCAAATGACATTGATTGCGAGTTTTTGCTTTCTTTGATTAATATTTATGCACCTAGTCGATCTTTAAGAACGAGAAATTTCATATTTGAATATCCTCATTCTACAAATTATGGCCAGCGTGAACCTATTTCCCATTGTTGTAAATTTTTTAATATGTACTATAATGAACTAGATATATATCTTACAAGAAATCAATTTAAAAATTCATTGTTAACATTATTGCATAATAACTTCTCTTAATTGTTCCTATTTATTTAAATTAATATATTTATCAATATTTAATAATAACAACGAAATTGTACATATATATTCTATAAGCAAATCTGTGGATTAAGTATCGTAGATTGAATAATAAATAAATAAATAAAATTTTTTCTTCGTATTGCCTTGACTTTTTACTACAGATCGGAGTATTATTCCAAGCTGCTTCTTGAACAATATTTATAAATTTGTCTGTTTCATCTTCTAACTCAAACGGAGTTTGCAAAGAGACGTTCAGTATAATTCTATTTTCGCAATCTTCTTTGAATTTATCCCAATTTGTGTTATTATTTGTTAAAATTAGGGGCTTTTCTTTTTCGATTACGTAACTGTTTATTGTTAAGATAACGGCCGAGTGATCCGTAGAAAAATCGAAGTTATCATCTACTGTCATATATTTTCTGTTCATTCCTCTTGCGATGAAAAAGTCAACAAGATCGGGTGTTTTCGCTGTATCGGTTGGCCAATACGTTGGTTTTCCTGATGAGAAAAATTCAACGTTACATTCAATACCCGCTTTGTAGAGTTGTCTACCCTTCGTCGAAATGCAACGTGATCCCCAAAATGAATGTTTCGAATTGAAGTCGCCGCCAATAATAAATTTTGGACCTAAAGCGTTGAAAAGATCTTTAAAATCGTTTTTGTCTATCTTGGACCGAGGAGGACAGTAAATAGACGCAATATTAAAAAATACGTGTCTAACTTTTATGTTAACGGAAGTAACTTGCATTGTATCGAGCTCGATATTTATCTCAAACGAATGATTGATATTTTCTCTGATAAATACGGAAGAACCACCCCTTGCTCTTTCGGATGGATGGCATGCGTGGTAAGCCGAATAACCTTTAATACTTAAATTTGAGTCTTTTTTCAAATGAGTTTCAGAGATCAAACAAATATCTATTTTTTCGTTAAGTAGAACCGTTTCTAGTTCTTCGATTTTTGCGGTAAGTCCGTTCGCGTTCCATGTTATTATTTTGAGTTGTTGGGACAACTGATCCATGTTTACGGTAAATTTGGTGTTTTAAGAGCCGCCGACTCAAATTTGTCCAATTTCTCAAGAATAATTGTGTTAATTCTCCCTTGTTCTTCTAATCGTTCAAGTATAAGGGAAAATACATTTTGAACGGAGTCAGGTTTAATAGTTTTAGGTTTTTCGGGCGCCGTGACTTGAGCGTACGTGTTCGTCTTTTTTGTTTTTATGTTTTCTGAGGGTAAAACGTTTTCATTATTTTTCCCGTCCGTTTTACTCGACGCTTGAGTATTAGTCTTGGTTTTTAATTTTAATTCTTTGTTTTGCTTTGAGGTATTTTTTTTAGTTTTCTTACTAAATTCTTCGCGCCTCTTTAACATTTCCTTTGCGACCTCACAGCCACGGTAATTTGCTGGATGATTACCTTTGCAATTCGCGCATGTAGCCGGAGTTTCTTTTTTAAGACGGCATACATCAGTCATGTGCTTTCCCGCGCATTTAACGCAAACGGGGTCCTTCTGACAATAAGCTGCTGTATGGTTAAAACCTTGACATCGCTTGCACTGAGGAATAAGGCGTTTGTTCTTTCTTAGTGGTTCGATTTTTACAACAATATTCATTATAGTTTTAATATTATAAACATTGTCTACATTTTCATTTTTATCGAAACTTAGAATAAAAAGCGGAAGAGCGCATTTTATATAAGCGGTTTCGATTCCTTTTTCTCGCTTCAAAAGATTTGTTGCGTCAAGAATCTTAAATCCTTTGGTTTTTAAGTCCGAAAGGATGTCTTCTTTTGAACAAGAGGGATGAAGTCCTCTAGCAACTACACGTAGAGGTCTTTCTTCTTTAATTGAATAACTATACCATTCAATTTTTTCATCGCTGAGTTTTTTTGACAGTTTTCTATAAGAATCTGAATCATTTACGTTAATTTTCCACGTATTATTGTGAGTGGATGTAGCTTTGAAATTCTTTTGCGCCGTTTCTTTCAGAATAGGAAGAATTTTGTTATAATCCGCTTGACCAACGATGTTTTTCGGCGGAGGAAGTTTCTTATTCGCAGAAAACTGATCTTTCCGTGTAATTTTATTTGGTTTTAGCTGATTTTGAGACTTAGGCGAATGTTCAGCCTTCCGTTTTTTACAAGGTCTACTTTTTTCAGTTTCCCGAGCAAGTTCATCTTCATCAGTTTCATATTCGTGCCGATCTCGATGTTGTGGACTTAGAGTATTTACTTTCATGTTTTCAGAAGTTTTTAACATCTTGTTCTTGTTTTTTAAAATGAAAAAGAATTTATTTTTTGAAAAACAAAAAGTGCCTTTGTTTATATACAAAAATATAAATACATATTTTTATTAAGGGTTTTCCTATTAGAGGTTTCATTTTAAATATTCCACCATTAGGGCAGCTATTATACTTTTAAAACCAATATATTTTGGTACTTGAAAAGTGAAACTTACATTAGTAATACAAATTACATTATTAAAATTAACTGTGAAAATGTTGAAAACTTTTCAGTCACACAAAGACTTTGATCTAAACACTATTAAGTTTCGGTTTACATACAAATTCACTCGTTCGATCATCAGCAACATCAAATCTTTGCTTATTGGGCCCTTGAAAATTCACAAAATGATGCGGGTTTTAATCGAAAAATCATTTTCACTGATTCCATTCCATTTCACTTCAGAGACTACGTTAGTAAGTAGAATTGTCACATTTGGAGTTCGGAAAATCCAAAACATTTTTGAAAAGCTTCTCCATCTTTAATCTGTCACTGTTTTGTGCATTTGGATAATGGTGTGATTAGACCTTACGTATTCGCAAAGTATTTTTTATGGCTGGAACTTTGAACGACTTTTATATTGAACGGTACTACCTACCATATAAGCAACAAAACGGTCGCAATTTAAACAGCAAAATATTCCCAATTGGAAACCGAAATCTAGTGATTTTACCAACTTAGACTTTTTCATTTGGGCCACTTAAAAGATATGGTTTATGCTAAAGCTCTACAATTGATACAACATTTTATATGTACATTGGCTTTTTGAAGAATCGATGACGTATGTTCGAATTGGCCATCGAAAATTTTATAGAAATGATTTGGCGTGCGAAACTGGAGACAGCTAGCTAGGGACCGAGCTGGCTGAAAACGTATGTTGGTCGAGGCCCAGGTCTGTAGCGCCACCTTAAGAAAATAAATAGGTATTTTTTCCATTTCGGTCACTATGGCGTATACTTACCTTTTTTTATGCAACATTTGTTTCTTTTATTCATAAACTTGTCTTATGACAATACTTAAGTCTTAAGAACAAAAACACACAAAGGCAAAACATTTTAAAGTTAAATGCTTCATTTCTTACTTAGTCGACAAATGAATTAAATAATTCGGTCAATTATTCGATGTTCGGTCAATTGATCAAAAAATCGAACACAATTTTGGGAAAGTGTAAAGAGTTTCATTTGAATTTTCCTTAACACAATTACAATGAACATATCATGTAGTTTGCTATAATCATACTAGAGTCGATTACCAATAAAAAAAAAACTGTATTTTTTTAATTCCTGTAATCACCAAGAGAATTCCACAACGAATTAACTTTTGGTAAACCTAAAACATTTATCTAAACAAATTCAATTTAAGAGGAACAAAAACAAAATAGACAAAATACTAACAATATCCTCTCAATAATAAATTGATACTATTTGAATTGTATTAGTATATATCTATATGTATGTATTAAGGATATAAAACCGAATTTCGGTCATGAAACAAACTCAATTATTCTTTAGTTCTAAACTAGATCAACCTTTTATTCGAATGTTGTATTGATTTTCCAATAGAAATAGAAATAGAAATTGAAAAAAACTTGAATGTCCTATTTACTTTTTAGTTATGCCGATAAAAAAGAACTAAATTTAAATTGAAAAGTATGGTTATATGGTTATATTTTTTTGGCAGTAGAGTTCGTAGTTTAATTTTGAGTATTACCTAAATTAATTTGATGTTATTAGTGTAAAATTGGTAGAATGTGCCATTTCAATTTAAAGGACTCTAAAAGTTAATATTTTGTGTTCTGTAATTTTTGAATTTCAATAACAGACATGGAAAGGAAATTGGTTTTATGAGAACTTTGTCAATGCAAAGAAATTGAACTCGACCCTTGAGATAGGATTCCGACCATCTAAAAAACTTAAAATGAAAACCAAAGTTTTTTAATTTCTGTATTAAAATAGAGTTACATACTCTATCAAATACCTTTGAAAAATAAAATTAAAATAAAATTTTTCAAAATAGAAAAATTAGTCATTGTTGGTCTTTTTGCAATGAAACTATGTTGGAGAGTTGAAATGTATTGTTTAACTAAAAATTTTAGTTTTTCATATATCAATTTTTCGAAGAGTTTTGGTATACATGACAATTTACAAATTAGTTAGATGTTCATGAATTAAAAAAAGATAACAACTTAATGGAGCTCATGGCTAAGGTTGTAGCACCAAAGGTGTTGATGTCCATTCGCTCTACATGACCCAGCCATCTTAGTAGTTGGACTTTAATTATGTTAACCAGGTCAGTGTCGCTGTACAGTCCGTACCATATCGTATCGATGGTCGTTGTATCTTCTCCTCCGTTCTCCATCTATGCATACGGGACCAAAAATCACCCGAAGAATTTTTCTCTCGAAGCATCCTAATACGCTCTCGTCTTTCTTTGACACGGCCCAGGCCTCAGCCCCATAAATGAGAACCGGAATGATGAATGTATTATAGATCTTGATTTTAGATGCTCGAGAGAGGACTTTATTACTACTCAATTGCCTTCTAAGTCCAAAGAAGCATCGATTTGCCAGAGTTATTCTTTGTTTAATTTCAAAGCTGGTGTCGTTGTCTGAGTTTATAGCGGTGCCTAGGTAGACAAAGTTCTCAACCATCTCAAAGTTATAGCTGTCCATGGTGACGTTTTGTCCAAGACGTCGTCGTTCAATGTCCATTTTTGATGACAGCTCTCATTGACCACTAAACCCATCTTCTCCGCTACCGTTCGCAATGATCAAAAACGCTCCACTGACATCGCGCTTTGATCTTCCAATTATGTCAACATCATCTGGGTATCCGAGTAATTGGATGGATCTTTTGAAGATTGTGCCTCTAGTGTTGACGGTTGAGTTTTCCACAATTCTTTCCAGAACGATGTTGAAGAAGTCGCATGACAGTGCATCGCCTTGTCTTAAACCTTTTTTGACATCAAATGCATCGGTGAGATATTTTTCGACCTCGATAGAACAGCATGCATTCTTCATCGTCATTCTGCAAAAAAACGGATAAGTTTGACAGGGATGTCAAAACTAGAAATTGTTCTGTAGAGCTCTTCCCTATAGATGCTGTCAAAGAGATAGAGGGTATAGATTTGAAGATCCTGGTTTTTCCCAGGTCTGCTGTAATGTGAATATTTGGTCAATGGTGGATTTTGCTGCTCTGAAGTCACACTGATAACGACCTATCAGGTTGTTGTCGAAAGGCTTTAGACGTTGACATAATACGGCAATGTTCAGGAGACTGATGCCTCTGTAGTTGGCGCAATTTAGAGCGTCTCCTTTTTTATGTATTGGGCAAACTATGCTGAGATTCCACTCATCGGACATGCTTTCTTCCGACCATATTTTGCAGATGAGTTGGTGCATGCTCCCTACCAAGTCATTGCCAGCTGCTTTGAATAATTCGGCAGTGATGCCGTCAGCTCCAGCAGCTTTGTTTGACTTCAATTTAGATATAGCTATTTTCACTTCGTCAAGGTCAGGTAGGTGGAATTGTTGACCTGCGTCGCCTAGGTTGAGTGGTTTTATCTCCCTTACAGTGGAATTCGGTTCATAATCGCCGTTATATAATTGGGAGAAGTGGTCTTTCCATATTCTCAACATAGACTGATCGTCCTTACAGGCTTCAGTTCGTGGCTGGTACCCTTGAGAGGTTTTTTACCTTTTGGTAAAATTTATGAACCTCATTCCTGTTGTGACATCCCTCTATCTCCTCTTCTGCTCTTAGAGCTTGAGAGCAGCTTTGTTTTTTCTGTGCAGCGCCGTTTTGTATGCCTGTCACTTAGCTACGAGCGCTTGCCGGCCTTCGTCGTCAAACAAGGGGTTTCGCTGTGGTGGCCGTGTGAAACCTAGCACTTCAGGAGCGGCATCTCTGATGGCTGCAAGGTAATGTAGAAACTAGTTTTCAATGCTTAATGCAGGCAGAATAGGACTTCTTAAGAGTTTATTAAAGACTCGATCGGAAAAGGACATGACAGTCCCTTGTCATTGTAGCCGTCTAACGTCAAAACTTCTCACAGTACTTCCTTGTTTTGGCTTGGATCGGGATATCCGTAGCCGTATCTTGGCTACAATGAGGTAGTGGTCCGAGTCAATGTTGGCCCCTCGGAATGTTCGGACATCCTGTATACTGGAGAAGTCTCGTGCGTCGATCGCAATTTCATCAATCTGGTTGACAGTTGATTGTTTAGGACTTTTCCATTTTTAATTCTTTGCTATTAAATTTTGTGACTTTTATCCATATTTAAAGAGAATCAAGTCTTACATATATTAAAGCCTAGTCAAAAAATTGGAAATAAGTTGTTTAAATGTTGTGAAACAACTTACATGGAAATAATTTTTTTAAAAAAAGGTTGCAATTAACTTTCTCTTTTGAACTAAAAATAAATATCAGTTTTGAAAAACTCTACTTTCAGTTAATGAAAATGTTGTTGACAATATTTGTGTTCATGTATTTGTTGAAGCAAAAATACTTTTTCTGGACTTTTGTGTTTTTTTCAAAATGAATACAAACATGTATTTTGTAACTTATCTGAACTAAACAAATACAAATTTAAATTGCATTCTAAAGCAAACACTAGGTTAACATTTGTTTTCTGTTTTATTTTTTTTTACTGTTCATATCACGCGAATAAAAATAGAAGCCTTCATCTATATTTTTATCCATCTAACATCTGTTAACATATTCCATTTATATTCACTGATGCTGGACACTCTGTCTGTCCCTCTGTCTCTATAGGTACGTCGTCGTAGTATAGTAGTAGCAATAGCCACTATACTGATGATAGTGTTTGTTGAGTGTCGCCCAACCCACCACATTTATCACCACCATCCGTGTGGAAACTTCCAACAAATATGTGCCATCCTCTGGGCCAAAAGCTTATCCTATATCCCTATCTCTTATTTCATATAGCACAGTGTCGCAATGGCTCCTGGTCGGTTGTCCTATTGCCAGTTGTGCCAAGGTACTAAAGTGCAAAAACAAAATAGAATACAAAAAAAACAGGAATTCACCCAGCATGTCTCTCGCAATTAAGGATGATGAATGACTCTCACCTGAACGTCGTCTTCATCGTCGTCGTCGTAGTCGTTGGTTAGCTTAATTTTTTTCTTCTTCTCTTGAATCCTTCTACCACACCCTCCTTCCCGCCCCCCTCATCCAGGCAATCCTTTCCTTCCGTATGTCCTAGATTGTTTATAAAAGAGCAAAAAGAAGAAAACTAAAACTAAATCTAAATTGAAACCCCATCGCACCTCTAGCTTGAGTGCATTTAATTACTCTATTTCTGCAGACCATTCGATTAGATAGACGTCACTTTTGAATTTACAGATAACGCAAATCCTGGCAAAGGATTCTTGGTTTTTTGTTCTTTGAATTTGTGTTCTGTTCCTCTGGGCTAGAAGCTACTACTATAATGGACACACAAAAGTGTGCTCTGCTCTGTTCTGTTTTTGACTATAGCTACAAAGATGATCTACTTTGATTGTGAGCTTTAATTTTTGTGACTCGTTTATTTATGAATGGATAGATGTATTTATGTGTGTTTGTAAGGACTTCAAAGAAAATTTTGAATGTACTTTTGAAAATTCATTTTCTAGGGATTAGAGTACGAGAAAAGTTATGTTGACTTCAAGTCAAATAAACGAAATTTGTTGGAAATCAAAAACAACTTAAGAAGAGGTATAGATGCAGTTATTTTTATTAACAACAATATAGTATTCCCCTTTTGATTGCAACTTGCTTAATTTTTTTCCGATTACTAGATGACTGGAAAAATTTCGTTTCGTTGAGGACAAAAATGTATTATACGGCTGACTGAACCCTACGTAATTCCTTGGCCTGCCAAATTTGGCCACACTCTTCATTGAATAACAAATCTCAGGTCTCTAGAATTTGTGTGTTTGCCCATTTTAATATATCGCCCCAACAAATCGACCAACCGGATACCTGACCAAAAACGCAAAAGTTGTGTCGTTTTTAAAAAGTAGTACAAACAAAAAACAATTTTCCATGCCGACATTTAATTTTTTAATGTTTATTTTACAAAGCCAAAGAAGATTTGACATTTTCCACCATTTACACAAATAAATAATATTTTGACATTTAAGAATTTTATCTTGCTCCAACTTTTTTCCAAAAATGTAATAATGTGTGACGGACTTTCCTGTCTCTTTAAAACTATCATGAGGGAAGGAAATACAATTTTGAGACAGATAAATGAGTCGCATTTAAAGAATACTGTACCATTAATAAATATTTGACGTCTATTTTGTTTGTGTTTGCTTCGCTAATTTGCAACATTTGCCAAAAATATTTTTTTTTTAAAACAGGTTTATTCGTTTTTCTGTTTATAAAGTAAATCTACAGTAAAATTTTAAAGGGTGATTTTTTAGCTATTATCTTTTTGGCAACACTGGTTTAAACAGCTGACGCACGTTTCGTGTCTTTTTCCACTGTCAAAAATTGTCAGTTTGGTCTATAATTTAACCATAAATCATCTTACAAACGAACAACGCTTGCAAATTATTGAATTTTATTATCAAAATGCGTGCTCTGTTAAGAAAGTTTATCGCGCGCTTCTTGTGTTCAGCGACGAAGCTCATTTTTGTCCAATGGGTACGTAAATAAGCAGAATTGTCGATTTTGGAGTGAATATCAGCCAGAAGCATTGCAAGAGCTACCAATGCATCCAGTAAAAATTTAAGTCACAGTTTGGTGCGGTTTATGGGCTGGTGGCCACATTGGACCGTACTCCTTCAAAGATAATGCGAATCGTAACGTAACTGTGAATGGTGAGCGCTTCCGTGAGATTATATCCCACTTTTTTTTGCCCAAAATGCAAGAGCTTGACTTCCATGACATGTGGTTTCAAACGGTGCCACATGCTACACAGCACGCGCAACAATGGACTTATTGAGAGGCGAGTTCGGTGAACATTTTATTTCACGTTCGGGACTGGTCAATTGGCCGCCTAGATCGTGCGATTTAACGCTTTTAGACTATTTTTTGTGGGGCTATGTTAAAGCTCATGTTTAAACAGACAATTAACGTATTGGAAGACAACATGGAAGCATTTATTCGTGTGATACCGGCCGAAATGTTGGAAAGAGTAAGTGTTGGACTAAGTGGATGGACCATTTGAGGCGCAGTCAAGGTCAACATTTGCATGAAATAATCTTCAAACATTAAATTATATGGACCGTATTATAGATACAAAAAAAATGTATGCATTTTTCTGAATTTTATGTGTTTGGTTTTGAAAAATTTTCTTAAGGCTTTTAAAAAATCACCCTTTATTTCATTCTAAAGTTTGGTACCACCTTTTTTCGCATATTTCGGCAAAAAACTTTAATAATATTGTTTTTATTTTTTAACATGCCTAGCCACAAATGTGTCATTTGCATGACCAATGATGCCTCCACTCTTTCAAAATTTCTTCAAAATTTGTACTGACACCACCATTTTTTTTAGAAAGTTTTAGTAATTTCAAGGCTTTAGATGGTGAAGTTATCCATTATCGCAAATGGACAAATTCAACTAATACTAGCTATATGAGACTTCAAATGACAGCTAGGTTTGACAGGTGCTTAAAACCAATGGTATGCTCTTTTTCTAACTATAATATACTATTGGTGTTGTGTCAACAAGCTTATTTAAAGTGTCGTTGTTACAAACTGTAGGAAATCGTTAAAATCGTTTTAGAACGACTATTGTTAGAAATTGGTAATCTATCAAACTACATAGTACGTTAGAGAAATAGAAATGATTTCAAAAAATCATAGCACCATCTATATGTGAGTTAGATAAACGAATTTTGCAGCATTAGAAACAAAAAAGATGCAGAATTTGTTTAGTATTTTAAAGAACCACCATGGAGGACTGGTCTGCCAAACAGCGTGTATTTGCAGCAGAGCTCTTTTTCCCATACTGATTCTTACACGGTTACAGTTCAAGACTTTTGTGAGCGTTTAAATCGATCGTAAAAAGAAGGTTTTTATAGACAAAAATCTCCAAAAATAGGTTAGAAATTTTCGTTAGAAGAAGAAGTGTGGAACGTCATCGGTCCTTAATTTTTCGACGGAACGGTTAACGACGAACGCTATAGACAGCTGTTCAACGAGTTTGAGAAACGAATGGGGTCGAAAAGGAAACTTAGAGGTAACTTTTTCCAGCAAGGCCGTCTCATAATGTCGCCAAATTAATGGGAGCCAATTAATTTCGAGTAGCTCAGAAATCGTATAGCCGTTACGCTCGCCATATTTATCCATGTGAGACTTTTTTTTAAGGTGGATATTTGAGGTCCAACGTTTATAAAATTTGGGACGTAGAAGAGCTGAAAGCTTCAATTAGAAATTAAATTTTTGCAAAAATTTCAGAAGCTATGTTAAGGAAAATCTATGAAAATTTTTTTCTACGTTTGCGTTAATGTTTAGAAAATCAGAGCCGTCATCCAATCCATTAAGGTGGAAATGTGCCTGACACTGAAGACGATTTTTTTTTCGAGATCCACTATTTTGACCATAGACGACGTTCTAAATGGTCAAGATGCTTTAGTCCTTGAGTCGATTGCACATTGTAAGCGTGTAAATGCAAGTCTTTGGGCATAATGCTCATAAACGACGAGCTTAGAGGTGCAATTGTTGGGAAGGCTCTTCAACCAAACTGTTGCTAGCAGCACGAGCACCAAATTTTCTGCAGTACCAGCTGTACGAGGATGCACTAGTGATTACAAATTGCTTTTTATTTTTATACTTTTCTACGGAAAAAATTAAAAATTGCTTGTTTGTTATCAAATCACTCATTTTGACAGTTCAACACTTTCAACTCATGACCCAAGCTAAGTTATGGATTGCTACTAACTGTTACTATTTGTTACTTCAACAATGAGTTTAAGAACGATTTGATGACATTATATTGTTACAGATTATAGCAATGTTGAAGTTTAAGAACGAAAATAGGTATACCAATGTTAACAATAGTTAGAAAAAGAACAAAAAAGTGATTGACCCTATAAGATAGAAAAAATATTAACTGTTAGAAAATAAACATTTCATGATGCCAACTGGAAATATAAATCAAGGAAAAGGAACATTTTAAGACTTGGAGATAAGTACTGCTAAGTTTTTATTATTTATATGAATCATAGTTACATATGAGCCGCTCAGTGCACACTTCGATTAACTCCACTTTTTGAAAAATTTTAAATTTAAGTGTCAAAGGCATTGGTATAGTCATAACTTTTTATATTTATAATAACTTTCCCGAATAATAAAGATTAGCACCGTTAAATGACAATTTTTTTTGGCCATTGAATAATAAGTAATTTATTTCAGAAGCCATTTCGATTAACTCCATACCCGAATGTAAATCGTTTTAGAACGCTGTATCTGTTCTAGCTGAGCATAGACACTTATTTGTTTTTAAACAGCCGAAGATGCCCTCTCCCTCTCAATAATATTCGTAACAAAATCGCATTGGTAAACAAAAAGAAGTACCACTGTTGCCACATTGGAGTTTTCCACCAGTTTTAGTGGGTTTTTGTGTGTCTGGGGAAATTTTTTTCTTCAACTTCACTTTTGAGCAATTTTGTACAATAATATTGGTAAATATTTTTCAATTTAGTTGGTTTTGGGGGATTTTTCCATCATTTTATTGGGAATTTGCAAAACTCATCATGCAACAGTGAGAAGCATAATACAAACGGTAGTTAGTATAGAAGTGACCTCGCACTCTGAATGTTACTGTGTACTTCTTAGTCTTTTCAATATTACTCCCACGTTGTTTTTAAAGAAATAATTATTATACCGTTATAATCAAGATGAGTAAGACTAATAATGTGAGTGAGGAAAGCAGTGAAGATTCTTCAATACGATTTATCAACAAAAGGTCTGGCCCAAGCAGACGTTTATCGTTTTCCTCGGATTCATCGGATTGCAACAATACAAACCCAACTATCATATCGATTGGGAGGAAAAGAAGTCGTAATCCTGGTAAATGGAAACGAAATTTACAAAAGCATAACAGGGTAAAAGGTTTGGCATACAGAAATAGAGGTGGAAAATTAATACCTGCAAAAACATTTGTCGATATACAATGCAAATGCAGTCAAAATTGCAATCAAAAAATTAGTTCGGATGAAAGAGAGGCCGCCATGAAAGACTTTTATAGTTTGCATAGTCATCTTGACCAAAATATTTTCTTAAGAGGTTGTATCAAAGTTAACGAAATAAAAAGAAGACGCCCTACAAATGAAACTAAAAAACGAAGATCACATTCGTTTGCATATTATTTTCGAAAAGAGAGACTTGATATTCCCGTTTGTAAAAAATATTTTAGAGACACTTATCAGGTGAGTGACGGGCGGATATACGATTGTTGTTCTAAAGAACAAGTTACATCTTTGGTAGATAAGCGCAATGGCCGAGTTGCAATCAATAAAATAGATGATACAAATGTTATAAAACATATAAAGTCATTTCCAGCCTACAGTAGTCACTACACCAGAGCTCATAATCCAAGACGACAATATTTAAATCCTGACTTAAACATTAAGAAGATGTATGAACTATACGTTACAGAATGTGTAAAGGAAAACGTAGCACCAGTGAAAGAAAAATATTACTATAATGTGTTCTCTACAAAATTTAATTTACATTTTAAACAGCCATCAAAGGATACGTGTCAAACTTGTGATGCTTTTCAAATAAAAATTCAATCTTTAGACGATGAGGGTATTCAGATGGCAAAAATTGAAAAGGAAACCCACTTAGAAGAGGCTGAACGGGCTCGCAGTCAAATGGCTGCCGATCGAATGGCAACATCAGATAAGTTGTTCGTATTTTCTTTTGACTTGGAAAAAGCTTTAGCCTTTCCCAAGTTGACCACATCCGTAGCTTATTATAAGCGAAATTTATATGTGTATAATTTTGGATGTCATGAATTCAATAAAAATACAAGCCACATGTTTGTTTGGCCAGAAACTGAAGGATCACGTGGGTCTCAAGAAATTTCATCTTGTCTAACAAAGTACATAAAGACTTACGCTGCAAATTACGAACAAATAATAACATATTCGGATTCGTGTACCGGCCAAAACAGAAATATTAAAACCGTCTTAAGTTTATTAAAACTTGTTCAAAGCACGGAAATCAAAGCTGTATCAATTGAAATGAAATTTTTGGTAAGTGGACACAGCTATTTACCCAATGACTCGGATTTTGCCATTATTGAGTCATGTGCGAAAAAAAATCAAAACATCTTTTCACCAGATGATTGGTACCATATAATCAAAACATGTAAAAAGAAAGCGCCATTTCATCTAATACAAATGACTCACCAAAATTTTTTGTCAACAAAACCTTTAGAACAGTCTATCATTAATAGAAAAGTGACCGTCACAGGGCTTCCAGTAAATTGGCTTAAAATACGCTGGATAAAGTTAGAAAGGTCAAAACCCTATCTCATACAATTCAAAAATGACTTTAAAGAAGATACTGAATTTCAAGCCATTAATATAAAAAAATCTTTAGTGGGTAGACCGCAAAGTTTGAAAAATATTGATCAGCCTTTATTATTTCCTAAAGGAAGAACTGTGACAAAGGAAAAATGGAGAGATATGATGGACCTGCTAAAATTCATTCCTCCTGTTAAACACGATTACTATAATAATTTGTCAATAAATCGAAATGACGAATCCTCGCCTACAGCTGATGAAGAAGACATAATGTATAATATTGCTGAAACATCCCAAAGAATAATGCCCCAAACATAAAGCTGCAATAAATTAATTTAAAAAAATTAAAAGCTGTGCTTAAAATGTATAAAATTTAATTTTTCTTAATAAAAACTTAAAAATGTAAAGTATAAATTTAATCTTAATATTTTTTTTCAGTTGCCAAATCGATTAACTCCACCAGTCACATAAAAACTGTTACATTACTGACGATAGTTTATTTTTTTATTTATTTTATTTACCGTTAGATGAAAGCTATATCTGCAGTTGTGCATTCTATATAACATATTTGAATTCATATCATCACAGGAATTTTTAAAAACAATATATATTACATCATCTCGTTTCTCAACTTTTTGTTTTATGGAGTTAATCGATGTGTGCTCTGAATGGCTCATATATCTATTTAAAAACAAAAGTAATTTTAATGAAATTATTAATGACTAGCGGCCCGTCCCGGCTTTGCACGGGTAGACATAAATAGGTACAGATATTTAAGTTATAAGCATGCTAATTAAAACGACCATGAATTATACCTTCGGTTGGTTTATATAGTAATCTAGTACTAAATATAGCTTATGTTACTTAGTGATAATGTAGCTTTCTAATGTAAAAAGAATTATTAAAATCGGTCCAGTACTTTTTGAGTACTTTCTCTCTTTCTCTCTTTATAATATTAGAGTGTAGACTACTTTTTCCAGTAATCATTACACACAAATCAATTAAATAATATTTTCGTCAATTACATTTTAAGCAATATAATAAAATTATTAATTGAAATGTTAAGTTCTTTAATGTGTGTTGTTTTTTATTTAATATATCAAGAATAAGGATAAGGACATCAATTACATCGACTATAATTTAAATCACGAACTTGCATAATCCTATTACAATTTTTAACTATATGTAATTACCAAGACAATTTTTACATTTACAATTACAAGTAATTGAAATGTATATTTTTCAATTAAATTAACAAGTAATTTTAAAATAAAAGAGGTCAATTACTATTTACTTGTAGTTGGAATGAAAGTTGAAATTAATTACAAAAAGTAATCATTATTTCACAACTTTGAATAGTACTAAGGAGTGGAAAGCACTGTTGGCAACACTGTGGAAGGCAGGTTTATGTAGTCAGTAATTAAGTTACGAAAACCCATTTTTCTTGGAAGAAGATCTGATTTGAAAATTGGGCTTGAAAGAGAGATAACATTTTCAATTTAAAAGTAAAATTATTCCAAACCAATATCCAGTTTCGCTCCTTTAGGCTAGTTTTTGGAAACTTTTCATGAGGATTCCTACAAAAAAAATTGAAATGACTAAACCAAAACAAGACATAGAGAAAAATAGAGAGAACTTAATTAATTTTATGGAACGCAGGAGTAACCCAAAAATTAATCGAAACAATGAAAAGAATGATAACGAAAGAGGCACACAAAGAAAAAAGAAATACAAAAACGTGCGACCTAGTTGCGTTTGTGTGTCTTTTTGGTTGTGTCGTTCGCATTTACATTCAACTGTCAATAGAAAAATTGACAAAGCCATTCAATTAAAAGTCCCCCAAGCTTTGCTGTCGTCCTTTTTGCTTTTTTTTTTTGGGACAAACCGGTAAGCTCTTTGAATTTGTCCTCATTGCATAGTTGAAAATAGCAAAAAAAAAAGAAGACAAATCCTTTCAATTCATGGCAATATGCGGGAAATGGGATACGCTCCTTTTTCGATGCTTCGAGGGGTTTTCTATTTTATGAAAAAAGTGAGTCAATATTCTGAATGTACGAATATTTAAGTTAGTAGCGGCATAAGGCACAAGCCCAAAGTGACAGTGTTTATTTGTGCCGGGGTCGTCGTCGTGTCGGGCGGTTTTTTCTTCTTTGAGATTTTTATTCATATCCTCTTCCTTATTCCCTGTTTTTCAAACTTTACTTGTATTAGTGGTTTGGGGAGCCTACAGGCGAGGTGTTACGATGTCGGTTGTCGTTGTTTTCTTTTTGCCGTTCTTGTTGTTCTTTGTGGAATATTTTATGAAACAAATCACCGACATTAAAAGAGAGCGTGTGCCATCTTTTATAAAACATTTTACCGGCTTTAGATTGGGAATCAAGATAAAAATTGGGGGTGCGATAGTTGGCAGTTTGTCGAAAAGATGTTAAGAGTGTGGTAGTTGATGGAAGCAATCCGCCTCCTCCTCCTGCTCATTCTCTTTTTCCTTCTCCTTCCCTTCTCTGAACCCATGTTGAATAAATTTATAATGATGTAGAATTTGCCTTAATTTTGTTTTCTCTTTATATTCGTGAATATATGTTCTCTATGTTATCTTCATGTCTGTTTTCCAGAAAACCAGAATTTAGACGAGGATGGTGATGTGAGGCACAGTACACTACAAATATATGTAGGCACCTGTAGGAGGATAGGATGGGTTCTGGTGATGTTTTGGAGCTGAAGACATGGGGGTGGTTGTGTTATTTGATGTTATAATGTTGCTTTCTTATTGCTTCAAGCAATTTACTATCTCATCTATACCACCATCTTTCTAAACTGTTGCTTTACATATTAATTGGATATTTAATGAAAAGCTTCTTGGTTCTCTCGGTAGGTTGAGTCGAAAAATATATTAGCTAAATTCATATATACATACATAGCTGTGTATATAGGGCAACAGACAAGGCCGTAGCATGTTTAGATTTTAAGACAGAAGAACCTATAAAGTGTAGTCCGTTAAGTGGTTTCTTTCAAAATCATATGTTTTATTTTGACACTATAGGCTTCTCGTTGAAAATTTTGACAGAAAGTCATCATCATACATACGTGGAACAAAATGAGTGTCTTGAGGCTTGAAAAACGTTAGGAAATATTGAAAACTTATAAAGTGAGTTTTGTGTAAAGCTTAAACAGGGCATTTTTTGAAAAAAATTCAAGAAATGTGTGAATGGACAACACGCAATTGCTGAATATTTTTTTTGGAAAATGAGGTTAGTCAAAACGATTTGGTCTACGGGGGGGCATTACTGAGCTTTGTTAACCGTTTTGTTATTACTGAGACTGATGACATGGATTTGTATTACCTTTTGGAGCTTCATACCACACAACTCATGGCAAACCGATCTTTTGAGCACCAAATTCTCAAATCGTGTTATAATTCGTTTTTGTGATGTAAATTGACCCCCTCGGAGCGGCGATGATACTTTTGGAAGTGTCTTATGGGAATTGTTAAGGAATGATGTTATTAACAATCTGGCAACGATCTAAGCACTGAACGCAAATATAACAAATATAACCCACGCAGTCCGTGAGATACAGCAAAACAATTTGGATAATAAATTAAAAAAGAGGCTGGGATGCGTCCCAGACTTATAACTTCCCATCCTGTCTGTCGATTTGCCTTGCTTAAAAGTTTGTAGGTTTTCGTGTTCTGTTAAAAAAGTTGTTAGTTGAATTATTCTTAAAAATTAAAAAATTACCAATAATATTCTGCTTATAATGAAATAGTTTGATTTCCAAATCTATTTTTGCTAACGAGATTTTTAGTAGAAAACTAATTTTTACCAATTTAAGTAGCATTTCTTAAATTTTTACAAATTGGGTGAATGAAAATAATTTGAGAGATATCGAGAACCGAACATCAATTTTTACCATGCGTACTATTTTGAGTAGATTTTATTTTTTTTTATGAAAAAACGGAATGTTGGATTTTTATAAAAAAATGTATTGAATGTCGAAAACAATATTTTCTGTGAGATAAAATTAGTTTAAAGCCAATATTTTTCATTTTTGAAAAGATATTTGAGTCGAAAGTAAATTTTTACCAAGTTTTAGTATTGTTTTTTTTAGGTTTTTATTTTTTGTAAGAAAACTGTCAAATCGATTTTTCTCAAAATTTTACCGAATATTGAAAACAATATTTCTTATAAAAAAAAATTAGTTTGAAGCCAATATCTGAAAGTCTTGAAAAGATATTTAAGTCGAAAACCAATTTTTACCAACTTTTAGTGTGGTTTTTGTTTAGGTTTTTATTTTTTGCAAAAAAAACTGTCAATTCGATATTTCTCAAAATTTTACTGAATATTTACAACAATATTTTCATAAAACGGAATTAGTTTGAAGCCAATATCTTAAAGTCTTGAAAAGATATTTGAGTCGAAAATCAATTTTACCCAACTTTTGTTAATTTTTTTTTCGGTTTTTAATTTTTTGTAAAAAAAACTGTCAATAAGATTTTTTTCAAAATTATAATGAATGTTGACAACAATATTTTTTAAAAGATAAAATAAGTTTAAAGCCAATATCTTAAAGTCTTGAAAAGATATTTGAGTCGAAATTCAATTTTTACCAACTTTGAGTAATGTTTTTTTTAGGTTTTTATTTTTTATAAAAAAAACTGTCAACTGTTATCAGATGTCAAAAACATTATCATCTTCATTGCACAATATTGTTTTGGAGATGAAATCATATTTTAGTCGTAAAATTTTCGAGCTGACACATTTTTTTTTGTCAGTTTTTTGATTTAGAAAAAAAAACCATTAATTCGATTTTTCCCAAAAATATACTTGTTTTGTATCACGTTACAATATATAATATAAAATTTAATTCAAGTCTCTAGCGTCATTGGTTCATGAGATGTTAAGGGTTAAGCAAATGCTCACCTTTTTTTTAAACTGCTATGGTAAGAAAACCACCCACGCAATTTTCTTGAGAGCCCTTTCTGCATCTTTCTGCCTTATTATCTGTATAACAAAGTTTATTTGAAGTTGATATCTCTTCTGGTCCTTAAGCTAAGGACGACGAAATAAACTTCGCGAACGTACGGACACTGACGTACGAACGTACGTACACACGCTCGCACAGACATCTTTCTAAAAATCTTTTATTTCGACTCTAGGGACCTTGAAACGTCGATAAATGTCAAAATTTTCAATTTGATAAATCGGACCCATTACAATAACTTCCTATGGGAAGTTAATAATAGTTCAACATTTTCAGATTAATCAAGTTCTTGTGATTCCTTCTCACATTATTTTGAATATAATTACGCTTATTCTAATGAACATAAATTACGCATGGTCATGGACCGCTGAATATTTATCCTTTGAATGAAAAGCAAATATCGGTTGTTTAGAATTAAACATTTCAGAAATTGAAGATGGTTTCTTGGGTTTAAAAGGATGAAAATACACCAAGTCAAGACGAAATTCCTTTATCATCATTCAAAAAACCCTATTCACAAATCAGGATCTAATCAGCAAATATCCAACTACCGTCAGGTACATAAATTGTCATGTATACCAAATCTCTTTGAGAAGTTTATTTTTGAAAAACTAACATATGTATTTAGTTACATTTCCTCGCTTCAACATATTTTCTTTTGCGGGAAGATCAACAACCAGCAGTCTTTCTATTTTTAACAATTTCATTTTAAATAATTTCGAAGATGGACATTGAAGATTTATTTTCCCAAAGCATTTGGTAGAGAAAGTTACTTTACTTTAATTGACAAAGTTCTCTCAAAACCAGTTTTGGTTTTATATGGTGTGCCCCAAGGTAGCCATCTGGGTCCCCTACTTTTCCTAATTTTTATAAATGACTTACCTAGTATTTTCCTTATAATTCTAGTCAACTTCTTTCTCCGATGACTTCAATTTTTTTCTATGCATACAATCTATTCAAGACTGCTATCTCTTACAAGACGATATTTCGAAATTATTCCACTAAAAACCAATTATATTAAAATGTCGCTAAATGTCAATGTTTTTCTTTTTGGGGCAATTTTTCTGAAATCATCATTGACTACTAAATAAAAGTTAGGGGGAAGAAAGTTCTTGGATTTGGATCTTTCATGATTTTAGGGAAAAAATTATAATATCTTCAAAATAATTTCAAAATACGAAAATGATGTTTTTAAAATCTGGTACCTAATATTTTTTGAAAAATTCAATTGATATTTTTTTTTAGAAAACAAACCTATACAAAAATAGTAGTAAACAGAGAAACTTCAATTATTAATTGGATACTCTTTGACGTCCTTTCAACTATAGGGTTATTAAATTGGCGCGGGTAGATTTTGGCGCACCGTGGCGGCCATTTTGTTGTAGTGACATCTGTCAAATTTTTTGTTTATTATTCAGTTGTTTATGCCAAACCATCATAGCAAGTTACACGATTGAACAGCACGTTTAAATGATAAAACTTTATTATCAAAATGAGTATTCGTTAACGCAAACGTTGCGCGCATTGCGCCCATTTTTGGGTAGACTTGGTGGCCTTTAACATTCTACTCTTCAATACCATACGGTAAAGGAACGCCATACGTTAAAGAAACGCAAGATCGGCAGAGAACATCGCCTCGGTCCCTGAAAGTGTACTCGGCCTTTCGCAGACTTCAACTTGGCGAATTTTGCGTCGGGACCGTTTGTTCGCTGACTGGGCTTCGAATCGTTGGAAGAGGACCCCAATTTTGGCCGAAAAATCATCTTTACAACATGGGACAACACAAACCCACGCGAGGTTCACCTGGTGATAATGCATTCTCAGAAAGTTACCGTTTGGTGTAGATTCTGGGATCTACCCGTCCTTATTGAAAAACCCTTTACTGTTTTTATTTAAAAAAAATTATGAGTTGCAATTTTTTAACGGCAAAATGCCTTTTTTACTTTCTTCGACTCAAATAACCTGCAATGTATTTGTTTCTTTATTTTGGAGTTCACCATCAACAAGTCTTTTTGAAAAATGCTTCACCCCTTCAAAAGTATTTGCAAGCTACTGCTCTGAAAATCATATGTATATGTTTGTAAATAAAGTATACAAAATTTTATAATTTTCAGATGGAAAATATGTACATATTATTTGCTTTCCATCTTGTCCTGATAGAGTAGGTTGTATACTCTCATCATCATCATCATCAGATTGTACGTCAGACCATCAAACTATCAGATTTTATAACATGTAGCTAGATATGTATAACGTTGGTAGAGAACTCATAAAATAATACTAATTTATTCATTACATTTTATCTGAAACATTCATAAAATAAATTTATTGTATGTTAATTGTTCTTATTCCATATCTCTATACGAGTATTTTTAAATAGATTTTTAAATGAGTTTTTTGGAAAGGACAAAAATGTATAAATTGTTTGTCAGCTAAAAGGATTTTCTGAGAATTTAAACAGGTGGATTACATAAATTATTATTATTGATTTATTACATAATTCAAAATTGTATACCGTATGACGTATGATATGAATTGAGTATTTCCTAAATACATTATATTATAGAGGCGTGTGGTAATTTGAAGGAATTAAATTATAATTCTACAATAGATTTAATATTGATTGATGTGTAGTATGACTGGTAATCCAAAATACATGATGATGTAAATATCTATGTGATAAAATTATAATAACTACGAAAAGCAATTAATCAGATCTAGATATTAGTGAGGTTTAATATGCATGAGGATATTACATATGAATGTTTGTTTATCTTATGCTTACCTTCATCTTAAAGGCAGAGTATTTAAGGTATTTCATAAAATAAAGATGAATTTTCCGACGAACGAAATTCTGCTCTAAACAAACAATCAAAGAGGCAATCTGAATTCAATAGACTTTTATACCTGATCGGATTGGGCTATGTTAGAAAGTTTGATCAAGATTATAAGGGCATGTGGTGTTTGTTAAGGAATATTTCAGATTTTCGAAACCCTAACCCTTTACAGAAGCTTTTATCCTTCGAAACTTTGTTTTCGGATTTTAAAAAAATGCATTATAAGAATAATACACTTGGGCGTATACGCACTTCTTTATTCAATGTGATATAAACAAAAAATATAAATAGAATTATGTGGTTACAAAAATGTTTACAAGTGAAAACTGAGTTTCATAATATATGTATGCTGATGTTAAGGCCTTTAATATATGTAGATAATATTAAAAAGACAGGGTCAAAAAAACACACGACCAAATCGTTATTGATATGATTGACAGAATAAAGGAGAAGGAGTGACGAAATGAATATTTTGACATTTATAGACGTTTAAAAAAGTTTGTTTACAGATAATACACGTTGGGCCTGATTTTCGATGACTCGCTCATAAAATTCGGCCAAAATGGTCGCTATTTTGCATTCAATGTTGGCTCTGAGCTCTATTACAAAAAAATGTGTCGTCAGCTTGTGGACATTTTTAGCTATTATCTTTTTGGCAACACTGGTTTAAACAGCTGACGCACGTTTCGTGTTTTGTTTCACTGTCAAACATCTTCAGTTTGGTTTGCAAATTATTGAATTTTATTATCAAAATGCGTTCTCTGTTAAGAAAGTTCATAGCGTTCAAATTGTGTTCAGCGACGAAGCTCATTTATGTCTCAATGTGTACGTAAATAAGCAGAATTGTCGATTTTGGAGTGAATATCAGCCAGAAGCTTTGCAAGAGCTACCAATGCATCCAGAAAAAGTCACAGTTTGGTGCGGTTTAAATGCTGTTGTCATCATTGGACCGTACTTCTTCAAAGATGATTCGAATCGTAACGTAACTGTGAATGGTGAGCTCTACCGTGAGATGATATCCAACTTTTTTTTTCCCAAAATGCAAGAGCTTGACTTGCATGACATGTGGTTTCAACAAGACGGTTCCACATGCCACACAGCACGCGCAACAGTGAACTTGAGAGGCGAGTTCGGTGAACATTTTGTTTCACGTTCGGGACCGGTCAATTGGCCACCTAAAGCCCGAAAGAAAATATTCTAGAGAAGTTAAGTCGCACGAACGAGGCACTTAATCGCCTCGCCTGACTTATTTATTGAGATAATACGGTCATAAAATGTACACTTCAATAAATCGATTGTAAGCTGTGTGCTTTGTGGCACCATCCTGTTAAAAGTACATGTCGTTCAAGTCCAAGTCTTGCAATTCGGGTCAAAAATGACCCCATAACGCTGGCCATTCACAGTAACGGCACGATCGTTAAATTTGACTAAACAATTTGGCCCAATAAGTCAGCTGCAAACCGCACCAAACAGTTTTGTTTTGTGGATTAAGTGGTTATTCGTGAAGCAAATTTGGACTCTCAACCGACTTTAAGGCATATTTTGAGCTTCGTCATTGCAAAAAATTTCCGATGTAATTCATCATCTTAGAACATCTTCTCCAGATCTTAATCAAAAAACGTACGTCGCTCGCTTTAAATGTTTCATCGGATTGAATTCTTGTATGGGTGTAAACCAAAATCATTAAGCTTTTAAACTTTTCGGCCAACCTGTTATTTCACTTTCACGGCAACATTACACACCAAAAATGTATACTCAGTTCACTAAACTTGTTATTGCCTTTTTACTAGTTTAAAAAATTTGAGTTAGCACTCTTAAGTTTTATTCGACATTTTATAGTGAAGACATTTTGTGTGTTGAAAAATCATTTTAAATGCTTTTTCCATCTCTTAAAATACAAAGTAGAAGCTGCAACTTCTCACGAATCAAGAATCATTATGTACAAAAATTAAGGTTTATTTCCTTTAAGTGAATCTACTACTATTTTTAAACAATTTCCTCATGTTTACTCATGTCGATTTCAAATCAGACAAACCAAATTTGGACAAAAACAAATAACTTGAAAATCACAAAAATCGATATTTAAAACAAGTAGATTCACTATTTTTTAAGTTCGAAACAAATGAAATGGACATTGTTAAAAGTGAATTTTAGAACTAAATTGTATTTTAAATCGATTTCAATTTCATTTCGAGTGAAAGTAAAATGTAGAACTTTATTGATTTTGAAAGAAAAATAAAATGTAATAAAACAAATAAAGCGATAAATTTTTAGTAAACATTAAATTTTTAAAAAACTTTACCATTTAAATGAATACCTTGAGATAATTAAAAAAAATTGGCCTAGTAGAAGCATAAATCTCCATTTCGCGTGAGGTTTCCAACGATCGTAAAAATTAAAATAAAATTCACGACTGGGTCGCACGAATTTGCTCCTGTATGCAAAGAGTCTGTTTAAAAATGAACCTATAAAGATTTAAAAATATACCTGTAAAATAAGTTCGTCTTCAAAAATATAAATGTCATTTGTCAAAAAACTTGTGATTCATCCCAAGACACAACTCATCCTAGGACAACTCATCCCGAAAATGAAAAATACTTGTAAGCATACTTAACGAAAACAATTGTTTGTGTATTAAACTAGTTAAAAATATTTAATATTAAAAAAATAATTAATTAAAATACTTAAAAATAAAATAAAATAATTAAAATAATTTAAAAAAAAAATTTAAGATTTAAAATTTTACCTGAAAGATAAGTTTGTCTTTAAAAATTTAAATGCCATTTTATAAATCAAAAAATCCTTGATTTTTCAATTTTTTTTTGAAAATCGTTAGAGCGTTTTTTTTAAATTAATTTTTTATATATAAAATTTTTCAATTTTGTTCTAAAAATATTTTTGGTATGCAGTTGTTTAGTGATTGTAAATATACGCTCTACATTTGAATTTCGTAAAAAAATGTTGACCCGTTTTTGAGATATAGAATTTTGAAAAAAAAAGAATTCAATATTTTTTTAAAAATCCAAACAATAAAAAATTGCACTTTTAATAATCAAATATTGTTCAAGCAATATAAGAGCTTATTCAAAATTCAAAAATTATTGAAATCGGTTCATAAGTTGCTGAGAAAATTAAAAAACAAAAAAACGGTTCTATCAACGGTACCTTTCCTGATCAATATAAAAATATGTTTTTCTTATTTAAAGAAGCCACGTTAAAAAATTAAATTTTGGAGAAAATTTTAAAAATATCTATCGGTTTGTTTTTGAGAAAATTCTAATTTTCGTTTTTTGACCAAAAAATTGTATGGGGGCCACTGTTAGTTTTGATCTTAAAAAAAAAAATGAAAAAAATGCCTAACGCGAATCTGCTCAAAACCTTAACTTCCAAGTTTGAACTCAATCGACTCAATGGTTTAGGCTGTAGGAGCGTGGACAGACAGACAAAACAGACCGGACGGAATCGCGGGACCCACTTTTTTCGACTTTTCTACCATCGTAATATCATGTTTGATTAAAATCTCGAGTTCGAAATTTTGCACGAATGCAAAACTTGCCATATATAGTTCCTATATGTCGCAAATAAAAAAAAGTGACACATTAATAAAATGAAGCGAAACAATTAAATGAGAAATCAAAGAAACTTTCGGCTCTTCGAAAGTTGTTTTTCAACTAAGAAAAATGACCAACTCGCATCTATCATCAACGTGCGTCGTTACAAATCAGATCGGAGTCTAATCTACCTCTACTTCACCAAGTCTCTCTTCCCATCTTGATATCTCGATCTAAATCTCGTACTACCACACTGAAGTCTAAAAAAAAATTTAGAACAAAGGTCATGTCTTCCATTATTATACGAGCTTATGTCTGCCACAATATCTGAGTCTTATTTTTTATACGGGTCCAACAATTCTCTGTTAGACTTATCTTTCAACCTTGACTAACGGCACATCTAACCATCTAAGTCTCTAATTTCCTTATGGGAGTATTATGGTCTTCGCATCTTCGACTTTTAAAGTCATGATAGGGTTTCTAGAAATAAAGGCCTTGACAACCTTTTTTAGGCTTATTTTTAACAGTTTCAATGTTGTTAATCCTAATTTGTATCGGTTCCAACTATAACGGTAGGTACTTGCTTCAAAACCCTCTTTTTTAGACCAAATGATCTTCTTGCAATCACTCATAAAGTTCCTCCCATCTTTGTTTGTCTAGATAAAGGCACCGTAGCTTTTTCTTTTCCTTTAAGAAAAGTAAGAATTTTTCAAGCAACATTTTAAAAATGTATCGTAATCAATAAAATATCTAACTCAGTCGTTTATTTCTTTATATAAAACTAAAATAGAATTCCTGCTATAAAATGTACAAAGTATCTATAATTTGAATAACTAAAGCCTTGATATAGCATACACATTAAAATGTCCCATACACAACAATTAATTACACACGCTAATGTCGTACCTATTTATAATAATAGGTCTCACGACCTCTTCGTTCAATAAGTTCAATAAACCTCATAATGTATACTAAGTACATATGTATGTATGTATATTATCATTTGTCCAATCAAGCCAAGTGATGGTGATAATATGTAACTACATCCTTTTGCAATGCTTACCTTATAATTAAAATAAATTAAAAAAACACACACACACAATTACTTTCAATATTTACACAAAACATAATCTTTCATTATGCAAAAGTAGTAATTAACGACACTTTGTCAGACCTAATTACAGGATGTCACTTACAACTTCCAATTAATTCACCTTTTTGGTCTAGACTTCATTATATCCGTACATCGCACTTTGTGAGTGTGTAATGTGTACTCTCCCAACAACAACAACAGTTCAACTTTAATTGCAAATTTTCAAACCTCCCTACCACCTTTATCACTCTTTAAGTTAATCCATCTAACTAACTATATACCTTAGAGGTGCCGCAAGAAGTCCAAGTCCCTCTAGAGACCATCAACTATAACAGAGATTATCTTAGCACGCTATAATATATACGATACATCTAAGTTGAACCTTCTTGCAACAACCTTTCATTATACCCTACTTACCTTGCTGTAGAGTACCTCTATGCCTCATAGTCAAACCCCACACCTTACAAAATAGTGTTTGAAAAGTTATAAGAACTAACCGACTACTCGACTCTGGTTCGCCTTGGCACCATCACAACACTGCTCATATCGTCAATCGTCATTTATACCAACTTTTCATTTTAAATAAAAAAAAAAAACAAAAAAATAGTACTCACCTTAGATTCTGTGGGCGGCCCATTAAACATTGGATTCGTAGGCGTGACAATTTCCAATTTCTGCAACGTCAATAGTTCCATCGTCAAATTCAGTCTCAGTGGTTCGGGTTTGCTTTTGCCATCGCTGACTGTCACCATCCCGGTTCGAATCTAAAAGAAAAATCAAATAAAGATACAAATGAAAACAAAAAGATACAAAAAATTGAAAATTATAGATACTGTATCTTTGTATCTGTTAGTGAGTATCGCTGCTCAATGTGACGTGATGGAAAACAAATGAAAATTATAAAATTGCAATACAAATTGAAACATGTGTGGTTATAGAGAAACGTCAATCGACACGGGTAAACAGCGGGGCTTTTTGCAGAAATTCTGGAAACAATTTATATTTCTATTCTTTTTCGGGCTTAAAATGTTTGAGGTCATGACAATTGCGATGAATTAAGTTAAACGGAAATGCATATAAATTTTAAGGTTTTTGGTTCTGAAATTAATTCTTTCTCCAAACATACATATTTAATTTAACCACCTTTTGTAAGATCATTCCCACTGTACATAGTGGTGTTAGGACACCCCTGAGGAGTTATTGTGTCGTCTTCGTCGAGTCAGTTCAGTGGAGCAACGACCACCACCATCATAGAGTACCGAACAATGATGAGCTAATGGCATGGCACATCGTCACGTCAGGTTTAATAAGGCATCAGTTTTATAATACAGCGCGATGTTCCCGCAGACGCCACCCTTCTTCGTTGCAGAGCCGCTACTGCTATCGCCATATTCATAATATAAAACGCAACAAAAGCTCAATAATACGCCACGGTAGGCGGTCGGTAATGTGGTGTAGTGTGGTGTTGATATGTTTGTTGGGAACTGCTGAAGGAGTGTTTATCATGATTTTTAGGTCGTAGGTACACATATTGTGTGGCAGTGTTTAACATAAATATGTTTATAACCATCACAACTGTATATACATAAGTTTAACATTATGTCGCGTGGTTGGGTTATTGCTCCACAAAGCATACGTGACTCTGCGCGACTATCTATGCCGTTCGTAGTCCATTAATTTCTTTGAAATTCATCCTCGCATCATACATAGACATATTTATATACATTTGTATTATGAAGTATGTTAGTAGAGTTGTAATAAAATTAGTTATAACAAAAAGAAAACATAATACTCCCCATTCCCCCATCCATATACAATATACATACATACTCCTTGGAGGTGTTCCCTTATGAATTTGATTGTATACTTGGGTAGTTATAGGAGTTATAAACTGACACGTGATGTTTAATTTAATTTCATCACTTTAATTATTATCACTGATGATGTTACATAAAAGGCTTTATACACTCGATTTGAGTTTAAATTAACCAGAATTAAAAAGCGGTAACAAAAACAAAAACACAGACTTTTCCACTCTTTGTCTTTATTGAGGTTGCGTGTGGTTACACACACGAATTTAAAGGGGCTTTAACATGAGTTGTGTTTTAAACATATTTTGTATTTTTTGACTAAAATTAATTTATCCACTGAAATGGTAAAATATCTTAAGTCGGCTTTAAATGATTTATTTTTTCAATCATTGTGGTATTTTATAAGCTCTTTTTAATTTGTCTTTATATAAAGAAACAATTCATTTTATGAAAGAAAAAGGCAAGATTGCACATGGTAAAATATCTTAAGTTCACATAAGACTTAATATTTAATAGAATCAAAACATTGTATGCAAACTTTGCATTATCTTGCGAGTTCATTTTTCTCAAACGAAAAATTGAAAGACTGAGAAAGACATTTTATGCTATGTTGACATAAGATTTTCGAAAAAAAAACAGTAAAAAAAGGTAAACTTTCGTAAGTTGAAGATTAGGTTTAAGTTTACTCAACAAATATTGACACTTCAATTCCACGAACAAATAAAAAAGAAGGTCAAAAAACTGTGTCCAAAAACATAACCACCAAAGTCAGCTCAAGATGAACCTAAGGATTTGATGCCATTAAAAGCAACGTACTGGAAAGATTATGAAAATACAATCAATCTTGACAAAATTTAAAGCTTTTAAGGCTTTCCTATTAAATTGTCAAACACTTTTTTAACTTCCTATAGGAAGTTATTGTAATGGGTCCGGTTTTTCGAATTGAAAATTTTGACATTTCTCGACGTTTCAAGGTCCCTAGAGTCGAAATAAAAGATTTTTGGAGAGTGCGTGCGTGTGTACGTACGTTCGTGCGTCCGTACGTCCGTAAGTCCGCGACGTTTTTTTCGTCGTTCATAGCTCAAGAACCAAAAGAGATATCGACTTCAAATAAATTTTGTTATACAGATAATAAAGCAGAAAGATGCAGAAAGGGCTCTCAAGAAAATTGAGTGGGTGTTTTTTTTACCATAGCAATTAAAAAAAAGGTGAAAATTTTGGTTAACCCTCAGTATCTCATGAACCAATGACGCTAGAGACTTGAATTAAATTTTATATTATATATTTTAACGTAATACAAAACAAATATATTCTTGGAAAAAAATCCAATTAACGGTTTTTTTTATAAATCAAAAAAACAGAAAAAAAATTTGTCACCTCTAAAATGTTACTACTAAAATATGATTTCATCTCCAAAACAATTTTGTGCAACGAAGAATAATGTTTTTGACATCTGATAAAATTTTGAGAAAAATCTAATTGACAGTTTTTTTTATAAAAAATAAAAACCTAAAAAAAAACATTACTCAAAGTTGGTAAAAATTGAATTTCGACTCAAATATCTTTTTAAAAATTTGAGATAGTGGCTTCTAACTAATTTTAGCTAATAAAAAATATTGTTTCAACATTAGGAAAAGTTTTGAGAAAAATCGAATTGACAGTTTTTTGACAAAAAAAATAGAAACCTAAAAAAAAATGTATAAAAGTTGGTAAAAATTGATTTTTGACTCAAATATCGTTTCAAAAATTTAAGATATTGGCTTTAAACGATTTGTTGCGGTAAAATTTACCACAACAAGTTTCACTCGCCTATTGTATATCCTTTACCCTTTTTAACCTTCCGTTCTTCGTTGTGGCTCCAAAATATTCTAAGAGTTCAGTTGAATCCTGTCTTCCATCAGTCAGTGGCCTGCTCTTAGTATATATTGGAAAAGCAACCAAAAAAACAGGTGCGGACAAAATGGTGCATTTGTGTGACAGGCGGTCCACAAAGTGACTGTTGGAACGACAGATGGTCGGCATTCTTACCAATCAAGGTGACAGACAGGTGGTCTGGTCACCAAAGCAAACAAAAATAAGGCACGAGCGACACTTGGTCCTTGGTAGCCGATGTTACTCGGATGAGAATGGCTGCATGCCCAACATAAATGAATTTCGTTATGTAAAAGATGGAACGTTAACACGAGTCCCTAATCCCCTAGTCTGCGCGAAAGTCCAACGACGAATAGAGTAGAATCGCGAGATTAAAAATCAATGCCAACTTCCACCCTCCGACAGTTAAAAAAAAAAAAAAAGAAATTGATAAGCTTTCTTCAATTTTTACTGAATTGTAATTTCGTACGAGGGGAAAAATGAACGCGTTAAACACTTGAGTTTCATGCAACTTATCAAAGTTTCTCCAAAATTATGGGGGTGTGAATAGGGTGGCTGAATGCACCCATTGAATTCCCGCTCACTGGAAAAAGTACCAGAGGTCGGCGAATCCAATGACGGTGGTAGTGCATAAAGCTGGGGTGAAACGTGCGAGTAGGAAAAGTAGTGGTGTCTCAACTGCGTTCGCTCACTCTTGCAAATATGCTAGGTGTAGCTGAATTAAAACGCGAACGAAACCCACACTTTCTGATTGGCCGAAAGCATGTGGGAATGGAAAACAAAGAAGAGGTCTTCAAGGCAAGGTGAAAGCCTGGAAAATCACTTTTTTGCGATATTGTTTCTGAGCCAGAGGTTCAAGAGATTGAAAGAAAAAGAAAAAGAAAAAGGAAAAACTTTGAGAAGTGGAAGAAATTCAAGTGTTGTTTGAAGTGATATAGAAATTGTAAAATTTTGAGGAAAACGAAAGTGAAAATTGGAGGAAGTTAGAAAAAAAAAAGGATTGGGAAACAACTAGGAGAGGGAAGTTGGCAGGACATCCAGAGAGAAAAGCTAAGTATTTTATTTGGTATTTGAATTCTTTTTTTTGTGTGTGATAGTTATTAGTGAGAATTGTTTAAATAATCGTTGGGCTTTCGTTTCGTAAAGAAAAAAAAAGGTTATTCCGAAAAAGCGGAACTCGCGACCCGTGTTTAAAAATTTAAAAATTGTCTTTGTTCAGTCGGGACAAAAGGTTAACGGTCCATCTTCGGTGTTATACACCAATTCCTTGTCTTTAAAAATTCAGAAAAGATCTTGGGTTTTAATCCTACTTGAAAGGTTTCCCAAGCAAAATTTAAACTAATTAAATAATCCTTCTACCTGTTTAAAACATCTTCATTTTTTTTTATTTATTCACAAATTGTCTTAGTTGGTTCCGCTCCAAAAGGTTTGTGATTTCCTTTTTTACAAAAAAAAAATCACTGGCGCCCATTTTGCTTCTTTTATTTTTTTCTTCAGATATTTCAGAAACACCCTTTATTCAAAGTCAATAATCCAATTAATTTGATAAGGTAAATCATTCCAATTAATAAAACGTATCTTTATTCCCAATTAATCGAACCCACCCCAAAACTGAGCTATCGGGCGACAGCACTGCTTTTGCTGTTTGTGTGAAAATTAACGAACAAACCTATTCGCGTTTGACAGTTGTCTATTATTTTTATTACATTTTCAATTAAATACTAATAGGTACTACTCGTGCGCGCCGGCTACCTATTTAATTAAATTATAATCCGATTTCGATTTTTAATTATTCTTTGTTTATTGAGTTCGCGGACAATAACTCCGCCATCGTATCATTCATCCTAAATTAAACATCATAAATTCGGTTGGTTAATTTTCATAACAATTTGGCGCCCAACGTGGGGCTTTCTTTCTTTTCGTTTGGAATACATATCTACTGGTGATTGTTTGATTTTGTCCTGTGTTTAGGGAAGTTAATTGTTTTTTGTGATTTACTTTTTTAAAAAAGATTTAATTACTTGGTGGTGTTGTTTTTTCATTTAGGTGAGCTGTCTTGGACGATTTTCGGCCACAGGAGGCCTAAGAAAATATCCAACAAAAGGGAAAAAGGATTCAGGAGTGTTTCTTTTATTAGTGCCTGGAAAATAACCTTAAAAAGGAAAGAAGGGAGTTCGGGAGTGTTTGTTTTTATTTTGCCTGGAAAAATAAGTAAGTCGTTTCAATATTCTTTTAGTTCTTTTTGGCATTGTTTAATATTCGTAGCATATAAATACATATATAATTTTCATTGATTTGGATATTGATTTTACTTTTATATAAAGTGATATTTTCTGCTTTTGGAATCCATTTTGGTGATAGTGATTATAATATAGTGTTCTCTCTCGCACCCTTTGGGGAGATAGATTGGGTATTTTAGTGAAGTTTTGTTTAATTTTCAAGTGTTGCCATTGTACTATTTGATTCTTTTAATAGATTTTGTTGTGATTTTCTTTCGATAATTTAATCTGAGCGAATATAATAACTAATTATTTATTTGAACAGGTGTTGCCACTTTAGGTTATCGGAATTTGTTTTGGAAATATTTGTTTGAACTTTTTTTCTCTTCTCTTGCATTTTTTTTAAATAAAGTTAAAATTAAATCTTATTCAACGACGGGTTTACGTGGATGGTTTATTTTGCAATCATTAGTTTCTTTATACGGTTTAATTAAAGTGCTTTTAAATAAAAAAAAAAAAAAACAAATTTTTCTCGGATTTTTGGGACTTTTACCTTTCTTTTCGCTTCTTTCACTTTTGGTTGTTTTCTTTTTGTTATTAATCAAAGGGAGTTTTGGGCATTTCTTTTAACTTTTGTTTTGGCTGAAGATTATTTCACGTATTGTTAATTTGTTTCGGTGTCATTTTGGAAACTAGTTTTGAGAATGGATGTGAGTCAGATTAATAGGTTATCTCAGGACGAGATTACCTATGAAATAGAATGTCGCGGGTTGATTGTTGGAACGGTTGAAGAGATGAGGAAGTCTCTGAGGACGACGCTTAAGTTAGAACGTAGGAATTCTTTTGTAGCTGCATCATATCCTTTCACTTTCGAGGAGGATTTGATGGCAGTTGAAAAGAAAGTAGTCGAGATAGGGAAACTTTTAGAAAATCCCCCGAAGTCGGAAACTTCGGGTGAATATTTAAAGATTTTGACGAAAGTAGAATGGTGCTTGCGTAGGTTAGATAGGAGCATTCCTGAAAATGAAAGTCAGGATAAATTAAAGCTTGCCTTGAAAAATAAGGTGATTATGACCATGTCGGTATTGGAGAGGGATGATGAGGAGGATATTGAGGAAGAACAGGTTGTAAGGGAAAAGGAAAGGGATAAACAGCTTCCGGCTGCAACAACAAGAAGTGTGTCAATGGGTACTGCTGTCGATACACCAACAAGCTTAGGAGAAGGAGGCAATAGGAGGAATAATACTGTAAATGGGGATTTTGTTCCAGGTAGGATTTATGTGGAATCGGACCGATTCCAAAACATCGCCAAATGGGAGGTTAAATTCACTGGGGAACGCTGCGGTACCTCAGTGAATGCATTTCTAGAGAGGATTGAGGAAATGCGACAGGCTAGAGGGGTTTCGGAAACCCAACTTTTTAGATCAGCAGTAGAGCTTTTCGTCGGAAAAGCATTGATTTGGTATAGGGCAGTTAGGGTTTCGGTTAATTCGTGGCAGGAACTCGTGAAAGAGTTGAAACTCGAATTCTTACCACCGAATTATGACGATCAACTTTTAGAGGAGATTAGACGTCGGACTCAAGGCAAAGATGAGTCCATCGGTGTCTATGTCGCGACGATGTCGAATTTGTTTGGTAGATTGACAGAACCCATATCTGAAAGTAGAAGGTTGTCAATCATCCAAAGGAACTTGACACCCTTTTACCAAACACAACTTGGTTTGGCGAAACCAACTTGTGTGTCAGATTTGGTGACTTTAGGTAGGAGTTTAGAAGCCGTTAGGGCCAACGTAGATGCGTATGTTCCACCACCAAGTGTTAGGCAGAATAGGTCTTTGCTAGAACCGGATCTAGCATACGTAGGTGTCGATACTCCCTCGGTTTCGGTTGTTACAGAGAACAACGAAACTCATCGTCAGGCCCAATCATCGCACCAATCTCGTGCTAATTCGAACATTCGGTGTTTTAAGTGTAATGGATCAGGCCATTATGCAGATAGGTGTTCCGCTCCCAGGCGTTGTTTCGGGTGTGGGGCTTTAGGGGTCAAAAGAGCAGAGTGTAGGAAATGTTCGGGAAATGGGCAGCGAACTCCTGCGGCAGCAGGGCGAGGAGTTCAGAAGCGTTAGGGTTTTTGCCTGCTGGAAACCAGCTGGTAAATAGGGTTCATTTAGGGTTCACCTTGGAGGCAAACGGGAATGATAGGAGACCATTTTTAAAAGTTAGTATTTATGGTTCTGAATTCGTAGGACTACTAGATTCAGGAGCTTCCAGGACCATAATAGGTAGGGACTCTTGGAAAATACTTGGTGATTTAGGGTTCACTGTGAAGAAAGACACTGTCCACTGCGTGTGTTTGGCAGACGGGTCAGGTGTCGAAGTGTTAGGGACACTCTCTCTTCCGATAGTAGTTGAGGATAGGGCAATCCTTATTGATTGCTTAATTATACCAACTTTGCCGCACACCGTGATTTTAGGCGCAGATTTTTGGGCGCTATCGGGCATTGTTCCGGATCTCAGGTCACGAGAGTGGAATTTTTCTGAACAGAACGTTTCTGTTTCGGTATGTTCTATTATAGAACGATCAGAGTTGGATAATAGGGAAAGAAAAGCTTTAGAAACATTAGTGGAGGAGTCGTTTAGGAAAATGCCCGAGGGCTTAGGTTGCACAACACTAGTCGAGCACAAAATTAGGACGTCGGCAGAGCCGATAAAACAACGGTACTATCCGGTCTCCCCGGCAATGCAGGTTCATATAGATAGGGAACTTAATGAAATGTTAGAGGCAGGAGTTATTGAGAGATCGACAAGTGCTTGGTCATCTCCAATACTGTTAGTAAAGAAGAAAGATGGCTCCTTTAGATTCTGCGTGGACTATAGGAAGCTGAATAAGAATACGGATAGGGATGCGTATCCCTTACCGTATATTAGTTCAATCTTAGATAGGCTTCGTGGTGCTAGGTTCTTGTCTTCACTAGATATCAAGTCAGCGTACTGGCAGATACCTATGGAGGAAGAATCTAAACCTTATACTGCCTTTACGGTACCTGGGCGAGGTTTATTTCAGTTTAGGAGAATGCCTTTCGGACTTCATAACTCACCGGCGACTTGGCAAAGATTTATCGATACGGTATTGGGTGCCGATCTTGAGCCATTCGTTTTCGTCTATTTAGACGACATCATTATCATTGCTGAAACTTTTGAAAAACATCTCGAAGTTCTCAGTGAAGTGATGAAAAGGTTGAGCGATGCCGGATTAAAGGTTAGCAAGGAAAAATGCAACTTTTGCATGCCTTCGCTTAAATTTTTAGGATATATAGTGGATCGTAATGGGTTGCATGTCGATCCTGAAAAAGTAGACAGTATGGTTAGGATTCCAGCACCGAGGAATGTTAAAGAGGTTAGGAGTTTTATAGGGACAGTTTCATGGTACCGTCGTTTTGTACCAAATTTCGCTGAATTACTTAGACCGTTGTCAGATTTACTAAAAAAGAATAGGAAGTTCACTTGGACTCAAGAATGCGAGGATAGCTTTAGGAAGGCAAAAGAGTGTTTGGTGACAGCACCTATACTCACTTGCCCAGATTTCAAACGACCTTTTGTCGTTCAAACAGACGCGTCAGATTTTGGTATCGGTGCAGTTCTTTCACAGAACTTTGATGAGGGAGAAAAGGTTGTCTGTTACCTTAGTAGGTCTCTAAATAGGAATGAAAGGAATTATAGTACGACAGAGAAGGAATGCTTGGCTGTGCTTTGGGCTATTGAGAAGTTGCGACCGTATCTCGAAGGTGTTCGATTTACTGTCGTAACTGATCATTATTCCTTGGTATGGCTAAGTAATTTGAAAGATCCACAGGGTAGGTTGGCTCGTTGGGCCATTAGGTTACAACAGTTTGACTTCGAAATCGTTCATCGCAAGGGGAAAGAGCATGTGGTTCCAGATATGCTGTCTCGAGGAGTGCCACAGTTGGGTGGTATCTCAGAAGAGGTTTCAGACCCTTGGGTGGTAAAAATGATTGCGCAAGTGAATGCCAATCCACTTAGGTTTCCGGCCTGGAGAGTTGAGCATGGACAATTGTTCAAGCTCGTAAAGGCTAGTCATATTATAGTTCATCAGGATAATCAAGAATGGAAGAGAGTGATAGGTAAAAAGGATAGGTTAGGGATTTTACAGGATAATCATGATAATCCATTAGCGGGTCACATGGGAGTTAGGAAAACTTTCGCCAGGATAGCGGCAAAGTTTTACTGGCCAAAAATGAGGGCTGATATCACCAAGTACGTTAGGAGTTGTCAAGTTTGCCAACAGGTGAAACCTATTAATGAAAAACCAGCTGGGTTAATGACGGAGAGGGTAGGAATCAAATCACCGTGGGAAATGATTTGTATAGATTTGGTAGGGCCGCTTCCTAAATCTAGTAGGGGTTTTACATATATTCTGACGGTGGTGGATTACTTCACAAAGTTTCCACTACTGTTTGCGTTGAGGTCGGCTACTGCGAAAGCTATCTGTAGGGAACTCGAAGACAATGTCTTCCTACTTTTTGGCATACCAAAGGTGACCGTCTGTGACAACGGTCCCCAATTCCGATCGAAGGAATTGAAAACGCTTTGCCAGGCGTACGCGTCACAAATAAAATTTACAGCCCATTATCACCCGCAGGCGAATCCTGCGGAGAGGATTAATCAGATCCTTAAAACCACCTTAAGGGCATATGTTGGGGAAAATCAACGGGTTTGGGATACTCAACTGAGTAAAGTGGCGTGCGCCATTCGCACGTCACAACACGAAGTTTTGGGAGTGTCTCCTTACTATGCGAACTTCGGGAGGGAAATGGTAACTTCGGGTAAAGAAGTACCATCTGTAGGGAATGATTCAGAAGACGTTCAGGATCCGGAGGGGATCAGGGAACGCTTTCAAAGGCTTAGGGCCGATATTGTTAAGAAGCTGGGAGTAGCTTCTAAACGTTCTGCGGAAGCCTACAATCTTCGACGGCGTGATGTTCAATATCACCCCGGCGAACTTGTATGGCGCAGGAATTTCACACTTTCGGATGCCGCGAATTATTATGCAGCCAAATTAGCACCGAAATTTGTCGGTCCGTTTTTAATTGATAAGCGCTTGTCACCTTGGACATACGTCTTGAAAGATAGTAATGGTAAAGAACGCGGAACTTGGCATGTTAAAGATTTAAAACCGTTTACCAATGCATCCGAAAATTTTAATGATTAACGTAGTTTACTTTTGTTTTGATTACTTTGCACTTCGATTTTGTTAAATTGATTTTAGTTCACATTTTTTTTTGATGGAAAATCCTTAATCTTGTTTTCCATTACCTTGGCACTTTTAGAAAATGTGTTACAGAATTGTAAGCACATTTCCTAGGAGGTAAGGGTGGGATTTGTTGCGGTAAAATTTACCACAACAAGTTTCACTCGCCTATTGTATATCCTTTACCCTTTTTAACCTTCCGTTCTTCGTTGTGGCTCCAAAATATTCTAAGAGTTCAGTTGAATCCTGTCTTCCATCAGTCAGTGGCCTGCTCTTAGTATATATTGGAAAAGCAACCAAAAAAACAGGTGCGGACAAAATGGTGCATTTGTGTGACAGGCGGTCCACAAAGTGACTGTTGGAACGACAGATGGTCGGCATTCTTACCAATCAAGGTGACAGACAGGTGGTCTGGTCACCAAAGCAAACAAAAATAAGGCACGAGCGACACTTGGTCCTTGGTAGCCGATGTTACTCGGATGAGAATGGCTGCATGCCCAACATAAATGAATTTCGTTATGTAAAAGATGGAACGTTAACACGAGTCCCTAATCCCCTAGTCTGCGCGAAAGTCCAACGACGAATAGAGTAGAATCGCGAGATTAAAAATCAATGCCAACTTCCACCCTCCGACAGTTAAAACAAAAAAAAAAGAAATTGATAAGCTTTCTTCAATTTTTACTGAATTGTAATTTCGTACGAGGGGAAAAATGAACGCGTTAAACACTTGAGTTTCATGCAACTTATCAAAGTTTCTCCAAAATTATGGGGGTGTGAATAGGGTGGCTGAATGCACCCATTGAATTCCCGCTCACTGGAAAAAGTACCAGAGGTCGGCGAATCCAATGACGGTGGTAGTGCATAAAGCTGGGGTGAAACGTGCGAGTAGGAAAAGTAGTGGTGTCTCAACTGCGTTCGCTCACTCTTGCAAATATGCTAGGTGTAGCTGAATTAAAACGCGAACGAAACCCACACTTTCTGATTGGCCGAAAGCATGTGGGAATGGAAAACAAAGAAGAGGTCTTCAAGGCAAGGTGAAAGCCTGGAAAATCACTTTTTTGCGATATTGTTTCTGAGCCAGAGGTTCAAGAGATTGAAAGAAAAAGAAAAAGAAAAAGGAAAAACTTTGAGAAGTGGAAGAAATTCAAGTGTTGTTTGAAGTGATATAGAAATTGTAAAATTTTGAGGAAAACGAAAGTGAAAATTGGAGGAAGTTAGAAAAAAAAAAGGATTGGGAAACAACTAGGAGAGGGAAGTTGGCAGGACATCCAGAGAGAAAAGCTAAGTATTTTATTTGGTATTTGAATTCTTTTTTTTGTGTGTGATAGTTATTAGTGAGAATTGTTTAAATAATCGTTGGGCTTTCGTTTCGTAAAGAAAAAAAAAAGGTTATTCCGAAAAAGCGGAACTCGCGACCCGTGTTTAAAAATTTAAAAATTGTCTTTGTTCAGTCGGGACAAAAGGTTAACGGTCCATCTTCGGTGTTATACACCAATTCCTTGTCTTTAAAAATTCAGAAAAGATCTTGGGTTTTAATCCTACTTGAAAGGTTTCCCAAGCAAAATTTAAACTAATTAAATAATCCTTCTACCTGTTTAAAACATCTTCATTTTTTTTTATTTATTCACAAATTGTCTTAGTTGGTTCCGCTCCAAAAGGTTTGTGATTTCCTTTTTTACAAAAAAAAAATCACTGGCGCCCATTTTGCTTCTTTTATTTTTTTCTTCAGATATTTCAGAAACACCCTTTATTCAAAGTCAATAATCCAATTAATTTGATAAGGTAAATCATTCCAATTAATAAAACGTATCTTTATTCCCAATTAATCGAACCCACCCCAAAACTGAGCTATCGGGCGACAGCACTGCTTTTGCTGTTTGTGTGAAAATTAACGAACAAACCTATTCGCGTTTGACAGTTGTCTATTATTTTTATTACATTTTCAATTAAATACTAATAGGTACTACTCGTGCGCGCCGGCTACCTATTTAATTAAATTATAATCCGATTTCGATTTTTAATTATTCTTTGTTTATTGAGTTCGCGGACAATAACTCCGCCATCGTATCATTCATCCTAAATTAAACATCATAAATTCGGTTGGTTAATTTTCATAACACACTTTTATCTTTCAAAAAATATTGTTTTAAACATTTAATAAAATTTTGAAAAAAATCGAATTGACAGTTTTTTTATAAAAAAAATAAAAACCTTAAAAAAAAATTTAATAAAAATAGGTAAAAATTGATTTTCGACTCAAATATCTTTTCAAAAATTTGAGATAGTGGCTTCTTACTAATTTTATGTAATAAAAAATTGTGTTTTCAACATTAGGAAAAGTTTTGAGAAAAATCGAATGTAAAGTTTTTTGACAAAAAAAATAAAAACCTAAAAAAAATTTATAAAAGTTGGTAAAAATTGATTTTCGACTCAAATATCTTTTCAAAACTTTAAGATATTGGCTTTAAACTACTTTTGTCTTTCGAAAAATATTGTTGTCAACATTCAGTAAAATTTTGAGAAAAATCGAATTGACAGCTTTTGTACAAAAAATTAAAAACCTAAAAAAATTTAACAAAAGTTGGTCAAAATTGATTTTCCATTCAAATAGCTTTTTAAAATTAAAAGTATTGGCTTCAAACTTATTTTATTTTACAGAAAATATTGTTTTCGATATTCAATAATTTTTTTATAAAAATTCAACAGTCCATTTTTTCATAAAAAAAAATAAAATCTACAAAAAATAGTACGCAAATTTATTAAAAATTGGTTTGTGGTTCTCGATATCTCGTGAATAATAGAAGATATTGACTTTAAACAATTTTTCATTCATCCAATTTGTATTTGTTTATATAAGAAATAAAAAAATTTAAGAAATGCTACTAAAAGTGGTAAAAATTTGTTTTCGACTAAAAATCTAATTCACAAAACGAAATTTTGAAACTAAACTATTTCATTTTATGAAAAACATTGTTGATAATTTTGAAATTTTTAAGAATAATTCAACTGACAACTTTTTTATCCCAACACGAAAACCTACAAACTTTTAAGTAAGACAAATCGATAGTCGGGATGGGAAGTTATCAGTGTGGGTCGCATCCCAGCCTCTTTTTTTTATGAAAAAACGGTCTGTTGGATTTTATAAGAAAATTACTGTCGAAAACAATATTTTCTGTGAGATAAAATTACTTTGAAGCTAATATTTTTAATTTTTAAAAAGATATTTGAGTCAAAAGTAAATTTTATTCCTCTTAAACTTTCTAAGGAAGCTTAATTTCTAGGAGTAATCCTTGACTCCAAGCTTATATGGAAGCGTAATACTGAAGAGAGAATGAAAAAAGCACTATGTGCATTCTACACATGCAAAAAGGCCTTCGGTGTACGTTGGGGTATGCGACCGCAAGTCATCCAATGGATGTACACAGCGATTGTCAGACCCATTCTTACCTATGGCTCTATTGTATGGTGGAAGGCGGTGGAAAAATCAAGCTATCTCAAGAACCTGAATAAGGTACAGAGACTAGCCTGTATAGGAATAACAGGGGCTCAAAGATCCACACCACAAGCTGGGTTGGAAATGATCTTGGACCTCCCGGCTATGGATGAGTTCATAAGGTGCACGGCAGCCAAAACTGCAATTCGTTTAAGAGAACTGAGTTTTTGGAGGCACAGCACTTATGGACACGGGTCAATCTAACAAAGATATGACACGATTCCAGGACTGATGGAGACCACCGATTACATCCCCCTTTACTAGATTTCGATAGGAAATTTTCTATTTTCATACCAGAAACACAGGGTTGGGATCGTAATTCACTTATAAGTAAACAGGGTATCCCTTTCTACACTGACGGTTCAAAAATGGAATCAGGAACAGTTGCAGGAGTGTTTTGCCAATCTCTCAACATCAGAGCGTCATATAAACTCCCAGCTGACTGTAGTGTCTTTCAGGCCGAGATCTTTGCCATTGGAAAAGCAGCTGAATTGGCACATCACGAAAAGCTAAGCTCTTCGGAGATTACTTTTTTCGTGCACAGCCAGGCTGCTATCAAAGCCTTAGCCAGTGAGACCATAAGATCAAAAGCAGTTTTAAACTGTAGGAAGGAATTAAACAAAATCTGCCACACTAACCGGGTAAAGCTCTGCTGGGTTCCCGGACATAGCAATATAGAAAGGAATGATATAGTAGATGAACTAGCCAGGAAAGGTTCAGAAGCAGACACAAGTAGTAGCGACCATTCAGTTAGGGGACCACTCGTCCCGATTGGGGTAATCAAGAGGAAGATAGACCTTAAACTAAAGAGAAAATCAATAACTCCTGGAAATCCAGGGACGATTGCGTAATCTCTAGAAGTTTATGGCCTAACACAAATAAAAAGGAAACTCGGTATGTTCTATCGCTGAGTAAAAAGAACATTAAAATCTTGATAGGTGTATTAACAGGTCATTGAGCCATTGGTACAATGGCTAACAGGATAGGGGCATTTGCACCCGATTTTTGTAGGAGCTGTCAGGATGAGGAGGAAATAGAAACCATTAAACACCTGCTCTGTGACTGTCCGAACCTCCAAACCAGCCGACTCCGTCATTTCGGAAACAGGTTTGTTGGAGAACTGGATGATCTAGCACAGGTCTCAATGGCAAACATGAGGAAATTTATAGATAGCACAGGCTGGTTCGTTAACGAGCCAGTCTACGTTAATCGGTAAAATTGAGGAGCATCGATGCTAACTTTTACTTTTTACAGGGGATCACGATGGACAAGTAGGCCCCCGTGTAGGCAACAGCTTTATGCTTTGCACAGTGCACACCCCTTATCACCTAACCTGAACTTTTACCAACTTTTAGTGTTGTTTTTTTTTAGGTTTTTATTTTTTGTAAGAAAACTGTCAAACTATTTTTTTAAAAAATTTACCGAATGTTGAAAGCAATATTTCTTATAAGACAATATTAGTTTGAAGCCATAATTTCAAGTTTTTGAAAAGATATTTGAGTCGAAAATCAATTTTTACCAACTTTTAGTAATGTTTGTTTTTTTAAGGTTTTTATTTTATTTATATAATAAAACTATCGATTTTTTTTAAAATTTTACCAGATGTCAAAAACGTTATTCTTCGTTGCACAAAATTAATTGTTCGTAAAATATTTGTGGTGACAAATATTTTTTTAATTTTTTTGATTTATAAAAAAAAGTTAGTTGGATTTTTTTCCAAAAATATATAAGCTTGGTATCACGTTACACTATATAATTAAAAATTTAATTCAAGTCTAGTGGTAATTCATGAGATATTTTGGGTTACCCAACATTTTCAACTTTGTTTTAAGTTGCTATGGTAAAAAAACCACCCACTCAATTTTGTTCACAGTCCTTTCTGCATCTTTCTGCACTATTATCTGTATAACAAAATTTATTCGAAGGCGATATCTCTACTGGTTCTTGAGATATGGAAAAAAGCTTCCCGAACGTACGGACATACGCACGCACGAAATATTATTATCTTTTATTTTGACTCTAGAGACCTTGAAAAATCGAGAAATGTCAACATTTTCAATTCGACAAATAGGACCGATTACAATAACTTCCTCTGGGAAGTTAACAAACAATCGATGTACCAAGGTTTTTGTTAAAACTGTACGAGCTACAGCAGCAATATTCTTAGTTGTTCTATTATTTGTTCCAATTTTCCAATATCTAAAAAAATGTTCACCAATTTGGTATATTGTTTCATGTCAACTGTCAAAAGATGACTGCTTAAAAACTTGTTTATTTTATAAACGTAATAAAAACTGGAAGTTTAAGCGTTTCTTTAGTTGTATTGAGCACGGAAACTGGACAGAGTGCTTGGACGATCAAAATAGAATAATTATTAGAAATTAAAAAGAAACTAATCCACATAGAAATTTAATTTTTATTAAAATATCGAAGTATTGGGAGTTCATTAGTTTCAGTTTCGTTCATTACGAATCAAGTCCCACCGATGGGACTTGAATCTATTTCATTTTGCTTTGGGACTTAGTATTGAAAAATAATTATCGTATATAATAATAATTATATTATTTTGTTCATATTAAATAAGTCCTAATTTTTGTTAAGAGTTACCTCATTAAAAGATAATTCTTTTGAGATTTGGTTTGTACACGTCCCCTTAAACTAGAAGGCCACACGTATCATCCAGTGAATGAGACTACTTTGTTAAACTAAAGTTAATTTCTTTTAGTCAATTTGTTGCATGCATTCCATCAGTCGTCCTTTAATTTGATTAAAGTAACTTTTCTTAGAACAAAAGTATTGAAAACCCTCGTAACTATAATCAAATTTTCTGTCATATTAACCCTAGCAACATTCACATTTTAACTTCATTTACTAAACAAATACGAACACCTTTGGTCGTGCTTCGTGCCTTAATATTATTTTTCAACTTTTAACCTGGAATATAATCAGTTTTATAACAAGAGTTTCCCTGGTGGTTTGTGGGATCGGAGTTTTCATAAGGGTTGGTAAATACTTTATCATACATGATATGCATCTCATTCGACTTTCGTGTTCATTTTGTACATTTTTATAATTTTTGTTTTTTAATTTAAATTTAAATTTTTAATCTATAACTATATATATGTATATGTATATTTTACCTTAGCATATAAGGACATTTGGGAATGGACAGCGACTACGACGATGAAAACCAAAGGATATTGTCGCACTTAATTACCTTTGCATATATTATTAGCTATACACATATACATAGGTATCCCTATGGTTTTATTTATAATACATTTTAAGCAAGAGCATCTTGTTTATAGTTAACGTCCGTCGTTGTTTTGCTCTGGGGTTCCCTGATGGACTTTGATATGGGAAATGTTGTTGTGTTGTTGTGAAATGCATTTTGGTTATGATATGATGTTTCCCACCTTTGCTTTAGGGAATTTAAATTTATAGAAACAAATTGGATTAATTTCTATGATGCTGTTGTTGATGATGATGAAGATGATCATGATCAAAGGTTGATTGGATTGGACTTTACGTGTGTTATATTATGGATGTTTTTGAGGATTAAATTTTATAAAAATAAATGCTGTGGTAAAAGTCAGTGTTGTCGAAAGTACAATATATCAGTACCTATTTGTATTAAAAAAATGTTTAAAACTAGTACTATAGTATTATACTATCTTCATGTGAGTAATACTTTCTTGAAAATTACATAAGTAAATATAGCAAAACCTAAGAAACTTATTATACCGACTTAAAATTCTAAAACTTTCAAATACTCATTTTTGAAATATTTATTTTTCAAATTTTTATTTTCTTGCTTTCTTTCAAATTTGGTTGATGATGAAGATGATCATGATAAAAGGTTACTTGGAATGGAATGTATGTGTGCTATATTATGGAATTTTTTTGAAGATTTAATTTTATAAAAATAAATGCTATAGCGGAGGTCAGTGTTCCCGAAAGTACAATATACAGGGTTTTTTAATGGGGACGCTACAAAATAGTGCGACAGGGACAGCAAACGACACCATATTTCTTGCAGCTCTTTTGACATTTCTCTTCAGTAAAGTTTGCCATTTCCTGATTAAAAGATATACGAGCCAACAAAGAGTCGAAATTATTAAAATTTACTACCGAAATTCGGAGTCAGTTAAGAGCGCTACGTCCAATTTATGGTCGTCATAGTAGTGTCAAGAATATTGCTGCCGCTAAGGCTTCAGTTGCAGAAAGCCCAAATGTGTCTCTCACACGTTGTTTTCAAGCCACATAGTTGTGACGAATTTTGCGAAAAGATCTTGGCCTATATCCTTACAAGATTAAATTTACGCAAGAACTGAAGCCGCTTGACCACCAGAAGCATCGTATGTTCGTGAATTGGGCTGAGCAACAACTTGAAAATTATTCGGATTTTCATTGAAAAATCATCTTCAGCGATGATGCTCCTTTCTGGCTGAATGGCTTCGTCAATAAACAAAACATGCTGTATTGGTCAAGCAGCAATCCACACATACTCCATGAGTCATCATTTCATCCTGAAAAAAATACGGTTTGATGTGGTTTATGGGCCGGTGGTTTCATTGGGCCGTACTTCTTCCATGATGATCAAGACCGGCACGTTACTGTGAATGGGGATCGTTACCGTTCAATGATAATCGAATGTTTTTGGCCCCCATTTGAATGATATAAACTTAGAGGACATGTGGTTCCAACAAGACGGCACGGCGCCACAAGCCACACAGCGAATGTCACAATCAATTTATTGGAAACCAAGTTTGGAGAACGTGTTATCTCACGAAATGGTGCATTCGCTTCGCCGCCTTGGTCTATTAAACAAGCCAGCGACGATTGATGAACTTCGTACGAATATCAAACGTGAAAATTGCAGCAGTATGGGCCGATTTATTTACTCTAAATCTATCGTTTTTAAGAGAGTTGTCTCTGGGTGCGAATTTAAGTTGAAACGTCAAACAATATAATTATGGATTAAAAAATGTTTAGTTGTACTTGAATTTTAACGAGAAAAAATTGTATTAAATGAAAAATTACGTTTTTGACACTTTAACGTAATTTTTAAATATAACAATGGAGAAAGCTTTTTTTTTACAAGAAAGCTACAGTAATACTACAGAATGTGAGCAACACATTTAATATTTCTAGGCACATCATTTTTAAATTAAAGTATTAACTCTATATTTTTTGAAGTTTTTCAAACGACAAAGCCGCTTATTGCAAATTAATATCATATGTTAATTTTTATATGACCATTAGTAAGAAGTTATTAGAATGAATATGATTGCAGATTATTTTTTAATTGTCAAAAAGTCTTGAAATACTGTGTAAGAAAAGACTATCTAGAATTTTCTTTATAGATATTTTAAAAAAATAGTCGACAGCACTGGTCGAGGGAAATAAATTCAAATTATTCGAATGAAAAATTATGAAATAGGTGTGTTACGATTAGAAAAATGCAACCCAGATATATTTGAATTATTAATTTAAACATGAATTAAATTAAATTTTTGGTGATAGTTTATTATGCTTTAAAATAAAATATAAAATGTTCAACTGGAATAAAAAAATGCATGAATAGTTAAATGACATCATTTTTGCTACGCTGTCGAATTAAATATTTAATTTTAATCAATTTCTAAATGCAACATCATATTTGACAAAAAGACTTATTTAAATTTTGGTATGAAGTTTTCCAATAGTCGCCTGCCAGTTGGACGTCTTTCAGCTTTAAAGCTATCAAATTCAAACTAAGCCAAGCTTTAGCAATGCATGAAAATGTTAAAATTCAATATGAAAAAGGTAAAATTTCAGCAGGCACACATCGAAAAAATTAAGCACTTTTGGGTGGTGTTGAAGTAATTCTAGGTCCTTGAAATGATCCGCATATTCACCGGAAAATCATTTTAACCTCGTTGAAAAACACAATGTTTGTATTTGGGACTTGGAAAATCCAAGAATGGTTATTGGAAAACTTCTATATATCTTCATTATCAACGTGTCACTTTTTTGTGCGTTTTTTAGGCTGAAAGTTTGATTAGTCTCGTGCAATTGTTGCAGTGAATAGGTAAGTGGTTTATTATGACTGAACTTCGAAGATTTTAATGTCAACGACGTTTATAATCAACAAGACGAAACCATAGCAATTTTGCAAGAAGGCTCACTGAAGTTTTGGTCAATGCCTTAAAATCAATGTAAGACTTTAAAAGACCCTAATTAAACCAAATGCTGTCATACCAATGGCTACATGTAAACTATTTCCAGTGAAAGACGCTATGAAGAAAGCAAACATTAGGTGCAATAACATCATCACGTGTGAGGTCACAAGAAACATCTGGCCTTCACTAGATTTGAAGCCCTCAAGGTGCTTGCTATCTTTAAGCAGATCGCATATAAGCTCGATAATCGGTGTCAAAACCGGGCATTGAGTTAAGATGATTCACGATTCATGTGATTGTTCTTCTGTGAAAACATATTATAAATGCTTATTCTTATGAATGCTTTTGTTATCCCTATTTCAAAAAGAGCGATTCATGTTAACCATCTCATTTCAGAACAATAAGTTTTCTGCCTTCATTTTGAAAAGTTTTTGAAGATTTGATGGCTAAACAAGTTCTTCATTTTTTCGATTTTGATAAAAATATTTCCAACTGGCAGTCTTGTTTTCGCAAAAAACACAGTTTTAAATCTGATGTAATAAGATTAACATCCAATTTCTGTGCTGCACTTGATAGATATGAGCTTGGTACTATAGTTCTCTTAGATTTTCCAAAAGCTTCTTTCAAAGTTTCTAACCCCTCTCTGAAGTGTTTAAGAAATTATTTGTTAAATAGGCCTTAAATCAAAACGAAGCATAGTACTTCAGGTGTACCGCTAGGGTCGATACTTAGACCACTTCTTTTTTCTCTCTTTTTTAATCATCTTCCATCAGTTTTTAATAATTGCAATAATCATGTGCAAGAAGATGAAGTTATGTTGCTTATTTTTAACTTGTTGTAATGGGTCCGATTTGTCTAATTGAAAATTTTGACATTTCTCGACGTTTCAAGGTCCCTAGAGTCGAAATAAAAGATTTTTGGAAAGATGTCTGTGCGTGCGTGTGTACGTACGTTCATACGTCCGTACGTTCGCGAAGTTTTTTTCGTCGTCCATAGCTCAAGAACCAGTGGAGGTATCGACTTCAAATAAATTTTGTTATACAGATAATAATGCAGAAAGATGCAGAAAGGGCTCTCAAGAAAATTGACTGGGTGGTTTTTTACCATAGCAGTTAAAAAAAAAGGTGAACATTTTGGTTAACCCTAAATATCTCACGAACCAAAAAATCTAGAGACTTGAATTAAATTTTATATAATATATTGTAACGTGATACCAAACAGGTATATTTTTTGAAAAAATCCAATTAACGGTTTTTTTATATAAATAAAAAAAACTGAAACAAAATGATTTTATCACCAAAACAATTTTGTGCAAAGGAAAATAACGTTTTCAACATTCGGAAAAATTTTGAGAAAAATCGAATTGACAGCTTTCTTACAAAATATTAAAACCTAAACAAAAAAAATAATAAAAGTTGGTAAGAATTGATTTTCGACTCAAATATCTTTTCAAAACTTTGAGATATTGGCTTTAAACTACATTTATCTTTTAAAAAATATTGTTGTCAACATTCAGTAAAATTTTGAGAAAAATCTAATTGACAGGTTTTTCAGAAAAAATAAAACCTAACAAAAAAACAACACTAAAACTTGGTAAAAATTTACTTACGACTCAAATAGCTTTTCAAAAATTAAAAATATTGTCTTCAAACTCTTTTTATTTCACAGAAAATATAGTTTTCGATATTCAGTAGTTTTTTTTATAAAAATCCAACAGTCCATTTTTTCATAAAAAAAATATAATCTACAAAAAATAGTACGCAAATTTGGTAAAAATTGATGTTCGGTTCTTGATATCTCTCAAATTAATTTCATTCATCCAATTTGTAAAAATTTAAGAAATGGTAATTAAATTGTTTTCGACTAAAAATCTATTTAATAAAACTAGATTTTCAAACTAAACTATTTCTTTATATGAAATATTGTTGGTAATTTTGAAATTTTTAAGAATAATTCAACTGACAACTTTTTTAACCCAACACGAAAACTTACAAACTTCTAAACAAGACAAATCGACAGACGGGATGGGAAGTTATCATTGTGGGTCGCATCCCAGCCTCTTTTTCTTGATTTGAATCAAATAGATTATTGTGAAGTTCGCATAAATGAAGACTTAGCCAATATTAAATGCTGGGATAGCTTTAATAAACTTCAGCTACATCCGTCAAAAACTCTTAGTATGGTATGTGAAAGGTGAAAAGAAAACTTTACGCACCTATTAAATAATGTTTTTAATGCTCAGGTTATTAAATATGTTAGTGAAGTTAAAGTCCAGGGTATTTAAAAGAGATCCCCAATTTTGTTCGGTCTTGTAGAGCCCTTAAACTTATTTTGCTGCGCTTTACACACAAGATTTCTGGATAATCTTCTTTTGTTAATGTTGTCAGGACATGAAATCTTCTTCCTTCTGACCTTTTGACATCCGAAGAACTTCCTCACAAGCTACCTTCAAAAAGAAGATTTTCACATATTTTTGTTCTTTCATCTAATTTTTTACTTTTTTGACAGCTTTAGAATAATTGTGTGTATGTCACGTATAACTGTAACTTAAATTTATGTGTGATTCTTGTTAAGCAAATTTATTTAATATCAAAAAATGTAATCTTACTGTATCATGGGTATTTCTGATACACAAAATACAAAAGGAATCTTTCAAAAAGATTTGTTTATTTATTATCCAAATGCAACCTCTTAATAGAAATCCCTGATACATATGCACAATAATAGCTTGTTTTGTTTTATTTTAATTTTTTAGATTATTCAATCTTCTTCTAAAACAACATTTCCTATGAACAAAAACTCCATTTAATGGTTCCTTAATACAGTGATAATTATTCCCTATAGAAATTATTTTCCAGAGAAACATTTTTCAAGTTCATTTAATACTCTCCAAATGTTCTATGTAAGGGTATTTTAAGGGTACATTTTATTCGTTATTAGAAATTTTGAAAACTTAAACGTAAAAAATAAAAACTATGTCTATGTGTATTTACAACTTTTACTCACCTTCAAATTCTGATCCACTTTTTCCTCAATCGGAGTCGCCATTTTTGCATTGATCTTCATATTTCCTGAAAGCAAAAGAAGAATAAAAATCAAAAAAAACGGTTAATACCTGAATAAATCATCAATCAAAGTTCAAAAAGTAAATCCAGAAAAAAAAACATAGAATTTCTTTCATTCCGTTTGACGAAACTGTTACATGAAATTTAATATGCAACGTCCAGGTATTGTTGTAGTAGCACCAGCACATTTCATCCAATATTCAACTACGTATATATATTGAACTATATCTGATCAAAAGGAAATTGCAAGCCAATCGAACCAAAAAGTCTTTATATCCTTTGCCTGATTGCTTTACATTATCCATACATGATTTTGTTCTGTTTTTATTGTATTATTGCATAAAAACTATATAATTGCATTGCAATTCTTTCCTTGCTTCGCAACAATCGGATTGAAATTTAATAACAATTCGTGCGAGGAATCCGTCGGATGAAGAATTCAAAAAAAAAAGGGAATAAAAAGCGCAGTATTAAAGGAATACTATAGGTATATATACTTTCCCATCCGGAACTGGAAGAGGGAACAAAATTAAACTTCACTGATCCAAAGATGGAAATTGAAAAGTGCACTCTTGTATGCCATTCATGATGGTTTTCATGTTGTATCTACGTTATACAAAAATACATCTATATACACACATACATACATTTTGCTAGTAATACACCACATGAAGTATGCTTTTATTCAATACATGTCATGTTAAAGGTGATTGAGTGTTGGGGATATTTTGTATATTTTAACGTACCCTGTTACACTCTGGATACAAATATTTATATACATAGGTATACCACACAAATTAATGCGTGATATTCAGTACGTATTTCATCGTTGTCAATGTTGCGGATTTTGTCACAACTAATTGGATTAATTAAGTACTGGGAGGAGGAGCAAAAAAAAAAAAAACAGAAACAACAATTGGCCAAGTATAAAGTTACAAATGGATTAATACTTCAAAAAATGAGGTAATTTACGTTAATTAAACAAAAATGAGATATTTTATATGGAAGCAGACTGAAATTTCAAACAATTTCCAACCGGAAATGTGAGAAAACTCAAACAGGAAAGTAAATTAGCTTTCAAGATGATTTTTTTTTCTTCTTTTTTTTTTAAATTGTAAAAGGAGATTAAAGGAAGAAAGAATGAAAGAATAAAAGAAAAGGTAATGCGTTAAAATAAAAGAAAAAAACTGAATAAGAGAAATTCTTTTTTGACATTTTCCATTTCGAATTTTTGTAGAATGTGGGTGTAGCTCTGAAAGTATCCATATACATACATCGTCGTTAAAATGTTGTAATTTACAAAGAGAAAGAAAGAAATTTGAATTTTCCAACATGGCTCTTATGCGATCGATAGGTGGTCCGCACAAAATTCTTTTCTTTTATGTTCCAAAATAAATAAAGTAAACATACCAGCTGTCTAGTAAAACGCCTTCTTTAAAATAAATGTGGAGCAAACGATTAAAATGTATTAAACAGTAAAAAAAAAAAATACGTATACGCCTTAGATGCCCGCTTTGTGTTTTCGCTCTTAAAGAGGTTAAGATGGCGCGGGCGCTGTAAAAATATTTATGGAAAGGGTGTCCAGCAGGAATTTTTCAACTTTTGATTTCGATTATTGAGATACTAGTGGGTTGAGGTAAGCAGGAGGGGTATTATTTAAAGCGAAGGATTTGAGGAATTGGAAGTCGCCATTAGTCACTAGTCGGGAGGTCAACCATTGATATTGATTTTAAATTTGACTACTAAGTGATGGGCGGACCACTCAACTTAACTGGTCGTGGGTATAGAGTTCAGACTAGAAGGCACAATGTTCAATAGACCTATTCCTAGACCAAAAGTGTCAGATAAAACGCAAGAACATGTGTTTTAAGTCCGGAATTACCTTAATCGAAATCCACGTAAGGATTGTGGACTCTGCAAAATGCAAAATGCGAAAATTCTCCTTAAAAAAATGCTGAAACGTTTTGGGACTGCTCTTTCACCTGGAAACATTTTATTAAGTGACAAGGAACATATCCATATTGATGGATATGTTAACCAATAATATGCGATATGGGTGCCCTAAAAAAACTTAGAGAACGTCTTTAAAAAATAAATAAATAAGGTGGTGCAACAGTCCGTTGAGAACTAGGGCCTAGTGACTTACAACTCTCAACCATTCCTGTGTGCGAGTAATGTTTTCAGGGATTGAGGGCACCTGGAATTTTAAGCCGAATACGAACGGCTAATTTGAGAAAGCACTTTTCATGACAAGAATTACTCTTGGAGAATTTGTCAATTCGTCGCAAGGGGCAGTACCAGTGAAAAAACTTTAGATGGCACAGGCAGGGATCGAACCCAAGACCTCTGGCATAATAATCCAACGCACTCACCATCATTCCACAGATACTACAAGAGAGAAGAACACACCGTTAAAAACGTTTATATTGTTCAAAAACTACGGTTTGGTGTACCATTTCAATTAATCAATCAACAAATTCAATTTAATTCTTTCTTTATTTTTGAATTCGTATTCTACAATAAAATATTTTAAAAAATTATTACAAAGCATGGCAGTATGCCGACGAAAGAATGGGGTATTCGATTTCCTTTAAGATTGGAGAAGCATATAAACAGGGGTGGAATCGGCTAAGTTGATAGTTGACTATCATTTTATTGATAGTCAAATTGACTATCATTGTCATTCCGTCTGTGTAAGATGATTCAACTCAATTCAATTCGATTGAACAGTTTAAGATTCAAATTGTGAAAATTCATTGTTGCCTTGGTGAAATTTTAAATTGATTCTTATAAAATATCTAAATAAAAGTATCAAATTGGCTGTGTTTGAATAAAATTCTTACTTTTCTTGTTTTTCCCGAATGTCGTAAGCTTTGCCAGTCACAGGAATGTGTTTTATTAACGAAACAAAGCGAACTTAGAAAACTTTCCAGTCGTTTGTGTAAGCGTCTGGTAGCTCTATTCGGCATAAACATATTTGTTTGAAAATGACTATCACATTTTTGTTGTGACAGCTTTTTAGGTATCAATTTGACTATCAACTTACGTAAATCAAATTCGATCATTTTGATTGTCATTTATCAACAATCACCTTAGCCGATTTCACCCCAGGATTTATATCAGATCTTTACGGTCTATATTTAAGTTCTAGTATTTAAGTTCTGACTTTGAAAGTCAAGCTCATTTCCGAAACTGAAAACTCTGAAATAATGTTTTCATCTTAATTGCCGATAAAAACTCCTTGACGTTTGAAAGAGAATCTCTTTCCATACAATTTGGAAATTACCTCTGGTCTATGAGAGCTATGCAGTCGTATAAAGACATTTTTAATTCTTCGATATTTGTGGTTCGCAATGTGATCGGAGCTAGACGGAGAAGTTTGTTGGGTAAGGCCCTAGTTCACACAGGACTGTAGCGCCACATTAAGTAATTAAGTAATGTGATCGGAAAGTCATTTGAAACAGCTAGATCATACCAGTTTTTGACTGAGCTGTAACCAATATCAAAACTTATCTTAAGAATTCGTTTTTAAAGACTTAGGTTTGATCGACTTATTTCCTTGATAATGTAATCCGCATTTGTCTTTAACTTTTAAAGAAAAGTAAAAGGTAAGCCAGACTCCTAATAGATGAAATAATTGAGGGTGTTACTAGGTAGACTGAAAATTCGTTTGAAAAAATGTATTTGGACATTGTTTAAGTCTTTTAAATGCCCATAACCGTGTATTTCATTGCCATAGCAAAGGCAACTATTCATTGTATCCTTGAAGACTTAAAATTTGGAAACTGTATCAAAAAATGTTTGCACACGCTTTTAAAATTAAATTAACACCATGCATGAATATTTTATTTATATGTAAGTATATAACCAAGATATTTATATTCATCCACAACTTCGATAATATCGTCACCAGAAAATCAGTTACATAATCAAAAAACCATAATTTTAGACTTCGAGCTATTTATTTTAAGATCTCAACTATCACAGTATTTTCGTAACTTATTGATTTGAAGCTGTAGAGCAAACGGGTTATCTGACATAATAACTAGGTAGTGTGCATAAAAGAAAACCTTAATATCATCATCACCAATCATGATACTTAATGGGATGTAATTTTCAACATGATTAATAAATAAAGAAAATAATAAAGGACTTAAAACACAGCCTTGAGGAACACCTGTTTGACATTTGAAGTTTTGATTTGTTTGAGGTGTAATGTTCTCAAGCATCATCTCATAGAATTTTATGAATTTGGTAGATAAACCTATAACTGAAAGCTTGTAGATCAATGAAAGCCTATTGACTGTGTCGAATGCAGCTTTCAGGTCAACAAAAAAATTAAAAAGAGGTTGGGATGCAACCCACACTGATAACTTCCCATCCTGTCTGTCGATTTGTCTTGCTTAAAAGTTTGTCTATATGTATCAATTTTTTTCCCAATTTGCGTACTATTTTTTTAATGAAAAAACGGATTGTTAGTTTTTTTATAAAAAAATTACTGAATATCGAAAACAATATTTTCTGTGAAATAAAATAAGTTTGAAGCCAATATTTTTAATTTTTGAAAATTAAATTTTTTCAAAGTTTTAGTATTGTTTTTTGTTTAGGTTTTTATTTTTTGTTAAAATTCGATTTTTCTCAACATTTTATGAAATGTTGAAAACAATTTTTCTCATAAGATAAAATTAGTTTGAAGCCAATGTATCAAATTTTTGAAAAGATATTTACGTCTAAAAAACAATTTTTACCAACTTTTGTGAATTTTTTTTTAGGTTTTTATTTTTTTGTACAAAAACTGCCAATTAGATTTTTTTAAAAATATTACTGAATGTTGATAACAATATTTTTTGAAAGATAAAAGTAGTTTAAAGCAAATATCTCAAAGTTTTGAAAAGATATTTGAGTCGAAAATCTATTTTTACCAACTTTTATAAATTTTTTTTTTGAGTTTTTATTTTTTGTAAAAAAACTGTCAATTCGATTTTTCTCAAAGTTTTTCCTAATGTTGAAAACAATATTTCTTATAAGCTAAAATGAGTTAGAAGCCATCATCTCAAATTTTTGAAAAGATATTTGAGTCGAATATTAATTTTTAACAACTTTTGTTAAATTTTTTTTTCGGTTTTTAATTTTTAATAAAAAAAACTGGCAATTCGATTTTTCTCAACATTTTTCAGAATGTTGAAAACAATATTTCTTATAAGATAAAATAAGTTTTAAGCCATAATCTCAAGTTTTTGAAAAGATATTTGAGTTGAAATTCAATTTTTACCAACTTTGAGTAATGTTTTTTGTTTTTATTTTTTATAAAAAAAACTGTCAATTAGATTTTTCTAAAAATTGTATCAGATGTCAAAAACGTTATTCTTCGTTGCACAAAATTATGTTGGAGAAGAAATCATATTTTAGTCGTAAAATTTTCGAGGTGACAAATTTTGTTTTCAGTTTTTTTGATTTATAAAAAAACCGTTAATTTTATTTTTTTCCAAAAATATAATTGTTTTGTATCAAGTTACAATATATAATATAAAATTTAATTCAAGTCTCTAGCGTTATTGGTTCGTGAGATATTTAGGGTTAACCAACATTTTCACCCTTTTTTTTAAACTGCTATGGTAAAAAAAACCACCCAAGCAATTTTCTTGAGAGCCCTTTCTGCATTTTTCTGCTTTATTATCTGTATAACAAAATTTATTTGAAGTCGATATCTCTTCTGGTTCTTGAGCTATGGACGACGAAAAAACGTCGCGAACGTACGGACGTACGAACGTATGTACACACGCACGCACAAAAATTTCTCTTAAAATCTTTTATTTCGACTCTAGGGACCTTGAAACGTCGAGAAATGTCAAAATTTTGAATTCGACAGATCGGACCCGTTACAATAACTTCCTATGGGAAGTTAATAAGGAAAATAATAAAGGACTTAAAACACAGCCTTGAGGAACACCTGTTTGACATTTGAAGTCTCAATTCGTTTGAAACATCTTATACAAATGCTGTATTGTTCTCAAGCACCTTCTCAAATAATTTTATGAATTTGGTTGATAAACCAATTATTGAAAGCTTGTAGATCAATGATTGCATATTGACTGTGTCGAATTCAGGTTTAAGGTCAACAAAAAAAGTATAAAGACATTTCTTTGTATCAATAAATCGCCTGGCCGCAGTACACAATAGTAATAATAATAACAGTTAAGTAATTGTAAGAATGATTGAATTAATGAATGAATGAGTTAAACACAGTAATAAACAGTCAACTTCATTTAAAGAGCTGACATTTTGGAGCATCTAAAGTATAAAATCTTGGTTCAAGGATAATTAGTTTCTCTAAAAAGTTTAAAAAATGCAAATGTTTAGTCTAGCTTTTTGTAGCCATTGTATTACGGATACAAATAATTGAGCCCTTTAACCTCGAAAGTTATAAAAATGTATTTACAGAAAAGATAACAATTATCTGTTTACAATAACTGCTAAGTTCAAAACTCGAAAATTTCAATAGCATCGATTTTGAAAACATTACAACAAAGTAACAAGCTAAATGCCAGAAAAAAGAGTAATACTCTAAAACTGCTGGCTAGCAAGTCACTGTCCTCAGTTCCTCGACAATTGTGGTCTTCAAAATACCAAATACTTTTGCTTGGCACGGAATTGACTGTCCTTAATTCGCTTCCCCACTGTCATACAGACAGCGTGTCTTATGGCAATAAATGATGGGAAATAAAAAGTTCATCTCGAACATAAACTTCTTGACTTTTGCAGTCCATTTCTTGATTTCGAAACACATAAAATATAATTTCCCATGATGTGCATTGTTTATTTGTGCACACTTGTAAAGCTTACAGAAATGTTCAACCACTGTACAGGTTTTCAGTCTTGAACACTTGGAACACAATGCACAAATAAGTCCCTGTCAGAAAAGGAAGAGCAATGTTTTTGAAAATATTCACCTTAAATGCAATTAAAGAGGTAATAGGTAACATTATTTTGGATTTCAAAAGGCAAGCATATGTTCCTTACTCGAATCATATAAGGCCCGAATGTTTCACTGATAAATCACCTGTCTTTCATTCTTCCTTACCTTACCCCACATACATGCTCGTAGCTATACAAAAATAATATTTATTTTAATTGTTCATCAAAAATGCGATAAGACACGTGATGAGAAACGACGACGTTCAGCGGTTGATTTTTATTTTTATTACTCAATCATTGCCAACCTCACATCCTTAGACGAAACGAGTATTGCCCCCTAAAACCGGCGGTGCTTATGCGAATAAAATTAAGCATCGAACAGCCATAACATAACATATTGTATCACTCATCTTGGATATTCCCGTTCTCGGGTTGTAGTGTAGCATAGCTGGTAGGTTAGTTATACACAACGACAGTCATTTGCGCATCCTTGTCTAGGAATTAAGGACACGCTGATATCCCATAAAATGCTCACGACTAAAATATATTGCATGTCCTCATCGTTTTTCTATTTTTGTTGTTTTCCCCTATTTGTACGAGTATTTCAACTAGGATATACAAGGATTCAGTTAAGGGAACTGAGGAAATTGCTAGCCTCAGCCAGAGGCAGCCAACTCGTGATGATGGGAATGGGATTTAGGTTGGGGTTAAGCAAACGTGCTTACAGTGCTCTCACAATCACAACATAAATAGTGTACCGGAGTACCAAGCACCCTCCTGAATTTATCCATATACACTCGTTTGTTGGTCGGACTGTGAGTATGAGAAGGGAAGGAGCTTTTTCCAAACATACTCGAACTCGGCAGACACAAATGTTTGTTGCTTTGGCAATGTGCCAATTGAACTGAACTATAGCTGGGTAATTTATTTTTATCCTTTTTTATTCTCAACCATCCTTTTTTCGTTCCCATCAGGCACCAAAAACCCATCGCGTCTTCGTCCTTTTATTTCACACAGGACTATGTAGTTTGGATCTCAATAGAAATAACTTAACAGCGGCGAGTGAAAAAATAAAGAGGAATGAGTAAAACAAGACAAAAAGAACAACAACGACAAACGAACAAGGATAAAAAAACGTGAAGGAAAAACTGAAACAAGACACAAGTTTTAGTGGAGAAAGTTTTAATACTTAGTCGGTCGTGTATGGTATGAGAAGAAGGCTTCACGTTGGGCGCCAGATGAAAGTTCAAAGCAATTTCCCGGTGGACAGAAAAAAAAAAAAAAAACAAAAGACTGCCTCTTGTGCCTGAGGACTTTATGGAGTGAGTGCTTGATTATAGGGAATGCCCAATGAAAACCCCAAGGCAAAACAAAACATAAAGAGCCTAATGAAAAATAGCTAGGCATGAGAAGTGCGAAGAGTATAGGTAGGTAGGTAGGTAGTTAGTTAGGTACCTAGTAATATTTTCTTAGCTTGTTTCTGTTTTTTTTTTTTTTTTTCTTACTTAATGGAAAATGACTTGAGATAAACAAAGTAAAGCGACAATAAGCCTGTACTTTAAGAAGGTTATTTTCGTTAAGTAGGAAGTGTAATCCCAATGTAATAACAACTGACGGAAGCCTTTAGAATTTTAGGGTTCTTTTGGGTTTTGGAATTTTGTGTTTTTTTCCAACTTCAACAATGTTTATATTATTGTGTATAAACTCATCTGCAATAATTCTTAACAAACAAGGACCTTTTTTCCCTTTTTTTTTTTTAAGATATGAAGAAACTTATCAACAAATTAAAAAAAAAACACACAATTAACCGCACAAGTTTTGATAAGATTTAATTTTCAAAACTTCAATTAAGATTTTAGTTCATTAAAGAGTTATTTAGTGTAAAAAGTTAAGATTTCTCATTATATCTTGTTAAATTTTTGTTTGTCATTTAAAATTAATCATTCGAAAAGGTATGCTCATCAAAAAGTATCCGAAGTGCGCAGGGTTTCGTTTATTTTTAAAATGATTATGTAATTAAGAAAATAATTGAAATTCATTTGTTGAAATGTCCTTGTTTCGACTTTAATTTAATTTTATTTGAAAATCACGATAAAAAAGAGAATTGGTATACATTTTCTTTAAAATTAGAATGAAACACATTTAACGAATATTATGACATTTCAAATGACAGCTGAGTTTGACATTTGTAAAATGCCAGCGCTACTAACTTAAAACCAAATGCAATGAAAAACGATTAGTTAATATTATGACACTTTAAATGGCAGCTAAGTTTGACAGGTGTCAAATGACAGTGCTACCAAATTGAAAGCAATTGCAATGACAAAACATTCAACTAATATTATGACACTTTAAATGACAGCTGATTTGACAGGTGTTAAATGCCAGCGCTACCAACTTGAAACCAATTGCAATGGCATATATTTAACTTATAGTATGATACTTTAAATCACTGCTGAGTTTGCCAGGTGTCAAATGCCAGCTATAAACTTCAAATGACCAACATTCAACTAATATTATTGTGACGAAAAGCGATACTACAAACAAACAGATCTATTTGTCAGCATCTCCTTGTCAGCGTCTACTCGTCAGCACCTACTTGTCAGCCTCACTAACAGCGAGAGAGAAACGTCATTCTGGTTTTGGATAGCAGGCAGCGTGGTTAGCTTTAGGTTAAGTTAATTTTTGTAGTAAAGAATTAATAAAGTTTTTGGTTAATTTGTAACATTTGGTGTCAGGTGTGGGGTTCCTCATAAAAATTCATGAAAATGAATAGCCCACCACCGAGTAATAACAACGAACATTCCACGATCTTGACGGCTATCCATGATATTGGAAATCGCCTGGACGAATTATCAGTCAACTTGACTAGACGAGTATCAGTTTTGGAAAGCACAGCACTCAATGCAACAGCTTTTGCAAATCGTGTCTTTGCTGATAGTGGCATCCAGACATCTGTGCTTTCAAATGAAAATACGTCAACTCAGAATCTAGGTCCATTGTCGCAAGATCCAACTGCTATCCAACCAACCAGCCGAGGATCGATTGAAAACTTCAGTACATCGAACTCTCCAGGCCAAGTTTCATTCGATAATCCTTTTCATATAGGCACATTGCCCCATGAACCAGCTACGGTGCAACAGAACAACCTAGAAGACCGTGTTTCTACTTTTCCACAAACAACAGTCGGCAGTATTTCCAGACGACCTGCTATTCGCCTCATGGAATTTGATGGAAAATCTTCGTGGGAAGATTATGAGACGCATTTACGCATGGTCTCTAAAGCGAATGAATGGTCCGACAAGCAATCTGCAATTTTTCTTTCTGCAAGTCTCAGAGACTCAGCCCTATCTTTTGTGGGTGCATTAGAAAGTGAAACTTTGATGAACTACTCACTTCTAACAACAGCACTTCGGAAACGTTTTGGGGCAGCCATGCAGTCTGCGAATGCATACGCTATATTCCGAACCCGATATCAAAAGAACGGTGAAAAACTGGTTGAATTCGCAAACGATGTCCAACGATTGGCTCGATTAGTTTACCCATCTTTGAAAAGAGAGGTCCGCGACAGTTTATGCATTCAACAATTTCTAGATGGCATTTCCGATAGTGAAGTTCAATGTCGAGTACGTGAAAGTGAACCAAAATCACTCCACGATGCCTTGGAGATAGCCCTTAAAATTGAATCGAGTCGTATTGCCACCAAAGCCGCACGACGATCTGCAAATATTTTACTTGCCCAATTTGAAGAAAGAGAAAGTTCGGGAAACGGGAATTCGTCAGCTTAAATGGGCCGCCGCTGACGAAACAAACCAATTTGGCCCTGAACGTCCATAGCCGCTCGGTCGACAAAACAAACACCCGCGAAAGGAACCTCCCTCTTGATTCAACACGCTATTCGGGCAAAGTCAAATGGTATAGCTTCGTAAAAAAATATGGCTTCATCGATTGTCCTTCACTAAAAAGAAAAATTTACTTTCATGCGCGCCAAGTTGATACAAATTTACCTGGGAAGCCGGATATACAGGTGGGTGACCATTTTGAATTCGAAGTAATCGCTGCCTCTCCAAATTTTCAGGCAATTAAAATCCGCAAGGCTCATGACGACAAAGGACCGACCTTTAAAACCAATCGGAATCATCCACAGACGGAAAATTTAAACTGCAGCTCGCTGGCTCCGAGGGACAGGAGTCAGCTGTAAACCTAGTCCCTGTTATAAATTCTGCTAGCTTAAACCACAAGGTTCTCTATATACAAGGTTGTATCGAGGCTTACCCATGTCATATGGTCGTGGATACTGGCGCTTCTCATACAGTTATCCATCCAAAAGTGCTCTCACCTATACAACTTTCGAAGCTTAAGCCATCCTTGTCTTTCATCAAGGGCATCGCGGGACACCTTACTCCGATACAAGGATCCATTGAGGTTTTGTTTCAAATCGAATCTTTTGCAACACAGATGAATGTTATTGTTGCCGACATACACCAAGATTGTATACTTGGAGTTGACTTTCTTGGTTCGTTTCGATGCTTGGTGGATTTGGAATCCAAAGTACTTCGCTTGCAGAACCTTAATATTCCGCTTCAGGGTGACCTCTGCCAAAATGAATTCAACTCGCAGTTCAAACTTTTGACTAACACAGTAGAAGTTAACGATCTTAGTTCTTGCTTATCACCTTCTTTATCTGCTGCTCAAAAAATAAAAGCTGATGATTTTCTGGCTCGTTATCGAACTGTTTTTGCCTTGAGTCCGGATGAAGTTGGTCACACGAGTGTGTTGAAGCATCACATTAATACGGGTAAGTCGATTCCAATTAAACAGACTCCTCGACGTCTTCCTTGGTCCAAGAAAACTGTAGCCGCCTCGTTGGTCACTGACATGGCACGTCAAGGGATCATTCGGAAGTCAAATAGCCCATGGCTATCCCCAGTAGTTCTTGTAGGCAAGAAAGATGGAACTTTTCGTTTTTGCGTCGACTACCGCCGTCTAAATGATGTGACAGTAAAAGATGGTTATCCTATGCAAAGAACCGATGCACTTGACTCAATAGCCGGATCGAAATGGTTTGCAACCCTTGATCTTAAATCAGGTTATTGGCAAGTAGAGTTGGATGAATCATCAAAAGAAAAAACGGCTTTTAGCACAGGGGACGGCCTTTGGGAATTCAATGTTATGCCATTTGGGCTATGTAATGCCCCTGCTACATTCCAGCGGCTAATGGAAACCATTCTGGAAGGTTTGTTTGGTATTTGTAAGGTTTATTTGGACGACCTGGTGGTTCACGGCAAAACATTCGAGGAACTCCTTCAGAACCTAGAAACAGTTTGTCAACGTCTAATAGAAGCCGGGTTGAAAGTTGCGCCACAAAAATGCAACCTTTTCTGTAACCAAGTTTTATTTCTGGGTCATTTCGTTTCAGATCTTGGCATTTCTCCAGATCCAGCTAAGACAGAGGCCGTTTCTAGTTGGCCAGCCCCAAAGTGTAAAAATGAAGTACAGACATTTTTGGGTTTCGCTGCCTACTACAGGAGATTTGTTCGCTCTTTCTCAGAGATTGCTAAGCCCCTTACTAGGTTGACAGAGAAAAATCAACTCTTCTCCTGGACTCCCGAATGCGAACAGGCTTTCCAAAAAATAAAATCAAGTTTAGTCAGCGCTCCAACATTGGCGTTACCTGAAGAAACAGATGTGTTCGTGTTAGATACGGACGCTAGTAAATTTGCATGTGGGGCTGTGCTTTCGAAGATAGTCGATGGAGTGGAGGAACCTATAGAATTTTTCAGCAAGACCTTTTCAAAACCAGAGATAAACTATTGCGTGACGAGAAAGGAGCTCCTTGCAGTAATAAAAGCCGTCAAACACTTCAAGCCGTATTTGTTGGGACGTCACTTTACATTACGAACTGATCATTCATCTCTACAGTGGCTGATGAAGTTTAAGGAACCTGAAGGTCAGTTAGCTCGATGGTTGGAGCAATTAGCTGAGTACGACTTTACTGTTACACATAGACCGGGAAAGAACCACGGAAACGCTGATGCTTTATCTAGGAGGCCTTGTCTCCAACAATCATGTCGACATTGTGATGGGAAGGAACAACGTGATCTCGCTGTAGTATCCAATCTGGCCATCGTAGATGACATGGCAAAGTTCCAAGACGCCAACGATCAACTGAAAACTGTCAAAAATTGGGTAAGACTTAAACAAAGACCTGAAAAGAAAACTATTTCCCCATCCGATCCCGTATTAAAATCCTACTGGGCTATTTTCGAAACCTTGTGTCTTCGTGACGAAATTCTTTACAGAAAACACTTTCAGCGCACGAATGTGGTCTATCAAGCTGTCGTACCCAAGCAGCTCCAACAACAAATTCTGGCAATGGTCCACGATAGCCCTTCTGGAGGTCACTTTGGAACGGCTAAAACCCTAAACAAACTTCAGAGATCATTTTATTGGATTGGCTGCTCGGAAGATGTGCGAATATGGTGTAAGTGTTGCAAGGTTTGTCAAGCAAGAAAAAAACCGAGTCCTCGACGAGTAGCTCCATTACAGTTGTACAATGTCGGCGCTCCTTTTGAACGCATTGCAGTGGATATCTTAGGACCACTTCCTCGAACTGATGCTGGAAATAGGTACATAATGTGTTGCATGGACTACTTTTCAAAGTGGCCTGAATGCTTTGCGATTGCTGATCAAACAAGTGAAACTATAGTGAACCGCCTTATAAATGACGTCTTTTCCCGTCATGGTATGCCTATGCAAATCCACAGCGATCAGGGTAGAAATTTTGAGTCTGAGATATTTGTCAAGACAATGGAGCGCCTGGGTATCGAGAAAACAAGAACAACGGCTTTGCATCCTCAATCTGATGGAATGGTAGAACGGTTCAATCGAACTATACTGGACTACCTAGCGAAGTTCTGTGAACAACATCAACGCGACTGGGATCAACATTTACCACTTCTGATGCTGGCCTATAGAACAGCAGTTCATGATGTTACTGGTGAAACACCTGCTATGCTCATTTATGGCCATGAGCTTCGTCTCCCTGCGGAAAATCTCTTGGCACCAAATCAACTGGATAGAGAGGACACCAACGAGTTCTTGAAAAAGATTCGCGAACGGCTTGAAGAAACCCACAACATCATTCGTTATAGACTGGAAAACGGCAGCAGACAAATGAAGCATCGCTATGACTTACGTAGCACTACGCAAACTTTTGACCCCGGGACATTAGTTTTGCTTCATAATCCCACAAGAAAAAAAGGTAAAAGTCCGAAGTTGCAATCCGATTGGGATGGTCCATATGAGATCCTTCAAAGGATTTCTGACGTTGTCTACCGCATTCAGAAAGGAAGAACACAGAAAATTGTTCATTTTAATCGCTTGAAACAGTTTTACCAGCTTAATTCGGAACCTTAAGCGTAAGAAGGGGATAATGTGACGAAAAGCGATACTACAAACAAACAGATCTATTTGTCAGCATCTCCTTGTCAGCGTCTACTCGTCAGCACCTACTTGTCAGCCTCACTAACAGCGAGAGAGAAACGTCATTCTGGTTTTGGATAGCAGGCAGCGTGGTTAGCTTTAGGTTAAGTTAATTTTTGTAGTAAAGAATTAATAAAGTTTTTGGTTAATTTGTAACATTATGATACTTCAAATGACAACTGAGTGTAACAGGTGTCAAATGCCAGCGCCAACAACTTTAAACCACGAATCCATTTAACAATGAAATTTTTAAAAAACTCTTCAAAGCTTATTAAGTATTTTTGCCGACATTCCCGGATTCTTCCAATTGGCTGACATTTGCAGATTTTTAAAGATAGCTTTACATATATCAGATTCTATGAAGTATTGCCTGTCAATTTTGACACTGACAGATTTGTTAAGTTAGATAAATTACTGTGATTAAAAGTACGTTTAATATCTCGTAACTGTCAAAATCCAGTTTGTGGACTGGTCCTTAAAAGTTAAACTTTAAAGTCTTAGCAAATTTTATGATTAAAGTTTTAAAAATTCATAAACTTTAATAATAACAAGAATCTTATTTAGTCATTTTTCAAAAGTATATAAACATTCATACATTTATTCATGAAGAAGGAGACAGGTTTATTGACTACACGATGTTCAAGGTTTAAAAATTAATCTTATATAATTTATCATGATTCATTGACTATAGAAATACCTTTATTCCCATGAAAGATTTTCACTCTGTCATTAGCCTTCATCTGTCTTCAAAAATTAATGGCTTGAAATCTTCTCAATTTATTCATGATTCCAATTTACAGTTGACAGGCAACCAAATCAGTTTCAAAAAACCATATCATTTTTGGTAAAATCAAAAGAAAATCAATATAGGAATCATCATTTCAAGTGTGAGTATTTAAGGACTAAAAGGACGAATTCTTGATCAGGATAAGAAAAATAAGTAGGTATGTATAAGAGTATAGATATACACTTGATATCTATCAAATAAATAAGTATGTTGGTTGCTTGGTATACAAATTACAAGCACTTAACAAAGATTATGTAGGAAGATACTCTCAACTTATATATATTGTATATATGTAGAAAATACTTTGAGAAATGATACACAATTAATGTGAATATCCTTGTGAAATACTCTCACAGAATATATATGCTAAAATTACTTTCAAGGATATTAATAGGCTTATGCTTTGAATCTACATCCAACCCAATTCTCAATATAAATGTGTATTTGTACATTTGTAGATTGATCCACTTTTATTCTTAAAACGCACAAATATTTTACAATATTTGTTGTTTTTCTTATGTGAAAAAGTCATCAGTGCTTTGTTAAAATGTTCGTTGTTGTTGATGAAAATAAATTTATTTTCAAGGAAAAATGTATATAAATTCTTTAACTACAAACAACAACTCCAAATGTTAAAAATAAAAACACAGTAAAAAAACATAAAAATCATGACTTCACTTTTGATATAGTCTTAAAATCTTATACGAATCCTTACACAACAACCAACCAACAAGGAACAAACGGTTTTGAGATTATTATTCCATAACCATCTGATGTTAATTTTTCAGGCAGGGGATTTCGTGTATATTTTACTTTCAAATTTCAGTTTATTATCTGCTCATAAACGAATGTATACGGAACAAAACGAAAGAAAAAGATAATAATTTCACTGGAAAATAATAATGAAGACTTCTTCTTCTTCAGAACAGAGCATAGAAAATACATAAATTATTTTATAAAGATAAAAATAATAATACACATTTGAATGTATAATATTTGAATAAGGAAGACGTTTTTAATGAAGATGAAGCCATGTTCATTTAAATAGGTACTTTGATTGTAATTTTTAAACATGGAAAAAAAGTAAAGTAGGATTTTTCAATGGGGTAATTTCAAGCTTTGACAGACACGTTTTTTAAGCTATACGTATTCCAATTTGACTGTCAATTTTATTTAACCAGAATTTGATGAAAGGGACTTCAGAAAAAAGTTTTCTACCTAATTATTTATACAGCATGTATATCATGCTAAACTTAGCAATACCCTTACAATGATAAAATACAGTCGGAGCACTTAGAAACGTGGGATTTAAGAGGGGGTATCGAAAACCCTTGATCCATAATCCCCAAAAGTTCAAAGACCCAAAATCTAGAAAATCAAAAATCCACTACATTAATTCTTAAAATCCAAAATCAAAAATTTCGAAAATCCAAAACCCGATATAGTTTAGGAAAATTACACATTCACTTTGAATTTTTCTGTGGTATTTCAAAAATACATTGTTTTTTTTTTGTTTTGGGTTTTGTCAAAAACTTATTTTATAATGCTCTTCAAAATTTTTAAAGTAAAACCTATGTTATGAATATCGGACAAAGTCTTAACGAGTACAAAAATCACAGATCTTTGTACTCTAACGTACTTTTAAACGTTTCTGCAACTTTCTTCTTGAAATTAAACGAAATTTTGTTCAATATTCATAATCGAGGTCTCTTTTTGTAAGGTTGTTAAGAACGCTATGGTATGACAGTGTTTGTTGACACATACTCCCTCATATATCCTGCGACTTCGTTCAATTTGTTTGAACTTATTTTCAAAACAACAAACTTTCTTGGAGCTTGAATCAATATTTGACAGAGAAATTGATCGTCATGTATGTTATTTTGTAAATCAGGATAAATACTTGCAAATACTTCAGAATAATTTTGTGCTAAATTACAAAAATCTTCCGTTCGTGTCATAGAACCCTTGGCTTCGGTTTTTAATCTACCATCTCTTATCTAATATTTTTAATAATGTTAGTGTATAAGAAACGTCAAATGATAGGTAACAATAATAGGTCTAAAAGCAGGCAGCACCTAATGATATGCTACTAATTAGTATTCTTAAAAAAGAATATATTGAATATCTAATTAAAAGTGTTACTGGCGGATCTGCTCGAATAATATATTTTACCGCGGTAAAAAGCAGTTTAAAACATTTTTCAGCCTCTTAACTACTTTCACACAAAAAATCATGTCACAATATTGCTTCGTTGGGACGTTAAGGACGGACAAACAAACAAACAAACTAACTCTCTCATTTATAATATTATTATGGATTATGGATTCAGATAAAAAAAATAACTTTGGTGACTTACAGAAAATTAAGTTCCTCAATTATAAAGCCATTATAGTACGAAAAGGAAGAGGAAACCAAAAAAAATACTTTTTACGTTTTTCGACTTACATAAAATTACCTCAGGAAGCTTTTTGTTTTTTGGCGAGGTCACCTTGTATTAATGATAGATTTCTACATCTAGCAACGATAAGAAAAATTTTAACACAATTATAACACTTGACTAAAAAGGTAAAATATCTAAAATTTGAAGGAACGTCAAAACCATAAGAAGAAGTTACTTAAGAAGAAACCTTTGAAACCTTTAAACTTCTTAAAATATATATTTTAATACTTTTTAAAATCTTGTATCAACATAAGATAATTTTAATGTTTTGAAGTTTCCGAAGTAACTACAATCCGTCCGATTTGTAGAATTGAAAAGCTTGACATTTCCCGAAGTTTCAAGATTCGTAGAATCTAAAACGTCGTTATTAATTGATGATACTTTGCCCTAACACATATAGGGTTTTTCAATAAGGGCGGGTAGAAGTGGTGTGTAGATGTCATGGCGTTTGCTGTGTGGCACGTAGCGCCATCCTGCTGGAAGTACATATCGTCTAGGTCCATATGGTTCGATTTGGGCTAAAAGAAATTAGTTATCATCATTATGTAGCGCTCGCAGTTGACGGTGACTGCCTCACTAACATCGTTTTCAAAAAAGTACGGACCAATTACGCCGCCCGGCCCAAAATCCACACCAAACGGTAACTTTTTGAGTATGCATTATCACCTGGTGAACCTCGCAGGGGTTGGTGTCGTCCCATAAATGGCCATTTTGTTAACACAGCCATTCATCCAAAAATGCGCCTCGTTACTAAAGTTGATTTTTCGGCCCGTCAGCAAACAAACGGCGGCGCGGCGTTGTCTATGGTCATGAACTTTAAGCTCTTGGGTCAGTTGGATCTTGTATGGGTGTAGGCCCAAGTCCCGAAGAAAAATTCGCCAAGTTGAAGTCTGCAAAAGGCTTGCCTCGGGTTCTGCTGTACACATTCACGGACCTCGGCGGTGTTCTCGGCCGATCTTGCGTTCCTTGAACGTACAAGTGTTGTCTCATTGTTTACTGAACCGGTTGTCTCAAATTTGGCTACCAAACGTTGAAGAGTCGACTGTGAAGGGCCACCACGTCTACCGTAAAATTAGCGCAATACGTGCAAAGTTTACGTTAACGAACACTCATTTTGATAATAAAGTTTTATCATTTGAACGTGCTGTTCAATCGTGTTACTTGCCATGATGATTTAGCATAAAAAACTGAATGATAAACAAAAGATTTGACAGATGTCACCATCTGTGCCCCGCCACGGGGCACCAGAATATATTAACGCCAATTTAAAGACCCTATACAACAATTTTTAAGCATATAATAACATCACGAAGGACAAAAGAAAAAGTTGGTTTTTATATCAACAATTTTTTTGAAACTTTACATTTCACCAACAAATTGGTGATAAATTTTAAAACAGTAACTTCTAAGGACTAAGCATTTTATAATTAGACACTTTCTAAATATTGAACCATTTAAAATCCATTTGCCACATGTTTTACCAAAAATTTAAAAAGAAATTAATTAATTCCAAAATATCTCAACAAACAAAAATCAATGTGGATTGAGCCAGTTTAACAGAATTAAGATCGAACACTTTATCTAGTTTTCTTCTCCGATACCGTTAGCCCTGAAGCTGCAGTGTAATCCTTAGCTGTTAAACTCAAAGGTGAAGATTGGCATTATTCCGCATAAGATATTGTACTTAACTTAAACCTATCTTGTCTAAAACATTACGCTAGTAACGAACTTGAATTTAATTTGAATAAGTGTAATTTTAGAGAACTTTCTAACTTGTTATGTACCATTGACTGGAATCAAATATTTTTTAATGGCAGTATTAACGATATGTGTAACGTTAACACTCTTTAGCTGTTTTTACATAACAATTCCTCTTAAAAGGGCTCGTAATAACTCCAATGTATCAGCATGGTTTTATTCACATCCCAAAAAATAAAAGAATTAAAGCCTAGGTTAGGTAAAATATAATAGGACAAGAGCTGATGAAGATTACGGAATTTTTTAAATTCTAAAACGACTATACACAGAGTATTCTAATTCTTTATATAAAAGTTAATCAGATAGTGTCTGAAAATTCGTAAATTGTAAAAAGAAAACTAGTGGCTAAACTAACTCTTTGTCAAATTCATCAGCAACTAGCCGTGAGAGCCTAAGGTTGTCGCAAACATGTTTGCAAAATTCTTCAAAGAAGTTTTAACAGAAACAATAACAACAGTTTTTACTTGGGCTCTTCTAAAGTGAATTTTCCTCACTTGAATTTAATTAACTTTGAAATAAACGAAGATACTGTGGACGAGTGTTTTAGTCCAGTCCCCGATGGTGATCGAATTGACAGTTTTTTTAAAAAAAAAAAAAACTAAAAAAAAATGTAATAAAAGTTGGTAAAAATTGATTTTTGAGTCAAATATCTTTTCAAGACTTTAAGATATTGGCTTTAAACTACTTTTATCTTTCTAAAAATATTGTTTTCAATATTCAGTAAAATTTTGAAAAAAATAGAATTAACAGTTTTTTTACAAAAAATTAAAAACCGAAAAAATTTTTTTACAAAAGTTGGTAAAAATTGATTTTCGACTTAAATATCTTTTCAAAAATTTGAGATTATGGCTTCCAACTAATTTTTACTCATAAAAAATATTGATTTCAACATTAAGAAAAATTTTCAGAAAAATCGAATTTACAGTTTTTTTACAAAAAAATAAAAACCTAAAAAAAAAATTAATAAAAGTTGGAAAAATTTGATTTTCGACTCAAATATCTTTTCAAGACTTTGAGATATTGCCTTTAAACTACTTTAATCTTTCAAAAAATATTGTTTTCAACATTCAGTAAAATTTTGAGAAAAATCGAATTGACAGTTTTTTTTTACAAAAAATTTAAAACTGAAAAAAAAATTTAACAAAAGTTGGTAAAAATTGGTTTTCGGCTCAAATATCTTTTCAAAACTTCGAGATATTGGCTTCAAACTAATTTTATCTTATATATAATATTGTTTTCAACATTCGGTAAAATTTTGAGAAATGTTGGATTGACAGTTTTTTTTTTACAAAACATAAAAACCTAAGAAAAAACAATACTAAAACTTGGTAAAAATTTACTTTCGACTCAAATAGCTTTTCAAAAATTAAAAATATTGGCTTCAAACTTATTTTATTTCACAGAAAATATTGTTTTTGATATTCAGTAATTTTTTTATAAAGATACAACAGTCCGTTTTTCATAAAAAAATAAAATCTCCAAAAAATAGAACGCAAATTTGGTAAGAATTGATACATTTAGACAAACTTTAAAGCAAGACAAATTGATAGACGGGATGGGAAGTTATCAGTGTAGGTCGCATCCCAGCCTCTTTTTTTAATATTGAAGTTAAGACAAGAAAAATTAGAAAGAAAATTCATAAAAATCTATCGTTCCGTTTTTAAGAAAATTTGAATTTTCAGTAATTGACCAAAAATTAAGAAAAAACTTCCTAAAAACTGTACTTAAAACCATAATTTTCAAGTTTGAACTAAATCGACCCAATGGCTTAGGATGTTGGGGGCAGAATAGACAGACACGGACGGAACCGTCACCGCACCTTTTTTCGACTTCTCTACCATCGTAATCTTATGTTTTAATAAAACTTCGAGTTAGAAATTTTTGATAATGTAATACTTGCCTTTTATTTCGTATGTTACGCAAATAAAAAGTAAAAAAATGAGAAATTCAAAAGTCATTAAGCCTTAGAAAATTACTAAAAGTGAAATTATTTACCTATGTACAAATCTAAAGAAAATCAAAACTGTTCTACTCGTATATAACTTACTTATTACTCTTTCAACTATAAACCAATATGCGACAGCTTTCTTGTTAATACAAAATTATAGTGAAAACCTAAATTCGAAATAATTTATTTACATATCTCCTGATATCCTCCGTTTAAACTTTTGCGTTAAAACTAATCAAAACAATTTCTTAGAAATACCTTATTTAACATAAATTAAATTTTACAAGCATTTCTATATTTTTAATTTATTATTAAACAAAGAGAAATTTGAAACAAAAACATGTTTCCTTGTATTTCATTATTTATTTTCTATTTCAATACACTTTCAGGAAAATATCAATTATCTTGATTGACGTTTTGACTATCATCAGTCAGCTTCAGTCAGGGTGAAAACAAAATGAAAATTTCACTCTAATTGGTGCGTTCATCATCCTTCTACGAATTTAGCTTTGTTATAATTTAAATAAATAATAACAAAAAGCTGTTGCTATCTTAACTAAAAAACTAACTAAACTAAAAATTCTCTCTGAAAAACAAAATAAATTTATTTCTTGGAATTGTTTTCACTTTGCAAACAATTACAAAATAAAAAAAATCTCCATCAGGTTTTTAACATTTTCTTTTCACAAGAATATTTTATACAAAAAGAAAATAAATAAGCATTAATATTAAATAAAAACATAAAAATAAAACGAGAAAATTTAAACGTTCTTTTCAACCAACCTAGATAAAAGTCAATTAACCCTCTTCAGACCAAACGCAACGTAAGATGAATTTTTCTTTTCCATACAAAACGTCACGTTTTAACTCCTGAGCTATATACTACTAGGTCCCTAGCCCTCCTGACTTGTTTCCTTCCCATTCCACTCAAACGAACGAGAAGAAGCCTCATCTATTCATTGAGGCACAGCAAGAAGCAAATAATGTCTATGACTTTAGGCGTTGATGAGTAAAAATGAAAAAAAAATCGGCTAAATAGAAAAAGTTTAACACACAAGTGGCGAATCGTATTCTTCTTCTTAGTTTTTAGTTTTTGTTTGGTCCTTCGAGCCGAACTCTTCGGGAAAAAAAGTTTTGCTTTCATAAAGAAAGCCTGAATACGTTTAAGGTTAATTTATCTTTTGAAATTTGTGCCTGCCTGAAACCCCCCCAACTCCATAACACAGGTAGCATGGTTGCCAGATTGACATTTTTTCCATTTCCATTTCTAAAAACTCTTCCAAAAATGTTGACTGATATAGTCAGTTGATTTATGATATATAAGTTTCAGCTTGGTGTGCATTTTTACATTAGATCAATATCTATGTTTTCCAAGAACTTTGAGACTTATCTCGACATTTGGCAACCTTGTAACCAGGGTTAGTGAATCCTGAAAGCACTTTGTTCATCTCTACTAGATATCTTCAATGCAGTGGTTGCATCCACCTCTAGTATGTACACAAAAGGGGTGTTCGAGTAAGAGAGACGAGTGGTTGTTGCAGGAGAAGATTGAATAAACGGGACAACTTAAATCGGGGCAATGTTGTTTACACGTATAAATAAGCAAAATCTGTGTCACCCGGTTCTGGGGTTCGTTCAGATCCAGCATCAGCAGAGGAATGGGTGCGGAGGTGATGATGATTCAAAGTGAGAAATTGAATGTGCAGGTGAATTTAGATGTGGCCAGGCCAACTCAGGGCAAAAGCAAGGCAGGGCAGGGTAGGGCAATGGCAAAGGAAAATGATGTTGCTTCTACCTCATGATGACACCATACGACACCACACCACTTGACCTCAAACTATTTGACTCGGTTTGTTTTATGATCACACGTTGGAATTTTTAGTTTTTATCTTTATTGAAGTTGAAGATTGGTATTGGAAATGAATGAAAAACTTGCAATGAAAGTTTTTTGGATTGGAAATGGAATGTCATTTCGATTAAAGCGATGGTGACGAGACATTTTATATTAAGTGCTGGACCTGAATTGTAGGGGTTTAAGACTTTGATTGTTTCTTCAATTTGTTGATTTAGAGGAAAGAGAGGAGTGATTGGTGTTTGTATTTTAGTTGATAGGAAACGTGATGTTGGTACTCAATAAAAGAGAAAAACTTTGTAGCTTATGGCGAAGATAAACATCAATTAATATCAAGACTTCTAGAATGTGGTCAATAAGACCTTAACTGTGATTCGATTTTTTATACGAGATATTGATGATATTCTGCGCAACTTGATGTTCAATATTAAAAATGTTTTCAATAACACTAAGGAGACTAAATAAACTGAGAAGACTTAGAAGAATTAAAAGAAATAGAAAACTAAGACTAAGACTAAGACTAAGACTAAGACTAAGACTAAGACTAAGACTAAGACTAAGACTAAGACTAAGACTAAGACTAAGACTAAGACTAAGACTAAGACTAAGACTAAGACTAAGACTAAGACTAAGACTAAGACTAAGACTAAGACTAAGACTAAGACTAAGACTAAGACTAAGACTAAGACTAAGACTAAGACTAAGACTAAGACTAAGACTAAGACTAAGACTAAGACTAAGACTAAGACTAAGACTAAGACTAAGACTAAGACTAAGACTAAGACTAAGACTAAGACTAAGACTAAGACTAAGACTAAGACTAAGACTAAGACTAAGACTAAGACTAAGACTAAGACTAAGACTAAGACTAAGACTAAGACTAAGACTAAGACTAAGACTAAGACTAAGACTAAGACTAAGACTAAGACTAAGACTAAGACTAAGACTAAGACTAAGACTAAGACTAAGACTAAGACTAAGACTAAGACTAAGACTAAGACTAAGACTAAGACTAAGACTAAGACTAAGACTAAGACTAAGACTAAGACTAAGACTAAGACTAAGACTAAGACTAAGACTAAGACTAAGACTAAGACTAAGACTAAGACTAAGACTAAGACTAAGACTAAGACTAAGACTAAGACTAAGACTAAGACTAAGACTAAGACTAAGACTAAGACTAAGACTAAGACTAAGACTAAGACTAAGACTAAGACTAAGACTAAGACTAAGACTAAGACTAAGACTAAGACTAAGACTAAGACTAAGACTAAGACTAAGACTAAGACTAAGACTAAGACTAATAAGTCCCAGATTTTCTCGACTTAACGGATTTCATTTAAATATATATTGAACATTCTAACACCCTGTATGAAATAATTCCTCAATGTTATAGACAGACAACTTATAATCCACCAAAACCCCAACAAAATGTTAGGTATACGTTTGTTTATTTCAACTCTCGAAAACTGTTTTAAGGAAACATTTCAAATTTAATTGGACACGATATGCTAAACAGCACTGCACAAGTTAAGCAGCGTTTTCAAGTACTTGTACAGAATTTTCGACCCAAACTTTTTTCAACTAGCTATATAACTTCTCAAGAGCTCTGGTGGGTTCACGTGCACTGCATCATACAGCTAAAACTAAAAATTGTTTCCTCTCAGGCAAATACGATAACAACAACAACAACAAGAACTAGAACTCGCGGAAAGTATCAAGTGCAGGAAAATTTGACTAGTGACCTAAATCCTCGCTTATAGCGGAATAGAAAAACTGCATCTGGCCCATAATGATGAAGATGGTGATGATGCTGATGAATATGATGATGATGAATTTGAATTCTTTTCAAAAAGACTAAAAAGGAAACAAAACAAAACAGAAAATTGTATGTACATGAAATGAAGGCTAAATGGTTTCCTTTTCGTTACATATTTTGTTGGTTTTTGGGGTTAAAATTAAGGTAGGGATAGGGTATAGAGGTGTGGTTGGTGCGGAGGTGGAAATTATACAATGTGAAAATATAGCAATTCAAGAATAGCAAAAGCACTTGAACTATAAGATGAACAAGGTCAACAGAACAGAGTAGTAGTTCCATGATGTGAATTATGCTAGTTTGGTCCTTGAAGCCAAATACCAGTGTACCTAACTATGTACAATATACATACATCAATGATATAATATATTATACAAGAGTGATTACACATTGGAATCCTTAATCCAACTCGAGGAGAGAAGATAAACATCTGCAAGTAGATATTTGATTGTATATCTACAATTGATGGGATTCAGGAGGCTTAAGGCTTAAATTAGTTGAGTATGTTTGTTGAAGAACCGATGGAAGTTAAAGAGAGAGGAGGGAGGGGGAGAAAACTATTCAACCATTCAAGCTTCCATGCGGTTTTAGTGGTGGTAACCTTGAGATACAAAAATATCTATACGAAAAAAATTCGCGAAATTCAAAAGATATAAAGCATCATCATTCATATAATGAAGGCATCATCATCATCAGGCTCTTATACCACAACCACAATTGAAACTGCTCCTCAAAGAAGGATTCCCTAACTTTTTTCTATTTTATCTTTTATTTCTTATTTTATTTGAATTTTGAACTTAAGGGTCTTTTGTGATATTGCTTATAGTTAATTGGTTGGAGCTAATTTGATTTAATTTGATTTGATGAGAATTCATGCAGCTGTAATATTTATGTATGTTCGGATGAGTATGTATTTATGATTATCCTGTACATATGTAGATAGATATAACATCCCATATCTATTTATGATAATTTTCTTATTCATTGAACACACGCTTTTGAATTAATTTAATTCAGTTATAATATTAATCAGGTTTGCTTTAATATACATATTTCTATGGGATTTGTTGTATAAGATCTAATGAAATGGAAATTTTTTAAATTATTATTGTTTTCAGTTCAGGGAATCAACAAAAAAAATATATATATGTAAATTGGGTTATATATTTTGTTCTATCTTTTTAAACAGAAGATTATCATAAATTCACTAAGCTTAAAGGAGGAAATTTTTGGGGCGTTTTGGAGCTATTTGCGAACTATAGTTTAAAAATATAGTTTAAAAATGTGTATTTCTGCATTTAAGGACATACCTGAACGTTTTTTTAACTTGGTCATGGTCAACCCTCGAGCACTAATTTTTGCAGAGCTATCTAAACAGTAGTACCCGTGGCGTGATGGTTAGTGCGTAGCACTGTCATGTCAGAGGTCTTGGATGTGCCTGTGCCATTTAAAAGTTTTTTCGCGGTACTGCCTTTTTCGACGAATTGAAATATCCTTCAAGAGTAATTCTGTTCATGAAAAATGCTTTTTCAAATTATTCGTTCAGATTCCAAATAAAAACTATAGGTCCCCTCAATACCAAAGTGAACTCGATAACAAGAATGTTTAGGAGTTGTAAGTCACTAGGCCCCGGTTCTATAAGGACTATTGCGCCGGACTAAGCAAAATAAAACACCGAGAAAATAGAAAACAAAAGTGAGGTACCACAAGGTTGTATAATGTCAACAATGTTATTTCAAGCGATAGTTAAATCGCTGAATTGGTTGGAATTTTTATCGGAAATAGGGGAATTAAAGCGAAATATGTACATTTACGTTTCCTTACGCCACGCGGCCGTAGAAGCTTTGAGATTTATAAATGCATTATATTTATCCAAGTGTGTATTTCTATGAAAAAATGAGAGAGGTTTGAATTTGTCCCCCCAACTGAGAATTAAAACGAACCCAAGGGTCAATTCAGAATTCAGTTTTGAACAAAAAAATTCTGCAAAGCAAAAAAAGCAATATTCTAAACGATTTATAGTTTTATACTAAAATGTTAAAGCCATTTTAGTAAATTTCTTAGTTAAAAAAAAGATTTTTGAAACTTTAAGCAAGTTTTGTAGCAGTTGGCGAAAGTTAACAATACTTCTGCTTTATCCTTCAATAATTTCTGACGTTTCAAGTTAGTAGGTCTGTTTCGCAAGATTTCTCATGAACTGTCATTATTTAGACGTATTATTCAAATGAGTCTCTTTTTAATAAAAACGAAAAAGTATTTTACTATAGTAATAGTTGGTAAACTGCTAAAGATTTTTAAAGTTACTACTTTGTTAAATGTTAAAGGCCTTTAATAATAGATGTTTTTTTTAAATTTTACGCCAAGTTTTTTGGAAAACTTACCTAAAATATGATAATGACTGTTTATTTATTTTTATGAAATATTTTTTTTATATTTATTTATTAATATTAATTCAAAAATTGTGTAAGTTTTTCTTAATGATTTATGGCAATGCTTTCAAATTACATCAATCATTTTTATCCTGCTGTTAATCGTTCTTAGTAAATTTGTCCCTGTAAATTCGATGAAAATATCGGAGAGAAAATATTTATGAAATGGATATTTGTATGTTTATTTGCTTTATATTTCCTAATTATACAATTCCTTATTTATTATAATATTAATTTATATACAATTCATTCATTTCACGCTCCAAATTAATTCCAAGATAACACAATGTGAATATTTAATTATGCATGTATTGTATACTTATGTACATAAATATACGAATGTAAAAATCCATGTTAGGTCACGCAATAAAATTATGATAAATGATTTTTCAGTATTTCATACCATTCCATACATATAATTATTTTTCTACTGATGATCTGATCAATGTTTTTGTTTTGTTTTATTAATATTTGTTTGTTATTAATCATTTTTATTATTATAAAATAAAATATAATGAAATATGAACTCCCTTGATTTAATGAAATTCCATTTTAATATAGTGGAGAGAATTCGGACAATTTATTATTAAACATTAAATATTAATTCAATGTGAAAAATAAAAAAAAAAGTCTAATCAAACGTATTGAATTCAGATAATAAATTTAATATATAATAACCCTTTAATATCAGGAGTTAATATAATGCAAACAATTTAATATAATTTTTTTCAGAATTTAATAGAAAAAAAATGCGTATACGTCCTAGTGCACCATTCTATTCAATAGTTGTTTTTAGACATTAAAACAAATACAGAACATTTCTAAAATAATTTAAATTTTTTATTTAGTTTCTTTTTGTTGTTTTTGACATTAAATTCAGAAGCGCCATGGCTTGATAAAATCTTCACAACATCAAAAATATTTGCATCAGTGGAAACCTTTTCTGTGAGAAAAAATCGATTTTAAGTCTAAAAATCAATAGAAAATGATTTCCAGACATGTAGGTACTCCAGAAAATTGCCTCCATTTAAAAATGTTATATCATAAAAATTTCTTTAGTTTGAGTTTTTTTAATCATGTAGCGGGATCATATTGTTCTTAAAAATTTCAATTTAACATTTACAATAATATCAAAAAGAAGAGAAAATAATTTAAGGACATTTTTTTTAAATATAGTAAGACCCGGATAAATGCTTCAAATCAAATTCCCAGTTTAATGCGTATTAAAAGTTATGAAAAAACACCCATATGAATTTTAAAGCATGAAAAACAAGAAATCATTAAAAAAAACATTTTTCGTTCAGTTGTTTTTTATTGTATACGAACAAATTTTTTTAGGAAGTAAAATTCTTTGAAATTATGCAAAATAAAAGGCAGTTAAGTGGGAAAAACATTTCAGAGAAATGTTCTTTAAATATAATTTTTATGTAAAAACATCTTTAAAATTTGTGTTCTCAAAAATAAAAGGTACTTTTGCGGGCTATGCACTTACAAGAGAGGTATTTACCCTGGTGTAACTGTACTTTAATTACGATTTAAATTTTTTTTAAAGACGATTAAGCAATGACTTCCTTAAAAACAAAACTAAAATGTAAACTTAAAACAAATAATTCCATTATTCTAAACTTTTGATTTAATGTTTCATTCATTTCTTACAGTTATCTATTTTTCTTTAAAAAATAGGAATATCAATACTCTGAGGTTAGAAGTACAACAATGTAATTAAAAACGTCCTTCTTAAACTTTTAAGCAACACAAATTAAATTTATCAATGTTAAATTTTCGGTTCTCACTGTTGGCAGATTTCATGGTGAAGTCTTATAGGTTCAATATCAGGCGAGAAGCTTATTCGATTTTGCATCTGTACAGAATGGAGAAATTTATCAAATTTTAAGAATGGCATCAGATAATTTTAAACGTTGTTTAACAATAACTTATTTAAGGTAACGCTACAGTCCTGTGTGAACTAGGGTCTTTCCCAACAACATCTAGCTCGGTTTCTAGAACAGCTTGTCCTTCTCCTCCACTCATTTGCTATGCATATTAGGAAGTAGATCACATGAAGAACTTTTCTCTAGAAACGACCCAAGGTGCTTTCATCATCCGCTTGTGTCATATTGCATGCCTCTGCACCGTATAGCAGAACGGGCATGATATGGGTCTTTTGAAGCGACACTTAAGTCGCTCGAGAGAGGCTTCAATACCCATTTGCTTCCTTAGCCCAAAAAAGCAGCATTTAGCAAGAGTTAAATAGGCAATAAAATTACTGAAAATATTGTCAAAAAAAATGGAATTAACATGATTTAAGACGTTGTGTCAATTTTTTACTGACGGATTTGGTAACCACCTGTGCTTAGCTTTAGATTCATAAAATCGAATTCGGTTATCCAAAGAAAAATTAAAATTCTATAAAAGGACAAATATGCTCATTTTGAAAAAAAAAAAACAAAACATCTGGTTAGCCAAAATATATCGAAAACCTAATATGTTAATATTGCACCAATTTGGAGCAAAACATCTTCATTTTTGAGAAAAAACAGTTCCTAAGGTTATATTTTGAAACTGAAAATTGTCGGTGTGCTGAAATATAACGGAAATATGTTACAAAAGCTTTAATCTAGGTAGACAGTTTAGGACTTTTTTACCATGAAAAAATGATGAATTTGGTGTTTTTTTAGAAAAATGTCTTAGATTTAATTTTGGGTGATCCAAAATATTGATGAAAATTGGAATATCTTGAGATTCATTGATGTTAGCATACGTTAATACCACTTAAAACCGTCAAAAATAGTTTTTCCACTACAATATCTTGAAAATAAAAAATTGTTTTGATTTTGCCTCAATATTGTTTTATGAACAATAATGGTCTTAATGTACACCAATATTATAAAGAGGAAAGATTTGTATTTTTGTATGTAACGAATAAACTCAAAAAGTACTGGACCGATTTTAATAATTCTTTTTTCAATAGAAAGCTACATTATCTGTACCTATTTATGTTTACCCGTGCGAATCCGGGATGGGCCGCTAGTAACTGATAAAGTTTAAAAAAATATATCAGTTTTTAAATTTATGCCAAAAAGATAAATTTAAAAAACTGCAATAATACTTCCAAATTAGTTCAACTACTCGTTTTCTTATTTTTTAAAGTTTTTAAAATAAAAATTAGACTTACTACAACAAAAATATTAGTTGCAAGTTTGTAAGTTATCAACGTGGTCAAGAAAATAAAGTTTTTTTTTATTGTTGCATAAGTCAAAAAATAATTTTTGAAATGGAATAAATACTATGCTATTTTTAAGGCTTGATAACAACGCAACGTTGTCCTTAACTAAATGTACGATGATTTTACTTTCTCTTCTAGATACAGTTCAAATCGTTTTCCTACCTCACTTAGTTCTCGTAAATTTTTTTAGTTTGGAGATGACTTATGGGTCTTCATTTGACTCTTTCTGAATTCTTGAAATATCTTGAATGTAATGCAATTATGATTTTGAATAATTCGTTTTGAAGTTAAATTTTGGTGCTGCTTCTGAATTTGAACTCAAACTTTAGCTATATGTGCTCAAATTCAGAAATACGAGTTTTCCAAATTATTTTTATATTATTATTATTACATAAACTTCCTAATGACTACGAATTCTCAATACAAATACAAATTTATTTTATAACATTTACAGTTCTATCATAAAAGCTTCAACGTTCTCTTAAGGTTTAAGTAGGACAGAATAATGATTACAACTAATGACAATTGTGTAAAAAATAAATAAGATTGTAGATTTGGAAAACCATCACGAATTTTTTTTATAAACCAATAAAAAACCTTAGAAAAAGTATAATTTGATTTTCAACTGCATAACCTTGTTGACTTGTGTATCCACAGAAAGTATTTACAATTTTGTTTTATTGTTGGGATTATTAATGGTTCGATATCATTACCATCAGTTCTAAGTAAATTAAATTTCAGTTTCAGTCGTGCAAGTTTAAGGCGACAGCAACCTATTATTCAAATATTTAGCAGATCAAACTATGGTGTATGTAGCCCTCTCAATCAGTTAATAACAATTTATAACGAATTTCATTTTTGTTTAGAATCTGTAAGTGATAATATAAAATGTAAACAATTTAAACTTATGTTTTTCAACAATATTGTATAATAAATATAAATTATGATATTAGATATTATTAGATTATAAGAATTTTTTAAATATTGTTAACGTTAGATTTTAACGTAATAAATAAATAAATAAATAAATGATAAATACATTTTTAAAAAAAGAGGCTGGGATGCGACCCACAATGATAACTTCCAATCCCGTCTGTCGATTTGTCTTGCTTAAAAGTTTGTAGGTTTTCGTGTAGGGTTGAGAAATTTGTCAGTTGAAAATTTTTAAAATTACCAACAATATTTTTCATATAAAGAAATAGTTTAGTTTGAAAATCTAGTTTTGTTGAATAGATTTTTAGTTGAAAACAAATGTTTACCAATTTAAGTAGCATTTCTTAAATTTTTTACAAATTGGATGAATGAAATTAATTTGAGAGATATCAAGACCGATCATCAATTTTTACCAAATTTGCGTACTATAAAAAGAAATAAAAAGAATTTGAAGACAATATTTTTAACTTTTGAAAAGCTATTTGAGTCGTAAGTAAATTTTTACCAAGTTTTAGTATGGTTTTTTTGTTAGTTTTTTATTTTTTTGTAAAAAACCTGTCTATTAGATTTTTCTCAAAATTTTATTGAATGTTGACAACAATATTCTTTGAAAGATAAAAGTAGTTTAAGGCCAATATCTCAAAGTTTTGAAAGATATTTGAGTCGAAATTCAGTTTTTACCAACTTTGAGTAATGTTTTTTTTTAGGTTTTTATTTTTTATAAAAGAACTGTTAATTAGATTTTTTTCAAAATTTTATCAGATGTCAAAAACATTATTCTTCGTTGCACAAAATTATTTTGGAGATGAAATCATATTTTAGTCGTAAGATTTTCGAGTTGACAAATTTTTTTTCAGTTTTTTGATCTATAAAAAAACCGTTTATTGGATTTTTTCCAAAAATGAAATTGTTTGGTATCACGATACAATATATAATATAAAATTTAATTCAAGTCTCTAGCGTCATTGGTTCATGAGATATTTAAGGTTAACCAAAATTTTCACCTTTTTTTTAACTGCTAGGGTAATAAAACCACCCACGCAATTTTCTTGAGAACCCTTTCTGCACCCTTCTGCATTATTATCTGTATAACAAAATTTATTTGAAGGCAATATCTCTTCTGGTTCTTGAGCTATGGACAACGAAAAAAACGTCGCGAACGTAGTACACACGAACGCACAGGCATCTTTCTAAAAATCTTTTATTTCAACTCTAGGGACCTCGAAACGTCGAGAAATGTCAAAATTTTCAATTTGACAAATCGGACCCATTACAATAACTTCCTGTGGGAAGTTAATAAGTAAAAGCTAAAAAAACACAAAAATCTATAGACTGTATCCAAATTTAACAAGCATTCTAAATATCAATCAAACTTTTACTTTAAAATTTTGTATAAGTTTTGTCCTAAATTCAATAAAAAAATCTCTTTAAGAAAACTTGGGTATAATTTATTTACCTTTGAGTTAAAGCTTCAACTAGGTAAAATGTGAAAAACAAGTGTATGTAAAAAGAAAATATTGATCATATTGGCTCAAGACAAAAGACTTTATTTAATAATGTACCTGTTTTATAGCAAAACTAGCAAGAACTTAAAAGGTTAGCTAAAGTCAAAACAATTGGGTACATTTTTGTTCCCATACTTAATCTCTCTATTAAAAATATAAAAATAACAAAAAACAAACCATAAATATACAACCAGATTTGCGAAAAAGTTCTTGATAATTATGTATATTGTTTTTTAAGAATCCATAACTTTTCATGTCTCGTAAGTAGATATATAAGTAAATATCATAATACAATCCAAACCAATGTTCTTCCTTCTGTAGATTTCTGTTCCTTTTGAATCACGATTTTATTACCACACTAAAACGTGTTTTAATTACGTAGGGAAAACATCTCACGTAATAATAATTATAATAAATCATTATTATAATTTTCTCCTCCTCCTTACCCTTTCATCGTAAACAAGAGTTTCAAACAACCAACTTAGGACCCGAGCAGTATAATAAAGACATACAGCAAATCCAACCAAATCCAGCGCCAGAATACATAAATATACGATAAACCCTACAATTATTATTACTGCAGTCCTGGTAGACGTGGATAAACTGATTTTATTTTCTTGTTTTGTTTCAAAAGTAGGGTGCGAAGATTGAGTTTTTGCTTTTATATTTTAACCCAATATACGTAATCAAAAACGTATGCGAACCTAGATACGTAACGCACCTCTATGATGGTCTATACAGTATGTCATACCTACTGACGACACGTTCAAATATGTTCCCTTACATTTTCTTTGGTGTTAAGGTGCAAATTTGAAATAACTCTTCAACCTCATCATCGCATTGAAGGTATTATTATTCATCTTCTTTTTTTTTACTTGAGTTGAGTTGAGTTGAAGCCCTTTATGAATCTTACAGCAACCTCATAACCCTAAACCTACTCTGGAAAACCTTAACAATTTTTGAATGAAGTAAACAAAATCCGGTCAAAAGGTTCTCATTAGATGAAGAATCGTTTGTACTATATTATATTGAAAGAGGTGGCGGGGCGAAGGGCTTATGCTGCTGCTGGTGATTCATGATATAAGGGTATAGTTGTGGTGAAAAGAGATTTTTTTATATATAAGTCGAACTATTGTAGGTTTCAAAAGCCCTATAAGAGTTAGGCACTCTCCTACTCCCTATTATGTGACTCATGTTAAGTGGGTTGAGGAGAAAGTGAATTAATCGCACATGAAACACATATAGACAATCTTGTATGCATTGTATATTTCTTTCATGTGCTTTTTTTTAACCCCCCTTCCCCTCCTTATCCTTCCGTTCGTAGTCGTCGTCGTCATCATCGTCGTCGTTACTGTGTGTAATCTGAAAATGGGTAAAGCTTAATGACGTTGTTACAAGAAAAGTGGAAAACATGCTCTGCTGGATTTACTATAAAGAAAATACAAGGGCCCCCTAAATAACATGACACTGTACAACCACTGTCTGTTGTTACGATCCTGATTTAGGAAAATTTGTCCTTGTACATTAATCTAGTGATTAAGAACCAACAGAAAATCAAAGCCCAGAGGATTTCTTACCATAAAAAGGGTGGGAAGTATCTGTTCAAATGTATCTCTGTTTTAACTTAGAAGAGAAAGAAAAAGTATCGGTACTAAGACTCAGCCTTGTATATTCCCATTAGGATTTAGGCCACCCAAAGGATAAAATACGTCAATGGAGAGGAACTCCTACGGCTGTTTACATGCAAGAGCTATGTATTTCAATAAAAGGGGTACACGAGCTTCTTTTGTTCACTAAATTCTTTATTTTATTTTATGGGGGTAGATTTGACTTCAAAGATTAAAGGATTCTCTTATACTCTTTTTTTTTGTTGTTGTTATAGTTTAAGTGGAAGCCCAAACAAAAACGAAAAATAAAAGATTCCATTGACAACAAAAAAAGAAAAACATATAAAATATATTTTATATAGGACACAAGACAAGAAGCCGAAGCTATAGTTAGCGTTTGTTTTTGTTGTTTCTGTTGTCGTTGTCGTTGGAGATATATAATGTAGGCTATTATATAGACTCTTTTAAACTCTATACAAGCTTCTATACTATACCTATGTGATATGCCCTTAGCCTTTGGTCACACTTGACATTAAATTGTTTCTAGGACCAACAAACATGCTAGCTACATAGCGGAGCTAATTTACATTCCCTTAATAATGTGTGGGTTCTCCACATACAAACACATTCTCATAGATACATATACGAAAAAGATTGAGGTTAAAGAGAGATTTTTATTTTTCGTTCTTGTTTTTGTAATATAGTATAAATGTTCTCGTTTTAAAGTGCTGATTCTGTGGCCAGAAATGGGGATAGTTAAGAAGGCTGATTTTACTACTTACTAGATATAGTTTCACAAAGGAAGGGATGGATAGATAGATACAACCCCTAATCTAACTTTTACACACATCTAGACCACGAATAGCGATGACTTTATGTAGAAAAGGAAAATGCAAACGAGTAACGATTACTAACGATTTCAAAAAAATATTCAAGTATAGAAAAACCAAAGCCACATTGATCCTATACAAAAACAAAATTGAGAGTTGATTGGATGGGTGCCATATAATGACGACAGGCTATAGAATATAATGGACTTATATGGCCCAGTTGGGAAGATTCGACACTCAAGTTTGCCTAAAAGTGAATTGGCTTGTTAGTTTTAATGAGGTTGCAAGTGAGTGTTTTTAATATGAAAAAAAGATGGAAATGTTATGATAGCTTGCCTGATAGCAAACATAGATTGATTTTTATCATCAGCAAGGGAAGCATTTAATAGCTGAAGGGGTCAGTAGTATTGGAGATTTTCAACAATAAAAACAAAATGGAAGATAATTGAATTGAGGTTTGGAAGATGTGTTTTTTTTTTGCTTCTATTGACATTTTGAAAATTATTGTTATCTTAAATTGGAATCGTTTGGGGTGAAAAATTAAGACATTCAATAAATTTTGCAGTTTAAATTTAAATTTGTAGTAATGATTATGGATTTGAGGTTACGAAAAGATTTCTTCAAGTGAATAACAAAGTATGAAAGAGTAGTGAAAACTTAAAATATTTTTCGAATTTTCAAGTTATCAGGATTATAAATACATGGTTTTAAAAAAGATGTCTGTTTGTGCATGACCGTCCGTACGTCGATACTTTCGGAATCCTTTTTTTCGTTGGCTTTATATCAAAAACTTAGAGATATTGACTTTTAATCAATTTTGTTCTAAAAATAATAACAAAAATATATACAGAAATCACTTTCAAAGAAAATTACAGTATTTTTGTTTTATAAATACATTTATTTTAAAAAAAGTGAAAAACTTGGTTGATTCCAAATATCTCATGAAAATTTTACATTTAATTTTTTTAATTTTAATAACTTGATTTTTAACTTCAAATAGGAAGTTATTGTAATCGGTCCGATTTGTCGAATTGAAAACTTTGACGTTTCAAGGCCCCTAGAGTCGAAATAAAAGATTTTTAGAAAGATGTCTGTTCGTGCGTGTGTACGTACGTTCGTACGTTCGTGACGTTTTTTTCGTCGTCCATAGCTCAAGAACCTGTAGAGTAGTATCGATTTCAAATAAATTTTGCTATACAGATAAGATAAGATGCAGAAAGGACTCTTAAAAAATTGCGTATGTGGTTTTTTTAACATAGCAATGTTGAATTAAATTTTATATTATATATTATGACGTGATACCAAACAAATATATTTTTGGAAAAAATTCCAACTAACGGTTTTTTTTATAAATCAAAAAAACTAAAAAAAATATTTGTCAGCTCGAATATTTTACGGCCAAAAAATGGTTTTATCTCCAAAATAATGTTGTGCAATAAAGAATAACGTTTTTTGACATTTGGTAAAATATTGAGAAAAATCGAATTGACAGATTTTTTTTTATACAAAAATAAAAACATTACTAAAAGTTGTTAAAAACTGATTTTTGACTCAAATATGTATCTTTTCAAAAATGTTTAATTATGGCTTCAAACTAATTTTATCTTATAAGAAATATTTTTGTCAACATTCAGTAAAATTTTGAGACAAATCTAATTGACAATGTTTTTCTACAAAAGATTAATAACCTAAAAAAAAATTAACAAAAGTTGGTAAAAATTGATTTTCGACTTAAATATTTCTTCAAAAATTTGAGATATTATCTTAAGACTAATTTTATCCTTTAAAAAATATTGTTCTTGAAATTCAGTACAATTTTGAGAAAAATCCAATTGACAGTTTTCTTACAAAAATAAAAACCTAAACAAAAATGAATAAGAGTTGGTAAAATTGATTTTCGACTCAAATATCTTTTCAAGGCTTTAAGATATTGGTTTCAAACTAATTTTATCTTTTTCAAAATAGTGTTGTCAACATTTAGTAAAATTTTGGGAAAAATCGAATCGACAGTTTCTTTTACAAAAAATAATAACCTAAAAAAAAATTACTAAGAGTTCGTAAAAATTTATTTTCGACTCAAATACATATCTTTTCAAAAATTTTAAATATTGACTTCAAATTAATTGTTTTTTATAAAAAATATTGTTTGCAAAATTCGGTACAATTTTGAAAAAAATCGAATTAACAGTTTTTTTACAAAAAAAAACCTAAAAAAAAACATTACTAAGAGTTCGTAAAAAATGATTTTGACTCAATTATCTTTTCAAAAATTTGAGATTCTGACTGAAAACTAGTTTTGTCTTACAAGAAATATTGTTTTCAATATTCGGTAAAATTTTGAGAAAAATCGAACGGACAGTTTTTTTTTATAAAAATAAAAATCTAAAAAAATTATTAATAAAAGTTGGTAAAAATTGATTTTCGACTCAAATATATTTTCAAAAATTTTAGATATTGGCTTCAAATTAACTGTCTTTTATAAAAAACTAGCCGACCCGTGCTCGCGTTGCTTCGCAAATTGTAACCACGAACGTTTTTTGAATATTAGTATTAGCATATGAAACAATTTCACAATGGGACTGAGCATATTTTCTACAATAATATTTATTTTAGTTTATATGTATAAATGGTTTCGCTTTTATATAATAATATAGATTTGCGGTAAAAAAAACAAATTTGTGTTTTTAATGTTCTCATACATCTATAGGTATGCGTGTGTAAATATCCATAGACGCATTTTTTTATTCATCTGCTCATGTTCAGTGCAGTGCAACTGACTTAACCTACCCACATTTGTGTGCTCTTTTTATCGACGTCATTGTAAGTACCTTCTTCGAGTTATTTGTAAAGAAAATTTTAACTTAATTTCAGTTTTATTGTTCGAGGAAGTGATACAAAATTGGTAATAGAACTTTTTTTATTTTTAAATTGGAAGAATTATAATCTATTCACTTCCTCGAACCAGAAAAATAAAAAAGATCTAATTTTTCTTTAGATAAATCGGCATTTCATGTGCACGGCACTGTAGTTAATTAAATGTCCATAGTAACTTAAAAAAAAAGAGCCCACACTGCTCGCTCAGCGATGTGACGATAGAATTAGAGAAACAAAAAAATAATGTGTGTGTGTAGGTTAGTTGATGAACTATACAAAATACAATACAGAAAAATTGAATATGTAGGTAGATAGGTAAGAGAAAAAACGTAACTATTAAATGGAACACATATTAAGAGAGAAAGAGCATGGGAAGAAAAGAAAATTAAAAATCTTGGAATGATAATGAAATGAAACAAAGCAGCAACCTCGCGATTGTGATGGAATCTAATTTCCTGGATAAAATAAATTCAAAAAGTTTATAATTTTATAATTTGTTTTTATTTATTTCTCAGGTTGTATGTTGAACTTAGAAGTGATTTTATGCTTAAAATTTGCGCAACAATATTGACTTTATGAAGCAATGCTAATCTTCGATTATTGTTTAGGTTTTAAGATATGAGTGGTTGTATAAGTCAACTAATGAAAAAAAATGGACAAAAAATGTAAAATTAATAATATTTAAGTTTGACAAATAATTAATGAAAAAAAATTAAAGCCATAAACACTCTCATAACAATATAGAAAAAATAAAATATATTTCAAATAAATCGGTTGACTACTTTCTGAGATCATGCGTTACAAACTTTAAAATGGTTTCGCTTTTATATAAAAGTATAGATATTGTTTTCAACATTCACTAACATTTTGAAAAAAATCGAATGGACAGTTTTTTTTACAAAAAATAAAAACCTAAAAAAAAAAACAATCCTAAAACTTAGTACAAATTTACTTTCGACTCAAATATCTTTTCAAGAATTAAAAATATTAGCTTCAAACTAATTTTATCTCACAGAAAACATAGTTTTCGACACTCAGTCATTTTTTTTTTATAAAATTTCAACAGTCCGTTTTTTCATAAAAAAATAAAATCTACAGTAAATAGTACGCAAATTTGGTAAAAATTCATGTTCGGTTCTCGATATCTTGTGAACAATAGAAGATATTTACTTCATATTAATTTTATTCATCCAATTTGTATTTGTATTTGTACAAGAAATAAAAACTTTTAAGAAATGCTACTATAATTGGTAAAAATTGATTTTTGACTAAAAATCTCGTAAGCAAAAATAGATTTTGAAATCAAACTATTTCATTATATGCAAAATATTGTTGGTAATTTTGACATTTTTTAGAATAATTCAACTGACAACTTTTTTAACCCAACACGAAAACCTACAAACTTTTAAGTAAGACAAATCTTTAGTCGGGATTTGAAGTTATCAGTGTGGGTTGCATACCAGCCTCTTTTTTCAGTACAATTCGTAATGATTTTCAAAACTAATGATCCTCTCCACATATTCATAATTCAAATAAATTGAAATATTTTCAATATCTTTACTCTCAACACTCAAGATATCAAAATACATGTGTTCAACAAAATATAAAAATAAATCTAAAAACTTGCATTTTTGAATTTGAGCATATAATTAAAATTGGAGTTCGGATTTACAATCAGCACCAAAACTTATTTTAAAATTTATTTTTCATAGCATTCAAGACTATTGAAAATTTGAAATAGAGTAAAATGAAGACTTTTAAGTCAACATCTAACTATTGAGATTCTTCAAAAAGTTATTAAAACTGAGATGAATGATTCAAACTGTATCTAGAAAATACAAATTTGCACTTTGTAAGATCATTTATACAAAAATGACAAAAAAGAGGAAAAGTTTTTTAAAAACCCGTAATATCATCCATCGTTAAAGACAGTTTTGTAAAGGTGGAGTACCATGTAACATATTTAAAATGAACCAATTTTCATGAGTTCTCAGAACTCATTTCTGCCCATACAGAAAACTTTACAAAGACTTGACTTAATGGGCATGTTTGGTAAATTTTTGACATATTACTTGACGATTTAGATCAGATTGAAAGTAGATATTAAAAAAAAAATTAGGTTTAAAATTTTTTTTTTTAACTGGTGTCTCGTATAATGGTCCGGAAACCTCGTCTTCTTGATATCCATAATTGGCATGATAAGTATTTAAACCAGAGTTGCAAATAATGCATTGAATTTTATAATGCATTTTGAATAAATTAGAAAATATTTTTCAATTTTTAATTCTACTTTTTTTTAATTATTCATTAAATTTAATTTTTCAATGTTACCGTATGGCATTAATAATTTAATGTTATTTTTTAATTGTGTTCTATCAAATTAAAATACTATTTTCCAATGCAAAACTTTTGAAATAAAAATACGTATTTTTATTTTATTTGGCAGACTTTCGCAATTAATAATTAAAATACTTTAAGTTTTTATTTCCAAAATTTTTAAGCTGATTAATGTTATGACTTACGGTTATGACGCAATTATAACACAAAACACAACAATTATTCAAATATTATAATTTATTATTATTATTGTTCGACCGAAAAACGAATTTTTTCAAAATGTATTTGTTAATATCAGTCAATCTTCAACCTGGGACATTTTTACGTCAAGATTTCGAATATTAACTGAAATAAATGGAAATAATTGAATAAATTCCCACTAGGCATTGAATTAAAAAATTGTAGCTCATTTTGAATTTAATTCAATTTTAATTTTGACTTGAAATAAAATACCATTTATTTACTAATTCAATAAAACTTGCAATAAAATAATTTTTAATTTTTAGTTTAATATTGATGGCAATAAATTAAATTTTTAATGGGTAATTCATAGATGACAATTAGCATTATATATTTTATTTCAGTCAAAGAACAATATCCATTAAAAAAATAAAAAGTAATGCATTGAATTGACATTAGAATTTTTGCAACTCTAATTTAAACTCAATTCAAGAAAAAAAGATTTTTGAATTCGTCGTTTTGACAATATATAAATTATTTTGAAAGCGGGTATTTTTTAATTTTACTTAAAATCGTACTTCGGATTGGGAATCAGCACCAAAAATAAGATCGAAGATTTATTTCAAAACTTCATGCAGTGTCTGAATCATAAACTTAATGAGATAAATGATTTGAACTGTATCTGGAAGATATAAATGTATAAAATAAATCTTTTGTTTAAAATTATGTCATGTATGTTTTTCATTTAAAACGGCTTATAATGTTTGTATTTAAAAATCTGACCTAATAGAAAATAATGAGATTTGATCCCAATTCATAACACATTAATCTTCTGGAAAACTATTGTTCGTAAGACAGCAAAACACTTAATTTTGTTGACCAGTGATTTCAGGGTTAAAAAAATGTATATACATTTGGGTATTTATATCTAAATTAAATTAATCCAAAAATATTGATACGAAATTAATAAAATAGTTTTTTAAAAACATTGAAAAACTGTCACTTCATTTATCAGTGTTGAGAATTGGCTCAGTGGTTCAAACTTTTATTACACTAATTTAAACGATTTTAGCTTATTCTTATCTTTTTAAAATTTATCTAAATTTGTAATCACATTAGTAGCCATTCTGAAAAAAGGAGACCCTCTAAACTGCACCAACTATAGAGGAATCAGTCTACTTAACATCGCTTACATAATCTTCTTTGCCGTATTATGTGAACGTCTAAAGCCCATCGTCAACAACCTGATAGGTCTTTATCAGTGTGGTTTTAGCCCAGGAAAGTCTACAGTCGATCAAATATTCACATTACGGTAGATCCTGGAAAAAACCCAAGAACATCAAATCGACACCCACCATCTTTTCATCGATTTCAAGGCCGCATATGACAACATATACAGGGACGAAATGTATAGAGCCATGTTTGGCATCCTTGCCAAACTCGTTCCTTTGTGCAGGATGACCATGGAGGATTTACGCTGCTCCATAAAGGTTGGAAACAACTTAACAGAACCTTTCGATGTCAAAAAAGGTTTTAGATAAGATGCGCTGTCATGCGATTTTTTTAAACATCGTACTTGAAAGAAGAGCTCCCACGTCAACACTAGAGGCACTATCTTTAAGCCCTTAAAAAAGATTGCTTAAAATTGTGTTTAAATGACTTTAAGAAACAAATTTTATAAGAATGCATTTAATGCATTTTTTAACGCGAGTAATATTTTACTACTACTTTTGTAGTACCCGTGGCATGATGGTTAGTGCGTTGGACTGTCATGCGAGAGGTCTTGGGTTCGATCCCTGCCTGTGCCACCTAAAGTTCTTTACGGGTACTGCCTCTTGCGAGGAATTGACAAATTCTCCAAGAGTAATTCTTGTCATGAAAAGTGCTTTCTCAAATTAGCCGTTCGGATTCGGCATATCAACTGTAAAACTTTTTTGCTTGCTTGTTTGCTTGCTTGGTTCCAATCTGTTTGAATTTATTCCTTTTCCTGCTTTGTATCAATTATTTCTTCTGGTAAACTTTCTCTAATGACAATCTAAAGCTAAAAATATTTCAATTCTCAAATATAATATTGAAAACAAATATAGACTCAAATTGAATCATTCAACCACGAAAACAGGTTACAACAAATATTAACCTAACTAAGGGATTAAGTTAAGAACACAAAAAGATATTCTATTTCAGAACGTAAGATTTAAGTTCCTCAATCCAATTAATGAAACAACATTCTTGGGTTTGTTTCTTTTGTCGAGAGACTCTTGTAGTCTCTGTTTGACTCTATATGAAACCTTATAGAACTATAAGACCATTAGATTCTTTAACTCAACAAAAATAACTTTACCTACTATGAAGTATCGCACTCTCTAATCTCTCTTTTTGAGCAAATGCCTGGAAGGAAAATAAACATAGTGTGCGAGTTCGAACGCGAGGTAGGTAAGGTTAGGTTAGTTTTTTTAGCTCTTAAAAGGTCGAGGTCACATACATATATAGCAGAGCATGCCTACCATGGAGATAAATGTTGAGGGATTTTGAAGGAATTGCATACATTTGCTTAACTATTTTCGTATAATTTTCCAACAAACATATACGAGTACACATTTGTGATGTGAAAATGCATGTGATACTGTCTCACACATTTTCATACAAAATACTCAAATTGTCTTCTCTGGGATTTTGACGAATGCAATGATGGAGCTTCATAATACTCGCTTATGTTATGTACACAGTATTTACAGCTATGGCCAAAGTAATAGGAACAACTTGCGTCAGATTTGTTATGTTTGGTGTCAAAGTAAAGTTAACGAGTTGAGAAATCTGCTTTATTAAACAAAGATTATATTTAACCCAAAACTTTCTATTTAGTTCATATTTGATATTTTAGTGACGAAATCGTTCTCAATGAACAGTTGAATTTTATTTGAATCTACACTAATATTATAAAAAGGAAAGATTTGTATTTTTGTATGTAATGAATAAATTCAATAAGTACTGGACCGATTTTAATAATTCTTTTTTCATTATAAAGCTACATTATCACTGAGTAACAAAGGCTATATTTAGTAATAGATTACTATAGAAATCTTTAGAAATTCCTATTAAAACCAACCGAAGGTGTACAAAAATTTGCCATAAAATGTCTTTCATTGCATACGCTGCGAAGAGTATTAATGATAGGACAAAAAAATGTTTTCTAATTTAGTGATTCATGGTCGTTTTAATTAGCATGCTTATAACTTATCTGTACTTCTTTATGTCTACCCGTGCGAAGCCGGGACGGGCCGCTAGTAATTTAGATTTAGAAACAAAAACGTTGCACTGAAAGCGTTCCGTTTTCTTTGTATTCCCACCTGCCTTATTTTTAATGTTCAATCCCAACCTCAAATGCTGGATACAAATCAAGAAATTCTTGCCAAATCAGGAAAGGAGGAGGTTCGCCTTTTTTGAATTCGCTAAACAAATGCTGTTTTCCAACCACTCTAAACGAGCATAGAATAAATGGATTATGCAAGGCTTCTTTGAAAAAAAGATAAACCTTAGATTTTCATATTAAAGCTCAACTGCCTCTTTAAGTAGTTTTATATGCATATCTTGTAGTTTTTTTGGATTCGTTCCATTTTTATGACATTGAGGCGCCAGTTTTAGCTATCAATGGTTTTCATCATTGAAAACATTGGAATTTGTTTGGCATGTCGTTTCATTATCATTAAAAATTTCTCTCATTGAAAAAAATTTCCTGATTGAAATCCAACGAAAAATTTTTACTGACAGAAATCTGTTATTGGAATTGTATGAAATGTTCCACAAATCAGTGGAACGATTCGTTTCACTATTGAACATAAAAGTATCAGCTGTTCAGGAAAATTAATTTCCGTCCGGAAAATAGAAAAATACATTTTTAGAGAAAAATAAATGTGCAATTACACTTTTTTCCTCAAAAAAAATTCTTTGTGTGATTTCCGACCGATCAGTATATAATTTTCATTTCTAATCAAAGGGAAACACCGTCAAATATGGATTCAAAAATTTTTCCGCATCGATTTCAATGATAGCTATAACTGGCGCCTAAGTGAGACTAAGGGGCCGATTATAGCTATCAGTAAAATCCATCAGTACAATTTTTGTTTTTAGTTTTTGAACATGTTACAGATTTATTTCTAGCAAAAGATTGATGCAATATGATGAATCCTTTATTCAAATATTTTTTTCAAAAAAAAACAATGTATTTAAAGTTTTATTTAATTTATAAATCCATTTTAATTTTTTTAAGTGATGAAATTTCATTTTACTGAACAGCTGACTGCCAAAAGCCAAACAAAATTCCATTTCGTTTTAGTGTTGGTGTTTCAATTTGTTACTGTTCCGATCACATCATTAAAAATTTTACTGATGAAAGCAACAGTACAAAAATTGTCTGAGGCGCGAAGCTCAATGTTAAGATCGAAAGAAAACAACATTTAATGACGTAAATTTACTGATTGCTATACACGCTCATCGGTAAAATATTTCAGATTCCTCCTGTTTCAAATTTTACTGATGGATTTTACTGATAGCTATAACCGGCCCCTATGTAACATTCATGCAGAACTTTTACTTTCGATATCTCACTTATGTAAATGTATCCATTTTGTTGTTTTAAAATGACTTTAGGAAGGTTTTTAGTGCATTGATTTGAGACACCTACTGCTACGAGGTTATTGAAGACAAATTTGAAAACTCGATTCCAAACATCAGCGAAAATCTTAATTTTGTTCCAAATATGAGATTTTTCTTCAACTGTTCCTATTTTTTTAGCCATAGCTGTACATAAAGGTTTCAACTGTCATTTTATATATAGTTCAGCATTCTACACATAGTATCTATCGCTATATACTTATTCTTCCCGTTAAGAGGATTGTTTGCTTCTATTTCTGGAGTTTTTGATGTGCAAGTTTTGAAAGTCTCTATCTAGATACATACGTATAGTATATCTACTGTACGTGTATTTCAAAAAACATCATCACACAAATTAGTACATATAGAAAATAGGTAGGTACTCATGAATAAAAGAAAAACTGTCCCATTAGTCGTAATGAGATTCCCTGCAACCAAAACCAAGTGCCATAGTGGGTGGCTTAACGATCCAACAGTTAATGTATCTTCCTATACTCAAAGAGAACAAGTAGTTTGGTATGTTTCATGATGGAAGGGTTGAATAGAAGAGTTGTGTAGTGCTATACACCTTATAACGTTATACCTAACCTCGTAGATACTTAAGTTTTCGATACCTACATAGATTAATAGTTGGGGTTGAGTGTGTAACGTATGTTATAAAGCAGAGTTCATTCATCATGATGATACAAAATGATTGAAGTGGAAATAACTAGCTGCATCACACAAAACATATTTTAAACCATTGAACACGTAATCAATTTTCTAAGGGTATATTTTGGAGGGGGGGGGGGGGGTGGTGAAGGTTTCCAGTTACTATATGTAATGTGTGGGGTCGCAAGATGCATTGAGTAAGCACATCATCAAGAGTCTGATGGGTTCGATCACTTTTCACAAAAGAATTCCTCTTCAACGAAAACTATTTTTATTCTTTTAAAAGAAAAGTTTTGACGCTTGCAACTTTATCTTTAGCGAAAAAAGTTCATATTACTAAACACTGCACATCCCAAGCGACCATTAATGACATAAACATGGAACACGGAACACGGAACAAAGAGTGCAAATCATGGAAAATGGAACACAGAACAAAGAATACGGAACTTAGAAAATTTAGCATGCAAAATGGAACATGGAATGTGGAACGTGAAAAATCAAACATTGGCAATATTGAATATCGAACATGAACAAGAACATGAACGACGAACGTGTTCCATTCTATTTATTTATGGAACAAGATCCTTAAAACCTCCACAAGGATTATGAATTCATAATTTTGCTAGATGTAGGTACAAACTTGACTTCATACGTCGAGAGGAGGGTACTTAATTTAAATTCAATTAAAAAGGTAATTCGATTTAATTTCATAATTGCCAAAAATTCCTTCCGACTTAATTTTACTTCTATAATCCTTTATCTTCCATCGTCAAGCTATATAGATTGGAAATGTATAAATATTAACCATCATAATGATTAAAATTTAGGAGAATAATTTTGACTTGCCAAGCCTATACCTCTTGGATCTTATGATAAAATACCTGACCTATTTTGGTGTCATAGTTCAGATAGTTCCGTTCGTCAGGAAATAGCTCAGGAAATTATATTCTGTGTGGCTGTGTGGCATAGTGCCAAAAGGCTCTAGAGCCAAAACTCTTACCTCTACTCATACATACACATTATAAACCCAAAAACCATATTTCGTCTTCATTTTGCGAATGAAAAAGGAGAATAAATTCATAGTAAATCCACGCGATTATCTTTACCGTAAACGATTAAATTGCATTGCACTGAAGTTGGAGCCACAGCAATTGAGCAGCGCAGGATATCATCCAGGAGGAAAAGCATAAAGGGTTATTGCATCCTGTATGCCGGTTGGTCGTGAGATATATATCTGTGACCGACATAGAATCTACCTTAACTCAACCCAACTCAACAACAGCCAAGATTATTCTACGTACTATAAGCCAGGCCAGGAGAAACGTTTATGTTCCGACAGTCATCAGTGCGGCGTGATGTGGTAGTTTTATCGATTCCTTCCAAGGACTAAATAACGTCCTCTCTGATCTATAGTGTCTTATCTTATATCCTTGTCAGAGGAAAGGAAGGAACTGTGGTCGGTGTATACAGTTTTGTGGAGTGATGTTATGAAGACAACGGCAACGACAACGACATACACTCTGGGGCTATTGGCAGCGTCCATAAGACATAAATGATGTCCTCAAATAGCCGCGGAGAATAGTCAATCATGCCAATGATTAAGATGAAGACGATATAAGAGAGAGACAGAGATAGAGGTAGATAGAAAAAGGTGAATTATGTGACAATAACGAAGATGGGTAATGGTGGGAAAAGGGTTGGGGTTGGTTAATAGCGAACATGAGAAGGATGATTGTTTTTGTGTCTTGAGAGTTGAGAGTTAACTGACACAAGATGCATTGCCCCTTTGACAATTTCTTTATATACATTGAAGATGAAGATGAAGATGCAGAAAAGAAAAATATATATGACCATGCATTAAAGTAATATACTATACTCGTATCCTTGTTATATATATAAGCTCAGCTCAATGATGCAACATGCAAGTGACAAAATCTTGCCACAAGTGTTATAATTTTCTTTTTTTTTATCTTGCAACTGACAGCGAACATACTTCAATTAGATAATGTTTTTAAGTGACGATGGAAAAGGATATTTTCTTGCTTTTTTTCTTCTTTTGGCTTAAGGATATTACATCGTCTACTAGAAGTTGATTGATGTTATTGACATTTTTTAACCCATCAAGGATAAGTATTGGAAGAATGGTTTTTATTTTTTTTTTTACTGAACGTTTTAAAAGGATAAATCAGTTTTATCTCGTCTGAAAGTATGGTTTAAATTACGTCAATTTTGAACTTAATTTGAGAGACAGATGGTCGGTTTTCATTCCCTATAATCTTATGTAAGCTGCTTTCAAGAATCTTAACTAAATCTTATATCTTCCGAGTATGATGATAGCGTGATTTTCCTTGTTGAACAATTTATCCATCACTTACCGAAAAAGGACATTTTTGACAAAATCTAACTATAGTAGTTGTTTGTTACGAAAAATGCAGTCCTACTAAAAACGTTACTAATTCCGTTAAACTTCTTGAATATCTGAACAAAAAACAGCTTACAAAAGGTTTTAAAATAAAAATGTTCGTTTTGAATATTCCGATACTTCGACAGTTGACAATTAACAAGTCAAAGTTCTCAAAAATACATTATAGCAAAAGCTTCTCCTCCTAAGCTATTGGGATAAGTTTGTAATGTGAAGAATTGAATAGGTGTGCGTTGCTTAAGATTATCTGAGAATATTGCAATTATAGCCCATAGTATTGACAAAAACTCAAGTTTGTCGATTCCTAGTCGATCTTTCGAAATAGGCCACAAATAGCATTAGCGGTGTTAGTCTCTGATTTTAAGACTATATTCAAGTTTAATTAAAATAAGAACTTACATAAGTCTGAATCAGTCCTTGAAATTATTGACAATTACCTAGGTTTGCATCGTTATTGACGAGATTCATCTTCACCTTAGGGGCTATGTTCATAAGCAGAAATTTTAGTCTCGAAATTTTAAAACGATTGTTAGGTTAGGTTAGGTTGTATATGTTGATGCATCCGTAAAGGCCGAGAAACAACTTACTTGGATCTTTTTGGATATATTGTGTTTCCCAAGAAAAGGAGAAGGATTGGCTAGGGTAAAGAAAAGTTGATGAGGATTTGGGATGAGGGTGCCTCTCTGAACCAGTCTGATTTCTAGGAAAGTTTAAGAATGTTTATGGGTGGAAAGGACGAGACGTTGCATAAACCGTCGAAAAAAAATTCCTAATATAGTCATTCTTCTTTTGGATAGACTTGAGCATTTGCATAGAAAGTGGAAGGTGTCTTCCTCAGTCTCCTCATCCTCACACCCTCTTCATAAACCAGATGAGCTGATACCCATTCTGTTCTCTTCGTCTTAACATCTTCTTCATAAACTAGATGAGCTGATACCCATTCTGTTCATGTTTGTGCCCCATGAGTTGTGACCCGTTGGGATACCTATTAATAAGAAACAGCTTAGGCCTACCTAGTTAGGAAAGTAATTTTATTTTACCTTTGGGAATCTTCCGCCATAGATTCTTCCAAACTCTGCGAGTTTCAAGAACTGATCGCCTGCTGTTTGCGATTTCAGTGAAACTTTGGTGGATTTGTTCATTTACCCGCTCTATTGGTCTATAGATCATTGATATTAAACTGAGCACTGATCCGTTATTGGAAAATTTGTCTGCCTTTTCGTTACCGTCAATGTCACAGTATCCCAACGGAGGGTAACTGTGTTGGCTTCGCTTAGTAAACGAAGCTCCCTACGGCATTGCTACTCCAGTCTTAATTTGTGACAGTGACAGTGACAGATATGGCCTTGCTTGCTGCTTGTTTGTCGATAAATACGTCTATGCTTTTGTCTTTAAAATTGTGGAAGAAAGATCCTTAGCGGCTTCGAAAACCACCAGTACTTGTGCTTGAAAGACACTGCAGTAATCTGGAAGCGTTATTAATATTTCTAGGGGAGGATTATATGAAAAGATGATAGATTTTATCCCCTCCTTCATTTTGGAACGATCCGTAAAGACAGATACTTGAGTTATTTTTATGGCCCTGTTTTCCATCCAGTCGTTCCTTGATGGGAATTTCTGTTTGTGGTACTGGATTAAAATCTATGTACGGCTTTAAATAGTCTATTTGAGTTCCAATGTCTATGTCAATAGTGCCTTTTATGTTTCTGCAACCAAAAGAAGATCTTGACCAGTTATAACACTATAGACGTACTGCGTGACCAGTTCCTAGCCAGTGAGGCTTACGAGAGGAATGTATCTAGAGCCGCAGTTGGTATAGTCCTCATGGCACTTGTAGTACCTATACATGTAATTCTTTGGATTATTGTCATATTTTTAAGGTAGGTAACTCTTTCAAGAACTGGAAACCTTAATAAACATGCGCATTTTAAAAATGGCCTTACAATGGCAGAGTACATCCACAGAATGGTCTTAGGGCTTCGACCCCATCTTTTTCCAAAAATTCTGCTAAGGGTATAGAAGGCAACTGAGGCCTCTACTTTCCCATTAAGTCACTGTTTGATGGTGGTTTTTGGGGCTTGGGATTGGCACTGTGATTAGATTTTACTTATTCAGAAATGAGGCTTTAGAAACTGTTACGGTAAATTGAGATTTGGATTTTATATGGAGCTTCTGAATTTTTTCTCGAAGAAAATGTTGGATTCGACACCTTAAATGTTCTTTGAGACCACATGAAAAATAATGTCTATGCTGATCCTCCTCAACCATTTAAGACCTTAAATAGGGAAAAGTTGTCGTTGTCTGGCACATACAGGGCAAGTGTTTGCATTATTCTTGGAAAAAGAATGTGGTACTACAACCAAAACCATAGCAGCCATTTGATCTCTTGATAGCTTTCTACTTCCAGAACCAACTACTCGATGAAATATTTCTTCTTAAGAATGAAAAAAGTGTAATTTCTTTCAGGTGTTCCAAAAATGTCTCGGGAAATTTTAAAAATGTCTCCTTTTGGAAGAACACAATTTCTCACAATCAACCAAATATTCGATGAAATATTTTTTCTTTAGAGTAAAGAAAGTGTAATTTCTTTCAGGTGTTCCAAAAATGTCTCGCAATATAATACAAATTTGCCCTTTCGGAAGAACAAAATTTATCTTAAGAAGGCATAAAATGATAAAGCAAATTGAATAAAATCAAGTTATATTTACCATACAACTTTTTACATATTAACTGCTTTTTTTTTTGGAAGTAACCAATATTGACCACATTCCGCAAGGACATTGTTCTTTTGCTCCTAGAATGCTAAAACTTTTTAAAAATATACTCTAATTTCCAAGAATCAAATATAAACTCAATCATCAAATTCAAATTAATTTCTCATTTTAAAATCCTTTAATTTTAAATCCACTAAAAACTTTGTATAAAGTTTTTATTTAAATACCTTACTTTTGTGTGGATTTAAATTTACAACTAAACAAAATTACACACAGAAAAAAGTTTTCAAACGAATCGAGTTGAGTCGAAAAACAAAATGGAGACTGATTAAAAGTTTATTTTTCATTCGAAAAGCTCATCATATCAAAATAATTGAAACCGGAAAAACCATTTAACTAATTGGGGGTAGTTTATTTTACATCAAATTCATTATTTTATTTATCAACTCGTGCGTTTAACTGACAAAAGAAGATGTATTTTCTGTCTGAATTTTACGAAATAGCTTTTCCTTGAAATATTGTACAATATACTAATCCCATGATGAATGAAACTTTTTCTTTTTATTTGTGTTCAATTTTGTTTTGTTTTTACTTTAATTTAGATAAATAGCAGGTTTAGTTTTTGTTTATCTTTGTAAGTGTTGCCGAAATGTTGGAAATATAATACACTGAAAAAAAATAATTAAGTTTAATGCCCTTGTTCTGCATTTCACTTATTGTGAATATACTTTGCGAAAGTGAATTTGGGTTTTCCACAATTCGTTATTGTGAATTGGATTTTCGAACATGCAAATAGATGTTCTGTACTTCGGTTTGTTCCATTTTTTTAACGCATTCAAATAGTGAGGTTTACATGAACGAGCATGCTCCACAACATGGCTCGACAACTATCGATGCTCAATAATTAAAACGCTAAAACAATTGCTTGACCAACATGCTGGATGGATTTCAAACATTTTTGAAAACCTGAAGGCTCGTCCAACTAGCCAACTCGTGTGAACAGATGCTCGACAACTTTGTATTTTTTTTCATTCGGTAAATGATCTCGGGCAGATAACACGGGCACGGTTAGCGAAAATAATGGCAACAATACCCAATAATATTGAGTTTTGGAAAGAGTATTTTTTTGAACTATACAAAAGCTTACCTGAGGTATGGAAAATAAAAAATGACATTTATAAAAACAAAAATTGAAATCTAAAAGGATAGGAATTGTTGCTGAAAAACTATAAAAAAAATATACCTTAACGCCAGTTTAGAGACGGTAAAAAAAATAAACTCAATTTGCGCCTGTTATCGCCGAGAATTAACAAAAGTAAAAAAGGTAAAAAATTTAGTATTTTTTCTGTCCTTAATCGATTTTTTACCCATTCACATTTTTTCTTTTTTTTCTTTCTGTTCCTCTTCAAGAATCTCATTCATAATTAAAGCTGCCAATATCATTTTCCCTATCCTGCGTCTGTTTGATTCGAAAATTTTAAATTATTGAGGCTCGACAACCTCAGTATCAATTTAAGCGCAGTTGTGCGTACAGTTATTTTTGCCATCGAGCCATGCTTTCGAGCATACTCGTCCATGTAAACCCCCCTAATCAAATTTTTATTTCTGTGAATTGATCCTTGACAGCTTCCTTCTTCTAGGAATTAAAGGGTTGCAGAAAGTTTTTGAATTGAAGGAATCGATGAAGGTATTATAAAAGGTTCTCTTCCCCTTAAAACATATAAAAAAGCGTCTTTGCTTAATCTAAAATTACAATGAAAGCTTAAAAGAGGAAATCAAGAATTTACTTTATTTATCTGAACAATTCTACATAATTTTCACACACTTTCATTGTGTCAGGTAAATCCAATATACATATTTGATTTGTCTCGCAAAATTCGTCTTCTTATTTTTTCTCTTGAATTCTGCTTCCTTTTTTGACTTAAAATTGCCAATAATATTGCATCCATCTTAAAAACAGCAAAAATTTTACTTTAGAAACAAAATAAAAATGGATGATCCTTCAGTTCTGACAGATCGAAGCAATTTCGAAGTTTTCGAAATCGATCGAATTGAAGAACATTCAATTTTATTTCACGAGAAATTGAAAAGTGATTTCAATTCACTTTCGATCGAAATTCGGAACATGGGCGTAAATGTCTTTTTGTGTATGGTGACGTCCCTTTATTCAAAGCTATAAAAAAGCGTTGACAGTTCAACTGTTTTTAATTTTTATATTTGATTACTATTGATATACATATGTATGTATATGTATGTAAGCTCTGATTAGAAGTTTTGCTATGGTCAAAAAGCATTTATATTATTTGCATTTATTATATTTGGAAAAAAGTTTCTAACGAAGAAAAACAAGTTTTATAGTTAATTTTTGTTCGCAAGAAGATCTAAACAGCTTTTGACATTATCTACAAAATGACATAAAAGACCACAGAACGTCATTTTTTTAAAAACTGTTTTTGAGTTATAGCGGTCCGAGGTTATGTTTTCATTAGAATAGCGGTTGAAAGACTTGGACTTTTTTTTGTAATATCTCTAATATTTTTTCTTGTTCTGGATAATGCTAAAAACCTTTTTCTTAAACCTTGTGGTGGAATCAACAAATTTTAATCTTTGAAATTGTTAGTTTAATGCTTATTTGCTGACCTAACCGAAAATTTGTTGTTCGCATGGTTTTTGAATAATTAATTATTCCGCTTAAACAAGACTAAATTTGGAGGACAAAAACTCTTGTAAACAAAAAAAGTTTGGTTATTATTCAAATCTGTTGTTAAAGCTTCATTTTTAAATCTACAACATTTTATTTGTTATCAAAAGTTGTGATAAAATGAGATAAAATAATAAGAATTGTTTGAATAACTCCCAGGTTTAACTATGCATTCCAATTTTAAGTTCCTTTTTTTCTTCCCTGAAGTCCGCTTAGAGAATTTTTTAAAAACATTTTTAACTTCCAATAGGAAGTTATTGTAATCCAATCGAAGTTATTGTAATCGATTGTTCGAATTGAAAATTTTGACATTTTTCGACATTTCAAGGTCCCTAGAGTCGAAAAAAAAATGTTTAGAGAGATTTCTGTGCTTGCGTGTGTACGTACGTTCGTAGGTCCGTACGTCAGCGACGTTTTTTCGTCGTCCATACCTTAAGAACCAGTACAGATATCGACTTCAAATAAATTTTGTTACACAGATAATAATGCAGAAAGATGCAGAAAGGACTCTCAAAAAAATTGCGTGGGTGGTTTTTTTACCATAGCAATTAAAAAAAAAGATGGAAATTTTGGTTAACCCAAAATATCTCCCGAACCAATAACGCTAGAGACTTGAATTAAATTGTATATTATATATTGTTACATTATACCAAATATGTAAATATTTTTTTGGAAAAAAATCCAACTAACGGTTTTTTTTATAAATCAAAAGAACTGAAAAAAATATATTTGTCACCTTGAATATTTTACGAACAAAACATGATTTTATCTCCAAAATAATTTTATGTAACGAGAAATAATTTTTTTAACATCTGGTAAAATTTTGAGAAAAATCGAATCGACAGTTTGTTTATAAAAAATAAAAACCTTAAAAAAAAATATTTCTAAAAGTTGGTAAAAATTGATTTTCGACTCAAATATCTTTTCAAAAAATTGAAATATTGGCTTCAATCAAACTTTATCTTATAAAAAATACTGTTTCCGACATTCAATAAAATTTGGGAAAAATCGAATTGACAGTTTTTTTACAAAAAATAAAAATCTAAAAAAACATTACTAAAAGTTGGTAAAAATTGATTTTCGACTCAAATACCTTTTTAAAAATTAAAAATATTGGCTTTAAACTAATTTCGTCTCACAGAAAATATTGTTTTCGAAATGCAGTAAATTTTTTATAAGAATCCAACATTCCGTCTGTTCATAAAAAAATAAAATTTACAAAAAATAGTACACAAATTTCGTAAAAATTGATGTTCGGTTCTCTTATCTCGTGAACAATATAAGATATTGTCTTCAAATTAATTAAATTCATCCAATTTGTATTTGTTTATATAAGAAATAAAAACTCTATTGAAGTGCTACTAAAATTGATAAAAATTGGGTTTCCACTAAAAATCTCGTTAACAAAAATAGATTTTGAAATCAAACTATATAAGCAAAATATTGTTGGTAATTTTTAATTTTTTAGAATAATAAAACTGACAACTTTTTTAAGAAAACACGAAAACCTTCAAACTTTTAAGCAAGACAAATCGACAGACGGGATGGGAAGTTATAAGTGTGGGTCACATCCCAGACTTTTTTTGCCCGAAATTGTTGTTTTTGAAATCAATATTTGTAGCGCAAACTGCTATTTCATACCTCGTAAGGTCTTAGAAATATTTAAGTTTTAGCTTAGAACACTTTTCAGAAGAATTTCGATGGCCATAATTCAAATCTGACCCCAAAACCTCTTTATCTCGTTTGATTTTTGAGATATCACTTTTAAAAATTCAAAAAAATGCACATATGTATGTATATTCTTTATTATCTTAATTCAATAAATTTCTTTTTGAATAAAATTAGTTATGGTTTTCCAATTCAAGTGTACATATCTTCAATATTCAGTTCAAACATTTATAGTAGATACATAATTTTATAAAATTTTCAAAAAATCTTTACATATTTTTAAATATCACTTTCTTGTATTTATTTTCAAAAAAAAACGTTAAACCAGTAATGATAAAATAGTTATTAACAGAAAAAGACAAAACGGTTTTAAATAATTTACGGTTTTGTAATTGATTTTTTTGTAAAAAAAATTATAAATAACAAATTTTTAGACAATTTTAAACAAATATGATATTTTAAAAATATCTGTATATAAATAAAATCAAATTTTTAACTCCACATCAGTACTTAAATTTTACTCCAAAACGTATTTTAAAAACCACAAAACTAATTTCAAAGTATTCAAAACTTCATAAAGGCTCCAATAAAGTATCCACTAATGTGGATTTTCAGAAGCAAAGTAAGATACTAAAATGATTAAAACTGACAAAGGATTGGATTTTGCAAAATCATCATACAAAATATTGAACTGTGGGTGTTTTATCTTAACCTAAAAAACATTTTTACTTGGAAGTTTGTGAACAGGTAGATATTTAAAAAAACCGATGTGATAGACCATTTTAGTACAACTTAAACCCTTAAAAACGGTATTGGTTTGTTTGTGGGATAGAAAAAGGTTACATTTTTTGTCGACCAGTGTAATAGAACAAATTTGATCTTCGAAAATCTTAAAAAATGAGAAATTCAAATAGTTTTGTTTAAAGAAATTTATATAATCGATATGTATATTTTTTAAGAATTTTGGATTTGTTCTAAAATTTATAAACAAAAACTTGAAAAACATGTAGGTTACAAATTTTAGTGTCCGCCAAAGGAAGGGATGTCTTTAAATGGGCCGTAAGTCATGATCATGAATATTGGACAAAATTAAAAAAAAAACTATAGTTTTCGATTAACTTGGGAAAATGCACACCTCCAAGCAATCCCCTTTAATTTTGTTTGCTTCTTAGCAAACTTAGTTAATTTTTAAAAAGTGTTTAGGACGCTTAACTGAAGCTCTTCATTTTTGTCGGAATTTTTCCGAAGTAAACTTCTAATATTCCAGTACTAATTAATTATTTATCGCATTTCTTCACTCTTTGAATGTTTTTGTTTTGTTCAGTGTAGTTTCCTGTAATGTGTTTCATAATATAGAAGGTGTTTAAGTTCCTGAAGCAAAGCTATTGAAAATGGCACTTAACCATGTCCAATTTGTATTTGTTGTCTGACAGAGAGAGGGGATGAAGATGAAAAGGATTTAACTCCATTACCATAAAATCAAAGGAGGATACTCTTTTGAGCTCTTGAGATTGTATCATCAAAGAAAAAAACTACATTATTCCACTTCAATCGGGCTTCGACTCTGCAACATAGTATACAAAAAAGTTGCTTAATTTGCCTTGGCTTGTCACTGCTGCTATCAGCACTATTCAGCACTAATTAATCCAATTAAATTGATTCCACGCTCTTAAATTGTGTGTAATGTGTGACTTGATGACTCTTCTAATACCACACGCATCAATGCCGGCACAGAATAGTCCATTGAATTCAAATGTTCTGCTCAGTTTTATAAAAATGTACCATACAAATAGTTTCCAAGGCAAATGGTTTTTTTGGTTCCACCAAACTCATACCAACAACGACGACCGACAGAGGCGACGCCAACGAACAACGAACAACGCAACGGGATGTGGTATATAGGATATCATTTGGGCGCCAGTTAAGTGACATCTGAAGTAGTTTTTCTGTGTAACGTATATAGAAAGAAAAATAAAACGCCTGCCTCATTGATGAGGGTGGAATTAATTTTCACTTTTCTTTGTCTTTGTTCAAAGAGTTTTCAATAATGGACGCCCCAGTTCCGGCCGGAGATTGCGGGTTTGAGTTTGAGTTGAGTTAAAGAACAAGAAGTTTTGTATGATAGGTATGTCTGAAGAGCATATGTATGGCGCCAAAAATATCTATAGGTACAAACGAACAAAGGAGTTCGAAATTTGTACTGTACATACGTTGGATCGATATTATACAAATAATAATTTCTGAGTGGGGGTGTGGCGGAGGTAAATATAGGAAAGTGGTGGTTATGGTGTTGAATCCAAGGGGGCTGTTGAACTTTTTTCTTTTTTATTTATTTGTAGAACATCCGTCTGTACGTGATGAATGATGAGTTTTATTTTTCTTTCTTTGTATCTACCTATGAGGGAGTGTACGTACGGTACATATTTATAATTATAATGAAAATGCTATTGAACTTCGTGCGGTAATGGTATGGTAAGACGTGTTCGGTATGAAAAAGTTTTTGATTCGATTTTGATGATAGCATGTGTTGGTATAGCTGGGTGGGTGTACTGTAGCTATAGCGGACTCCCGCTGCTGTTGTCAAACAATAATCCGCTTTTCTAAATATATTATCATCACATTTGTATCTATAGCTATGAATGTGTAGACAGACTGAAAACATATAATTTTCAGCAGGTGGTGTTAATTCGTTAAGGAGGTGAAAAATTGAAGCAAATGAAATTTATTTATAATTTAAAAAATTTTCCATAATAGAGGAGTTTTAAATGGAAAGGAAATGGGGAAATAAATTATTCTTGTATAGAACGTCAACTTAGGGTATAAATTTTTCGAACGAAAGTTTGGAAGCTGTTCTTTGATTTCGACTACGGAAAAAGAAAACAGAGGTTAAAGGATTCGGGGTTTATTAATGATTAAAAACTGTTTTTTTTCTGCATTAGTAAAAAATTATTTTTGTAAAAACTTTTTCAATGAAAACTCCTACAATATTTTGCCACCAATACAATTTATTTCGAAATAAAAAATTTATTTTCAAAAAAGGTTGAATTCTCGTTTATCTAGAGAAAAAAATTGAAAAAAAGTGTAATGGTTTTACATATGAGTTCTTTAATTGTATCTTGCTATAAATATCGCTTATATTGAAAAGGATTAACCAAACTGTAAATTTAATACATTTAAAATTTTAAACAGTCAATCACGTTGCGCCTCTTCCTTTATTTTTTCAGTAATTTAACAATGTGAGCTCACTTTAACATTTCTTTGATAAAATTTTATTATGTTGAACCTTAATAATACAAAAGAGTACCTAATAAAAACACTCTTTGAGTCAATCAGTTATCAAAACAGATCATTGGTAACAAAATACTCGAAGAAAACAATGACAGATGAAAAAGCCTTCAATTAACAATTCTTCGGTAGTCTTGAAGAATTCGAAGACTTAGCAAGAAACGCTTTCTTAAGTTTTATCAAGGCATTCAAGTGGTTGGTGCAGATTCATAGGTTTACACACTCACTTTTCAGGGAAGTTATACAACTTTTATGGTATCACAAGGGATATGTATTGATCTAAGGGCGGCGGCAGCGATAACTAAGTCAATCGCCAGACCATTTACCTTACCTAACCTGAAAACTTTTAACTTTTGAAGTGAGAAATAATCTGTGTATATTTTTCAAATCCTTATTTTAAATAATTTAAGAATAATGCAAAATTTTTAAATTTTCTGTCATAAGTGTTGTAAAATGAATAATTTTTAAAGAAATTGAGTTGTTGTTTCTGGTTAAACTTGGTTTTTGAAGATTGAAAACTAGAAGACAGAAATTTAAAAGCTCAAGGAAAAATGGTTTATTTTAAAGTTTTTAAAAAGTATTACATAAAAGGTATTTATTATTATGAAAAAAAGGTATTTGAAATACCCGTACTTGTAATTTCCAAATACTTTCAATTAAATAAAAGAAGATAGATGTTTCCTTGATGGTGGTTGATAGTATAATGATTTATTCTTACAAAGATTTTGCAATAATTTGTTGACAACTTATTTTTGACATTTGACATTTTACATATCATTTGCATTGACATCTTCATGATAAGTAAGCTTCCGGGTGGGTGTTGATAATTGGGATTTACACGATGGGATTTTGATGGATAATGCAACAGTACCAAAAAGAAGTCCAAATCTATCAGCTTATATTTTGAAGAACTGCTATAACCTAAGAACAAAAATTGAGTACAGACGCCGCCATTGGTTTATCATTTTGTAGATAATAGTTTTTTCATGTAGTGCAAATGTGAATTTCTTGAGAGATGGTACCATTTCCCTTTCAGTTTCTTTTCGAAAAAATTTTTCCAAAGATAACCAAAAAATATAAATTTTCCCGATTCGATTTTCGAGATCGATTAAGGAATGAGATGTTTTAATGACTTGCTGCATGAACCATAGATCTTCTAATTTCACTTAAAAAAAGTGGGTTAACATGGATCTGTAAGGTTAATAACTGCCTCATTTGCAGTTTTCCAAACGTTTAAAGCGGCCACTGACATGGAAATTAGGCTATCTTAAAATAAGGTCCTTAAAATAAAACTTAAACTAGCTTAAACTACTTATTCTACTTATAAACTACTTAAAACTAGGACAACCACACCAGCAAATCTAACTATCTAACATTTTTTGTTTTCATATTTTGTTGTCCTTTTTATTTTTTTTCTTATTCCATGTTTTTTTTTATTTTATTTTTTTTTTTATATTTTTTTTGTGTATTTTTTTGTGTGCCACCATGCCTATTTTACTTAAAACTAAACCCTAAAACTATAAAACGAGTATGTAAGCCGGCCAAGGCTTAAAACCCCATCCCGACTACCCACTATCAAGTGCCGATTGAAGCTACCAAAACTGGTTCTCCTGTTTCACCCTATCAGTTCGGTCCGGTTCGGACACAGCCCTACTGAATCGAAAGAGCTCTGCTCCGTCTTGTGCCATGACGTCCCGATTGTACAGGAGTCGCCTATCCACGTTTTTTTTTTTTTTTTTTTTTTCGAAATTCATTTTTTTTATTCATTTAAACTTAACTCTACTTACATGCTAGACAAAATGGGAAACTAGCCTAATTAATTCTACTTAAATATAACTTACTGGCCCTAATCGGGCGCTCTAAGAAATTCATGATTCTTAAAATTAATGCCTTTCGGCCTACGAACTAAGATTGTTTTATTTATTTCAATTTATGTTTTTTTGTTTTTTTTAGAAAAGTTTAAAAACTAAAATCATTATCATTTTTTGGGATTTTTACTTACATACTAAAGTCCTTAAAATAAAACTTAAAATTACCTAATCTACCTACAAACTACTTAAAACTAGAACAACCACAGCGGCAAAACAACTATGTCCTTCTATTTGTACTTCCATCGAGGATTTTTATAATATTGCCTATCCACGGTACGTTGTCTGACGTGGTAGATTAGCGGAACTGCCAATCTATCCTATATCAGACCGCATCTATCTAAGAAGAGGAATGCTTCTGGTGGAATGAAGCCGCTCAAGCGTGCACTCTCAAAATACTCGTCGTTCGGATAGAACGCCCCGAAAATTAAATTGTTGGTCGAAGACATAGCTCTTGCAATGTGACCTCGAACGAGTTTTATCACGAAATTGTCAATACTGTTGATTCGAGCCCCGTTGTATAGGACCTCGTTAGAATAGCAATGGACGTAAGAAGATTCGGCTGTTCGATATAAGCCGGTTCAGCGTCGTAAACACTGCCGCTCGAACACCCGAAACTTCTCCATCTGGGAGCTTTACTTAATGGCACCCCTAACGTTGTTTTGGCGTAAAGCTACTCGTTTAGTCTTGAGGAGGTATGAAACTGACTTTCTGTCAAGAAACAGCTGTGAGTGTCAAAATGATATATGATCTTAAAAGAAACCACTAGATGAATGTATATTTCAATACAATTTACATGCAAGATCAGAAAATTGAATTTTGCAAGAAGGTCTTCGTTAGAGTTGCAAAAAGTTGTACTAAAGGTCGTCTTAATATATGTCTTTAGTTTCAGTTTTAAAAAAATTGATTAACATGGTTCTGTAACGCCAATACTTGATCAAAACGTTGTACCGAGCTTAATTTTTTGAAGAAAAATGGTCCGATAGTTAGGTGCAGTTTTCCAAGTGTTCTCGTTAACGTAGTAGGCGACATGGAAATCACCATGGATACTTCCTTTAGGCCTTTTTTTCGAATAAGTTTTCTCAATGTGTTTTCAATATTTCCTAACATTCAGAAACTACTGTATTTCCATACAATTTACTAGAAGATCAGACAAATTAATTTTGCAAGAAGATCTTCGTTACTGTTGCAAAAAATTCTAGTAGGTACATACTACTTTTGTTTTTTTTTGGAAAATAACGTAAGACAAATAGTTATTTTAAATGTAACAAAAACTTGGCAGCACTTTTTTTCAAAAAGAAAACTTCATTCTTTCAATTACTTTTCATTTCTGTTTGTTGATCAAAAGTGTTTGCTTTAAGCTTTAAAACATGTTTTCGACAAAATTATATTTCCTCTTATTTTTTAAAGGCTTTAAAAAATTCTATTCTACAATTTAGTGCTTTCATTTGGCAGCACTAATTTTTAATCAAAAAAAGAATTATTAAGATAAATTTTAACTAGAACTAAGCCGGAAACTACTTCATGCTACTTCCGAAAAAAACATTTAAATTTTTAAATGTTCCAAAACGATTTAACTTTAATTGGTGATATATTTGTATTTCTTTCGAAAAACAGGGAAACTACATATACATGTATATACATAATGAAGGTACTTTTAACAAATAAATACTAATTTGATTGTCATGAACTGTCAACAATTCACAGGTTCTTTTCCGCCCTCTTTCACTTCTCGGGAGTTGAAAATTTAATTTTATTTGTTGAAATTGTTTTTTTTTTCAGAAATGTGTTCCTGGTATAATCCCGCTTATAATGTAGCACTGATATTTTATTTTGTAATCTTTTTTTACAATTACAAAACAATCAAAAATGATTTGTGTTCAAATTCACTTCATTCATTCCATTGTTTCGCTTTATTATTTTATTTTTTTATGGAGAGCATATAGTAATTTTTTTGCTGTAAACATTCAGTGTGTGCTGGCAACGCTGAAGGTGATAGTCGTGTCTATAAAGTGCTCTTAAAGAAAACAACAAAATAAGAAGAAAACATAAAGAAACAAACTGAAATTTAATCACTGAGTGAAAATATTTTTGTTCAAGGTTCGGAAAGTTGAACATTACATACGAAAAACAAAACAACAAAATAACACCAAAGAAAATAAAAAAGTGAAAAAGTTAACACAATAAATAAAAAGTTTTAAACAAAAACCTATCCGTTTTGTTTACAACCGTTGTAAGTGCTGTTTAAGAGAGTTTGTATTTCTCTCTTAAAACAACAAAAAATATTCCCTCCTGTCTTTGAAAACACAGCCGAGGTGAGTAAAAAACAAAACAAAACAAAAAAGAAAAGAAAAATAAACTCGATTTTATATAAAACTGCAAACATTTGCACTTTATTATTATAGATTAATTAATTAAAATAAAGATTGCTATACTACTATTATTTATAATACTAGAAATTAGCACACAAAATATATAAACAACACAAATATCCAAACAAACACACTTCACTTTGACATAAACTTCTGACACCACACTGACAGCTGAAATAACAGTAGCGTCCTTAATTAAAAAGACTAATATGGAGGACAGTCAAGTCGATAATAAATTGGACAAACTTTTGACTGCTATTGAAAACCTTGGGACAAACTTAAGGAAAGAAATTAAAGAACAAACTGAAACCTTAGAACAAAAATTAAACTCAATAATAGACAGAAACAACACAATTGAAGAGAAACAGGAACACCTAGAAAGGAAAATAAAATATTTAGAGAGATGTATAAAGAGAAAAAATCTTGTTATTTACAATATAAAAGAAACTGAAAAAAGCAACGAAGAATTAGTAGACATCATTTTACACCTTTTGAACACTATTCTCGAAATAAAAACTGAATATTTTGAAATCGATTTTGCAAGACGTCTAGGAAATAAAGGAGACAAAATAAGACCTATTTTACTTGGATTGACAACACAAATAAAAAAAAGATACTATAATGAAAAACAAAACTAAACTGAGACATTATAAAGAGGATATTATATACATAAAAGAAGACTACATAAAAGAAGATTTCAATACGACAGTCCAAGAAAATAAACCATTTTCCAAACCTCAAAATAATAAAAAAATGACATCAAGAAGCGACATTGACAAGAAACAACAACGAATGCCTAAAAGAAATCGACAATATGACAACGATCCAAATGCAAATGAAAATGAACCAACATGTTCAACAAAATTAAAAAGACCAAAAACAAATGAAAAAGTCCAAAATGACAAACATAACAAAACAAGAAACAACAGCATTCATAGATTTCTACAATCAAACCAAAAAGAAATTAATAATATCAACAGTAACCAACACAGCAACTAGCAACAAACGAAGCAAATTTTGAATAATAATGACTCTACCCCAAGCCGATTAGCCATCGTGGGGAATGACGGCCAATACCCTCCAAACTACCCATCAAACCAAGACCAATCCAAAAACACTCTAGACATTTGTACATACAATGTAAGAACATTAGCTACAGAAGCAAAACAATCAGAACTAAGACAAGCATTATCAACTATCAACTGGGATATACTGGGACTATCCGAGCTAAGAATTTTTGGACAAAACATTATTGAAAACCAGAATGATATATTCTGTTACATTGGTGAGACAAAAGGCTTGCATGGAGTTGGATTTCTCATCAAAAAGAATTTAAAGGACAGAATAATAAATGTACGATTTTTTAGTGAAAGGATTTGTAGCCTATGTTTAAAAATACAAAACACAAAAATGACGATAATTCAGGTTTATGCCCCGACCAAAACAGCAACTGACGAAGAAATTTCAAACTTCTACAATTTATTGGACAAAGTATATAATGAAACAAAAACGGAGATAATGTATGTTATAGGAGACTTCAACGCCAAGTTAGGGAAACAGATTGACAACGATGAAGAAGTAATGGGACCATTTGGATACGGACGAAGAAACGAAAGAGGAGACCTACTTATAAAGTGGCTGGAAGAGACGAATCTCAGATTTGCAAATTCTTTCTTTAAAAAGAGAGAAACACGAAAATGGACCTGGATTCACCCGAATGGGATAACAAAGAACGAAATTGACTTAGTTCTAACAAATAAACTGAAAACTATTAATGACATCTCCGTATTGAATAATTTTAAATTTGATAGTGACCATAGGCTAGTAAGAGCAAATATAAAAGTGGACCATAATACGTTGAAAAGAAACAAACAAACACTCAGTATTCCTAGAATGATACCAACCGAAAATATTGAAAAATATAATGACATACTTAAGAAAGAAATAAGACTTAATATAACTACAAATAGAATAAACGAAAACTTTCAAAATACATATGATTCATTAGAACAGATAATAAAGAACTCGGCGAAAGTTTCAATCATGACTACTGTTACTTCAAAACCTGATAAACTAACGGATGACACTAAAGCGCTGATAACCAGAAGAGATAACCTACGAAACAAGGACAACTTATCAGACCAGGAAAAAAATGAACTAAGATACCTTCGGAAAACCATAAAAGAAGATGCGAAAAATGATATCCAAACATATAACGAAACAATGATAAAAGATATATTAAGTAACACAAAATCTATTAAAAAGACAAAATCATTTCTTGACGACGGAAAAGAGTGGATAACATCAATTAAGAACAAAAATAGCAACGCTATTAATAGAAGAGATATAAATGAGTCTGCTACCAAATTTTTCGAAGAACTCTTCAAATCGACAAAAGAAATAAAAGATGATAATATATCGATGGCGGACAGTTACTCCAATTTAAATACTGTTACACTTTTTACAAAAACAGATATTGAACAAGCAATTGACGATCTAAAGACAGATAAGTGTACAGGAAATGACGGTATTGTAACAGAAATGCTCAAATATGGAAAACAACCAATTTCTACAGTCTTGACCACGATTTTTAATGACATACTTATAACACAGCAGATTCCAAAACAATGGAAACAAGCTACAATTACGCTTATCCACAAAAAAGGAAATAAAGATGACATAAATAACTACAGACCAATAAGCAACATTTCTATGATATATAAACTGTTCTCCAAAGTAATGTATACAAAAATTAAGGACACCTTAAACAGAAATCAGCCAAGAGAACAAGCAGGATTCCGAGAAGGTTTTTCAACAACAGACCATCTACAAACAATGAACCAACTCATTGAAAAAACTAACGAATTTGAAAAACCTTTGTATCTTCTATATATTGACTTCAGCAAAGCATTTGACTCAGTAGAACATGACGAAATATGGACAGCGCTGACAAACCAAGGCATTCATCCTATCTTTATAAGGACATTGAAAAATATATATACAGACAGCGTGGCGAAAATAAAAACCGAAAGAATAGGAAGAGAAATAAAAATAAAGAGAGGCGTAAGACAGGGGGATCCAATGTCACCTCCATTATTCTCTGCCGTACTGGAAGAAATATTCAAGAAACTAAACTGGGACAATAGATATGGAATAAATATTTGGGGACAATATTTGAGCAACCTTAGATTCGCTGATGACATAGTTCTCATTTCATCAACTTCCGGACAAATACAAAATATGCTCATCGAATTGACAAATGAATGCAAGAAAGTTGGACTTCATATCAATAAGTCAAAAACTAAGATAATGACTAACCATATTAAAGATGACATAATGCTGGATAACGAACACATAGAATATGTAGAAGACTATACTTATCTAGGACAGACTAAGTCATTCATTAACCAGGAGAAAAAAGAAGTTTCTAGACGCATTACCAATAGTTGGAAACAATTTTGGAGTCTAAAACAAATATTACAATCTAATCTAAGGGACGAAACACGAAAATATATACTAGACTCTGCTATTCTACCTGTTATGACGTATGGGTTACAGACTATATCCTTGACTTCAAGTTTACTTGACAAAATAAGAATATGCCAAACCAAGATGGAAAGAAAACTACTTAACCTACGAATTAGCCAGAGAGTGAGAAATAGAGAAATAAGACGAAGAACTGGTTTAACGGACGTGGTTGAACGAGCAAAACTCCTTAAATGGAATTGGGCAGGACATATATCTAGAATACAGGACCAAAGATGGACAAAAATCACTACAAAATGGACACCACCAGAAAGCAGAAGACCAGTTGGACGACCGAAGAAAAGATGGGCAGACGATTTGCTTAAAGAAAGACAAAGTTGGTACAATGACGCAAAAGATAGAGATCTTTGGGCAACATTGGGGGAGGCTTATGCCAGATCATAGAATTTTGATACGCATCCATTTATTTATTCAAACTTTGCTTACATATTAAAATTAATTTGATTAAAAAAATGTGTTAATTTTATATGGTAATTATAGTAATTAATTCAAAAGAAACAGAAAAATGTAAACAAAAATGTAAATAAATATTGTAAAAAATATCAATAATGGCAAATAAAAGCTTATAATAATAATAATAATAATAAACATTCAGGGAGTTCTTTTTCTAGTGTTCCTACATGACATGAATGTATATTTAAGCGATACCTCTTACCTCCTGTAAGTATAGTTGTAAAACAGTAAAAATGTTCCTTAAAGCTTAATCTAGCAACAAAAAGAAAACAGAATTACGACAACCGAGATACACATGTAAATAAAAGTGTACAAGTATGTAAAACATAAAACATACGAAAAACCCTGTTTTGTTTTTTCATTTCCTCATCTACTTCACGTCTTGTCTCACTTACCTATTGCGAGTTTTCTTCGCGTGTGAAAAATGTCTGCTTTTTTTTAAAATTACTTTCTTATGTAAGCGCGCCCCATCATTCAAGATCCGCGCGAATAAAACGGAAGTGAATAAAAAGAACTAACTGCAGACATTGCGCTTTCAACAAAATATAACAATAATACAAACAAAAATGGCTGCAAGGATATGTGAGGCTGAGCATTTGTGTCTGAAAAGGAACTCAGAATGAGAATGTGCATCGCTTAGAAAAATAGAATAAAAAAGAAAACCTTGCAATTGTAAAACGATAAAAGGAAAAAGAAAAAATATACGAAAGCGGAATCGAAGAAAAACATAATAATGAAAATCTTCAAAAGGAAAATAATAAAAAAATTATATGTATGGTGAAATGAAAATTCCTCAAGTTCTTCCCAATCTTCACATACACATAGTTCTATACCTCACGCCCACCACCAATCCAACCACTATAGCTATGTTATTTTGCCTCCATTCAGGAACCAGAACCAGAACCAGGAACTTGGCTCCATCAGCAGCAAAGGAAGAATAAAAGTAATATGGAAATCATTTCTTCGATATGAGAAGAAGCAGATCCTTGGAAAAGGAAAGAGGTCATAGAAGAGTCGAGGACATCAGTTGTGGCGTAGGGGCGGGATGGGCGTTCGTCGTCGGTGGTGAGGTCTTGGGCGGAAGGACTCAGTAATATTTATGAATTCATATTGTTTGTTGCATGTTGTTGTTGGTTTTTTGTAGTTTTTGTTGTAGTTATAAAGTGTAACGAAAGGAAACTGGTGCAATAGCACTTAAAGGGTTTATTTTCTTGTATTTGAACGGCCTTAGTCAAGTCACCCACCATAGGCCCCATACACCTCCTTTCACACAGCAGCTCTACTTTATAGAATATACCGCCATTAATTGTTGTTGTTGTTGTATAAAATAGTTGAAGCAAACCATTTGGAATGGATGTTTACATTATATAGTTTTCCTCAACAACAAAGCCACTTTTAAATCTGTTAACGTTAACGTTATATAGCGTATATGTAAGTGTGTATAAATATTGGATGTTTTGATAGTAATAAACTCCGAAATAAATGGAAAAGGTAGTTTTATACGCTTCCTGTTGTAAGTTGCACAGCTGCTGGTAGTGTGTTTAGAAATAAAGTTGCACCGGATCACTTCGCTCTACACAAATGGAAACGATAGAAGCATGCATATTGCATTAGTCACAAGCTTAAAGGGATCATGATGATGGAAACATGGAAACTGCATAGGTACTTGATACCTCCTAAAAGAGATGTTATAGCAATAAAAAAAAACAAGCAGAAGCTCTCAAGCTATATAACGTACCATACTTATATAATATATAACTCCTCTAGTGATTCTTTTTCTAAATCTATACCGAGGTAATGTTTATAGTTTTTGAAGATGGTATAACCTATATACCTGCAGTCTGCATCAATAAAGGATTTGTATGTCATTGACTTTGGCGGTTAAGTGCATTCAACTTTAGATAATAGATGACATTGAGTTTAAGAGTCTTTGTCAGTCAGCATATAGCTTATATTGAATTTATAAAAGATGTGAGTGAAACTTGCCGTCTTCATGAAAAGACTCAATAATAAAAGAGTTAATCGAACTTCAATCAGCTCAAGAAATTTTGCAGTGCAAACAAATTTATATGTAAATACAGTCTTTTCCAAAAAGACGTTTTATTCTAATTAGTCCCGTATTTGGAGAGCTGTAACTTTTGAAGCTGCCATCTTTATACATTTGACAAGTGAAAACTATGTTATTTCTAAAAATTAAACGATTAGCAATAAATGGTGAAAACTAAACACCTTTGAGTCGGCGTGAATCAACTTTTAGCTTAAAAATAGTGAAACTGATGATGACAAATTTGAGCAGTTGGAAGAAGTTACAATGATGTGAAAAATGAAAAACGTGGGCATCGCTGTTGTAGCCCGAAGAGTGGACGAAAACCCAGGTTTATTGATTCATCGTCAATCTTTGGAACAGGCATTCCAAAAAGAATATTACATCCTAATTTGTATACAAATATAGGTCTTAATACTTTAAAAAAAATAGTAAACTCAAGGAATCTAGACGTTTGATCACCAGCAATGTCATTTATTCGCTGATTTGGTCATCGAAATGCATATAAATGATCAGGATTGTCATCAACAAATTCTCTTCAGAGATAAGGTCTACCTTCATCTCTAGTTATAAATTAATAAGTAGAATTATCGCATTTGGGTCTTGTTGAAAATCCAAGAATTATTCTTAAGAGCCTCTACATTATCAAAGTGTTTTTTAGGCTGACTGAGTGATTGGCCCTTAATTATTTTAACTGTTACGTTGAATCAAGACCGAATCCAGACTTTTAATCAGGGGGGGGGGGGCGTTCACACACTTAACATATAGACAAGTTTTTACTCAACTTTTAAATATTGTTGTTTAATGTTCTGTGAAGGAGGCTGACAAAATTTCAATAACATAATGTGTATCTAAACCTTACATCTACAAATTTCAAGGGCTAAAGTGACAACTGTAGTTATTAAATTATTTAAGAACACTGTTGTCCAGCAAGGTATGGTCTAACTCCCTACATATGAAAGCATTCTAAGGCCTCGGCCACGCAGTAAGCGGCTGAGCGGCTAAGCGGCTAAGCGGCTGAGCGGCAAGCGGCTGAGAGGCAACTCTAAGCGACGTATGGCCAGGCACTGAGCGACTGCTTTTGAGCGATTAGTAGTTTTTGCAGAGATTGCACACACGAAATTAACAACTCAATGTTTACTTTCGCCATTTTTTCTTCTTGCCGATCAGAACATTACTAAAAATTAAAACAGGTTTGGTTGCTGAGCGGCGCCGCTTAGCCGCTCAGAATTTTGTTTCGCCGCTCGCTCATTGCGTGGCCGCTTCTATGTGATTTCATAGGTTTTATATTTTTTTTCCGCTCAGCCGCTCAGCCGCTTACTGCGTGGCCGCGGCCTAAGACTCCAACAATTTTCTAAACAGGTATGTCATATTTAAGAGCTAAGACACAATAGTTTAGAGGATTTTTGGTCCATTTCAAGCAGAAATGTAAGAAATCGTTTGAAACGTAGCTTTTTTAGCACAAATAATATATTCTTTTCTTGTTTCCATTTTTAATAATGCGAAGAACGGTACAAAAATTCAAAAACCAAGAAAATGAGAAAGCATTTCTAGATTTTTCATTTTAAAGAAGTCAACAAAACTTAAAAATTGTAGAGAAAAAATGGTTGGTTCTTGTATTTAAAGAAATAAGTGAATTTAAGTAAATCATTTCGCTAAAAATAAAAAGAAAAACAAATTAAAGTAAACACATAAGATGGGGACAAACTTTTGAGTTTCACTTATAAATTACGCGTTCCAGAATCTCTTTTCACTTCAGTTCTCAAGAAATTCAAAGTTTTTATATTAATAGATATGAAACGTTTATTAAGTTTTTCAATTAGCCATTTGTTTAACAAAAGTTGCTGTTTTTGGGACATTTATATTCTTGGCATTCGTTTTAAAAATTTCAGTTCTAGAGCATCCAAAGCAAATTCACTTCAAAAAGTAGTTTCCTTTAATTTTTTAAGACCTTGAAAGTTTTTGAATTCAACAGAAAATCAATTTTGAAAGAAATAAAATGTAAGATTTAGAAATAAACCTGAAAAATAAGTTTTTCTCAAAAATTTGAATACCATTTTATTTATCAAATATAATATTTTTGGTTTGTAGTTACTTAGCGCTTATAAATATACATTTTACATGGTGAACCCTTTCTAAGAGTTTTATAAAAAAAACTAATATTAACTTCAAATAGGAAGATATTGTAATGGGTCCGATTTGTCGAATTGAAAATTTTGACATTTCTCCAAAAATTCCAATTAACGTTTTTTTTTATTAATCAAAAAAACTGAAAAAAAAATTGTCACCTCGAAAATTTTACGACTAAAATATGATTTCATCTCCAAAAGAATTTTGTGCGACGAAGAATAATGTTTTTGACATCTGATAAAATTTTGAGAAAAATCTAATTGACAGTTTTTTTATAAAAAATAAAAAATTAAAAAAAACATTACTCAAAGTTGGTAAAAATTGAATTTCGACTCAAATATCTTTTCAAAAACTTGAGATTAAGGCTTCAAACTTATTTTATCTTATAAGACATATTGTTTTCAACATTCTGAAAAATTTTGAGAAAAATCAAAGTGACAGTTTTCTTACAAAAAATAAAAAGCTAAAAAAAAATTTATAAAAGTTGGTAACAACTGATTTTCGGCTCAAATATCTTTTCAAAAATTTGAGATAATGGCTTCTAACTAACCTATAGGAAATATTGTTGTCAATATTAGGAAAAATGTTGAGAAAAATCGAATTGACAGTTTTTTTTACAAAAAATAAAAACCTAAAAAAAACAATACTAAAACGTGGTAAAAATTGATTTTCGACTCAAATATCTTTTCAAGACTTTGAGATATTGGCTTCAAACTAATTGTATCTTTCAAAAAATATTGTTGTCAACATTCAGTAAAATTTAAAAAAAAATCGAATTGACAGTTTTTTTTACAAAAAATTGAGAACCGAAAAAAAATTTAACAAAAGTTGGTAAAAATTGATTTTCGACTCAAATATCTTTTCCAAAATGTGAGATAACACTAAATTTTACTTATAGAAAATATCGTTTTCAACATTAGGAAAAATTTTGAGAAAAATCGAATTGACAGTTTTTTTACAAAAAATAAAAACCTAAAAAAAAATTTATAAAAGTTGGTAAAAATTGATTTTGGACTCAAATATCTTTTCAAAACTTTGAGATATTGGCTTTAAACTACTTTTATCTTTTAAAAAATATTGTTATCAGCATTCAGAAAAATTTTGAAAAATCGAATTGACGGGTTTTGTACAAAAAATTGAAAACCAAAAAAAAAATGTAACAAAAGTTGGTAAAAATTGATTTTCGACTCAAATATCTTTTCAAAAATTTGAAATAATGGCTTCTTACTAATTTTATCTTATAAGAAATATTGTTTTCCGATAAAATTTTGAGAAAGATCGAATGTACAGTTTTTTTTTACAAAAAAATAAAACCTAAAAAAAAAAACAATACTAAAACTTTGTAAAAATGTACTTTCTACTCAAATAGTTTTTCAAAAATTACAAATATTGGCTTCAAAATTATTTTATTTCACAGAAAATATGGTTTTTGATATTCAGTAATTTTTTTTATAAAAATCCAACAGTCAGTTTTTTCATAAAAAAATAAAATCTACGAAAAATAGTACGCAAATTTGGTAAAAATTGATACATATAGACAATATTTTAAGCAAGACAAATCGACAGACGGGATGGGAAGTTATCAGTGTATCCCAGCTTCTTTTTTTTATATTCAAAATGAAACCTCTGATTAAATAATCTTGATCAAAAGTTTTAAAATTCGTACATTTCCTAAAAGTAGATGGTAGCTATAGCAAAGGGCTCAACTTTTTTATCTATGCATCAGAAAACCTAACGTCTTTGTCTTTATTTTTGAGAAATTTAACAAAAGAAAGTAATGTACATATTACCTTTAAATTCATTCATCTCTGAAACAAAGTACTCTTGAACGGTCAAAATAGCACATTTTTAATGTAAAATTTAAGGAATCACAAAATAGAAACAAAAGACTGTACAAAATTTCAAGCAACACTTTTTACCTATCAAAGGTTTTCTATTTCGAAAAAATTCAATCACAGATATACATAGAAAGTTTTATGATTAAACCTAGTTTTTTTAAATCAGAATCTTGTAAGCTTTTGAACGATTTTTTCAAGATCAATAGCCTAAAGTCTCTCTTTCAACTTTCGCACCCAAAATTCGTAAACATTTTTGTACACTATGTGATCGTTTTGAAATAAGGTCTTCCTCCTTTGATGCACCGTTCTTAAGAGTTGAGTTCTTGCCAAAAATCATTAAGTTATATTTGATCTTAGAGACCTAAAACCCTTAACGGCGAGATTTGAGGCTCTTAATATTTTTCAGATTTTTTTCCCAAAATAGTAAAAATTCAATTTAAGAAAAGCAATGTCCAAATGCAGATATGATTTTTCATATTCCTTTTGCTATGCCTAACATAATCATGTTTTATGAAGATGTAAAGTACGTTCTAAAAAGACTATTGTATACAGTGAACAACTGATGCCTATTGCTTAAAAATCTTAAATTTCAAAATTTTTGTCATAACATTCCTTTTTTTAACTAATTTAAATTTTTACAAAGACAGTATTCCTACTCAAAAAATTTGAATTAAAAAATGAGTTTATACCTTTGCCTGCATGCATATTGTAGAAGGTATACCTACCTTATTTACCGACGTAACGGACAAATAGACACTTACCTGAATAATTAAAAAGGTCTTCAACCCATTTTTTTGTAAAAAAAACTTTTTTATCTCTCCATTTAAAATACCATAGACGATGAAAAACTAAATAGAAAAGACCGCGCACCCTCTCACATAATCTTAGACATGTTTTAATAAATGTAATTCAAGTCTGCCAACCAAAACCTACCTCCTCTGCTATGAAGCCAAAACCATGAACAAAACGAAGCTACAATTAAGTTCTGTAGACATAATCACAAATTTAACTTTTAACTTCTTCTTTTTACCGCACACCATCATGAAAACTGAACAGTACATTGAACATTTCATCCGCATTTTCCACCAGGAAACCCTAACTAACACACAACCGTCCAACTACTTATCCCACAAAGGTGCAAATACATATATACTTGCCTTTATAAATTGTAACCCTAACATAACCTCGATGACGACTAAAGATTCACTTTAACTCTTGTATAATGCCTGAGTACACAAAAACCATGTCAAGCTCTGACGCGCCCTATCCACTATGACGCCTTTTGTATCTAGCTACCTACCTGAAAAAGTGAAGACCGTTTATTTAGAGTTTTTGACATTTTCAGCTAAATTGTGGAAAATTTGCTCCTCGCTCTTTTCAGAAGGTATACCTATACAGGCTTGAAAGTAGAAGCATTTTCATACCTATGTTAATATTATGAAAAAGCCGGTAAAAGAACCACGACATGACTAAGAAGAAGAGCAACACAACACAACACGTATCTATTCAGCAGACTTAACATTACCCGTCGCTCGTCTCCATCGTCGAAGTCGGGACATCGTCGCCGTCGTTCGTCGGAGTGTTGTGACTTCTGAGGAATCATCAACAATGAATCACATCAGCAGCGGAGTATAAAAGGGTGTGAGGAGCGGCAGAAAGCGGATATGAGGATGTGCTATGTGAGGTAGGAAACTTCCTTCGTCCTCAATCTGACAGTAAAATTGCATAACAATTTCGGTTTCAAGGAATTTCAAATACAATTTTCCAAACTCCCCCTAGTGTGACACATTACTTCTTCGTCGTCCTCGTCCTTGTATTCATCGTGGTTGTTATATAGAGTTAGTGGAGTGGAGTGGGTGCCAACAAAAGAGGTGTCCTTGTAGTGTGGAAATTCTTTCACTGATTTACCTACAGCAACAGCAACACCAACGAAAAATAAAAAGCAAAAAGGAATTCTTAATTTAATGCTGGAAATTGCAAGGATGGAAGAGATTCTTGAGGGTTTTTTAAATTGTCATTTGGGTTTTTCAGTTACCCTGTCTGCGTCTAGTCTTCTATTAGGAAAAGGACTCCCTGCTGGTTTGGATCTAGTAACAAAAAACGTTACATAATACACTTTTCTGACAACATAGTTATTTGGAAGGATTTTATGTTGTCAGGGGCTCGAGTCCGATTTAACCATAAAATAGGGAAATCTCCAAAAAAAGAAACACACACAAAAATAGCCAGACAATTTATTTTTATACCAATACACTATACACTACTTTCATCCGCCATTGCTGTGGTTCTTGCTGTTAAATGTTGATAAAGTAATATTTCAAGAATGCCTTTTTTGTCCAGGAACCATATACGCCATTGCTATAGCGACTACGAGCGACGGACTACATAAAGCCTGGAAGGACGAAGAAATAACGAATAACTGCAGCAGCACATTAATGGTCACCAATGAGGTTGGGTTCTTGGTGTGTTTTATATACCTACTTACTCACACACACACAGAAAGTTACATCATAGACAACAAAAAAAAAAACGGTCCCTGGAATGCTTGGGGCAATGGCGTCTTTTTGACCTTCCCAGAGCTTGACGTTCGTTGGGTGGATATTTTTGTTCCAACATTGTGCGAAACAAGGCAAATCCATTATTTAAGGCTGTGAAGTACTTTTGTGGACTCAACAATATTCTGAGGGTATTTTATTATTTTATTTTACTTTTTGTTTTTTGTTTTTGTTTCAATGTGGTAAGGACTTTCTTTTTTGTTTCGTCACACAATTGGGTACGAGATTGACAATCGGAATAAATAATTCAGAAAGAATACATAACATAGTTGAAATGGGTCTACGCTACACACAAATAAAGTGACCTCTATACTTATATTTAGGAACGTGACATTGAGTGAGAATAATTGGTAGACATGAAATATTGTAGTTTATTGGTAAAAATATAGCTATTTAAGTACCTAAGCATAAATCAAATTGTATTTAAGCATTGAGGTATTACTTTTTGTTTAGAACCTAAAATTAACCTGAATTCAAGTTAAATGATAGTGTTAAGGTAATTTTCGTATCGACAAATCATAATAGAGCTACATAAGCAAGCTGATATTTTTAATCTCAGTCTCACTGTAAATTTTAGTCACTAATAAAATTCAAAAATACAACTGATAATAATAAGCATGAGGCTAGCTGAGCCGAAATGCTTTCCATTGGTTTTCTTTTTTCAAGAAATGTAAAGTAGTAAAAAAACAAATTTCGACAAAGTCAAACTTTTGCGGACAGCTGCATTTTTAGATACATTTTTGTAACTTTCCTAAAGGATCACTTTATTTTGTAAATCCAAATTTCGAAAACAGACTTTTTTGAATTGAGTTTTGGCTACACATGATAGCTCATTTTACAATTGATAAATTTTAAATCTTAAAATGTTAATTTTTATAAGTGACTGTGTGCATTTGTACGTACGAATTACAGTGAATCACCTTAAAAGTGCCCATAAATTGATTCACTCAATTTTTCTTTATAAGATTAAGCTTGTGTCCATTACAGTACAGCAAGACTACAACTTAGTAGCAAGGCTACTACTTAGTGAAGTCTATGTATAAATTAGTGACCTCCGTTGTGCGATTTAAAAAAGTGTACTTTTTGAGTTTTTTTGGGGTGAAAAAATGATATGGATGTCGTGAATCAAGGTGTGTAGATAATGTTAAGCAAGCAATGTTTTAAATTACTATTCAACTAAATTTGTTCATATCAATGAGTTGAAGTATTCACTTAAAAAATGTACAACTAATTTCATTGTTTTTTTCAAACATTTGTGTTTTTTAATATGCGCAACCCCAAGCAGCATAGTTTATCATATATTTTATTAAACTTCTGGATATGTAAAACAATCTTACATTTTAAGAGTTTGCCATGGTTTACCCTTAAGAAAACAGAGAGCTTTTGGAAAAAACCCTTTAAAACGATCCTTATTATTTAAGATTACAATTTGTGTACATACAGAAAACAGCTTCATGAGTTATTAAAAGAAAGCTCAAAAAAACTTTTAACGCAAAAAAACCTGTGTAAAAGATGAACTTCTAAATATTTTCTAGTCGTTTAAACCAAATTATTAAGGAAGATGGCAACTCTGCAATAGAACGGAAAGCTGTTTCCTGAATAAAAATTAATAGTGGCCTAGTGAAGAAATAACACTTTCTATTGGTATACTTCCCGGAAGGACTAATATCGCCCAAACAATGAATTGACCGAATAAAATATAAAAAATTAGTGTAACTTCGAAAGAGGAACTCTATTGAAGAACACAGATGAGTCAAAGACTGGCGGGAAATATGGATGTAGCCAAAGTAATGCAAATTGTGACCAAAACTCTAACCAGGGCTATGAGTTTCCGGAAAGCAGCTGCGATCTTCAGAAAAATCCTGAAATCGAAAAAATATACCAATATCAGGCCAAAACAGATACGAGTATATTATATTCGTGCTATACCTGATAGTATGAAGCTAAACAATAATGTTATCCACCAAAAAGTGTCAGCCAGACAGTTGCAAAAATCAAGCTCCAAGATTTAGTGGATCAAACAACATCGCGACCATATACATTTTTGCAATCAGAACTCTCACAGTGCTTTTAGAACAGGGTAACATATTTAGAGCTAACAAATCTACTCAGAGCCAATACAAACAGAAATTTGAGGATGAAGAAAATAGTGATGCATCTATACTAATATTATAAATGTGAAAGTAACTCTGTCTGTCTGTCTGTTACTCAATCACGCCTTAACTACTGAACCAATTTGCATGAAATTTGGTATGGAGATATTTTGATACCCGAGAAAGGACATAGGCTACTTTTTACACCGGGAAAATGACGCATTCCCATGGGAAAATTCAGGTGGGCCGATCGCTTTTACGCCTAAACTACTGAACAGATTTAAATGAAATTTGGTAAGGAGATAGTTTGAGACTTTAGAAAGGACATGAGTTACTTTTGACCTCGGGAAAACAACGCATTCCCATGGGAAAAATTACTTTCCGGGGAATCTGATCGCTTTCACTCCTAAATTACCAAAGATTTGAATAATATTTGGATAAAATTGGTATTAAGGGAAAACAACGCATTCCCAACCCTTCTCATACGTTGAGATTGAAGGTTGTTGTTTCAGTCCTGTTAATGAGAAATCTTGACGCATCAAAGTTATGTTATGGTACACGACTACAGATTACTCACCTAGGACGAAATATTATAAAAGCTATAGCAAAAGGAAAAAATGTTTTAACTCCCCGCATTCCGATAATTCCAACCGATTTGCCGTTTCAGTTTAAAAGAGTGCAGTTTCCTCTGAAAGCAGCATTTGCAATATCCCATCTCGGCACAATTCAAACATACGTACAAAACAGTACAGCTCAGGTTTTTTCATACTACTATCCAAAAAAAACTATCTAATGCGGACGAAGTCGCGGGTAAAAGCTAGTACCTATATATTTTTCAGTTCCCTTGTTCCTCTTAGTCTCAATTCTGGTATTCAGATTAAATGACACTCTTCATCACCAAGGTGGTGTAGACCATTACGGATTCTTTATGTTAAAGAAGTTAAAGTTAAAGGAGGCCTTAAATCTTCAAGCAAAAAGATGCGAGCGACAATACAAGAGTAAAGTATATACCTATTGTTTGCAACAATGGTCGATGAAAAGGAGTGTAATGCAGCTACGAATACTTATAATTTACATTATTAATATTTTAATGACTTGGGTTCTACAGAACCAGATAATCACGAGACTTTTAGATTTGGGCTATCAGTATTGTATTCGTCGGTACATTCTTGTACCTTTTTTCGTTGGCCATATCTCAAGAATCAGATTAAGCATCAACTTCAATTAAATTTTATTTTCTAGATGAAAATATTACGATATACTCAGAATGAACTTTCAAAAAAAATCCAATGGACAATTTGTCTGAACCAAATTATCTTACAAACCAACAACGGTGTCGAATTCGATTAAATTTTGTATTATACAATGTGACGTCATACAAAATGGGCATGAAGGTAAAAAAATTAAATTCACTAAAAAAAATGTGTCGAAATAATATTTTAAGTATCTTCTATCTTCTAATTTAATCAACAGTCTTTTTTATACAAAATAAAATACTACTAAAAATTGGTAAAAATTTGGACTGAAATATCTTGAGAACATAAAAGTCATTGACTTCAAAATTAACAACATTGTTGTCGTTAATTAGTCCATCGTTTTAGAAAATCGATGTTAAGGAAACATCGTATTAGAATCGCAGTCTATGTTGAGAATATGGAAAGACCACTGCTCCAAATTATATTACGGCGATGACGAACTGAATTCCGCTATAAGGGAGATAGAACCTCTCAACCTAGGCGACACAGATCAACAATTCCACCTACCCGACCTTGCGTAAGTGATGATAGCTATATCCAAACTGAAGTCAAACAAAGCTATTGGAGCTGACGGCATCGCTGCCAAATTATTCGAAGCAGCAGGCGATGATTTGGTAAGGAGCATGCACCAAGTCATCTGCAAAATAAGGTCGGAAAGCATGACCGATGAGTGGAATCTCAACATAGTTTGCCCAATGCATAAGAAAGGAGAAACTCTAAATTGGACCAATAACAGAGGTGTCAGTCTCCTTAACATTGCAAATAAGATCGTTTCTGCCATATTATGTGAACATCTAAGGCCGTTCATCAACAACCTGATATGGTCTTATCAGTGTGGCTTTAGACCAGGAAAGTTACCCATTGACCAAATATTCACACTACGGCAGATCTTGGAAAAAACCCATAAACTTCAAATCGATACCTACCATCTTTTTATCGATTTTAAGGCCGCGTATGACAGCATCTATAGGGAAGAGCTCTACAGAGCAATGTCTAGTTTTGGCATCCCTGTCAAACTTATCCGTTTGTGCAGAATGACAATGGAGAATGCACGCTGCTCTATCAAGGTCGAAAAACATCTCACCGATGCATTTGATGTAAAAAAAGGTTTTAGACAAGGCGATGCACTGTCATGCGACTTCTTTAACATCGTTCTGAAAAGAATTGTGCAAAACTCAACCGTCAAAACTAGAGGCACAATCTTCCAAAAGACCGTCCAATTCCTCGGATACGCAGATGATATTGACATAATTGGAAGATCAAAGCGTGATGTCAGTGGAGCGTGTTTGAGTATTGCGATGGAAGCGGAGAAGATGGGTTTTGTGGACGTCTTGGACAAAACGTCACCATGGACAGCTATAACTTTGAGGAAGTTGAGGACTTTGTCTACCTAGGCACAGCAATAAACTCAGACAACGATACCAGCGCTGAAATCAAACGAAGAATAACTCTTTGAAATCGCTGCTTTGGACATTGGTAATTGAGTAGTTAAGTCCTCTCTCGAGCATCTAAAATCACTATCTATAAGACACTCATCATCCCGGTTCTCATTTATGGCGATGAGGCCTGGACCCTGTCAAAGAAAGATGAGAACGCCTTAGGATGCTTCGAGAAATTCTCCAGGAGATTTTTGGTCCCGTCTGCATAGATGGAAAATTGAGGAGAAGATATAACGACGAACTGTACAGCGACACTGACCTGGTTAACAGAATTAAAGTCCAACGACTTAGATGGCTGGGTCATGTAGAGCGAATGAACATCAACGCTATAGCCCGGAAGGTCTTCGAATCCAATCCCGAGCGCAGCGCAATAGAGGAAGACCGCGACTCAGGTGGCGCACGGAGGTGGGTGAAGACCTCAACCAACTTGACGTGTGAAACTGGAGACAGCTAGCTAGGGACCGAGCTGGCTGGAGACGCATTTTGGTGGAGGCCCACGTCCACCCAGGACTGAAGCCTCACCTTAAGTAAGTAAGTATGTAAGTGTAGTATAACCTACGAAAAATACGCCACTCAATTGATTTAGCATCGTGAATAACTCGACAAACAACAGTTTAGACTTCATTTTTGGTTATCAGTGTTGGTCACATCCCAATTTTTTTTCAATTCATGTACCTACACAAGTGTAACCAAGTTATGGTTGATTACAAGAACTGTCATGCCAGAGGTCTGAGTTGACACTTGGTTAATGCCAGCTAGAAATTTTTTTCTACGGTTACTGCCTCATGCGGGAATTGCTGAGTTCATCAATAGAAGTGCTTTCTCAAATTAGTCATTTGGATTTGTCATACAAACTTTAGGCCTCCTCAAGGATTACTCGGGTCTACCCAAAATTAAATTTAATTATGAATTTAGTTTCGGGTCAAATCGAAATTAGAGTTTAATTTGGGTCCGCGTTAAATGTCGGAAATAGTTTCGCACCGATTTTGCAAAAATTCCGGCTCGACCCAAAATTATTAATAAAGTACCAAATAATATAATATAATAACGGGTCACACGTACACGAACGTTTTTCCTTAATTAAACTTCAATTTTGAGCTAACATGCCAATCTAAAGAGTTTTCAAACAAAATCTTTTATATAAAATTTGTGAACTCAATTTGAAATAAATAAATAGAATTGTGTTTATTTGAAGCACTTTCTCCAAGCATGTGCTTCATTTTTATTCATATTTACCATCAATCAATTTTTCTCAATGAATGTCATCGCAGCATGTTTTCATTATTATTTTTCACTCGCACATAAAACTTTTTTATAACTAAAAGTAGATAGTAATGAACTTCACCTTGACATTGGCTCAAACTTGCACTTGCACTTGGACTTGTTTTGAGATGATTGTTATGCAACAAACTAAAGCCGTGTATACTAAAATTAAAACTTCCTCCTCTTCCATATTATGTACACTACTACACACTTATTATAAATCTATAAAGAAATATACACTATACACATAATGAAAATGAATTCACTTAGCTGTGACTAATTTGTCGTGAAAATTCAAGCGCAACAACATCGACCGAACGACGACACGATGACGACGTCACACCCACTTTAATGTAACGCTTCGGTCGAACGAATTTACACAAAAAATTTAAAAAAACTACTAAAACAACAAACAACTACTCTGTTTTACCTGTATATGTACTTTAAAGTGTACTGTATATTGTACTGCATCCAAACTTAGTAGCAGTGACACAGTGTGACAGCAGTGTGAAGTTAAGCATGAAATTGTTTAATGTACACTATACTCGTATAGTTCCTACAACGTTATGGTAGGTAACTATAGCTATACTCGTAATTAAATCAGTTACACAATTTTTAAAGGGAAAAACAAGTTCTTATACCTTTTAACCAGGCTACCGAACGGCACTCCACAACTACCTACACCCTGTGTTGTTTCCATAGGAACGAACGAACCATCAGGAAGACTTTATGGAAATTGAAAACTGAAGCATTTACTCGGAAAACAAAAATTAAGGAAAAACTTTAGTTGTTTTTTTAATTCAATTGGAAAATGCAATGATGCGTTCATATAAAAGGTACATTCAACATTGTTTATTGGAAAATATTGTTCCCACAAATAAAATATTTTAATAAACCCAACATCTTCAATGCACCATTTATACACTCCAAGTCGCTTGATTGCAGCCAGACTCATAAAGACTATCGTTGTTTTTAAAAAATAATACAAACAGAACAAAAATATCCAGACATAAAATATATGAGCTTATAATTTACTCAGTTCCGTAAAAAATAAGTTTTTTGCTATGAATTTTTAAAAATAGGAAAAGTAAAATCCTTAAGGTTGAACTCTATTTTTGATGTCTGGTTTATTACGTTTAAGTAAAAAGAAATATAAATAAATTTAACAAAGTAACTCAGGTTGTGGGTACGACACATTTCTTGGAAATTGATAGCAAGTACAATTTTCAATTTCTAGTGAATGCAAAAGAATAACAAATTTTTTCTTTGAAAAATAATTATTTCCTATAAAGCTTCTAAAAATATAATACCCTCATATAAACTGTATACACTTGAACATAATAGAAGTAAAAATTATTCTCTTTTTGTTGGAGTGTTTTTAATGTGAAAATATTTAAAATAACACAGAACTAGCTACATCACTTTAAAATTAAATTAAATTTTGTTTGCATTAAATTAATGTTAAAAAAAAATCCTACGAGTCTATATTACAAAATATCAAGCCAAATTGATTTTCAATGATAATGGTAAAAAAAATATTTATTTTGGATTGAATTAACTTTAAGTGTTTCATAAAATGTATGTCTTCAAAGTATCAATTCAAAATCATAACAAGACGGCCAATATTTGGTTGAAGTGTTATTACTAAAAAAACATTGCTTTTGTATCTTTTTCTTTTGTGGATTCATATATTTCATCTATGCTTTCATAAATCAATGATTAGGTTTATGAAATTTTGATGATACCTTTTGAGGGCTTTTAGCTTGAAAAATCTTATCGTTCATGTTTTTCTTATTAACTTCCCATAGGAAGTTATTGTAGTCAGTCCGATTTGTCAAATTGAAAATTTTGACATTTTTCGACGTTTCAAGGTCCCTAGAGTATAAATAAAAGATTTTTAGAGAGATGTCTGTGCGTGTGTGTGTACGTACATACATTCGCGACGGTTTTTTCGTCGTCCATATCTAAAGAACCAGTAGTGATATCGACTTAAAATAAATGTTTTTATACACTTATATACATTTTTTTCTCAACGAAATTGCGTAGGTGTTTTTTTTACCATAGCAATTCAAAAAGAGGTGAACATTTTGGTTAACCCAAAATATCTCACGAACCAATAACGCTAGCGTATTGAATTAAATTTTATATTATATATTGTAACGTGATACCAAACAAATATATTTTTTGAAAAAATCCAATTAACGGTTTTTTTATTAATCAAAAAAACTTAACAAAAACCATTTGTCACCCAAAAACTTTACAAAAAAAAAATGATTTTATCTCCATAATAATTTTGTGAAACGAAAAATAACGTTTTTAACATCTGGTAAAATTTTGAAAAAAATCGAATCTACAGTTTTTGTACAAAAAATAAAAACTATAAAAAAAATGTATAAAAGTTGGTAAAAATAGATTTTCGACTCAAATATCTTTTCAAAATTTTAAGATATTGGCTTTAAACAAATTTTTTGTTACAAGAAATATTGTTGGCAACATACTGTAAAATTTTAAGAAAAATCGAATTGACAGTTTTTTTTACAAAATATAAATCCCCAAAAAAAAAACAATAAATTAAAACAAATATCCTTTTAAAACCTTAAGATATTGGCTCTGATTTCATTTAATCTTTAAAAAAATATTGTTGTCAACATTCAGTAAAATTTTGAAAAAAATCGAATTGACAGCTTTTGTACAAAAAATTAAAAACCTAAACAAAATTTAACAAAAGTTGGTAAAAAATGATTTTCGACTCAAATATCTTTTCTAAAATTTGAGATAATGGCTTCTATTTAATTTTAACTTATAAGAAATATTGTTTTCAATATCAGGAAAAATTTTGAGAAAAATCGAATTGACAGTTTTTTTTACAAAAAATAAAAACCTAAAAAAAAACAATACTTAAACTTGGTAAAAATTTACTTTCGACTCAAATATCTTTTAACATTTTTAATAAAAATCCAACATTCCGATTTTTCATAAAAAAATAAAATCTACAAAAAATAGTACACAAATTTCGTTAAAATTGATATCTGGTTCTCGATATCTCGTAAACAATAGAAGGTATTGACTTCAAATTCATTTCATTCGTTCAATGTGTATTTGTCTATATAAGAAATAAAAACTTTTAGGAAATGCTGCTACAATTGGTAAAAATTGGTTTTCGACTAAAAATCTAGTTAACTAAAATAGATTTTGAAATCATACTATTTCATTATTTGCAAAATATTGTTGGTAATTTAATTTGTTTTTTAAATAATTCAACTGACACCTTTTTTAACAAACCCCGAAAACCTTTAATCGTTTAAGGGGGTATTCTAGTGTAGAGACATGAATTTCGCCCGGTTTTTGAAGCATTGTATAAAGGAAACAACAAATATTTTTACTACAATTTTTTTTATCATTTGTTTATTGATTTGTTGTTCATACATACAAAATTAATAAAACAAATTAAAATTAACAAAGTTACAAGCAGCCAAAGTGGGGGGTCTAAATAAAAGAGGGTGTCCTGGCGTGCATCCTACCAACCCTCCTGGTGATCTGAAAAACAAAAACCAGACGGATTCTTAATTATTATAGATGTCGCTATCGTTTGACCCTTGGATAAGTTAAAAAAAAACTTTTTAACAAAATGGCAGCAGTTTGAAAAAAAAAATGTTCTTGTTGCATATTTTTCAACAATTCCGAATTTTTTAAAAATACTAAATGAGAAGTTATATTTTTGGGCAAGGACCACACGATAAAGTGATGTATAAAGAACATTCTCTCCAAATTTGAAGTAAATCGGTTTATTAGAACTCGATATATCCTTACCGCCAGCTCGAAAAAAGTAGTTTCGAGAAAAACGCGTCCAGAGTTTTGAGACAAGTTTTCGTCAATTTTACTTATACCATATAAAAATCCTTCCTCTACTTCAAAATACTGATTCGATGTTCTGTGATGAAGACGAGCAGTTCTACCCTCCTTTGACGCCTCTGAAGTCCGGAATTCCGAGCGCTCGACCTTCCGAGTTTCTATGACCTTCAAAACCAGTTTCTATGACCTTCAATTAACTTGTGAAATAATAGGAATATTAAAAAATCCTTTTAAACGCATATTCTTGAATGTCTAAACTTTGGAAATATGGAAAAAAAAAATTTTGATTTTTTCAAAATTCTACAATAGAATACCCCCTTAAGCAACACAAATCATCAGTCAGGATGGGAAGTTATCAGTGTGAGTCGCATCTCAGCCTCTTTTTGAATAAAAGTCATGTATATATTATTTCCCTTTGCCTGTCCACTTAAAAGCCTAAATTTTTGAATAAACATTGAATGGAAAGTATCAAATTCAATTAAAATTCAATTCAATTCAATTAAAATACATCACAACAACAATGTTACACAGGGCGTATACGCAATCTTAATATTTTGTTGATATTTAGTAAAATGTCTTTCTTGTCTATGTTTTGCATTTATTTAAATTTTACCACAACTAATAACAAATTGTAGAATAGTTAAACAATTATTTTTTTATTTAAAATTTTATAAGTTAGTTAATTTTCAAATTTATTTTTTTAATAATTTTTTTTTCATATTTTATTTTTTAACAGGTGAAACGGATTTAAAATAGAAGGTGGATTTTAAAATTTTACACTCAAAATATTAAAAATTGAGACATTTTTAAGGTGAGTTTTTTTAAGTTTTTGTACGTAGTAATAAAATATTATTAGAAAAATGTGTAAAGTTAGTTAAGGTGTCGACTAAATTCTGTAGTTTTTAAATTATTTTTATTTGGACAAATACACAAATTATATTCGAATTAACAAGATTGACTTTAATTAGATTTGACTTTATTTAGATAAAAACGACAAAATATGAGACATTTTAAAAAAAAATTAATTCAAGAAATTATGAAAACTAGAAACAATAATTTCTACATGTAATATTTAGTTTAGAGTTTGGACTTACACAGAATTCATTTAATGGGCTGCGCACATTTATACTTGCAACATTTATAAGAAGTTTTGCTTTTGTAAGAGAATTCGAACTCGAGATTTTAATCAAAAATGACATCACGATGCGGTAGAGAAGTCAAATGTGTGCCGCGATTCCGTTTGTCTGTACTCGCCCCTTCTGCCTTAGCCATTGGCTCTGTCGATTGAGTTTATTTTTCGAAATTAAAGTTTTTAGCAGATTCGAGTTAGGAATTTAGAAGGATACCCCATATAGAACCGTTATTTTGTTTGAAACATTTTTCAGGAACTCACGAATACATTTTAATACTTTTTTTCTGCACAAACTCTTATACCGTTTGAATATTATTTGAAGATCAAAATTTTTTTCAAAACACGATGTCTCGAAAATGGGTTAGCATTTTTTAACGAAATTCAATGTAAAACGTATATTTATAATCACTTAAAAACTGCATACCAAAAATATTCTTAAGATCAAGTTGTAACATTTATACCCGTATTTATAAAGAAAACATAGCTAAAATTAATTATTTCAGATCCCGTGTTTAGGAAAACTACACAACGGAATACAAATATTCCGGACTCAAATAGAGCGGTAGGCAACTGCCTTTAGTTTGAGTTCGGAAAATTCTTATTCCATGGTGTAGTTTTCCTAAACACGGGAGCTGAAATAACTAATTTTATGTATATTTTCTTTATAAAATTAATTTAAAAAAAAACCTCAACCAATTTTGGAAAAAAAAATGTAATACATAAAGTTTTTTTTTTATTAATTAAATGGCATTTAAATTTTTGAACACGAACTTATTTTAAAGGTACATTTTTAAAATTTTTAAATATAAGTCGTCTTTTGATTTGATTTGTTGGTTCGGTATTTTACGAAGCTTTTGTTGTCGTTGTTAACTGATGAGTTTGTAAAGTTTTCAAAAACAATTTTTAAAAGATTTTGACTAATTATAAAAAAAATAAATTAGGTGGCGCAACAGTCCATGAAGAACCAGGGCCTAGTGACTTACAACTCTCAACCATTCCTGTGTGCGAGTAATGTTGTCAGAGATGGAATTAATTACTTTAGTAAAATAAATATATCTCCGTAAAAACAACAGAATAGATTGTTTTGTAATTATGTTAAAGCTTTTATGCATGTAGTTTAAAATATAAAAATATGTCTGCTCCTTTTTCTCTACTTGGCTCTGAATAAAGCGAGTTTCTTGCTAAAACCTTCCTTCACTTGAAATAATTATCTATACATCACCACTCTTTCAATTGACATCTTTGAATTTTGTGAACGAGTGGGGGGGGGGGGTGAAGGTGTGAGTGATTTGAAATTGAGTACCGATGTTTTTTTTTTCCTTTAAATGTATTTGAATTTGTATAATTAATTATAGGGTCATTCAAGTAAGCTTAATAAAACAAACACAGCGATACATATTTGATTACAGGGTTTGGACTTTGCACTTAAGTATAAAAAACAAAAATACTCAAATAACAGCCTTGGTTTATTTTGTTTTAATTTTTAAACAGTTTTTCGTGAATGTTGGGTGTTGTCTGGGCCATTACTTGAGTAATTTTGATTTTTAATGCTTTAAGAGTTTGGAAATTATTCGCGTTAACGTGGTCTTTTACCTAGACTCACAAAAAAAAGTCCTAACGGTGTCAAATTGCATACTTTTGTGACCAATTGAAGTATCCACAAATACTTCAACATCAAACTTCTCCCGAAACAAAGCCATAATTGGTGCTATTGTGTTTCTTGCTGCCTGCATTCTTAAAACCACACATTGTCTAAGTTTTGGCCTGGTAGATAGTAAATGGTAGATGAGCTTGAAAAGTGTCAAATTCCACCACTATTAAGTTAAAATCATAAAATGAATCATCATTTACAATGTTTACTGTACATTTATCAAACTTCAAAACTCTATTAGTTAAAAACAAAAAATCACTTTCTGCCGATATCGAAGCTGATCAATATTTTCTAATATTGATACACGAATCAACATTTTGATCGCATGAACCTCCTTTTATATCCAAAGACTTAATTTACTAATAGAACTTATATTTTAATATTTTAAAACTTTAAAATTTAACAATAAAGTAAGCTTACCGTCAAAAAATGAGATGCAATTTAATTAATCAAAAAACCTTGATATATTAAATATGATGTTTCGAAAATTTTTCGAGCAATTTTTACGTTAATTTTGACTGTATTAAATTTTAAAGTTTAAGTTAAAAAATATTTTAAGTACGCAGTTTTTTAAAATGTATTAATGTACGTTTAACATTTAATTCTTAATACAAAATATTGCCCCATTTTTTAGATATTGAATTTTGAAAAAAAATTATATTTTTTAAATCCAAAAAGTTAAATTTCACAATTTTGAAGATCAAATATTATTAAGACAGTATAAGAGCTTGGGCAAACAAATTATTTAAATCAGTTCAAGAGTTCCTGAGAAAATTAAAAAAAAAGAGGCTGAGATGCGACCCACACTGATAACTTCCCATCCCGTCTGTCGATTTGTCTTGCTTAAAAGTTTGTTTATACATATGTATCAATTTTCACCAAATTTGCGTACTATTTTTTGTAGATTTTATTTTTTTATGAAAAAAACGGACAGTTGGATTTTTATATCGAATGATATATGAATATCGAAAACAATATTTTCTGTGAAATAAAATAAGTTTGAAGCCAATATTTGTAATTTTTTAAAAGCTATTTGAGTCGAAAGTAAATTTTTACCAAGTTTTAGTATTGTTTTTTTTTTAGGTTTTTAGTTTTTGTCAAAAAGCTGTCAATTCGATTTTTTTCAAAATTTGACTGAATGTTGACAACAATATTTTTTGAAAGATTAAAGTAGTTTAGAGCCAATACCTCCAAGTTTTGAAAAGGTATTTGAGTCGAAAATCAATTTTTACCACCTTTTATACATTTTTGTTTAGGTTTTTATTTTTTGTGAGAAAACTGTCAATTCGATTTTTTTCAAAATTGTTCCTAATGTTGACAACAATATTTCTTATAAGCTAAAATTAGTTAGAAGCCATTATCTCAAATTTTTGAAAAGATATTTGAGTCGAAAATCAATTTTTACCAACTTTTGTTAATTTTTTTTTTAGGTTTTTATTTTTTATAAAAAAACTGTCAATTAGATTTTTCTCAAAATTTTATCAAATGTCAAAAACATTATTCTGCGTTGCACAAAATTGTTATGGAGATGAAATCATATTTTAGTCGTTAAATTTTCGAGGTGACAAATTTTTTTTCTCAGTTTTTTTGATTTATAAAAAAAACTGTTAATTGGATTTTTTCCAAAAATATATTTGTTTTGTATCACGTTACAATATACATTATAATGTAAAATTAGCGTCATTATTTCATGAGATATTTAGGTTTAACCAAAATGTTCACCTTTTTTTTAAACTGCTATCGTAAAAAAAACCACCCACGCAATTTTGTTGAGAGCCCTTTAACAAAATTTATTTGAAGTCGATATCTCTTATGGTCGTCGTCGTGAACGTACAGACGTACGGACGTTCGAACTTACGTACACACGCACGCACAGACATCCTTCTAAAAATCTTTTATTTCGACGCTAGGGACCTTGAAACGTCGAGAAATGTCAAAATTTTTAATTTGACATATCGGACCCATTACAATAACTTCCTATGGGAAGTTAAAAACAAAATAACGGTTCTATGGAGGTTAAGAAAAAATATTTTGGAGAAAATTTAATAAATATCTATCGGTTCGTTTTTGAGAAAATTTATTTTAAGTCTTTAAAAATGAAAAAAAAATTCCAAGTTTGAACAAAATTGACCCAATGGCTTGGACAGTAGGTGCCAGGACAGACGGACGGAATGGCGGGACTCACATTTTCCCTTTTCGTTATGTAATGTTTGATTAAAATCCCGAGTTCGAAATTTTATATGAATAAAATATTTGCCATATAGGAAGTTCCTATGTCGCAAGTAAAAATGTTTGATTCTTTATTTGATTATTTTTAGACACGAGGGGTGAGAAATTATTGTTTCAAATATCCTAGCTACATCCCTGCTAGTAAGTTGATCAACTAGTTATCAACTAAACCTATATAAATTTAATATTATGGGCTAAGGCAATGAATTCTATCGTTTGTTTAAGCTGAAAAAAGGTACACCTTGAACTAACTTATTCCATTGAAACCTTCAGACAAAAGTCATTAACCTACATACCAAGATACCAACCAACGTGCAATATTTGCCAAACAACTTTATTTTGGTGTCATTAAATTCATCTCCATCACTAGCTACCCTCTATGTGTATCGTATTGACCATCCTATAAGAGTTTGCCAAAAAAAGATTAGAAAGACCAACAACTAAATGAAACCATTTAAAACCAATACTCGTATGTGTAGTGTAGTGTGCCATAAGAGATATTGTTCATTCTCGGCACGTTTATCTTTTTTCTATCCTAAACTCAACTCAGCACATTATTATTATTGTAAAGGAAAGAGGAGATATATGTACTCAAAGGGAAAGAAGGTAATATTGCGTTAATGTTCTCATTACAGATGAATGAGAAGAACTTTGGCGACACTTTTTTCTGTTAATAGTTTGTTCGTTTTCACATTGTATTCGATTTGTCCGTCCACCGTCTTGTCATCATCAAAGTCGTTCGTGCGTCGATATCGGCACGTCGCCGTGGCCTCTCAATTCTCAACTTAGACTCTCATTATATCTCTTGAGGTTTCTAAAAAGGTTCCATTTATGGCTTAAAGAAGTGCAAGCAAGTCCAAGTGTTGTGGGCCGAAGCTGAATGTAGTAGGTACCTACCTATAGAAATACGGCAACGAAAACGCCACTGAGTGCGTAATCTTCAATGACATAAAAATGGAAAACAAAATCTAAATTCCCAAAGTCCTTTTGTGTCTGTCTGTCGTTATGGATTCTCGTCTTGTTTTTATTTTTTCGCTTTTACGAGTTCCATAATATCCAATTCATGAAAATGCCGATGTAATCTTCTGATCTCGTTACGACTTCGTAATATATTTATGGATGAAGTATAGGTACAATCTCAAGACACTTTACATCGACCAACAAGATGATGGTGACGATGACGACCGACAGACGACGCTACGGACGACTGACGTAGACGACGACGCAACGATATGGCGTCAAGTACGATAGACGACAAATATGGAACTTTCGTATACGGTGACGAAGACGTAGAGGGACTACCCGATCGACAAAACCTACGCAAAGCAAAAATATAAATTAAAGTGCAAAATATAATATCCCATTCTACACTCGACATCAGTCCGGACCTTATATGTGGGAATAATGCCGTATATAAACATCATGGGGCTATAAGACTACAGAAAGGTAGGTATGTCTTAAGCCTTGAGCACCTTGGGAGGGATTTATATATTTTATGAACTCAAAGCCTTTGGCAGGTGGAGTATTTTCTGCATTTGATTGGATATGATTAAGGTGTTTTTCTTGTTGTTGTTGTTCGTTTTTATTTTTTGTGTATTCCAATCTCTAACATGTGCCACACGAGATTCTCGTATAATTTGAAGCAAGCGTGTGACCTGAAAAAAGTATTATCGCGAAATTGTTATTTTATTGCAAGTACGAGTACCTTCCTACGTGAAAAACAACAACGTCTATTTTTGATCTTCAGAGTTCCAGGAACTCGTGGAGGAATGATTGGGAATTCTGTGAAATTGAAGAAAAAGTCTCAGTATTGCATATTTATAAAGATTACAAACTCTTCAAGACATAAATTCTTAGAATAATTAAAATTAAAAGCTTAAGCTTAATATTTAAAGACTTAAAAGCCATTTCTTGAAATTATTTGACTTTACACAACATAAAAGACGCAAAAGCTTAAATTTATCACCTCCAATTTAAAATCTTTGCTAAATCCCTTTTAATCATTTTATGGTTAGGTATTCTATCTTCTATTGTCTTTATTTATCGCAAATAAAAAGTTCTTAAACTTTCTATACCTAACCTAAGTATAAACAAACTTTATGTCAGAATCATCATTGATAAATAGCACTTTAATTAATTAAATTATCATGGGAGGGAGGTTGCATTAAGATGAGTGGGAATGAAGAAAGGTACCTTACTTTAAACTTACACAGGTATAGGTTAGGGTAACTCCTAAGTCCTATTCCTTACTATGTACATACATATATTTATTCTTCGTTTGTTGTATGTTTATATAATCTCAAACTGTATTGCGTCCGTCCCTTTCTGAGAAATTCTGATTAAAATTTATTATTTTGAAAGCTTTCTTACCGCAATCATTGATAAATTTATACAAAAGAAGGACAAAACCTTCCGCAACCACAACAACTATCTGTACTTAGATATTGTGTTGGTTTTCCAAGAAAATCTTATTGTGCTATGGAAACGACGACGGGGTGGAGGGAGAGGAGGAAGTCGAATATAATTTAGCAAAGACGTTTTGCTTTTTGTTTCTGTAAGTCGAAAACAAAAAATAGAAAATCATTTTTATTAAGTCATAACTTTTCTTGGAAAATTGTCTTGTCGAAATCGACTTGAAAGTTATAAAAAATTAAAAAAAGATTCAACATGATTTAAATGCTTTTGTTTTAAGTTCAATTTTTTTAAAACTTGTATTAAAGAGTTCTAAAATTACAAAAATACAAAAATGTATGGATTTAATGATAAAATATATAAGTGGGGATAAATTTTTATTCAAAAGTCTCTGTTGAACATTATGATTTTTTCAAATAATGTTTCTTTAGCATAATCTCCTAAGTTGAAATGAGTTTTAAGTCAATGGTGCAAAATTTTCAACGACTTATTATTTTGTTTGTTAGATTTCAATATTTATCAATTCAATAGATATTCCAAACTTCTAGTTCTAAAAAAATAACTTATAAATTTGTAAATCAAATGCACGACTATGTCGCACAAAAAGTCTATTTAAAAATAGTACTTTTATTTTAAGGATTATCTTCGAAAAATAAATAATAAAAAATAATAAATAAAATTTTATTTCTCAAAAAAAACCTTTTTTTTTTTGAAAACCTTTAGAATATTTCTCCAATTAAATTTGTTTTCAGGATGTCCCATAATTAATGGTCCAAACTGTATCAGGTGAAAGGTGAAGTCATGACCTTTTGAAATTTGGTAGTTTATCTGTATGAACAATGTTTACCTGCTTTTGAGACATTGAATTTTGAATAATATCGAAAAACCAATTAGAAATTTTTGATCATCAACAAATATTTAAAAAAGTACTAGCGGACCCGACAGACGTTAACCTCTATAGACTTTCTGAGACTTTGGTATAGTTAACTTAACAAAATATTTTAGAATCTAAACGTCTTCGCCTTCGTACTTCTTTTTAACTTCCCATAGGAAATTATTGTAATGGGTCCGATTTGTCAAATTAAAATTTTTTACATTTCTCGACGTTTCAAGGTCCCTAGAGTCGAAATAAAAGATTTTTAGAAAGATGTCTGTGCGTGCGTGTGTACGTTCGCGACGTTTTTTTCGTCGTCCATAGCTCAAGAACCAGAAGAGATATCGACTTCAAATAAATTGTGTTATACAGATAATAATGCAGAAAGATGCAGAAAGGGCTCTCAAGAAAATTGCGTTTGTAGTTTTTTTAAGATAGCAGCTTATAAAAAAGGTGAACATTTTGGTTAACTCTAAATATCTCATGAACCAATGACGCTAGAGACTTGAATCACATTTTATATTATATATTGTAACGTGGTACAAAACAAGTATATTTTTGGAAAAAAATCAAATAAACGGTCTTTTTTATAAATCAAAAAAACTGAAAAAAAAAATTTGTCACCTCGAAAATTTTACGACTAAAATATGATTTCATCTCCAAAATAATTTTGTGCAACGAAGAATAATGTTTTTGAAATCTGGTAAAATTTTGAGAAAAATCTAATTGACATTTTTTTTTATAAAAAATATAAAACCTAAAAAAAACATTACTTATAGTTGGTAATAATTGAATTTCGACTCAAATATATTTTCAAAAACTTAAGATTATGGCTTCAAACTTATTTTATACTAAAAGAAATATTGTTTTCAACATTCTGAAAAAAGTTGAGAAAAATCGAATTGACAGTTTTCTTACAAAAAATAAAAACCTAAAAAAAATAATAAAAGTTCGTAAAAATAGATTTTCGACTCAAATACCTTTTCAAAACTTTGATATATTGGCTTTAAACTACTTTTATCTTTTTATAAAAAATTATAAACCGGAAAAAAAAATTAACAAAAGTTGTTAAAAATTGATTTTCGACTCAAATATCTTTTTAAAAATTTGAGATAATGGCTTCTAACTAATTTTATCTTATAAGAAATAGTGTTTTCAACGTTCGAAAAAATTTTGAGAAAAATCGAATTGACATTTTTTTTTACAAAAAATAAAAACCTAAACAAAAAATTTATAAAAGTTGGTAAAAATTGATTTTCGACTCAAATATCTTTTCAAAACTTTGAGACATTGGCTTTAAACTACTTTAACCTTTCAAAAAATATTGTTGTCAACATTCAGTAAAACTTTGAAAAAAATCGAATTGACAGTTTTTGTACAAAAAATTAAAAACCTAAAAAAATGTAACAAAAGTTGGTAAAAAGTGATTTTCGACTTAAATATCTTTTCAAAAATTTGAGATGTTGGCTTCTAGCTAATTTAAACTTATAAAAAATATCGTTTTCAACATAAGGACACATTTTGAGAAAAATCAAATTGACAGTTTTAAAAAAAAAAAACAAAATACTAAAACTTGGTAAAAATTTACTTTCGATTCAAATAGCTTTTTAAAAATTACAAATATTGGCTTCAAACTTATTTTATATCACAGTAATTTTTTATAAAAATCCAACAGTCCGTTTTTTCATAAAAAAATAGTACGCAAATTTGGTAAAAATTGATACATTTAGACAAACTTTTAAGCGAGACAAATTGACAGACGGGATGGGAAGTTATCAATGTGGGTCGCATCCCAGCCTCTTTTTTTAGTTTTTTTAGTCTCCTTTAAAAAACATTAAAGAACATTTTTAAGCGGTGAGTAAAAACTCGTCTATATGTTAAACGTGTGACCCCCCCCCTTGATTAAAAGTCTGGATCCGCTCTTGATTCCGGAGTCCTAATACTTCAATAACACTTTCACTTACAGCAGCGATATTTTCAGTGGTACGAGCAAAACAATGATGCACTGCACAGGTCTTACAATATCTGTAACAAATCCAGTCTCTTCAAATTTCTTCACAATTCTGCCAATGGCTTGCGTAGTTGGACGATTATGCAAACCATAATATCCTCTTAATGCACGATATGTGGCAGTGGCAGAATCACCATTTTTGTTGTAGGTTTTAACAATTTTTATGTTTTGTCCGTTAAGCGAACCATTTTCGTAAATGTCAGACTTTCTATTAAAAAAAGAAATTGTTTGACAACTTAGTTTGACAGATGTCGAAATACAGCCCTATTTTTTTGAAACCGAAAAATGAATAAACCGTTAAGTTTCTACCAAAGAGTGATGACAGTAGCCTTTATGAGCTTAAAACAAAAAAAGTTTGCAGAAGAATTTTTAATAGAAGAGATTAGGTGCTGAATTAAACCTCTGCTGATTTTCCTTTAAAAAAACATTAATTATTATGTGAATTGTTGAATATTTCAATTGTAGGAATAATTCTATTTATAGGGTGAACAGGGAGTAAATGGGTTAAACTTAGTTTGGTCCAAACGTACATACTTGCACTTCAGTTTTTATGCGATACCACACCTGACTTAGGGAATTGTAGTGATAAGCCTACTTTTTCTAACTTTCTTATAAAAGTTTTTATTTGATAAGAAATTAAGATCATTTTTACACAAAACTTTCGAACACTTGATCTATTAAATAAGTTTTATGTCCGTTTTATTTTTCTCAGCATAAACCTGAATCTTTCGGGTTGATCCGGCTTTGATCCGCCTTTAAAATCTCTATTTATATTAGTATAAGCATTCATATTTCACACAATTCCCCATCATTTTAAATTCTGAAATTGATAAAAGGTATAAGAAAAAAAAAAAAGAAAAACGAAAAGGTTATCAAACACGCTATTAAATGTCCTTCTTTGTGTTGTTTTATAGCTCTATAAAATATTCTTTTTTATTATAATTGGTTACCTTTGTTGTATAAGATAAAACATATTCTAGATATTATCGCAACACATTTTAATAACACACAAAAAGAATGAAAAAAAAAACCTTGACAAAACTTAATTAAGGTGAAGAACTACTATTGAAAGGATAGGAAAACTTTAGGTATAGACAGACAGGTAAAGGAAGAAAAACAAGTCAATCAAAATAGCACGAAAAAACACTATCACATGTGTTATGTGTTTGAATAGGGACTTGAATCACACTAAAAACAAAAAACATCTGAAGCATGAAAAACGCACATGGCTGAAATTCTGGTCGTTATTCGCACGACCGCACTCAGACAGAGAGTCCATAATTGAATAAAAAGTCCTTTCTTTAACTTTTTTTTCGTGTTGGTATAGTAGAGTTTTGTTGCAATCACGTCACATGACAGGCAGCTGTCTTATGTTATGTTGTTTAGTTGTACATATATATATATATTTTTCTAGATATAACATAACGGTATATAGCCAACAGATTGCCAAAAAAAGAACTTTGACCATATTCCAAATAACTCGTGTGGAACAATATTTTTGGACATTCGGTTTTGGTCACGTATTTTTAGGATTTTTTGATTAAATTGTACTTAAGAAGTACGATTTTGATTTTACGCTATTAAAAAATGTTAGACGATGCTGAACTATACGAGTATCTGATATAAACTCAATGCTGATACTCAATTTTAAGTTAATGTATTTACCAATAAAAATACAGAGCTAAGCCATTTAGGAATGGTTTAAATTGAATTGACACAGAAATAAAAACCTTGCCAGAACAAACGACTTTAAATAGGATAAACACAATTTTCGTTTTCAAAATTTCGAAGTCAAAAAATGGTTGATCATTCATTTTTTCATCTTGAAATAGTAGATTTAAATATATCAACATAAAAATCCAATTTTAACACACATTATGACGGTTAGATTTAAGACGTAGTATATATGGCTCAAAATCACCAAGGTGCAGAATTGGCTTCGCTAGCAATTTAGTGTCTTAAATCTTGACTTAATTAAGAAAAAAAAAATAATGAAATATTAAAACTAACCTGTTTTGTGTTTCTATCAAACAATATAATTTATTAATAAACTAAATTTTAAATGAAATCAATATACACGCATAGAAAATCATTTCGGGAACGCGTCCTAATGTACAATCTTCAACAAAAAGTCAAAAATATTATTGAAAAATGTAAGGTATTTAACCCCGGCCATTACTTAATACACCGTATTTTATATGCAAAATCTAGTTTTAGAAAGGATACTAAGAAATTATTTTTTTTTTAACTATAAAAATGCAAAAATAGTTTGTCCGATACCGCACAAGTCATTTCAGGGAACATATCGATAATCGATCAAAAATAATTTTAAGTGAACGCAATAATTCTGTGTCAAACGTCAGTCGAGGAAGAAAACAATAACAAAGCCGGCTGTCAGAGTATTTATCGTAAAATAAGTTATATCTAAATGGTAAGTAAATTTCTATTCATCATTCGTAGAGCGTACATCAATAGTCCGTCATTCCGTGAACGCATTTATTACATTTAATTATTGATGAAATACTTTTCTACGACACGAAATTTCAAAGTTACCTGAAATATTTTCCTATTGACAAAGTCAGATCGCATTTAAGATGACAGCCGTATAATTAAAGCGCGCGCTTAATTGAAATCGTCATTTCGGGAACGGTCATTTCGGGAACGTTCCCGAACATGATTTTACGTATTTTGCTTGTAGAAGATTTTGTATGTATTGTTTTCATTATTGCTTATTCATTATAGATACATAATATACCCATGTTATTAAACAAAGCTTTAATTATGTACTTTGTTTTGTTTTTGTTGATTTTATCAAACTTAGAAAAACGTTCCCGAATTGATGGTTTTTGTATGAAGTTTAGTACAAAACAATAATACTAAGAAAGTATAGAATTCTGTGCGCTGCCCTGTCAAAGTTTATTAATATAACATGTTTGCAACAGTATAAACTAAAATTCATCATTATAGCTTGCAATTTTTTTTGTCATAAAAACATTTTGAAATTTGCAACCTTGGTGATTTTGAGCCATATATGCTGTGATGACGAAATCTAGTTTCCTGTACCCTATATTTCGCATAGTAGGATGAAGTGAAGATACATAGAAAGAAGTGATTGTTTTCATACCATTTAGGTTTATATTTGATGTAATTAAGGTTGGAAAGCATTTTAAAATTATTATTTTCAAATGAGTTGACTGTGGCGTATACGTAATCTTTGTTTTTTAACATTAAAAAACGTGCTTAATTTTGTAGAAGATCTAAAAATGGAATACCTTCACGATATGAGTTTTGTATGTGTTTTTTAAATTCAAACTAATTTTGATGATGTAAACTTTATGATATTTTAAAAACCAGAGCTTTGAAAATTTCAATAAGTATTTACAAGTTAAAAAAGATAAAAATTATATGAAACTTTGTATCGAAGAAATAAAAATGTTTTTTTAAGAAAGTTATAGGTCTTATGTCTTTTCACCAAAAACCATAACGACCAAATCCTTAAATGTAATGAACAGTCAAAAATTGGCCACAAAGCCCAAAAGGTTAAACAAAAAAATCTCAAACCAAAGCGAATAAAGTAAAGCCCAAATAAATATTAAATAAAAAAAACGCCCAAATTTAATTTTGAATTTGGGTCTTTATGACATAGGGGTTGGTCTTTGTAACATTTATTTTAGGCATTACGACGGATATTATTTCTATCGATTTGTACGTGTTATCACCAAAGGACATATAACCCAAATCTTAGAATCACATAAAGCTTAAAAAGAGAAAAGTCGTCAAAAATATCACTAAGAAAACGTCATAGCGACCAAATAAAATGTCATATTACTCTAAACAACTTTCAATGTCGTAAAGCCCAAATTAAGAAAAGTTTGGTTTTAAGACGAGCATAAATAGTGAGGTAATCCTAATCACCCTGCATGCCGTTGTACCCGTAGCGTAAAGAAAATGTTTAACAGAATTCCCAAATGTTGAAACACATGACAGCTTTTGGGCGATATGTCAATTAATAATCTGGGCGTAATGATATGTATGTTTAAATTGATTTGGGCAAAATGACATTGATTTTGGACTCTGTGGCATTTTCTTCTGAAGAAGGTTTTGGGCTATAAAGCTATATATTTTTTGGCGATATGATATTTTAATATATTGGCGTTATTTTTTTGGGCAATAAGATGGAAGGCTTCTTATTATGTGGAATTTCATAAAACCGAAAAGTGTTATAACGCCCAAAGGTTCCGTAATATTGCTCACATTGTACTACAACAAAATGTTAACAAAATTGTTTTGGGCGCAATGAAATTTTTTATTTAGGCGATATGGTCTTGGGAGAAAAGAACTTGCCCCAAAATTATAATATACTAGCGGCCCGTCCCGGCTTCGCACGGGTAGACATAAATAGGTACAGATTTTTAAGTTATAAGCATGCTAATTTAAACGACCATGAATCACTAAATAAGAAAACATTTTTTTATCCACATTAATACTCTTCGCAGTGTATGCGACGAAAGAAATTTTATGGCTTATTTTTTACACCTTCGGTTGGTTTTATTAGGAATTTCTAAAGATTTCTATAGTAATCTAGTACTAAATATAGCCTATGTTACTCAGTGATAATGTAGCTTTTTAATGAAAAAAGAATTATTAAAATCGGTCCAGTACTTTTTGAGTTTATTCGTTACATACAAAAATATAAATCTTTCCTCTTTATAATATTAGTGTAGATTAATACAAAACGAGGTCAATTAGTTTAAAAAAATTAACCTATTTTCTATTGAAAATAGATCAAAATTACTTATGTATGTAAATTCTTCATTAGATCATAAATATCCGTTACAGTCCTTTTGAGATTTAATTGTTTTTGAAAAATAATTCAACGTTTTCTTTTTTGTTGACAAGTGATGTTTTAAAACCATTTTAAAGTAAAGTTTTTTGACAAAACATCATAATTATATTAACATTTTATTCACATAATTCTGCTGCAATACTCGAACTGCTGGGAATGCCTATCGTTTAGAGTTCAATACTAAACGCACTTTAAATTAAGAACATTCATTTTTCAGCCTAACATTAATAATGTGGAATGCTATACCCAACTCATGTTGATACTTAAAACCCTAAGGCCATTGTGCTCCAGTATCCCTTCTTAAATGTCCGTATTTTCCGTATATCTACATATGTTAGAGGTAGTAAACTCTTTAATATATAACTCTTTTAGTGAAGTAACCTTTTTGGTGTGCTGTTATAAAAAAAGAGGCTGGGGTGCGACCCACACTAATAACTTCCAATCCGGGGGTCTTTGTCTACTTTTTAAAAGTTTAACAACATATTAATAAACACATTTTGCGTAATATTAACAAAGTTAGAAGTTAATATCTTTCCTTGTTCTCAACGCATTTGAGTCGAAAACCATTTCTAACAGTTTTTGTTGTTCTTGTAGGTTTTCTTCGTTTGTAAAAAAGTTGTCAATTGTATTTTTCAAAAAATTACTAAAAGTTACCAACAATATTTTACCTATGATAAAATAAGTTTGATTTCATAATAAGTTTGATTTCGTAATAAGCCCGAGCTATTTAGTCGAAAACCAATTTTTACCAACTTTAGTGGAATTTTTCGAACTCAAATCGCTTGCGTTATTGGTCTGAGATAAATAAAAAAAAAACTGAAAAAAAATTTGTCACCTCGAATATTTTAGAATAAAAAATGATTTCATCTCCAAAACAATTTTGTGCAACGAAGAATAATGTTTTCGGCATCTAGTAAAATTTTGAGAAAAATCAAATTGACAGTTTTTTTACAAAAAATTTAACAAAAACTGGTAAAAAAATTGAGTTTCGACAGAAATATCTTATCAAAAATTTGAGATTATGGCTTTGAACTAATTTTAACTTATAAGAAATATTGTTTTCAACATTCGGAAAAATTTTGAGAAAAATCGAATTGAGTTTTTTTACAAAAAATAAAGATTTAAACAAAAAAATTAATAAAAATTGATTTTCGACTCAAATACCTATTCAAAACTTTGAGATATTGGCTTAAACTACTTTTATTTTTTTTTAAATATTGTTCTCAACAATCGATAAAATTTTGAGAAAAACCAAATTGACAGTTTTTTTTACAAAAAAATTAAAAACCTAAAAAAATTAACAAAAGTTGGTAAAAATTGATTTTCGACTCAAATATCTTTTCAAAACCTTTAGATATTGGCTTTAAACTACTTTTATCTTTTAAAAAATATTGTTGTCAACATTCATTACAATTTTGAAAAAAATCAAATTGACAGTTTTTTTACAAAAAATAAAAACCTAACAAAAAAACAATACTAAAACTTGGTCAAAATTTACTTTCGACTCAAGTGGCTTTTCAAAAATTAAAAATATTGGCTTCAAACTTATTTTATTTCACAGAAAATATTGTTTTCGATATTCAGTATTTTTTTTTATAAAAATCCTACAGTCCGATTTTTCATACAAAAATAAAATCTACAAAAAATAGTACGCAAATTTGGTAAAAATTGATGTTCGGTTCTTGATATCTCTCAAATAAATTTCATTCATCCAATTTGTATTTGTTTATATAACAAATACAAAAATTTAAGAAATGCTACTAAAATTGGTAAAAATTTGTTTTCGAATAAAAATATATTTAACAAAACTAGATTTTCAAACTAAACTATTTTTTTGTATGAAAAATATTATTGGTAATTTTAAGTTTTTTAAGAATAATTCAACTGACAACTTTTTTAACCCAACAGGAAAACCTAAAAACTCTTAAGCAAGACAAATCGACAGACGGGATGGGAAATTATCAGTGTGGGTCGCATCCCAGTCTCTTTTTTACTTATTTCGTTTGGTACTTTATCATTCAATTTTTAAATTCAAAGAAAGGTCCAATAATTGAAGTGGAAAATATTGATCGACGTTAAGTTTACCATAAATGTATCATATTTAAGAATTTAAAAATGTCAAAATATGTCATTTTTTAAATTATCTCCTAACTCTATTTTGAAACCTTCAAGAAAACCTTTACTAAGAATTACTCAATTTATTAAAATCACGAAATTGTTTACATCAATATTTTTAATATACCTTTAAAGTTTTTCAATCTCTCTTTTCTTTACTAATTAAATATGTTGATTTTGTTCGACGTTTAAAGTTCATTACAATCTAAAACCATCGTTTTTAGAAAAATGAATGTCTTTGTTTGTTTACTGTATTTTAAAGATTTGCAGAAAAGACTTTCAAAACATTTAGTCTTTGGTTTTTATTCAGCGAATTGAAATAAAATGGCGAAATTTAAACAAAAAATTTGAAATTTGTTTAACAAAAAATAGCTCACAAGGAAATATTCTTTCGGCTTGAACTTCCATTATATTGTAATGTGTATACACTCTTTCAATAATAAGGGGCAACATCTAGTGGTAGTAATAGGAGAACTCGCTTCTTTAAGCATCGAGAAACATCTAGTGGCTTAGAGGGGAACTCATTCAGCGCATACAAGAACCTCGAAAGGGGTAAGCATCTAGTGATAAAGTGGAGAACTTCGTTAAGCATCGAGAAACATCTAGTGGCTTAGAGGGGAACTCATTCAGCGCATACAAGAACCTCGAAAGGGGTAAGCATCTAGTGATAAAGTGGAGAACTTCGTTAAGCATCGAGAACAACCTCGTAGATTCTCGAACCGATTTGAGGTATATAAATAGGCGCTTGGAAGCGAAGCGGTTCAGTATGGATTATGGATTGTGAATTGCTATAAAGTAAAGACTGTGTTTAAAAGTAAAGACTGTGTTTAAAAAGTAATAATTGAAAGTGTTGAATAAAGAATTTTTGTGAGTAATTTAGAAGAAAGTGAATTTGTGTTTTTATTTACGAAGTTTGAATAAGTTTTAACTGTCGGACCAAGCCGACTTTAAACAAATTTTGTATGTGTTCAATATTGAATAAAAAATAATGTTTCCTTCAGAAAAGTTCTTTCTACAACTACTAAACATTGGTAAACAAAAATTTTATAAAAAAACAAGGGTATTATCCCAGCCTCTTTTTATTTTAATATTTATGTGATTTAAAGGTGTTTAAACCCTGCTAACTTTGTTTAAATTAACTTTTTTAAAATTTAATGAAATTCACATACAAACAATTTTATGTTTATACATGAAAAAATATATTAAAGTGTTAAGTAAATGATTTAAAATGGCAAGAAAAAACACCCCTTGAAAACCTTTTTATTTTTAATTTAAAAAACAGCTCCCAAAGCCTTATATACACCTTTCAACCACAGTTTTCTCGTGGTATTTCTTCGTAAACACTTTTAACATCTTAACCTTGCTGTAAAAGTTTTTTTTTTTTTAATTCAACTTGATTACCTGTAGCTTGAGGGCACCTGTTAAAATATTGTGGTCGTGCTTGGGTTTAATTAGGTAGTTACACATAGCTTTTGACAAATTAATTCCTCGTCTCCTTTGCAAGTTCAATGTTTAGGTACGCATATTAATTTCGTGGTGTTTTTTTGGAGGAGAAATAAATCTTTTCATGCACGCGTACGTAATTTCATCCCTATATCCTTAACCAAAAGGACAATTTATTTCTTCATCATCAAAAATAAGGAACTTTAAGATTTATTTTGCTCGCATAAAAAACACTATCAGTCATATTGTTTTCCTTTTTCTTCGTTTTGGTGGAAATGAATCAGTATAAAGGATAGTGGTGGGTGGCCTGTCAAGTTCAAATAAAAAACCATTTATCTTTCAAGGTCGACCGACAGGATAATCTTTGTATATATGTACGTAGTATTATATTATTTAAAAGCTACACATCAGCTTTGTAAGTACACCGGGTGTCCCATAATTAATTTTCCAAACTGAATATAGTTAAAGTTCAGGTCTGACTTAACAGAACTTGACAACTTATCTGTACCGAATTCTAATGTTGAATCCTGTTTTAATATTTTAAAAAACACCTAATTCCACAAATAGTTTTTGATTTTAATGTTTTTTGTTGTTTTAAAATAATCTAATATGAGAAAATATAATTTTAAGTACAGGGTGATAAAAAGTAGTTGTTTTCAAAATTTTCTCTTAAACAGGTGTAACTCTAAAACCTTAAGGATGCGACACTAAAAAGTAACCATATTCAGTAAGGTCATGGCCTGAACTTTCACTTTAGTCCATTTAGTTAGATCCATTACTTATGATACACCCTGTGAGTATATAACAACACCCGCCGACCCACGACGGCGACGATGGATGGAATGGTTAAATGGTCTTCGGTTTGCCTGATGTCCTGCTCAGCTTCATACATACATACATACATATATCTATGTTTCTTTATACGTATGTACAAGATTGTTGACAGGATAATTTTTCTCTAATGACTTGGAAATTAATTTTGTGATTTGAGTTGGCCAACGAGCGACGTTTCTTTGCTTTTGGTTTTGGTTTTTTGTGATTATATATACATTTTGTTAGTTTTTATTGTTTTTCTGTTATGGAAGACTTTAGTTGACAAGGCAACAATTTATACAATACTCGGACGTACATACATACATACATATAAAATAATAGCTGTGGATCTCCTTATAAATTTCTTATAAAATAGTCGTTGAATTGCATGAGAATGGAAGAAAGTGGAAGTATAATGACGCTATTTAGAGGTCCTTTCTTATTTTCAAGGCGCACAAGGTTAATGTCAGCCAAGTTTATAACATATTATAAGTACATTTCTTCGTTTTTATTTTTGATATATATAGAATAAATGTCAGAATTAATGTTAGGACTGATGTAGACGTTATAATGGTAAGGTATCTATATGAAGCTTGGTCTTATAATAATTACATAAAACCACGCTTGTTGTAAATGACACATGATATAACATAATTCTGTTTTGTATAATAGAGTTTTATGGTGGCCTGTTCTGACCATTTTCTTGTCTTATTGTTTAAAAATAAAAGAAAAACAAATATATATAAAAAATAGTTCGTAAGTTCAAGGTTAAGTTTAAGTTTTTCAATGTACAGGGTGTTTATTCTTTTGGTAAATTAGTAAACTATAGGTTATTTTGACACTGAATTCTGTTTTTGGTTCGATATGTTGACAGAAAGTCAATAGTGGGCGAATGTAAAGATTGCTGCAACCGATAATGTGAAACTAAATTCCTAAACATCAATCAATCTCAACAGCGCAACATTTCTAACCTGAATAGACATCTGTACAAAGATCTTGGATTATTCGCTTACAAGATCAAATTATCTCAGAATTTTGTTGGTGCACTCCTATCGATCTTTTCCCAATTTTATCCTTAGAGCAAATTACATTGGAAAAAAATTTGTATGTGGTGGTAGGGAAATTACACTTTGGTGAAGATTGAGAATTTTTGTTATAGAAAATGAGACTGAGAACAACGTTTTGAATTTTAATCAAACAGGAATTTTCGATCTTAGATTTAGTTAAAACTTCGATATTAATGTTTTAAGCAGATTGGCCTTATGATTTTTTTAAAACTAAATTAAGTCATTTTTTTTTGTAAAAAAATGAAAACTAGAATTTTTTCAAAAAGGGCTATATATGGGTTTGTATGAAACTTTGTGTAATTTTTTATAACTTTCCTATTTTCAACATAAAAATATATTATTGCATTGCACAAGCAGGGTACCACCTCCACCCTCCTAGAAACGTCATTTTGTTTTTAAATTATCTCAGAAACTATTAGAAAGATTAATATAATTTTTGCTCTTAACAAGCTCTTATACTGTCCAAATAATATTTAATAATACAAAATGTAAAAAGTGCATTTATAAGAATTGAACTACTGCATAGCACAAAAACTCCAAAACAAAAATATTGACATTTTGAGAAAACTTAAAAACAAAATTACGGTTCTATGAGCATGAGGGGACCCTTCCAAAGCAATACAAACATATTTTTAACTTCCCATAGGAAGTAATTGTAATTTGTCCGATTTGTCAAATTGAAAAGTTTGACATTTCTCGACGCTTCAAGGTCCCTTGAGTCGAAATAAAAGATTTTTAGAAAGATGCCTGTGCGTGCGTGTGTACGTACATACGTTCGTACGTCCGTACTTTCGCGACGTTTTTTTCGTCATCCATAGCTCAAGAACCAGTAGAGATATCGACTTCAAATAAATTTTGTTATACAGATAATAGGCCAGAAAAATGCAGAAAGGGCTCTCAGAAAAATAAAATTGTGTGGGTGGTTTTTTTACCATAGCAGTTTAAAAAAAGGTGAACATTTTGGTTAACCCTAAATATCTCATGAACCAATAACGCTAGAGACTTGAATTAAATTTTATATTATATATTGTAAAGTGATACCAAACAAGTATATTTTTTGGAAAAAAATCCAATTAAGGTTTTTTTTTATAAGTCAAAAAAACTGAAAAAAAAGTGTCACCTCGAAAATTTTACGACTAAAATATGATTTCATCTCCAAAAATTTTGTTCGACGAAGAATGATGTTTTTGACATCTGATAAAATTTTGAAAAAATCTAATTGACAGTTTTTTTTATAAAAAAATAAAAACCTAAAAAAAAATTGAATTTCGACTCAAATATCTTTTCAAAAATTTGAGATTATGGCTTCCAACTAATTTTAACTTATAAGAAATATTGTTTTCGACGTTCGGTAAAATTTTGAGATAAATAATTAGAATCGACATTTCTTGTACAAAAAATAAAAACCTAAACAAAATTAATAAAAGTTGTTAAAAATTTATTTTGGACTCAAATATCTTTTCAAAACTTTGAGATATTGGCTTTAAACTACTTTTATCTTTTAAAAAATATTGTTTTCAATATTCAGTAAAATTTTGAAAAAATCTAATTGACAGGTTTTTTACAAAAAATAAAAACCTAAAAGAAAATTTAACAAAAGTTGGTAACAATTGATTTTCGACTCAAATATCTTTTCAAAAATTTGAGATTATGGCTTCCAACTAATTTTAACTTATAAGAAATATTAGCCGCGTTTTATTATCACCATGATCTGATCCGGATCTTGGATTTACATGCATTACAACAACAACACAAGATCCTGCTTTGTGTTTGGATCTCAATTTCAGATCCAAAATTTAATTCTTTTTTTCACACAAGGAGGGCTTTATCATTGTAATTTCACATGTAAATGTTGGTATCATTGCAAAAAAATTATATAAAACCTGTATTGCCATATAAACATTTTCATTTGACTGAAATAAAATATTTTTTAAATAGAAAGCGAGAAGCTTTATATTTATTTATTTTGTATATGATCCATGAAATAATGAGATATTTTAACAAAACTAGACATAAATTGGTGAAATTAAAATAATTAAGTTCAAAAAAATGTATATTTGACTTAATTCATTGGTATTATTTTTCCCAAAAAAAAAAAAGAACAAAAAAAATCATTGAGCAAAATTTTCTCATGGCAACACTGCTTTAAATGTCAAAAAATATAGTCACTGATAAAGCATCGGTTCCCATCAATCACCGAAATCAAGCATCAGTGAACGCGGTTAGAAGTCAGATGGGGGACCGTCTCGAAACCTACCGCAGCACAGCACAAATGGGAGAAAATACAAATAAATTATAATAAATTGTTTTTTGAAGTCTACATCGGAATAGCTTTGAATTATTTCAAAAAAGTTTTTAATTCTTTGGTGATTTGCAGGAACATTTTCAAAAGTTGTGGAGCTAGAACTGGAACTTGAATCATCTTCATCGATAAATGTGTTTGTATTTTTTGTTTTGCTTCGAAATGTCACTTTTGAAAGAACGAATTTGACACTGCTACCAAACTTTCAATAATAAAAAATATGATGATCCAATGCTGTTTTATTATCATGATCTGATCCGGATCAGATCATGGTGATAATAAAACGCGGCTATTGTTTTCGACATTCGGTAAAATTTTGAGAAAAATAGAATCGACATTTTTTGTACAAAAAATAAAAACCTAAAAAAAATTAATAAAAGTTGTTAAAAATTTATTTTCGACTCAAATATCTTTTCAAAACTTTGAGATATTGGCTTTAAACTACTTTTATCTTTTAAAAAATATTGTTGTCAATATTCAGTAAAATTTTGAGAAAAATCTAATTGACAGGTTTTTTACAAAAAATAAAAACCTAACAAAAAAAAAAAATACTAAAACTTATTAAGAATCTACTTACTACTCAAATAGATTTTCAAAAATATTGTCTTCCAACTCTTTTTTTATTTCACAGAAAATATTGTTTTCGATATTCAGTAGTTTAGTTTATAAAAATCCAACAGTAAGTTTTTTCATAAAAAAAAATACAATCTACAGAAAATGGTACGCAAATTTGATAAAAATTGATGTTCGGTTCTTGATATCTCTCGAATTAATTTCATTCATCAAATTTGTAAAAATTAAAGAAATGCTACTTGAATTGGTAAAAATTTGTTTTCGACTAAAAATCTATTTAATAAAACTAGAAACTAAACTATTTATTTATATGAAAAATATTGTTGGTAATTTTAAAATTTTTAAGAATAATTCAACTAACAACTAAGAAAGAAAAATCGACAGACGGGATGGGAAGTGTGTTACGCATCCCAGCCTCTTTTTTGTATTGGAAGAAGACAAGTTATGAAGACAAATCTAGAGAAAATTTAATAAAAATGTATCGGTTCGTTTTTTGACCAAAAAAATTGCATATTTTTTATCTTTAAAAATTACTAAACGCCAAACGCGAAACTTCTTAAAACCTTAATTTGCAAGTTTGAACTCAATCGACCCATTGGTTTGGGCTGTAGGGATGAAGACAAACAGGCGGACGGAATATGGGGTTCCACTTTTTTCGACTTCTCTATCATCGTAATGCCATATTTAATTAAAATCTAGAGTTCGAAATTTTTAACGAACTTAATACTTTGCATATAGTTCTTTCATATAGTAAGTGAAAATCGTATGGAAACTGTAGTAAATAACTTTTAAAAAAACTAGAGCAACAAAATTAGATTTCTGAATTATTGTACAGAATCGATTCTTTTGAGGATATTTTCGACCACTTTTTGAAATATATTGGGCGGTATCTCAGCCATAACTTGACGAATGTTGGTTCTTAAGTACTCCACAAAAAAAAAGTCCAGCGGTGTCAAATCTTATGAACTTGGTAGACTGTTGATATCCCCACGACGAAAAAAAATAACGCGGCCATGGAATGTTCCTTGCAATAAAGCCATATTCGATTGAGTTGTGTGGCATGTGGGACCGTCTTGTTAAACCACATATTCTCCAAATAGTATTCTTCAATAGCAGGCAAAAAAAAGTCGGTTATCATATGACCATAACGCTCCGAATTGGCAGTGACAATTGTTAAATCGATCACGACGTTGTGAATGGTCACCTGGCTAGTCGCTTCAGATGTTGTGTGAGCTGGACTTTATATGGATGTAGGTGTAGATTCAAAGCAAACCGATACATTTAGGGTCTTTGGCAACACTTTCACTTATATCAGCGATATTTTTAGTGGAACGATCGAAGCGATGAAGCACAGGCCTAACAATATCTGTAACCAATCCAGGCTCTTCAAATTTCTTCACAATTTTGAGTAGTTGGAAGATTACGTAAACCATAATCTCCTCTTAAAGCACGATAGATAGCTGTAGCAGAGTCACCATTTTTGTTGTAGGTTTTAAATATTTGTATGAGTTGTACGATAGTTAAGCGATCCATTTTCGTAAATTTTAGACTTTCAACTGACAAAAAAAATGGTTTAAAAACTTAGTTTGACAGAAGTCGAATTCCCGCATTATACTTTTGAAATCACAAAATGGATAACCCATTACATTTTAGGCATTTCATTTGACAACTTTTGTTCGTCACTGTACAACATAAGACTTCCAACGTCTTGAAAAACGATAAAAGTAGGTACTTTCTTATGATTTCAATAAAATGTTTGGGAAGTGCCATGAAAATCAAACTTCAACTTTCATAGGAAGCACCCATTTTGTACATTAATACCTATATACACAATTTAAAATTAATTATACCCTTTAAAAATCTAAGAAAAAAATATTTAAAAACTCGAAAATCATAAAACTTTTTTCCTAAAAAAAAAATCATTAATCTTTTCAATTAAAATTAATATTCTCTTAAACAAACAAAAACCTGAACAAAAAAAAAAGAAAAGAAATTGAAAAATAAGTTTTCCATTTCCCATTTCCTCTCTTATATTTTTGAGCAAAAGTAGCACAGAGGGTTGGAGCTTGAGTTGGGGTTAAATGGGGGTGACAAACAATAATAAAGCATCCAGATGATGGGGTAATAAATTATTTATATGAGGGTAACCCAGAAAACTCTTTGCAGAAACCAAAAACTCAAGTTTCAAAAACATACAACTTGGGTGTGTGTTTTACCTACCACATATACACACAGTACCCACTAACACACACATTAAACCAACAACCAAGTCAAAGTAAAGAGCCAAGAAATGTTCTTGATTCCACTTGCGGCAACTAATTAATCTAAGATCCCGAAGTTGCATTAAACTTTTCCTCGTTGTTGTCGTTGTTAAGATACCAGTATCCCTGCCTTGCAAATCTTATTTCAAAAGGGTTGAAAATGGTGTTTCCTTAAGGAGGTATGATGGATATTCTAATAGAACTTTGTGCATAAGTGTTTTTACGTAAGGCTATAGCGACAAATGTAACATAACATTGTGCTAATGGAATTACAAATCTAAATATTTTGGACTTCTAATTGTGTGCATTCTTCAATCTTCATCATCATAATTTTATGGGAAAATTATTGTTTTTGACATACCGTTAATTAAATGTATTGCCCTGATGGAAATTCTCAGGGACAGTGTCGGATTTAGGTATGTATATGAAATTTTTAGAGGAAATTTTTGAATGCATTTTCAGTGGAATAGAATCATATTTTGACTTTTAAAAAAACGTGAAAAACGTCTGTGGTATTTAAGGTAAGTGTGTACGTTTGTCAACAAACTAAAAGTTCAAAATTAAAATTAAGAAAATGTCTTCGTAAGTCCAAAAAAGCTTAAACCAATGACGTCCAGTGAAGAACTTTTGACAGAAAAGGTTAAAGGTTATAAAATTTAAAATCGCCATTAAAGCAGGAACATTTTTAAAATTTTACAACATTTTTAAAAAACACTCATTTAAAATGGCCTCATGAAGTTAAATGGCACATCAGTGTAAATTTGCTTATTTTTATGAAGTAATTGAGGTTCACATTAAATAAATTTATAAAAACTGTGTATCAGCTCATCCCGTTCTATCCAATTTTTTTTTTTAATTTTGAAAAATTCTTCTTTTATATATAATGCATAGGGCCCCAAGGTTTCCAATTCCGCTCTCGGCTTAAAATATTAAATGAAAATTAATTTGCAGAGTATTATGAGATTGTGTGGCATTGTATATGACGCGTATGTGAAAAATGGAACTTTTATTCTGACGCAGTTAAGGGATTGCAATCATTTGGGAAATTCCTCCGAACGTTTTTAACTTATATATAGTTCTTAACAATTTTTACAAAAAATAAATCAGAGAAGTTGCCTAGAGAACTTTTATCTGCAAGAAAAATAAACTTTGCATTATCTTCATGAAGTTTTATATTAGTAAAGAAAGTTATTATAAGTTAAATATTAACTTAAATACATTGAAAAATGAGGGCAAAATAGAGGGAAGAAAATGAAGATGGTGGAAATTTCCTTTTAACATAACTTTATTTATTGAAGAGTATATGATTCCTTTAGAACTTCACTTATGTCAGGTTGAAAATTAGGGTTTAAATAACATTACAATAACTTCCTATGGGAAGTTAATAAATTATTCAAAACATAATGGAGGTCATATCCATAAACTCAATACGATTAGTTTTGAATTGAAGTTATCCACTATTGTCCGTAATTAGGACTGTCTTACGGCACATTTTGGCGTATTTTGTATTTGGATCTACAAATACGATTGAACGACTGTCACCGTCAATTCGAAGCGTTATAGTTATATGATAACCGCCTTTTTTGCCTGTTATTGAAGAATACTACTTGGAGAATATGTTGTTTCAACAAGACTGTGCCAGACAACTCGAGCGAATGTGGCTTTATTGCAAGATACATTTACTGGCCACGTAGTTTCTCTTCGTGGCGACATAAACTGGCGACCAAGATCATGTGACACCGTTGACTTTTTTTTTTTTTTGACTACTCGAAAGACCGTGTTTATGCAGATAAACCTTAAACTCTTGAGCACTTAAAAACCAACATTCGTCAATTTATGCCTATGATACCGCCCAATATGTGTCGAAAAGTGGTCGAAAATTACCTCAAAAGATGCTTGCAACAATTTGCGTGGTGGTCATTTAAATGATGTGGTGTTTCACACGTAATGTCAACGTTCAAACTTTATATTAAAAAAGAATTATCATGATAAAAATGATCTTATATGTATGTGTTTTATTTACGTTTACTTTTGAAATCGCAAAATGGATAACCCTGTATTATTTAATTCAGCACTTTTAACAATTCCTAGAACGTGGTCTAAGAATTCAAAGGATACTTATCTAGTGATCTTACATAGAGATGATAGAATCATCGAAGTAGGGTCATCATTTCTGTCAATTCTTTCTTTAAGTTGGTCCCTGTGAAACGAGTTGTACTGTACACATTTTTATATTTTTGTTCTTAAACATTATGGAGGTTCCTAAACTTTTGTGAACTAAATTAAACTTTTGTATACACTTCTCTTCAATACTAGACAGACAAGATAGACCTACTTGGTATTTTTTTTATATTTATCCAATTTCTACCAATTTCCCATAATAAACAACCCAAATACCCACTTTTATATTTAAAAACCCTTACGACACAAAAAGAACATACACACACCAATTGTCCTTAACCTAGATATTGTGATTCTGTAGTGTCTTTCATTTTTATTTCTTAATGAATAACATTGTAAACAATAGAAATATTTGTACCATTTTTTTTTATCAAGGCCTCGCTTCCAAAAATCTTTCTCCAAATTCTTTCACTTTCATGGCAAGAAAAATTTCGCTTTACCATGACCCAAAAGATGAAAATCGACCCCAAATATTATGTACATAACACTTCCATAAAAGAAAACCATCACATATACACATAAATCTGTCAATATCCATCAGCCGAAAGAATTATTCCATTTTGACATATCTTAGTCCTAAATATCCTTTTGAATTCATTCTGTTCTTTTTTTTCCAAAGAAATCCTTATCCTTTTAATTTAATTACCATTTCCAAAGAGAAGAAAGTGAGAGAAGAGAGTGAGAGAGTGACAAGAAAGAAGTGACAAGAAAAAAAAAGGATTCTATATAAAAATCCAAACAAATCTTATCCTGAAAACTAATATTTATTCTGTTCAAGGATCAGATTTGAGATATGCGAGATTCAGAGACATGTATATCTGCGAAAGAAACAACAACAGAAAAATTCCTAAATAAATCATAGAGAAAGGGAGAGTAAAATAAAATAAATAAGAGAGAGAGACTCTGAGATGTTGTAACAAGGATACAAAATAAAAAATTATCCACGATATCTCTTCTTCATCCCCTCACCCCAGAGCACATCACAGAGGCATAACACTTTATGTTTTCTATATTCACCCCCCACATTTACGCTTACTATCGATTTTTTTTCTTGTGTACAAAAATAAGGACACACTGAGCCAGAGTGTAACTTATTCGTCTGATGTCCTTGTATCGGGACAATTTATTTTATTAGAGCAAAAGAAAGAAGAAGAATGTTATTCAATGTCCTTGTTGTATAGTTTAAAGGGGGATGTTTGTGTTATCGTGATGTACCTATGTCAATAATTTATCAATTATTCCATTCGTCCTTAATCAAATCATATTATTTGTTCTCTTGTATAGTGATTGTTAAGTGCGACTTACAGTTTTTTAGTCCTTGAAGTGCTGTTCCTCTCTGTTTGTTTGATGGCACAACTGACCCTTAAAGAAGAAAAAATTTGGTGTGTCTTTGTTCCTTCTCTTGTGGTGGTGCGATCTGCTTGGGGCTATTTATACACAGCGTTTACCGTCAAAGTTTCAAGTGCAGTATCAGCAGCAGAGTGGCAGGAGCAGAAGTAGCAGTAGCAGGACAACTATACATAAATATTCAGAATTCGCAGTGAAAAAGGACGAAAATTATTCTTTTTTTTTATTTTGATTTCTTATTTTTTTCTTTTAATATGGAACGGGGTATATTTTTCCCCAATATTTTGTATTCCTCTTTTTTATTCTTTTTTCCACTAACACACCGCACCCAGGATTAGGTAGGAAAAAACAAGATAACTGAAAAAACTTAATAATTTCCCGTGAGATTTATCTTCTATTTTTTAATATAAATTTTATTTATTAAATAACAAGAATTTTACTTTTTTTTATTTTATTTTCCAAAAAGGACATTCACAGTATGAAACAGGACTTAATATCAAATCAAAAACACAAATTTCCTACAGGCAAGACAGGCAAAGTGGAATTCTGTATGAATTTTTTAATATTATGGGGTATTATTATACACTCGCGAAGCAACGGTATTTTCTTTGCATCGATTCCTCACGCAGTTCACGGCCGAACTGACAGTTGGAATACACAACAAATTGTAAAAGAGACACGGTCTGAGGATTCGACTCGATTCGATTCGGTTTGGATTCGAATTGAGCTCATTCAGCTCTATACCTCCACTCCAGTAGATGGAAAATAAGAAAATTCCCTTATTGAGGTAGACTGTTGTGGTCTCTGTTGCGCTTGTTGCACTGCATTGGAGTTATCCGGAAAAGTCTAAAAATAGAAGAAAAAAAAGATACTGGTGGAAATCTAGGTGTGCGCATGTTTTGGGAAATTTTGTTGTTGTTATTAGAAAATTTCGAATTCGAAGATGTTTGACAGTTGGGTTAAAAATGGCGATTCAAAGATATCCGTTTTAAAAAGCTGAACTTATGGGAACTTTAAGTGTGGCTGATGTCTAAAATAAGTAAAAATTTAAATTTGAAGTTGCAAAAGCTCAACTTAAAAGTTTTTAAAGTAAGTCTGTGGTTGTTGTCTAAAATGGACACACAACAATGGTTTAGTTATTAGATTTCGACAACTTCAATGTTTATTCTTAAACCTTTTGCTGGGGTTTTATGATTAACTAAGTTGATGCTTCAATCTTTCTGTCTTGTTTAGTTTTTATTGCGAGAGATGGACTTTGAAATGAGGTATTTTGATGCTTAAGAAAAATTGGTAACTAAAAGTTTTCGTCCAAGAAAGAAAAAAATTGTTTTAAAAACATAATGTAATTATTTTTGAAGTGACCTAAAAAGGGTTTTAGCTTTCACTGTGTAGATATTTTTACTGTTCTTCAATACTTTCGTTGATCATGAAAATGTGAAGTTATTTGAAAAAAAAAAACAAAATTAGTTGGTACAAAAATCTTAACAAAAACTTTAGAACTTAATTTTAATTCATTAATTTTGAAGTCGGTACCTATATTTATTCTCAAGATATTTGAGTTGAACATCAGTTTTTAACAAATTTGTGTAGTACACACGAGTATTTTAAGATTTTTATTTAAATTAGATTTTTCTAAAAATGTTGACAACTGTTAAAAACAAATATTTTTATAATATAAAAATAGTTTCAAGGCAATATTTAAAATTGTTTTCCATTTGTAACAAAATTGAGTAGTGTACTTTTTAGGTGTTTATTCTTTGTGAACAATATTGTCGCTACGATTTTTGTGAAAATGTGACAAGGTTAAAAACGGTTTTGTTCCCAAAATATTAGAGAAAACAAATATTTTTGTTCATTATTTTTGATTTATACATTATAAAAAGTAAGTTGATTTCTTTCGAATTTGTATCGATTTGTTATCACATCACAATGTATAAAATACAATTTAATTGAAGTAGAGAAATATTTGGAGCCAATCAAATTTTTCAAATTTGTTCACTGACGTACGAACGTACGTACACACGCACGTGTCTGTACAGACATTTGTTTAATAACCTTTTACTATGGTTGTACTTCTGAACGTCGATAAAAATCTCAGAATTTTTGGTTCTACAAATCGAATGGATTACAATAACTTCCAATGGGAAGTTATTAAAATTAAGTATTATTACAGTAAAACTTCTACTTTCAGACACATTTTCTTAAACACTTAAAAAAATATTTTATCACACCTAAATTTGTTGTCCTCATTTAAAATAGAATATCTCTTCTTATACTCCAAAACATAATTTTGTTTAAGGAGTGAAACAGATAAAACAGATAGCACCAAAGGAAACATACAAATAAAATACATGACTGGGTCGGACGAATGCGTTCGTGAATTCAAAAATATTTCCTATATTTTAAAATTTTAAAATGTAGCTGCAAGAAAAATTTGTTTTGGAAAATTTAAATGCCATTTGAATTCTCAAAAAACCTTAATTTTTTAAAACTTGTATTTGAAAGTTGTTAGAGCGTTTTTTTTAATCAATTTTTTATAAATAAAATTTTTCAGTATAAGTTTAAAAATATTTAGAGTATGCAGTTACTAACAGCTCAATTTCAGTAAAAAAAAGGAGGCTGGGATGCGACCCACACTGATAACTTCCCATCCCGTCTATCGATTTGTCTTGCTTAAAAGTTTGTCTAAATGTATCAATTCTTACCAAAATTGCGTTCTATTTTTTGGAGATTTTATTTTTTTATGAAAAAACGGACTGTTGTATTTTTATAAAAAAATTACTGAATATCAAAAACAATATTTTCTGTGAAATAATTAAAATAAGTTTGAAGCCAATATTTTTAATTTTTGAAAAGCTATTTGAGTCGAAAGTAAATTTTTACCAAGTTTTAGTATTGTTCCAACATCCAACAATTCTCAAAATTTTACCAAATATTATTTATAAGATAAAATTAGTTTGAAGCCAATATCTCAAAGCTTTGAAAAAATATTTGAGCCTAAAATCAATTTTTACCAACTTTTACTAATTTTTTTGTTTGGGTTTTTATATTTTGTAAAAAAAACTGTTAATTAGATTTTTCTCAAAATTTTTCCTTATGTTGAAAACAATATTTCCTATAAGTTTAAATTATTTGGAAGCCATAATCTCAAATTTTTGAAAAGATATTTGAGTCGAAAATCAATTTTTACCAACTTTTGTTAAATTTTTTTTTTGGTTTTTAATTTTTTGTAAAACAACTGTCAATTCGATTTTTTTCAAAATTTTGCTGAATGTTGGAAACAATATTTTTTGAAAGATTAAAGTAGTTTAAAGCCAATATCTCAAAGTCTTGAAAAGATATTTGAGTCAAAAATCAATTTTTATCAACTTTTATTAATTTTTTTTTAGGTTTTTATTTTGTGTAAAAAAACTGACAATTCGATTTTTCTCAAAATTTTATCAGATGTCAAAAACATTATTCTTCGTTGTACAAAATTGTTTTGGAGATGAAATCATATTTTAGTCCTAAAATTTTCGAAGTGACAAATTTTTTTTTTAGTTTTTTTGATTTATAAAAAAAAACTTAATTGGATTTTTTTCCAAAAATATAATTTTTTTGTATCACGTTACAATATATAATACAAAATTTAATTCAAGTCTCTAGCGTCATTGGTTCATAAGATATTTAGGGTTAACCAAAATTGTCACCTTTTTTTTAAACTGCTTTGGTAAAAAAACCACCCACGCAATTTTCTTGAGAGCCCTTTCTGCATCTTTCTGCCTTATTATACATATGTATAACAAAATTTATTTGAAGTCAATATCTCTTCTGGTTCTTGAGCTATGGACGACGAAAAAAACGGCACGAACGTACGTACACACGCACGCACAGACATCTTTCTAAAAATCTTTTATTTTGACACTAGGGACCTTAAAACGTCGAGAAATGTCAAAATTTTCAATTTGACAAATCGGACCCATTACAATAATTTCTATGGGAAGTTAATAGCGACTCGTTTTCGAGATATCGAAATAAGAAAAAAAATTATACATTTTTTTTTAAATCAAGCAATATAAAAATATTTTTTTATTATTGAAAGAAGACAAATTAAGACAAAATTTTTAACGAAAATTAAAAAATAACCTATCGGTTTGCTTTTGAAAAATTTGAACTTTCGATTTTTGTCCAAAAAATTTGCATGGGGGATTACTTTTTTTTTATAATAAGCGCACACTCAAGGGGATAATACTACCCTTATTATGTAGACACAGTGTGAACAATAGGAAAGGGAGAGAGGCGTTGAAAAGAGATGTCGGTGCACATTGGTTTTGAATTCCTGAATATTGTAATGGCTGGGAAAGACAGAGTGTGGCAAGGCATTCCACATTCGCATAGTACGGCTAAAGAACGAATCTCTGTACTTGACAGTACGACCGAAGTTGGGCTCGAGGGAATATTGATGAGCATTCCTAGAAGCGCGAGTATTACGGTTGAACTGTTTAAAAGGAGGAATGCAACTGGCTATTTCTCTAGAGCATAAACCATTAAAATAACAGTAAAAGAGGGTGAGACAAGAAACACTTCGAAGATGTTCAAGCGACGTTAATGATCTTATGATGGTAATATCACCAATCAATTTAAATGCTCTACGTTCAATACTGTCCAAGAGGCTTAAGTAAGTTGCAGGAGCACCAGCCCAGATATGGGAGTTATACTCAAGCTTTGGACGTATATAAGTCTTGTAGATAACAGCCAGATCAGAGGGGTAGAAAAATTTCTTGGATCGCCTTAGAAAACCCAAACATCTTGCGGCATTTTTGGCGACATCGCGTATGTGATCGTTCCACAGGAGGTGGTTGGTGATACACATACCGAGAATATCGAGATGTTCAGTCTTCTCGATGCAAGTGCCATCTATGGATAATGGAAAGGGGGGTAAATCTCGCTTTAACAGCATTGCGTTTTCGAAGCATTAAATTCCACGCAGTTTTTTATTTATTGTACAATGCTGTTTAGGTCGGAATTTAATGGGCTTATCATATTTTGTCGTTGCAGTTTCACATCCGAAGAAGAGGAATGTGAATCTGAAAACAAATATGAAAAGCTAAGAGTACTATCGTCAGCGAAACAATGTGTTGGATTAAAAGTTACAAACAGGAGATAATTAATACAAATGAGAAAGAGTGTTGGAGATAGAACAGAGCCCTGGGGCACATGTATTGAAGGATTCGAAAGGTAATTACTAATCCAATGAAGGAGGGATTCATGAAAACTGAAAGCACGCATTTTCAATAAGAGAGCTTGATGCCAAACCCTATCAAATGCTTTTGAAATATTAAGTGCAATAATCTTACTTTCCCCAAAACGATGTACAGATTTGTTCCAGTGTTCGATTATTTTAAGTCTTGAAAATATAAAAAAAAGCCAAACTAGAACCGGTTTAAAAACTTTAATTTCCAAATTTGAAGTCAATCAACCCAATGCTTTCGATTGTAGGGGTCAGGACAGACGGATAGAATCAGGGTACCTCTATTTCGATTTCACTAACATCGTAATATCCTTTTTGATTAAAATTTCGAGTTAGAAATTTTTTACGAATGCAAAACTTGCTATATAGTTCCAAATGTAAATATCCAAGTTCCAAGTAAAAATCTAAATAATATTTCTTAATATTTCTTTTCTTTAACCGGGCAGTTAATTTAACCGCAAATATTAGATAACCATGAGTGACCGGTTATTAAGTATTTGAATGTTTGAATATATTTGTGGCCATAAGAGTTATGTTCAAATTGAGCAATACGTAATATTTTTTTTCTTATTCCCTTATTTTTTTTTTTATTAAAGTCAATTAGAAAGGAGATAATTCATTTGTAAAGGGTGAGTTTTTAGACGTGTAGTTTTTTAAGAAGACATAAAACACATGTAATGTAATGTAATGACTAACTTTATTAGAAAGACAATGGTCTTTCATTGTGTTTTAAAAATGATTTCGTGGGAGTGGAGGTCACCCACAGGCTCTCGACGCGTGATAATACACTTACCAAAATATCCCTTCAATATATTGGAAATATGAAATGGCAAAATATATGAACTTAAAAAGTATTGCCAAAAAATACAAATTTTTGAGAGCAAAAGCCAACTACTATCCTTTTTCTTCATATAATAATTTTTTTTTTCTTGTGGTAATCAACATAACTTTCGAAAAAAAGGCATAATCTCAATTATAAAACATTTTAACAAGGAAACAAATTTTCAAACTCCTCTCCTGAAAAATTAATTTTCATTTATTTTGTTTTTCTTTGTTGCCTTATAGAGTCTACATAATTAACACAGCACACATTTTTTTGAAATAAGAAAATATTTTTCAAAAAGCTTCAGGTCATGGTTTTTAAAAATATTAGGTTAATACAAAATATTTTCTCCCAAACTATTTATCATTAAAAAAATGTTTGTTTTTCATTTTTAAGTTTTTAATAATATTGTTTAGTTTTTAATATTTGATACATACCATGTTATTTGTCGCTAGTTTTTAAAACATAATGTTTTTTCTTCAAAATGGCAAAATAAAAATGCAAATTGATACTTTGTTTATAGAGCGATTGAAGAGGTTATCAACTTCGGACGTATTGTAATTTAAGGTAATCTTTTTTGAGTCACACTTTAAGAATGTGAAATGTACCTTATACTCTGTTTTTCCTTCCCATTTTGATATTCAGTGTGCATTGATATCTTTGATTAAATCCTTTCGTATTTTTTCAAATTTCGTACTTTTTTGAACACATATAAGGTACTTTTAGTGCCCACATGTTATAAAAAGAAATCTTAAATTGTTGTGTTGAATGGTTCTTTTTCTTTCAAAGTCTTCAACAATTTTAAAAACCAATACACAGAAATTGTGAAATCATACGAGGGGAAGGAGGGGGAGTTATGGTTGGTTTTCCGATATTTTGTATCATTTAAAAATTCACACACAAAAGTTTTATATACGTTAAGCATATTTTTACTACAGCAAGGGAAGATAGAACCCTGAAAACTCCTCATAGGCCTTTACTTCCAAATATTGGTGAATTTTTATCTTGGACCCATTCATCTTCTAACCAATTGTACAGTGGACCAATAATATCATGTTGCTAATTTTTATTATCACACTGAGAAATATCTGATAAAAATATCATTTTTTCATAAAGTTTCCTAATCTGCTTTAAATATTTTCAAATCTTTAAAAACCACTATAAAATCGAAGCAAAAATCTTTGTACGTTTTTAGATTATTATTTTTAGAAATTTTATTAAAATTAAACCAATCCCATGATTTATTTTATTGAGTACTTAAGACTCTAAAAAATTTCTTTGAAATATATGTATGTATATAAAAAGTATGTTGAACGGATGCGGAGGCAGGAAAGAAATCCTTATATGTGAGATTTCCTTTCAAAATCCCAATAAAACTCAGCAAATTTTCTCTAAGAAAAAAAAAATGATTCTCAAATTACCTCATTTTAACGTTAATCCTTCAAAATTACTCAAACGTAAAAGAAAATGCCTAAACCATTTTTTTGTATAAAATATATAAAAATAAAAAACGCAGATAGGTAGTACCTACCTATAACATTGGCAATTTTTCAAGCCCTCACCTGCACTCCATAATAATCTCGCATCCAACACAGAAGATGAAGGAAAAAAATAAACAAACACTTTTTCGACAGGTACATTTTTATTTTATTTATATAAAACATCCTTTTCGGTAAATCCTTCAATCAACTACACACAGCATATTAACATTGTCTTGGAAATTGAAAACACTTTACTCAAAAATGTACAGAAGAAAAAAACAACAACAACAAACAAAATAACAAGTAAATAATTTTTCACGAATCAGGATTCAGGATATGTGAAAGAGTGAATGTCCTTTGGTATACTTCTTTGCCGACACACGAAAAAATCCAATAAAACCCCACCACACGACCCACCGACCTGGAACCCTGTATCGCCTTTTCAGTAAATTCACAATTTTCAAATAACACATCAGGCACAGAGAAAGGGGAGGGGGAGGGGGGTCGAAGGTAAAAAAAACAGCTTCGCGCGAAATTGGGTCTTGGGTGACTTAGTTAAAGACAACAAGAAAAAAATTCGACACAAAATCTCGTCAAAAGTCATTCTGTGGATCCTGGGAATTCCTTGTACAAACAGTTTGTTTTGCTGAATTTGTTGTTTTTGGTTCAAAAGGGGGGGGGGGGGATTGGAGTTCGAATGGGAGCACTATAAGGATAGAAGTATGGTGTTATCCTGCAGAAGAAAATGTTCCTTTTTTACACATCATACAATAGGCAATTTCGACACGTGATTCCGTTTAATTTCTGCACACAATCGCGTTTCCCATCGTCCTTTACTCCTGTCGTCGCCGTCGCAGTCTTCGTCGGCCGAACAAGGACACACGGTAACGGCAGGAACGTAGGTATGTATAAAAAGGTACTATTAAAAACGAAAAGTAGCTCTTGCTCTATATGTGTACCAACTCTAACGCTTCTCCAGTGAAACGTAAATTGTTATAATTTCAACAACAACAACAACAAACAAAAATAATATAACACCTTGATACCCCAAAAATCCTTAGGTTATCCTTGAAGCTAGAACATTTTGAATTGGGTGCTGCAAATGAATGAATGGCGTAAAAATATCACTCCAAAGGTGATTCGAATGGTTAGTGTTAGCTATGGCGCCTTTGGGCTTCTCTATGCATATACTATACAATACATATACCGTTATACGATATAATGGTGCGATGTTGGAATTTTTATGTTTCACAATTTTGTAAATTTTGTGTTATATTATGAAATTTGTGACGGTATAAGCAGAGTGTTTCTTTTGTTGTATAAGGTACCTTTTGGAGAACTGAAAGGAGTTTTTTTTTATGATGCCCTCAGATGTTGTTGAATGCGTTGAGCTTGAGATATACATATAAAAGGAGAGGGGGAACTTTATAGGTGGATTATAATTTCTTTGGAACGAGTTTAAGGGGGGGGGCGGTGTTACCTATGCCGACAGAGATGAAGAGTGAGGTTGCTTCTCAGTTGGGTGGACGTCATAAAATGACGAGTGATATTCCAAAAAAAGGTTAATTTTCAAACAAAAAGTGCTTAAGATGTCGTAAAATACGAAAAGTCGTAAATGCAGACTTGATGGAGCAATGATGGAACTTGGAAGAGGGCGAGCGCAGCACATATACCTACTGCATTGCAGATGAAATTTACCTAATTCAGGTATAAAATAAAGGTGTATGCGGAAATGGAAATCTTTTTTGATGATGTTCGTTCGGGCTTGAAAATAATAATAAAATAACTCTTCTTTAGCTGCCAAGCGCTAAAGTAAATAATAAATGCGATGTTAATATTTAAAATACAGTCCATTTTTTGAGTAGGTACTTACTTAATGATACAAAAGTTCTGAGTACCTACGTGAATTTTAACTCTCAAGACTAAGACTAAATTGTAATGGAAGAGAACGTTAAGTGTACGTCGATTATTTTTTATATGTGAAATTATAATTTACACCCAAGCTTACACGATTACATTTTAATGTGATACGTTTAAGAAAGAGTTTTTAAGTGATAGGTTTCACTTCTGTAAAGGCAAATCATCAAAGAATTGAAGAAAAGGAACAGTTTTGAGATAGTGAACTATTTTCTTAAGAAACTGCAGAGACATCTTAAAGTACATTTTATTAGACAAGTATTGGCATTAAGATGTACAGAAAGGGCTTTCAAAAGAAATATTACTAAAAGTTGGTAAAAATTGATTTTCAACTCCATTATCTTGGCAAAAAATAAAGATATTGGCTTCAAAGCAATTTCATCTTGTTTTCAACATTTATAAAGTTTTTTCCTAAAAATTAAAATTTTTAAAGAAATTCTACACAGAATTGGTAAATTCTGACGGAAGGGCGGGAAGTTATTAGTGCGAGTTGCATCCCAGCCTCTTTTTGACATTAAGTATTTTTTTGAAAAAATCCAATTGACATCTAAATCCTACAAATCCACTAGAAACTGTGAAAGTTGATTTTCAACTCATTTATAAGATATTCACGTAAAGGGTGTTTTTAGGGGAATAAAACAAAGATGATTCTTTTAAGTTGACATGAAAATTCATGATTTAATTATGATTTCTGGCAGACTGCCACGGTTGACTATAGGACGAAGACTAATCTGGAAGTCCAATATGTCTTTTTCCAAAATTTGTACAGTGGCGTGAGATCACTTTACAATAGACCTTGGTGGAAAATACAGAGGTGCGGAACGTAAGACCAAGCAATGACCAAACGTTCCCTTCAATAATTCAACTAGCGTACGAACTGTGTGACATGTTTCGCAGTCTTATTGACATCATTCGCTTGGACAGATTAATGAATGAATAAATTAGTAATCATTGCTCAATAGCGTTAGCCATTGACTGTAACGTTCTGACCAGCATCGTTTTCTAAGAAATAAGTTTTTATGTCTATTTGGATGTAAAGGTGTCTCAAGATAAACTTAGATATTATCATCACTTTAAATACGGAGATTTTGGAATTGATGTATCCATTCAACCAAAAGTCATATTCATCGTTAAATAAAATTCACGTGATACGTATTTTTAACTTCCCATAGGAAGTTATTGTAATGGGTCGGATTTGTCAAATTGTAAATTTTGACATTTCTCGACGTTTCAAGGTCCCTAGAGTCGAAATAAAAGATTTTTAGAAAGATGTCTGTGCGTGAGTGTGTACGTACGTTCGTACGTCTGTACGTTCGCCACGTTTTTTTCGTCGTCCATAGCTCAAGAACCAGAAGAGATATCGACTTCAAATAAATTTTGTTATACAGATAATAATGCAGAAAGATGTAGAAAGGGCTCTCAAGAAAATTGCGTGGGTGGTTTTTTTACCATAGCAGTTTAAAAAAAGGTGAACATTTTGGTTAACCGACAATATCTCATGAACCAATGACGTTAGAGACTTGATTTAAATTTGATATTGTGTATTGTAATGTAATACAAAACAAGTATATTTTTGGAAAAAAATGCTAACTAACAGTTTTTTTATTAATCAAAAAAACTGAAAAAAAAATTTGTCACCTCGAAAAATTTACGACCAAAATATTATTTCATCTCCAAAACAATTTTGTGCAACGAAGAATAATGTTTCTGACATCTGATAAAATTTTGAGAAAAATCTAATTGACAGTTTTTCTTTTTTAAAATAAAAACCTAAAAAAAATTAATGCAAGTTGGGAAAAATTGAATTTCGACTCAAATATCTTTTCAAAAACTTGAGATTAAGGCTTCAAACTTATTTTATCTTATAAGAAATATTGTTTCCAACATTTAGTTAAATTTTGAAAAAAATTGAATTGACAGTTTTTTTACAAAAAATTAAAAACCGAAAAAAAAATTAAAAAAAAATTTAAAAATTGAGTTTCGACTCAAATATCTTTTCAAAAATTTGAGATAATATCTTCTTACAAATTTTAACTTATAAGAAATATTGTTTTTAAAATTACAAAAAATTTTGAGGAAAATCAAATTGACAGTTTTTTTTACAAAAAATAAAAACCTAAAAAAAATGTATAAAAGGTGGTAAAAATTGATTTTCGACTCAAATATATTTTCAAAACTTTGAGATATTTTTTTCAAACTACTTTGACCTTTAAAAAAATATTGTTTTCAACATTCAGTAAAATTTTGAAAAATCGAATTGACAGTTTTTGTACAAAAAATTTAAAACCTAAAAAAATTTAACAAAAGTTGGTAAAAATTGATTTTTTACTTAAATATCTTTTCAAAAATTTGAGATAATGGCTTCTAACTAATTTTTACTTATAAGAAATATTGTTTTTAACATTCGATAAAATTTTGAGAAAAATCGAATTGATAGTTTTTTTTTACAAAAAATAAAAACCTAAAAAAAAAAACAATACTAAAACTTGGTAAAAATTTACTTTTGACTCAAAAAGCTATTCAAAAATTAAAAATATTGGCTTCAAACTTATTTTATTTCACAGAAAATATTGTTTTCCATATTCAGAATTTTTTTTTTAAAAATCCAACAGTTCGTTTTTTCACAAAAAAATAAAATCTACAAAAAATAGTACGCAAATTTGGTTAAAATTGATACATATTGACAGACGGGATGGGAAGTTATCAGTGTGGGTCGCATCCCAGCCTCTTTTTTGGTTTATTGAATCATCTTCAAAAGATTTATTTGATTCTAAAAACATGTTTTATCTTTAAAAACATAGATCACACATACATATATCTATTGTTTTTCGAGCATAAGCAAATATCAAACTTTTCTGAATTTCGAAAGTTTCATTACTGGTATCCATGAATAGTAAAAACAACTCTAAAAAAGGTCTTGTTTGTTTACTCTTGAAAAATATTTGCTTACTTATTTCTAAGCTTATACAGAAAACCCCAACAAAACAATGATCCCAAAAACCAATTTCAAAATAATGTTCTACCAAACATAATGATTAAAACTTAAAAATTAAAACTACTTCAAACTAATACTCACTCGATATCTGTATGTAACTATGTTTATCCTAAAACTATAGATAAATCCACATAATCACATAATTTCTATTTCCAATAATGTAAAATCGAAAACCAATCACATCATGTAACTAAGTCCTAGAATCCCTTTTAAATATACAAAACCTCAAAAACTCAAAAAAAAAAGAAACCAAAACAAATCTTTCTCTTTTTTGGTTGAAAAGTAAAATTTAAAGTTGCTCCCAAAAAGCCGTCGAGCAAACACCAACCAACGAACGTAACCTTCGTCGTCGTCGTTGTCTGACCAAACTGGACCGCCCCAAGTGTAATCTCCCAAAGTTTTACTTTCATACACAATTCAAACAACAAGAGGATTACATTTTCAATTTTCCAATACATGTCCTGAACCTGGAAGAAAAACATCAACGGTCTTTAGGTTGGTACACTTGACTATGGGTACCTTACCCTTAAAGGAAAGCAGAAGCAGACCGTTCCTTCGGTCGTTGGTTTGTTGGATGATGGTGCTCCTATATAGATGTTCTTCTAGATGTCGACCACTACTTTTACCGCCCACTTAAGTAAACAAGCATAATTGTATGAAGTGCAAGTAGGTATTTCAGTTGGTTATAGTAAAATCTGAGAGGTGATGGCAGAAATAACTGAAAATAATCCTGTGAATGTTCTTTCCAAAGTCCTTTCAACACCTTTTTCAGTGCGAGAACTGAGAAAATATAACCAAAAAGACTCAAGCCACCTTTGTCCTCCTCTTCGAAAGCCTGCCTCACTTTGAACAACAACAAATTAAAAAAACTTCCTTCCGCCCTTCCTTCCATCTGATGTTTATGTGGACCTGGACAGGCGATAAGGGGGCGTTTTCCAAAGCTCCAGTTTGTATAGTCACGAGAGTTAAAGCTTGGTACTTTCTCTTGTTGACCATCATACACTACCACACCATACCTGAGGGGTCCTGCTTCTGATCCTGGTTCCTGGTTGTCCCTGGGTGTGTTGTAGTTGTTGTAGGTAGGTTGAACCAAAAGGACAAACATAACATTTGGTCATTTACTTATCGATGGTTGAGTAAGTTTCCAATAAAAACGGAAAGCATCATAGACCCCACAATGTTATGTTGCTTGCAGTAAAACTTTTGTCCCAAAACTCTTTGAAGGATACACTACCTACATACATATCCTAGAAAGGCTGCGATGCTCACCTTTGTGCTTTTGTATGTTTATTCCTCCTAGATATTGGAAGGTATATAGAGCTTGGTATTTATACTCTATATATATGTATGTATATGAGGGAAAAGACAAACACTGCCCAAAGGACTTTCATCAGATTAAGGCTCACACCTTTGTCTGTTTGGCCAACCGAAAACATGTGTGCATACAGTTTGCTTGAATAAGTGCGGGGCTGTTGCATTTATTCTATGCTTCGATGCATCTTTTGCATTTAACTCTTACCCTACCCCTCACTTCGTCTTCTTCTTCTTCTTATCATTACTTATAAGGTATAGGACCTATGTTGCATTGTGATTTCTAGGTTTTACCTTTAAGGTACCTATACCTACTTCTAAGGACATTATAATGGACTGGCAGTGTATATCGTATTTGTCCTTCTTGAATGTAATCACCTCATAAATGTCGCTGCTTATGCTGATGCTGACCAAAACCAAACAAATATTGTTATTATGATGGTAAATAAAATGATGCGGCTAAAGAGTGTTTACAGTCCTTTTTGATAAATGCAACTCAGTTGAAATTCAGAAAGTACTCGTATAGCTCTCTACCTATAGAACTATAGAAATATATACGAACATCAAAAACTGCTTCAGGGATCTACAAGGTATTCTGGATGAGATTTATGCAAAATACGTAATCGGCCAAAGGGATTACTATCTCAAAAGGTAACCCAGGTACCAGGTACCAGATAAGGTATAGGTTCCTTTCCTATAGGTATAGGGTAGGGTCTAGGTATAGGGGACCATTAGCAGAGGGCAATTATAATTTTCCAAAGACTCACAACATACAATGAAAGGCTATTTTGAGCGTTTACCTTTCTAAGATTTATTTATTTGTTTGCTAGAACACGACAATAAAATCGTATTCAAGAAGGACTTTATGAGAAATGATTTTATACCCAGAGGAGGTAAGGTGAGGTGAGGTGAATGGAGGTGGTGTAGGTGTAGGTTAGTTGTTATTATAGTGTATATATATGCAGAAGAAACAGGACGAATATAATTTCGGTATTGTAGCCACGGGTAAAGTTCTTGGAAATTATTATTTGCTTAAGGAAATATGCAGACGATGTCCTTCCTCTTTATACAAAACTTTAGACTTCGGTTATGGGTACTAAAGGGATAGGATTGTTGTTGTTGTTAGGTATATAGGTACCTAGTACTTTTGTATATATCTCTATATATATATACATATAAAAGGATTGACAAACTTTAAAAGCAATTTGCATTATTTGCCATTGAGTCGCCCTGTTTCCTATCCTGATACCTACCTACTGGCTGTAGGGAATGCAACTACATATGTATATACGAATGCATACGAATGTTTCTATGCGGGGTTCAGTTTCAACTACTAAAGAAATGACGACAATTTTTTGATAATGATGATGCTATAATAATGGAAATAATAGTTAATTCAAAGGTTTTGTAAACTTAAGTCTGCTTTTATAAGTTTGATTTGTATGCAGTTTTTGTTTATGTTTTGATATCAAAAAGATGCAATTTTAACGAAAAAGCTGTGCAAATATTGTTTTCAGGAAAGTTATTAGTTAAAAGATCAACGTCTTAAAAAGCAATTATAAAATCATTTGTTCCAAGATAAAAAAGGACCTCTAAAAGTTATTTTTAAATAGGAAGATAGAAATACACAAACTTTGAGATCTGATGAATTTTTTTCTGTATAGGTTCTGTAAAACTTGACTTATGATTGTTTTTTGTTGAAATAAGAGCAATTAAAATTAAGCATGGGTAGTACACACTCTAAGCAATCTAAAATTTTTGGGAAATGTTGTCCGGCAGAAATGTTTCGAGTTGATAAAAAGAAAATAGAAGAAAGCAGTTTTAATGGTCGTAATTTCTAGGAAAATATTAAGGAAAAAGAAAACGATGACACGGTTAAGGTTGCAGCAGAATATCGTTTTCATGCATTTTCCACAAAAAATAGAACATTTGTGGCTGTATGTTTTCTATAACTGTACGAATCCCATTTTTAACGTCTTGACATTCAATGTGGAGCACCTTATGGTGAATACAAATCTGGACAGAATTTTGACTTCTAGCGAATTTGATGCTCTTTCTGACCACATCCAAAGAATTGTCTCCATGTGTATTTATACTAAAATCGTTATTTCGGAAAATGTCAATGCTCAAATTCTACGTGGCTTCTCCAATCGGATCAGAAAACACCCAAAGGAGTGTGTTCTGAGATTTTTGCTGAATTCAACCTTGCTCAGCTTTTGAACAAGTTTACTCGAATATCGAACGTTGTTCATAAAAAACGCTATCAGTGTAATGAAGCCTTTAAGCATATCTGACCATAGTGTCACATCTGATTTTTTTCCGTCTTAAACAAATTCAGCTAGAGAAAGAGCCTCTAAGATAAACATTTCGTAGTACGAAAAATTCAACTGGGGCCCTCTCAGTAATTCATTACAGTTCAGGATCTTTGACTGACATATGTTCTTCCTACTGGGTATTTACGTAGACTCCATGGGTATGATAACTGCTGTTATTTTGGGAATGAAACCTTTTATCCTGAATAGGCTTAAGAGTATAAGATCCAAACCTTAGTAGTTTAGTACTCCTCTGCTTTAGTTAGCTCTATTGTGAATGCTCACTTATTTGTAGCGCAGCTTTTAGCTTTTATTCTGAAGAAGTGTGAAGCAAACTCTGAATTATTATCAGTTCAAGATATATCTTGAGGACCGAAAGCTTTTTAAAAGCCGACAGAACGGCTTTCGTAGCAATAGGTCAACTGGTAATCTTTTGGTTCATCTTACCTAACAGTGGAATATATCTTCACATCGTTCTTGAGAAGGTAAGATTATTGCACAAAGGTATTTGATAAAGTTGTAACACTTTTTCTCTAGGCACAGAATTATTCTACCGAAACCGAAACCGAAACCGAATTTAAAAGGTGGCAAATTGTTTGCTTTTATTTTATTAATAATTAAGTTTAAAATAAGGCATCTGCCGAACGACGACGACCACGATGTTTACCAAAAGACAAAACGTCAAACTAGAGGCGAATTAAAAAGGAAAGCGAAGCGAATTAAAAAGTGTTACAAGACAGCAAAATAAGTGCTGCCACCAAGCTAGCTCACTAAGGGGGTGGGTTCACTAGTTGATTGATTGGACAATTAATTTTATTGCACGATCAATCAAAATAAAAATGATTTTTGATTAAATTGATTAGATGCCACAGGGGCGTACTTACTTTTGTAAGCAAAAGGGGCGCCAGCAATTTTTTCTGAAAAATAAATAAGGAAATTGCAAACCTTTTTAAGAAGAGAACAACGGTGAAGGAAAATGGTAAACCACAATATAAATAAAAGAATCAAAGTCTTTTTTTTGATATTAATCTTTTTATTGTCTGAGAAACCTTACGAAAAGGAGAAAAACTCAGATTCTTTTCGAAATCAAAATGAACAATCAAAGAAAATTATATCGACACAGTAAGATGGACCGTTAAGGCCTGGTTCTTGAATATATATATATATATATATCTAGAAAACGGGACGCGTGTTCCGCAATATTTCGGAAAAAGAATTACGATTTACCGTAGGAGACAAAATGTATATTTCTTTAAAAAAACTATTTCTCAAAATTAATCAAAATTTCACAACAAGGAAAGAAACAATCAATATATGAATTTTGATACTTATCAATTTTTCGACTCCTTCTACCACTACTTCCTGCTCCGAATTTCTCCCAATGCCTTTTTCCTTTGTTTTCCTTCCACACCAACAATTTTTCCTTTCACCACAATTTCCTATCTTCACACAACTTTTCCAAGCACTAACACAAACTACTATCTCAATTTTTGGAATTTTTCTTAAGTTTCGCAAATTTTGTTTTAGCTTCTTGCTACTAATCTTTATGACCTCCGGTCTTCACTAGTGAACAATCAGAATTGAATTGACAGGACTCTCATTTCCTGAACAACCATTTCTTTTCCATTAAACCCCATCGCTTTCAGCCAATGTGGAGTGGCGGATCTCAATTCACATCATCAACAGCCAATCGGAGATCGGCTTGTTGATATCAACTTGTGATGAGATTCTCGCGATCCCGCTTACTCGCAATTTCTCTCCCATCAGAATGCAAGTCATTCTCAGGAATTCGCCGCACGCTGGTATCACTTCCAGGTCACGGCGATTCCATGAGTGCATTCAACCAAAACCCACAATTTATTCGCAAGAAACTTAAAACCTCGAAACTTAAGAAAACTTAATCATCTCACCGAGCATTCTTCCCCACCGAATACAAAAATAAATGTAGGGAAAACGTTTGGTGTAGAAGTAATCTTAAACCCCATTGACGGAGAGGAAAAAGTGGTAGCTTTCCTTGTTTTTAATCGACGCATTTAAACCTTTTGTCTCCTACTCAGATTTTGGGTTAAGAGAACTCGCTCTTAACGTTCCATCTTACATACAAATTTGTAACAACCAAAATTTGGTAAATGTTTAAAATTAATTATAACAAATTACAATTTTAGTTTTAATGAGTTACGTTGGGCCAGCGACCATTCTCAATATGAGTAACTTCAGCGTCGGGGACCAAGTGTCTACCGCGCTTAAGGTTGGTTATTTCGTTTTTTTTGTTTGGAAAAGGCATCCCGCCTACGGAATATCGCTTTGTAAAACGTCCAGTAAGCGATTTGGTATATGTCCTTGGCATCACTCATTCGCCGTGCATTTTGTGACATCCATCTGCCAAATTTATTTTCGATCTTCTTCACTATACTGAGGGAGAGAACAAGTAGCTGGTAAACCATGGCCGTCCTACTCTCTCTCAGTAAGGTGAAGAAAGAAACCTAAAGAGAAAAACAAAATTAAGATGGGAGTGGGGATGGGAATAAGAATAGTTTTTGTTACGGCAAGTTTTTACCGTAACAAACCCCACCCTTTCCTCCTTGGAAATGTGTTTACTTTAAAAAGTAAACCATTTCCTGAGGATGATCTAGGTAAACAAAACAACACAGGTGTCCCATTGACCAAATTTGGTCGAAATGCTAAAACAATATGGAGCTCAAAAATCACAAATAAAAAAAACAAAAAAAAACTTTTACTTTACTTTTGGTACTTTTAAAACTTAATTATTTTCAGAGAGTGAATTGAAAGGCTTAAGATCTTTTGTGTGCCAAGTGCCACGATCTTTTCCAGTATCGTCCTCAAGAACATATGTCCAAGGAGACAAACGTTTTCGAATTTTGAATGGCCCGACGTACTTCGGCGCCAATTTAGCTGCGTAGTAATTTGCAGCGTTTGATAAATCAAAGTTTCTCCGCCATACAACGTCATTAGGGAAATATTGAATATCTCTCCTTCTGAGGTTGTACGATTCCGCTGCCTTCTTCGCCGCTGATTGAAGCTTGACCGCTATATCGGCCCTTAATCTCGTAAACCTTTCTACTACATTTCCTTCCAATTCCAGATTATTTCGATCTGGGTCCCTAATTGAGTTTTCTTCTCTTCCACTTGTACACATTTCTTTGCCAAAATTGGCGTAATATGGTGAAACTCCTAATACTTCGTGTTGCGATGTACGGATGGCACATGCAACTTTCGCTAATTGAGAATCCCAAACTCGGTGATTCTCAGAAACATAGGCTCTCAAAGTTGTTTTAATTATTTGGTTAATCCTCTCCGCTGGGTTAGCCTGAGGATGATAATGTGGAGTGAACCTAATTTTTGACGAATACTCGTCGCAAAGCGATTTCAATTCTCTACTTTTAAATTGAGGACCATTGTCACAAATGACGAACTTTGGTACTCCAAATAGTAAAAACACATTATCCTCTAACTCCTTGCAAACTGCCTTTGCAGTAGCAGACCTTAATGGGAACAACAATGGAAATTTGGTAAGATAATCTACAACTGTTAAAATGTACATATAGCCCCTATTAGACTTTGGCAAAGGACCTACTAAGTCCACACTTATCATCTCCCAAGGAGAAGAAACCCCTATCCTTTCAGTCATAAGACCCGCTGGTTTATCGTTTACTGGTTTCACTTGTTGACAAATCGAACATTTCCTAACATAATTTGCTATATCATTTCTCATTTTTGGCCAATAATATTTGGCCCCTACCCTCGCGAACGTTTTCCTAACCCCCATATGTCCTGCTAAAGGACTATCATGACATTCTTTTAAAATTTCTAACCTATCTCTTTTCCCCACTACTATTTTCCATTCTTCGTTATTTTCGTGAACTACTATATGTGTTGCCTTGATAAACTTATAAAGACGACCATTTTCCACCCTCCAAGCTGGAAACCCTAAAGGATTAGCCTCAACTGCCGAAATCATTTTTGTCACCCAAGGGTCCGAATCCTCTCCCGAAATACCAGCCACTACTGGAACTCCCCAAGATAACATGTCCGGAACGACATGATCTTTTCCTTTGCGATGTATGATCTCGAAATCAAACTGCTGTAGCCGTACTGCCCAGCGTGCTAATCGACCCTGCGGATCCTTTAGGTTATTCAACCATACCAATGAGTAGTGGTCGGTTATGACCGTGAATCGAACACCTTCGATGTACGGACGTAACTTTTCCACTGCCCACAAAACTCCTAAGCATTCTTTTTCCGTTGTGGAATAGTTTCTTTCAGACCTATTCAATGACCTACTCAAGTAACAAATCACCTTTTCCCCATCCTCAAATTTTTGCGAAAGAACCGCACCTATTCCAAAATCCGACGCATCTGTCTGTACTACAAAGGGTAGATTAAAATCAGGGCATGTTAATATAGGGGCCGTAACAAGGCATTCTTTCGCTCTTCTAAAACTTTCCTCGCATTCCGGTGTCCACTTGAACTTGTTTGATTTTTTAAATAAGTCCGTTAAGGGCCTAACTAAATGTGCAAAATTTGGTACGAACCGTCTGTACCACGACACTGTTCCTAAAAAGCTCCTAACCTCTTTAATATTTCTTGGTGTCGGTATGTTAACCATACTCTCTACCTTTTCTGGATCAACGTGTAATCCATTCCTATCCACAACATAACCTAAAAATTTAAGTGACGGCCTACAAAAGTGACATTTCTCCCTCCCAACTTTAAGCCCCGCATTTTGCAATCTATTTAAAACTTCTTTAAGGATTTCTAAGTGTTAATCGAAAGTATCTGAAATGATAATGATATCATCCAGATACACGAAAACATATGGTTCAAGTTCAGGCCCCAAGACACTATCAATAAATCTCTGCCAGGTAGCAGGAGCATTGTGTAGGCCGAAAGGCATTCGCTTGAAATGGAAAAGACCCCTACCCGGTACCGTGAAGGCAGTAAACTTCCGAGATTCCTCCGCCATAGGAATCTGCCAATAAGCTGATTTGATATCTAAAGATGTTAAGCACTTCGCATTTCTAAGTTTATCTAAAATCGATGAGATTATCGGTAGAGGATAAGCATCCCTTTCTGTCACTTGGTTCAGTTTCCTAAAATCAACACAAAATCTAAAACTATCATCTTTTTTCCTAATCAAAACTATTGGGGAGGCCCACGGACTATTTGATTTTTCGATGACGTCTTCATCCAACATTTCTTTAAGAGCTTTATCGATGTGAACCTGCATCGCAGGTGAAACAGGGTAATATCTTTGTTTTATAGGGTCTGATGATGTCCTAATGACATGTTCTACTCGATTTGTTACTCCTAATCCCTCTGGCATGTTTTTAAATAAATCCTCAATAAGTGTATGTAGTTTAACCCTCTCATTTTCATTTAAATCCGACTCTTCTATAATCGATGTCGTGTCTATTGAAGCCACCGCTTCCTGACTTGAAAAGTTCCACATGCGTGAACGAAGATCCGGGACAATTCCAGACAGTGCCCAAAAGTCTGCACCAAGTATCATTGCATGGGGAAGTGAAGGTATCACCAAGCACTCTATAAGGACTGATTTATTTTCAACAACTATCGGTAAATTTACTACCCCCAAAACTCCTACCCCTGCCCCATCTGCTAAATGTACCTGCCTAACATTACTTTTTTCCAATCCTAAACCCAAATCTTTTAAAACTTTCCAAACGTCCCTACAAATTATTGTTCGCGAAGCTCCTGAATCTAAAAGCCCTACAAAATTAAACCCATAAATATTAATACCCAAGTAAGGACGACTATCACCCCCACTTGTTTCCAACGTGAAACCAAGTTTTACTTTCGCCAGCTGGTCGTCAGCAGGCGACCTATTTAATTGCGACGGCGCTCTTGTCCTGCTGGCCCAAGAGACCGTTGCCCATTTCCCGAGCAACGTCTACAGTTACTCCGGGTTACACCCATAGCCCCACATCCAAAACAACGTCTAGGAGCGGAACAAGAACTCGAAAAATGACCTTCCCTGTTACAGTTAAAGCATCTGACGTACCTACGAGGTGGGGGGTTAACTGCAACCGTTGTTGTTGCTTCCTGAACGGCAGCAACATACGCAACATCCGGTTCCAATGCCTGTCTAGAACGATGGTTCGGTGGTGGCACAAAAGCCTCAACATTTGTCCTAATCGATTCCAATCTTCTACCAAACGCAACCAGTTCATTGACTGATTTGATATCAGCCAACCCCAACTGCGTCTGATAGAACGGTGCTATGTTCTTCATGAGAATAGAAAGCTTTCTACTCTCACTCAGAGGTTCCAAAAATCTCTTAAACAGGGTCTGCATGAGTGCGATGTACATACCCATCGACTCATCCCGACCCTGCGTACGCCGCTTTACTTCATCCATCAACAAATCATCATAATTAGAGGGTAAAAACTCCAACTTAACTTCCTTGACCAATTCCTTCCATGTACCTAAATTATCCCTAACCGCCCTAAACCAGAGGAGCGCCTTCCCTGTAAAAAGATCCACGGCTGACTTAAAAAGTCTTTCTTCCGACACCCCTCTCGACTCTCTCAGTTCCTCGACTCTTTCTAAAAATGAGTTAACTGATGAGCCACAACGCTCACCAGAAAACTTCACACCCCATTTTTCAATTTTTTCCTGTCGCTCAGAGTTCCGGTCGCCGGTTTGGACTCGTATATCACGAGGCAAACCCTGCATTTGAAACTCTGAACTCGCACGTTGGTCGACCTGTGCAGTTGGTAACGCACCCAGGGCTGCTGTCGATTGTTGATTGTTGTCGGTGGTTTTATTTTCGTTGTTTTTATTGCCGTCGATGTTTTTACTACCGTCCTTTGGTAGTTCCTCTACCCCTTCGTTTAATGCTGCCATCAGTAATAGTAGCTCACCTCTAATGTCAGCCACTTCATTCACCTCATCTGAAGATTCGGCCTTCGCCCTAACAATTCTACACAAAGACCATTCGATTTTTGTTAAAATTTTTAAATATTCCGAAGACTTAGGATTTTTAGGAGGTATTTTCAAAAGATCTTTAATTTCTAAAATTTTCGACCTAACTGCTTTTGAGTCATCAGTAAAAGAAAATGGGTAGTGAGGACTCTCCGAAGAAATCGAACCTAAACGCTCCAGATTACGAGAAGCTCTGAGGGTCATCCTCATTTCGTCGACCTTCGAGCCTTCCTTCAACCCCCGGGCAAGTAACTCATACACGAGTTCATCCTTAGCTAGCCTATTTACATCCATCGTATCCAAAAGGAAAAGAAAACTCTCACTTAATAAGAAAAACCAAATTTCACCGATTAGCAATGAGATCAAAAACAAAAAAAATTATTGAAAGTTGTTATAAATACGGTTAAAGCAACACCCAGTTGACTTCCGTACAAATACACACCGACATTAAAAAAAACTAAATCAAAAATGTAAATAAAACCAGGTATATGGTCACACCAAAAAAAAATTCTTCCAATTCAAACTTAAAACAAACAAAATTAAATGTTCCCAAAGTTTCCTTAAAAAAAATATTTCTCCTCTATATTTTTTTTTAAATTAAAACCACTAGGTACAGTTCCACTAGCAATATGGTCACACTAAAGTGTATCCAAGAATAACACACCAATCCAATAAAACAAGTTAAAAAAAATATTCAAAAAAGACGAGCAAAAAAAAAAAAATAGAGAAAATCCAACCAAGTATATGGTCACACCAAAATTTAGTCACTACAATTTCCTTCCGAATAAATAAAACAACCACCAAAAAAAATTATCAAAAGATATCAAGAACAATCAACAAAATTCAGATGGAATTATAACCACTTGAAAATGATAAACAAATCACTTAATAATTCAACACATGGAGAGAAAGAGACAAACGTATATGTTGATTTTTTGTTGTAACCACCGATATAAAATTTACCACTATGAATAAAAAAAAAAACGCTCTAATGTTTACCGTAATAAAGTGAAATATGTGCAAATGAATATGTAGGAAATTATATATATAGGTATGTAATTGAAAATAATAATTTGATAATTTAACTTAGAAAAAAAACTAACCACAAAATTGAATTGAATTGTAAGAATGTTTACAAAAAAACTTACAGACTTCCTGGTTTATTTTCAAACCTCTGAATATGAATCCCACTGTATTTGAACTCCTTTGAAATTTTGATGACAATAAAAATAACGGCACTGGTAGATGTACTTTATTTAATAGGGGTTGCACAATTTAATCCGACCAATTAAAATCGAAAACTGTTGATAAAAAGAAAATAAAACAAAGTAAAACGAAACAATCTTAGAATTTCAATAAAACTTCCCTAAAAGAAACACAACACAAGAACAATTGGAGGGGTTTTCCTTCACATACAAAATTTCAATTTTTTCCAAGAAGCCCCACGTTCGGGTGCCAATTTGTAACACTTTTTCTCTAGGCACAGAATTATTCTACCGAAACCGAAACCGAAACCGAATTTAAAAGGTGGCAAATTGTTTGCTTTTATTTTATTAATAATTAAGTTTAAAATAAGGCATCTGCCGAACGACGACGACCACGATGTTTACCAAAAGACAAAACGTCAAACTAGAGGCGAATTAAAAAGGAAAGCGAAGCGAATTAAAAAGTGTTACAAGACAGCAAAATAAGTGCTGCCACCAAGCTAGCTCACTAAGGGGGTGGGTTCACTAGTTGATTGATTGGACAATTAATTTTATTGCACGATCAATCAAAATAAAAATGATTTTTGATTAAATTGATTAGATGCCACAGGGGCGTACTTACTTTTGTAAGCAAAAGGGGCGCCAGCAATTTTTTCTGAAAAATAAATAAGGAAATTGCAAACCTTTTTAAGAAGAGAACAACGGTGAAGGAAAATGGTAAACCACAATATAAATAAAAGAATCAAAGTCTTTTTTTTGATATTAATTTTTTTATTGTCTGAGAAACCTTACGAAAAGGAGAAAAACTCAGATTCTTTTCGAAATCAAAATGAACAATCAAAGAAAATTATATCGACACAGTAAGATGGACCGTTAAGGCCTGGTTCTTGAATATATATATATATATATATCTAGAAAACGGGACGCGTGTTCCGCAATATTTCGGAAAAAGAATTACGATTTACCGTAGGAGACAAAATGTATATTTCTTTAAAAAAACTATTTCTCAAAATTAATCAAAATTTCACAACAAGGAAAGAAACAATCAATATATGAATTTTGATACTTATCAATTTTTCGACTCCTTCTACCACTACTTCCTGCTCCGAATTTCTCCCAATGCCTTTTTCCTTTGTTTTCCTTCCACACCAACAATTTTTCCTTTCACCACAATTTCCTATCTTCACACAACTTTTCCAAGCACTAACACAAACTACTATCTCAATTTTTGGAATTTTTCTTAAGTTTCGCAAATTTTGTTTTAGCTTCTTGCTACTAATCTTTATGACCTCCGGTCTTCACTAGTGAACAATCAGAATTGAATTGACAGGACTCTCATTTCCTGAACAACCATTTCTTTTCCATTAAACCCCATCGCTTTCAGCCAATGTGGAGTGGCGGATCTCAATTCACATCATCAACAGCCAATCGGAGATCGGCTTGTTGATATCAACTTGTGATGAGATTCTCGCGATCCCGCTTACTCGCAATTTCTCTCCCATCAGAATGCAAGTCATTCTCAGGAATTCGCCGCACGCTGGTATCACTTCCAGGTCACGGCGATTCCATGAGTGCATTCAACCAAAACCCACAATTTATTCGCAAGAAACTTAAAACCTCGAAACTTAAGAAAACTTAATCATCTCACCGAGCATTCTTCCCCACCGAATACAAAAATAAATGTAGGGAAAACGTTTGGTGTAGAAGTAATCTTAAACCCCATTGACGGAGAGGAAAAAGTGGTAGCTTTCCTTGTTTTTAATCGACGCATTTAAACCTTTTGTCTCCTACTCAGATTTTGGGTTAAGAGAACTCGCTCTTAACGTTCCATCTTACATACAAATTTGTAACAACCAAAATTTGGTAAATGTTTAAAATTAATTATAACAAATTACAATTTTAGTTTTAATGAGTTACGTTGGGCCAGCGACCATTCTCAATATGAGTAACTTCAGCGTCGGGGACCAAGTGTCTACCGCGCTTAAGGTTGGTTATTTCGTTTTTTTTGTTTGGAAAAGGCATCCCGCCTACGGAATATCGCTTTGTAAAACGTCCAGTAAGCGATTTGGTATATGTCCTTGGCATCACTCATTCGCCGTGCATTTTGTGACATCCATCTGCCAAATTTATTTTCGATCTTCTTCACTATACTGAGGGAGAGAACAAGTAGCTGGTAAACCATGGCCGTCCTACTCTCTCTCAGTAAGGTGAAGAAAGAAACCTAAAGAGAAAAACAAAATTAAGATGGGAGTGGGGATGGGAATAAGAATAGTTTTTGTTACGGCAAGTTTTTACCGTAACAAAGTCTGGCATCTTAATTTCTTAGCGAAAATGAATGATTTTGGTATTGACGAATCCTTTCTTCGTTGGGTTCAAACAAATATTTTCTTTCGAACCATTGTTTTCGAGGTTTTTAGTTTAAAAGCCACAAAGTAAATGCTGGCGGGCCGCAGGGCTCCATTTTGTCTCCAATTTTCTTCTTCATTTTTATAAATGATCTTCTATCTGCAGCTTCTAATTCATATTATTGTCCCACCGACGATAGTAGTACCCGTGGCATGATGGTTAGTGCGTTTGAGGTCTTGGGTTCGATCCCTGCCTATGTCATCTAAAGTTTTTTTTTCACGGGTACTGCCTCTTGCGAGGAATTGACAAATTCTCCAAGAGTAATTCTTGCCATGAAAAGTGCTTTATCAAATTATCCATTCGGATTCGACTTGAAACTGTTGGTCCCCTCCATTCCTGACAACAGTATACTCGCACATGGGAATGGTTGAGAGTTGTAAGTCACTAGGCCCTAGTTCTCAACGGACTGTTGCGCCACCTTAGCTTAGTTTTTCATATTCGTCCCACGATTTCCACTCTTTCTCTTTGGATGTGGAACTAATGGGTGATTTTTTTGAGGTTAGGATTTTCATGCATTAGTATTTGACAGATCACGCGGGATTTCAGACATGGTGTCAAAGAGAAAGATGCTCAGTATGCTTTGACATTTCATGAATAGACTTACTAACGAGCAACGCTTGCAAATCATTGAATTTTATTACCAAAATCAGTGTTCGGTTCGAAATGTGTTTCGCGCTTTACGTCCGATTTATGGTCTACATAATCGTTCAAGTGAGCAAACAATTAATGCGATTGTGACCAAGTTTCACACTCAGTTTACTTTATTGGACATTAAACCAACCACACGAATGCGTACAGTGCGTACAGAAGAGAATATTGCGTCTGTTTCTGAGAGTGTTGCTGAAGACCGTGAAATGTCGATTCGTCGCCGTTCGCAGCAATTGGGTTTGTGTTATTCGACCACATGGAAGATTTTACGCAAAGATCTTGGTGTAAAACCGTATAAAATACAGCTCGTGCAAGAACTGAAGCCGAACGATCTGCCACAACGTCGAATTTTCAGTGAATGGGCCCTAGAAAAGTTGGCAGAAAATCCGCTTTTTTATCGACAAATTTTGTTCAGCGATGAGGCTCATTTCTGGTTGAATGGCTACGTAAATAAGCAAAATTGCCGCATTTGGAGTGAAGAGCAACCAGAAGCCGTTCAAGAACTGCCCATGCATCCCGAAAAATGCACTGTTTGGTGTGGTTTGTACGCTGGTGGAATCATTGGACCGTATTTTTTCAAAGATGCTGTTGGACGCAACGTTACGGTGAATGGCGATTGCTATCGTTCAATGCTAACAAACTTTTTGTTGCCAAAAATGGAAGAACTGAACTTGGTTGACATGTGGTTTCAACAAGATGGCGCTACATGCCACACAGCTCGCGATTCTATGGCCATTTTGAGGGAAAACTTCGGAGAACAATTCATCTCAAGGAATGGACCGGTAAGTTGGCCACCAAGATCATGCGATTTGACGCCTTTAGACTATTTTTTGTGGGGCTACGTCAAGTCTAAAGTCTACACAAATAAACCAGCAACTATTCCAGCTTTGGAAGACAACATTTCCGAAGAAATTCGGGCTATTCCGGCCGAAATGCTCGACAAAGTTACCCAAAATTGGACTTTCCGAATGGACCACCTAAGACGCAGCCGCGGTCAACATTTAAATGAAATTATCTTCAAAAAGTAAATGTCATGGACCAATCTAACGTTTCAAATAAAGAATCGATGAGATTTTGCAAATTGTATGCGTTTTTTTTTTTTTAAAGTTTTAAGCTCTTAAAACCCGATATAACAAAAAAAATGACAAACGCTTGTTCAAAAGAAAATGAAAAACCGCGAAGAATTTAATGTTTTAAAAGCCCAATGGTGTTTTGTATTGTTAAAGCGAGATATACCCTATTAGCAACTACCTTTTGTACAATGATCTCATACGTGAATTTTCTAAAAATGATGGAAGATGTTTGGGTTTTGTGTGAAGATGCAATAACTTTTCCTTATATAGCTATAATTTAGAAAACATACATATGTCCAAAACTGGGGTGTAACTCTCATACCTTTGCTAATAATCGAAAAAGTTACTTAAACCTCTTGGACAGTATTCAAAGAAGAACTTTTAAAGTGATTGGTGACATTAACATCATCAACTCAATTATATCTGTCGAACATAGCCAGTTGTATTCCTCCCCTTAAAATAGCTTAATCGCAAAAGTCGTTCTTCTAGAAATGACCATCCGTTTACCTTAAGCCGTATTATGAAGTATAGAGACTCGTTCTTAAGAATACGGAATATTTTATGACGTTCTGTCGTTCCCTGTCATTACAATGTTCCAGAATTCAAAACTTATGTACATCGACACCTCCTTTCAGTTTTGTATTCTACTTACTTACTTAAGGTGGCGTTAGAGTCCGTGACGGACCTGTGCCTCAACCAGCATGCGTCTCCAGCCAGCTCGGTCCTTAGCTAGTTGTTTCCAGTTTTGCACGCCAAGTTGGTTGAGGTCTTTACGCACCTGCGTGCGCCACCTAAGTTTTGTCTTCCTTTACTGCGCAGTCCCTCAGGATTGGATTCGAAGACCTTCCGGGCTGGAGCGTTAATGTTCATTCGCTCTACATGACGCAGCCATCTAAGTCGTTGGACTTTTACTGTACGGGCTGTACAATGTCGCTGTATAGCCCGTACAGTTCGTCGTTGTATCTTCTCCTCCAATCTCCATCTATGCAGACGGGACCAAAAATAACCCGAAGAATTTTTATCTAGAAGCATCTTAAGACGCTCTCATCTTTCTTTGGCAGGGTCCAGGCCTCAACGCCATAAATGAGAGCCGATATGATGAGTTTTGTTATAGATGGACCTTTGGAAGATTGTGCTGCTAGTGTTGACGGTTGAGTTTTGCACAATTCTTTCCAGAACGATATTGAAGAAGTCGCATGACAGTGCATCGCCTTGTCTAAAACCTTTTTTGACATCAAATGCATCGGTGAGATTTTTTCCGACCTTGATAAAGCAGCGTGCATTCTCCATCGTCATTCTGCACAAACGGATGAGTTTGACAGGGATGCCAAAACTAAACATTGCTCTGTAGAGCTCTTCCCTATAGATGATGTCATACACGGCTTTAAAATCGATAAAAAGATGGTGGGTATCGATTTGAAGTTCCTGGGTTTTTTCCAAGATCTACCGTAATGTGAATATCCCATCGCACTACTTGGATGGATAGCCTTGCAGCAGTTTAGGGCCTCCGCTAATTGTTCGGCTGCACGTGGTCTATTAAGGGTTCTAACATACCACGCACACATCCGAAGTTTGTTGTCCTCATTTCGTTTGCTTGGTTTGTCATCAGTAAATCCGTCCGTATCTGAAGCTTGTTGATGCTTCGCAACTAGAATATGTGTACGTGGTCAGAAAATCACCCCGAACGGCATCACCCCCAACCTTGAGGCCCAAATTCTTAGTATAACTCTTATAACTTAGACGGGGAGCAGGATAAACCGACCCTTATAGGCCTTGGCTCCGAATATGTCGTTGAAGATCTATAAGGTGTTCACTTAGTAGTTCAACCTTACTGAAACTGTAGACCCCACCGTTGGCCCCATCTCGGGAATTTCTTCGCTGCCGTCTGGATAAGGAAAGGTGCTTTAGTGGAAATACATCTCCCCCCTCTCTCGGTTGCTGCCCCCAACAACTTTCCACTAGGGTTAGAACCAAATCTTCAGTTGAGGTACTAGGCACCCGATGTTCACCACGGGGAGGTGAGATTAGGAGTTGATAGACAGAGGTGGGTTTTGAGAAAAACCTGTAGACGCTTGTGTCCTATTCAATGCACATGTCTACCATTTGAACATCTCAAAAATTAAATCTCTTTAAAAAAAAACCCTCTACTTAAATATTTCTCTAACAATTTCTCAGCTAACAGTTGTTAAATCCATCAATTACTTAGTGTCTCTTCACTCAAATAAGTCATCGTTGCAGCCGTCACGGCTCGCTCCATAAATTTTAAGTAATCATTTTAATAAAATTTTCCACATTTCCAATAAACTTTATCTCAACTTATGTAAATAGCTATAACCTATCCTACGTTACGTATAACGACTAACTTATTTCATTTTTCCAATTATACATAGCTGGACCGTTTTTCGCTAGATTTTATTACACTCGCCAAAAAATCCGAACTTTTAATTCAAGAAATCTGGACTCGTAAAAAGTTGGTCTCTATCGTCTCTGCGTGTTCATATTTTTTTTTGTTTCCTTCTTCAAAAACTTTCATTCCACAAAAATACGTCAAGAACAAAAAATAAGAGAACAAAAAAAAAACAAGGATAATAAAAGAAAATAAAGACTTTCAAAAATTTAGAACTCATCCACAAATTGTAACAGATGCCGCATGCAATAGTGAATAATATTTTATTCGCGAAATCTTTCTTTTTCTCGAACTCTCCTCGAACACTTAAAATCCGTTTTCCATTTAGAATATCCTTTTTACCTAGGACATTTTACATAGCCATCAGTTGGTGGTTGTTAGCAGGCGACAGGGGTGGTTCTTTGCATGGAGAAGGCCTTAAAGGTCGTTCCAAAATATTCAAATGGTTACAAGTGTCTACTTCAAATAAGTTCAATAAGGATAAGATAATCCTAAAATAAGGAGAAGGCACTTTTCAAAAGGAGAAGATGCTCCTACCTCTGAAGGATCTGCTTTTGATCATTGAGGATCATCGTCTTAAGTACTTAATTTATACCAATTTAAGAGCTTCTTCTGAAATTTTGTGTTTTGCTTACCGTTTTAAACCAATGTGTGAATTAATTCATAATTGAGTTATTCATTCTTGTAAAAGAATGCAATCTTTTATGAATGCATTCTTTAAGCTGAAGATTATATTCTTTTGGAATCTTTTTAATTAAAATGAAAATGTTTAGACGAGAGGTTTATTTTGCTCTTTCAAAACCTCAAATAATCCGCCCCCGGAAAAAACCACAAGAAATACATTTCAACTTTGTCGCACTTTTGTGCGTTTTATATTATGCAAGATGTTGGAATATCCCGAACCAAAGTATAAAAAGTTTTTTAATTTAGAGCGTTTTTTCTTTTCTTTATTCTTAAATTCCATCAGGCAATTATTCGCAAGAACCCGGTCGTATTTCTTCTTTTTTTTTTTTTCATTTTTACTCATGGACTTTACTTTGAATCTGAAATACATAATTCTCCCGCAGTAATAAATTCCCCCAGGCTGCACACAATAAGAGTAATCAAAAATTGACGACCATATGCTTTGTGCCGTCGCTAGTCGCTAGTCGCTCGTTGCCACTCCACGCCACGTAGAACCATTTAAAAGGATTTGAAAGTGTATCCTTTAGATAAAGAGTGAACTAGAATATACATTCTATAGAATACAGATACTTAAATGAAATAACCAAAACAATCCCTTGTGATGTTAAATTGCTTAAATTGATTTGCGAAACAATTAGCTACATAGAGTTGTTGGTAATGGCCTCTCTTGCCCTTGAGAACCCCCTTTATTTATTCTCTTAGAAGTTTCCCGCATAATTTATGTGGGGGTACTCGTACTGTTCATACATTTTCATTGAACTGTAAGAAATATCTATTGGATTGCATTCATTTAGAAATTGGCGTCAATCGAGCAGAAGAAATTTTCTTTCGATGCGAATTTCTTTTAAAAAGTTGTATTATACAAAAATTCGATTGCAAAACTCCCTCGAGGGGGAAAAGGATACTTTTATTGGTTGTATGGCATCAGAGAGCTTATGCTCGTATGATGCAGGTGGTCGGCTGTTATTGTACATATACAATAGTATATGGAAAACTGAATTGAGGTTTATGGCCATTATAGCCAATACACTTTGATATATGAAAAGAAATGAGTTTTTCATCTTGATGTTTTTTGGGTTGGATGTTTTTTTTTTTGAAAGATTTAAGTTTTCTCTCGGAGTGAGATCTTAAATCGCTTGGAAATATACTGTTGGTACTCAGCTCGACAAACCCTTATGCTATTTCATTTAAATAAATAAGTTTTACAAGCGTGGGTGCTATGGATATGTAAGTTTTCAACCCACTTTCCAAGAGGGTTGCAAGGATTTGTGTATAATGTATAGTATTCAATCGGAGCAATATTGGTAAACGACATCAAAGAACTCGATACGTGATTTGAAATGTTCTTTATTATATTGTTTGTTTCATTAAATAGCTGAAGATAAACTAAAAAAAATTAACAAGAATACAAAAATAGTGAAGCATTGAAATTGCATTCCACCTGAGGCCAAATTTCTTCAAAATAGAATTTAATCAAGGAAAATTAGATATGAATGGTCTTACTTCAAAACAATTTCAAAAAAAAAAAAATAATTTTTGTTAAATTTTAACTCTAAATAAAAAGCCCTTTAATTTTGATCTAGAGCAAAAAAAAAAAGATCAAGTATACTTTTTTGCAAATCACCCAAACAAATTGTAGCCAATTGATTTGGAGAAACAAGGTTGACAATATTAAGATGTACCTACTGCGGATAAGTCAAAAAATGTTATAAAATCAAATTTTTCGGTGGAGTATTTTTAACTTCCCATAGGAATTTATTGTATAATCGGTCCGATTTGTCGAATTGAAAATGTTGGCATTTCTCGACGTTTCAAGGTCCCTAGATTTGAAATAAAAGATTTTTAGAAAGAAGTCTGTGCGTGCGTGTGTACGTACGTTCGTACGTCCGTACGTCTGTACGTCCGTTTGGTCGCGTAGTTTTTATAAGTCGTCCATAGCTCAAGAACCAGTAGAGATATCGACTTCAAATAAATTTCGTTATACAAATAATAATGCAGAAAGATGCAGAAAGGACTCTCAACAAAATTGCGTGGGTGTTTTTTTTACCATAGCAGTTAAAAAAAAAATATGAAAATTTTGGTTAACCCTAAATATCTCACGAACCAACAACGCACGCTAGAGACTTGAATTACATTTTATATTATATACTGTAAAGCGATATAAACAATTTTATTTTTGGAAAAAAATCCAATTTTTTTATAAATTAAACAAAAGGCTGGGATGCGACCAACACTGATAACTTCCCATCCCTTCTGTCGATTTGTCTTGCTTAAAAGTTTGTCTATATGTATCAATTTTTACCAAATTTACGTACTATTTTTTGTAGATTTTATTTTTTTTTTATGGAAAAACGGACTGTTGGATTTTTATGAAAAAAATTACTGAATATCAAAAACAATATTTTCTGTGAAATAAAATAAGTTTGAAGCCAATATTTTCAATTTTTGAAAAGCTTTTTGAGTCGAAAGTAAATTTTTACCAAGTTTTGGTATTGTTTTTTTAAGGTTTTTATTTTTTGTAAAAAAAACTGTCAATTCGATTTTTCTCAAAATTTTATCGAATGTTGAAAAAAATATTTCTTATAAGTTAAAATTTTGAAAAAAAATCGAATGGACAGTTCTTGTACAAAAAATTAAAAACCTAAAAAAAATTAACAAAAGTTAGTAAAAATTGATTTTCGACTCAAATAACATTTCAAAAATTTAAGACATTGGCCTTGAACTAATTTTATTTTTTTAAAATATTGTTTTCAACATTCGGTAACATTTTGAGAAAAATCGAATTTACAGTTTTTTTTGCAAAAAATTAAAAATCTAAACAAAAATTAAAAAAAGTTAGTAAAAATTGATTTTCGTCTTAAATATCTTTTTAAAAATTTGAGATATTGGCTTTCAACTAATTTTATCTAATGAGAAATATTGTTTTCAACATTCAGTTAAATTTTTGACAAAAATCGAATTGACAATTTTCTTACAAAAAATAAAAACCTAAAAAAAATTAATAAGAGTTGGTAAAAATAGATTTTCGACTCAATTATCTTTTTTAAAATTAAAAATATTGGCTTCAAACTAATTTTACTCACACAAAATATAATTTTCGACATTCAGTAAATTTTTTATTAAAATCAAACAGTAAAAAATGATTTACGGTTCACGATATCTCGTGAAAAATAGAAGGTATTGACTTCAAATTCATTTCATTCATCCAATTTGTATTTGTTTATTTAAGAAATAAAACTTTTAAGAAATGCTACTAAAATTGGTAAAAATTAGGTTTCGACTAAAAAATCTCGTTAACAAAAATAGATTTTGAAATCAAACTATTTCATCACATGAAAAAATATTGTTCGTTATTTATAGTTTTTTTAAAATCGTTCAACTGATAACTATTTTAAGAAAACACGAAATTCTACAAACCTTTTAAACAAGACAAATCGACAGACGGGATGGGAAGTTATCAGTGTGGGTCGCATCCCAGCTTTTTTTTTTTTAAATGGCATAGTATTGCCATTCGATTTTTCTAAGAATTAAAAAAAAAACTTAACAACAACATTTCCAAACTTTCCTAAAATTGTAGATACATAAATATTTCTTATTTGCCAGATGTCAAGAACATCATTCTTCTTAATATAAATTATTCGAAATCTAATATCAAATTTGTCTTGATGAATCACTCGACATGGCAGATATTTATTTAAACCTTATTTTATTAAAAATATTTGATTTATGGTTTTAAATTTTTACAAAATCTTAATGACGTCATAATACGTAAAATAAAATTTAATGAAAGTCGATATTTCTTATTACTTACTTACTTACTTACGGTGGCGCTACAGTTCGGGGTGGACCTGGGCCTCAACTAACATGCGTCTCCAGCCAGCTCGGTCCCTAGCTAGCTGTCTCCAGTTTCGCACGCTAAGTTGGTTGAGATCTTCACCCACCTGCGTGCGCCACCTGAGCCGTGGTCTTCCTCGGGATTAGATTCGAAGACCTTCCGGGCTGGAACATGCCAGCCATCTAAGTCGATGGACTTTAATTCTGTTAACCAGTTCAGTGTCGCTGAACAGCCCGTACAGTTCGTCGTTGTATATTCTTCTTCATTCTCCATCTATGCGTACGAGACCGAAAATCACCCAAAGAATTTTTCTCTCGAAGCAGTCTAAGACGCTCTCACCTTTCTTTGACAGGGTCCAGGCCTCAGCGCCATAATTGAGAACCGGCATGATGAGTGTCTTATAGATGGTGATTTATAGATGTTCGAGAGACGACTTTACTACTCAATTGCCTTCTAAGTCCAAAGAAGCAGCGAATCACAATTGTTAGTCTTCGTTTGCGCTGGTGTTGTTGTCTGAGTTTATAGCGGTGCCTAGGTAGAACAAAGTCCTCAACTACCTCAAAGTTATAGCTGTAAATGGTGACTGGTGACGTTTTTTAAAAGACTACGTCGATATTTTTTATTGTTCTAGAAAAATATCGAAAAAAATGATCGAAAACCTACGAACGTACAAACGCACAAAATACACTCGTATTCACAAACTTCTCCCTTACATCCATAGATTAAGATTCTAGAAACCTTGAAAATTGCGAAAACTATCAATATTTTTCAATTTCACAAATCAAACCGACTGTAATAACTTCCAATACGAATTTTGTGAACTTTTATAAAAAATAAATTTGTACGAGAAGAATTTTGACAACTTTTGGTCTGTTTTTCTCGTATGCTTATATATTATGGTTTTAGTTTTTGTTTTCATATTTATATGGCAAAGTCGATTAAAATCTAGCTTTTTTTGAAATTTCGATAACTTAAAAATTGTTAGGCTTCTCAGCGTATTGTTTTTATCTAACCTTCAAAAATGTATCAGTCTATTTTTGAAATATAGAATTTAATTTGTCTTATTTTGAAAATTGAAATACTTCTTAAATAACATCCAATGTTCCAAAAAAAATTATCTGCTCACTGAGAGCTCTTTTGGTTATTTCAAAACCGCAATCAACACATTTTGCTAAAAAAAAAAAAACAAAAACATACCGACAACAAAATCAACTGTAGGTCTGAAAAACCGCCAATGATCTGCGAACTTCGATGAAGGTATATCTATTAGGGACAGCAAGGATTGTATATAACTTCAAAAAGCCATTCTTGCTCATCCCAAAAAAACATCATGCCGTGCCTGCATCCCTGTCGACCGACAGGACCGATCACAACACCATCATACATACGTAGCGACCATTCAAACCAATCAAACATTATCAACTGAGTTATGATAATTGTGACCACAACTTTCAATAAAATCACGAAAATAATTTTCCAAGGTTTTGATTTTTGAATAGCTCCATGGTGCAGCCCTGACGTGGTCGGTCTGTGTGGTGGTTTGGTGAGAGCGGGCGTATACAGAGGTTTGTTCATTTTATTTCGGTTTATAGTTCTGTTGTATGCAGATTGTATAGGTACGAGTGCATCAACAGAATTAAACAGATTTCTGTTGCATTTTGCAATTGAAATTATTTTTAACAAACGAAAAATGAAAAAAATAAAATTGGAAACCTCAACGGGAGCCTCCGCCGGTACCGCCGCTGCCACCGCCATGCAGAGTGTATACATGCGCCAACCGGTCAGCCGAAATAAATTATCAACCAAAAGGATGGCAACATCGCGGTCATTGATTGGAAATCCCAGTAATAAACAGTTATACAGACCGATGCATTCAACAAATTGGATACAAAAGGATGTGTCATGGGCATGCAGCGAATTCCCTATAATAACGCGCTGCTCCATACCTGATGCACTGCGATGGGCCAGTATAGTTGCAGTTGCAGTTGCAATTCCAGGGAAACATCAGAAAATGATAAGAGTAATGGGGTGAGTTTGGGCAGTGGGCAATAAGCATCTGCAACTGAGCATTGTTCAACGACTGAAAACCCTCACAAGTCACCTTCACCATCACCTCTATCAACATCAGCATCATCGTCAGATGGGTTATTATTTTGTTGTTGGTTGAATTTATTGCAAATTATTTGCACGCTTAAATTTCAAAGCTGATTACGTTTTCCAATTGACTGCTGGGTTTTCTGCGATAAAAGCAATATAATAAAATAGACAAAAACCCTCACCCACATCCACCACCACCCCCTTTCAAACACACAAATTTATAATATTATAGCCCTCTCGCAATAAAACACACAATGAAATAATAAATTATTGTAAACATTTCTTTTTGTTGTTGTTGTTTTCGGTTGGTTGGTTGGTTTGGTTGTATCAATCGGTATCAAATATGTAAAGTTAATGTTTTTGAATTTTGACTCGACTCGATAAATAGCTATGATTGCGTGTGATTTTGATTCATTATTTGGCCTGAAGAGCAAAAGTCAGATTATATTGTAATATAAAATTCAATTCATATTTCTGATGATGATGGTAATGGTAGGTTAGGTTTTAACCGCTCTTAGGCTCATATATCATATATGCGCCTTTATTTTATGGTCATCTATCAAAAAACCAGTGTGAACGGGTTAAATGATGGGTTTTATTCAGTAGATTACTTATTTGTTATAGGTTTTATAGTTTAATAGATATACAAGTTTATATGAAGTTATATGTGTGTAGGTACCATCATAAAGCATCATAATATGTAATTCATGGATTGTTTAATAGGTCAATAGATTATTTTTGAATAAATTGAATTTGAATGAAATTTGTTGTTTTAGATTATTGGTTTCGAATTTTCAATTCATTTACAGAGATTTAAAAAAAATTATACCAAACTAGTTAAACCCTACATAAATCATCATCATGATTTGTTGGGTGTAATAAGTGGAAATAATAAAATAGGTTCCATAATTCTCAATATTGAGTTAGGTGAAGATTCTAAGGCGATTATTACAGGTTTTCCTCGCTTTTTGATTTTTCAATAATTCAGTTTAGATAATAGGTCCTGTTGGAACCAAAAATTGTCTTTACTATTAAAATCGGTAGACTTGAGCAGGTTGATGTTTACAGCTGTTCAAATACCAGTGCTGTAAAATTTGGTCATGGAGAGTTACTGATTAATGGTGAGGTGCCCTTCAAACAGTTACTTCTAAAAAAAAGAGGCTGGGATGCGACCCACACTGATAACTTCCCATCCCGTCTGTCGATTTGTCTTGCTTAAAAGTTTGTCTATATGTATCAATTATTACCAAATTTGAGTACTATTTTTTGTAGATTTTATTTTTTTATGAAAAAACGGACTTTTCGATTTTTATAAAAAAATTACTGAATATCGAAAACAATATTTTCTGTGAAATAAAATAAGTATGAAGATAATATTTTTAATTTTTGAAAAGCTATTTGAGTCGAAAGTAAATTTTTACCAAGTTTTAGTATTGTTTTTTTTAGGTTTTTATTTTTTGTAAAAAAAAGTGTCAATTCGATTTTTCTCAAAATTTTATCGAATGTTGAAATCAATATTTCTTATAAGTTAAAATTAGTTAGAAGCCATTATCTCAAATTTTTGAAAAGATATTTTAGTCAAATATCACCAACTTTTGTTAAAATTTTTTGAGGTTTTTAATTTTTTGTACAAAAGCTGTCAATTCGATTTTTTTTTCAAAATTTTACTGAATATTGACAACAATATTTTTTATAAGATAAAATTAGTTGGAAGCCATAATCTCTAATTTTTGAAAAGATATTTGAGTCGAAAATCAATTTTTACCAATTTTTGTAAAATTTGGTTTAGGTTTTTAATTTTTTGTACAAAAACTGTCAATTCGATTTTTCTCAAAATTTTTCAGAATAATGAAAACAATATTTCTTATAAGCTAAAATTAGTTAGAAGCCATTATCTCAAATTTTTGAAAAGATATTTGAGTCGAAAATCAATTTTTACAAACTTTTGTTAAATTTTTTTTTCGTTTTTTTAATTGTTTGTACAAAAACTGTCAATTCGATTTTTTTCAAAATTTTACTGAATATTGAAAACAATATTTTTTATAAGATAACATAAATTTGAAGCCTAAATCTCAAGGTTTTGAAAAGATATTTGAGTCGAAATTCAATTTTTTCCAACTTTGAGTAATGTTTTTTTTCAGGTTTCTATTTTTTATAAAAAAAACTGTCATTTAGATTTTTCTCAAAATTGTATCAGATGTCAAAAACATTATTCTTCGTTGCACAAAATTGTTTTGCTGATGAAATCATATTTTGGTCGTAAAATTTTTTGAGGTGAAAAATTTTTTGTTTCAGTTTTTTTTGATTTATAAAAAAACCGTTAATTGGATTTTTTTTCCAAAAATATACTTGTTTTGTATTACGTTACAATATATAATATAAAATTTAATTCAAGTCTCTAGCGTCATTGGTTCATGAGATATTTAGGTTTAACCAAAATGTTCACCTTTTTTAAAACTGCTATGGTAAAAAAACCACCCACGGAATTTTATTGAGAGCCCTTTCTGCATCTTTCTGCATTATTATCTGTATAACAAAATTTATTTAAAGTCGATATCTCTTCTGGTTCCTGAGCTATGGACGACGAAAAAAACGTCGCGAACGTACGTAAACACGCACGCACAGACATCTTTCTAAAAATCTTTTATTTCGACTCTAGGGACCTTGAAACGTCGAGAAATGTAAAAATTTTTAATTCGACAAATCGGACCCATTACAATAACTTCCTATGGGAAGTTAAAAATCAATATGAAGTTCTAAGGGATTGGTTCTCAGCATCACAAGTAATCTACCAGCCGAAGATAATGATACTAATTCGAACAACATAAACATATCATTAAAATTCTGATGTGATGTCTGATTAAGAAAACTTCTCAAAAATTAGATACTATTCTATACCTCACCACTTTCTAGAGCATTCTTTCAATACTTACACTTATTAATCTTTTAAACGTTAGTGAATTCAAAAGAGACTGCCGATCGAGTCTCTAATAAGCTCATATTCAGGGCTGCCAATGCTGAGCTCAGAAAGTGTAATATATTGCCAAAAACAAGGTAGCAGATTTGAAAAAAAAATGTAGTAGATAATGAAAAAAAAAAGTATATTCAAAAAACAAAAACAAATTTATTGTCATTTCGTAAAAAAATAAATACTAGTCATTTAAAAATAACAGTCTTGAAAGGTATATTAAAAAAAAGGCAAAAATGAATCAATTCAACATAATATTATATTGAATTTTTGATTGTGTTATGAAAAATTAGACTAACGCAAAAATGTAGTAGAACATTGTTTCTATGTAGCATATGAAGAGACAAAATTAAATGAAGTTTATCTACTACATATGGAGTACATTGGCAGCCCTGGTCATATTGTATCGAACGCGAGCGTATACGAGTTCAACACCACTACGACTACAGCCAGCGACCGCCAGCTAACCTACACTTCAACATTCTATATTCTTATTATGTTTTACACGAAAGAGCAAGAGCATACAAAAGAACATGCATTCTTCGTTCTGATAGGAAATATATTTTAGTCTTCATTCAGCTCTGTAATTGGCAAGTTGGTAAGTGTTCTCGATAGTTTTAATAAATTGGTTTTTTTGCAAATGCTTTTTCCCAAACAAAAATGGTTCAGTTTTTCTTTCTTTATAAAAACAAGCATCAGTTCGACGTTAGGTTTTGTTTTCCGCATTTCCATGCGTGTGTTTAACTTCGCTTACAACACCTATGCTGCCTGCATTAAGCATTGAAAACCAGTGGCAACATTGCCTTGCAGTCATCAGAGATGCCGCCTCTGAAGTGCTAGGTTCAGTGGCCACCACAGCGAAACCCCTGGTTTGACGATGAATTCCGGCAAGAGCACGCAGCTAAGCAGCAGGCATATAAAGCAGCGCTGCACAGAAGGACCAGAGCTGCTCGCGAGCTCTACGAACAGAAGAGGCAGAGGAAGAAGAAGAGGAACACTGGCTCCTTAGATGGAAAAAAGAGAGCATGAAAAGCGCGCGATCGAGGAAATACAGGGATGTCACAACAGGAATAAGGTTCGTAAATTTTACCAAAAAGTAAAAAAGCTTCTAAGGGTACCAGCCACAAACCGAAGCCTGTAAGGAAGATCAGGGGAACATCGTAGTTGAATAGCGGTCTATGTTGAGAATGAGGAAAGACCACTTTTCCAGATTATGTATATATAACGGCTATGGCGAACAAAATTCCGCTGTAAGGGAGATAGAACCACTTAACCTAGGCGACACAGATCAACAATTCAACCTACCTAATATCGACGAAGTGAAGATAGCTATATCTAAACTGAACTCTAACAAAGCTGCTGGAGCTGACGGCATCGCTGCCGAATTATTCAAAGCATCAGGCTATGACTCGGTAGGGAGCATGCACCACCTCATCTGCAAAATATGGTCGGAAGAAAGCATGCCCAATGAGTGGAATCTCAGCATAGTTTGCCCACAAGAAAGGAGACCCTTAAAATTTCGCCAACTAGGCATTAGTCTCCTGAACATTGCATATAAGATCCTTTCTGCTTTATGATGTGAACGTCTGAAGTCGTTCGTCTGCACAGATGAAGAGTGGAGGACACAATACAACGACGAACTGTACGGACTGTACAGCAACACTGACCTATGGTTAAAAGAATAATTTATTTTTATTTATAAAAGTCCAACGACTTAAGTGGCTGGATCATGAAGAACGAATGGACATCAATTCTCTAGCCTGGAAGATCTTCGAATCCAATCCCAAGGGATGACGTAGTATAAAAATACCGCGACTCAGGTGCAGCACGCAGGCGTGTGATGACCTCAACCAACTTTGCGTGCGAAACTGGAGATAGCTAGACTAAGCTGGCTGGATACGCATGTTAGTTGAGGCCCAAGTCCGGACTGTAGCGCCACCTTAAGTAAGTAAGATCACAAATGACCACCTAGATCTTTGATCTTTTTTATTGAACACCTTAAGATGTTTCTCTTTTGGACCACGTGAAACATAGGGTCTATGTCAATGCTTCACAGTCCACTAAAAGCTTAAAAATGAATTTTTGACGTTATCGCTTATGTGAAAATTGGATATGGAAAATTGCATTAAAAGGATACAGAGTTTTAACCCTATCATAACTTCCTCTATAAAATGAAATAAACTTGAACTGATTTTTCTCAGAAATATTTTTTTTTTTATATCAAAATGAAATTTTTTATTACAATTTTTTCAAAAAAATTATTGGACAACCATTATTTAATATGCTTTAACTATGTAATCCTTAGTAAACTCTTATCTGTTGTGTTCCATGTACAAAAATAAAATAAAACTTTTAAAAATAGTCTTTAATATTTGTTGTACTCACTTGTGCTTTCAACCTATGTCACGTACCTAGAAGTTTTGTGCCCTTTTCTAACGCCTGCCTTGCTTGTTATGAGTTGCACTATAAAAATCAAACTCAGTACCTAAGTACGTTTATGTTTTTTTACATTCTTGTTGAGAAGTTCTTGCAACATTCTTTTTATACATTTTCCACTCATCATGGAACACTTTAATTTAAAGTTCTATCATTAAATACAACTTAGGAGTGCAAGTCCTTTGAAGTTGATAAGTATTTTTTTTTTCAAATTTATTTTCTATTCGTTTAGTTATCCTTAAAGCAGACATCCGTTTTTGGCATATTTCTTTTTTTTTTCTTTTTTCTAACACCAACCCATTTTTGTTCCTTTTTGCTCCTTTTTTTTTACTCTTTTTTCTATGGAGCTGCATCAGAGGAGGTCCTGCTTGATGGATGTAATGATGGTATTCACTACCACCACCATCATCATCGTAATAATTATCATCATCGTAAAAGTAAAAATGACATCAATGTAGTTGTATTTTTATTTAATTTTCACTTTGAATGGACACTTTTTCTGTAAGTAAATATGAAGAATAAGCAAAACAAAAAATAAGTAACAACACACAGAAAAAAGGACATGAAAATATAAAGGACATAATAATTAATCCTCTTTCGCATTCATTATGCCATAATTTTTTCTATAGAACACCAGCAACAGGAAGGACATGGCATCATAATCAGTCTGTCTTTGATTGAGAGACAAATACAACAACAAAAAGTGAAGAGAAAAGAGCTAGTGAAGAACACAAAAACGAGCTAAGGGAGAGAGACATAGAAAGAGGTAAAGTGCAGACTATTGAGGCAAAATAATTAATTTCAAAGCAAAAAGAAATTATAAATTTACTAAAATGAAAAGGATAAAGCGCGTCCATTAGCATGGTATTCATGGAAAATGCGAATTTTCAACCACACTGCCACAGCGCCGTCCGGCAGCGCCATCGGAACGAGAAAATTATGAGTTATATAAAGGACGAAAAAATAGAAGAAAAATATTTGATTTCTCAAAAAACATGATTTCAAACGCAGTTATGGACCTTAATTATTTTTTCACACCTAACTAATACCTTCCCATGCAAAAATATGGAATTAAAATAAAGGGTGTTTTTAAAGTTATAGAACTTTAAAGTTAAGTACAACAAAATGATTTTCGACCTTCACGGCTGCATTGACGCACGTATGTAGTATGATCGCAGGAACAACATGGTTTTTCAATTGATGTCTGTAACGTTCTGGCCAGCAGCAGCGTTTGTTAAGAAATATGGACCAATTATTCCACCACCCATTAAGCATAACAATCATACAGCTTTGTTGATAGAAAGGTGTCTCAACATACACTTGAGGATTATGATTACTTAAAATACGTCGTTACCATAGATTTTTAGACTTTTAATAAAATGTTATCACTTTTTCATCAAAACATACATTTTTATGGAAAAACATTAATTGCAAGTTTTTTCAAAGTTTACTCGAGTTCTCTGAAATCTGAAGAAAAACACGAAATTTCAATGACATTTTCTTAAAGCTTCTCCTTCTATTGTTAAGTTCTCAATTTACTTATAGACATCTTCTAAATACTAAAGTTAGTTAGGGTTAGGTTAAAGTGGCTGTCCGGATTTGAGTAGGACACACTTAGTCCAGTTTGTTGGACCATTGTTATACCACATGAACCACATGAAAGACTGATTATGTTAATATAATTGAGATCGTTAAAATCGTAATAGAAGAATTCTCCTAGGTATGTCTTGCGTTTTTGGAGCTAGAGCAGGGCATGTACAGAGGAGGTGAAGAACTGTTTCCTCCTCTTCCTCATCCATACAGCTTCTGCAAAAGTCATTTGAAAATACACTAAGCCGCGTGGCGTGCTTTCCTATTAGAAAGTGCCCGGTTATAACACCGATAATCGAGCTTATACTTATATGCGATCTGCTTAGAGGTAGCAAGTACCTCAAGCGCTTAAAATCTGACATGTGGTGATATTATTCCACCTGATGTTTGTCTTCTTTATATCATTAGTAACAGTTTACATTTAGCGATTGATATGCCATTATTAGCCAAATGTGATAGAATGGATTGTACTGTACCATTCCTGACAATGTTCATCTGCCTTACAATTTCCTGGTATGTATCTATGGCCCGGCACCTAGCAAAGATGAAACTGTTAAACTGTTGTTGACAGTTATGGACTGTTACAGAATTTGTAAAAACAGAGTCCAGAGATTTGATAGCGGACTGACTATCTGAGAAAATATGGATATCAGATGTTGATATCATGTTTTTTCTCAGCCTGGGCAAAACTTCTTTCATTGCCGAAAGTTCCGCCTGGAACATGCTATAATGATTGGAAAGGCCGAATGAGAGACTTAATTTTAGTCGTTCTGAGTACACACCTCCACGAACCCATTCATTTGTTTTTAATCCATCTGTATAAAAGTGAATTGACTCGTCTTCCAGAAATGCCCTATTATTCCATAAACATTTGAAAGGTATAGAAACTTGGAAGTTTCTGTCGAATTATAGTTTTTAGATGGTGTATTCCGTGTGCTTCGGAATTGATTTTAAATACTCAAGAATTACAGAGTGGCCAATGCTCTTATTAATCCACTATTTGTTTGCTAAGTACATCAAGAGGTGTTAGACAGAGTAGGGTGTCCAGTGCCCCATATGGGGTCGTGCGAAGCCATCCGCTTATGATTTGCAAGCTGAATGTTGGACTTATTTTAGTTTGTCGCGGCTTATAGGTTTTTCTAAGGCAATCCACCATACCGAATACCGATGTGTATAATCAATGAGTTATTCGCGGTTGGAAGTATCATTTAATGACTTTCTTTGCAGGAGAAGAGAGCTACAGTAGCTCTTCTAAATACTTAGAATAATGGCAACAATGACTTTATCAATAATGTTGGATATCATTCATATCTTTGAAATTTGCCGTGACCAACTAATCCCAACTCTTTTCAACTTCCCATAGGAAGTTATTGTTATCGGTCCGATTTGTCGAATTGAAAATTTGGACATTTCTCGACGTTTCAAGGTGAACATTTTGGTTAAACCTAAATATCTCATGAACCAATGACGCTAGAGACTTGAATTAAATTTTGTATTATATATTGTAACGTGATACAAAACAAGTATATTTTTGGAAAAAAATCTAATTAACGTTTTTTTTTTATAAATCAAAAAAACTGAAAAAAAAATTGTCACCTCGAAAATTTTACAACTAAAATATGATTTCATCTCCAAAACAATTTTGTGCAACGAAAAAAAATGTTTTTGACATCTGATAAAATTTTGAGAAAAATCGAACTGACAGTTTTTTTTTTTATAAAAACTAAAATCCTAAAAAAAACATTACTCCTCATAGTTGGTAAAAATTGAATTTCGACTCAGATATCTTTTCAAAAACTTGAGATTTAAGCTTCCAACTTCTTTTATCTTATAAGAAATATTATTTTCAACATTCTGAAATATGTTGAGAAAAATCGATTTGACAGTTTAAAAAAAAAAAAAACCTAAAAAAATTAATAAAAGTTGGTAAAAATTGATTTTCGAATCAAATATCTTCTCAAAACTTTGAGATAATGGCTTTTATCTAATTTTAACTTATAAGAAATATTGTTTTCAATATTAGGAAAAATTTTGAGAAAAATCGAGTGGACAGTTTTTTTACAAAAAATAAAAACCTAAAAAAAATGTATAAAAGGTGAAAAAAATTGATTTTCGACTCAAATATCTTTTCAAAAATTTGAGATAATGGCTTCTAACTAATTTTAACTTATAAGTTAAAGATCAAATTGACAGTTTTTTTTACAAAAAATAAAAACCAAAAAAAAACAATATTAAAACTTGGTAAAAATTTACTTTCGATCAAATGGCTTTTCAAAAATTAAAAATATTGGCTTCAAACTTATTTTATTTCACAGAAAATATTGTTTTCGATATTCATATATCATTCGATATAAAAATCCAACAGTCCGTTTTTTCATAAAAAAATAAAATCTACAAAAAATAGTACGCAAATTTAGTAAAAACTGATACATATAGACAAACTTTTAAGCAAGACAAATCGACAGACGGGATGGGAAGTTATCAGTGTGGGTCGCATCCCAGCCTCTTAAGATGCTAAATGACATGATTTTAATTTCATGCAAACGTTGTTAAAATTTAAGCGATTTCTAAAATTACGAGGAAATAAATATATGTACCTATTTCTGTGATATCACTTTTGTCAAATTATCGTTCACATATTCTCTCTACTAAACAACCCAATTTTTGACAAAATCATACCTGTACAACTGATGTAGTTAAAAAAGTTGAAAACAATACTCCTTCCTGCTTAATATGTCTTGGCCACTGCAAGCCGTACTAATCTGTGCCTCAAAAGCTTATCATGTTTGATATAAAATTTGGAAGTGTTCCTCAGGATTCGATCTTCGGGCCATTTCTTTTTCCCCTATATGTAAATTATCCTCCCTCAAGAATTGTTTGCTCCTCTATTCAAATGCATTCGGAACCTATACTTTTGCATTGATTAAACGTTTAATAAGGAGATATAGGCCAAAAGCAATGGCCTGTTCTTTAATCCCCTGCAATACGTGTACATTATCATTAGCAGAAAAGCCTTGAGTTTTGTATTACATTTCAAGATTGCACTTTAACAACTCTAAAATTTCGTACATTTCTACTGCCAAGAATCTTGGTGAGTTTTTAATAGTACACTGTCTTTTTATTTTGTGTGACTGTGATGCTGCCAACAGGAGAAGGTTTAATGTTGCTTCCAACAATACCACGCGTTATGTATCTGCAAAATCGCATTCTTAAATTTGTAGAGTGACAATTCTATCCTATCGTAAAAATGTTCCTTATCACTGTAGATATTTTGTTTTTATAAAAACCCAGATCAATATACAAGGAATAGACAATTTGGGTTTTTGTCAATATTACGGAACGGTTTACAACACCAATTCCCATGTTGTAAGCCGAGAAAGTGCTGCAAGATTTGACTTAAAAATGTCCATTAATTTTTTAGTAAATTTTAGCAATTTCAGTTCTTTGTTGATGAACGTGTTCTTCTATTTATCAACTTATTTCAAAATCCTTTACAACATCCCTGGTATTTTTTTTGAACAGAAATTAAGCGTCTAAAATAGCTTTGATATCTGTAAAACAGAATGCATTACCCACTTGGTTGCTATTGCAACTAGGCTATATAGCAAATTATGGAAACTTATTTATTATAGACCAAGTTCATTTTCATGCTATGACTTAAGTAAGACAGGCCTTAAATTTCTTTAAGTTAATTTTATAGTGAAGAACAAAAACATCCATCATCTTCATTTAAATTAAAATGAAAAGTGTCAGGTTACAAATTTATTACAACTCATAAAAGTTTTGCAAATGTTAAATGGCACCTAATACTTTTTGTGTAGCCCTAATATTTATCACTCTACATTAAGTATATTATAGCTCTCTCACTTTTAATGATCTGAAGAAATTTACTTTATTATAAAATTTTAAGCTTCAAACAAATATACACGCGCTTTTTGATTCCTTCCTTTAATTTTCACCTTATCATTTAAAGAACTTAAAATTTAATTATCAGTGAAATTGTCCTAATGAAATTCTTAAAATATATCAAAATTAAAATAAAAAAAAATCACTCTTGATTACTTTTCAAAATTGTTTCTTTCATTAAAAACCCAACAAGGTATGTATAGCAAGGTATTGAAGATATCAACGCAATTTCGAAACATCTCTTCCGCATTCCTATATTTTCCTGTGTACTTCCCTCGAAAGTCGGTATAATGGCAATTCATTTGAAACATTTTAATTACCAACACAACTTGTTACAACACTTCTTCGATTCTTCTCCTTACTCTGGGAGGGGGTTTGGTCTCCTGTTTAGGCGAATTTCGTTCCTTGCTTAAAGTTCAAAATAAAACATTTTCCTTTCACAAATTAAATTTCTTAAATAAAATGTCCAAATGTGGGGGAAAAGTATCATGTTTTTTTTTTTAAGTAATGAACAAAAAGAAAATAAACCTTAACAACACCTGCTCTGCTTATTTTATACGAAGCAAAGATGCTAATACAATTTTGTTGCTTTTGGTTCGGATCTTGGTTGGTGGATGAAAGTATAGGCGAAAGCGGATGGCGATATGGAATGGGAATACCTTTTGCACGCGCGAGCACATAAACGCTTTCTACTTCACTTACTTCACTTGAATTTCTGTGCTTTTGGTCCTTTGATTTAATACCAATGGTTTTACCATCCTAAACCTATACCTATGTATACCTACAAGGATGAGGTACATGGTATATCTATATATACCTACCTTAGTAGGTGTTAGGTGTAGATTGGTATCATCTCTCTCCTTTTATAGACGTTCCCAAAGCCAGCTTTCATAAGTTAGAAGCGTTTTTGTTTCCGTATAATTGAATTGTCAAATTGTCCTTCTTCGTCTGTGAAAATGTAACACAACACTCTTTGGCTCTTTGAAAATCAAGGAAAGGTGTGGTGTGGGGGGAGGGAATTGTGGCAAGGACAAGTAGGTACAAGGACATCAAAAAATATACACACTTTTCTTCTTGCTGTATATGTAGAGAGAAAATAAAATACACAAACCCTCATACATACCTTAAAAGAAGGATGGACAAAAATAAAGGACTTTTCCATTGAAAACCTTTTAAAAACTTTAAATTGAACACTAAAGCAATTTCGCGCGACTTTGAATCTTGTCCAGGTATAAGGTATAGGTATTAGAAAGACTCATAGAAATACATATTTTACCCTTGTTCCATCCTATACGGAGAACAAAATTTAGAAGAAGGAGAAGGAGATGACACCATAACCATCATCATCCTTGTTTAGGTGGAATTCTATTAAAATTTATTTTAAAATCAAATTTATGTCCTTTTCCACGTTCATGAAGTGGAAGAAGGACATTTTATTATATCACAGTCAGTTATTCTTCCAGGTGTTAAACTATATTTATTTGTTTTTGTTTTTTTTTTTTTGTTGTTGCCTTGCTCTCGGAAGGTATTATTTGTATGTTGTCCTTATCGAATTTGATGTTTCAACATTGTAGAAAGGACCTTTAAAGGTGCTAGAAAGACGACAACGAAGAGAAAAATAAAATTCCAACCCGTAAGGCATTTTGTTGCGAAATCTATAAACTCGTGATTGTGCTTCTTAGCCTGGAAGCAGTAAACTTGACTGTTGATTTGTTTTCTCCAACAATCTATATATAAAAGACAATACACGCTGAATCTGAATTCGTCCTTTTTCTCGTCTCTCGACACACGAAAAGTTGTATTGTCGATAGTCAAGTCGTCGAGTTGAATAAGTCAGTGAATTGAATATATAGAGACGGTGATGTTGGTCTTCCAATGATGTGATGCTGATGCTGATGGTGGTGCGAGTTTGGGTTGCAAGGACCTTATGGGCAAAAGGTTCTTCGGAACAATTTTCGGCTGGTGAAACAGATTGAAGTTTCATAAAATGAAATTACTTTTCGGTCTAATGACCATCATCTGGTGATTTTATTATTTTCCTACGCTCATAATGTCGAATAAGAACGCCCGTCATCGCCGTGTCGGTCGCCGCCACCGGACGAGGACGCCCAGCACGAAGAAACTTTCTCATTCTCAATGCTCACTGCTTTCTTGACTCTCCCAATACCTTTCTACCTCCCATCTACAGCATCTAAAGTCATTAGGTATGGAGTTTTGCTATAACTCAGATCCTTTTTCTATGTATATATGTATATTTAGTTATTATTGTAGGATGTTATCCTGTCTGACTTTGATTTTATTACTTGAGAAAACTCTTTTTCGAAAAATATTTGTCTTATGGGCTAACTATTTGATTATGTGTACCTTCGAACTCATGCGGACAGACATTTTCTTCGAATATCTTTGCATGAATTTAATATCCTTATTGTATGTTTCGTCCTCATCGTCGTCCTGTATGCCTGTATGTATGTAGGTATACATATTGTTTATAAGGTTCATATAGGTAGATGTAGATATAATGGTCTAGAGGTATTAGGTTCATGAAGATGCCTTATGAAACTATGGTGCCGCCTTATGTAAGGGTTATAGGGTCAGAGACTATCATCACTATATACATATCTATCTAGATATATAAGGGACAATAATTTTGCACGCTTTTGAGAATTTGAGACCAATTTTATGATGATGGGGAGTATGATGCTGATGGTTGTGGTATAAGAGTATAAGATGCCCTTTGGTGTCATTATATATTAGATCCTCTATCCTAATCTCTCATATAAGGACATAAAGCGGAAGGGATCCTCTAATTAAATTATTTTATTATACGTAGATACCTATCTTTATACCCTTTTATATTATTTTATATACATACATATGTATTTTATATTCATATTTATGTTTGTTTTTAATGATGTCTATGACTATTAATATTTTTAAGAGTAAAAAAAGGTGTCAGTTGAGTTACAATCTAAAAGCTTTGAGTTTTCAACAGGACTAAAACTAATTTTAAGAACACTATGGTTCAACAGATTTATATCGAAAATCTTTAATTAATTATTTTAAGAATCTTATCAAAATATAAGGTTTTGAAAAATTCAGTATTTCTTTTTGTTTTTAAAATGTAGGCAAAGGAACTTTCTGCTGCAGAAACGTTTCTTAAAATTCTGAAATAATTACAAATAAAACGAAAACAGAATTTTTTAGAAGTTAGAATCATATTTTGGCTGAAAGTAATTGGTTTCTTAGTTTATTATGTTGACATGTTCAAGCTCAACGTTATTAACGTTTTAAAAGAAGCCTGGACCACTCTGTTTAAAATTTAAACCTCACAGTAGCTTTCTCTCAATGCACTGCAGGTATGGTGGATAGGATTTTGATTTTAATGGACACATATTTAACAATTCTTTTGTTGACAAAAAGTGTGTTCGTCCATGAACTATAGAATAGAAGAAGTTCATGAAACAATTCACTTATACAGTCTTATAAAAAATGTCATTCAAATTGACAGATGTAACTACAACAGTATAGTTGCAACCATCTGCATAACGATTACTATTGCAACATTTTCGTACTATTAACAGTATTCTTATAAGTTTCTTCTAAGCCAGTATATTTCATTAGGCTATGAAATTAATATATCGATTATGGGATTGAGGCCATGATTTTCTTTATTAGAACAATATTTTCTCAAGACTGTTTTTATCTACACAAGTAATCAACTTTTTGCGTTAATTGTCGAAAGACTTTTACTATATATTTAAAGATTTTTTTGCATTGAACAAACAATATTTTCAAAAATCAGTATGAGACTTATTTTTCTTTTTCAAAAATTATTCAAACGAAATTTATTGCTAAGACATGAATATTTGTATTAATTTACTGTCGGACAGTGTGAAAATCGTAGAAATAATTAATAACATAAAAGTGAGTATTTTTAAAATGTTAAGAAAGTTTTAAATAATAAAACTGTTGTAAATTCAAGATATCTTACCTTTTGTCAAAAACAACCGACATCGAAAGCTTATTAGAACAATATTTTCTCAAGACTGTTTTTATCTACACAAGTAATCAACTTTTTGCGTTAATTGTCGAAAGACTTTTACTATATATTTAAAGATTTTTTTGCATTGAACAAACAATATTTTCAAAAATCAGTATGAGACTTATTTTTCTTTTTCAAAAATTATTCAAACGAAATTTATTGCTAAGACATGAATATTTGTATTAATTTACTGTCGGACAGTGTGAAAATCGTAGAAATAATTAATAACATAAAAGTGAGTATTTTTAAAATGTTAAGAAAGTTTTAAATAATAAAACTGTTGTAAATTCAAGATATCTTACCTTTTGTCAAAAACAACCGACATCGAAAGCTTAAAATTAATTGAAGTGGTTTTCTCACCTAAATCTCTACTATTTGGAATATTTGTTTTCATTAATGTACTTAAGAGTTCTTATATATAACATAATAAATTGTTGATAGATAATAAGAGCATATATTACAAACAAAAGTGAAAAACTCAATACTTGTTTCTTTGTTTGTCAAATTATTTTTAAATAACAATTTCCAGTACAAAATGTTTCCAGAACTTAAATAGCTCGTTCTTTGGGCAGATTTCGCATTTGAATCTATCATCTTTTGACATTTTATTTACAATCAAAAACTACGCCATTATTAATACACGACCATACAAGCTTCAAACATGCTGTGAAATCTTAAAAAATTGTGACAAATTTTAGTTCTGCTACAAAAAAATGAATTGAAAAATTTGAGCTATTGCACTTAAAGTTCAGTTAACCTAAAAACTCAAATCGTTCGATCACCAGCAACGTCTTTTATCCGCGACGATAATAAATTGAACTGTAACATAATTTAGGGCTTGAAAAATCCAAGATTCTATTAAATTTAAAGGTCTCATTGTTTGGTGTGGTTTTTGTCATTAAGAGTGTTATTGGACCTTACTTACTCGGAAACAAAGATGGTGAAACTGTTTCGGTTAGCTCTACCTCTACCTCTACCGAGCTATAATAAATAATAAATGCTTATGGTATTATTGAAAGAACTAGTGCCACACGAGTATCAAAACAAAGAAAAGTATATAGATTTAAGATTGAATTAATAAAAATGAATTGGAAAAAAAAAAAAAAAAAACAAAGAAAAGTATCCTGAGGACTGTTTCACCAAATACTTTGCACTTTTATTTTGCAAATTACGTTTCACCAAACTCAAATTTGTAAAGTACAAAGTCATTTCTGAAAAGTGAAAAGTTGTGATATTTTGCAAAGTATCTGTTCTTTCTGTTTCACCAAAACAATAAACTTTTCAAAGAAGAGGTTGTTTTGAGAAGTTGTCGAAAACTAATTTAAAAATATAAGAACCGTTTTGAAAATGAAGAAGAATTGTTAACAAAAAATGGACATGAGCTATTTTTTTTTGACGGACTTACCAAGGAATTTGATAGTTTGTAGCAAAAAACGTTCGAAAATAAAACGAAGAAGTTAAAAATAGTGATCAAAGGGTAGTGAAACTAAGAATTAACTTCGATATCGAAAATGATTTTTCGACAAACGTAATCAATTTTTTGCTGTTTAAAATTGGAAATAAACTACAACTCAATAGCCAAAGTAATTATGTGTTAAAGTCCCTTGCAAAAACTTTTGTGTTCACCACAAAGGGCTGGAAATGGAGCCCAATATCTTAGTATTTCATATATGCCCGGAATGAGCAAAAAAAAACGGTCTGCAGAGTAGGTTATCGAGTATAGAACATTATCATTGATTATTTTTTCTATAACGCTATTTTGCATGCAACTTGTTTCTCAAGGAGGATTTTCTTATGTAGCTGGTGGTGTTGACTGTACCATGATTTATATTGATTCACCAATTTTTATCAATGCATAATTGATCTAAATCTAGCATTTACTTGACACTGTTCAAAATATGAAATAATTACACACTTGTATTTTTAATTGATGAAACACTTTTATTTTTCACTTTTAAAATAAAGTCTGAAAAATTGAAAAGTCTTTTTACTTTGCAAATTTTGTAAAACAATTTGCACTTTACTTTTCAAAATATTTTTTTTTTGTATTCAAAGTTGCAAAGTGAAAAGTGTTAATTTAAATAGGCCCCTGATCTGTTATTTATGGGAGCGGGTGGAAATGCTGTATTTTAAAATACTGTATGGTCAAAATTCTGTATGATACTGTACGATTCTGTATGGTTAATATTCTGTATTTCAAAATATTTACTGTAAATTTAAAATACTGTGTCTCAAAACGCTGTATTGTCAAAATACTGTATCTCATAATACTGTATAATACTGGAAGTTTTGACAGATCAATTAGTCTGATGCAGTGGATAGGTGGGTCGATGATGTGTATTATAGTGAAAAGCGCATCTTGTTTGGAGGCTTGGTTGAGGAAATAGACTAATCGAATGATAATTTGTGATGGACTGGATCGAAATTCTGTAATTGTAATTTTTATAAAATTTTAAAATTGTATGTTGTATATTAAGCCGTGATAGCCAAAAATTTGAAACTCAATTATTTTTTAAAAACATTAAATACTCTAAAATTATTGGTGAAAAATTAATTTTGAGTATGCTATTAATTGACTTATATGTACTTTAAAACTAAATGTATGGTTTTCTATATTTCAAAAATTGACCTAGTTGTAACTATATCTATAACCCTCCCTACTTGTACATGGAAATAAAAAAATGATTTCATTTCTCAATAACTCATTTCAAGTCATTTAAGAATAGAAATGGTGCTTACATTAAGTTTCATACGCTTTTCGCTAAAAATATTTCCCCATTTCGAAAGTTAAATTGACATAATTTCAATGATCTATCTACCGAAACTTATATTACTGCTACCCTAAATAAACATATTTTATATTCATAACTTTTCTGACACCATTACAGAAAACACTCATACATCATCAATATGGAAAATAAAAACAATAAATGTCCTAAAGTTATATTTTTGTTTTTCTCTTAAAATCTAAATCAATCCTCAAAAACATATTCAACATAACATAAAAGACAAAAATGAAATGAAAGAATTGAAAAACAAAGAAATAAAAACGAAAACGAAAAAGAAAACGAAAACGAAAAAGGAGGAAAAAAAACAAAACAAAATGTTAAACACACATTGTATGAAATAATTTTCACTCAGCTTTCAATGCCAATAAATGTCGACTCGGATTTATACGAGAAAAGGATATAAAACCCGATTAACTTCCAAAAACTACTGGCAACTTCGAAATTGGAATTGGAAAACTTTTCACATATATTTCGCTGAAAAGTTATTTGTAATCGCCCGCCATCTTTATCCTATGTATGTATATATGTACATACCTCCTATATATCCTCCCATGTCCCATCATCATCATCACAGTCTTACTTCTTTTCTTCGTTTTTCGTCTTCGTCTATACATCTGCGTCTTTGTGTATTGCTTATATCTATTAAAGGACTCGTATAGCAAAAAGGAAACGAATAATTTTCTTCTACAGTTGTACTACAAAACTACTATCCTGGCCCACTGAATGGGTTTCTATTGGTTCTGATAGTATAGGTAGAATATCCTTGGAAATATATTGTAAGCATCAGAATTCAGGACTCAAGAGTAAAGCAACAGGATTATTCTTTTATAGCTTCTGCAACAAGAAGAAAGGCAAACAACAAAATGTGAAATCCAATGACAATCGAATAATTTTCTTCTTTTTTTTTTTGGAAAACTTATGCTCCCTACACATTTTGAAAAGTCAAAAAATAAAAGAAGGAAAAACAAACTAATAATAATAAGACCGAGAGTTTAAGGTGCCAAAAGGGGCTTATAAAAAATATTGTTATGGCACTGGTTTTCACAATTTTTCTCCCACTAAACTTGGCTCCATCATGTGTGATTCATGTCATAATTAATAGATTTGTATATACTTGTCGAAAAGGATATACAAGAAAAATGAAGAGGGAAAAAAAAGAAATAGTTTTGATGGGAAAACTTTGTATGTTTATGCCTCCCTGTTCGAGTCCCTATTTCATTAAAGGGGAGCATTTAGATGTTGAAGGTTGTGGAACTTGAACTCGAACCCGTATAGAGATTGGAACAATCGTATAGCTTGGTATACATTTGTTATGGTTTGGGTTAACCAGTTCATTATACGAAGCAACATGGGTATGGGTAATGAATAGGCGACGACGAAGGGGGAGGAGTTTTCTTTTTCTATGAAGTTTCTTTTGTTGTTTTTTTCTTGTGCTATTTACTAGGTATATCAGTTAGGTTTTCAGGGTCGGATTTTATAGAAATATTTACTACTAAGCGACAGGTTACAAATCGTATGAGATTTCGAAGTTATGAGAAATAAGTTAAATAGGGTATCGTGTGTCTACTAAATATTCCTATAGTAAGAGAAAAGCCTGCGTCATATTAAAAACCCAAAAAGAGGCTGGGATGCGACCCACACTGATAACTTTCCATCCCGTCTGTCGATTTGTCTTGCTTAAAAGTTTTTCTATATGTATCAATTTTTACCAAATTTGCGTACTATTTTTTGTAGATTTTATTTTTGTATGAAAAACCGGAATGTTGGATTTTTATATCGAATGATATATGAATATCGAAAACAATATTTTCTGTGAAATAAAATAAGTTTGGAGCCAATATTTTTGTAATTTTTGAAAAGCTATTTGAGTCGAAAGTAAATTTTTACCACCTTTTATAATTTTTTTTTAGGTTTTATTTTTTGTAAAAAAACTGTCTATTCGATTTTCCTCAAAATTTTTCCTAATGTTGAAAACAATATTTCTCATAAGTTAAAATTAGATAGAAGCCATTATCTCAAAATTTTGAGAAAATATTTGAGTCGAAAATCAATTTTTACCACCTTTTATAATTTTTTTTTTTTTAAACGGTCTATTTGATTTTTCTCAACATTTTTCGGAATGTTGAAAACAATATTTCTTATAAGATAAAAAAAAGTTTGAAGCCTAAATCTCAATTTTTTGAAAAGATATTTCAGTCGGAATTCAATTTTTACCAACTATGAGTAATGTTTTTTTAGGATTTTATTTTTTATAAAAGAAAACTGTCAATTGGATTTTTCTCAAAATTTTATCAGATGTCAAAAACATTATTCTTCGTTGCACAACATTGTTTTGGAGATGAAATCATATTTTAGTCGTAAAATTTTCTAGGTGACAAATTTTTTTTTCAGTTTTTTTGATTTATAAAAAAAACCGTTAGTTGGATTTTTTTCAAAAATATAATTGTTTTGTATCACGTTACAATATATAATATAAAATTTTATTCAAGTCTCTAGCGTCATTGGTTCATGAGATATTTAGGTTTAACCAAAATTTTCACCTTTTTTTTAAACTGCTATGGTAAAAAAACCACCCACGCAATTTTCTTGAGAGCCCTTTCTGCATCTTTCTGCCTTATTGTCTGTATAACAAAATTTATTTGAAGTCGATATCTCTTCTTCGTTCGTCGCGAACGTACAGACGTATACGGACGTACGGACGTACGAACGTACGTACACACGCAAGCACAGAAATCTTTCTAAAAATCTTTTATTTCGACTCTAGGGACCTTGAAACGTCGAGAAATGTCAAAATTTTCAATTCGAAAAATTGGACCCATTACAATAACTTCCTATGGGTAGTTAATAAACATTGGTGCAAACTTTAAAAAGTCTTAACGTTTTATTTTATTGTTAAATTCATTTTAGTTGTTGCTTTCTAACCAAGATGATGTTTCTTTAACTTTCAATTCATTTTCTAAATTCATGACTTCTGAGTTTCTGGCGTTTCAAAAGCCCGGTTCTTAGATTTAGGTTTGTTTGCTTTGTTTTTTTTTTTTCAAAAACTGTGCGTGGTTTTTGATAAAAAGGAGCTATTATTTACAAGGTTTCAAAGTAGATTAAAATTTTGGAATAGCCAACATTATTAAATGTTTCAGAACTTTTAAAATGTTATGCTTTTAAATTTTGGGCCATTTTACTATTTTTAATGAATTTTTTGTTCATAATTAGCATACGCTCAAAAGATTCCGAATACCTTTGCATTGCCAATAAACAAGGGTGCATCAGTGTACATTGGTTTTGAACTTGAACATTTCAATAACATGGAACGATAAATCCTTATAAGGCACTCTGCATTCGCATAGTACTGCTAAAGAACGAATCTCTTTACTTCACAGTTTGACCGAGGTTGAATTCAAGGTTAAACTGCTTAATGGGGTAAATGCAACTGGCTATTTCACTAGAGCATAGCCCGGTAAGAAATTGTCAAGGACTATAAGAAACTTTCCGAATATGTTTGAGTGACGTAATTGAGTGGATAATGTTAATGTCACCAATAATTTTAAAATAAATAAAATAAAAAAATAATAAAGTCTATAAGTTCATTTATAAATTTTTAAGCAATATCACAGAAAATTTTCAAACCTGAAAACCCGACTGGAAACTAATTCAGCCCTGGTAATTTTCCTTTCTATCTAAAGATTGAGTATTACGAGCATTATTTTGTAAAGCAGGAATTCTCCAGTTATATTGTTTTCTCGGCTTTTCTCCTGAAGGATCTTTCAGTGTGATGACGCGTGTTAGCAAAGTGGTTTTGTCTATAAATATACCTAAAATAAAGTACCAATCTAGTTATAGGTGTAAGAAATATTCGAATTTATACTTATATCAAAAGGTGTTAGAGGACCAAGCACAGATAGAAAGAGCGATAGACTAAGGTAAAAAAGTTTTTCGATTTGTTTTGTTTTGGAGTTTTGTTTTTTTGTTTGTTCTTGTCGAAATAATGAAGACAGAAGTGAAGAGATTAGTTTGAGATTGTTTATCAAGTTTACTTCTTTTGGTTGTTATTTTTATATGGATTTTTATTATAACAAAGAAATAACAAGAAATTAGATATGAAGAGGGGGATCTACTAATTGAAGAAATTAAGAAAGTTAATTATTGTTGTAATATGAAGAAATGTGTATTTTTGTGTTCTATTTACTTACTTGCATAAAAATATGAACAAAATAATAATGTATGTATATTAATTAGTTGGAAAGTTATTCAATTAGGAACAAATATTCATTTTCCTTTGGGGTTTTTAATATAAAATATACACAGAATGGATCTGAACCTTACTTAAATACATGATAGATGAGGTTTTAGGTTTAGGTTATATAGAAAATAAAAAATGCATAAAATGTATCATAAAATATAATCTAAGTTTAAAATATTGATGAGACTATAAAAGCAAATAGACAGCTACTAACCTAACAGTATAGGGGTACCAAAGACTAATAGGAGTTTTACGTTCACAATTCTGCAATTTATAATTTTATTCATTTCTTAAATTTTGATTTTTGAAGGGGCTGTTTTTGGAAGAACAGTGCAATTTAGTTTATCTTTGAATTTTCAAAATTATTGACAAATAGGTTTTAAATAAGTACTCTGATGAAGTAAAAGTAAAGGATTAGCTGTGGCAAAGGGTAAATTGTTTCAAAAATGAACGACCCTCGAGTTATATTCCATTTTCTCTTAAAAGTCAGAAATTGTTTCCTATAAATTAAGAAAAGTTTTTTAATGTTGTTACACAATTTCATAAAAGTCAACTGAAGGATTATTTATTGCTGATTTTATTTCATAAGGATTAATTTACTATTTATTCTTATTTAACTGATAAGAAAATTATGATTTGTTGCTTACCCTGTTTCAATCGTTTTTGCGTACTTTCTGGTAAATGGAATAAACATTTATAGGCATAAGAGTCTTTTTAAGGTGCCTTTTCAAGCTGTTTCAATAGTGTCCAAAAACATTACTTCTCCAGGTAAAATTTTAGAAAATTATCAAATTTAAGCTTAAATTTACTGCTACTGAAAGGCTGAGCAAAATAATAAAGAAGACTTATTTCGCACTCTCAGTTTTTATTCAGAAGTAAACATTCCACGATAGATCTAATTATGGATGTCCTTGAAAAAACACTTGAAGAAAAACAAGTATGCTTGGCCATGTTCTTTTAAGTTATTCAAGCCTTTAATAAGCTTCATATGCAACTTCCCATTAAGTATTACGAAAAACTAAAATCATATGATACGAACTGGCTTTTTATAGTACGGTAAATTCAAAATTATTCGGAACAAACGAAAATTGAAGCCAGTGTACCACAATGAAGTATCCTAAGACCAAAGTTTTACATCTATATCTATACTATTATATAAAAGCGAAACCATTTTAAAGTTTGTAACGCACGATCTCAGAAAGTAGTCAACCGATTTATTTGAAATATATTTTATTATTTTCTATATTGTTATGAGAGTGTTTATGGCTTTAATTTTTTTTCATTAATTATTTGTCAAACTTAAATATTATTAATTTTACATTTTTTATCCATTTTTGTTCATTAGTTGATTTATACAACCACTCATATCTTAAAACCTATACAATAATCGACAAAGATTAGCATTGCTTCATAAATTCAATATTGTTGCGCAAATTTTAAGCCTAAAATCACTTCTTAGTTAAACATACAACTGAGAAATAAATAAAAACAAATTATAAAATTATAAACTGCTTGAATTTATTTTATCCAGGAAATTAGATTCCATCACAATCGCGAGGTCGCTGCTTTGTTTCATTTCATTATCATTCCAACATTTTTAATTTTCTTTTCTTCCCATGCTCTTTCTCTCTTAATATGTGTTCCATTTAATAGTTACGTTCTTTCTCTTACCTACCTACCTACATATTCACTTTTTCTTTATTGTATAGTTCATCAACTAACCTACACACACACATTATTTTTTGTTTCTCTAATTATATCGTCACATCGCTGAGCAGTGTGGGCTCTTTTTTTTAAGTTACTATGGACATTTAATTAACTACAGTGCCGTGCACATGAAATGCCGATTTATCTAATAAAAAATTAGATCTTTTTTATTTTTCTGGTTCGAGGAAGTGAATAGATTATAATTCTTCCAATTTAAAAATAAAAAAGTTCTATTATAATAGCTTGAATTACCAATTTTGTATCACTTCCTCGAACAATAAAACTGAAATTAAGTTAAAATTTTCTTTACAAATAACTCGAAGAAGGTACTTACAATGACGTCGATAAAAAGAGCACACAAATGTGGGTAGGTTAAGTCAGTTCCACTGCACTGAACATGAGCAGATGAATAAAAAAATGTGTCTATGGATATTTACACACGCATACCTATAGATGTATGAGAACAATAAAAACACAAATTTGTTTTTTTTTTACCGCAAACTATATTTTTCGGTTGCAAAAAAACGTTTCTAGCTAAGAATAAAAGAAAGAAAAGAAGAAAATAGACACAAATTTCGTTCTGTTTTCAACTAAAAAATTGAAATGGTTTTGTTTGTTTTCACGTGCGGCTTGGCCTTTACTACGTAATATTTTACTTAAGTTTTTTTTCTAAAGTGTTAATTTCGGTAAGGAAGTGTTTTTTGATTTTTTTATTAAATACGAGTACATAACAAGCTTAAATTCGTTGTTTTTCTTTTATCGCATAGAAATATAAAATGGGTAAAAGAAAGGCTAACATCGGAAGAAAATCCATAAGCACAAAAAGAATGTGTTGGTTACAATTTGCGGAGCAACGCGAGCACAAGTCGGCTAGTTTGATATACATGGGATATTCTAGAGCATATCATGGCTTTCATGGCCATTTTTGCTGATAGCGGCAATATTGTTGAGAGGCAATTACAAAGTATAGGTAATAAAGTTAGTGATTTGACGCAAAACTTGGCGTAAAAAACTAACGATAATAATAATCATATAAACTTTATAAACAAAAACTTGAACAATGTTCCAATTTCTCTAATCAGTAGTACCGAAGTAACTTGGAATGAATTTGGATACAAACCTTAAATGAAAGGAGCACGAAAAAAGAGAAAAGCTGAGCTTAAATTGAAATAGTGAAGAATGAACTATTTACTAGAAAATATTTCAAACCTTTATGTCTAGAACAAACTAATGTTATAATAAGCACGTACTGAAAATCATGTTAAATCGGAGGGGTTCAGATAACAAAAATATTTTTAAGGTAATTCAAGTTTTATGTAATTTTTTGAACAAAAATTGAATAAGGACCATTAATAATAAAAAATGTATAAGAAACTTAGCTTAAAAAAATCTCTCTTAACTTCAAATTCAAGTCTACTTTTGTCAAAAAATCAGCTGATCATGTTTTTGTTTATCAATGAAATTTGGACTTTAAATTATGTTAAAGTTTTGTATGCAAACATTTCTTATCAAATATTCAAAAAAGAATAAGAAGGTAATATTTTATTATATTATATATTAAATATTATATATTTTATATTGAAATCCGTTTTTTTTTTTGAATAATTATGCGTAAGTATTTTCCGTCTAGAGAAATGTAGGTAAATGATAGTGAAGTAAAATAAAAGTTTAAAGCCTAAGCCTAAATTTATCACTTGAATCAGCCCATCGAAATATAAAACAAAGACCCAAATTCTTTTTAATTTGTATTTAAACCTTTCGGAATCTCTATCTCTCATATTTGATTTTTGGCCTTTGGACATTTTTATTGCTCACTTTGTTTTTTGTAAGATTCTTGATGTTAACAAAAATGCTACTATTCTACTGTTTAAAATACCTATAATAACCGTATCAGCTTCCTTTTTCGAAGAACTATATACAAAAGAGAAATTATATAAAACCCGCAATACAAGTGTAGATTATATCTAAATAACTGTATTGAAAGACTCTGTTTACTAACAGATCTTATATTTTAAAATTTACCAATGAAATAAGTTTGCTTTAAAAAAATTAAATGCTATTTAATCAATCAAAAATAACCTTGATTTAAATTTTTTTTTTTTTGAAAATCGTCAGAGTGGTTTTTTAAATTATTTTTGTATACATAAAATGTTTCAATTTTATTTTAAAATTATTTTTCGTAGGTAGTTTTTTAGAAGTTTTTAATATACGTTTTAAATTTAATTTTCATAAAAAAATATTGACCAATTTTTGAGATATCGAATTAAATTGGCAATTTTTGATCATCAAGCATTAATACAGTTTATTAGTTCTTGAAACAACTTAAATATAAAATAAGGAGTAATGGAGGCAAAAACGGTCTGGGGCCATACAAAAATATTTGTTTTAATTGAGAAAAGCCAAGTTAAGAAAAAATAAAAATAGGGAAAATTTAATAGAAATATATTGATTAATTTTTGAGAAAATTCGAGTATTCGATTTTTGACAAATGTATGGGGGCTGCTGTTATCTTAAGTCTTAAGAAAGTTAATGAATCACCTACCGCAGGGCTGCAGGGGCGTGGACAGATTGATAGACTGAGGGAATCAAGGGACACACTTTTTTTGACTTTTATACCTAGTAATGCCATGTTTGATTATCTCGACTTCGAATTTTTTTACGAATGCAATACTTATCATAAAGTTCCCATATGTCGCAAGTAAAAAATATATTTACTAATCCCCTCTCACCCTCCTCCCCTTAATTGGTTTGCGCTACTCCTATTAAAGACGATTTTTTAGAAAATGTTCAAGTCGTATGAATGATGCTTTTCACCAAAGTTTGACATTGTAGTAATTGTTTCAAAGTGAATGTCTAATTTTGCTGGTCTGGAATCAAAAAAAAGGCGTAAGATTTTTTAAGAGATTTGATAAGTGTTGAAGCTATTTGTATTAAGTTACTTAATGATTTTAAACGATTTATAACATCAATTTTTTTCTTTTAACATTTAATCGAAGTAAAATTAACAAATTTTTAAAAGCAATTGAATTGCTAGGTTATTATTCTTAAAAATGAAAAATCTTGAGCCCTTTACATTAAATAATTGTTAATTAAATTTATTTAAAAATTTTTTCCACTGTTTTATTCATCTGAGAATGCTGCTGTTTTAGAATGCATATTTGTTTTATTACAAAGTTTTTTTTTCATCCTAAAACTCATAAGATAAATAAGATGATGACGTGATGAGAGATTTATTGAATAATAATGGGTTATCCATTTTCAAAAGTATAGGGCTGAAATTCGACATCTGTCAAACTAAGTTGTTAAAAAAAAAATTTTCAGTTGAAATTCTGACATTTACGTAAATGGGTCGCTTAACTATCGCAAAACGCATACAAATTGTTAAAACGTAAAACTACAAAAATTCTGATTCTTCCACAGCCACATATCGTGCTTTAAGAGCAGATTATGGTTTACATAATCATCCAACTACGCCAGCAATTGGACAAATTGTGAAGAAATTTGAAGAGACTTGATTGGTTACAGATATTATAAGGCCTGTGCATCATCGTTTTCGTACCACTAAAAATATCGTTGCTGTAATTGAAAGTGTTGCCAAAAACACGAATGTGTCGATTCCTCGTCGTTCTCAGGAATTAAGACTGTCTTAAGCCACATTATGGCGTATTTTGAATTTGGATCTACACCTACATCCATATAAAGTCCAGTTTACACAGCAACTGAAGCCAACCATTCATAACGTGCGTCGCTCGTAGAAACGGCGAATGGGTGCTTGAACAACAGGCAGTGGACGGTGATTTTTCGAACAAATTTTTCTTCAGCGACGAAGCACATTTCTCACTCGGACTGTATTTATGCAGATAACCCTTTAACTCTTGAGCACTTAAAAACCAACATTGGTCAAGTTATGATTGAGATCCCGCCCAATATGTGTCAAAAAGTGGAATCGATGCTTGCAACACTTCGCGTGGTGGAAAATTAAATGATGCAGTGTTTCACACATAATGTCAACGTCAAACTTTATAATAACAAAAAATATCATACAAACAATTTTTTGTATGTGTTTTGCTTACGTTTACATTTTAAAACCTCAAAATGGATAACCCTGTTGTTTTTAAAGTCATTTACGAAGTGATCTTAATATTTAAAATAAAAATTAAAACTTATGACTATATCAAAGAATGTAATTATCTTAATCAGAAACCGATTTCATTGCAGTTTCTTTGGCTTTTTAAGCCACTTATATAGGTGATGTTTAGCATTACTGAATTTCCAATATTACGGAAATAAATGCAATGCTAAACGAATTAAACTAAAATTAGTTCAATTGAAGACTTTAAAAAGTAAAGGACACAGGACTTTTATAATCAATCCTGAAATTGTATGCAATTTACGAACTGCACTAGCCAACTTTTTAAAACTTTTATATAGTTCTGTATTTTAAGTGAATACAATTATTATAGCTCAAAACTATATACATATTTTAATGAACATTTTTCAATTTAGTAGTGCTAATTCATTTTTCATTCTTTCTTCTTCACACAATGAATGTAATTTGGGTAATAATAATAAAAAATGTCATATTTTGCATATATAATTTTGCATTCTCTCTTAATTGACCCATTTATTTATTCTGGCCACATTCGTTTTGTATCCTTGCTCATGTTGTATAGTTAAGACCCAGGGAAAGTTTTTTAACTTTAAATCAAAATTTGTGAGGTCGGTCAGTTTATAGTTTTTTCTTGTATTTTCGCATTTTATTTAACTTTAACTGTTATTTTATTTTATTTTTCCTTTAATACACACACATTAAACAAAAAAAAAGGAAATACAAAGTTTAAAACTGTATTCATTCATAATAATACATGTATTATACAAAAACACATACATACATACATGTATATATTGAAATTCGTTAACAACTTCATCTATTTTGTACCCATTCAACACTGTTCGAGGTCGACTAAAAAAGTTTGTTACATTTATAGTTGCTATTTTCACTACCCTACCCTTTAACCTCACCCCCATACCCTTTATGAACTAAAAACCCAAAAAAGTGAGAAAATATACTCGTATATATATTTACATGTGTAGAATGTAGTATATACGGGTTTTGGTTCAAAATTCATGTTGCACGTTCGGATGATTGCACGTAAAACTTTTGGATTCGCTTTATGGAATTGCAAAGCAGTGAACTGCACATATCAAGAAGCAAAACTACCCAAAAAGTTGCATCTATTCCATTTTCAATATAGCTTCAGCTTCAGCTTCATATGTGAGAACGTTTTAGTTGGTTAGAGTTGGTGCGGTTTTTGGTTTGCAGTTTTGCACAATGGCGTTGTTGGGATGAGTTGGTTGGCTGTCATTGAATTTACTCAACGAAATATTTTTTGTAGTACATAAGGTTACATTTCTGTCTGATGTTATATCTCTTCCAAGGCAAGGTCATAGCTAAAAAGGGGTCTTATTGAGAGTGTGAAATAACCCTCAATAAACATTTCTTGTTGGTTGTGTTTCAATTCAAAAATGTATCATTGCTCGTGCCCTGTCAAACTTAACTCTTTTACAAACTTCAATAACCTGGTTAGAATTGAAAAAGAGCATCAAGGAAAATGGTGTAAATTTTAGACATGGCAATACCCCCTCCTAAATTATGTTATGCATACGACCTTGTCTTTACATTTTATTGTATTTTGTGCGAATGGAACAAATCAAGAAGGGATACCTAGATAAACGCCATACCTTCTACCTACGTGGTAGTTGGCTCTTATACCTTTGCCTAACATTAACAATTAGATTACCAATTGCAGTGCAAAAGTTGCAACAACGAGCATTGTTATGTACCAGTTTACCTTTTTCCTATATACACAATAAAGCGTGATACTATGGTAAAACAGCTCATCAAGACCTTGTGTAGGTAGCAACAGCAATTTTGTATAAGCTTATCAGTATACGTATCTTACCTTGGCTTATGTTTGATCATGTATGTCGGGAAAAGTTTTAGAAAAGTTTTTTTTTTTATTAACATGGAATTGTAGGTGAAAATTTAATAGAAGAGTGAGATGGGCTGCAAATAAGGAACTTGTAGTCCTTTCATTTTTAAAAGTGAAGATTTTTTTGCGAATCAGGTTGAAATGAGATGTGATGTGATACATTTTGTAGCTAATTTTTTAACCCGTCTCCAGCGAATAGATATAACCAAGTTTTAAAACTTTCGAATTCAAATTTTTAATTTTAGCAGGTGGTGAACCCATATTTATTCCACTTAATTCAAGTGTCTATAACTTAAACTTGAGTGGGTGGGGTTGAAAGAAAAAGAGTTTGAGGTCTTAAGTGCTGATGTTGAAATCAAATGGATTTGGATTCAAATTTAACAAACGGAGCATACGGGTAAGAGTTTCATTAATAACGGAGGAAGTTTGGCTTGTTGGTCAACAGAAGGGGTGTGTTTACGCCCCTTCTTACTGTTAGATCACTGGTGTAAGTGTTGAAAAAAATCCAGTAATAGAAAAGCAGTCATCTGAATTTCTGAAGACCGTCAACAATTTTTCTACAATCCTATTATTTGTTGATACGTAACAGTTTCAGTGGGTAACAACAAAGTAGAGGGGTAAGATCAAAGGATTTGCCTAGGCATTGAAGGCATTGACGTGCAAAACGATAGAATCTTCTCTGGATGCCCTCTATTCTTGACATGGAGTGCAAACCAAAGACGCATACTCAATTCGAGTACGGACAAACGTCATATGAAACGATCGGGTCATTTAAAGGTTAAAAAATTATTTAGACAATCTTTTTAGAAAAACTAATGTTGAGTTGGTCTTGTGTATTATTTTATCGACTTTTAGAAGATAACATAAATAGACGGTCACAAAAAGGGCCAACATCCAAGTTATTTAAATGAGCTTAAGTGAAAGGGTCATTCTCTGGCATTTGCTAATTTTGAGCTCTAGAAACTGTTGGGATACTATTTTGAGAAATATTCCTTCTTTTGATGATCTGCTAAGTTATAAAAATGCGTGGAAAACTATCGAACATAAAACCATAGAATATAAACTTGAAATCGTCCCATCTAATTAACGACAAATTTTAAGCCAGTAAAGTATTTTAAATGAGACCTTAAAATTAAAAAAAAAAATAAAGAATTAAAAGATTAAAATTGTGACATCAAATTATAAGTCAAAGTAACTATGTACATAGTACAGGGTGTGTAATCTAGTAGTTGCTTTTTGAATTATAGGTTATTTTGACACTTCTAGCTGTTTACTGCTTGAAATCTAGATAGAACTTCATACGTTCGTATAACTAAAGGATTTGCCTTGAGTTCGGAAATATAAAAAACTTATTTCCAAAGTGTTTGCTGTGTCTCCAAACAGTGTGTTTTTTGAAAACAAGTTTTGGCCAAGATGAAGAACCGCATCTACTTTACTCATTAAACTTTCTAGCCTGAAAAAAATCTCCACAAAGATTTTGGATTATTGGATTTCAAGGTGTCCAATTGATTCAGCAACTGATGGTGCATAACCAATCCCTGTGTTTTTGAACGAGAAAAATTATGTTGATATTTTTAAATCCATTATTAACTTCCCATAGGAAGTTATTGGAATGGGTCCGATTTGTCAAATTGAAAATTTTGACATTTCTCGACGTGGGTGTTTTTTTTTACCATAGCAGTTTAAAAAAAAAGGTGAAAATTTTAGTTAACCCTAAATATCTCATGAACAAATGACGCTAGAGGCTTATATTAAATTTTATATTATATATTGTAACGTGATACAAAACAAGTATATTTTTTGAAAAAATCCAATTAACGGTTTTTTTATAAATCAAAAAAACTGAAAAAATAAAATGCACGACTGGGTCGCACGAACTTGCTCCTGTATTCAAAGAGTCTGTTTAAAAAAGTTTATAAGATTTAAAAATATACCTGTAAAATAAGTTTGTCTTCAAAGATATAAATGCCATTTGAGTTGTCGAAAAAACCTCCATTTTTCAATTTTTTTGGGAATGGGTTACATTTAATACAGTTAAAATAATTAAAAAAAAAAAAATAATTTAAGATTAAAAATTTTACCTGAAAAATAAGTTTGTCTTCAAAAATTTAAATGCCATTTTATAAATCGAAAAACCCTTGATTTTTTAATTTTTTTTTACGAAAATCGTTAGAGCGGTTTTTTTTAAATTAATTTTTTATATATAAATTTTTTCAATTTTGTTCTAAAAATATTTTTGATATGCAGTTGTTTAGTGATTATAAATATACACTCTACATTTGAATTTCGTAAAAAAATGTTGACCCGTTTTTGAGATAAAGAATTTTGAAAAAAAAAATTCAATATTTTTTTAAAAATCCAATACAAAAAAAATTGCACTTTTGATAATCAAATATTGTTAAGGCAGTAGCTCGTTCAAAAAAAAAATTATTGAAATCGGTTCATAAGTTACTGAGAAAATTAGAAAACAAAAAAACGGTTCTATGACCGGTACCTTTCCTGAGCAATACAAAAATATCTTTTTCTTATTAAAAGAAGCAAAGTTAAAAAATAAAATTTTAAAGAAAATTTAAAAAAAATCTATCGGTTCGGTTTTGAGAAAATTCGAATTATCGTTTTTTGACCAAAAAAATTGTATGGGGGCCACTGTTAGTTTTGATCTTAAAAAAAAATTAAAAAAACGCCTAACCCGAATCTGCTCAAAACCTTAACTTCCAAGTTTGAACTCAATCGACCCAATGGTTTAGGCTGTAGGAGCATGGACAGACAGACAAAATTTTGCACGAATGCAAAACTTGCCATATACATAGTTCCTATATGTCGCAAGTAAAAATGTGTCACCTCGAAAATTTTACGACTAAAATATGATTTCATCTCCAAAACAATTTTGTGCAACGAAGAATAATGTTTTTGACATCTGATACAATTTTGACAAAAATCTAATTGACAGTTTTTTTTTTTTAAGTAAAAACCTAAAAAAACATTACTCAAAGTTGGTAAAAATTGAATTTCGACTCAAATATCTTTTCAAAAACTTGAGATTAAAGCTTCAAACTTATTTTATCGTATAAGAAATATTGTTTTCAACATTCTGAAAAATGTTGAGAAAAATCGAAATGACAGTTTTCTTACAAAAAATAAAAACCCAAAAATAAAAAAAAATAATAAAAGTTGGTAAAAATTGATTTTCGACTCAAATATCTTTCCAAAACTTTTATCTTTCAAATAATATTGTTGTCAACATTCAGTAAAATTTTGAAAAAAATCGAATTGATAGTTTTTTTTACAAAAAATAAAAACCCAAAAATATAAAAAATAATAAAAGTTGGTAAAAATTGAATTTCGACTCAAATATCTTTTCAAAACTTGGATATATTGGCTTTAAACTACTTTTGTCTTTCAAGAAATATTGTCCTCAACATTCAGTAAAATTTTGAAAAAAATCGAATTGACAGTTTTTTTACAAAAAATTAAAAACCGATAAAAAAATTTAACAAAAATTGGTAAAAATTTATTTTCGACTTAAATATCTTTTCAATACTTTGAGATATTTTCTTTAAACTACTTTTATCGTTCAAAAAATATTGTTGTCAACATTCTGTAAAATTTTGAAAAAAATCGAATTGACAGATTTTTTACAAAAAATAAAGACCTAAAAAAACAATACTAAAACTTGTTAAAAATTTACTTTCGACTCATATGGCTTTTCATAAATTAAAAATGTTGGCTTCAAACTTATTTTATTTCACAGAAAATATTGTTTTCGATATTCAGTAATTTTTTTATAAAAATCCACCAGTCCGTTTTCTCATAGAAAAATAAAATCTACAAAAAATAGAACGCATATTTGGTAAAAATTGATACATATAGACAAACTTTTAAGCAAGACTAATCGACAGACGGGATGGGAAATTATCAGTGCGGGTTGCATCTTCAAATATTTGCCCTTTTAAATGGTTTAGAGTTTATCGTCAATATCCTTAGTTATATTATATTCAATTGTTTTGTGATTGTGATGTGAAGACATTAATCCTTAACGAATTATTTTAGTTGAATTGTCTTATGTTTAAAGCTAAACTAATTGAACAAAACCCATCCAATGAATAATAATCAGCGCGCATTTCATTACACTAAAAGGAACATCGCTACAATTGTCAAAGTGATGGCATCATCTCTCGTCCTTTCACGCGAAACACCATCACACGCCATCCACACCACGCGATTTAAATCACCTGATTATGAGCTAATTAATTTCGAACGTTATGTGCGGGCTTTGGTTTAAATTGCGTTGCATTGCAATTGGCCAAGTTCGTTCTTCCTTTGCTTTGGTTGGCACGCGTTCTCAACCAAAATTAATTCCGACAGAGTACCTTCTTGGACCATAAAATACCTTTATATACCTACCTTACCTAGGTACATACATATATCACCTTATAAGTATCTATCTTTTGTGTGATGACACCAGGTATCTCTGTTTGTATATATGTACAAGTGCAGTTGAAAGAGGGGAGGAATATTGGAAGAAAATGAGCATTAATTATTCAAAGGTGGACATTTGTCGGTCTGGCAACTGCAGATGCAAATCAAGCCGACAATGAGGACCACCGCACTCGCCTTGAACTATATGCAAATAGATAAAACCACACCTCGAATCCGGAACACCATTCCTGCCGTCTTTGTCACCGCCACTACCACCACCACCTTCTATAGCCCGTCATACCTCGGATTCATACTCGGTCCACCTTAGCAGATGGACAAAGTGCATGAGGATAATTGTTTTGGTTGTATAATTTGCATCAAGGATATGTATTATTGTGTACCGTTTTGTCTAAGTGAATTTAATTTTCCTTATATTTTATATATGTACTCCTATGGTATGTCAATATTCTACGTCCGGTCAGTTTCATTCCGCTCCCTAGATGTCGCTCTATACCCCGTGCTTTTGTCCGAAATGTTTGCAATTGCAAATTTTCCCAAGGAAAAATGTTTAAATAATCGAAACATGGTCTAGATTTGAGAGGGAGACCAAGAGACACATCCCCACAAATACACACTGTCCTTTGCAGTGGAGCAAAGTGGAGAACTCATACCTATACCTAGTATAGAACATCAGACAGACAGAAAGCTCTTTGGGTAATTTGCGTTAAGAAATGCTTGAACGGACTTAAAGCAAATAATTTGATCAGAGAGTAGGTTGGTTGGTATAGTGCCTTTGCCTCAATGCGAATTGCGAATTGTTTGTCCTGTCAACAATGATATGGTTATAAGGTGTATGTTTAAGCCCTCTTCCTCCCACTCTACCTTACCGACTATACCTGCCGTATAATATTATATGTTATATATTCCCTATTTAGCCGTGGTATGCACCGCAGCACAACTATTTAACATTAAACTGCAAACGCTTAGGTAAATATACATAAAGTTTGCTTGCTCTTATTCTGATGCTAATGATCGACGGGACCAACAATTTGTCGCATATAACATCACATACATATGGTGAGGTGATGTGATGTGATGACAAAGGTGCTTAAGTTAAACGTTAATTTGCTTAAGTATACGCAACATACCCAAAACTCATGTAAATTGTGTATCCTCGTGAGAATTCAAAGACATACATTATACTAAACATAACTAAGGGAATCTTCTATATACCTTTGTATATATAAGTACACATCATCTGAAGACGCATTGCTAATTGTGTTAGAGCTTGAGATATTATTTGCTAAATTTGATTTTAGGTTTTGTGTCATATTTAGTTAGCAAATGATGTTTATCGAAAATCAGCTCGAAATCAAATCAAAGCTAAAATGGTTACAATTCTGAATATTTTACAAGATTTACATGTGCCTATATAGAGTTCAAGCTAAGTAAATATGGGAAGAAGGAATATAATTTAAATTTTTAAATTTTAAAGCTGCCTAATGACAATATACAATATGCAAATGTAGCGGCAAGATTTTAAAGTCGATCTTTTTCTCTTAATTAATTCTGTAGCGAATACTTGTACGTTCATATGTTTTGAAATAAGTACGTATTTCAAGAACGAATAGAGGCATGAATTTAAAAAATAAAATTTGTACGTATTTTCTTTTTTAAAAGTTTAAGAAAAAAAATCGGTTGTTCTCCAATATCACTCTTATTTTATAATCAAACGAATTGAAAAATATCAACATTCTTTTTTCGTAAAATTTTAATAAAAAGTCTGAAAACCACAAAATAAATGCAAGTGTACCCCAGGGCTCTGTTTTGTCTCCAACACTCTTTCTCATTTTTATTAATGATCTAGTGTCTGCAACTTCTAATCCAATACATTGTTTCGCTGACGATAGTACTCTTAGCTTTTCATATTCGTTTTCAGAATCACATCCCTCTTCTTCGGATGTGAAACTGCAACGACAAAATATGATAAGCTAATTAAATTCCGACCTAAACAGCATTGTACAATGGGGAATAAAAAACCGCGTGGAATTTAATGCTTCGAAAACCCAATGCTGTCTTGTATCGTTAAAGCGAGATATACCCCATTGCCATTATCCATGGATGGCACTTGCGGCGAGGAGACTGGAACATCTCAATATTCTCGGTATGGTTACCACCAACCACCTGTTGTGGAACGATCACATACGCGATATCGCCTTTAAACAGTTCAACCGTAATACTCGCGCTTCTAGGGAATGTTCTTCAGTATACCCCTCGAGCTCATATTCGGTCGTACTCTCAAGTACAAGGCTTCGTTCTTTAGCAGTACTACGCGAATGTGGAATGCCTTACCACACTCTGTCATTCATAGCCATTGCAATATTCAGGAATTAAAAACCAATGTGCACCGACTCCTTCTATTAACCCCTCTCTCCCTTTCCTAGTGCCTTAAATGTTTTTAACTTCCCATAGGAAGTTGTTGTAATCGGTCCGATTTGTCAAATTAAAAATTTTGACATTTATCGACGTTTCAAGGTCCCTAGAGTCGAAATAAAAGATTTTTTAGAAAGATGTCTGTGCGTGCGTGTGTACGTACGTTCGTACGTCCATACGTCCGTACGTTGGTACGTTCGCGACGTTTTTTCGTTGTCCATAGCTCAAGAACCAGAAGAAGAGATATCGACTTCAAATTAATTTTATTATACAGATAATAAGGCAGAAAGATGCAGAAAGGGCTCTCAAGAAAATTGCGTGGGTGGGTTTTTGACCATAGCAGTTTAAAAAACAAAGAAAATTTTGATTAACCCTAAATATCTAATGAACCAATAACGCTAGAATAAATTTTATATTATATATTGTAACGTGATACAAAACAGGTATATTTTTGGAAAAAAATCCAATTATCGGTTTTTTATAAATCAAAACAACTGAAAAAAAATTTGTCACCTCGAAAAATTAACGACTAAAATATGATTTCATCTCCAAAACAATTTTGAGTAAGGAAGAATAATGTTTTTGACATCTGATAAAATTTTGAGAAAAAATTGACAGTTTTTTTTATAACAAATAAAAACCTAAAAAAAACATTACTCAAAGTTGGTAAAAATTGAATTTCGACTCAAATATCTTTTCAAAAACTTGAGATTTAGGCTTTAAACTTATTTTGTCTTATAATAAATATTGTTTTCAACATTCTCAAAAATGTTGAGAAAAATCGAATGGACAGTTTTTTTTACAAAAAATAAAAACCTAAAAAAAAAAATACTAAAAAAAAAATAGCTTTTCAAAAATTAAAAATATTGGCTTCAAGCTTATTTTATTTTACAGAAAATATTGTTTTCGAAATTCAGTAATTTTTTTATAAAAATCCAACAGTCCGTTTTTTCATAAAAAAATAAAATCTACAAAAAATAGTACGCAAATTTGGTAAAAATTGATACATATAGACAAACTTTTAAGCAAGACAAATCGACAGAAGGGATGGGAAGTTATCAGTGTGGGTCGCATCCCAGCCTCTTTTTAGAAATGATTTTGATAAGGATTTATTTAGGGCTATTAAAAATATACGTTTAACATTTGAATTACGTTAAAACTTACTAACGTTTATATCGAATTTTGGAAAAAAATAAGAGCTTGTTAAAATCGATCCAGTAATTCCTGAGAAAATCAAAAAGTTTAACCATTCTATAAGGTGCTACCTTCTGTAGCAACACAAAAATTTATATTTTGTATGTTATTGAGAGAATCCAATTACTTAAAGAAAAAAAGAATTTAAAGACAATTTCATAAGAAGTTGTCAGCCATTTTTGAGAAAATTCGAATTTTTAATTTTTAACCAACAAAATTGCATGACTTCCGTTGGTTTTGATCTTAAAACTAAATTTTAAAAACGCCTAATTCTAATATTTCAATTTTGAACTCAATCGACAGTTTAAACTATAGTTACAAGGACAGACAAGTAGACGGTTTTCGTCCTCAGGCTTAAAAAAGCACAAAAGCTCATTCTACATTAGTCAAGAAAATAGAAAGCTTAAGAGGTTAGGCAACCCTAGAATGTTCGAAAATCATATTTTTTTTCAATCTAAAATTCTTCACTATGATCTCAGAAATGCTGTGGGAAAAGGCTTTTTCCGGGAAAAACTTTTAGTATTGGTTTTAAAATGTTGCACAATTACTCCTGATTTTCTACTATTCAAAAATTTCAACGTGTTTATTTCAATACTGCCAATATTGTCAACCGATTGACTTGAAATTTTAAATATATCTTTAAAAGAACACTTTTCAGAAATTTTTGTACGATTTTTACAATACGTACTTTGTTTGTTATTACAATCCTTCGTAATTTTCTAGCAGATGATTATGTTTAATCAAAAACAATTAACTCATTATGATTTAAAAAATTTCAGGAGCTCTCAGTCTGGCCATGTACCCTTAAAGAAAAAGACGTCATTGCAAAATGCTTCTCGGTTATCATTTTGTTGTTTTTGGGAATTTTTCTTTCGTTTTGAGATATAAGGAATAATAAAAACCAAGAATTAACATAGAGCTAATTTTGGTTATTTGCCTTCTACTTGGGCTTCAATTTCACTTCTCATTTTCGGCTATACAAATTGTAAAGACTTGGCAACTCTGGTGTGCAAGAGTGATATCCGAATATGGTTATTTCAAAAGGAGGCAATTCAAGATGAGTGTGAGTTTTAGACTTACTTGTTTCGAACGTACAAACTTTTTATCATCGAAGCAAAACAGTCTCTTTTAACATTTGTATTCATTTAATGATTTGATATCAATCTCATGCTTCAAGTATCATAACAGTTGTATTTTTTTGATGGATCTATGTATGTCCTTGTAAATTTTTCAAAAATAATAAAAAAAATATTCTAGTATTTCAAAATGCTTATATGGGTATACCACGATTATAGTCCTGATAATTCTTACTAAGTCGCATTTATTTTCCACCTTTATTCAAAAAATAAATACACAAACCTACCATCAACCATTTTTGCCACATTTTTGGGATATAAAATGCAATCATTCAATTGAAATAAATTCATCGTGAGTGGGTGAATTGAGTATATATTGAGAATTCGTTTGAATGGAAATGTGGTCAGAAAGCATTTTAAAAACTCCATTGGCATCATCATCACCAGCATCAGATAGGTAGATAGGTCTGGTATACCACCAGGACAGTATGGTTACTTTTGGGCCAATATTTCCTTTTATTTTTGTATTTTTAATCCCACCACTCATTGAACATCGAGTTGCATTGAATAAGCTCTCTATTTAAAAAAGGACGAAACTGGATTATGTCTTTTGTGGACTAGAGCACCTACCTACAGATAACCGCACAGAAGAACCGCACCACCACCAACAACGTTAAAAACTATATTTTCCCTCCAACCAAAAATGCCACAAAACTGAAAAATAAAAGATTGAAAAATTAAAAAAGGAAGAACCCACGACTATCAATGTTAACAAGATAGTAAACTAAATTTTGTATTTGCATACCAATTTTAGTATTTTTATTATTTTTGTTTTTGTTTTTTTTTTCAATCCTCTTCTGTGTTAGTTATTCATTTCAAAAAGAAAGAAAAACAAAATATTCAGGATATAAGTGACTACCACAATGGACAAATGAAAAGGCAGCAGCTAGATACAGTAGTTATATGTATGTACATATGTAGCCTATGTAGCTTTGTATGTTAGCACAGAAACAAAACCAAAACAAAAATTGATAAATTCACAAACAAAGGTGAATTCGTGAATATACCGCATGTTGTGGAAGAAAAAAATTCAACGGATTTCTATATATCTATATAGGACGGGCGAGTCCTTGTATCAGGATAATTTTTTCTATCCCTTACGTTGGAATTGGTTGGTTGGCTTGGCTCTATACAATACATAGTATACTCATACCTTCTCATATACTCAACTCATGCAACTGGAAGGTAATTTAAATGAATATTCAAATGCAATTTTTGTATCCGGCTAAATGAGTAAATTTAGTTATTTTGAAATGAAGAGAGCTGCAGTTGATGTACCTTATAGCCACCTAGGCTCGATTTTGATATGAACATTGAACAAACAGTGTTGGCCAAAACAAAAGCAACTTTAATTACCGCAATTATTAAATAATTAAAAAACAAATTTAGTATTTAATTATTGGATATTTTTGTTTCTTAAATTTAAATAAATATTTACAGATTCTAATGGAAAATAAAACAAAATGGTTTTTGTAATAGTTCATTAAAAAAAGAGTTTTTCAATTGGCGCGGGTAAATTTTGTTTTGGTGACATCTGTCAAATCTTTTTTTTTTTTTTTTTTTTTTAAAGCACACACTCAAGGAGATATTACCCTTATTATGCAGAGGCACAGTGTGAGCACTAGGAAGAGGAGAGAGGGTTTAAAAGGAGATGTCGGTGCAAATTGGTTTTGAATTCCTGAATATTGCAATGACTAGGAAAGACAGAGTGTGGTAAGGCATTCCACATTCGCGTAGTACGGCTATAGAACGAATCTCTGTATTTGACAGTACGCCGAAGTTGGGCTCGAGGTTATACTGATGAGCATTCCTAGAAGTGCGAGTATTACGGTTGAACTGTTTAAGGGGAGGAATGCAACTGGCTATTTCACTAGAGCATAAGCCGTTAAAATAACGGTAAAAAAGGGTCAGACAAGTTGTTTTTGCCAAATCATCATGCCAAGTTACACGATTGAACAGCACGTTCAAAAGATAAAACTTTATTATCAAAATGAGTGTTCGTTAACGCAAACTTTCCGCTCATTGCACCCATTTTACGGTAGACGTGATGGTCCTTCACAGTCGACTCTTCAACGTTTCAACGTTTGGTGGCCAAATTTGAGACGACCGGTTCAGGAAACAATCAGTTAACACCCGCACCTTCAAGGAACGCAAGATCGACCGAGAACATCGCCGCGGTCCGTGAAAGTGTACAGCAGAACCCGAGGTGGTCGATTCCTCGGCGTGCACAAGAACTCGGCCTTTTGCAGACCTAAACTTGGGGAATTTTGCGTTGGGACTTAGGCCAACACCCGTACAAGATCTAACTGATATAGGAGCTCAAAGTTCATGACCATAGACAACGCCGCCGTTTATTCGCTGACTGGGATTCAAATCGTTTGGAAGAGGACCCCAATTTTGGCCAAAAAATCATCTTTAGTGACGAGGCGCATTTTTGGATAAATGGCTGTGTTAACAAGCAAAATTGCTGTATATGGGATGACATCAACCCACGCGAGGTTCACCAGGTGGTAATGCATCCTCAAAAAGTTAACGTTTGGTGTTAATTTTGGGCCCGGCGGCGTAATTGGTCCGTCTTTTTTTAAAAACGACGTTAGTGAGGCGGCCACCGTCAACAGCGAGAGCCTACATAACGATGATAACTAATTTCTTATGGCCCAAATTGAACCATATGGACCTAGACGACTCGACGTGTTGTTCCAGCAGTACTGTGCTACGTGCCACACAGCAAACTCCACGATTGACATTTTGCATGAACGATTTAAGGGTAAGGTTATCTGTCGCAGAGGTGATGTGAATGGACCACCAAGGTCTTGGGATTTGACCCCGCTAGACTGTTTCCTGTTTAGTTTCTTGAAGTTGCAGGTATATACAATTAAACCACAATCGACTGATGCCCTAAAAGTGAACATTGCTCAAATTCGGCCGGATCTATGCGGAGGAGTTATTTTTTTTGGACCACTCGGATCCGTGCCATCGTAAGAAGCCGAGGTGGGCATCTAAATGATGTTATATTTCACACTTAGTGGCATACATGCGCCTTTCAAATGAAAAAATAATTTTGTTAATACCTCACACACAGCTTGTTTTATTTCATTTCAACATCTACATGTCCATATTGAAAAACCCTTTATATCACAATTAGTACAATTAGGTCAAAACTAGGCTGGTCAATACAAAATCAACTTTTATAAAATACATTTATTTTTTTAGACTTACTTAAATATTGCTAGTATTTGGTAGCAAACCTCTTTGTTTTAATCACTTCAGCACATCTTCGAGGCACGGAATCAATTAAATTGCTTATAATGCTGTTTGGGATACTTTCCCAAGGCAATTTCATTTGATCAAACATATCGTTTTTATTTTTGCAATTAATCCTTACAATTCATCAATCTACAATTTGCCATGGATTTTCTATGGGGTTGAGATCTGGGGACTGTGCTGGCTATTATAACACGTCAATTCGATTTTCTTGAAACCACGTCTTAACCGTATTGGACGTGTGCTTTGGATCATTGTTCTTCCGAAATGTCCATTACAGAGGAAACTGATCCTCAGCGTGTGGCAGAATTTAATTTTGTAAAATGTCACGGTACATGAAACGATCCATTGTAGTACCATCTTTTTGGTGATTCGGTCACAGTACATGCCCTGAAAAACATCTTCACACCATTACCTTACCTACTCCGTGTTTCACAATAGCTTTGGTGTAACGTTGTTTTAGTGCCTCTTTGGCTGGCCTGCGAACATGACGGAAACCATCAGAACCCTTAAAATTGAATTGGGACTTCTTCGAAAAGAGTACGTTTCTCCATTTTCTAACGGTTCAGTTAATGTTTAAATTTTTAATTTTGAATACAAATTTAATCTAGTCATCTTGTTTTTGGTTGAAATAAAAGGTTTTTTACAGCTTTGAAAGATTTAAGTCCACCATCAACAATTCTTCTCCGAATTGCTCTCACTCTTACGTTTAGGTCGAGTTGGGTTATTATTTCTTTCGATAATATAAAATGGTATTTTTAATTAATTAAATTATTCCAAAAGCCTCTCGCTTTGTTGTTTTTCTCAGTCTGACACCTCAATGAACCGTTTGGAATGACTTTTTGGATTTTTAATATTTTATTAAGCGGCAAATAACTGATTTTAAAATTTGAATATTTGTTCAATGTTTTAATTTGACTAATTTCATTTTTATATTTTTTTAGTAATTTGTTCCCTTTATTTCGTTAGAGTAATTGTGTCCGGCCATTTTACAAAAGTTAGCTTAGAACACTGATTAGTTTGCTGATAACACCTAACAAATAGATTCAATTGCACTCGTTTGCCAACACCTTTAATATGAGCAATGTATTTTGTATAGTTAACGGACTAACTCTTCTCTATTAATAATAGAAAAAAAGATATCAATAAAAAGTTACTTTTGTTTTGACCAACAAAAATTGGGTTAACTTTCCTACTTATCCCATATTTAAATGGACCGTTATGAAAACTATACTCTCTTATGGTCTATTTGGAAGTACATACATAATGTATTAAATTTTGGAAACAAATTAACATGATTTGTTAAAGTTATTAATTTTTGAATGACATAAAAATGGAGGTTGTTTTTGTTGCTAATGTTTTGGCCAGCACTGTAAATATGTTAATCTAAATATAAAAAAAAAACAATAATATGCATATTTATATAGATTCAGAACTCGAACAAAAATTCAATCAAATCTAGAATTGAGAGGACGCTGATAAGTGGAAAAATTAATAGGGCTCCAAGGATTGTATTGATGTTTGAAAATAAGGTATTACCAAGGCTTTGAATGAAAAGATAAAAACGAAATTGGCGTCGAAATAACGAAGAGAAAAGTGTATCTACATGCCGTCATTACAAAATTAAACAAAGAATTTAAAAAAAAATATGTTTTGGAAATCTTCTACTTTTAAGACTTTACTCTACTTAATAATTAATTAATATTCACGAAAATGATTTAGTTGATTTCAAGCAAACTTATTTCACCAGAAGCATTAAATTATACACCACCAAAAAAACAACTTTTTTATTTAAAAAAAATGGAAAATTTGTAATGCAAATAAAACTTTTAAGTATTTTCCAGTAAAATGCGGAAAAATTGAAAATTGTGTTAATTTTACAATTATCAACCTTAACGAACCACTCTTACAATACAAAATTATTTGTATTAAATGCCAAAAATCAAGATTCATCCTAAGACGAGAAATAATAAAAATAGATCACTACGGCGTATACGTACTTTTTTGTTTCATTGACTTTCCGCTGGAAGCGATTGTTTTTCGTTAGGTAAGAATTTAAGAATTGACCTTTGTTTTCACTGAGATAATAGGGAAAAGGCGTTTTAATAAATATTTAAATTATTTGTATTGTTTTTCAACTTCCCATAGGAAGTTATTGTGGATGGTCCGATTTGTCAAATTGAAAATTTTGACATTTCTCGACGTTTCAAGGTTTCTATAGTCGAAATAAAAGATTTTTAGAGAGATGTCTGTGCGTGCGTGTCTACGTTCGTTCGTACGTCCATTTGCGACTTTTTTTTTGTAGTCCATACCACAAGAACCAGAAAAGATATCGACTTCAAATAAATTTTGTTGAACAGATAATAAGAAAGATGTAGAAAGGACTTTAAAAAAAATTGCGTGGTGGTTTTTTTACCATAGCAATTTAAAAGAAGAGGCTGGGATGTGACCCACACTAATAACTCCCAATTACGTCTGTCGTTTTGTCTTGCTTAAAAGTTTGTCTATATGTATCAATTTTTACCAAATTTGCGTACTATTTTGAAGATTTTATTTTTTTATGAAAAAACGGACTGTTGGATTTTTATAAAAAAATTAGTGAATATCGAAAACAATATTTTCTGTGAAATAAAATAAGTTTGAAGCCAATATTTTTAATTTTTGAAAAGCTATTTGAGTCGAAAATCAATTTTTTCCAACTTTTATACATTTTTTTTAGGTTTTTATTTTTTGTAAAAAAACTGTCAATTCGATTTTTTTTTAAATTTTATCGAATATTGAAAGTAATATTTCTTATAAGTAGGGCAACCAAAAATATGTCCTAAAAAACTAGTTTTAAGCGCTTATAATATACCCTTAAAAATTAAATATATGCCCTCAAAATATGCTCAATAAATGTAAAAGGTGTTTATAAGAAGCGTTATTTGCTTAAGGAAATTAATTAATTAGAACAATACCAATCAAAAAAAGAAAAATCAAAACTCTTCTTCACTCCAACTTTTTGAAGATAAATAAAACATCCAAAAAATTTGTTTAATTGCGAATAGTTCAACTTCGCACACATTATATTATTTAAGAAAGAAAAAAAAGAAACAAAGTTAAAAAAGCAAATTCAGTTTTGAATAAAAGAAATTTTTTAATGTCAGCGATCAATAAGAAAATTTGTTGCCAATTTTTGTTGCAGTAAATAATTAACATTTTACTCAAATTTTTGAAAAGGCAGCCTTGTCTGTTTGATCGAAAAACACTTTTATACATGGAAAAGCTCCGTTCAACGTCAACAGAAGTGATCGGAGCGTATTTCAAGTTTTGAAATTGATGTTACTATAGAAACCCATAGCTTGATGCCAAAAAAATTAAGTCGGCCTTCAATTCTGTTTTTTTAAGAAGATCTTTAAAAATTTTTACTGATGCAGCTTCCTCGTTGTCAAAAGCATCAAAAATCCAAACAATCTTTTCAAATTGCTTGGCGAAGTAGTTCACCGCTTCGAGCCATGTCCCCCATCGCGTTATGATTGGTTGTGTGGGAAGTTCCAGTCCAGGTTCTACTCTAAAAGTTTTCACTCTGGATGGAGCTTTAAATTTTTTTTCTGATTTTTTGTTTCGTCTTTTTGTTCTTATTATTGCTTTGTTTTTATAGCTTGCCTTTACAAAAAAAAAGGAAAAATATGCAATAATATGCCTTTTAAAAGCAAAAATGCAAAAAAAATATGCATTTTCAGTGAAATATGCAAAAATATGCCCTAACAGATGACGTTTAAAAGACGAAGATTTCAATGAAACGCATTTCTATCACAGTCTCGTGTTAATAGTGATGTTAACAAAAAATATGTTCGAACATATTTTTGGTTGCCCTACTTATAAGTTAAAATTAGTTAGAAGCCATTATCTCAAATTTTTGAAAAGATATTTGAGTCGAAAATCAATTTTTAGCAACTTTTGTTAAATTTTTTTTTCGGTTTTTAAATTTTTGTAAATAACTGTCAATTCGTTATTGGTAAAAATTTAACTTAATGTTGAAAACAATATTTCTTGAAAGATAAAAGTAGTTTGAAGATAATATCTCAAAGTTTTGAAAAGATATTTGAGTCGAAAATCAATTTTTACCAATTTTTATTAATATTTTTCTTAGGTTTTTATTTTTTGTAAAAAAACTGTTTATTTGATTTTTCTCAAAATTTTACCAAATGTTGAAAATAATATTTCTTATAAGATAAAATTGGTTGGAAGCCATAATATTAAATTTTTAAAAAGATATTTAAGTCTAAAATCAATTTTTACCAACTTCAAGTGATGTTTTTTATAGGTTTTTATTTTTTATAAAAAAATTGTCAATTCGATTTTTCTCAAAATTTTATCAGATGTTAAAAACATTCTTTTTCGTTGTGCAATATTGTTTTTTAGATAAAATAGTTTTTTTTTCGTAAATTTTTTCAAGTAAATAATATTTTTTTTCAGTTTTTTTTAATTTATAAAAAAAAAAACCGTTAATTGGAATTAATATTTGTTTGGTATCACGTTACAATATATAATATAAAATTTAATTCAAGTCTTTAGCGTCATTGGTTCATGAGATATTTAGGTTTAACCAAAATGTTCAGGTTTTTTGTAAACTGCTATGGTAAAAAAACCACACATGCAATTTTCTTGAGAGCCTTATTATCTGTATTATTATCTGTATAACAAAATTTATTTGAAGTCGATATCTCTTCTGGTTCTTGAGCTATGGACGACGAACGTACGTACACACACACGCACTCTAGGGACTTTAAAATGTCGAGAAATGTCAAAATTTTCAGTTTGACAAATCGGACCCATTACAATAACTTCCTACGGGAAGTTAAAAATATTTGTCACCTCGAAAATTTTAGGAACAAAACATGATTTTATCTCCAAAATAATTGTGTGCCACGTAAGAAAATATTACTCAAAGTTGGTAAAAATTGGTTTTCGATTCAAAAATCTTTTCAAAAATGTTAGATATTGTTTTGAAATTAGTTTTATTTGATAAAAAATATTGTTATTAACACTTAAGACAATTTTGAGAAAAATCCAATTGACAGTTTTTTTTATAAAAAATAAAGGCCAACAAAAATTAATAAAAGTTTTTAAAAATTTACTTTCGACTCAAATATCTTTTCAAAATTTAAAAATATTGGCTTAAAACTAATTTTATCTCACGAAAAATATTGTTTTCGACATTCAGTTTTTTTTTATAAAAATCCAACAGTCCGAAAAACTGCAATACTTTTAAGGAAGACAAATCACCAGTCGGGATGGGAAGTTATCAGTGTGGGTCACATCCCAGCCTCTTTTTTTCTTCTATTGTTGTATAATTACTCATTTGCTTTGGTTTCTTAAGGGAACATTTGTTTTTTTTTTAAGAGCTTAATAAGCATACAATTTTCAATAAATTCACGATTTCATGAAATGAGAGTTAAAATGAGACTCAGCAACACTATAAGTTAGCCATGGCAACGGCCTAGTTACTGATAAAGCTTCGGTTTCCTAATAAATAAAATGGAATTGAAGTTAAATAGATCTTAGGGCCGAAAGGCATTAGCATTAAGTACTATTGTTTAACTTAGAGTGTCCGTATGGGACCAGTAAGTTAGTTGTAAGTTATGGTTAATTAGGCTAGTTTTATGAATTTTTGTCGAGCTTTAAGATAGTCTTAAGAATGAATTTATAAAAATGAATTAAAAAAAAAAAAAAAAAAAAAGCTTCGGTTCCCATCGATCACCGAAATCAAGCATCAGTGATCGTGGTTAGTAGAAAGATGGGGGACCGTCTCGAAACCTACCCCGTGCTGTTGTCATGTGTTCTTTCTGTGTTGTTCTTTCTCCTCTGTCCTTGTGTCTTGTATTAATGTCTTGTGTTGTTATCACCTTAAATAGTCTAGTCGCTCAAGGTGCTGTGTCTCTACTCTGTTCATTTATGTGCTGAGTAGTATGTAATGTAATGTAATGTAGTTAGCCATATGTATCGCAACAACGAGTAAATTTACCGACTTCAAATAAAAATGTTATTCAACACATTAAATTATAAAGATTTTGTATAAGTTTTGAAAAAAAAAAATCAGACTAATTGTATACTAGATGTTAATGACGGTTTTAGCATTTGGTAGAATATTCAAAATAATTCAATCACTCAGTTCTTTTTTAACCAAATATAAGACTCTTCTGAAAATTGTTGAACACTTTTTTCTAATTCAAAACTTATTCTTTTTGCTTATTTTTTTATACAAAATACAGTTAATAACTTGCTAGTAAAATCCTATTAACAGAAAATACAAATTTATAAAAATTCTACTTAATGGGTTTAATGTTTCGATTATTTTGACAGAAAATTACTTAAAATATCAGTTTCTAGTTTTTGGAAAACCACTAAATGGGACTAAACTTTAAGTTTAAATTTTCATTTATAATTATGTAAAAACGCAAGGAATTAATTTGTTAATGAAAACAAAACTATAAGAAAACATGCTCAAGAAATTGTTTCCATTTACATCAAATTATACATAATCAATATCACATTTTTTCATAAAAATCTCTTGTAATACTTGTAATAAAATAAGTAAAGGTTATGTTTAAGCAAGTAAGATTCAAAAAATTCTTACAAATTATTTCAATTTTTTAAAATAGAACGTTATGTCAATTCGTATTGAAATTTTTTTTTATAAAATACTCAATGGTGTAGTAACTATTATTATTAACATGGATTATTTCAAAACAATTTTCATATTTGTAATAGCCCTCATTCATCAACTCCTTTATCAGATCAAAATTGATACTAGCTACTTATTGGTACATCATCAAATTTAAGTATTATGAATGATATTTCTATATTCTCAACAACTATACAAAATGTCACAGCATTGTGTCCAAGTAACTATGTACTCGTATATAGTCGACTTAACCTTAATCCATCAAACCACAGAATAGCTCATCAGCCATCACCATACCAGAAGCTTCTTAATGTGCCAAGTCCTTATTGTTGCTTGTTGCTGATACACATACAAAACGATACACACGCTCAAGGATATCTTCAATTCTGCATACCTATTTGATTGCAAATGGAAAATCTCTTTTCAAGGATTTAAATCTAAAGAACAAGATTGACTACAGTGTATCAGAATTTGAGCATATGTTCGTATAATATACGATATACCTTAAGTACATGTAAATGATGGAAGCATTTTACGTAAATGTGATTTGATGATGGCATCGTACATACTCGTATATAAATACATAGAAGAGAATAAGGATTTGAAATCAGAATAAAAGAGCATTACAAAATGAACTTAAAACTAAGTCAAGGCAACTTTTAATAAAGTACCAAGGACTCTTTACTCCATCACGCATTCCATCAAAATCCCTTTTAACCATTATCCACATTTAGCTTTTGAAATACTAGATATGTGCTGTATGCTGATAGCCTTTGGCATCTGTTTATATGGTTTAATTTTAAATAATGATATCACTGACAAACCTTTTAGGATAGGGGTTTGAGTGTTGCCTGTTCTGTGCATCTATATAGTTAAGTTGGTGTTTTGTAAGGTATAAGTAACTCCTTATCCCATACGAGATAACACAATTAAGGAATGTTCCTGATGATGATGATACTCCTATACCTAGGTAAGTTACGTACATCCTTTTTACCTTTTCGTGAGGTAAAGGTAATCCCAGAGAGAAGCTACATCAACTCGTCTGAATTTGTAATTCGATTGATTAGGTGATTTATCGAAGCGTAATACTCCAACTCTCGTTCTAATGAATAGTTTGTCAGTTAACAAAGTTTCGTTGTAATTAAGACTTAAGCATCAGAGTTAACTTATACACATGTATGTATGTATGTATGTGTATATCTATGAACCACGACACTCATGTGAGTTGAATGTTCTAAAGAGTTCTGGTTGATGAGAATGACTGTCAGAATGAATCCTAGAGCAAAAGTTCACTAAACGAATTAAATGGAAGTTTTCTAAAAATTATATTTAAAAAAAAAAAAAGATACCATCTCTGTACCATCAAAGATTTGAAATGACAACGAGTTGAATAATTTGATTTTGGAAAAAGTTAAGTTTTTAACGGCATCATCGATCGGTGAGATGTTTCTATTTAATTGCATTTGAAGGATGCAATCGGCATGAGGATCTTATTCAATTAACGAAGCTTAGATACATAATAAATTAGTTTCGAACTAAATTTGAGCTTTTATTGAGTGGCTGAAAAATCTCGGTAGTTAACCTTATATAATTAAAAAAATGGTTAGTGGAAAATCTTACCAAGCGAATTCTCCACTAAAAGGTTTCATTTTGACATTAAAAAAATAATAAAGTACTTTTTAAAAGATATCAATGGGTTTATATATAATTGTAAAGAGGAAGTTATTTAAAGTGAATGATAGTTTCAAAAGATCTTGGTGGCCAATTTTAATCACCTCACCGAGAAATTACATTTTTCTTGTAATCCACAACTGCACCAGCTTCATTTTTGAATAAGGATATAATTTAAAAGTGATCGTATCTGATACCTTGAGGTTGAAGATGCCATTTAGCTATTTTTCTTTGATCTAAGGAGTTCTAAATTCAACAATTCTGTTTAAAATACACTCAAAAAATGTTCCTGGTAGGAAAAATCTGGTAGAAAATATCAGCCAAAAAACTAGTACAATAGTCCAGATTTCGTGGTAAATAATTCCAGATTTCATGGTAAAAATAAAAAAACCAGAAATCTGGTAGAATCTAAGTTAGATTATCTAACAAGTACCAGAAGAAATTTTTTTTAACCAGATTTCCTGGTAGAAAAAAAACAGGAAAAAATGTGGTAAAATACTCCAGATTTCGTGGTAAATAACTTCAGATTTCCTGGTATATTTACCATAAATCTGGTTTCCTGGTAAAATTTTTGACAGAAAATTTTCTGGTAAATATTACCAGTGTAATGATAGAAAGTATTATTTTCCTGGTAAAATGAAGATTATCGGAATCTGGTAAATAGAACCAGGAAATTTATTTTTTGGTATATTATTTCCTGGTAGATAAAACCAGTCTTCTGGTACCTACTTATTACCAGAAATACTGGGAGTTTAAAAATTACCTTTTTTCTGGTAAATAAAAACAGGAATTTTACTGTCTAGTATTTTTTTCCTGGTAGATAAAACCAGTCTTCTGGTACTTAATACCAGACATTCTGGAAGTCTTAAAATTATCTTTTATCTGGTAAATAAAACCAGGAATTTTATTGTCTGGTATATTTTTCTTCGTAGATAAAACCAGCCTTCTGGTACTTAATACCAGACATTCTGGGAGTTTAAGAATTATCTTTTTTCTTGTAAATAAAACCAGGAATTTTATTGTCTAGTATATATTTTCCTCTAAGGTAACAATCAAAGAAGAGCTTAATATTCTACCAAAATTCAGTTACATTTTGAGTTAAAAAATATTCCGGTATTTTCTACCAGAATTCTGGTATATTTTTACTTGGAAAAAAAATATTCCTGGTATATTCTACCAGAATTCTGGTACATTTTTACCAGTAAAAAAAAATATTCCTGGTATATTCTACCAGAATTCTGATACATTTTTACCAGGAAAAAAAAACATTCCTGGTATATTCTACCAGAATTCTGGTACATTTTTACCAAAAAAAAAAATATTCCTGGTATATTTTACCAGAATTCTGGTACATTTTTACCAGGAAAAAAAATATTCCTTGTATAGTCTACCAGAATTCTGTTACATTTTTACCAGGAGAAAAAAATATTCCTGTTATATTCTACCAGAATTCTGGTATATTTTTACCAGGAATACTGGGGAAAATTTTACCAGAAAAAAAAAATATTCCTGGTATATTCTACCAGTATACTAGGTTTATTCCCGGTATAATATTTACCAGGAAAATAATTCTCCTGGTATATTCTACCAGAAATCTGGTGTATTTTACCAGGAATTCCTCGAAAAATCTTCTGGTAAAATTTACAAGGATTTTCTGGAAAATTTTACCAAGACGCCTGGTAGGAATCTAAAAACCACTTTTTCTGGATAAATTTAGCGGGAAATCTTGTCACCGGTACCAGTTTTTTTTTAGTGTAGCGTCTAAGTTGAAGAAAGTTAAATTTAACAATTCTGTTTAATATAGCGTCTAAGTTGAAGAAAGTTAAAATTTGAATTATTTGATGCATTTTTAGACTATACTATTTGCTTTATTCTCAAGTTATATTTAGTTTAGTATAGTTTTAGTCCCAATAGTTCAAATTTTTCCAATATTCCACTATTACCTGCCAAAAAGGTGATGCGCTGTGACTGGGACTGCAGTATTTTTAACATTTTTATAATAAATGCTAACTATTATAATGCGTTATTAATGAGTATGCTGTTCAATTTATGATAAGGTCTTATATTAAGGATAGGTTAAAATAGCTATCCATGATAAAGTCGGACCAACTTAGGCCAATTTAATGGCCTATCGTGGTACCACATAAATCTTAATGCTCAAAGAAACCAGATTAAGTTCCCTACGAAACGTGAAAAACTGATTATGTTAATATGATTGAGATTGTTACAGAGGAATTCTCCTAGGTAAGTCTTGTTTTTTTGAGTTAGAGCAGGGCATATACAGAGGAAATGAAGAACAGTTTCCCACTCTTCATCATACATAAACAGCTTCTGCAAAAGCCTTTTGTGAATACGCCTAGCTGGGTGGTGTGCTTTCTTATTAGACAGTACCCAGTCATGGCATAAATTATCGAACTTATATGCGGTCTACTTAGAGATAGCAAGCACCTTAGCGCTTTAATTCTAGTATATTTTTCGTGATCTTGCTCGTGGTGATGTTTTTCCACCTGATGTTTGCCTTCTTTATAGCGTCTTGCATTAGGAATAAAAATGCAGAGATTGGTATCCCAGCATAAGCCAATCGTGGTAGAATGGGTTATACTGTACCATTTTTGGCGAGTTCATCTGCTTTCAATATTCTGGAATGTCACCCAGCAAAGGTGAAAGTTAAACTGTTACGCCATCTCCATTACACTGTTAAAGAGTTTGTAGAAACAGATTCCAGAGATATCAGCCTGACTATCAGAGAAAATACGGATATCAGATGTTGATATCACGTTTTCCTTAAGCCAGGACGAAACTTCTTTTATCGACAAAAGTTCCGTTTTGGACACACTAGAATGATTGGGAAGGCCGAATGAGAGACTTTATTTCAGTCGTTCATAGTATACGCCTCTACCAACCCCTTCATTTGTTTTTGATCCATCTGTATAAAAGATGATAATGCCTTAGTTTGTGTACGTCAAGTGTCAAAAGATGAGGGGTTTAAAAGTGACAGGTATCCAAATATCGGGCTATTCAAAATGAAATTTCATATCGGAAACCCCTTTTCATAAGAGAAATATATATCCTCTTTTCTTTTGAATTTCAAATCATATACAATAATTTAATTGCATTATAATTGGTGTATTCACAATGTATGCTCGTAATATATCTATGGTATAGAAAAAGCATCAAAATAAAGCCCAAGGAAAATATTCCCATCATAAAACCACAAGAGAGTAATGAATATCCAATTTCAACTATCCATCATTTACAATACAATATTTTGTGTCTATGTGATGTTTGGCTTGATGTGTATCTTACTTCTGACTAAATACCTGATGGAATGAATGAATATGAATAATGCCACCAGGTACTATAAACTGTATAAACTCAAGAATTCCATCGCATGAATGTTCATGAGATAAGCCACTATTCTTCTTATATTCATACCCATAATAAGTTCGTAGGGTTATTTTCTTCCTTGGAAAGTGAAATACTGTACTACCTGTACTTTTGTACCTACTGGGAAAACTTTAAAACGATGAGTAATTACCTTGAAAACCTCAGATTAGGAACTGGGTTTTGTTACTTTCACCATACCTTGAATATGGAAGTAAAGAAATGGTAGATAAGAGCAGAAGAGTGCTTCAACAGTTTTTCTCTACACAAATGGTCACCCTAAAAAAATTACCCAAAAAAAGGAACTTAAACTTTCAATGTAGCCTTATTACAAAATTTAAGGAGCACACACATTTTTTCCCTGCCATTAACCGCATCAGCATTAAAAGGGCATCATGAAGACTGCAACAATAAGCTCCTGTCATTTTAATCACTCTCTGTTTTTTTTTGTTCCAGTTCTACTTGCATCAGCACCACCTGTGGCCATAGTCCAAATTATATTGCCGTATTCCGCCATGATTCAAGCCTTCTCCCTGTAACGCTTATCCTCAGGAACAGTATATCCAGACCTCTATGCAAAGCACCTATGAATTTCCATAAAGAATATTTATAATTAAAAAATAAAAATCTCACAATTTTAATTGTTCTGAAGAATTTTACGGTGGTTACAGCTACGCTACGAGTATACATAATGAGAAGGACCAGGTTCAGGTCCTCTTGTTCCGGGTCCTGACGGCAAGTATAGTAAGTTGTGTAACTATATGTAGTTGTAGAAAGGTACCTGAGAACTTCTGTACGGATGGAGAATTGCATTACATTATGCATCACCAATGAGCTGATACTCTTCCACATGAATTGGCCGATTTTACATGGCTCAGTGGATTTTTTCGCCGCCTCCAACTCCACCGTTGCGTTGCCGCCAGAAAGTGTAATCATCTTTTATGCTATAAACTTTTTCGCGCAACAATCCTTTGTCGAGGTTAATGTTGAAAAAAGACTGAAAAAAATCTCAAATACGAGTACACAAAAACAAAAACGGAAATTTCCTCCAAAGGCCAACTGCGGAATAATGAATGCCACAAGAAAAGTCGGTTAATTACACTCCATGATGTGAAAACTTGAAATTGTATCTAGATATATGTACATACCTCGACATAGTTTATATGATATTAATTGAAGAGGTCATGGTGTGCAATTTTGCACCTTTTGTTCTGTGATAATAAAACAAAAGAAAACTGAAAAGCTTGTGGGAGGTTGTTAAGTTGGGATGGAACTTTGTATTACTCTCGCTTTTGTCTATAGGAACAGTAACAATTTTTGGTACTACAAAAAGACATTGTAGCTGAAACAGATCTCAAAACAGCGTTTCCACTCTAAATGTGTTTTTGTAATTTTGTATTTCAGTGGCTTATTTGAACTTACATGAAAAAATTCAATCTTGGACGTGGAACCAACAAATGTTGACCAGTATTATTTTTCGCACGGAAAAAGCTTTACAATGATCATGATTTAAGAACTGTTCCGTGGTTTAACACTACTTTCAGAATTTTACAACTCCCATAATTAAAATTCATATACATTTGAACATCAGTTTGAATGATTCTTCCATCTTCTAAAGGGTTTTTAAAAAATTGATTTCATTTTGTATAGTCCGCTGTTTGGGTACATGTCACTTTTAAAGCTGTCATCTTTTAAAATATCAAAATAGTTGAAATTCATCATAAAAGTGATAACAAATATTTAAGTCATGGCGACACGTCGATTAGCACCTTTTCTTCTGGAAATATAAAAATTGGTAAAAAAATTTAATCTGCTGAAAAAGTTAGTGATCTGAAGAATCGATACCGTAGATGAACAACTTAAAATATTACTACTGTGATGATATTTGGAAGAGGAACTCAAGTCATTTGAGATCAATTATGATCTCAGAGACAGAGCAGAATTGTTGCTTTTGGGGTTCGGAAAATCGAAACAATTATTGTTGTTGAAAAGCCTATCTATTTTATAATGTTTCACTGTTTGATGCGGTTTGAGTGGACTTTACTTTTCAAAAAAATTGTTTGAATTACTAAATTCATTTTAAGATTAAAAAAAATACCTACAAAAAAGTTACTTTTCCAAAATAATAATAAGTTTCTCAAAAAACCTTGAGATATAATTTTTTTTAGAAAATCGTCAAATGGTTTTTTTTTTAGTTTTTAATCATTTTTAAGAAACATATTTGGTATGCACTTTTTAAGTGCTTATAAATTTCATTTTTGGTTTAAAATATTGACCCGTATTTGACATCCAATTTTGAAAAAATTAGTAAACAGTTCTTAAAAAATCCAAAAACAAAAAATAAACAAAGAGGCTGGGATGCTACCCAAACTGATAACTTCCCATCTCGTCTGTCGATTTGTCTTGCTTAAAGTTTGTCTATACGTATCAATTTTTACCAAATTTGCGTACTATTTTTTGTAGATTTTATTTTTTTATGAAAAAACGGACTGTTGGATTTTTATAAAAAAATTACTGAATATCAAAAACAATATTTTCTGTAAAATAAAATAAGTTTGAAGCCAATATTTTGAATTTTTGAAAAGCTATTTGAGTCGAAAGTAAATTTTTACAAAGTTTTAGTATTGTTTTTTTTTTTAGGTTTTTATTTTTTGTAACAAAACTGTCAATTCGATTTTTCTCAAAATTTGTAAAAATGTTGAAGACAATATTTCATATAAGTTAAAATTAGTTCAAAACCATAATCCCAAATTTTTTGAAAAGATATTTGAGTCGAAAAAAAATGTTTACCAACTTTTGTTTAATTTTTTTTTTTAATTTTTAATTTTTTGTAAAAAAAACTGTCAATTCGATTTTTTTTTCAAAATTTTACTGAATGTTGAAAATAATATTTTTTGAAAGATAAAAGTAGTTTAAAGCCAATATATTAAAGTTTTGAAAAGATATTTGTGTCGAAAGTCAATTTTTACCAAGTTTTATTCATTTTTTTTTTAGGTTTTTATTTTTTGTAAAAAAATTGTCAATTCGATTTTTCTCAAAATTTGTCCGAATGTTGAAAATAATATTTCTTATAAGATAAAATAAGTTTGAAGCCTTAATCTCAAGTTTTTGAAAAGATATTTGAGTCGAAATTCAAATTTTACCAACTTTGAGTAATGTTCTTTTAGGTTTTTATTTTTTATAAAAAAACTGTCCATTTGATTTTTTTCAAAATTTTATCAGATGTCAAAAACATTATTTTTCATTGTACAAAATTATTTTGGAGATAAAATCATATTTTAGTCTTAAAATTTTTGAAGTGACAATTTTTTTTTTCAATTTGTTTGATTTATAAAAAAACCGTTAATTGGATTTTTTTCCAAAAATATACTTTTTTTTGTATGACGTTACAATATATAATATAAAATTTAATTCAAGTCTCAAGCGTCATTGGTTCACGAGATATTTAGGGTTAACCAAAATTTTCACCTTTTTTTTAACTGCTATGGTAAAAAAGCCACCCACGCAATTTTCTGGAGAGCCCTTTCTGCATCTTTCTGCCTTATTATCTGTATAACAAAATTTATTTGAAGTCGATATCTCCACTGGTTCTTGAGCTATGGACGACGAAAAAAACGTCGCAAACGTATGGACGTACGAACGTACGTACTCACGCACTCACAGACATTTTTCTAAAAATCTTTTATTTCGACTCAAGGGACCTTGAAACGTCGAGAAATGTCAAGATGTTCAATTCGACAAATCGGACCCATTACAATAACTTCCTATGGGAAGTTAAAAATAATATTTTTGTAAGATAAAATTATATTGAAGACAGTATCTTAAATTTTTGTCAAGATACTTAAGTCGAAAATGAATTTTTATCAACTTTTAGGAGAATAAGAAATGTTATTTTCTGATGCATACAATTATTATTTATCGAGGTGACAACTACTTTTGTTATTTTTTTGAGATAGGCTTTCCAAAAAATGGTTTCCGAACCTACGTACACACGCAAAGAAAATATCTCTCTAAAAACCTATTATTTAGGTTCTAGGGACCTTGAAACGTGGAGAAATGACAAAATTTTATATTCGGCAAATAGGACCGATTAGAATAACTTTATTTGATATACTAAAAACAAAAAATATATCCCAATTTGTAATCTTAAAAATTCTATCCCATTTTTAAGATATTGGAGTTTCACAAAAAAATATTTGTATGTTAGTAAAATTAAAATTTTGACTGGAATCGAAAAAAACAAAAATTCCGAAAACAGGCTTGGTATGGAACCTACATTGATTGTTTCCGCATTAAAAACATATTACCTGATATTTGTTTGTAATAATCCAAAATGTCTTTAAAACATTTTTTAAAAGCATGCAATAAGTACAGAAGTTTAAAATCTTACTTAAGATCTATTAAACTAAACTGTAGTGTTTTATTTTAAGAAAAAAATCTGCCTATAATATTTTTTTAAACGTTTTTCCAAATTTTTAAAATAATATTTTACATCATAGTTTAAATAAATTAAAGGTCAACATCTTTTTTGTTCTCATGATTTTTGGTTGAAAAAATTAGTTAGTAGATTTTGTTTACGCTTTTTTGTTAAAAACTATCAATTGTTGTATTTTTTGAAATTCACTTGATTTCAAAAAACGTCATTAATCTGATTTGAGCATTCAGCTTAAAATATATTAATTCTGTCGTCCAAGTAGAGGAGTATTTCATCGTTTTCTCATACAAGGCAATAAATTTATCAATTTATTTCATATCGTAACAAGGTATGAAAGTCCAAATAAAATCAAACTAAAAACAAAAACAAAAACCACAACTTAATTATTTATTCATAAAATTGATAAACGAACTGCGCATCACTTTTTACACAAATATTCCAGTTAAAATTGTATTTAAATAAATAATAAATATTATATCCATATCAAATTGTTTACAAACTTACAAATAAACTAAATTAAATGATTGTATTTAAATGTTATACAAAATACGATTTCCACGTTTCTTCAATGGTTTTTCTATAGGTTTAGGTTCATCCACAATTATAATATCTTTTTTAACAGCTCTCGAATGTAATCTTTTTGGACTGCTTAAATCTTCACCATCAACTGGTATTATAAAATTATTATCTTCAAAGTTCCATTGAGCTCGAGCATCACTTTCACTACTAATTTCATTTAAACTAATTAAGAAAACCATGAAAAATATTATAAAATTCAAATTAAACATTTTGAAATAAATGAGAGAAATACTTTTTCAGAATAACAAAATACGAATGAGAAAATTCTTATTTAAGCTTTTATATCAGAAAAATTAAATTGTTTAGAAATTTCAAGGTATTGAATAATTTTTATTTTTAATAAATAAATTAAACAAATAACAACACAGTAATATTCCTAACAACTGTTTCATGGAGTATAACTTTTTTTTTCTTACTGTTCATATCACAATTGTGTTAATATAATTTAGAAAACAAAAATAATAATAATAAAGCTGTTACTCATAAAAAGGTAGGTAATGACTCACCTTATACAAAAATAAAACACAAATAATTAGGTTATTTGGCTGCGAGTGAATATCGTTAGAATAAATTTATTCATCGAGCAACGAGCAACTTGCAATCAACAAAAATAAAAACAAAACTAACTTTTCTTCTTATTATAGGGTTGCCAAATGTTTTGAAACTGGTAATTTGAAATTTAATTCTGATATACCTAGAGGTGTTTGGACAATATTAATACTTCTAATCCATAGCCAGATATTTTTGTTTTTAAGCACAAAATTAGAATAAATTGTATATTAAATGAGTTTAATAAAAAAAAAGCTTTCACGTAAAACAAAGTAATATAAGCAACTCAACACGTTTTAATTTATATCAAAACTACAAGATTAGTAATTTTATTTGATTTTTGAATTTGTTTGATTTAAAATATTGAAAAATTTCGAAATGTGTCTTTTCTTATGCCGATTCATATTCTAATATTCTACTTCTGGTTATTCTGCTTCTTTAACTCTGACAACCCTGGCTTTTAACAGGTATAGATACTTTATTTTACTTGATTTCTAATAATGTTCAGATTAACAAGGTGGGGCAAAAAACATCATTCTATCAGAAATGATGATTACATTTTTTGGAATATTTGAAAAATTAACATTGGTCGACAAAATTATGTTTTTTTATGTGTACAAAGAAAACAATACTTGTTTAAAGGACTTACATGTCCTGAATTCAAAGCTCGCCCTAACATTTTTCTATTAGATACCTACATTTTAAATAATTTTCATAGTTTTCGTAATTTCTCATTAGTAAAGAGAGGAGACATAGTTTTTATTTCAATTTTCTGAGGTTATACAAGTTTTCAAAATTCTTTTTATATTTTTTCAAAATATATTTCAAAAACTTAATGTTTTAACCTTAAGACTACGATTTCGATATAAGTTCAACATTGTAACCGTTTAAGCATAATTGCTTCACTGTTCTTCATAGGTTTATGCATGACAGGTGAAGGCTTACGACTCATGCGAATTTTTTGCAAAAGAAATTGTACATTTTAAATCGGAATATTGAAGTAAGAAATTGTATTAAAAAAAACTACTCCATGAGTTTCCTCAAAAATTCTAATATAAGTTTTTTTTTCGAATTAAAAAGTTTGAATCTCAAGAACCTGACATGATAGATTGATTTTTAAATCGCATTTGATTTAGAGCCATCGAAAACCTTAGAAATTGTTAAATTTGATTACCAACTGCATTACCGTGTTGACCATTGGAATCTGTCGGAAGAAATGAAATTGGAAGCACTATTTTTTTTACATCCATTAAGATTTGACACTTCGCGGTTGTTACATCATTTCAATTTATTATGACTGATTAAATAATCCAAATTCTTTAATTCTATTAAAGCCTTCAGTGTGTCCATAGGTCGTCCCCTCAGAAGCAAACTGTCGTAACTCAAAATTCTTAGTTTTCCAGAAAAGCTATTTGAATAATTTTGAATTTTAAAAAATGATTTTTTATCTGGATTTTATCTGAGGAGCGTAAAGTTTTAGAACAAAAAAAATTTAATTTTTGTCCTCTATCAAATGGTATAATTAAATTTTTAAAAATCTTTAAAAAAAAAACAAAAAATTGCAAGACTTATGACGTTTGGATTAAAAATAATTACGGTTTTGGTGTGAGAAATGACGTATAACGAAAAGTGTCACTTTTCCTAAAACTTAATTTTCATACTTCAATAATATTTTTTTAGATAAGTGTCACAAATAACAAAGTGTCACTTTTCCTAAAAATTAATTATCATACTTCAATAATATTTTTTTAATATAAGTGCCACAAATAAAAAAGTGTCGAAAATAAAACTTCTCTTCATTTCAATGTAGTCCGACATTTTCCGATTAAAACTTTTTCTGCAACACACGACACAACAACTCACTATGACGGCTGACATTAAACTGAAAATGTCATTTCACTGATGAACAGTTCAGGGACAGTTTGACCAAAAGATAGCATTTTTTTTACTGATTTTTTCTGTATACTTAACTCAAAATCGCAGATTTTTGAGTTACGACAGTTTGCTTCTGAGGGGACGAGGTAGTGTGACTTATAGGGAGATTGCTTTTTTAAGATTTCAACTATATAAGTTTTATAAACAGTGTTACCTAATTAAATGTTTTCCAGTACGATATTGCAAGATTTGTTCAGTTCTTTTAGAATGAAATAATATTCAAAACCGGGACTGAATTTTAACATGACATTTTTTTAAATTTAATTTTTTTCATCGTCAAGGAACTTCAAAAAGTATAAAATAAAAAAATCAAGTGCATATTTTTAACTTAGAACATATGTGAACTATATACAAATTTCGAATTCGAGATTTTAATCAAACATGACATAACGAAGGTAGAGAAGTCGAAAAAGTGGGTCCCCTGATTCCGTCCGTCTTTCTGTCTGTCTTCTCCTCTTACAGCACAAACCACTGGATCGATTGATTTCCAAATTGGAAGTTGAGGTTGAAAGCAGATTCGCGTTAGGCGTTTTTTAAATTTTTTTGTAGACTAAAAATAACAGTAGTCCCTATACAAATTTTTTCGTCAAAAATCGAAAATTCGAACTTTCTCAAAAACGAACCGATAGTTTTTTATTTAATTTTATCTTTAATTGTTTTCCTTAACTTGGCTTCTTTAAATTAAAAAAAAAATATTTTTTATTGCTCCAAAACAGTTTCCCCCATAAAACCGTCATATTGTTTTTAAGTTTTCTCAAGAACTAATAAACCGATTTCAATAATTTTTTTTTCCTGCACATGCTCTTAAACATTCTTTTTTCAAAATTCAATATCTCAAAAACAGGTCAATATTTTTTTTACGAAAATCAACAGTAAAAAATTCAAATTTCTTGGTTGAAAATCGAAAATACGGATTTTCTCAAATACGGCCCATTGAATTGTATAAACTTTTCTATTAAGTAGGTATATATTTACATTATTAATTATTTAATTTTTATTAACTTCCCATAGGAAGTTATTGTAATGGGTCCGATTTGTCAAATTGAAAATTTTGACATTTCTCGACGTTTCAAGGTCACTAGAGTCGAAATAAAAGATTTTTAGAACGATGTCTGTGCGTGCGTGTGTACGTATGTACGTTCGTACGTTCGCGACGTTTTTTTCGTCGTCCATAACTCAAAAACCAGTGGAGATATCGACTTCAAATAAATTTGTTATACAGATAATAAGGCAGAAAGATGCAGAAAGGGCTCTCAAGAAAATTGGGTTGGTGGTTTTTTTACCATAGCAGTTTAAAAAAAGGTGAACATTTTAAACCTAAATATCTCATGAACCAATGACGCTAGAGACTTGAATTAAATTTTATATTATATATTGTAACGTCATACAAAACACTTATATTTTTGGAAAAAAAATCCAATTAACAGTTTTTTTTATAAATAAAAAAAAAACGAAAAAAAAATTTGTCACCTCGAAAATTTTACGACTAAAATATGATTTCATCTCCAAAACAATTTTGTGCAACGAAGAATAATGTTTTTGACATCTGATAAAATTTTGACAAAAATCTAATCGACAGTTTTTTTTATAGAAAATAAAAACCTAAAAAAACATTACTCAAAGTTGGTAAAAATTGATTTTCGACTCAAATATCTTTTTAAAAACTTGAGACTAAGGCTTCAAACTTATTTTATCTTATAAGAAATATTGTTTTCAACGTTTTCAAAAATTTTGAGAAAAATCGGATTGACAGTTTTCTTACAAAAAATAAAAACCTAAAAAAAAATTTATAAAAGTTGGTAAAAATTGATTTTCGACTCAAATATCTTTTCAAAACTTTAAGAAAATGGCTTCTAACTAGTTTTAACTTATAAGAAATATTGTTTTCAACATTCGATAAAATTTTGAGAAAAATCGAATTGACAGTTTTTTTTACAAAAAATAAAAACCTAAAAAAAAACAATACTAAAACTTGGTAAAAATTTACTTTCGACTCAAATAGCTTTTCAAAAATTACAAATATTGGCTTCAAACTTATTTTATTTCACAGAAAATATTTTTTTCGATATTCATATATCATTCGATATAAAAATCCAACAGTCCGTTTTTTCATAAAAAAATAAAATCTACAAAAAATAATACGAAAATTTGGTGAAAATTGATACATATAAACAAACTTTTAAGCAAGACAAATCGACAGACGGGATAGGAAGTTCTCAGCAGGTCGCATCTCAGCCTCTTTTTCATTTTTGAATCGAAGCATACACATGTTTTAGAATTGTTTTCTTTTGACAACTAATTTATAACAATTAAGCTACAATTAACTGCATAATCATTTTTTTAAGTATGATAAAATGCAGTGCCAACGTAACAGTCATTAATATTTGATGAGTTTAGCTTTTCAGACGATTATTAAAAAATCGCGAGTCTGAATTCTCCAAAAGGTTTTCAACTGATTTACAAGCTTTTACCACCAAAAACTTGATGATTTGAGATTAAAACCACTTTTAACTTACAAAATTAACTTGGATTCAGTCATTATTCTATGGAAACATTTTTTAAATTTGACAAATCGTAATTGTACCATGTGGGGTGATGAAGGAGAATGAAGACTTACCACGACCTCAAAAAAAATTCCCAAATTTGTTTTTGAAAAAGAATACGTTCTTTTTTTTGCGGTTTTATTTTTATTCAAATATTAATTTTTTTAATATGTATAGTTTTAAAACTTTCCTTGCATGGTTTATAAAATTTCAAAACTAATTCGATTTCTATGTAACAAAATGAAAGCATTTAATCTCTTAAATATTTCTGTCTCGACGTTTTCCAAAACCAAAAACAAAGATACCCATAATGCTAATTTCTGAGATATTTTCCTAGCAATTTACTTTGTGGAACGTTCAGCAATTTCCATTTGTTTTTTAAGTCTTAACCAATCTGAAACGTTTAAGACAAAAGAAAAATAAAAAAAATATATAAGAAAAAACATTATAATAAAATGTGATATAAGAGAAAAGCAATACCGAACTTTTAAATTAAAAACAATGCTTTATGATCCTTGAAATTTTATTTTCAATTGGCTTCTTTTTTTCTATTTTAGGCCCCCCTCAATCACCTTCATGACTTGTTCTAAGAGTCATTGGAATTTTGTATTATTTGGCCTGGTTGTCTGGGAACGTAAAAGTTATATTTTCTTATATTTTTCTGTCCTCCTTTACCTATAAAAAAAAAATAACTTCAAGAATTTGAATTCGACATTCAAAGAAGCAGACGGATGAAGTCAAAAAGTTTAGCTTCCAGTTAATTCCCCCAAGTTTTTTTTCTCTTTCATTTCTTCCTTTCGACAACAAGTCCTGTTTTGGATGTTTCTCCCAATTCTAGACCCAGTCCCATCAACCTCACCCTGCTACCGCACATCAGTCGATATTTCGTAACTGATACCAATTTGTTGACAATACACATGGTATCTGGGAATTCAATTGTCAAATCATGCGTAGATTGTAATCATAAAATCCACTGAGATGGAACGATGGCTTGGCTGGCATTGGCACTGGCACTGGCACTATGGCAAACAACCCTTCGGCTTCGGTGTCGTATACTCGTGCCGTATCATGGCAGTGCCAGAGCTATGGAAAATTTATGACCCCCCAGAAAAGTTTATCGGGCCGAAAAAGCCATGTCTCCTTAAGTAAGTTTGGTTGAGTATGTTTTGAGCCATCATCAGCCAGCGGCAGTGGTGGCAGCAGCGGCGCGGCGGCGGTGGCGTTGCGTTGGTTGCTTTTCTTTTTGTGTCAGTTCATTGTGGCCAGAAATTCAGGATTCTGTTATCCTTGTTGTTGTTTCATGATGATGGTGATGGTGATGGTGATGGTAGGAAAAGCAAAACGACCGACGACGGCGACGATGAAAAGAACAAAAATCATCGAAAATCGTACTATCGAGGAATCCCAGAATCCTTACTCCGCCCAGTCACTCGCTTGTGAAAAAGTAGTTGAAGCAGCATCAGCAGAAGAAGAAGAAGACTTTGATTTAGATGTTTTATACGTCTGCCAAAGGTTTATTGGCTTCGCATCAGATATAAGAGTTCGATTGGCACTCTGTTTTCTGTTTTTCTTTTTCTTTTATTTTTATTTTTAGTTTAAGTTGTTTTATCTTTATTTTCTTTGCATTTCCTTCCGTTTTTTTGTTTGTTTGATTGCATCCTTTTTCGAAAATGTATAAAAGTCCTTTTGTCTCTGCTTGCTTGGTTGCTTGCCTGTTGTCTTAAAAAGCTGATGGCATTTGAAAAGTTTTTGGTTTGTTGACCCTGTAAGTGCGATGTGAATAATAAAGGTTCAAGTTCCAGCATCAATCTCTCGATGTGGATTTGCAAAATATCAGCAACAGCCGAAGGACGAAATCGTTGAAAAATATATGGAATTTGTCTTGGCAAAAATGTTCACTTTTTTAACTTTGAAAATTAAAAAAAGGTGATGTGACGAAATGACTCCAACAATGAAATAACAAACAAATCAGTTAAACATTTTTGAATAATTATTTTATTTCACTTATTTAATCAATTTGTTTGTTGGATAAAGTTTCTAATAATGGAAGTGGTGTTCCTCCACTGGTATTAATTCTTTCCAATATTGGTGCACAAAGAGCGACATATAATCCAGTGAGTATTACAAAGATTAAAAAAAAGAATAACAGAATATATTCAAACATTTTTAATATTAAAGTTATTTTAAAACTAAATTAGTTAATTTTTAAATAAAAAAATAAAACGAAATATAGAACTTCTTTCTTCAAAGTAACACACAATACTTAGTTTATGTTTCTTTTGTTTTAGGGTAAGCTTCAATAATAATTTAATATTAAAACAGTATACATATTATAGCCAAATGTGTAAACATTGACTTAACCCACCATAAAACCATATGTGAATATTTTACAAATTATTGGATAATATTTAAACAAAATTTTATGTTGACTTTTCATTGTTTCTGTATAACTCTATATGCATTGCATGTATTTAAAAATGTTACCCTTTGAAAAGAATGCAAGAAATATTTGTAATTATTCATTTTAGGAAACGATCCAAATAATAAATATGAAGGCTGCTAAGCATTATGGACTTTTAACTCTCCTAAATAGGCTACAATTTATAAAATACTGGTCAGTGGTACACAAGAAATTTTTTAGTTATAAATTCATAATACTTCTATGGAAACTTAACAAATGAGCCAAAATGTTTATTATTGACGATTTTTTGCAAACAGGTCTTCTTAAATTAGTCAAGAAAATTTTTAAGAGTTTTGAGAGCCATTATTAAATTCGGAAAAGATTTTAAGAAAATTCTTGAAACTGCCCTCGAGTAGTCTCCTAGTAAATTATTGTGTTAGATTGATTCAAAAATGAATATCTGTTAGCTTTTTACATTGGGTCGAAACTGATGGGGAGTTTTTCCGAAATAGGAAAAAGTTATTTCTCGATCAACGTTCAGTTACAAGGTATTTGCAATGTGAAGAGGATATTTATTAGAGAGATAGACACAATCCTAAAAACCAAAATACCGGAAACCCAAAATTCAAAATCCTGAAAGTCCAAAATCCCGAAAATATAAAATCCAAAACACAAAAATCAAGAATTTTCTCAACATTCATAACTAATTTATAACGTACTGTGTTGTATAAATACTTTTATGTTAATATTTTAAAAAGTTTTATATTACCTAATAAAATAATTAAGTAAGGATTTTGCTACTGTTTTTAGCTAATTTTGTAGAAATCTAGAAGCTTTACAGAAATGCACCAATACGAACATTTTTTGTCAAGTTATATAATTTTTCGGGATATCATTTTGGGGATTTTTTTTGGGATTTATAAATTTAGGGATTTTGGCTTTTCACGATTGTGGAATTCCTGCATACTGGACTTTCGGGATATTAGTATTTTTTAGATTTTGAATTTTTGGGTATTCTCTTCCAAACCCTATTTACTAAAGTTACTATACATCCATGTCCAGTAATATTAACTTCCCATAGGAAGTTATTGTAATGGGTCCGATTTGTAAAATTGAAAATTTTGACATTTCTCGACGTTTCAAGGTCCCTAAAGTCGAAATAAAAGATTTTTAGAAAGATGTCTGTGCGTGCGTGTGTACGTAGCTCAAAGAACCAGAAGAGATATCGACTTCAAATAATAATGCAGAAAGATGCAGAAAGGGCTCTCAAGAAAATTTCGTGTGTGGTTTTTTTACCATAGCAGTTTAAAAAAAGGTGAACATTTTGGTAAACCCTAAATATATCACGAACCAATAACGCTAGAAACTTGAGTTACATTTTGTATAATATAATGTAACGTGATACCAAACAACTATATCTTTTTGAAAAAAATCCAATTAACGGTTTTAACGTAACGTTTTTGACATCTGGTAAAATTTTGAGAAAAATCGAATTGACAGTTTTTTTATAAAAAATAAAAACCTAAAAAAACATTACTCAAAGTTGATAAAAATTGAATTTCGACTCAAATATCTTTTCAAAAATTTGAGATTATGGCTTCCAACTTATTTGAACTTATAAGAAGTATTGTTTTCAACATTCTGAAAAATGTTGAGAAAAATCGAATTGATAGTTTTTTTTACAAAAAATAAAAACCTAAAAAAAGTTAATAAAAGTTGGTAAAAATTGATTTTCGACTCAAATATCTTTTCAAAGCTTTGAGATATTGGCTTTAAACTACTTTTGTCTTTTAAAAAATATTGTTGTCACATTCATTAAAATTTTGAGAAAAATATTATGGACAGGTTTTTTTACAAAAAATAAAAACCTAACAAAAAAATAATACTAAAACTTGGTAAAAATTTACTTTCGATTCAAAAAGCTTTTAAAAAATTAAAAATATTGGCTTCAAACTTATTTTATTTCACAGAAAATATTGTTTTTGTTTTAACTTTTTTATAAGAGTCCAACAGTCCGTTTTTCATAAAAAATAAAATCTACAAGAAATGGTACGCAAATTTGGTAAAAATTGATGTTCGGTTCTTGATGTCTCTCAAATTAATTTCATTCATCCAATTTGTATTTGTTTATACAAGAAAGAAAATAAAAAATTCAAGAAATGCTACTAAAATTGGTAAAAATTTGTTTTCGAATAAAAATCTATTTAACAAAACTAGATTTTCAAACTAAACTATTTCTTTATATGAAAAATATTGTTGGTAATTTTAAAATTTTTATGAATAATGCAACTAACAACTTTTTTAACCCAACACGAAAACCTACAAACTTTTAAGCAAGACAAATCGACAGACGGGATGGGAAGTTATCAGTGTGGGTCGCATCCTAGCCTCTTTTTTTGAAAATTCATTACAATCAGTTTATCCTCAATAATCATATTTGATGATACTTCTTTCCAAACCAAGGAATTCAGCAGAGCAATTGTACAATGATTCTGAAATTCATTCCTGATACCTTACTGCTTCGCAATGTAGAGGAAACTGGTTTTCGTGGAGTATTGTATATCTCCACTTGATCGGACCTTCCAAATTGCTTTTTAAAAACTTTTTTCATAACGTTCTTATGTGTATTGCACTTTACAAAAGTGAAAAAAGGCCAAGTCGCGAAAATTTGCCTTATTTTGCTTGACTTTATTTCACGGTACCAAACAATTTTTTGAGTGATTTCCGATCGGTCAGTACATAATTTGCATTTCTAATCGAAAGGAAACTCAGACAAATCCCATATTCAGCTTTAACTTGCTCCCTTAGTTAAAAAGCTAGCGTAACCAAAATTTGAGTCTTTCTCTTTACCTTATTTTGAAAAAACACAAAATAAAGTTAAGTTTTTAAAAGAAATATTTTGTCCTCAGATGTTTTGCATTTTTATTTACATCTTCATTGATCGGTTGATACAAATTCAATTTTATTTTATTTTATTATGAAAATTATATATTTATTATTCCTTTCCAGGTGATGGCATAATATCACATGGATTTAATTCATCACAATTTTCCATTGACCTATAGTATTCCTTTCCAGGTGATGGCATAATATCACATGGATTTAGTTCATCACAATCTTCCATTGACCTAACAGCAGATAATCCAATAATTGAAGCCAATACAACAACCATTATGAAGGTAAGATTAAATTGTAGCATTTTGTTATTGAGTGCGATTACTATGGTTATAGATGACAAAAAAATATATAACTGACTTAATCAAGTTTCACAACTTTGCTTTTATATCAGAAATTATAATAATTATGTAATTCAAAATATTTATGAAAAATACCATCAGCTGAGCAAATATTTACATTAAGTTAAAAAAGTACACAGCAGCAAGTGTCGAAAATTCAGTTTGACATTCTATCTAATTATAATTAATTACTATCTATTTATAAAAACCGGCGAATGAAAGACATATTTCGAATGCTTGAAACCATACATATATTTTATGTAAATACATTTGTTATTCCATGTTCGAGTTGGTTCTTGAAAGTCTATATTTCTATTTTGAGGCCTGACTACGTTACGCAGTTCTAGTAAACTTAAAGTTTAGTCGTACCAATATCAAAAGTAGTTTAACATATTTCTTCATATTCGGGAGTTTTTGCGGAACCGAGAAATAATACAAAATATTCAAGGCTTTAACGCCTACACAATAATTGAGTTTTTTAAAACTAGTCTTTAAACACATTTAATTGTACGATTTTTGGAAATTTAGTTTAAATGTCAATAAAATTATTATCATTCAAAAACTATTTCATTTTATTGATATCTCAAACATTTTACATTGCAAAACTAGCTTTGAAGTAACTTAATAATATGGTTACCTTTGGGGACACTTAATTGTCATTATAACACCCTTTCAGCGTTCGGGCACCGGAACACCTCTTTTCCAAAAATAAATCGATTTAGACACTTTTTATAAATCTAACAATTTTTAGGCACTATTTTAAGCAAAACAAACAAAAAAACATACTTGATTTTTATATCGGACATGTGGCTGAAATGTGCAATAAAAGTGGACAAAACTGATATTTTGAAATATTATCAAGTAGTATGTGATCAAATCATAACTGGGATTAATTTAAATGACAAAAAGTTTTCTGTGTTACGTTTCTTGCACTCAGAAGTTATAAAATTCGAAAATGAATTTAATTATTTCGGGTTGGTTTCAGAACTTAAAAATTTAATTTCTAATTCCGAAAAATTAATAGAAGACTATAAAGCTTTAGAGTTAAAAGCTTATGAAGCTAATTTTGAGAGTATTTTTAAAATTTAGAATATAGAACAATTTTGATTCAAAATAGGAATCTTAAAAACAACTTAACTGAATGTTTGTATCCAAGCTTATACAAATTTATAAGACAAAAAATATTGACTTTGCGGCACAGCAGTTCATGTGCTGATAGAATATTTTCAAGCTTACATTTATGAAAAACAAACTTAATAATATATTAAAAAATGAAACGTGCCATTCAATGCTTACAGCTTAAAATTTTTTAAGAGGCAATGATTTGGAGTTAGAGGTAGCAGAATAGGTTCTAGCATTGAATAATTATTCAATGGTTCTAGTAATGTTTTTATACAAATGTATAGATTAACAACATAAAAGAAATAATGTGATATCAAAAACGAAGACTTTTAAAACTGTTTTCAAATTGATAATCGTTTATTTTACCTAAATGTATGCAATATTTTTTTAAAAACTTTAATGTAACCTTAAAATAAACCCTAATTGACATTTTTATTGGACACCTTTTTTACTCTCAGACACCTTTTTAGACAATTTATGAAAATTTTCAATGGTAACTATTGTAGGAAAACTATCAGTTGAATTTTTATGCAAATTTTAAGAGAAGATGTTATCAACAATATTTTCCATCAAATGAAGTAAGCTTGGATTCAACTTCACTATCTGCTTTCAAGATTCGAATCGTTTTTACCAATGTTAGCAGAATTTTAAGGTTTTTAATTAATTTTAAGAACATGCAACTCTGTTTTTCTTTTAAATAAAAATAAAAAAAATAGAAAAGGTCCTAAATGACTACCCTGGGGAACTACTGATTTGGTAATGAAAGGATTAGAGAAAAAACTTCTGAATTTATTTTGAAGAAAAGAGGCTGGGATGCGACCCACACTGATAACTTCCCATTCCGTCTGTCGATTTTTCTTGTTTCAAAGTTTGTAGGTTTTCGCGTTGGGTTAAAAAAGTTGTTAGTTGAATTATTCTTAAAAATTTTAAAATTACCAACAATATTTTTTTTATAAAGAAATAGTTTAGTTTGGAAATCTTGTTTTGTTAAATAGATTTTTAGTCAAAAAAAAATGTTTACCAATTTAAGTAGCATTTCTTAAATTGTAACAAATTTAATGAATGAAATTAATTTGAGAGATATCAAGTACCGAACATCAATTTTTACCAAATTTGCGTACTATTTCTTGTAGATTGTATTTTTTTATGAAAAAATGGACTGTTGGATTTTTATAAAAAAAATACTGAATATCAAAAACAATATTTTCTGTGAAATAAAAGTTTGAAGACAATATTTTTAATTTTTGAAAAGCTATTTGAGTCGAAAGTAAATTTTTACCAAGTCTTAGTATTGTTTTTTTTGTTAGGTTTTTATTTTTTGTAAAAAAAACTGTCAATTCGATTTTTCTCAAAATTTTTCCGAATGTTGAAAACAATATTTTTTTATAAGATAAAATAAGTTTGAAGCGTTAATCTCAAGTTTTTGAAAAGATATTTGAGTCGAAATTCAATTTTTACCAACTTTGAGTAATGTTTTGTTTAGGATTTTATTTTTTATAAAAAAAACCGTCAATTCGATTTTTCTCAAAATATTATCAGTTGTCAAAAACGTTATTTTTAGTTGCAAGAAATTGTTTTGGAGATGAAATCATATTTTGTTCGTAAAATTTTTGAGGTGACAAACTTTTTTTTCAGTTTTTTTGATTTATAAAAAAAAACGTTAATGGGATTTTTTTCCAAAAATACATTTGTTTCGTATCACATAACAATATATAATATAAAATTTATTTCAAGTCTCTAGCGTCATTGGTTCATGAGATATTTAGGTTTAACCAAAATTGGCACCTTTTTTTTAAACTGCTATGGTAAAAAAACCACCAACCCAATTTTCTTGAGAGCCCTTTCTGCATCTTTCTGCCTTATTATCAGTATAACAAAATTAATTTGAAGTCGATATCTCTCTGGTTCTTGAGCTATCGACGACGAAAAAAACGTCGCGAACGAACGAACGTACGGACATATACGGACGCACGGACATACGGACATACGGACGTACGGACATACGGACATACGGACGTACACGTACGTACACACGCACGTGTGTCGACTCTAGGGACCTTGAAACGTCGAGAAATGTCAAAATTTTCAATTTGACAAAACTTACCCATTACAATAACTTTCTATGGGAAGTTAAAAAACAAAATCACATTTGTCAGCTCGATTCTTTTATGAAGAACAAATTAGATTTCCTTTGATAACACATTCTTCAAATTCGATGAAATGTTAAGAAAATTCAATATTGAAATTTTTTTAAGAAAAAATGGTAAGATTTAGTTTTTGACTCAAAGATGTTGCGAAAAAAAGAAAAATGTATGTATGTTTATGTAATGTATATGTATGTATGTAGACTCCAAATTTATTTCATCTTGTAAGAGGTGGTTAAATTTTAAGGGCCGATGTAGATTTTTAATAAAATACAAATTATTAAAAATTACTGTCATTTTCTTTTTATTACGATAAAATTGGTGTAGTCCAATTATGCATGAATTAAAATATCGACCAAATGGCAGCAGCGACCCCGTCGGCACACCTCCATTAGATGGTCCCAATTTTCGATGTCGCTAAGGCATAATTGAAGTTCTATGTCGTTAAAGAGCCAAATTATATGATCCTTTAGTTCTTGAATTGTTGCTGGCTAATCAACGTACAATATTTCTTTCACATAACTCTAAGGAAAGAAGTCCAACGGTGTCAAATCATTTATTCTTGGCGGCCAATTGATATCACCACCACTTGAGATAACACAGCCATTTGTTTCGTTTCGTTAGCTGTGTGACAAGTGGAACCGTTCTGTTAAAACTATACATATCATCCACATTCATATCTTTCAATTTGGGTCATAAGAGTTCCTTATCATCTCACGTTAAATTGTGCCTCGTTACCAAAGATGATTTCCTTCGAAAATTGATCATCCACTCTTCTGATTGTCTTCAATCCTTCCCTATTTTCTTAACGCTCGCACTGTGTTTAAATATAAACATATAGAGGGTACTAATAACCCCTTAAGTACCTTTAAATTATAAAAAAAAAGAAAGAAATTTATTGTTGCCATTTCTTGACACCATTCTGACCATTGACGACAATTGAAATGTTCAAGAGGTTTTAATTATAGACTCAATTTGCACCTTGTAATCGTGTGAATGCAAGGCTTAATGCATAATGTTTATCAACGACGAGTGTGAGGGGTGCGGTGGGCATGATCACGAGTTAAGGTGGACGGCTATTCAGCCACACTATTGCGAACAGAAGTAATATTTTCGGCAGTACGAGCTGGAAGAGGATTCACTGCGTGTGAATTAAATTGACTGACAAAATCATTAAGTACACGATATGTATTTTGATTTGACGGCCTATTTTCATAATGAGCCTGAGTAACTTTTATGAGTTGCTCAACTATGTATCTTTCCATGGTTCAAATTGAGTTAATTTGAAATAGAGAAATGTCAAATGAAATTCAGAAAAAACTTGACGTTTAGTTGTGGTTTACATTCAACACCGGCCCTAAAAATGTGACCAAATGTGACTCTTTCATATCGAAATATTTTGTTTGATAAAAATTACGATTCCTCGCAAACACAAATTGAATGGTTACGAAAAATAATATTTGAAGATTCTATGGAAAGTTATCAGTGTGGGTAACATCACAGCCTATTTTTTCAAATAACTCTTCTTTTTTGTATATCTTGGTGTTAGAATTTATAAAATAAGTTCATTTGAAGATTTTTAGAACAAAAAAAGTATCTTCATCACAGGCCCCTCTTTCAAAACGTCGATTTTCGGATTCCATTTACCTTAAAAGGTCGTTAACTCCGAGCTAATTGTTCTCACTGTCCTTACTTGAACCAAGTTTACTAGCACAATTTCGGATTGACTGAAGCTCACTTAAGAATTTTTGGTAAATAACCTTAACTCAAAAAAGTTTTTAAATTGATATTGGGAATAACAAAACTTTAGAACTTTAAGCCTCCACAATAGAGGAACGTAGTTTTTTCTTACTCTCTGATATTATTTCCTTGCAAATTCCATAAATTTAAACACGCGCTTGCAACACGTGTTCCAGATTAAGCCTCTATTTTGTGTCAAGATTTTCTAAGAATTTTTCCTTTTCAAAAGTTCCAATATAGAATCGTTAACCTTTAAATTTCTTCCTCAATACACATTCTTAATTATTTTCATTTTTTCATTTTATTATATTTTTTAATACTAAATAAATAAAAAATGAAAATGAAAATATAATTCCTTCCAAGGTTCGTACCTATACATACATACTCCAATCTATAACTTAAATCAAACATCCTTAAAAGTAAGTTAGTAAAAAAAAAAATAAAAATAAACAACAAATCTTCAAATCCATCTTAGGCCAAAAGGATTTATTCCAAGAATTCAGATACCTCTCTTCTACGTATAAATACTCGTACATAGGTATTTTTTGGGTATTTTCTCAAGTAGGGTATTTAAATTTATCTTCAGGCACCTTTAGAGAGTCATTCAACTGAAAGAGCTACTCAAGAATATTTTACAAAATCACGGCCAATCTAGGGTCTTCCTCTATACCTACATACATATATATTGACAGGAAAAAATGGGAGGAAAGAAAACAAATCCTTCACAATTTAATATAGATAGAAAGAGAGTAGGTAGGAGTAAAGGCACTGGTCTTCAGATTCCAAGTCTCAACTTAGATCTTATAGACAATCGAAAGCTACCCACGGTAATGTTAAATTGGTTGCACTGATGGTGGTTTATATACGAGTACCTATTATCCTTTTCCTTGAATTCGACCAAAACCATAGCTAAACCGCATTCAGATATGAGGAGGATGAGAAAATGCCAGGATTTAGCAATCTTCTCGATAAGGATCTATATCTACTCAATGTGTGCTCCCAACATACATACATTGTTGTCCTCCTCGTCGTCATCGTCGTCGTCCTGGTTCTCGTCCTCGAATAGACATTAATATCCTTTGCTGAGTACATTGAGATATATGTATGTAAATTATACATTTAGAGATGCTCCAAAAGGATCTTCTTCGTCGTCAACCATCGCGTATTGTAGGTAGTCCTTGCTGCTTCCAGCAACTCATTTAATTGTAATTCTCTCAAGTGTAAGAATGGGAACTGTGTTGGTTTGGTTGCTCCTTGCTATGCTGTTGATGCATATACTACACACCTCAAGTTATATCCCAGCTTATATATATGTATTTTTATATATATATATATATAATAAGTCGGACTACAATGCTATGTATGCAACTCATTTCCATCAAGGTGCGGTGTCGGTAACAGGAATTCATATGTCCGCAAATTTGTTCTCCGGCACACAATTAAAATCAGGAAGCGTTTAATCCGCTTAATAAGGATTCAGGACTTCAAGGGACTGAATTATGGCTGTTGGATTTTCGCCATTAATTTTCAACATCGCACCCAGGAATGTGTGTATCCTCCTTACACATAGCCATACACAATCACATTTAAAGGAAGAGGAACAACCAGTGGAATGTAGGAGGTGGCAGGTGGCTTCGAGCAGCGGCGGCGTAAGTTTTGTAAACGGATTGCAGTCCTAGTTTATAGGCAGAAGCAAAGCAAAAGCAAGGCAAGGCAAGGCCAGACCAAGCAGACGATCCTCTCTTTTGTGCTGTTGTCGTCGTCGTCATCGTCATCGTCATCGTTGTCGTGGTTTGTTCCTCGTCTGATGCAGGACTTTCACTCTAGAGCCACATACCTAGCTAGAGGCAATAATTGCGTTCTTCTTATAAGTTTTTTTCATCACACTCCAACGACCTCATCCGCTTTGCAGTATAGTATGTATAACAGTATATATACCTAGCAGTAGTCCTTTTTTGGGCTGATATGTAGTATGCGAGCCAAGTAAAGGAGAAGCGATGTTATAATATGTTTAACGAGTCCCTGTCTGGAGTTTTGGTTGGATGTTCTTAGTGTTCCTGTTTCTATATAAATGTACAACTGTACATATAGTGAGGCGAGCAGGTGTTTCAAAACTAAGCCGCATTTCGCACTACAGTTTGGTATGTTCCTCTCTGATGCTATAACGACTCGTACCTATATCCTTGTTTTTTGTTGCGATGCGATGCGATGTGTTCTTTTTGCAAGCAAGGATTATTTTCGAGTAACAAACAAATTTTAATTAATTTTCCACCTAAAATGTGAAAAGTTGTTGTTTTGTATTTACACTTTTCTTTTGCTTTTCACTCTGTTTTCATCTTCACCACCACCATGTCCTTTTTTTTGCTATATACCTAGAAAACGTCGCAAAAGTGATTTGGAGTCGGGGAGTTTTTCATTAAAGGATTTTCTTTGCCGTGCGTCGCGTCGCCTGTGAAATGTGGAAACTACATGAGTGGCTTTCGCTTTAGTGCGATTTTGAAGTTGTTTTTATTGATATAGGTACCTAACTACCAACCTGCATGCATACACATATTATGTATGTACATTGCCTCTATACCTATGTATTATACTCATAGTGTTGGGATATTGTTACGGAGAGAGAGGATAGATTTTCAGGTCCATACTATTCACTGGTTTGGAAAATTAAATACTGCGTTAGAAAATAAATTTTTAATCGAATTGCGGTATACAAGTGGATTTATAAAGCTTTTTTAGGATTCAGGTAGGTTGAATGGAATAACTACACTACACGACACCACACACTAAGTCTTCACATAACACAACATACCTACCTATACCTATCTACAATTTAGTCCTGTCGGTTGTATAGAAACTGTGATATGTGAAGAAGATTTATAGATGAAAAAAACTCGTACAAACAGCCGCCGCCGAAGACCTTACTTACCAAGAAACTAAGACCTACGACGAGGACCGACTTAATAACATAGTTATAGGTACAAGGAAGATTAAATAAGTAGTTTCTGCAGTTGAAAATAAATTGCTTTCTGATCCTAATGCAGGATAGAATCCAATTTTTATAATACCTAGGACTTACCTATAAATTTATATAAAACTTCCTTGCAGCTTCTCAAACTAACTATGTATGGTTTTGACTATTGCCAGGATTCCAATAAGACTATAAAAGCGCGTATACAACTAATTGAGTGTTATTCGAATTAAAAGACAGCCTTGCCCAATGGAATTATGAAGGGAACTATTTTATATGATACAAAAGAGAAGTGGACATAAAACGGAGCCTTGTGGCACCCCATCTAGTTAATAAACTAAAGATTTAAAACTATTTAAAGTGGCTTGTTTTAAAATATAAGAAACTTTTCTAATTGTCTATTAAAAAGTTCATCAATACTTATGAGTATACTAGTTAACCCGGCCACGCGTTGCTGTGGCTAACGTTTTTTGTCATATTACATTGTTGTAAACTATTTAAGGGGAACGGTAGGCGTAAAAGAACATCAGACATGGACACCACAATGCTTTTTACATAGATGAGATCCCATTTGTAAAAAAACATGGTGACCTTCATGATTTACTTTCTAGTACCGTTACCCCTTATTATAATGAAATTATTTTTTACGAACAAAGACGGAAACGTTAAAGCTGGTATAAAAATGTACACAAATAGTTTCGACGGTTTTCCTACAAGTGAACATGCAACATATAACTAAATAAATAAATAAGGTGGCGCAACAGTCCGTAGAGAACCAGGGCCTAGTGACTTACAACTCTCAACCATTCCTGTGTGCGAGTACTGTTGTCAGGGTTGGAGGGGACCTACAGTTTAATGCCGAATCCGATCGGCTAATTTGAGAAAGCACTTTTTCATGACAAGCATTACTCTTGGAGAATTTGTCAATTCCTCGCAAGAGGCAGTACCAGTTTTTTTTTTTTTTTTTTTAATTAAGGTGGCACAGGCAGGGATCGAACCCAAGACCTCTCGCATGACAGTCCAACGCACTAACCATCATGCCACGGGTACTGCAACATATAACTGCCCATGAGAAAAACATGGATTTTCCAAATCTCAACCACAAATGGACATTGTTTGGCCTTGAGACTTATTTCTAGACATGGCAAAAGCTAAACGAGTTGAAAACTGTAACTTTTTGAAGGGTATGGTAGAATCTGAAGGTATCATTGGAAAACGTGGCAACAGGACCACTTTTCCATAAAACTTACCAATTAAAATGGTTGCTTCAAGAAATTTTCAATTGATCTTTTTGATGACCAAACGTGTACTGCTGTTGCTTAATTGAGGTGGATTCAAGTTAGGCAGGAGAATAAAAGATGAACCAATCTTTAATCAAAGATTATGTGGTGGCATTCCAGGTATATCTAGTGATTTTAAAAATACAATTGAAAAATTACACCATCATTTTCATTAATAACAGTATCGATTGAATTAAAAGACATCACATCGCCTGTTAACAACTGTTGTATTTGGAAGTTTATTTCGTCAAAATCAACATTTTTGGCTGCCAAAATAGCCCGATTACTGATCCAGTTATGACTAAAGTAATTACTCCGTATATTCTGACAAAAATACTCTGAATCAAGTCATTTTCTGAAGAACAGTTCAGAAATTGTCTGACAGTTTAATGCATGAATATGATTTAATTTATACTTCGGTGTAAGTAACACGTGGCCGGCTGTAATAAGACCAAAAATTGAAAAAATAAAATTCACTGTATTTCGTTTACTACAAAATAAATTTAACCTATACTTTAGCGTCAGCAACATGTTTTGGTTATATTATTAAATTGTAGCTTGTATGAAACGGTTTGAAGTTTTAAATAGCGCCATCTTTTGAATATTTACTCAATCCAGTCAACAAATGGTGACATCTGTTAGAATCGTTTGAAGCTAACAGATAATTGTGACTGTCAAGTAACAGACAAATAATTTGCAATAAAATAATATTGCGATCATTAATTGAGATGTAAGGTATCCTATCTTTCAAGTTGGATCAAACTGCAAACGGTGTACAAATTTAATTAAAATCGGTTAAGTAATTCAGCAGTCCATCGCGGACAAACATCGTGGCACGTATGTATATTAAGATGTATGCATTTTCACAGATACGAGAAATTTCAAGGATGTTTGAAAAGTGAAGCGTTCGTTCGTGACTTAAATAAATACATTATATATTTATTCTAATATATAAAATATTCCTGTCACAGTGTTAGCGGCCATACTCCTCCGAAACGGCTTAACCAATTTTAATGAAATTTTGCATATATGTTCGGTAGGTCTGAGAATAGGTTTTTATCTAATTTTTTTATTCCATAACACTTTATGGTTTAATTGCATCAACATCGTACACGGTGCAACGATCTTACAATAGTATTCAGTGACGCTATGTACAATGAAGCATTGATTGCTATTGAGAATCTTTGCGTTGTCAACTTACCACTCAGTCATTTCGGTATGCATTCACCAAATCGAAATGCATCTGATTTAATAGACACTGAATTGAATCGTGAAATACAATACAATACAGTAGAAATGGCAGCGATTGTCGCTCGCAATGTCCCACTAATGAATGAAGAACAAAGAACCATTTATGACCACATCATGCTCGCAGTTTTGGCAAGACAAAGTGGATTCTTTTTTTATACACCAGGTGGAACTGGCAAAACATTCCTTATTTCGCTAACTTTTGCTAAAAAAGTGTAGAATTATCATCTAGGATGAATGCACTATGGCACACAAACATTTGCTTGATGCGTTGAACAGGACATTGAGAGATATAAAAAACACTCTGTTCTTGCTTTCAGGTGATTTGAGACAAACACTTCCCGTTATTCCGCGTTCAACGTACGCTGATGATGATCCATCCGCTGAAACATTCTCAAAACAACTGTTGATAGATACCTATAGGCGACGGAAAAGTTACTACAGATGAAACTGGATGCATAAAATTACCGGTCGATTTCTGCACGATTATTGATTCACAAGATGCTCTCATTGACCAGATATTTCCCGATGTACAGAGAAAATATATAAATCATGAGTGGTCGGGAGAAAGATCAATTTTACCAGCAAAAAATGTGTATGTAAACGAATTAAATCTCAAGATACAGCATTTGTTACCAGGAGACTTGGGATCATAAAAATCTATTGATACAGTTTGTGATGCTACAGAAGCTGTAAATTATCTAGCTGAGTTTTACCAGGCATGCCACCACATAATTTACAACTGAAGGTTTGATCTCTGGTAATTTTGTTTCGTCATTTGAACCCACCATGGTTGTGCAACGGCACGCGATTAGTAATTAAAAATGTTATCCAAGCCATAATTCTAAATGGCAAATTCCGAGGTAAAAATATATTATAACCCCAAATCCCTATTATTCCCACAGATGTGCCAATTCAATTCAAACGCCTTCAATTTCCAACAATTGGCATTTGCAATAACTATCAATAAGTCTCAAGGCCAAACGATGATTATCTGCGGCTTACATTTGAGCACTTCATGTTTTTCACACGGACAATTATACGTGGCGTGCTCTCAAGTGGGCAAACCATCCAGTTTGTTTGTATTGGCGAAAGATGGGATCACACAAACTATTGTTCACTCTGTTGCATTAAGGGATTGATATTGTTCTTTTGTAGTACAGTCATAATTAGCGATATGTATATAATTTTAAAGAATTAATTTTAATAAATTACAAAAATTTTAGTGATTTTTTATTTTAATATTTGATCACCTTTTACAGTGCTCTATACCTCTCCCACTTACATACCACATCCTTACACACTTACAATAAGTTATTTATTTCTAGCAAAATATTGTCTAGAAATTGTTTATATGACAACACAACGTTTGTCGGGTCAGCTAGTTTAAATATATAAAATAAGTACTCAAAATCAAATTAATTAAATAATGTATTTTATTCTTAATTGATAAATGAAAAAAGGTCATTAATCGATAATTATAATAAAACCAAAAAACAAAAACCCATAAGAAGAAAATTAAAAAAATTCAATTATATTAATTACATTTAAAACAACCACATAAACGCATTGATCCTTGGAATTGTGCGAACGTTGTTTAATTGCCAAAAAATATCATCTGCAGTATACAATAATACGACTAAGTAGATACAACCACGTTATGTGTCGGTTGCAGTTGCATTTGAACCAAACCAAATAGCAATAAAATATTCACCAGATAATGTCAGTAATTAATTAAAAAAAAAAATAAAAAACAAAATCATCTCGAAGCAATTGAATGAGTATGTTTCGTATATCTACACTTATTCAATTTTAATTACATTATTTAAAATAACATACAAATGTATAAATTCATATATGTATATAACCTATACTTTTGGTTAAATAATATATTTTAATTCAAAAGTAATTTTATACATATTTTTATATAATAAAGGTATATTTTATGTTGGGTCTTGTAGACGATGTGATGTGTTATTAAATTAAGTTGAGATATAATATCCTGGAACCTTAAGGCTTAATTGTACATTTATTTTTATGTAACGATGCATGAAAAGGAGTAAGCGTGACTTGAATTGCATATTTTGATAGTTGATTTCTTTTATTCTGTAAAAATATAAAAGACATCCACAGTATGTGAAAAAATATGCAGAAATCATTTTCCTTTGTTGGTAAAATGTAAACGAATATTGTATATGCAGGACAATATTTCCGTTATATAAAAATTCTATAAACCGTTTGATGACTGGGGATCATTCAAAACCAAAGCACGTTGGTTTTTTTTTTACTTTCTTACTTTCTGTGGTACTTATAATGTCACAAATAAATAATTTTCCAATAAGAGTTTCATTTTGAATAAGCAACTATTGGAGAAGTTGTCAATTTTGGGTTTGAAGCTGGTAAGTTTTTGACTATGACATTACCATCATCAATTCCTTTCAAGAAGCAGTACCCGTGAAAAAACTTTAGATGGCATAGGAAGGGATCGAATCCAAGACCTCTGGCATGACAGTCCCACGCACTAACCATCATGCCACGGGTACTTAAATTTTAAGTTAAAGTTATTATTCTGCAACTTTTATTCTAAGCAGTAAAATATTATCAACAATTTATTTCTCTTAAAAAGTACGCTTTTTTGAAACTATTAAAATAAAACCTCCTATTGGAAAACCCGGTATAATCCTGATAGGAAGAAACAGCTCCAATTTTTAGTGTTAGAAAGAGATGAAAAATGTTTTGAACGGAAGAACATATTTTCGAACTTAAACTGAATCGAAAGAATAAGTTATTCAGACAGAAACTGAAGGGATCGGAAAGAATATAATGTATGAAGAAATTTAGGGTTTACGGTTTTATTTTTGGTGAGCTACGGAACTCTCTCAATCTTTTGAGTGAAGAGTTAGAGAATGTTTATTGTTGAAAAATAAACGAATCACGAATTCCGTATTTAAGGTTTTGAATAAGAACTAGATGAATAATTCTGATCACCTCTTCAAGAAAACAACGGACATGAAAATTTTCTTTGGGGAATTGCGATTTTGTTTCCACCTTGTTGAATATATGTAAATCCAACATTCCACATTCACGTAGTACGGCTAAAGAACGAATCTCTGTATTTGACAGTACGACCGAAGTTGGGCTCGAGGGTATACTGATGAGTATTCCTAGAAGCGCAAGTATTACGGTTCAACTGTTAAAGGGAAGGAATGCACCTAGCTAACGGGTGATTTTTTAAGAGCTTGAGAACTTTTTAAAAAAAAAAAACGCATAAAATTTGCAAAATCTCATCGATTCTTTATTTGAAACGTTAGATTGGTCCATGACATTTACTTTTTGAAGATAATTTTATTTAAATGTTGACCGCGGCTGCGTCTTAGGTGGTCCATTCGGAAAGTCCAATTTTGGTTAACTTTTTCGAGCATTTCGGCCGGAATAGCCCGAATTTCTTCGGAAATGTTGTCTTCCAAAGCTGGAATAGTTGCTGGCTTATTTGTGTAGACTTTAGACTTGACGTAGCCCCACAAAAAATAGTCTAAAGGCGTCAAATCGCATGATCTTGGTGGCCAACTTACCGGTCCATTCCTTGAGATGAATTGTTCTCCGAAGTTTTCCCTCAAAATGGCCATAGAATCGCGAGCTGTGTGGCATGTAGCGCCATCTTGTTGAAACCACATGTCAACCAAGTTCAGTTCTTCCATTTTTGGCAACAAAAAGTTTGTTAGCATTGAACGATAGCGATCGCCATTCACCGTAACGTTGCGTCCAACAGCATCTTTGAAAAAATACGGTCCAATGATTCCACCAGCGTACAAACCACACCAAACAGTGCATTTTTCGGGATGCATGGGCAGTTCTTGAACGGCTTCTGGTTGCTCTTCACTCCAAATGCGGAAATTTTGCTTATTTACGTAGCCATTCAACCAGAAATGAGCCTCATCGCTGAACAAACACAAAACGAAACACATTTCGAACCGAACACTGATTTTGGTAATAAAATTCAATGATTTGCAAGCGTTGCTCGTTAGTAAGTCTATTCATGATGAAATGTCAAAGCATACTGAGCATCTTTCTCTTTGACACCAAGTCTGAAATCCCGCGTGATCTGTCAAATACTAATGCATGAAAATCCTAACCTCAAAAAAATCACCCTTTATTTCACTAGAGCATAAGCCGTTAAAATAACGGTAAAAAAAAGGTTAGACAGAGACCTTACGACGATGTTCACGCGAAGTAAATGAACATATTATGATGATATTATCATCTATCAATTTAAATGCTCTACGTTCAATACTATCCAAGAGGTTTAAGTAAGTTGCAGGAGCACCAGCCCAGAGATGGGAGTTATACTCAAGCTTTGGACGTATGTATATAAGTCTTGTAGATAACAGCCAGATCAGAAGGGGTGAAATATTTCTTGCATCGCCTAAGGAAACCCAAAGACGTTGCGGCATTTTTGGCGACATCGCGTATGTGATCGTTCCACAAGAGGTGGTTGGTGACACACATACGGAGAATATCGAGGTGTTCAGTCTCATTGATGCAAGTGCCATCCATGGATAATGGCAATGGGGGTATATCTGGCTTTAACGATACAAGACAGCATTGGGTTTTAGAAGCATTAAATTCCATGCGGTTTCTTAATCATTATTGAACAATGCTGTTTAGGTAGGAATTTAATGAGCTTATCATACTCGTATTTTGTCATTGCAGTTCCACATCCGAAGAAGAGGGATGAGAGTCTGAAAACGAATATGAAAAGCTAAGAGTACTATCGTCAGCGAAACAATGTATTGGATTGGATTAGATGTTGCAGACAGGAGATCATTAATAAAAATGAGAAAGAGTGTTGGTGATAGAACAGAGCCCTGTGGCACACCAGCATTTATTTTATGGTTGAATCCATTCAATATTACTTGTATTGAACGATCCGAAAGGTAATTACTAATCCAATGAAGCAGGGATTCATGAAAACCGAAAGCACGCATTTTCGATAAGAGAGTCTGATGCCAAACCCTATCAAATGCTTTTGAAATATCAAGTGCAATAATCTTACTTTCTCCAAAAAAATTGATTTTTTGATTTCAAAGCCTTAAAACCTAAGTTATTATCCAAAATATGGTGTAATTTAGATTCCAAAGATCGTCGAGAAATCAAAAAAAACTGAGGTTTTTTTTCAACACTACGGACTAAAGATTTCGATTTTTTAAATCACTACTTGTATTCAAGGTCACATTTTCAACTATTTTCGTAATTATCGGCTAAGGAAGTGCATCACGTCGACATAAAACTTTTTTAGTTTTGCAAACTGAGCACTGCACAATATTTATCATTTTTGTCGTGATTTTTAACAATCGTACTGAGTTGTTAAAACGTGTAGTGTTCCATTTTTGGAAATGGTGTAGTTACGACTTCTAAAGTGTCAGCTGTCCACATATAGTTCTATTCACAATGAAACCTCTTACTGGAAAACCTTTTAGACAAAAATTACCTATTCTAATTTCGACGAACATAGCTTCTGTGTTTTAAATTTAAAACCAACATTTTTGTAATCTTTGAATTGCCAAAAATAGAATTGAATTCTTTTGAATTTAAAAGGTACATAAATCCTGCATAAAAAATCCCTCCTTACGTTGCCATATCACCGTTCGTCGCTCGTCTTTCGAAAGTGCCAACAAGTTAGAATGACAAAGTTTGATATATCGCAATAATTATTACTTAATCCCTGTCGAGATTGTTTCTATAATAACATGACACCAAGAAATGTACATACATATATACGAATATTCCTTCCTTTGCTTCTTTGGAAGGTAAAAGCGGTTTTATGGACAGTCGAAATAAAATGTAAATCCCCCGGTAATTGCATATTTGAGAAACCATCACGCCAGGATTTCCAAATACTCCACGGACGATGAATAAGTCGACTGAACAGTGACGATGACGACGACGATGAAGCCAGGTATCTCCAACCCTCTATATATAAATAAATATATAACGTCTGTACCGCAATACGTCTACATTTAACACAAATAGTACTTAGCCTTAAACTTTATTACCAATTGTAGGTAGTCCAGTGTTCGCTCGGTGAAGTAAGGAAACTGAACTTATATAGTTAGTTTTTGAATCCTTGGGAAAATACGATTTTGATAAGTGGTTCAACGAAATCCAAACAGTTTCTCTGATTGTGGTAGCCAAGCCAGTGTCATCGTTGCGTTCCTGATGCTCGTTTGTTCTTCTTCCGTTCGAATTCTTGTTGGAAGTTGGAGGTGTCCTGATTCTGATTTTGGCCAAAGACAGCACAGAGACATTATCTTTGAACTGGCCCCAAAACTGGTTAACCCTGGCAATCTGTTGTAGGTATACTTATACACGAGATATATGGCTCAAAATCACCAAGGTGCAGAATTGGCTTCGCTAGCAATTTAATGTCTTAAATCTTGACTTAATTAAAAAAAAAAAATTTATAAAATACTAAAACTGACCTGTTTTATGTTTCTATCAAACAATATAATTTATTAATAAACTAAATTTTAAATGAAATCAATATACACGCATAGAAAATCATTTCGGGAACGCGTCCCAATCTACAATCTTCAACTTCAAGCCCAAAATACAATTGAAAGATGTAAGGTATTCAACCCCGGTCATCACTTAATACACCGTATTTTTTATACAGAATCTAGTTTTAGAAACGGTACTAATAGATTATTTATTTTTAACTGTAAAAAATGCAAAAACAGTTTGTCCGATACCGCACAAGTCATTTCAGTGAACATATCGATAATCGATCAAAAATAATTTTAAGTAAATGCAGCCATTCAGTGGAAAACGTCCGTCGAGGAAGGGAACAATTACAAAGCCGGCTGCCAGAGGATTTATCGTAAAATAAATTGTATTTAAATGTTAAGTACCTTTTTATTCATTATTCGTTGAGCGTACATCAATAGCCCGTCAATCCGTGAACGCATTTATTAAATTTAATTATTGATGAATTTCTTTTTTACGACACGAAATAACAAAGTAACCTCAAATATTTTCCTATTGACAAAGTCAGATCGCATTTAAGATGACCGCCGTATAATTAAAGCGCGCTCTTATTTGAAATCGTCATTTCGGGAACGGTCATTTCGGGAACGTTCCCGGACATGATTTTTACGTATTTTGCTTGTAGAAGATTTTGTATGTATTGTTTTCATTATTGTTTATTTAATACACATACATAATATACCCATGTTCTTAAACAAAGCTTAAATTTTGTACTTTGTTTTGTTTTTGTTGATTTTATCAAACTTTGAAAAACGTTCCCGAATTGATGGTTTTTTGTATGATATTTAGTACTAAAAAATTTTACTAAGAAAGTATACAATTCTGTGCGCTGCCGTGTCAAAGTTTATTTATATACAATTTTTGCAACAGTATAAACTAAAATTCATCATTATAGCTTGCAATTTTTTTTTTCATAAAAAAATTTTGAAATTTGCAACCTTGGTGATTTTGAGCCATATGAATTGATAGATATACCTATATAGGAGACCAACGAACAACCAACGAACGGTGCAATGTGCGCAGTGGAGAAGAAGAGCAACCGGTGACCATCAGCAAGGATATTTATACAGGCCATAGACTTTGCATTTGCAGGTGATGGTGTATTGCTGATGGTCCTTGTTGGATGATACCAAACCAAAAACCCAGACCGACTGACGCCCGACCGACAACGGCAACAGCAACAAAACGACCATAGGTATAGGAAGTACACTTAGTTAGGCGATACGATACCGACGACGACGATGACGACGATGGGACAAACATGTTAAAGTGCACTTTAAATTCGATTATATGTTCGATGGTGTCCTGGTTTTTTGAACATGGATTGGATACAGGAGAGATGTGTTGTTGTTGCATTTTCTCCTGATGCTCCAGGATATGGAGTTAGGCCAAAAGTTAGCCTATACACTTTGGTTAGTCTTTTAAGTTGTTTGATAGCTCTGGGCGCAGCAATGGGTAGAAGAGTGAAGAACGTTTCAGAAAGGAAAGGACATCATCATTGCTCTTAGACTACATGTAGGTAAGGTATCCTTCATCCTAAACGTACTCGTATATAGAATATCCTTTCACTTGGTTCGTTCGTTCTATCGTTTGTTGGTTTGTTCGTTCGTTCGTTTTCTCAACCAACCGGACCAACCCAACCGAACCGAACCAACAATTGTAGTTTGTATCTATATCTGCATTAAACACCTTGTCAGGTGGCGTCGTTAACATGCAAATGAACATGATGGTTTGTTAAATGTCCGCATGCACTGCTGTGGTTATCAAAATGTCCAATGTACTTTTGGGATACCTTAAACATTTATAGATATTTCTATATACAGTGGATAAATATTTATATTATTTTCCATTCTAGTATAGAAAACCATCACTTTAGCTTTGGTTCGACACTACAGATACAGCTGGACCCTGCAGGGTATGTATGAAATCGCTTAGCTAGGTATATACAAATACAGAGATCAATTCATAAAATTGATGTTGTATTGGGTGCATTTTCTAAAAGCAGAATAGACACATTTTTGAAAAGAGAACATTCCTAGTATCTATAAGCTTTTAAAACTGAAATTTGATAATTTAATTTAAACATAGACAGGATCTGTGTATTTGATTGTTTTCGAGTGACTCTTTATACTATAGACAGGCTCCAATATGTAGATTAAACTGGATTGTTATAGGTATCAAAAGAGAGAATGTAAAATGACATTTTAGCTATATCTACCTTCTAATAGATTATATCGTTTATTGAAGGAATATTTTATAAGGTAGGTATAAGATCTGTTGTTTTTTATATAAATTTGTCGAAAAAGGAACGAAAATGAATATTAATACAAGTTACTGTTTTGAAATCGATTCTTATCAATTTATTCAATATATTTTGATGTCAAGACATATGTTTTATGTAAGGAATTACGAAAAATGTTTCAAGACGAATATAAAAAAAAGAGACTAGGATGAATCTACAGTCAAAAATACCTTGAAAATGCTAGTTTTTGAAGTTAGGTACAATTTCAGCTAAGAAATTTCGAAACTTTGAAGGGAAGAATAAATACAAAATAAATAAGGTGGCGCAACAGTCAATACAGAACTACGGTTTAGTGACTTACAACTCTTAATCATTCCTGTGTGCGAGTACTGTTGTCAGAGATGAAAATGACCTACAGTTTTAAGCCGAATCCGAACGGCTAATTTGAGAAAACTTTTTTCATGACAAGAACTACTCTTGGAGGATTTGTCAATTCCTCGCCAGAGGCAGTTAAAAAAACTTTAGTTGGCACAGACACAGGTAGAGATCAAACCAAAAAGCTCTGGCATGACTGTACAACGCACTAGCCATCACGCCACGGGAGAATGAAATAATCAAATAATATTTGATAACTCAGAAGCTATTACGATAGGTTAGGGCATGATTGCAAAAACTGAACAAAATGAACCAAACCCTAGAGCCATATAACATATCACAGAGACTATCTTATGTCAGAAAACTTTCCTGGGAGTATCGGATTTTTCAATAAGAGCGATACAAAAGTTTTTTTTTAAATAAAACAAAAACGGTTTTGGATATCAATGAAATTCTTTATTCCTGTGAAAGTACGCTCCATGCCAGTATGTATGGAACTCGATTTCTTTTGCATGGCCACCAAGGTCACGCTTGCAGAAGTCCAGACGCTGAACCCAATTTTCGACGGTTTTCAAGCATAAATTGGCCGATACTGCTGCAATTTCACGTTCGATATTCGTACGAAGTTCATCAATCGTCGCTGGCTTGTTGTCATAGACCATAGACTTGACGTAGCCCTACAGGAAATAGTCTAACGGCGTCAAATCGCACGACCGTGAGAAAACAAGTTCTCCAAACTTGGTTTCCAATAAATTGATTGTGACATTCGCTATGTGGCTTGTGGCGCCGCGCCGTCCTGTTAGAACCACATGTCCTCTAAGTCCATATCATCAAATTGGGGCCAAAAATATTCGGTTATCATTGAACGGTAGCGATCCCCATTCACAGTAACGTACCGGTCTTGATCATCACGGAATAAGTACGGCCCAATGACCAATACTGCATATTTTGTTTATTGACGAAGCCATTCAGCCAGAAATGAGCCTCATCGCTGAAGATGATTTTTCGATGAAAATTCGAATCATTTTCAAGTTGTTGCCCAGCCCAATTCACGAACACACGACGCTTCTGGTGGTCAAGCGGCTTCAGTTATTGCGTCAATTTAATCTTGTCAGGATGTAGATCTTATAGCAAAATTCGCCACAGCGACGTCACAAAGAAGCCCAACGCTTAAGAACGAGGTGTGAGAGACACATTTGGGATTTCTGCAACTGAAGCCTCAGCGGCAGCAATATTTCCGATACTACGGGCACTTCTTTATCTCACTGGTGCGGGAACATTTTGTACTTTGCCTGGGGATTCAATTGTTGATCTGCTAGGACGAGTATGACGACCATAAATTGGACGTAACGCTCTTAATTTTGAGGCCATTGACTCCGAATTTCGTTATTAAATTTTAATAATTTCGACTCGTTGTTGGCTCGTATTTCTTTCCATCGTGAAATGGCAAACCTTACTGAAGAGAAATGTCAGAAGAACGGCAAGAAAAAGGGCGTCGTTTGCTGTCCCTGTCGCTCTACTTTTGTAGCGTCCCTGTTGAAAAACCCTGTTAAACCTCGCATTTTTTTGTAAAATAGGACAATCCAATCCGTCATAAAATGGAAGATATTTTCAGGTTTTCTTCTGTTGAATATATTACAGGTTTGCTGAAGATCTGCTCCGTGAAGTATAAAATTCAGATTTAATAACTCGATCTAATAACTTGGTCTTTGCTTTAAAAATGTTACTTATCACCTCATATGAGTATAGTTTCTATTGAAATAATTTTCTCTAGTAAGCAATCGATGGTTGAGGCTTTTGTAGAACTGTCTAGAGGCTGATGATGATGCTCTAATTATATTCCGCAAATGGAATAAGCTCTTACAAAAATATCAATGGGGCTGACCCCAAACGTCAGGACTCCATAACACATATACGTTTTGACAGTAGCGTTAAAAACTTGATTTTAAAGATCAATACTTAGATTTGCTAAAAAGGGGTATGCTCATTTTCGGCCCGGAGTGTACACCAATGAATTTGGTATCGAATTAAAGGTTGTTCTAAGCCGGATATATCTGCAAAAATATTTTGTCGATAACTCATGGGAGATCCGAGATATTTGAGTTCGAAATGTCCAACCATTTAAAATCAGCACTTTTTCGACATAAATGCTAATATCTTTGGATACAGAAAAACTAGGAAAATCAAAAAGGTATTAAAATAAAGGTGTCAAAAATCTTTCAAATGAAACTAAAATTACATTTCTATGATTTATATATTTTGAGTTATTTTTAATCAAACCTTTGAATAACAGCATATTTTAGGCAAACTTTTGTACAATAATTTTTTTTAAATTCAATGATGACATTTATTTTTTTGGCACCAATAAGTAGCTTAGTTCACAACCTTTATTTTTATATATAATTTATTGTTTTTTCTTTAAAAAAAATTAATTATAAGAAAGAAATCTTTCAAATTATGTCTCAAACGAAAACATTATGAAGTTTCTTGTTAGTTATTCTTATATAATATTAAATTATCTAAACATGCATTTTTGTAAAAAGTACTTAAAAGTTGTAATGAACACTCCGGGCCGAAAATGAGCATACCCCTTTGAATGTTTGTTTTATTGGGAATTTTGTTCTTAGCTTTTATTTCAGGTATAAGGTTGTTTGGGTCTAAAAGGAATTGTGACTTAAAGGCAAAGGTGGTAGAATTAAGAAGTTGAAATACTTAGGCCAGTTTATTGGTCATTTGTTATACCACAAGAATCTCGAAGCTTTCTTCTGAGCTCAATGAAACCGGTTTGATTCCTTTACGAAACGTGAAAGACTGATTATGTTGATATGATTCAGATTGTTTAGATATGTCGTTATACAAGAATTCTACCACATCATGTTGATTGCTAATTTAGCTTCTGTGCTTTTTTTCCTCTGAATATTTGAAAAAGTTTAAGTTTGATGATAACAATAAACCAAGGTATTTGAATTCGGTCAAACCATCTATCCGCTCATTATTAAGTCACCAAGTTTCTTCCCGTAGTCTTCCTCTCTATCGGTTCTAGACGATCATGATTATCGTTTTCAATATATTAAAACGAAGATCCCATGTCTTGCATTAGGTTTGTAATAGATTTATTTGAAATTGAAACGAAAAAGGATCATCTGATATCAGCACCAAGTCTTCTGTAAAAAGAAGTACCTTTATGAGATCTCCCGTAAAATGTACGCCCCCGGTAGATAATCAGCTACATCAGATGTATCAAACCATTCTGAAAACTTAGAACCATCCCATACAGCTGCACTTGATGACGCCAGAAATTTCATGTACAACATTAAAAACTTTGTTGAAAATCCGATCAATGACAGTTTTTGAATCAATGTCTGCCTATTAACCGAATCGACTGTAGCTTTAAAGTACACAAAACCCACGTACTGCTTCTTATTCTTCTCGTTATATTTTGTTTACTAGCAATACCAGTTAAAGTTAAAGTATGGTCTGTGGTTGAAAATCTAGTGCGGAAACCAGCTTGGAATTTGTTGAACTTGCTGTTGTTTTCAGTCGATATAAATATATAAAATTGTATAGAAAATCTTTTGTAGTGAATTGAAAATAGAAATTCCCCTATAATTTTCAACCTGGTTTGCATCCCTTTTTTCAATATTATGGTAAATATAACGGCTTTGTTAAACTGGTTGGAATCTGATTTAGATGAAGTTTAAAAAATCCACAATGTGTTACTTGAGTTGTTTTGTTGCATTTTTATAGAAGTCAGCTGGAATTCCATCACTCCCTGGAAATATGTTGTCCTTCAAAACCTTAAGATGTCTTAGTGAAATTTAAGTGTCAGGTATGGAAGTGCACATTGTGTAAAGCATAGCTAAAAGTATGAAAGTTCTTCTCCGCTGTCAATACAGTTTTAAAATGCGCCGCCATTACATCATCAGCTTCGAGAATGTGCAATGGTAACGACTGGCATGAATTTTGAACAGTGTTCCAAAATTTTTACTTTGAACAACTTAGTTTTTGGGTGATTCCCCTGCTCCTTTTTCTAGTCTTCAAAATTTGTTTTTGTCTTTTAAGAAAATATTATTTTCCTTAAAAAGCTGCTGCACAGATTTGTCCTCATCCTCTTTTATCCCCCAACACAAACCCCATGAAAATGATTTTTTCCCTACCCTTATTTAATTTAATAAGCTAACGGTCTTTGAGTTCTATTTACTTTAAAAAAAAAAACAACGTTTTCTTATTTTAATACATTCATATACTCGTACGTACATACCTATCCATTTGTGGTCTAGAAATATTAATACCCAACAACCGAATCATCAAAATAGCTGCTTCTCTCACTTAAGTAGAATCAACCGGAACATGCGAAAAAAAAGAAACCTTCAAAAGGACGAGATGGCGGGCGCATCCCAAAAAATACAACATCAAAAAAATAAATCTAACATAATAACAATGAAAATGGCGGGAGCACCACGGCCGCCGAAAGTAGCGGCACCCAGAGTATACGAGTATAAAGCTGTTTGCCGTTTCAGCGATTTAACAAAATTCATTGCGTAGCAGGATTTTAATCTAACTTTATTAAAATACGAGACATTTAACGGTTATTTGGGTTATTTTTCAAATGGATATGATACACGAAGTGAGTCAGCCGAGACTGGGAATGTGGCCGGAAGGCCGGAAGGCCGGGAGGCCGGTGGGTGTCTAGTCTATGAGGGTATTAAATTTTTTGTTGTGGATTTTTTTGTTGGTTTAAATTTTTCAATTTAATATTTCATAAGAAAAGAATTTGCTATGCCATCCGGTGTTGGTGGTCTGATTAAAGATAGATAGGTATGGTACCTGGCTTGTCTACTTATTTTATGTTAAGGAAAATTGTAGGAATATAAAAAATATAGTAGACAATGGCTTGGTCGCATGAAATTGCTAAATAAAAAATAGTTCTGGTTGTTGTTTCACAACTTCCAATATATAAAGGGTTTTTCAATTGGCGCGGGTAGATTTAGGCACCCCGTGGCGGCCATTTTGTTTTGATGACATCTGTTAATTCTTTTGTTTATTATTCAGTTGTTTATGCCAAATCATCATGGCATCATCAGCACGCTCAAATGATAAACCCTTTACAGTCGACTCTTCAACGTTTGGTGGCCAAATTTGAGACGACCGGTTCAGTCAACAATCAGCAAACATCTGTACGTTTAAGGAACGCAAGATCGCCCGGGAACATCGCCGCGGCCCGTGAAAGTGTACAGCAGAACCCGAGGCAGTCTATTTCACGCCGTGCACAAGTACTCGGCCTTTCGCAGGCTTCAACTTGGCGAATTTTGCGTCTCGACTTGGGCCTACACCCGTACAAGATCCAATCGCCACGAATAACATTTTGCATGAACGATTTGAGGGTAAGGTTATCTCTCGCAGGGGTGATGTGAATTGGACACCAAGGTCATGCGATTTGACCAAGCTAGACTTTTTCCTGTGGGTTTTTTTTTGAGGTCGCAGGTTTATGCAAACAAACCACAATCGACCGATCCCCTGAAATTGAACATAACACAGGCCTTCGCTCAAATTCAGCCGGATCTATGCGGAAGAGTCATTCAAAATTGGACCACTCGGATTCGTGACACCGTAAGAAGCCAAGACGGGCATTTGAATGATATCATATTCCACACTTAATGGCATACATGCGCCTTTCAAATACAAAAATAATTTTGTTAATACCTCACACACAGCTTGTTTTATTAAATTTTAACATATACCCGCACTTATTGAAAAACCCTTTATATATCATTTCACTGCTTTTTCTCCTTTTGTTTGGAGGCTTTCCACTCTACCCCATCCTATTTATGCCACTGAAATTATGATTTCAGTAATAAGGACAAATATCTCATACATTTCATAAATACATTAAAAGAGTATGTTAACTCAATATATTTTTTGTAGACCGAAAAGTTAAACTATCTTAAGTTGGCTTACGAGAACATGATTTTTTAATAAAGCTTGTCGCCAGTTTTTAGAAAGCACATATTTATAATATTTAGTAAGACCTCCTCAAGACGAAAAGCATTAACTTTAAATCACACATTTTCATCAGAAGACGATTGTTACTCCACACTATTTTTTTTCTTTTTTTTCAAAACCAATACCTGTACCCTTAAAGAAAAAAATAATTCCTCACTTTTAAAACATTTTTCTAGAGCATACATTTTTAAATTTTCGATTACTTTAAGTATATTATGAAAGAAAGCTCTTTGGTGTTTGGTCGAATAAAAAAGAAAGAGAAAAAAAATGGTTCCGTGTGCGGAAATTATCTCGAACACGTTTTTCAGTTGTCGTCGTGATAATATAATGTGCAAAATGTGATAACATACACATCAGGGTTCTTTTATAGGTTTTCGCGGGAATTTTTGTATCCTAGGTAATGCAATAATTGACAAGAAGACGCAAGACGTATATCTACGATAAGATAGCATATGTTTAACACAAGTTTGTTACATCCTAACTTTTTTTTAGAAACTTTGGCATAGCTTAGTCATAATCCAATTGGGAAGGAAATCATCATAAAAAAGTACAAAATACTGCAAACTAAACTTTAATAAATGCTCATGTGAAAATATGACATAACACAAAAGTGCATACAGAAATTCATGTTGGAATTTGAATTTTTGGTATTCTTGACGTTTCGAGGTCAATTGAATCTAAATCCATGGTTTTTAGATAGATATCGGGTAAGTGCTTGCAAACTTACGTTATTACTTTCGACATATTTTGTTTGGCCGGATATACATACCTTAATAGGCAAAGAAGTTAAAGACTTAAAACATGTTTTGTTTCAAAAAAAAAATCAGCTAGTGACTTTTTATTTCAGAAATTTAAAAAAACTGAAATATTAGGTTGACTCTATTAAAACATTTGTATACTGCGATAAATGAAGTTCTTGGAATCTGATAACGTTTGTATTTAAAAAAGAAAACACAGCCCTAACTTCAATGTTTGACTGTTGAAATTATTTTTGTATTTTTGGTTGTGGTTGTATAGAAGCATACATTATAAAAATTATGTTGAAACGTTTTTATTTTTCCAAAAATAATACATGCTTTTCTTGTTGCCATTTCTATAAATGCGAAGAACAAAATATAAATGCCAGAAAATGAGAGAGTTTGCCAGACAAATTTGAACTTTTTCTTATGAAAATAAATCAGATTTTAATATGAAGAATTTTCTTTTATTACTATCATTTACCGTCAACTTACAATTTTTTGTTAAAATTTTTATTAAAAAGGATTCAACAAAACTTAAAAATTTAAGAAAGAAAAATGTTTGTTTCTCAAATTTCAATACAATTCAAAAAACAAATAAATTAAGGCAACTAAAGAACTCACAAATTACACGTGGCGAAATCGCTTCTCACTGCAATTCTCGAGAGATAAAAAGCTTTCATATTAAACTAGCGGCCCGTCCGTCCCAGCTTCGCACGGGTAGACATAAATAAGCACAGATAATGTAGCTTTCTAATGAAAAAAGAATTATTAAAATCGGTCCAGTACTTTTTGAGTTTATTCGTTACATACAAAAATACAAATCTTTCCACTTTATAATATTAGTGTAGATTATTAAATTAATATGCATATATCAAATTAGCCATTAGCATCAAAAGTGTTAGTTTTGCTGCTTTTCGGACATTTAGAAGAGTTAACTTGAAAAAGATGATTTCTTCAATTTTTTAAGATCTTAAAAGTTTTTGTATTTGATAGATAAACAATTTTTTAGAAAAAAAAAACACTGTTATGTCAGTCAAAAAATTAAGTTGTAATTGAAACCATGTTTGAAGAACTTCAGTTTGGGTTAAGAAAATGAATCATAATGTTTAAACTGCAGTATTCATTTCAAAATTTGTATTTTTTTTTAAGTAACATTTCTGCTTACGATTTATGTTTAAAAAAAATTATATAGGTAATCATAGGTTTTCTGAACAAGAGTAAAATATTTATTTTTATATGCATATATATCTTAATATATACATATAAATTACGTGTCACGATATTTGTCCGCGTTGGGCTCCTAAACAACTTTACCTATTTTTATCAAATTTGTACACCGTGTGAACTTGTGCAGGTTGACCCAACTTGAAAGAGAGGATAGCTTACATCTCAATATATGATCGCAATATTATTTTATTGCAAATTATTTTTCTATTATTTGACAGTTACAATTATTATTTGTTTGCTTCAAACTATTCTAATAGATGGCTACATCTGTTTACTGGATTAAGTAAGTATTCAAAAAATGGCGCTATAACTTCCAAACGTTTCATATAAGCTACAATTTAATAGTAGGTAAAACCATCACATGTTGCTAAGGTTAAATTATAGGTTAAATTTACTTTTTTAGTAAACTTTTTTAATTTTTGATGTTAGCATAGCCGGCCACGAGTTACTTAGGCGTCAGTTATAGCTATCATTGGTTTTTATCATTGAAAACAAACATTGTAATTTTTTTGGCAGGTCGTTTATAGCTTTCATTAAAAATTTCTGCCATTGAAAACAATTTCCTGATTGAAAGCCACCGAAAAATTTTTACTGACAGAAATCTGTCATTGGAATTGTGTGAAATTGGAACACAAATCTGTGGAACGATTCGTTTCACTTTTAAACATAAAAGTATCAGCTGTTCAGGAAAATTAATTTCCGTCCGGAAAATAAAAAAATACATTTTTATAGAAAAATAAATGCGCAATTAAACTTTTTTTCCTCAACTAAAATTCTTTGTGTGACTTCCGATAGATCAGTACATAATTTTCATTTCTAATCAAACGGAAACACCGTCTAATATCTATTCAAAAAATTTTCCGGATCGATTTCAATGATTACTATAACTGGCCCCTTAGACTGAAGTATAAATTAAATTCATATTAACGTGAATATAATACAACCAAATACGAAATGCATTAACCTGCCAGACAATTTCTACACCGTTATTCAGGAAAAAAATAATTGGTTCAGAGTACTTTTGCGGATATACAGATTAATTACTGTTCAAAGTCCTTCCCCCTCAAATCCCAAACCAGTACATTTGTATACCATCTTTCACGTTTCCGTCTTCGTTCGTAAATAATAATTTCATACTAAGGGGTAACGATAGTAGAAAATCAGTCATGAAGGTCACCATCTCATCTATGTAAAAAAGCATGGTAGTGCCCATGTCTGATGTTGAACTTAAAAAGTTTACAACAATGTAATATGACAAAAAACTTTAGCCACAGCAACGCGTAGCTGGTATTTTTTAATTCTGAAAAAATATTTTTTTCTTTCGGAATTTAAAATTTTCAGTATTTTAGATTTTCAGGATTTTGAATTTTCGGGATGTTGTATTTTCAGGATTTTCGGTTTTTGAATCTGTGTCCGTCCTTAGTTTAAAATGCAGTATTCATTTCAAAATTCATATTTTTTTAAGTAAGATTTATGCTTACGACATTTGTTAAAAATATAATAATATAATCGTATGTTTTTTTGAATAGAAGTAAAATATTTAAAGCAACTAAATTTCAATAAATATTGAGTTGTTTTTGAATTTATGAAAAAAAAAAATGATTTTTAAATAACCGAAAATACAAATACAAAAAAAAACAAACTTCTGCAAAGAAAAATTTTACAAAATTATAAGGCAAGTCTTAAAGAGACTAAAAAACTGAAATACAAAAGAGGACTATCTCAATTTTCAATGCAAAATATATCAAAAAATTTACCGATATGTTACTCACCATAAATTTTTATTTATTTCAAGAACATTGATTTATTAGATCTTCATCTGATTTCATCAATTTGTGAACTTTATACTAGTCTAATTTCTTTTTTAAGAAAATATTGTATCTGTTCACGGTCAAAGAATTAACAGTTTTTGAAAAAATGTAAGCAAACAAACTTAAATCAGAACGGATCTTTTATCTTAAAAGTTATAAAGAATCCACATTCTAAATAAAAAAACTACTAAAAATTAAAGTAATCACTTTGTGAGTTTAATTTTATTAAAATGTCAGAGGAAATTAAATTTAGAAATTAGTTAAATTTTTCGCACCAGTATTTTTGAGCTAAGCGAAAGAAATGTTTAGCAATTGTGTGTTTACTGGTTAGTGCAGTCATTGATAGTTTACTTATTTTTAATTGTTTGTTTAAAGATGACAGAAGCCACATACATATCATGATTGCCAACATTGTCATCACGTCAGGAACACTGCCATTTCCAATAGTTTTTTTTTTTTTTTTATAGAATGCACGGACACACAGCGATTTAACGTTAGTCACGTAGAAAATAAAACTACACCCCTAACGTACACCATAAGCCACTGAAAACCAATTGGATAATTTTCTACTCATTTAACTGGAAAATTAAATTGAAAAGTGTATCTCACAGGATACCTACATATGTATAAGTACCTAGCTACTTTTTAAAATTTATATGTGCTAAAAAGTATTATTTTTATGGACATTATTAAATATGTGCAGTTTTTGATGGTACTTGCAACTGAGTACGTAACTAGTTCATTATCCTTATTTTCTTCGTATTCTTTTTGTATTTGAAAAATTATGTTAAATTTGTTTAAATACAACTTACAAATTTGTATAGGTACTATATTGTTGAAGTCTTTATAGGTTGAATTTAATACAATTTTTAAAGTTTGTTTTCATTAATCCACATGGAGAGTTATAGCGTTCAGCAAACTATTATCAAATTGTCTTACGAAAATAACATTCCTTCTGGTTTTTAATTAATTTGTTAGCTATATTCAAATACTTCAGCATAACTTGTTAAGTTCTTTAATTAATTTGTTTAGCAATATTGAAATGCCTCAGCATAACTTATTAAGTTCTAAAAATATTTTTTTATTCAATGTGTTCTTAATTAAATTGGTACCACTCCAAATTTCTGTCAAAATTTCTTATCAATTTATTGTTCATTAATTCTTAACCTACATTGATTAAAATTTTACAAAGTTCTAAATTTATCTAATGCTATACCATAGGTATGTCTATAGGCATAGAGTACTTCTCTGTTCGGTATTCTGGCACTCAGATCATTCACATTTTGCTAGTTCAGCAAATTTTCACAAATAAACATTCAATTGGCAAACATTAGGCAGTATTACATACCTTCCAATCGCAGATACTTACCTATCTTAAGTTTTAATAGATAGAAGCTCCAAGCTGTTTTACAATAGTCAAAACCTAATCAAGAGTAAAGTTTCTTCAAATTTTACCGAAATTGAATCCAACCAATTCTTATCTTTCCATTTGATTTTGCAAATATCAAAGGTATGATATTAGCATTGAAAGTGATGTGGAATGAGAAAAGAAGAAAAGCACGTCTGCTTCCATTGAAAAACAAAAAAAAAAACTCAAACCCTCCAATCCACAACCACTATCATTCAACCATTAACAGAGCGACTATAAAGGGAAGGAAAGAAAAAAAGCACAAAAAACAGAAATCAATTAAAACCCGGATTTAAGGAACAGGGACTAAGGCAATAGAAATTCGCACCACTCCTGAGTCCTGACTCCTGTGTTCTGTACATTGCTCAGATCTGGCTTGACTGTCTCTGTCTGTGGCTCTATGATATCTCAACGAAGAAGGTCGGGGTTGGGTTGGTCTTGAGAAAATGAATAAATTACTTCTAGAGATTTCATGTGTCGATAAGAACCTGAAGAAGAAGGCAAAAACTAGACAAAGAAGAAAGACCGAGGGTGAGAGAAATAGAGAGAAAGACAGAATTGAACATCATCTAGAATCCTATAGTCTATAATAATAAGAAAAGCAGAAGCAAAAGGAAAACACTGCCGGAAATCCACTTCTCATTGTGCACACACCTTGTGAACGTGAAGAATGGCTTTTAATTAATTCTGGAACAACCTGCTGATGAAGGAGCCAATACCGCCACTATACCAATCTACCATGCACCACCGCACCGCACCCGGCATCATAGCATCAACAGAAATCACCCTTAAAAAAATCAACCAAAATAAAAAAATACCTATATAGTTGTCTTAAGAGATGCGTACACACAAAGGAGCTATACCTTTTGTCTTATTTCCGCCGAAACAGCAAATTCAGACTTTTTCGTCAAGGTGAATTTCATTTTAAATGTAAATTTTATATTGGGTTTTCCAAAATTATTTTTTAAGAGAAATACAAAATATTAAATGCATAGTAAAAAAGAAAGTTAACATTGTAAAATTATATTAGAAAAATAGCTGCCAAGGCTATGTTTAAAGCATCATATACTTTTCATGACCAAATCATACTCGTACACTTGCGCCTGACTTTCCTCGATAGTCGGGGTATTGAAATAGACCTCATCGTTCACTTGACTTAAAAGAAGAACAAGCCTACAAAAATTAAATTATAAGATCTTTGTGGCCAATTGTTATCATCCCATAGGGAAATAACACGGTAAGACAAATTTTTATTGAAACTGCGATTTTTTTTGTGCGAAACGTACAGAGCATTATATTGCTTAAATAAACGTCGTTCGTTACAAAAAAACTTTGAGAATTAAAACGAAATCCTCAAGGAGTTTGGCTAATTATTTATGTTGATGTCAATAATAACAATGGTCGACAAGGTTTTCTTACTCGCATTTAAATTGCACTTTTCCAATGAGTTTTGGCGGCCTTAATTCAAAACTGACTTCAAAATTAATGTATTACGTCAGTTTTTTGAGATATCACTTTTTAAAATGCGAAAAAAACACGTATATACATATGTATGTAATGATTTTTGAATCTATCTAAATTTATGAAGTAGCTCTTTTTCAATAAAATCCGTCATGGTTTTCAAATTTTTTTATCTTTTTCTCTAATTTTCAGTTGAAATATTTATATAATTTCATATAATATCCGAAAAAAAAACTTCAAAAGTTTTTAGATTTTAACTGTCTTACAACAATCTCGAAAGAAACGCTAAAGCATTTTTGCTAAAATGGTTTACAACAGAAAAAGGCAAAACGGTTTAGATGTAAGTTTGGTTCTTGTAACGAATCTCTAGTTTAATAAATTCTACTATATCAAGTTTTTGAAATATATTAAAAACTATAAAAAAAAGGCTGAGATGCGACCCACACTCATAAATTCCCATCCCGTCTGTCGATTTGTCTTGCTTAAACGTTTGTCTATATGTATCAATTTTTACCAAATTTGCGTACTATTTTTTGTAGATTTTATTTTTTTTTATGAAAAACGGCCAGTTGAATTTTTATTTTATTTTTTATTTATTTTTATTAATGAATATCGAAAACAATATTTTCTGTGAAATAAAATAAGTTTGAAGCCAATATTTGTAATTTTTGAAAAGCTATTTGAGTCGAAAGTAAATTTTTAATAAGTTTTAGTATTGTTTTTTTTAATTTTATTATGTTTTGTAAAAAAAAAATGTCAATTAGATTTTTCTCAAAATTTTATCGAATATTGAAAACAATATTTCTTTTAAGATTAAATTAGTTTGAAGCCAATGTCTCAAAGTTTTGAAAAATATTTACGTCGAAAATCAATTTTTGACAAGTTTTTAATTTTTTTTAGGTTTTCAATTTTTTGTAAAAAAAACTGTCAATTCGTTTTTTTTTTCAAAATTTTATTAAATGTTGAAAACAATATTTCTTATAAGATAAACGTAGTTTAAAGCCAATATCTCAAATTTTGGAAAAGATATTTGAGTCGAAAATCAATTTTTACCAACTTTTATTAATTTTTTTTTAGGTTTTTATATTTTGTAAAAAACTGTTGTAGTACCCGTAGCGTGATGGTTAGTCATTGGACTGTCATGCAAGGGGTCTTGGGTTCAATCCCTGCCTGTACCACCTAACTTTTTTCACGGGTACTGCCTCTTGCGAGGAATTGACAAATCCTCCAAGAGTAATTCTTGTCATGAAAAGTGCTTTCTCAAATTAGCCGTTCGGATTCGGCATATAAACTGTAGGTCCCTTCCATCTCTGACAACATTACTCGCACACACAGGAATGGTTGAGAGTTGTAAGTCACTAGGCCCTGGTTCTTCATGGACTGTTGCGCCACCTAATTTATTTTATTATAAAAAACTGTCAATTCGTTTTTTCTCAAAATTTTTTCCGAATGTTGAAAACAACATTTCTTATAAGTTAAAATAAGTTTGAAGCCATTATCTTAAGTTTTTGAAAAGATATTTGAGTCGAAATTCAATTTTTACCAACTTTGAGTAATGTTTTTTTAGGTTTTTATTTTTTATAAAAAAAAACTGTCAATTAGAATTTTCTCAAAATTTTATCAGATGTCAAAAACATTATTATTTTTCGTTGCACAAAATTGTTTAGGAGATGAAGTCATATTTTATTCGTAAAATTTTCGAGGTGACAAATTTTTTTTTCATGTTTTTTTATTTATAAAAAAAAACGTTATATGTACATAATTGGATTTTTTTTCCAAAAATGTATTTGTTTTGTATCACGTTTCAATATATTATATAAAATTTAATTCAAGTCTCTAGCGTCATTGGTTCATGAGATATTTAGGGTTAACCACAATTTTCCCCTTTTTTTAAACTGCCATGGTAAAAAAAACCACCCACGCAATTTTCTTGAGAGCCCTTTCTGCATCTTGCTTTATTATTATCTGTATAATAAAATTTATTTGAAGTCGATATCTCTTCTGGTTCTTGAGCTATGGACGACGAAAAAAACGTCGTAAACGTACGGGCGTACGAACGTACGTACACACGCACGCACAGACATCTCGCTAAAAATCTTTTATTTCGACTCTATTGACTTTGAAACGTCGAGAAATGTCAAAATTTTCAATTCCACAAATCGGACCCATTATAACTTCCTATTTGAAGTTAAAAATAATTTTGAAAACGGGTATTTTTGAAATTTGATCAAATAGTTAAAATTACAGTTTAGATTCGAAATATCAAATTCAAGGGTTTCTCGAAACTTCATATGTAAAGATAAAGACTAATGAGAATTTCCAGAAACTAAGTGAGATACTAAAATACTTTAAATTGTATCTAAAAGAGAAAAATTTGTCATTTTCAAAATCATCATACAATTTTTTGTTAAGAGATATTTTGAGTCTTAACTTAGGCTTAAAAATAGCGTTTTTGGTTATTTTTAGCATTTTTAAAGGGGCTTATTTTAATAACCTGATGTGATAGACAAATTCTGAAGCAAGATTCCAATTTAGGACATCTTTATCCTTTAAAAAAGTATTCTTTTGTTTGTGCCGCAGAAAAAAACGTAACTTTGTCGACCAGTGTAATAGCTCTCGGTAGCGAAATCAATTGACCGAAATAGTTGCAACAGCATAATTTTCGGATAAGGAAGGTTTAAGGACCATAAACTGAGCAAACAATGTGTGGATTTTCCGAGTCCCAAATATAGCAATTTTGCTTGTTAACGGAACCTCCTATGAAAATCCGGATCATGCTGTTGCATTTGTTGGTGTTGTTGCTAGTTGACTGGTTCGAGTTCTTGTGTTTACGGAACTTCGAATGTCTTTATACCTAAGTCTTGATTGATGTTTACTGTGTAAAATTTTGTTTGTGGAAAGCTTAATTCCAAAGATCGACAACTTGGGTTTTCGACTAGACCACGAGCTACAGAAGATATATCTATCTTGAGCTAGGCACTAAGTTTTTATTCATCATATTGTAAACTTGTTTTAAAAGTCCAAATTTTTCGACCTATTTCGACATTGTCGGCCAAAAGTGTGTTTCACGAATATTGGCAACTGTGACTGCAAAATTTGTATTGTGATTTTATCAATTTTGTTGCGTTTTGAAGCGTGTTTTGTATCATTTAAGTAAAGCTGTAGCTGTACTTGTCAAATGTCAAAAATGACAGCTGCCCAAATATCGGTATTTCAAAATGAAACCTCTTATTGGAAAACAATATGAAAGAAATTTATAAATGGCTAGAATTAATACGATCGATGAAGATATTTATTTTCTATGAAAATTCTACAAACAGAATTTAGGGGGCTGAAAGGGGCTCACGAACACTTTTCGTTTTTTCATCAAGATTTTGGAAACAAAACTTGGATTCTGTCTTCTCTCTCTTTCAAATATTTTTTCCTTTTTTTTGGAAAAAGTTCATAGCCTTTTTGCACCTTTTCCCTCCAAAAATTGTATGTTCCGGTCTAAAAATAGATAACTTTCAATCCGTAGTAACGTATCATAAATGAAGCTCTTGGCTTAATCGGATTTTTTTTCGAAATGAATATCTATTTTCCGATCTTTTAGTGTAATGTCAAAATATTAAAAAATCTGATAAAAAATTATTTAACAATTTTATATTACTTCCATTTATGTAGCTAAATATTGGCGACCCTTAAAATATAAATGAAAAAGAGTTTGACAGATGACAATTGAGGTTTTATAAAAGTGTTTTTATCGTTTGACAACATGTTAAAAATAACGACAGTTTGGTCATTGAATTGTTCCAAATATTTCGTCTAGTATTATTGTAAAATTATTGATTCAACTTCAGTAACAGTGAACCATTTAAGATCCATTTATAAATAATTTAGATAGGCTGGAGAAGAAAATCTACAATTCATGACTGTTTTCTATTCGGGTTCAGCGCACAATTACAGGCCTCCTCAATGCTTGAGATCTGTTAGCCTAACTATTTTATTTTCAATTAGAAACATACTTAAAAAGAATTAAGAACTATGCTGATGAAATTCATCTTAAGTCATTACACTCTATTGTTCCGATAGACCTTCACATAAAAACCCCTATACTGCCCCCAAAGTGCCCACCTATACTCTAGATATGATTTTAATTCATTACCTTTTTTTGGGGGCTGTTTTGTATCTCTGTGTGTTTCTTAAAATGTCATCTACTTATCGCATTTTGAAATTTATTTCCATAGCGATAATTCCACAAAAGGCTGAAAATGCACGTCCTGAGTTCCAATTCCTGTTTCTGCGTAAAATGGTACCTTAACCTAACGTCCTAAAAGAAGAAGTCCTAAATACTCGTATACCTCCGATCTGTTATCTAATAGCGAACACTTTTATCTTTGGAGAAAGTGCTCTGCTGATTTGCACCCAACAGAAAAATAAAGAAGCACTTCTTATAGAGAAGTAAATTTTAGACCAATTGCCTGCTTGACTAGAGAAGAGACTTTGATGAAGGTCCTGGTGCTGGTGCTGGTTTGGTTTGGCTGAGCTCTGGAGTTGGATCTGGAGCTGGGGCTGATGGGCTGGCTGTTTAGGTTGGTTTTTCGTTGGTTGGCTGATGGTAGGCAGGCTGCTGGTAACGAGCTAATGCGTCCTGGGGGTGATTTTGTCTTCCTGTTTTGAAAATCTTTTTCGAACACCTCAAAACTCCGCATCCACATCCTGCTTAAGTATTAATTTCGTGTTTCGGAGCCGATTAAAAAGTGAAATATTGTTGTTGTTGCTGTGTTTTATTTTTATCGTCGTAGTCGTCGTCGTCGTAGTCTTTGCTGCTCGTCTTCGGTTGGACGGTCGGTTTGGGTTCAGTAGAGCGGGCTATTTAGGTTTAATTAAAAGTGATTTTTTTTGTTGTATCCTGCGTAACGTATAGTATAAATATGTGTATAGGTAAAGTAGAGAGATATTCATTTATTGTTATCGTTTACTGAAATTTATTCCAAGTGGCATTTGTTGCTATAGCAAGTTCCTATATAGGTATACATAAATACCTATAACTTGTACAATAAAATGAAAACGGTCTGACTTTTAATTGAAATTGAGGGTGCAAGATATGAATCAAAGATATATTTTCTTGTTAAAATCAACAATAATATTTCAAAAAGCTTATGCAGCATTTAAGATAGGTAAGATTTTATTTTTTTTTTAATTTGTATGACAATAAAGTTGAAAATTGTATTTTTAGCTGGAAATAATTTTGTTTTAAATTATCTAATGAGGAAGTTTTGTTTTAAGTTTATGAAAGCTAATTAATGTTCTTTAAATTTGTATTAACAAAAGAAAAGAAAATAATTTTAATCAATAATTCCTTTTCCGGTAAAGATACCTTTGAAATTAAAAAAAATTGTATTCCAAAATGAGATTTAAGGTAATTATGTTGATTCGACGACACACGAAATGTATTAGTTAAAAAAAAAAATGAATTAAGGTAAGTTTAAAACGTTTGCTTCCTTTTAAGGATTGTTTAGTTAAGCAGGGTCGCAATGGTTAAGGACGTTATATTTATTATAATTTAACTAAATCTAAAGTTACTAACTAGTTTAATTTCTTGCTAACTAGTAAAATATTTACTTCACTTTAATCAAAATATTTCATCTGAACCTGTCTTAAAAGTGACAGTTCTTGAAATAAAAACGGGATCGGGTCAAAATTCTGGCTTCAAAATTCTGCTTTTCAGAATTCTGCTTTTTTAACGAAAATTCTGCTTTTCAAAATTTTGCTTTTTTTTTGTCTGGTTTACAAAATTCTGCTTTTCAAAATTCTGGAAATTTATATTAAAAAAAAAATTCTGCTAATTCTGCTTTTTTTAATAGTATATTTATTAACGGAAAAGTCAATTTAACATGGTTTTTGTTTCAATTTTAACAAAAAAAAAATCAAAATTTCGTCTTTTAATAATTATAAACAATAACTGAAAATAGAGCAAAAATAACAACAACAAAAACAAAATGTAAACAAAAAATAATAACAACAATTAAAAAACGAAAAGCAAATTACGTTAAAGTGGAGAGATTAATAACACACTATCACGAAGGGATAAGAAAAGACACTAACCATTGTCTAAGACCCTGACTAAGTTAAGAGAGCAAAAGTTAATTGCGTCTAAACATCTCGCTTATGCAAGCGAGAGGATAATTTTACAAAATTCTGGATATAATAAAAATATAATATTTTTATTATTTCCAGAATATTGTAAAACAGAATTTTGAAAAACAGAATTTTGAAAAGCAGAATTTTGAAAAACAGAATTCTGAAAAGCAGAATTTTGAAAGCAGAATTTTGAAAAGCAGAATTTTGAAAGCAGAATTTTGACCCCGGCAGAATTTTGACCCCAACCCAATAAAAACATAACAAACAGAACATCATCTAGAAAACACATCCATTAATCTGAAAAATTGTGTTTAATTCGATGAAATTACCATACGTTTCTAAGGCTGGTCGAAAAAGTTAATATTTTTAAAATGGATACAAATAATAGTTTTCAAAATAATTATTGAATCAGTGAAAGTGTTAAAAAATAAAAACTTATTGAAACGTTCTGCACACTCAAAACTACTACAATATCACTTAAATGATAATAACCATTTCTTTTGCTGTGCAGTTCTTATAATCAGGCTTAATTTGATCAATAACAATGACATAGAAAAAATGTTGTCAGAATCACAATTTTTACACCAACTGGAATAAACAAATATGGAATTAACGAATCTATTCATTCGAAAATGAGGCTTATTGCTAAATATATTTTTAACAGATTTTTTTAAAGCCATATAATAATTTTAACATGCCTTCTTTCTGTCCTTTTCATGTTACTGTCTTTTTCCTGTTAAAATTTGAACAGCCTTATTGAAAACTTATTAACAAAATTGAAAATTTTTCGGTTTCTTGGTGTTTCACGGTCTTTAAAATATATATTTATTTACCACTAAATAAATTGCACGACTAGGTCGCACGAACTCGTTCATGTATCCAAAGGTTCTGTTTAAAAATGTTTCCTGTATTTTAAGATTTAAAATTGCCTTTATCATCAAAAATTGTAATTTTATTTGATTTCCACAATAAAACCACAATTTTTCAAAATTTTTATTTGAGCGGTTCTTTTTTTTCAATTTTAATTTAGAAATACTTAAAGTATACCTACTGTTATTAAGAGCTTATTAATATACGTTTTAAATTTCATTTTCGTAAGAAATTGATGATATGTTTTCGAGATATAAAATTTCGAAAAAAATTTAAAATTTTTTTGAAAATCAAATAAAAAAAAGAGGCTAGGATACAACCCACACTGATAACTTTGTCTTGCTTAAAAGTTTGTAGATTTTCGTGTTGGGTTAAAAAAGTTGTCAGTTGAATTATTCTTAAAAACTTCAAAATTACTAACAATATAATGAAATAGTTAAGTTTCAAAATCTAGTTTTCTTAAATAGATTTTTAGTCGAAAACAAATTTTTACCAATTTTAGTAGCATTTCTTAAAATCTTTTGTTTTTCATATAAACAAATACAAATTTGATGAATGAAATTAATTTGAAGCCAATATCTTCTATCGTTCACAAGATATCGAGAACCGACCATCATTTTTTAACAAATTTGCGTACTATTTTTTGTAGATTTTACATTGTTTTTTTTTAGGTTTTTATTTTTGTTAAAAAAAAATTCAATTCGATTTTTCTCAAAATTTTATCGAATATTGAAAACGATATTCCATATAAGTTAAAATTAGTTGAAAGCCATAATCTCAAATTTTTAAAAAGATATTTGAGTCGAAAACCAATTTTTACCATTTTTTGTCAAATTTTTTTTAGGTTTTTAATTTTTTGTAAAAAAGCTGTCAATTCGATTTTTTTTCAAAATTTTACTAAATGTTAACAACAATATTTTTTAAGAGATAAAAGTAGTTTAATGCCAATATTTCAAAGTTTTGAAAAGATATTTGAGTCGAAAATCAGTTTTTACCAACTTTTATTAATTTTTGTTTTAGGTTTTTATTTTTTGTAAGATAAAATAAGTTTGAAGCCATTAGCTCAAGTTTTTGAAAAGATGTTTGAGTCGAAAATCAATTTTTACCAGCTTTGAGTAATGTTTTCTTAGGTTTTTATTTTTTATAAAAAAAACTGTCAATTTGATTATTCTCAACATTTTACCACATGTTAAAAACGTTATTTTTCATTGCGAAAAATTGTTTTGGAGATGAAATCATATTTTAGTCGTAAAATTTTCGAGGTGACAATTTTTTTTTCCAGTTTTTTTTTTATTTATAAAAAACCGTTAATTGGATTTTTTTCCAAAAATGTATTTGTTTTGTATCACGTTACAATATATTATACAAACTTTAGTTCAAGTCTCTAGCTTCATTGGTGCATGAGATATTTAGGGTTAACCAAAATGTTCACCTTTTTTTTTTTAAATACTATGGTAAAAAAAACCACCTACGCAATTTTCTTGAGAGCCCTTTCTGCATCTTTCTGCCTTATTATCTGTATAACAACATTTATTTGAAGTCGATATCTCTTCTGGTTCTTGAGCTATGGACGACGAAAAAAACGTCGCGAACGTACGGACTTACGAACGTACGTACACACGCACGCACAGACATCTTTCTAAAAATCTTTTATTTCGACTCTAGGGACCTTGAAACGTGGAGAAATGTCAAAATTTTCAATTTGACAAATCGGACCCATTACAATAACTTCCTATGGGAAGTTTATAATAACAGTTTTGATCATGAAATATTATTAAGACAGTATAAGAGCTTATGCTTTTATTTAAATCGATTAATTAGTTCTTGAGAAAACTTAAAAAAGAATGACGACGGTTCTATAGGGGGTAAATTGTAAAACAAATTTAATAAAAATCTGTCATCTCGTTTTTGAGGAAATTTGAATTTTCGATGTTTGCTAAAAAACTAAAAAAAAAAAAACGCCTTACGCTAATCTGCTTAAAACCTTTTATTTCCAAGTTTGAACTAAATCCACCCAATGATGTGGGCTATATGTGCGACTACAGACTGAAGGCATCTAGGCGGACAGAATCGTTACTCATCTTAGTAATGTCATGTTTAATTAAAATCTCAAATGTTTGTAAAATAAAGTTCCATAATTACGAAATGTGAAGGTTTAGATTTTTTACATGTGGTAAAATTCTTATGAAAATTCAATTGATAGTTATTCTTTCACGCAAAAATTTAACCTGCGAAAAATAGTTTTAAAATTGGATTTTCAATTCAAATATTTTGAGAATATAGAATAATCATAACTTCGAACTTATTTCTGGAAAAATACAATTTACAGATTTCTTACGAAAAATGAAAACTGATACAAAATAATAAAGGGTGTCTGTTTAGATGTGTGGTTTTCAAAAAGAAATAAAACGCTTATAATTTAATGTTGTGTTCAAGAACTAAGCTTTATTTTAAAAATTTGAGGGTGTGCCGTTATGTGTTAAATACGACTTGGGCAATCTACCACGTCAGCCGTAAAACTGTAGATAGGCGACTCCTTTACAGTCGAGACGTCCTCGCACTGGACGGAGCCGAGCGCCTTCGGTTCAGTAGGACTGTTTCCGATAGGGACCGAAGAGATAAGGTAAGGCAGGAGAACCAGTTTTGGTGGCTTCAACTTGAGAATGTCATTTAAAGTTGTCTAGGGCGTTTGGTCTTGGCCGGCTTACATAGGCTTAAGGATAAGGTTAGGGACAGTAAGGGTGGCACCAAAAAAAAAATTATTTAAACAAAAAAAAAAAATAAAAAAAAAACACAAAAAAAAGCTTACTGCGGCTGTTCTAGTTTTTAAGTAGTTTAAAGTAATTTTAAGTAGTATTATTGGTTTTGGTTAGTTTTAAGTATAGCTTAAGTATTATAATGGCTTTCGGTTTTTTTTTATTTAGTTTTAGGTTTTATATAAAATGAAAAATAATGATAAAGATACCATGTTTTTTTTTTTATTTTCTCTGTTTTAGATTAAGTTTCGTTATTTAGTATTAAAATTGTTCTTAGGCCGAAAGGCAGTAGTTATAAGATAATGGATTAACTAAGAGCACCCGCATAGGGCCAGTAAGATATTTTTTAAGTTTTGAAATGTACGCTAGTTTTTTAAGAATTTTTGTCTAGCTTTACGATAGTTATAAGATTTTGATAAAATAAAAAAAAAAAAATAAAAACGATTTGGCCAAGTGGCTGAAGCCTCAATTTTCCACCACTTTTTGCAGCAAATAATGTCGCATGTCAGTTATATCGCTCTGAATATTCTCTTACAAGGCATCACTCGTCTCGGGCTTATCTGCGTAGACAAGGGAGTTCACACTATCGCAATACAATTAATCCAGTGGTGTTAAATCCCACGATCTTAGAGGCCACGCCACAGCCCTTCGATGCGAGATAATGCTCTAACCAAATGTTTCCTTCAATAAATTGATGCGTCTCGTGAACCGCATCATTATTTTGGTAAACAATTTCAACAATGTTCAGGAATAAGTCTATTCAGCCTTGGGGGAGGCTTATCTCTGTAACCAATATTTATAACTTTTAATTTATTTTTTTATTATCTTTTCAATTAATTTCAATTTATTTTTTTTTTATTTTAAAACTAATAATTTGTGATACTTTCGAACTTTAACAACGAAAAATATTTATATGTATGTTAAAAAGTTAAATTGTTCGCATCTAAATTTGCATTAAATTGTTATTATCTGTTTTTTTTAAAAATATGGATATTAATTAATATTATTTGAGGCATTAAAAGCTTACAATAATAATAATAAGTCTATTCATTATGAAATGGAAAATAAAACTGAATAAAATTCAAGTGACAGCTGTCAAAAATCTCACTCCAATAAAAGTATTGCCAAATTGAAAACCACACTTCTAAAAAAATTTACTTTACTAAAAACTAGTACTTTTTGACAAATCTAATTAAGTTTTTGTAATACAAACTGAAATCCTACCATACTACTACTACTACTACTTAAGTCTAACGTCTTAGATATCTCTACAAAAAAAAGCTTTATTTTTAATTTTTGATTAAAGTTTTTTTTAACAATTTGCCATATTTCAAACAAAATATATTTGAACATTTGTAAGGTACCAATGGAAAGTTATCTCAGTGGGTCGGATCCCAGCTTTTTTTGAAACCGTTTTTATCATCTTAACGCTTATTTACTCTTAAGGAAAAAATGCTTTCTTTTATTAGAAAAGCTTCTTCATTGTTAATGTTGATGTTAATTTTTTGAAACTAACTTTTGAAACCCGTAGTACCTTGGCATGATGGTTAGAGTGTTGGACTGTCATGCCAGAGGTCTTGGGTTCAATCTCTGCCTGTAGTATCTTAAGGTTTTTCACGGGTACTGCTTCTTACGAGTAATTGACAAACCTTCCAAAGTAATTCTTATCATGAAAAGTGCTTTCTCAAATTATCGGTTCGGTTTCGGCTTAAAAACTGTAGGTCCCCTACATCCCTAAAAATATTACTCCCAAACAGGAATGGTTGAAAGTTGTAAGTCCCTAGGTCACTAGTTTTCAACGGACTGTTGCGCCACCTAGTTTATTTATTTTTAACTTCTCAAACAGTGTTACCATCGATATGAACGTCATGATTTGTTTTTTCACTGGCTTTACCCGTAGTTGTGAATTTTTACTTTCTGTTCTAAAGAATTGAAATTATATATTTAATTAATTGACAAAAATTATTATTTTTATTTAATTTTATTAAATGCTTTCGTTAACAAAATTTCTTTCTTATTTTTTTAAATTTAAGTCTACATAATTAATTTTTTGAGTTATATTATAATAGCAACTAATTTACAGAGTTTATGTTTTGAACGCACATTATTATGTTATATAAACTTTTAACTTAAAATTCATTTTACGATCCTTTTTTATATCAAATTTTTAATTGCTACTTTTAATCTATATTTTATTAATTTTCTCTCCAATTTTATTTAAGAAAATAAAATATTATATATGCAAATGAAATAATAATTTTATGAGTCTTAAAGATAATTCATCTCTTAAAGAGGTTTTTTTTTAGCTACATATAGTTAAATCAAACCTTTTAAAAGCAGTTTTTTTTTTAAGAAAAGAGAAATAGATAAATGATCAATTTTTATTATTTCGGTGGACGGAACTCCAGTAAAATATTATTATTTATTTGTTTATTAATCAACTTCTTTATCTTTTATATGTATGTACCTACTTTAGTGCGCTGGCACATCGTTACTCAAAAATATGTATGTTAATAGGTTAGGAAAAATGTTTGCTGAATTAAACTTTTTATAATCAATGAAAAAATGGTCAATCCGAATCTTCGTTCAAATATCAAAATAGCAAGCACCAGCACTGCATATTATTTGTATATGTTTATATAAATGCTGGTTATTGATGTTATTAGAAATTTAATTTTTATTAAATTAAAATTTTAAAACTAAAATGAAAAATACACGTTTAATTAAGCCAAATGTGAACATGGACATTTATAAGGGTTTCCAATAATAAGTTACATTTTTAATGGCTTAATAAGCTGTCAATTTTAAAGTTCTCTTCTTTTGATGTTTGACAAGAAGAACCACTCCATTAGGTACTAAAAACGGAGCAATAATATTTTTCACTGTTCGCAATTGTGCAAGAAAAGTTTCATGACCGTTTTATTTCTCGAAGACGTGATCACAATATTTACCTACGAGGTTGTGATTTTTTAAAATTACGCGTTTTTTCTGAACCTCGTGAAAGGCAAAGTAAAAGCATTTGAGCAGTAATCGAGAAAATACAGCCGCAAATTTGTTCAGAAATTTGTCTGATATCGTTTTCCACAATTAATGACTTCGTGTCAAATGGATAGGGATAAGCTTTTTTTGTTTTTATTAGCCGATATTTCTTAAACCCTTAAATTTTTTTGGAAAAACCCTAATGTGAATGAGTATAACTCCCATCTCTGGGCTGGTGCTCCTGCAACTTACTTAAGCCTCTTGGATAGTATTGAACGACGTAAGTTCATAAATTCATTTACTTCGCTTGAAGTAAGGTTTCATGTCTGACCCTCTTTTACTGTTATTTTAACGGTTTATGCTCTAGTGAAATAGCCAGCTGTATTCCTCCCCTTAAAAAGTTCAACCGTAATACTGGCGCTTCTAGGAATGCTCATCAGTATACCCTTGAGTCCTACTTCGGCCGTACTGTCAAATACAGAGATTCGTTCTTTAGCCGTACTATGCGAATCTGGAAGCTGGGTAAATGCTAGTAGATCGAGTGTTGATCGGTGATACAGAAGGCAGGTCATATACGACAGCAAAAAATGAAGAAAAAACAACCAAAGAATGCTGCACGCAAGAGCCAACGCCTTAATTTCGCAACAAATCACTTCAGGTGGAATCGAGCTATGCATACAGTCGTCTTTTCCGATGAAAAAAAAATTAATTTGAACGGAAATGATTTAAGAAAAGAACAATTTTATCTTGAAAAACAGAACAGCAAAGTATAGGCGGTGTAGTGGAGTGAGGGGCAATCACCTATTACTGAATTTTTAAAGCTCTAAAATGACGGCAAACACTTAAAAATGGGTTCTGGAACGAGTTTTTCCTCAGTTTTCTCAATTATTTGGTGGACAACGATGGCCTTTCCACCAAGATAATGCACTAATACAAACCTACGGGCAACAAAAGCCTGGATTCAGGGGCAAAATGTGAACCTATTACCATGGCATCTATATTCTCCTGACCTGAACATCATGGAAAACGTTTGGGGATGGCTTTGAAGGAAAAAGGAATATGTACTAAAAAACCGAAGAGATTATTGAAGCCATAAAACGGGTCAAGGCCCGAATTTCGCTCTATTATCTGACAGCACTCTATGAATCCATACACCACAGGTTACTTAAAGTAATTCAGAAATCACAAGGCAGCACACATTACTAAACATTATTTTAATCCATTCAATAAAACTAGTATTTACCTAAACCATAAGATTTGTTGTTATTTTCTTTACTTTAAAGGGTCTTACAGGTAAAGTTAAACCGTAATAAAACTTTTATTTATGATTTCACCATAATACACAGCTTCAACGAACCTATCAATTGAAGCATAAATCTCAAAATTAATTTTTTTTTCAGTTTTTCAAAAAAATCGTGGGCTAACCCCTTGCCGAAAAAAAGTAGTATTTTCAAAACTATTTCCCAACCAATCGAGATACACATCAAAAGAAAGGTATTTTAATGCTCTACCCCCAACTGCAAACCAAAAGGTTCTGCGAGCTCTCGTTTCGGAAAAATTCGTTAAAAAGTAAAATTAAAGAATTTCGACCCAGCCCATCAGAAATTATCTTTCGATTGGTTTATTTCTTCAACCAAGACTCCAAACAAGATCATTCATTCCACATTTGGGTTATTTCAAAAAAAAACCTATGGGTTTAACAAATATTGGCAAATAAAAAAACTAAAAAAGCTAGTCCCTATCCATGTGACACGAAGTGTACTTCCTTCCTGTAGTGAAATAAGTATGCATTAATTCCTCTTCATAAATACTCCTTTGTAAATATCTTACTAAAATGTTTTGTTTTGGAAAATTCTAAAGGTATGAATGAGTTTAAAATTTTTGTACCTATTCATTTATTTCTTAAAAAAATCGATTCTTTAAATCATCTTAAAATTTTTGATTTGATTAAAAAAAAATTAAACAATCTCTAATCAAACTACAAATGTTCTCAGTCATTTGCTTTTCTCGTAGACAATTCCCTTTATATTCGGCATTGAATTGTGGGTCCCTTTGATTCTTTTTCATAGAAATTAATTAAGAGTTCAAACCACTAGGCCTCAGTGGCTATGACCTATGGCTACCAAGTGTATTTTGAACCGTTTACATAAATGAGATCTATCCTGTGTTGAAAACGAATTTTAGAAATTCAAACTCATTTCTTCCGCATTTATTTTCTATTTTAAAGAAGTTTTATCTAGTACTAAATTTAAATTTTATTTTCTTCGTTGTTTTATGATAAACTTTCTTAATATGTTTACCTATTTTATTAAAAAAAAAGTATTTAAAAAACTAGAAATAAAATTACAAACAAAAAAGAAAACGAATTAATAAAAAAGTGTTGCCAATTGAGAAATAAAACAAATTTTATTGTTGGTTTTTATTTTATTATATTCTTTTTTTTTATTTATAATACTTTTTCGTTTTATATAAAATAATGTTTAAAAAAAAACCTTAATGAAAATAAAACAATTTTAAGTCAAATTTGTATGTTAAAGAATTGCAAAACTAAAATATACGAATACAAATACAAACAGAATTGAATATTTTATGATGATTTAAATTTGTGTTATAATAATAATTTTTTATTTTTATTAAAACTATAAACACTCGATTATCTCTGCTAAGGGAATAGATTTATATATTTTATAGAATTATTGAAATGAAAAAATTATAAAAAATTGAAGAAAAAAAAATATAAACAAATTATTGTAAGTACAAGAAGGAATTATACAATTATATAAATTATATGTTTTTATATGAAAACTTAACATCACATTGCTTGAATTATTATTTTGTTTTGTTTTTTTTTTAATTGTATTATTTGCTTATGTACTCAGTATATAAATGATTCACTTAATTAATATTAATTTTTATTTGTTTTTAATATTATTATATAATGTATAGTAATATAGTATATATATAATATTTTTTTTCTTTTTTCATAAAATAATAATCTTTTTTTCTTTTGTTAGTTTAAATAAACTTTTTTTTTTAATTCGATATGAAAAATTGCTGAGAATGAGATTTTATTTTCTTTATAATTTTAATGTCTATATAGAATTCTAATTAAACAAAAAGCTGCAAGAAAAACATAAATTTTATATTTATCTATTTTGATAATGACGTTGATGATGATAATGATGATGTTGAGTTGTTGAAAATTTTATTTTTATTTTTGTTTCTCGTGTTTTTAATGGTTATAAAATTTCTTTTTTATCTTTTTATTTTTTTATTTTTAATTTTTATGATTAAGTGTTTTGTGTTTTTGATTTCTTTTTATTTTAAAATTAGCTAAAGTTTTAGTTGAGTTTGTTTTTTTATGACTATTTATATTTATGTATTTTAATGTTTAGGTATTTATGCATGAAGTGAAAGTTATGAGTGTTTTTGTGCTGTATTTTTCAGTTTTAATATTGAGGAAAGTTAAAAATATAATGACTAACTTATGTCTATCAGTACTGCGCCGAATTTAAAAGAGTTTTTTTCTTTTGGTGTTTCAAAAAAAATTAAATTTATGGAATACTTTTTTGTTTATATTTTGTTTTGCTCTTTCATAATAAGTTTTTTAAATTTGATAGTTTTTGTATAATGTTGTTAAAATCCAATCTCAATTAAGTATCCACAGGACGTTGACAGTTTCAGGATGTCTTTTTTTTTTGTATTGCGGCTACAAGTTTTTAATTTTTGTTGATGTTTGACATATTTTTTAAACCTTTAAATTCAGTACTTTACAGTTTTTTATTGCATAGGTATGGTTTAGACAAGAATACTCTTTTTAAAAAACAGTTTACTTTTTTAGGTAATATTACTTTATGTTTTTGATGTGGATAAAAAGTTTTTTTTTTTTATTTTTTTGTTGTGGTTGTTCTAGATTAACTTTTCTATATATATATTTTTTAATTTTTATTTTAAAATCAGCACAAAGTGATATAGAAATTAAAAAAGATATTTCAAAAAAAAAAAAGAACATGCTGGAGTTTTGATGTGGTGAATATGTATTTATGTATATAGCTTATTGGAAAAGTTTTATGGACGAAATTGAGAGTTTATTTTGATATCAGACATTGTTTTTACGAAATACTTCGTTGGTGTGTTGATTGCTGAAGTTTTGTCGGGTTGAACATTGCTATAAAAGAAATTAAAAATAAATATTAAGAAAAAATTTGAAAATTGCTTGGATGGACAAGTTTTATTTTATTTTTCTAAATATTTCTTTAAACTCATCAAATAGTTACCTAAGTTTCACTCAAAGTTTGATAATGCTATTAAGGTCTTATAGAAAATTAAAAAAAAATCCTTAAATTTGGTATAAAATTTCAAAGGGAATAGTCCAATTACATAAAAGGATTTCCAATAAATGGTTTCATTTTGAATAGACCATTATTTGGCCAGCTGTCATTTTTTGGAGCTGATACTTTTAACATTTGACAAATACAAATTACGGCATTATTTAATTTGGACCGATACACTTTTCAGAATGCATTTAAATAATTGAAATTAAAACAAAATTACGAAAAAAAAAGATGTTGAAAACCTCGGTTTTTTGATTGCTGGTCAATCTCTGAAATTGGTCATTCTACATAATTAATGAAGTATGTTGTCGAAAGAATTAAGTCTTAATGTTCAAGCTGATCAATCATCAGCAACATCGCGTTATATCTTCATTGATTAGGTCCCTGAAACGCATCAAAATGTTTTGGATTTTTATCGAAAAATCATTTTCAGTATAATGATACGTGGCTACGTTAATAAGCAGAAATATCGCATTTTCGGATCTTAAAATCAAAAGTTATTGTTGAAAAATCTGCATCCTCAAATTCAACGTGTCACTATTTTGTGCGTTTTTTAGGTTCTTGACCAAGACTTTAGAAGTAGAATTCCTGATGTTATCAATCATTGCTAACCCCTTGCCGAAAAAAGTAGTATTTTCAAAATTATTTCCCACCCAGTCAAGATACATATATATCAAAAGAAAGGTATTTTAATGCTCTACTTCTAACTGCAAACCAAAATGTTCTGCGAGATCTCGTTTCGAAAAAATTGGTCAAAAAGTAAAATTATAGAATTTCGACCCGGTCCATCACAAATTATCTTTCGAGTGGTATATTTCCTCAACCAAGTCTCCAAACAAGATTCGGTTTTCACCTTAATATAGAGCATCGACCTAATTATCAATAAATTGATACATAAATCTCAAAAATGATTTTTTTTGTTCAGTTTTTTGAAAAAATCGTGGGCTAACCCCTTGTCGAAAGTAAGTAGTGTTTTCAAAACTATTTCTCACCCAATGAAATAGACACATATTTTAACTTGCGACACATAGAAGCTATATCGAACTTGAAATTTTAATCAAAGTTCACGAACTTATATTTTAAAATTTACCAATAAAATAAGTTTTTCTCCAAACATTTAAAAATCCATTTAACTAATCAAAAAAGCCTTGATTTAGTAATTTTTTTTTAAATTATTGAGCGGTTTTTTTTTAAATTTATTATTTTTATAACCATTTTGAAGTTTCAAAATTATTGGGTTGGAATTCGATATCTGTCAAACTAAGTTGTTTAAACCATTTTTTTTCTCACATTTTTGTCTGACATTTACGGAAATGGATCGCTTAACTATATCGCACAACGCATACAAATGGTGATTCTGCCACAGACACATATCGTGCTTAAAAAGAAGACGTAATCTTCCAACTACGAAGGCAATTTTCGAACAAAATTTTCTTCAGCGACGAAGCACATTTCCCACTCGGTGGGAATATTAAAAAACAAAATTGTCTTATTTGAGGCTCTGAGAATCCTCAAGGAATTGAAAAGAGGCCATCACATCCACAAAAAGTCACTGTTTGGTGCACTCTTTGGTCCATAGCTAAGGTGTGATTGGCCTTACTTTTTCGAAAACGACGATGGAACGACTGTCACCGTCAATTCGGAGCGTTATGGTAATTATGATAACCGAATTATTTTTCTGCTATTGAAGAATACGACTTGGAGAATATGTGGTTTCAACAAGACGGCGGCGGTGGTGCCACATTCCACACAACTCGAGCAAATATGGCTTTATTGCGAGAGACAATTTCTGGCCGTGTAATTTCTCTTCGTGGCAATATGAACTGACCACCAAGATTATGCGATTTGACACCGCTGAACTTTTTTTTTGTGGGGCTACGCGAAAGAGCGTGTTTGTGCAAGTAAATTTTTAACTCTTGAGGACTTAAAAACCAACATTCGTCAAGTTATGACTGAGATACCGCCCAATAATGTAACGTTTCACAAATAATTTTAACGTTAAAAATTCATAACAAAAAAGAAATATCATGACCAAAAATATTTTATATGTTTTATATACGTTTACATTTTAAACTGCAAAATGGATAACCCTGTATAATTTTATTTAGTTTTAGTTTAAAAACATTTTTAGTATGCAGTTTATTAGAACTTATTATTCCACGTTTTGCATTTAATTTCCGTTAAAAAATAATGACCAGTTTTTGGAGATATCGAATTTTGAAAACAAAAAATTAATATTTATTTAAAAATCCAAAAAGTAAAATTTAACATTTTTGATCATTAAATATTATTAAAACAGTATAAGAGCTTGTGTAGAAAAAAGGATTTAAACCGGTAAATTAGTTCTTGAGAAAACTCTAATACAAAATAAAAATTTATGAGGGAACCCTTCTCAATCAATACAATTTTTTTTTATTGAAATAAGCCAAATTAAGAAAAATCAAATTCAGAGAAAATTCAATAAAATTCTCTCGGTTCGTTTTTAGGAAAATTCCATTATCGATTTTTGAGAAACACATTTGTAAAAGAACTACTGTTATTTTTAGCCTTAAAAATATCCTAACGCGAATCTGCTTAAAACCTTAACTTAGAAGTTTGAAGAAGTGGTTTGGGATGTAGGGTTGGACAGGCAAACAGATAGACGGGCCAAATCGGTGGACTAATTTTTTTTCGACTTCTTTGTTTGATTAAAATCTCAAGTTCGAATTTTTTTACGAATGCAATACTTGCCATTTGTGTAGTTCTTTTGTGTCGCAAATACAAATTGGTCCGGCTTATAAGGCTTAAACCATTGAGTGCATTGAGCTTAAACTTAAAAATTAAGGCCTTAAGTATGTTCGCATAAACCATTTTTTTATTTTTGTGTCTTAAGACCAAAAATGACAGTAGTCAAGTTTTCTCAAAAAACTGGCCGATCAATCTTTATGAAATTGTCTCTTTCTTAATTTGGCTTCTTTCAATACAGAAATATATTTTCGAATTACCCCAGCAGGGTACCCCATAGAACCATCCGTTTGTTTTCAAATTTTCTCAGAAACTGAACAACCCATATAAATAAGTTCGTTTTTAATCATGCTCTTAAATTGCCTAGGTCATATTTATAAAAATTATTTTTTTTTTAAATCCAACATCTCAATACAAACAATTTTATTTTAACAAATTTCAAATTTAAAACCAAGCATTAAATAACTGCAGACTTATTTTATACATTTATTTAAATGAACTAAGTTCTAAGAAATTAAATTGCATTTAAATTATTTTATGTAAACTTATTTTGCAAGTATGTTTTTAAATATTAAAAAAATTCTTAGGATACCGTCGTGCATTTATATAATATTAAAATGAAACCTCTTATTGGAGAACCCTGTAATATCAGTTTAAGCACATTCAAATTTATTTCTATGCATTTGTTGGTACAGTAAATTAAAAAAAAATAATGTTTCGTTATGTTTTAATGAATTTAAAAGAATTTAAAACCTCTTAAAGATGTTAAATTCAAATTTGAAAAAACGTTCAAGAACAATTCAAGAATTTCAAAATTAGGCTTTTGCCTTTTTAATATGTAAATGTAAATGTAAATGTAAACGTTAAATTTTATCAAATCCAAATTCTTAACCCTTTGTTAAAATTTAACTTTTTAATGTTTTTGATTCACATAAAATTGAAAAATCGTATTAAAAAAGATTAATTAAATGTTTTAATACGCCCACATATTATAATTAAAATAATTGAAGTTGCAAGATAGTTCATAAGACCATTAAAAAGTCATTAAACCTAAATAAATAAGTAAACTTTCCTACTTTCAAAGGAAATTAACTGACCGATTTAACCATACAAAGTTTTTGGAAAATGTATCCAAAACTATTTTCATCCCTTAAATTAATTTCATTTAAATTTTCCCTTAAAACCTATGCAAAGTCTATGATATTCATGTAGAAACTTGTAAAGTATTCAATTAAAAATAATTAATAATCTATTTCCGTATAAAATAACTATTTTTCTCAGAAAGGGTGATTGTAGTTAAAACATTTTACCTATCTACCTATGAAGTGAGTCACTTGTAACTATGAAACTTGGAGCCTCAAAGTCTAAAGTCATAACATTAAAAATACTTACCGCTTGCGTTTTTTCCCAGGACTTCATGGCCGATTTGTATTTCTCAAACTCATGACACCAGTCTGCATATATTTTCTGATAGTCGTTACTTTTGTTTGGCGGTGTGCATCTACAAAAAAAGGATACAAAAAGTTTGAAGAAATTAATATAAAATTGGCTTGATATTGTAAAAGGTTTTGTGAGAGTGGACAATAAGGAAGGTGGGAGTTATTCAATTAAATAGAAACATTCAAAAGCACGTCATTCAAAACTCGTATACCTAAACTGAAAATGACAAAAGTAGTATTAGCAACGAGTAATGTTCCTGTAGCTTCAGAAGAAGACAATTAGTAACGCGTTGGGATGAATGTTTGTGTACCATGCCAGCCACTTTTTGGAATAATTATACTCCTCGAGTATTCAGCAAAACACTCCAGTGACACCGTCACTATCAGTCTATTAATTATTCAACGATTGTTTAAACAGAAACTTAAATTCAACTCTCTTAGAATGTCATAGAAAAATTAGATGAATTTCACAAGCAAAATAATTATTTAATTTAGTTTTCAAACAAAAAAACTGTGTCCAAAAACAAAAGCTTTAAGAACATTGGAGAGTGGAAAAGTTTGAGAACATTTTTGGCACAATTTGGCGATGAAGCCAAAATTTATGAAATTTTCTTTCACTGAAGCTAGAACTAGTAGTGTTGTGTGGTTTGTTTAGTTTGACAGGTGTCAAATTCAATATGAAATCAATGAAATTTTTAAATTTGTATACCTAACAATTATTTGGTATGCATTTGGAGACATAAGTTTTAAAAAAGCTTATAACAGCTTAACAACTTTTTCCAATGCCCTTGCATAACATCACTCGGTTGAAAGAACTTGCTGGAAATGATGATTTGTCTAAGCTTAGAGGGCGAAATTCACCTCAAAATCATTTGAATATATGAATGAATGAATAAATAAATTAAAACACTGACTAAACTCCTTTGAACGAACTTTTCCTTCTGCAAAAACGACGGACGCTTGAACGAGGAAAAAGGGAAAATGTATTTCTGATACCGTACTGCACCGCATGCACTATATAATTCACCATTACACTTACCTATGAGCGTCGACAGTGATATTATAACTACATAAAAGCGATCCACCCAGGTGACAATCATAACGTCCTCCGTCAGCTTCGTTAACGGATACAACAACCAATCCACGTTCGGTGGTTTCAATGTATTTTGTTGGACTGTATTTAATTTCATAACTGCAAAAAGAAAATAAAGAAGTATTTTTTAATTAAATATTTTCTTAAAGATTACTTAAATAATATTGAATTGATATTTTGTTGTTGGATCTTATAACTTACCGTCCTTTATCCTTTGAATGATGATACCAAGTAACTTGTTCGTTCTTCAAAACTTCTGGTATCTTAACGAAGCATCCTAAATGCACACTTTGTCCATAGGTGACGACAATTTTCTTCTTCAGCACGCTTGAATCACAAATGTCATTGGTGCGGTTTCCAACATCCTTTTATAAAGTTTCAATAGATAAATATATGTATGTAGGTATGTATGAATATTACTATTATAACAATATGAATTGAATGGAAAAGACCATAAATCTCCTTTGTGTCTGTTCTCAATATCTACAATTCTACATATATAAATTTACCTGTAATAATCCCATTTTATAAGGACTGCACACTTTAGCATCCCTATCCCAACCACAATAAGGATCTCGAACACAACGGAAGCAACTGTCATAGCGTCGATTGCACATTGCCAAATCGATTTGTTTGATGCGATAATCTGTGGCCACATAAAGTGACTTACGTGTCTGGCTGATTTCCATTACTTGAATGGCTTCGTTTAGGGCAATTTCAAAGATATCCAGCAATTTGGAAAGTGATTCACCATTACGATAGTATTGGACGATTTTATAGATACGTCCGAGGTTGGTGCCTACATAGTAGACAGTATTTTCTTGGTCGATTCTGGAAATATACGTACATAGCAAGCATAAGAAATTATGTTTTATAAATTTGTATGGTTTTGAAAATTGATGTTTTTGATGAAATTGGTAAAAGATAAATGTCAAGGTAATTCATTGATTTGAAAAAAGAGGATTTTTTGAAAAAATATCGGGTTTTCTATAGGGTCCGCCATCAAAAGTTTTTTTTCAACTAGTGCTTATTTCGTGAATGGTAACACTTAGCTCATGTCTGATTTGACAGAAAATTAGTTTTATCCTTTCGCTGAACGAATATGGTTGTGTATGCGTTTGAACAACGCTGGGGACAACGCTTAGAGAAGATGCCGATTTTGCCAAAAAAATCATCTTTTCAGATGAAGCTCATTTTGATCTTGGCGGGTGTGTAAACAAGCAGAATTGTCGCATTTGGGGCACAGAAAACCCGCACCCATACATTGAAAAGCCGATACACCCAAAATGAGTCGCTGTTTGGTGCGGATTTTGGTCCAGAGGCATAATTGGGCCATTTTTCTTCGAAAATGAGCGAGGATAGCCGTTACAGTCAATGGCGATCGTTATAGGGCCATGTCAAACGAATTTATGTTCACAAAAGGAGGAGGAGGAGGATATTGGCAACACTTGGTTTCAACAGGACGGCGCTACGTGCCACACAGCCGAAGCTACACTCGATGTTTTTATAGCATTTATGATTTGTTGAGTTAAGGGTTTTCCAATGTGGTACCCGTAGAATGACAGTTAGATGTGTAGGACTGTCATGCTAGAAGTCTTGCGTTCAATTCTTGACTGGGCCACCAAGGGTACCGCCTCCTGCGAGGAATTGACAAATACTCCAAGAGTAATTCTTGTCATAAAAACTGCTTTCTCAAATTAGCCTTTCGGAATCGGCATATAAACTGTAGGTCCCCTCCATCCCTGAAATGACTCGCACACAGAAATGGTTAAGAGTTGTAAGTCATTAGGCTAAGAATTTATTTATTATAGCAAGTTATTGTAATGGGTCCAATTTGTCAAATTGAAAATTTTGACATTTCTCGACATTTCAAGGTCGCTAGAGTCGAAATAAAAGATTTTTAGAAAGATGTCTGTGCGTGCGTGTGTACGTACGTTCGTACGTCCGTACGTCCGAACGTCCGTACGTATGTACGTTCGCGACGTTTTTTTCGTCGTCCATAGCTCAAGAACCAGGAGAGATATCGACTTCAAATAAATTTCGTTATACAGATAATAAGGCAGAAAGATGCAGAAAGGGCTCTCAAGAAAATTGTGTGGGTGGTTTTTTTACCATAGCAGTTTAAAAAAAAGGTGAACATTTTGGTTAAACCCAAATTATCTCATGAACCAATGACGCTAGAAACTTGAATTAAATTTTATATTATATATTGTAACGTGTTACAAACAATTATATTTTTGGGAAAAAATCAAATTAACTGTTTTTTTTATAAATAAAAAAAATGAAAAAAAAAATTTGTCACCTCGAAAATGTTACGACTAAAATATGATTTCATCTCCAAAACAATTTTGTGCAACGAAGAATAATGTTTTTGACATCTGATAAAATTTTAAGAAAATTCTAATTGACAGATTTTTTTATAAAAAATAAAAACCGAACAAAAAATTAATAAAAGTTGGTAATAATTGATTTTCGACTCAAATATCTTTTCAAAAATTTGAGATAATAGCTTCTAACTAATTTTATCTTAAAAGAAATATTGTTTTCAACATTCGATCGAATTTTGAGAAAAATCGAATTGACAGTTTTTTTTACAAAAAATAATAACCTACAAAAAAAACAATACTAAAAATTGGTAAAAATTTACTTTCGACTCAAATAGCTTTTCAAAAATTACGAATATTGGCTTCAAACTTATTTTATTTCACAGAAAATATTGTTTTCGATATTCAGCAATTTTTTTATAAAAATCCAACAGTCCGTTTTTTCAAAAAAAATAAAGTCTACAAAAAATAGTACGCAAATTTGGTAAAAATTGATACACATAGACAAACTTTTAAGCAAGACAAATCGACAGACGGGATGGGAAGTTATCAGTGTGGGTCGCATCCCAGTTTTTTTTAGGCATAAAGAAGAGTGTCAGAGACTAAACGGAGCCCTTGGGCGCAACAGTTTTTATTTTGTGGATATCAGATTTGAACCCGTCCAATACTTTTTTTATTCCGAAAGGTAATTTCTAACCCAACGAAGAAGGGATTCATCAATACCAAATGCAAGCATTTTCGATAAGAGAGCTTGATGCCAAACTTTATCAAATGGATTTAAAAATTTGAAGCTTTCGTTCTTCAAGATATTTCTTAAACTGAAAATTGATTAGCGTTTAAATGACCTTGGAAAGAGAAGGACGTAAGTGCAATTGGACGATACAGGCTGTACAAATGCTGTTTTCCATCTAATCGGAAAGAGACCGATAGAAAAGCTTATGCAGTTGTCAGCGTTGAAGAACATCTCTTCAGAACAATAGAGAAGATACTATCCGTGCTATTGGTAAAAATTAACGATACATAATTTAATAATGCTTTGAGACAGTTTAAACTCACAATAATTTTTGGTGTATATTTTAAAGTCCAAAGTCGTAAAGCACCTTATAGATGGGCAATAGTGAAACTGATTGAATGAAACATTTTAACTGTTTGAACAAGTGTATTATAGACGTTATTCTTTTTAAGCGCAGAGCAGAGCACTGAACAGTGAGCAGAGCCTGAGAACAGCGAGTTTCAGAGCTCTGATCAGAGTTTGATCACAGCCATTCGACTTATTTATGAAACACACTGAACTGAACTGTCAATATCTTAAGAATTTTCCATCCGTCTCTTTCATACCACACGAAACAAATTTGAAGTCAGCGGCACTCAGCTTTTTACTCCATTTGTTCAGTTATTTTATTCTGAGCTAGTAGTGCGAGCTCTACGGACCGAAGCAAAAAAAAAATACAAAAAATATTGCTATAGCCCGCTATAGCCTGTCAGTGTTTAAAGACACCCAGGTTTGTCAATTCCTTCTCAAACTTTGAAATATGGCCTACCACACACAAAATTTCATAATATTTTTCAAAAAGACTTGGATTTTGAGTTAAAACCAGAACTCAAGCCACTCGATCACCAGCAACTTCGTGTCTTCGCTAATTGGGTTCTTGAAGTGATTTGGATCATCAGCGATAAGGCCCGTTTTTACTTTGGATGCGCAGAATTGTGGTATTTAATATTTTGTTTTAGTATTGGAAAACCCTAAACACAATAGAATCCGTGGCATACTTATGATTTGTGTAAAGATTGTATTGCAGAAATAGGCTATGATATATGATTCCTTAATGATGCTCTTATTTTTAAAAGGGCAAAATAATGATAAAATGCAACCTGATGACAGTTTTAAATAAATTTCACTTAATTTTGTAATTTATAGCCAATTTAATCAAAATGTCTTCAGAGTTTTAACCATAGCACTTCAAAAAATAGATACACTCAGCTACAAGAGGCTTTACCCAACTGCACAGAAGCGTCTATCATGACGAGCTGCCTCATCTGCAGTTGGCCTTACTCTATCACATAAAATTAATTTCCCACCATTCTCTTTTCATAGCGAGTATTTCAATTTATTTATCCCAAAATTGCAATATTTTCCAAATCAATCCCTAGAACCTCATCTATTGCTCAAAGTTGACATTTTAAATGTTATTTTTAGATAAAACTGGTAATATTTTTCTGGGCGTTATATATCGTCTCGTATATGATGAATGTGTGTAAAACATATTCACCATGGGAATCGACTTCATAACTTCAAAAACAAAACCTATCTTCTATTGCTTCCAAAAATTCATGCTGTTTTTGAAATTAATACTCCCTCCAATACCTTAGAGAGGCAGAATTCACTCTAAAAAACGTGCATCTCTTCAGCAACATGGTACCCAAAAAATAAAAGAACACAGAAACATAAACGAGGAAAAACATCCATGAAAATGGGTTTTTCATTTAGAGATGCGATTTTATTTATGGCTCTATGGTTTTGTTCTATATTGTGTGGCATGTTCTATGGTTGTCTATTAATTCCATTAAGTCCTTTTTCGCTTCCCCAAAGAACAATCATAATTTTTTTCTTTTGCCAAAAGCTTAACCAAAAAAAAAAACAAAACAAGCTAAAAATAAATAACAAGTGTCATAAGTGTACAATGAACATATATGTGTGTTTAAGTGCGTAGAAAATAAAGCTATATAAATGTAGGGTAGTATATGTAAGGATAATTAATAATAAGTATCCTGGGAGCTAAACGCGCTGGTTAAATGTATTTTCAATTTTTTGTTGTTTTTTATTTTCTTTCTCACTCGGGAAGTATTTATTCATTTTCTGCAACAATCGCAATATTAAAAAAATACATACATACATTCGAATATAATATGGACATACACAAAAAAAAACATATCCTTCAAAATGATTTGCTGTAGAGTATAGGCTTGTGAGTGTCATTGAAATATTATATTAATTTCAATATGTAGTCATGGCTGAGTGGAGACCAAAATGGATTAAAATTTCTCCCAGGAGACGAAATTGATAAAAATAAAAATATCTGAATCACAATACTCTCGAACGAAAATAGGTATTCACATACATATATGAAGAATATAAATAATAAATTCACAAACAATTGCGAATTAAATTTAAAAAATAAATCCTTGGGTGGTAAATATATGCATATGTTCATTGTACATGCATAGTCGTAGTCGTAGTCATAGTCGTTTTCGTATATCTATAGGAAAATAAAACGCAAGGATTACGCTCGGTAGGATTAAATAATTTAATATTTTATAAGAGTATATTTTCAAGCCACTGTCTGTACTCTGATGGCAACCACACCACTTCAGGACCCATTATTATGATGTCCAATATAATATGCTATTGTACTGAACTGTGCTAATAAAAATTGTCTTAATCATTTTTAAAAGAATCAAACAAGATAAAAAAAATGAAAAGAACATTCAAAACTGCATACAATATAAAATAGAATCAATAAAAAAATCAAACAAAATTATATTAAAAATGAGGCTGGGATGCGACCCACACTGATAACTTCCCATCCCGTCTGTCGATTTGTCTTGCTTAGAAGTTTGTAGGTTTTCGTGTTTTGTTAAAAAAGTTGTCAGTTGAATTATTCTTAAAAATTTAAAAATTACCAATCATTTTTTGCATATAATGAAATAGTTTGCTTCGAAATCTATTTTAGTTAACGAGATTTTTAGTCGAAACCAATTTTCACCAATTTTAGTAGCATTTGATAAAATTTTTTATTTCTTATAAGTATAAACAAATACAAATTGGATGAATGAAATTAATTTGAAGTCAATATCTTCTATCGTTCACGAGATATCGAGAACCGAACATCAATTTTTACCAAATTTGCGTACTATTTTTTGTAGATTTTATTTTTTTTTATTAAAAAACGGACTGTTGTATTTTTTTAAAAAATGTACTGAATGTCGAAAACAATATTTTCTGTGAGACAAAAATAGTTTGAAGCCAGTGTTTTTAATTTTTGAAAAGATATTTGATTCGAAAGTAAATTTTTACCAATATCGTTTTTTTAGGTTTTTCTTTTTTGTAAGAAAATTGCCAATTCGATTTTTCTCAAAATTTTATCGAATATTGAAAACAATATTTTTTATAAGTTTAAATTAGTGAGAAGCCATTATCTCAAATTTGTGAAAAGATATTTGAGTCGAAAATCAATTTTTACCAACTTTTGTTAAATTTTTTTAGGTTTTTAATTTTTTGTACAAAAGCTGTCAATTCGATTTTTTTTAAATTTTACTGAATATTGACAACAATATTTTTTAAAAGATAAAAGTAATTTAAAGCCAATATCTCAAAGTTTTGAAAAGATATTTGAGTCGAAAATCAATTTTTACCAACTTTTGTTAAATTTTCTTTTAAGTTTTTATTTTTTGTAAGAAAACTGTCAATTCTATTTTTCTCAAAATTTTACTGAATGTTGACAACAATATTTTTTAAAAGATAAAAGTAGTTTAAAGCCAATATCTCAAAGTTTTGAAAAGACATTTGAGTCTAAAATAAATTTTTACCAACTTTTATTAATTTTTTTGTTTAGGTTTTTATTTTTTGTAAAAAAACTGTCAATTCGATTTTTCTCAATTTTTTTCCTAATGTTGAAAACAATATTTCTAATAAGTTAAAATTAGTAAGAAGCCATTATCTCAAATTTTGTATACGATATTTGAGTCGAAAATCAATTTTTACCAACTTTTATTAATTTTTTTGTTTAGGTTTTTATTTTTTGTAAAAAAACTGTCAACTTGATTTTTCTCAAAATTTTTCCGAATGTTGAAAACAATATTTTTTATAAGTTTAAATTAGTTAAAAGCCATAATCTCAAATTTTTTAAAAGATATTTTAATCGAAAATCAATTTTTACCAACTTTTGTTGATTCTTTTCTTAGGTTTTTAATTTTTTTGTAAAAAAAAACAGTCAATTCGATTTTTATCAAAATTTTACTGAATGTTGACAACAATATATTTTAAAAGACAAAATTAGTTCAAAGCCAATATTTCAAAGTTTTGAAAATATATTTGAGTCGAAAATCAATTTTTACCAACTGTTAGTACATTTTTTTTTTAGTTTTTATTTTTGTAAAAAACTGTCAATTCGATTTTTCTCAAAATTTTGAAAACAATATTTTTTATAAGATAAATTTAGTTTGAAGCCAATATCTTAAAGTCTTGAAAAGATATTTGAGACGATAATCAATTTTTACCAACTTTTATTTATTTTTTTTAGGTTTCTATTTTTTGTAAAAAAGCTGTCAATTCGATTTTTTTCAAAATTGTTGCGAATGTTGAAAACAATATTTTTATAAGATAAATTAGTTCGAAGCTATAATCTCAAATTTTTGAAAAGATATTTGAGTCGAAAATCAATGTTTACTAACTTTGAGCAATGTTTTTTCTTAGGATTTTATTTTTTTATAAAAAAAAAACAGTCAATTCGATTTTTCTCAAAACTTTACCATATGTTAAAAACGTTATTCTACGTAGCACAAAATTGTTTTGGAGATAAAAATATATTTTTGTACATTTTTCGAGGTGACAAATATTTTTTTTAATTTTTTTTTGATTCATAAAAAAAAAACGTTAATTTGATTTTTTTCCAAAAATATTTGTTTTTAATCGCGTTATAATTTATAATATAAAATTTAATTCAAGTCTCTAGCGTTATTGGTCGTGAGATATTTAGGATTTACCAAAATGGTCAACCACGCAATTTTTTTTTGAGAGTCCTTTCTGCATTTTTCTGCATTATTGTCTGTATAACAAAATTTATTTGAAGTCGATATCTCTACTGGTTCTTTAGATATGGACGACGAAAAAACGTCGTGAATGTACGGACGTACGAACGTACGTACACACGCACGCACAGACATCTTTCTAAAAATCTTTTATTTCGACTCTAGGGGCCTTGAAACGTGGAGAAAGTCAACATTTTCAATTCGACAAATCGGACGGATTACAATGACTTCCTATGGGAAGTTTATAACAAGACTTATCCTTGGCAGTGACTTTGAAACAGTATGTGACTTTAAGTAATATTTTAAAGTGCTTTGCAAATAAAGATTACATACTCGTATTTAACTTTTTCAATGAGTCTAGTCGCTATGATGATAATAATTTTTTAAATTTGTTTAATATGAAAAACACAATTTAAAAAATACAAACAATTTTCTCCACATCATTGTTGAACGAGAAAAAAGTGAATATCTTTTCCCACACTCACCGGCGACATATTAATTCTCATTTTGAGTCTCGTCGTCCTTCTGACAAAAATAAAGAAGATAACTACCATACAATTGAAAGGAAGGAGTAGACGATGCATTGTGCCAAGAGTAAATCTGTTCTATATGCGATCTATATATGAGTATGGACCTCTTTCTCTTCCTCCTTTTTCGTCCTTTTAAGCTGCGTTATTAATTTGCGATTACGAGAATTATTTAATGTATTTCTGAATCATCGGTTCAGGAAAATTTGTGAGGATTGAAAAGTATCTATGTATATATTATAATATTTGTGTATAATTTCGTAACCAAAGTCACCATCACCACCAGTATGCGAAAGTACGTCATCAATATATAAGTACCTATACATATACGGAATATGTATATCCCAACTCGTACTCTCTGATTTAAATTGAATTTTAATTTAATTAGGACTCAGTGCAGCCATTAATCGTTAATATTGTGATTATGGTGTGCAAATTAATTGTTGGCTATTGAGCAGGAAGCGAAGCTTTTGTACTGCAGCTCTCATGATGATATGCGTGTAGCTATATATGTACCTGCCACCATATTATAATATCCCATGACATCCAGCATCACCAACAGAGTTTCAAAAACGACAAAGATTTTTCAAAGCCATTTATTTTTGTTAAATTAATATTATGCATAATCAATTGGAATTGAAATTGAAATTGGAAATTGATGATGAATTTGATTACTTGATTAAGTTTATTGGGTTTTGTGTTGCTAAGCACCTCACATTACTAAGTCCATCACTCAGCAGATTTCTGATGCATAGAATAATATGCATAACTAACTCTAATGGCAACAAATTTTAGTGGAATCCGTTTTCAATTGTCTTGAATACGTGATGGACAGGACATATGGTTGGAGTAAGCATATACTAAGGCTGAGGTCCTGCATGACGTTAGGTGTAGGTAGGATCTGATGTGATGGATATGGAGAGTACCTATGTAATTCTAGGAATTTCCAAACTCGGAATCTCGAGTGATGGTGGGCATAAGCTGAACAGAACATGGGCTGAGTATTGAGTACTGGAGGACTGGAGCACTGAGCAAAGCATGTGCCAGAAAATTAAGTGGAAGCTTAAAAGGATTCAATCCTTTGTGTTGGACATAATGTTATAAAATTTGAGAATTCAATTGGTAATTTGCTGTAACTGCATCTGTCGGAAATTGCATTGTTTCCCATGTACTTTAATCTATATTGGTTTGTATGTATGTATATATGTTTCAGGTATACAAGTTGAGTATAAAGATAGATTAAGCTTGTGGATGCACACAAATATTGAGGTATTAAATAAATAGATTCTATTTCAATTATTTGAGAATCGTAATTTGTGTGTGGTAATTGACAAGTAGCTAGGCGAGTATTCTGTTGCAGGATACAAAGCAATACAATAATTGTAAAGGAATTTTGATTTTAAGACGAACAGCACAGCCCATATCTGAGGTTTTCATTTATAAATTTAAGATTATATGAACTTAACCTATAAAATGAATGCACATTATGTATATACGAGAATATCTCAATTGAAGAAATGTTGTATTCAAAAGGAATGTTAAATCTATACAATATAAACTTTTGAAAGGAATAGCTTTTCGAAGATTAACATTTTAACATAGTTAGCAATTTGAGAAAATTTAATTTTTAATTGAGTTCTTCTAAGAAATATGTAAGTAGTTAGATCTTCTGGAAGCCCTGAGTATGCAATAAATTTAAACCAAAAGGAATATAGGTTAAATATGTAAGTTCAGAAAATATTGGACTATTACATTAAGTTTAATACTAATTTTCAATATCTTTAGACATTTCTCAATGGCAGTCAGATTCTTTTATATTTCAAAAACAATTTTCATCCAATCTTAAAATAAATTATTTTTGATTTTTAAAAGATAGGTTTTGGCGAAAATTTTAAGCTATTTAGGAAAAATAAAGGACGTCTTAGATATTTTCTTATGCTTACACGTAGTCAGATGAAATTAATATTTTGATAGTTAGAAAAGGGTACACATTTTCAGTTTTTGGTATAAAAATGAAAGAAAATGGTGTGTCTATTAAAAAAGTCAACAAAACAGAAGTTGTGCACCTGGGCGTATGCGCACTTTTTTTTAAGGGGTTTCCAATAAAAGGTAACAATTTGATAATGAGTATTTTTTAGGGGAAATCAATTTGTTTTTATTTTATTGGGTATACCATAAACAACGGAAAACGATATCCAGTCAAAAGCCACGGTCAGCACTGTAATCTTTTCATGAATTTTAATTTGGCCAAACGCATTTTTTCTGCTGTATGTCCTCGATAACTTCATGAATTAGAATCAATTGTGAAACATTTGCATATGGCTCAACTTTCACGTGGATCAACTCCATTCACATAAATATCTTGAAATTTCGGCCATGAATAAATCATTAATCATAGCTCGCTTGCTCAATTAATTCACCGCAATCAAACCGCCAGCCAAAAAAATTGCAAGAAACAGAGGTTTTTCAACAATCAGTTTTTGATTTTCTGAGTCTCAAGTACAATGTAGCCTAGAAAGTACAAATAGGCTTAATTACTAAAGTTTATTTCTAAAAAATCTGAATATTTATATACACTTAAAAGACCCAACAAGAGAAAATACGATGTTTTTGTTGGTGATTAACAAGCCTAAGTTCTTTCGCTAACTGAACTTTAAAAGCTTCAAAAACTTATTTCGAATGCAAAATACAATGTTACAAAATACTAAGTATACATCCTTTAAAATACGTGCACCTGACTAAATTTTTCATGTTTTAAATTCACCATCGTTTTGGCCTGAAGGAGTAATAGTTCATGAATTTATGAATAAGTCGAACAACAATTTTCGTCAATATCGGACAACGCTGAACCACCATCAAAGCAGCTTAAAAAGGTATTAATCTACTACCAAAATGTAAATGGATTTCGACAAAGACCAACATGGTTTACAAAAACATTAACAATCTTCCTCACGATATCATAATATTGACGGTAACATGGCTCAACAACTCTATTTCGGAGTCGGAGCTTTTTGACGTGATCGTAATAACTCAGACGATTCAAACGTCGTTGGTGGCGGAATTCTTGTCGCTATCAACAATACTTTCACTGGTTACCTGATTGACGACTTTCGATCAACAGAAATCGAAATACTATGCTTGAAAACTAAAATAGCAACAGGACATTTATTTATTGTATCAGCATATATACCTCCAAGCTCCAAGAACAAGGTTTATGAAAAACTAAACAACTGTATAGAAAGTATTTATATCCTTTTGGAACCTGAAGATGAAGTACTGGTTGTTGGTGATTTTAATTTACCCAATCTCAATTGGATTCAAATTGACGACGATAACTTCTACGTTCCAATAAACGCATCATCTTCAAATGAGCTGTTATTATCAGATGGTATGTTTTCATGTGGCTTAAGTCAACTCAACGGTGTGAAGAACCGTTTTGGAAAAACACTCGATCTGGTATTTTTCTCCGAAACCATATGCTATGAAGCAGCTGTGATTTCTTCTGCTGTCAATATTGTGGACGAAGATTGCCATCATCCTGCATTAGATATAGCACTTAATTTAAACATGGCTTCACCTCATATGCTATCTAATAACAACAAACTAGAATTCAACTTCAGTAGGTGTAATTTTGAAAACCTTTTTAACTTATTATGTACGATCAATTAGGATCACTTATTTTTTAACTTAAATATTGACGATATGTGTAACATTTTTTATTTAACTCTTTTTGAGTGTTTCTACAAAACTTTTACATTTAAAAAGACTCGTAATAACTTGAGATACTGTCCTTAAGAGTATCGTACAACTTGACGAATGTTTTAGTCCTGGTCCCGACGGTGTACCATCATCGATTTCAAAGAAATGTGCTGCGTATTTAGCACACCCGTTATGTGTTCTTTTCAACACGTCTTTAAGTAACACGCTGTTTTCTTTTTTCTGGAAGAGCTCCTTCATAATACCAGTACACAAAAAAGGTCCTAAAAACGAAATAATGAACTACCGACCTATTGCTAAACTATCTGTGAAACCTAAACTATTTGAGTCAATCGTATGAAGCGTCCATTCTTTTCACTGTAGTCCAATTATCTGTGATAACAAGCATGGTTTTTTTAAAAAACGTTCAAGTGTTACTAATCTGTTCAACCTCACGTCCTTTTGTTTGGATGTTTTTGAAAAACGTGAACAAGTTGATTGTATCTTTACTGATTTCAGCAAAGTCTTTGCCAAATTGTGTCATAAAACATTACTTTTAAAACTATCACAGCAAGGTTTTAACGACTGTTCTATAAACTGGATCTCCTCATTTTTGCAAGATAGACGTTATAGTCTTAAATTTAGTAATGAGTGTTCAATTTCATTTGTTGTGAATTCTGGTGTCCCCCAGGGTAGTCACCTTGGTCCTATTCTATTTGTTTTATTTATAAATGACTTGGTTTCGAGCATACAAAATTCGTCAGTCCTAATATATGCTGATGACATTAAAATTAAAAAAAAATTAACTCTACATCTGACTGTCTTCTCTTGCAAGAAGACTTAATATTATTCAAGGAATGGTGCAATAATAATCGTCTTGTTTTAAATGTTGACAAATGTAAAACCATGAGTTTTACAGGCAAAAAAGTTCCAATTGTTTTTAGTTACATGTTTGATTCTTGTCCTTTAAGTAGAGTATTACAATGAACTATGAGTATTATATATTAAGAATTGTTAACGTTAGTATTTAACGAATTATAAAAAAATAAATAAATACCCAAATAGAGAAATCGACAAATAAAATAAAAAAAACTGGTTTATCATCAAAACTAATGGCTCAATAAGCAATGTTCTCAATTGTTTTTTAGCTGAATTTTCCAACTATTACCAGTCGGGAAGGTGCACCAAGACGCGAATACATAAACGTCCAACATTTTGTCCCTTTTGCAGTAAATTTTAACAATTTCAATACTTGCATTATGATTGTGTCATTAAATATTTGTAATTTCATACTTTTAAATTGTCAAATTTTAAAAGTTGACAGGTTTAAAAGTGAAAACATCCCAAAACACGACCTATTCAAAATGTAACCTATTAATGGAAAATCCTTAAGAAATAAAATGATAGCCCTTTTATATTATGTAAATATTGTTTTTTGCCGAACTATATGTTTGCTTAAAAATGTTTTTCATTTTTATACTAGGTTTTGGATTTTTGTTAGGTTTAAAAATTATTTTGTTACCCTTTTGCGGCAACACTGGTAAATTATTTGTACAGTAAAATGCAAATTTTAAATTATTTTCAATCTTAACGAACCTCAGGCCTAGAAGCTGGTTCTACTGAACTACCTTAACTTTATGAAGAACAAAACTTAAGAATCCTAAGATATTTGTGTTCATCGTAGTTTGTTTCTCACGTTATTGCCTACAGAAAGTCTGATATAAGAAAATTCAATTCACAGATAAATCCCAGAACACAAGAATTACCACAAATTAATAATAAAATAAATGTATAATAGTAAAATTAATACCCTACTTATTTCAACCACTGTTTCATAATTATATATCAAGTGTTTCTCATTTATGTTTCAATAATCAACGCACACGCACTCAAGTAAGTGTTTCATTTGATTACCAAAATATTCCCACTGATGCGATGCTGGAAAATTATAAAACTTAATCCTTAGCTACACACCATATAACCATGTTTAGTTTTATAAAGGATAACGAAAGACGAAGGAATTATAATCAACTTATTCATAAAACACCCACTTCCCCCTATACAACTGAAAACAATTCTAGAGAATTATTTAAGACAGGATATAAGGACATAACATCAAATCCTTACCAAAGGAATCAAATATATAAACAAAAAAAATCATAAATCAGACATTCTGATTTCATATACAGTTACATTCATGCTTATGAGGTATTTCTAAGGTATTATACTCACTTGTCAACAACGAGCTTAGTAAAGACCAAATCCCTTTTATAATAAACAGGATTGTTGTGTTCGTGGTTAACAGCCTTGTCCATAAGCGGATGAGATCGGATGAAATTTAGAACAGTGTCTGGCAGATTTGATGTATCATTGACACATGTACCGGGTCTTGGATCTGGTACTCTTGAATTCAAAACTGGTAGCCATGCTGAATTCGATGTAGATTGTTCTTTGAATTTTCCTATAAATATAAAAATTACATAGAATAAGGAATTAGTAAGTAGAATGATGATTTCAAAGAAAATAAAAATTAATTAATGTGAATGAATATGGACCATGATGTGCAAATGGAAGGATAATCCCGTAACCACTAAATTAATTTCCCACAAGGATTTTAGATTTCTCTTGTTGGATTTTGGTTATGAATTTTATTTAACAGACAATTCAAAATACGGCGCATTGCATCGAGAATTAGCTGAAGATGATATGCCTACAGGGTGGATTTTAGTATATAATTTCTAAGAATTTATAGCTTTTGTTTAGGGTGGCCGAATGTTTGGTTTTACATAAAAGGTTGCCACTTTTAAACTTCTTTTTTTTATTAGAAAACAATCTACATCAAACAGATTTAATTTTTCTTATTTATTTTAAGGAAACATTTGAAAAACTAGAAGTTTTAGAGCTCGCATCATATTAATCAAATGCAAAACACATTTAGAAAAAAAAGTACAAAGTTTTTCAATAAGATGTTTCATTTTCAATAGGTCGCTGATTATGCAGTTGTCACTTTTGAAGCTGCCATCCTTTTGACATTAAACCAAGTATAACTAAGCCATTACTAAGAATTGTAAGATACACGCTTTAAATCGCATTGGAATTGTTGAAATAACTAAAAGGAATGGTGAAAAATTTGTGGTCAGAGTTTGTAGTTCGAAGTCTTGGAAGAAATGTTCTTGATCATTTTTTAGAAGAAGTGATCACATGTGTACACTGTACACCCATATAAATGATTTTACACATTTAGGCATTTTCTTTAGAGTCTTCTTTAATGATAAACGTTCGTTTCAAGAGCTTAAAGATGGTGTTCGTAAAGTTATTGATGACGTACTGCCACAAAAGTGCAAATTGGTCATAGAAAATTTGATGAAGACGACATAGTGTTGCAACCGTAAACGTGGTTGTCATTTTGCTGATATATTTTTTTTATTGTTAATGACACATGTTCTTCTTTAAAATTTAAAAAACATTAGTTGTTTTTTCTTAAAAAATACTAGCTTTTTTTTAGTATCAAAATGAAGCTCCTTATTGGAAAATCTGATATTAAAAAAAAAGTGCGCATACGCCCAAGTGCACCACTATCATTTTACCTGCTTACTTCAGAGAGAAAAGTGTTTTGTTTTTGATTTGGTGATGAAGAAAATATTTTGATCAACATTTTATGGCAACCTTGAAAATATTACCGAAGTGTGGTGCATTTCAACACATTGCATTTGATGTTTCTTTGAACGAAACAAATCGCTTATTTCTAGGAAACTCAATCCATCAAAATGCATTTCCAGATTTTGCTTATTTGTTTTTCCAACATATGGGTATATCAACATTAATGATAGTTACAAAATTCTGTTCGATTTCTACGAAATGTGTAAGATGGATATTTTGTATGAATTTACAAACAACAGTTGTGCCTTGAAATTTTTAAATATATGCTGTATACATGGCTTTGAAGCATGATTCAAGCTTTGTACGACTTTTTTCTAAATATTAACTAAAACATAAATTCAAAATTTAAATGGTTTAAATTAATAAAACAAAATTATTTCAAAATGTTTTTGAAAAGAAAATCGTAAGAATTTTCCCATCGAATTCGATGATACACTTAAAGGCTCTATAGATCGCCAGAGTTTATTCACCTTCTTAAAATGGATAAATTGACACACGGAATAGACATTGATAGGTACATGTTTATTACAATCCGAAAATTATACTGTGCCTATGGTCGATCAAATATTTATAGCTGGCTGATAGTTGATTGTTTACTTCAACGAAACGACAAAATGTTCATATATAGACGCAGGACGGAGTTCTGAAATACATTTCTCAGAAAATGTATCAAAAATCCCTTCACTCAACTATCGTCGTCGTCCATCGATGCATATGCATATCGTCTAAATGTTACACTGTCCAACACACCCCATTGTGTATAGAAATAGATAAAGGATACATACCGTTAAAAGCTCCATGGACTTCGTTGATATCAAAACTGCATACAGCTGACCCAATAAGACCATTGGTACTGGTTGTGAATGTGGCATAGAATTTTGTCTTGTCCGTTGGCAACTGATAAACCGATTGGATTTCATTGAAGTAGAACGGAAATTCGCCAGATATACTGCAATTGAGTCGTGCCTTCAGATAGGTTGCCCAATTCTGCGAAAGGATATTCTTGCCACCGGTGTCCTTTTTGCAAACGCGTGCAATGCGCGAGTATACAGCTTTGCCGCAGTTGATGTATTCGACAGCGGTTTCACGGAAGAAGAAATACACATAATCGTCAATTTCGAAGGATCCAACGAAATTTGGTTCTGCAAGGAAACAACAACAACAACAAAAAAATAGGAAAAGAAAAGAAAATTGGGTTAGCATAGTTTTCAGTTATTTTTGTTTTGAGTTATTTTTGTTTTGATTGTTTTTGGATTCTTTTATTTTTGGAATTTCTTCCATGAATATTTGGATTTTATGACATTCGCTATCGTCTGTAGTTTTCATGATTCATGTTTTACAAATTTCTACGTTTTTTTAAAGAACTGAATGAATTGTTTTTATAAGTTTGTTTTAAGAAAAAATACAAAGTTACTAAAAATGCTGTTTCAACGCGAGAACTCTTAGATCTTTAATATTGACTTAAAAATTGTATTCAATGCTAAATAACTGCGTCAGAAACTTTAAAAAAAGGAATTAAGAACTGCTTTATACAAAAAAAAAAATTACCAAAACCTCATCATTTGTTTTGTTTCGAATTTTGAAAAAAAAAAATTTGTTTTTGACGTCCGATAATTTGCCTATACTAGAGAGAAATATGACATTTCTATCGCCTTTTTAAATTCCCATTGGAAGTTATTGTAATAGATCACATTCTGAAATCAGAAATGACAAATTATTGTTGTAAGAAAAATACAAACAAATCTGAAAATATTAAAATTGTTTTTGGACTCGTACAAGCTATCAAATAAAAAAGCGCCTTGACTTGACTTTACAAAAAAATCAATGGACGTATGTCCGTACGTTCGCGACGTTTTTTTCGTCGTCCATAGCTCAAGAACCAGAAGAGATATTGACTTCAAATAAATTTTGTTATACAGATAACAGTGCAGAAAGATGCAGAAAGGGCTCTCAAAAAAATTGCGCGGGTGGTTTTTTGAGGTGATAAGAAGCAAAAATATTTTTTGAAAAAAATCCAATTAACGTTTTTTTTTATAAATCAAAAAAACTGAAAAAAAAATTGTCACCTCGAAAATTTTAAGAATACAAAATGACTTTATCACCAATACAATTTTGTGCAAAGAAAAATAACGTTTTCAACATCTGGTAAAAGTTTGAGAAAAATCGAATTGACAGTTTTTTTTATAAAAAATAAAAACCTAAAAAAAACATTACTCAAAGTTGGTAAGAATTGATTTTCGACTCAAAAGTATTTTCAAAAATTTGAGACTATGGCTTCCAACTAATTTTAACTTATAAAAAATATCGTTTTAAACATTCTAAAAAAATTTGAGAAAAATTGAATTGACAGTTTTTTTTACAAAAAATAAAAACCTAAACAAAAAAATTAATAAAAGTTGGTAAAACCCCATTTTCGACTCAAATATCTTTTCAAAACTTTGAGATATTGGTTTAAACTACTTTTGTATTTTAAAAATATTGTTGTCAACATTCAGAAAAATTTTGAGAAAAATCGAATTGACAGTTTTTTTACAAAAAATAAAAACTTAAAAGAAAATTTAACAAAAGTTGGTAAAAATTGATTTTCGACTCATATATATTTTCAAAAATTTGAAATTATGGCTTCCAACTAATTTTAACTTAAAAAATATTGTTGTCAACTTTCGGTAAAATTTTGACAAAAATAGAATTGATAGTTTTCTTACAAAAAATAAAAACCTAAACAAAAAAATTACTAAAAGTTGGTAAAAATTGATTTTCGACTCAAATATATTTTCAAAACTTTGAGATATTGGCTTTAAACTACTTTTATCTTTTAAAAAATATTATTTTCAACATTCAGTAACATTTTGAGAAAAATCTAATTGACATGTTTTTAAAAAAAATAAAAACCCAACAAAAGAGCAATTCTAAAACTTGGTAAAAATTTACTTATGACTCAAATAGCTTTTCAAAAATTAAAAACATTGGCTTCAAACTCTTTTTATTTCACAGAAAATATTGTTTTCCATATTCAGTAGTTTTTTTTTCATAAAAAATAAAATCTACAAAAAATAGTACGCAAATTTTGTAAAAATTGATGTTCGGTTCTTGATATCTCTCGAATTAATTTCATTCATCCAATTTGTAAAAATTTAAGAAATGCAACTTAAATTGGTAAAAATTTGTTTTCGACTAAAAATCAATTTAATAAAACTAGATTTTCAAACTAAACTATTTCTTTATATGAAAAATATTGTTGGTAATTTTAAAATTAAAAAAAAAAACATTTTTTTGTTTTCTGTCAGAATTTTGACGCTAACTTCAATTTTGAATATTAGGAGAAAACTTAATCTTGAAATGTCAAAAAAATAACAACAATAAGATTTCAAATGTAATTTTAACTATTGTAAATAAAATTGATCAAAATTTAAAAAATAATCAAATAGAAAGACTCAATTATTAACATATTTTGATAAAGTTTTGAAGACTTTAATTATATCTACTTGAAAATCTGCAAATGTTAAAAAAAAATCCGTTATACAAGGTAAAATGCCGATAGAAAATTCCAAATCCACCTTTCACAAAGCTATGAATGTAACGTCATGGGTAACATGTGTGTGTGTATAATCTAGCATCTTTCCTTTATTCATTGCACTTATCCTCTTTTTATTTATTAAAACATTACGTCACGCAGTTAAATCTCTATAAAATTCCAAATGACATAAAATAATTTTAAATGTTCACAATATTTCATAATTTATATGTAGTCGTGTCGCATACGTGTCTATGTACTATAAGATTATAGATCTTTTTCATTTTATCTCAATTTCAGTATATAAAATGATAAAATAAAATTTTTAATTTTTTTAATTATAAACTCTTAAACTATAAATTGATTATAAACTTTTCCAAGAGATTAAAATCACATTTCTTCATCACAATATGCGTTTTTTTTTTTTTTCACTTAATATCTTCACATAAGTACATTATTATACCTATAAGATTCCTTTATTATACTCATACACTCTCGTTATAGAAGAACTTAAGGAAGGATGTGGATATGGATTTTATGAAATCTTCTCGTCATAAGATAGAAAATCATCTATTTTTAGTTTAAATGGTGCTATTATATAGTTCTTCTGGATAAATCAATTATATTTTGCTACTTAAAGAGGAAGGATATTATACAGAGAGGGATATAGAAGGATAGGAGTGAAGATATCCTTTTTCCTGATGTATAATTGTTCTTATGGAATATCATTCCTATTTATACAAGAACACCTCACAATCCCCTAGCATCTCCTTTTATTGTATATAGTATAGCCTTATAGAGTGAATTAAGAAAAGAGATTCCCAGCTAATTAGTTATTTCTTATCCGTTCGATTTGGCACGATTGTTTCAACAGATGTTTCGTCCTGTTGGCTGCTATTTTATTTTTTGTTTTGTATTTTTCTTTGACTTTTTCTCATTTAATTAATTCGAACCGTGGCGGCGGTGGTGGTGGAGCGCGCGGCGTCGTCGGCCTGCTTGTATAGGAGTTAACTTATCTTGACTTGGCATTTCAACACTCAAAAGGAGGCGTTGACTTCTTTTTGTTTAGGATTGTGATGGGTGGGATGGCACAGAAAAAATAAAAAAGAAATTTACTATTGTAATACGCGCTTTCAAGCGGTAAATAGACGTTCAAGGACCATACCGAAGATAGACAAATACCTATGCAGGCAGAGAATTCTCCATTCTCCATCTCCATCTGTATGCCTGTTGGTCGGGTCATAAGGACAATTTTATTAAGAGGAGCGCCCGCAACAAATGTATTCATGGTGGCAGATGTCGCCGCATTTCATTAAATTTTATGGAACCCACTTAGTGTGAACAATGAGGCGAATGAAGTTAAAGTATAAGTAGTGTAAGGTATAAAGGCGGTGCGGTATGGTGTCGATGGTTATACTGGCGTAGCATCGACAAAGGGGGGTTCTGGAGGTAAGTGGGATGGTATAAGACACAATCTATAATACTGATGGGGTATAGAGTGGTGGTAATCCAGGAAAATTATTATTAAAATCTACAAAACAATACAAAATGGAATACAAATTCAAAATTAGCCAGATTAGTATTCCGCACGATGTATAAATATTTCTCAGAAATTCACAAACGAAAAATACAACAAAAAAAAAAAACATAAACAATATGACTCCATGCTTTTCAGTATTTTCAAGACAGAGAAGGTAGTGGCGACGCGACGCGACGAGACGTTAGGTTGGAGGCAGCATTAATTATGCAAATCAGTGTTTTGCCTACAACACTTTGAGGCGGAAAATTAATTTATTTTTGGAAAATTAAATGAATTATTACTATTCATAAGTTTGTAGATTTTTACGAGATGTCAGAGAATGTGGCGGAAATGTATTGTTATGAAGTTGTTTTCAATTAGCAAAAAAAAAAACAAACGGAAAAGGAAATGAGGACTTTTAAAAAAAAAATTATGGAAGGAGATAGTAGTTGAAATTGAAGATAAATTACATTACTTGTGTTTTTTTTTTAAGGATTTGTTTAACAAATGTTTTGTGCTTTAAAAAAGATAAACTACGGAAAAGCTAAGTATTATTTCAAAGTTAAAAATTTGTATTCTTTTTGATTTTGATCCTAGATTTATTGAATGGATTATAAATTTCGATACATAATTGAAAAGAATCTCTAAAAAAGAGGCTGGGATGCGACCCACACTGTTAAATTCCCATCCTGTGTGTCGATTTGTCTTGCTTAAAAGTTTATAGGTTTTCGTGTTTTGTTAAAAAATTTCTCAGTTGAATTATTCTTTTAAAAACTACCAATAATATTTTGCATATAATGAAATAGTTTGATTTCGAAATTATTTTTTTGTTAACGAGATTTATAGTGGAAAACCAATTTTTACCAATTTTAGTAGCAATTCTTAAAAAAAAATATATCTTACATAAACAAATACAAATTGGATGAATGAAATTCATTTCAAGTCAATATCTTCTGTTGTTCACGAGATATCGAAAACCGAACATCAATTTTTACCAATTTTGCGTATTATTTTTTTGTAGATATTAATTTTTTATAAAAAAACTGACTGTTAGATTTTTATAAAAAATGTTCTGAACGTCGAAAACAATAGTTTCCGTGAGATAAAATAAGTTTGAAGCCAATATTTTTAATTTTTGAAAAGATATTTGAGTCGAAAGAAAATTTTTACTAAGTTTTAGTATTGTTTTTTTTTTTGGGTTTTTATTTTTTGTAAAAAAAACCGTCAATTTGATTTTTCTCAAAATTTTACCGAATATTAAAAACAATATTGCTTATAACAAAAAATTAATTTAAAGCCAATATCTTAACGTCTTGAAAAGATATTTAAGTCGAAAATCAATTTTTCCCCTTTTTTTATCAATTTTTGTTTAGTTTTAATTTTTTGTAGAAAAATTGTCAATTGGATTTTTTTCAAAATTGTACTGAATATTGACAACGATATTTTTTGAAAGATAAAATTAGGTAAAAGCATATATCTTAAAGTCTTGAAAAAATATTTGAGTTGAAAGTCAGTTTTTACCAACTTTTAATAATGTTTTTTTAGATTTTTATTTTTGGGTAAAAAACTGTTTTTCGATTTTTCGAGTTTTCTCAAAATTTTACTAAATGTTGATAACAATATTTTTTAAAATGTAAAATTAGTTTAAGGCTAATATGTCAAGGTTCTGAAAAGATATTTGAGTCGAAAATAAATATTTACCAACTGTTATTAATATTTTTTTAGGTTTTTATTTTTTGTAAAAAAACTGTTAATTCGATTTTTCTCAAAATTTTGAAAATAATATTTCTTATAAGATAAAATTAGTTGGAAGCCATAATCTAAAATTTTCGAAAAGATATTTAAGTCGAAAATCAATTTTAACCAACTTTGAGTAATGTTTTTTATAGGTTTTTATCTTTTTATAAAAAAAACTGTCACGTGGATTTTTATCAAAATTTTACCAGATGTTAAAAACATTATTCTTCGTTGCACAAAATTGTTTTGGAGATAAAATCTTTTTTTGTTCGTAAAGTTTTCGAGGTAAATAATATTTTTTTTTTCAGTTTTTTGATTTATAAAAAAAACCGTTAATTCTATTTTTTTCCAAAAATATATTTGTTTGGTATCACGTTACAACACATAATATAAAACTTAATTCAAGTCTCTAGCGTTATTGGTTCGTGAGATATTTAGGGTTAGCCAAAATGTTCACCTTTTTTTTAAAACTGCTATGGAAAAAACAACATATACGAAATTTTCTGGAGAGCGCTTTCTGCATCTTTATGCATTAGTATCTGTATAAAAAAATTTATTTGAAGTCGATATCTCTTCTAGTTCTTGAGCTATGGACGACGAAAAAAACGTCACGAAAGTACGGACGTTCGGACATACGGACGTGCGAACGTACGTACACACGCAAGCACAGTGCACAGACATCTTTCTAAAAATCTTTTATTTCGACTCTAGGGACCTTGAAACGTCGAGAAATGTCATTACAATAACTTCCTATGGGAAGTTAAAAATCAAAAATGTGAAAACTTTGGAAAAAATGTCAATGATCTTAATATTTTTATACCTAATATTCATTTTCAGGTTTTCGTATATTTTTTTAATTCGATAAAAATATTTCGTTAAAAATAAAAATAATTGTATGTTTTAAAATATTTCAAATTAAGTTTTAGATTTTTTATTTTAAATGAAAAGTCTTTATTTTCTTATGCAAGGAATTGAAATTGATCGCTAATTTTTTAATATGTTAGGTTTTGGGTTAAACAATTCCTAGTCAAATTAAGTTATAAAAATTCTGCTTGTCAATTTAAGTTTTTCAAAATTATAGCATTTTTTATTTGATTTCTTGTATTTAATATATTATATTATTAAATTAACTCTAATGTTAAGATTCCTGAGTAATACCTTATTCTAATAGTTTATTTTTTTTTGTGATTATTTTTATTTAATAATTTGTATAAAACTTCACCATGCATGAGAAAAATAAAAAAAATTAACTGGAGTCCACAGTTTAAATATTCCCATTAGTGCTCCTGAAATATATATATGATATATGAGTCAAAAAATAATGTGGATACCGTGGCATTATGGTAAGTACGTAGGACCGTCATGTCAGATGTCTTGGGTTCAAACACTGCCTGTGCCATCTAAAGTTTTTTTCACTGCCTCTTGGGAGGAATTGACAAATTCTTGAATATTAATTCTTGTCATGAAAAGTGATTTCTTAAATTAGCCGTTCGGATTCGGCATTAAAACTGTAGGTCCCCTCTATCCCTGACAAAACTCGCACACAGGAATGGTTGAGAATTTGTAATTCACTAGGCCCTAGTTCTCAATGAACTGTCGCCCTACCTAATTTATTAAATAACAACAAAATTATTTTTTTTTAATATAAGGTTATTCTGAAGGAGATTACATATGATTTTAAATTTTTAAAACATTCGAGCTGAAAAACATATTTATTTTTTTTTAATTAAAAAACACTATCAGCTGAATATTTTTTAATTCATATCAATTGCGAATAACGGTATAATGTTTGAAATCAAAATTGATATGAGTCGATAACTTTAATTTTTTAACGAGATATTTGAGAAAAAACAAAATTTTAAGTTTTTATTTATATTGTCAATGGAATTATTAAAAAAAAAACATTTAATTTTATATAAAAAAAAAAAATAGAGGTATATTATTTCATGTGTTTAATTTTTTTTCTTAAAAATCGGTTTCAAAATAACGTACACTTAAGTCAATCTCGGATTTTATATTCCTTTTTTTAAGGAGACAAAAATTGTCAAAATTTGTCTGTAATATGTCTTAAAGTCCCTAGTACTGTCCCTGGTGTTCTTTTCAGCAAACAACTTCATGGCTACAATTACACTTTGATGTTTGCCATAAGAATTTGATGAATTTAGTTTACTTTAACTAATTTTATTTAAACGACACTGTGATCCAGAAGACAATATTTATTTAATTCTTTAAAACAAATCCTTGAAGTCTTGCAAAATCACAAGTTAATCTTTCACAAATTCATAACTCTAGCATCTTACAAAAAATATTGCTTAGCGTTGATAAAAAGTTTCCTTTAAATATAAGTTTCTTTTTTATAGTACAGACGATAGGAAAAAAATTTAAATAAAAACAATATACACAGTAATAATAAATTAACAAATAAAAAAACGTTTATACTTACTATCCAACCACTTAGAATCATACTTCAATGTCCTTTTAAAACCAAATTCCTTTCGTTTTGCTGTAACATTATACAAATCCGTCCGGAAGATAACTGTATCTGCTTTAGTAAATTCAGCATTTGTTCCTGAGTACTGTTAAATATAATAAAAAAATGTAGTAAATAGATATAAAAAAAAAAACAATAAATAAAATAAATCAAAAAATAATAAACATTAAATTTAAAAAGAACGAGAGAGAGTTAGAGTTTTTCAACAGGAACGATGAACTATAATTCGAACTCAAAGAAGAAATAGAACAACAAAAACACAAGAAATTAAATTGTATTTCAAGGAGATTTGTCCTTTCGTTGAGATTTGTTTCAATTTTTTGTTCCTTATCCAAAGAGAAAAGATTATCTTTGAAAGAATAACATCCATCAGAATGAAAGATGTCCTTCCGTTTTTTTTTTCGTTGTGAAAATAAGCAAAGGAGTTAAGAGAAGAAGAAAAGAAAAAAAACATTTAAACGTAAAGCTTATTTCCTCAAGTGTTGCACTAGAGTTAACTTAACAGTCTTATTTTAGTATCAGAGTGACCATTCCATTTTCTTTCAACTTTTAACATAAATACTTGATTTTATCTAAAATTTTATACGACACATACAAAAGAAACAGTATCTGGTTAACTTCTTGTCAGAGTTCAAAAAATCCATTAAAAACTTCGTCTTTTGACTTTTTTGGTCAAAAGGTTTTAAAATAATTTCATTCTTCCAAAATCGATCAACATTTATCTTGAAGTTAACCATTTTGTTAAAGTGTGTTGCTTTAAGTTTCTGAATGCTCAAAAAATTCTGGAATCTCACTTTTTTGAACTTTGTAGAATATTTTGTACATAATTTTTACAACTCTGGTTATACCAAGAGCTAGACCAATAAATTACATTGCATCTTTTCTGCTGCACTCTATAGCTTTTTTAAAAGTTCTCTCATCGGTACAATGTTCAATTTTATTTTTTAACCATGAGAATACAAAATTGTATACATATGTATAAATTCTTTACTGAAAAAGACATTTATCTTATAAAATACATACCAAACCAGGTAGACCTCCTGGATTTCCGTTCTCCACGTAAATCGCTGTTGAATTATCAAGTGGATCGTATGGACACTTGGCGATGCCCAAACCGATTCCTGGCACGTATTCCGATCTTGGTAAATGGGTTAAATTCGACTGCATGACAAAAAAAAAGAAAAATAAGAAAACAAGAATAAGATAAACTTTCATTAAAAAAAAAAGAAAAAGGATAAACAACTTTGTGTGAAACTTCTATACTCGCTTAACGTGTAAAAGGTGAATCCTTAGTCTCATACCCTTACTTTAAAATAAATATATCTATAGACAGGGTGGTAGGTTTTCTTTATCATGCCATAGAACAAATATTATCCGCTGCACGTTTAACAAATAATCCCACCCTGTTTACCTATACCTATCCTCACTTTTGCAGGATTTAAGGATATGGCTGCATTTCTAGCTTGCATCGCATCGCCTCGGCAGAAGCAGCAGCAACAGCAGCAAGGAATTGGGTCGCGTTTCGAGAAAGTGTTGCAAACAAGTTTAAAGTTTAAAGCATCAAACTCTTTCTAAAGTTTGTGCTTTGCAACGCGTGGCATCGAGTTTTGTAAGATAATCCTTAACGCGTTGGGATTTTGTTCTAAATTTAAAAACAGAAAAAAATTTAAAAAAAATAAGGAGAAGAACTTCGATAATTGTGCGATGCTCTTTTCTCACTCTTATAGTGGATTGGACGCAAAAGGATACATGGATGTCGTCGTGCAAAAAGTTTTACACTTCGTCGTCGTCGTTTTCGTCCTCGATAGGGTTTTTGCAGCATCTTCGTATAGCCATGTAGCTGACGTCGTTCTCCAACGAACGAAGGAACGAAGGTCGCAAATGAGTTGGCAACAAAAGTTTTTGAGTGCGGAAAATCACGATAATTTCACTTTAATGGCGGATTAATGGGTTTTAGTGAGGCAATGATGATGACAAAGACGATAGAACTTTAAAATACATATATAAAGAAAAATAATATGAAAGAATTCAATGGATTTTCGAAGTCGTGAGATTTTCTTCTTGAACAAATAAAACAAACAAGAAAAAATAAACGTAAAATTTAAGAAAGATATTTCTCATTGCATTGAGGTGAATCAAAATGATGTGATTATATTGATTGAGATAAGATTTTTCCGCTAATTTATTATGTTTTAAGATTAGATTGGAAATATTTGTTTCAAATTGATTTTGTCAGCGGGAAAATATCTTTATATTTATAACAAGAAAGAAGGCAAATAAAATTTGTAATTTTCCGCATTTCTTACAAAATGTTGACTAATCTAGTAACATAAATATGTTCATGAATTCGATCGATGATAGATTTTTTAAGCATGTCCTGTAAATTCATTATAATAATTTATTGTTTTCTATGTTTTTATTTTGGTGCATTGGTAGCTTAGCAAAGCACTCACTTTGTTATTTGCTAACGAACTATAATTTTTTCATTGTTACGTATTTAATTTTGGCATGCGATGTTTTCTATGTTTTTGCTTTAAATGATTTTTTCAGCAGAAAAATGTATTTTTGAGAAATACTAAAACATATAGGACCCTCACCATCTTCTCCAGATGTCGAAACATAGACTAACAAAAATGTTTTTATGAATTTGATCAGTTCTAGATTTTTAATACTTTCTATGAATTCGTATTATTTTCCTTTCTCTTTTTTCTGCATTTCTAATTTCGTGAAGCACTCACCTAGTTACTTTTACCTTTTAATAAACTTAAATTATTCAATGTTTAGTTTAAAAGTTTAGTGTGAAGGATGTCAAAATTGAATGCGATTTTTCTATGTTTTTTTTTTTATTTACTTATTGAATCACTTACTTATAGTCAAAAAGTTATGTACTAATATAATTAGAAATTTTATACTTTTAACAATTTAAATTTTGTATGCTACGTTTTTCTGTACAAAAACGAACTTTTCAAAAAGGATTTACAGTTTTATTGAAATGATAAGTGCATACAAATAATGTACGATAAATCGTTTCTAAGACGAGTCTAGAGATCCCATGCGATGTTTTTTTGTATTTTCGTTGTTAACCTAAAAAATGAAAATTTAAATAATTGCAAAATATATGTTTTAATGTAATACTCTTAATTTTGCTATGCGATGTTTTTTTTATGCATACGTCTTTAAAAAAAATAAAAGCTAGCGTAAGCATAGTGGTGTGAGATGATAAATGACCCCATATTTATTTTTTATATAATACATTTTCAATGACATTTCTTTCATTCAATGCGATGTTTTCTGTCATTGCAAAGATTTAAATGGTGAACATTGAAATTAAGTCATGCGATTTTATTTAATTACAAATGCAGTTTTTTTAATTGTGACAGTTGAAATTTTATCAGGCGATGTTTTCCATATGAATTTGCAAAGCACATCTTGGAGAGGCGATGATAAGAATTGTATGTTATTTGTTAAAATTACTCTTTAAGGCGGTTCTTAATATCTCATGCAATTTTGTCTATGTTTTTATTTGATTGATAAATTTATAAAGATCAATTTGTTTTTGGTTTGTTTAAAATAAATAAATTATGCACTAACCATCACACCACTGGTACTAAACATAACTACAAAAGCAGATTTTTAAATTGTGACAGTTGAAATTTTATCATGCGATGTTTTTATGTGTGTTTTTTCAGTGGTTTTTTTAAGTTTAGTAATAACAAAATTTGCAAAGCACATCTCGGAGAGGCTATTTTAAGAACTTTTTATTATTTTGTAAAAATAACCTTTTTATGGCAGTTCTTAAGATCTCAAACAATATTTTCTATGTTTTTATTTAATTGATAAATTCATAAAAATAAATGTATCCTAAATTTATTCTCTTAAAAATCAATGTGTTGTGTAATGTATATCCTTTTTTTATAAATTACTAAAAACATTTCTTCAAGGACTTGTTTCTTTTTAAAATGCGATGTTTTCATGAGCAAAAAAGTCTTCTACAGCTTTAGATATAATTCTATGTTGAAGTACCACTTTCTTCTTGAATTTTTGTTGTTTTTCTGTTTTCTGTATGTCAACAGGTTCGTATTTTTAAATTTAAAGTGTCTTGAAACTTCTCTTCTGTGTTCGTACGACGCAAACCTAATTGTAATGTTCTTTATTGGATTTAAGTAAAGCTTAGAATATATTAAAATAAATCACTAAACCCATTTACTCTACTACAATACCCTTGAGTCAAGTGAAGAAGTATCTACAAACATTTGTATATATGAATGTTGTTAGATATCACAGTGCTCTTATCCATAAAGTACTTTCTACGCACATTTTCACATCACTCAAAAACAAGTGCTCCCTTGAGCACGTGCTCTGACTATTTCACACGTTTTCAAATGGAAACTTTAACCATGTATACGTTACGCATATTCACCTTATAAGTAAATACAAACAAGAGAAAAAGAAAGAAAACAAGAAGAAGAGGCAAAAAAAAGCACACGCAATCTATTTCCATTTCTATTATAACGCGATGATCCTTCTTTGGCAAGAAAGACAAATCTAGAGCCAGAAGGAAAAAAAATAACATTCTATACTCGTAGGATATATATATATCCTTCCGAACTAACGAGATTTCCTCCGCATTGTTCCAATTCATTCAAAGCCGAAGGTATCCTTGAAGCTGTGCAGTCTTTATTCTATATCTACATTCGGTTAAGTCAGTTCGTACTTAGTTTTTTTTTTCTATTTTTCTATAGGTATTATTTTTCTCTCTTTTAGAAATACAAATAGAAATGTAGGTTTCATGTACAATGTACATATGTGGTGCAAGGATATTCGTATACCTATAACTAGAGCAAAGCAAAGCCAGAAAAATCGGAAAAAAGGATATCCTAGCTTTGTGTGCTGAACCTTTACTATATACAATACGTGTATGTACATATATGTTAGAAAGAATGGCGAGGGCTTTCGAGAGCTTCAATCCATCAAAATAAAGGTCGTCATCATCAAGGATGACATATTGCACCACCACTAGATATACTTATTTTTTTATTTCTTACTGCAAAATTTTCTATATAAATACAAGGAAAATACTTACATATATGACATAATCCTTGGGATTGTGAGCATTCGTGCCACAAATGTACAGCCTGTTGCCGTTCGCCATTGATTGAATGACACGGATGTGGTTCTTGCAATCGAAGACCTGAAATGAGATAGAAAATGAGTTCTTATATGATAGACACATACATACATAAAAATAAAATAAAATATAAAAAGTAAAGAAAATAAGTAAGTCATCCACGGAATTGAAATAAGTAGATATTCGCTAAAGGATAACACCGCCAGCGTCGCTGATGCACTGCTGTGGAGTACTAGCAGCTATGTATGTGTATTGAGGTTTAGAGACCCTAAGGAGATAAATACGCAGCGAATATGATTGATCAGGATGTGCATTATTGCTATATACTTCTTCGAATGGAATAAGAGAAGAAAATTAGTGAATTTTCGTTTCACTCATTTGAACAGTGGTGGATTCACCGTGAGACGTTTAAATACATTTCAAGGCGCTCGAAATAAGAAGATATTATCATGAACAGAATTAGGGAATCTGTTTTATAAAAATTGATGAAATTTAATGAACTTCAACACTGCGTTTTCGAAGAGTTAAATTAACTCTTTTTTTGTATAAATAATTCCAGTAGATGGCGCTGTTATAAATATATTCATGTTGAAATATTTAATATTTTTACAAGTTATTCAAAATTGCACATTTTCCACATTTTATTCCCTCTAAAACTGCATAAATTACATAGGGATGCACTTGGGCGTATACATACTATTTTTAATTTGTAATGAATTTTGTATCGATTTATTCATTAAGCATTATTTGGAACCTAAGAAAATGTAACAAATGTATTTGGGGCAGGCCTTTTTTCCACGTTATAAAGTTCTCATAACAGAGGCCTTAATTATTGTGACTTAAGTGAACTAAGGTTTAGGTTTCGTGCATAACCAGCAAGAACGTTAAAAATATGAATACATGTTGGTTGTTGGTTTTCAATCAAATCCAGGACTGTGTCGTGTGTTTCCTCTTTTCCCACCCGAATAAATCCTTTTACATTTTTGCTTTATTTTATTTTTGTTAATACTTTCTATGCGAAATCCTTTTTACACAAAAGTCCGTAAGCTAGCATAGTACAAGTTCGCTTTATTTTCAAGTTCCAACTATAAATTTATCCCTTTCTGTGACTTAGAATCAATTTTGAAACCGAAGAAGAGATGATGAAAAATTGGTGGATAGATAGGTATAAGTTCATCTTCTTCCTTTTTTTTCTTCTTCCTTGCTTAATATGTTTGAATGTATATACCTATAAATATATTGCTTGTGGCATTAAAGGACATGCATCTGCCTTGCCTGCCATCGCCAAATCATAGATAAAGAAAAACTGTGACTGCAGATGGGTGGAGGAGGTGGTAGCAGTGAAGGATATAGGAATATAAGGATGGTAGATGTGTGTCATGTTCCAATGATGATGATGATGGAAGGAAGACATACAGGAGCACGTATGAAGGAAGTACCTTCTTCCCTTCACTATATTTTCCTCAATGTCCTGATATATAGACAAATGGTTTTATTTGTGAGAAGAAAATTGAAATCGCTTTGAAAAAAAAAGAATGGCAGTCAGGATAAGTGATACATTTTGTTCAATTTTTGTTCCATGTTGTCAGTTGGGTTGGGTTGGGTTTGGAGTTATAGACGACAAGGCAACGGAATACACACACCACAACCTCCACCACCACGTATGGGAAGTAAAAAATATTGAAAATTGACAACGAAATTGAAAACATTGCGTTGCAACAATAAACCAAAGCAGAAGCACTTCTTGTGATTGACTGCGGTTTAGATAGAAAAAGACTTTTTTTCTTCCCTCTGCTCTTCACTCCATATGTTTCCATAAAATATTATTATGTTGAGTAATATATGTGTATGTGTATGTGTGTGTGTACATTCTGTATAGATAAGACAGGTAGTTTGGTTTTTTGTTTATTTTTTTTTTTAGTCAAAAGGATGAAAGGATTTGTGGTTGCAGATGAGGAAGATGGATTTTTTGAATTGTAAAGGTGAATTTAGGGTCATCATAGAGGTTTATTATTAGGTTTTTTGTTGTATTTATGCTTACCTGACTTTTACCCTTTGACACACAGGAACGTACATCATCCATTGTTGGCTCGAGCTTGACAACGTCTCTCTGAAAAAAAAGAAGGAAATTAATTTTAATTGTTTAAAAATAATAATAAAATTGATAAATGATTAAAAACAAGCTTAAACTAACTTTTTTCACCTTAGGATAGAGATGAATATAAAATATGTACGTTTAGATGCATACACATTTGTATAAACAAAAACAATTCTTAATCAATCTGCACTTAAGTGCTTAGAATAGAACTGACAGCATACATTTAAAAACATTGACAGTTGATTAAGGTTATATCCTTAAAGCCCAATTAGTCAAATTGGTTGTCATTCATTTAATTGGAAACATGTAAAGCAAAAGCGTTCAGTAGTATATATGTATCTATGCAAAAACGAGGCTGGAATGTGACCCACAGTAATAACTTTCCACTGATGCCCGTAAAAATGTGCACTTATACTTTATTAGTAACTAGCTTTTACCTGCGGTTTTGCGGTGCCGTCAAATAAGGCCAAGTAAAATAAGACCAACTTTCAAAAATTGGCCTTATTTCATTTTACAAAAGTGAAATAAAGTACATTTTAATGGTTTGTCATGTTGTACTTTGACAAATGAAATGAAAAATTATTATTTTGAGAAATAAGACTAACTTATTTTTACGGTGAATTTTGTAACCCCCCCTTAATTGGACACACTACAGGATTTGGGGTAGGTAGGAAGGTTGAGTGTATGCAAAGTTTCTTTGCAATTATGGCAATCCATACTGTTGAAAGTGAAATAAAACCAACTTGGCATTATTTTACGTTGTTGGAAATTGGCTTTTTTACACTTAACAAAAGTAACATAATGCCAATTTTTGAAATGTGGTCTAATTTCACTTGACTTTATTTCATGGAACATGGTTTTGTCTGTGTAGTAAAAGAAAATCCAAAAATCACAAAGAGACAATTAAACACGAAATAGTTGCTAAGATTTCCAATCAAAAAGCACAAAGAAGGGCCAATAGTAAACCTGTCTATTATAAAAGTGATGAAGGACGACTTTTCTAAATTCACCCCTACGTTTAGTGTAGCGATATGACGAAACCAACTTTAATTTGGAATTTTTAAGTTGAATGGTAAATGTGTATAAATTAGTGATATTAGAGTTATAATTACATTTTCAGCTTTTACGCCGGCCGCCGCCGCCGCGCCGGCCGGTTAAGATATTAGCACTTACAATGTTTTCCCAAGTTGTGTGACATGAAGTTTTGTGCCGTTACATAATCACGCCTAATTTCAATTACAGCTTATGTGAGATCACACCGAAGCTCAAGTTAGTTTAGAAACTTTACTGGGTATGAAATGCTCAGACAAGGTCTGTTGACAAATGCTCAATCATATCTCTTGCGACTGCATCATAATTTTGTATTCATTTATTTACAAAACAACATCGTTTCTTCGTGCAAGAATCGCAATTCGACAGAGAAATTGGTCATCATGTATGACCATCCGATAGTGTCTCATAGCCCTCGTCATCGGTTTTGCCCATCTCTTTTTTTAATAATAATTCAACATAGTTTCGTGCGTTTATGTCATTATAAGAGACTCCTAATAATAGGCAATGATTATAAATTCGAAAGCAGGCATCATCTTAAGATATGCTACTAATTACTGTTCTAAAATGAAAAAAATTGATCGGCAGATCTGCTCGAATAAGCATTCAGAGCTATTTTACAGCGGTAAAAATTAGCTTAAAACACTATCCAGCTTCGTAACTGCCTACACTTAAAAAATCATGTCATAATATTGACCCGTTGCGACGTGAAGGACGGACAAACAAGCAAACAAACAAAGTGACTTTTCTATTAATAATATTAGCATAGATTTGACAAATTTGAGTTTGAAGAACAATAAAAAGCATGTAAAAGCAATTTCACTTTATCAGTTTTCAATGACACTGTCAATATCATAGTTCATTTAAAAGATGTTTGAGTCAACAAACAATTTTTAATAGATTTTGGCAAATTTTGTTGTTCTTCTTAAAACTTTTCAAGTTGTTAATAAAAATGTTTTGTAAAAAGAGAAACAATTTTTAAGTCATTCTTTTAATTTGCTTCCAATATATATATGTGTATCAAAAAATATTGTTTACTTGTTTTTCTAATATTTGTGTAGGTTTTTAATTCAGTTTTTGGAACTATTTTTAAAAGATTTATTTTTCAAAAAATAATAGAAATTTGATTTTATTTTGAAATTTTATGAGACGACACAAAAATTACTATTGGTATTATTAAAAAAATAAGTGACGATTATATAGATTCTGTTAAGTTGGTAAAAGTTAACCTTTATGGAGGAGTGCGAATTCTCAACGGTCATCCTGCACAAATGGACGAGTTTGACAGGGATTCCAAAACTAGATATGGCTGTATACAGCTCGTTCCTGTAGATGCTGTCATATGCGGCCTTGAAATCGATGAAAAGATGGTGGGTATCGATTTGATGTTCTTGGGTTTTTTCTAGGATCTGCCATAATGTGAATATTTGATCGACTGTGAACTTTCCTGGTCTAAAACCACACTAATAAGGACCTATCAGGTTATTGACGATGGGCGTTAGACGTTCACATATTACAGCACAGAAGATTTTGTAAGTTATGTTAAGTAGATAGTTGGTGCAATTAAGAGGGTCTCCATTTTCATAATTGGGTAAACAATACTAAGGTTCCATTCATCGGTCATGCTTTCTTCCGACCATAACTTACAGATAAGTTCGTGATGGTAACCAAATTATTTCCAGCTTCTTTGAAGAGCTCGGCATTCAAGAAATCTGCTCCGGCTTTGTTAGACTTCAGCTTAGATATGGCAATCTTTAACTTCGTTTATGTCGGAAGATGGAATTGTTCTTTAAAAACATTTAGTGTATAATCTTCTATCACAATTGATTGTGAACTATATCACGGTGAATAGAAAATTACTGACAAAACAAAAATATTTTCTACCACTGTGGATTATATCCCAATCGAATCAAACTGTCAACTATTAATTCTTCACTTATAAAGGCTTTTCCAGTAAAAGGTTTCATTTTGAATTGAACACTATTTGGGCTTACACTAAAATAATAGTAAATTGATTTCTTTTATAAAATATTCGTTTTTGATGTCACAATGAAATTTGTTTAAAAGAATAAAGATGTATTGATGTTGCTTTCGGTTATTTGTACGTTATTTTTTCTTATCAGTCTAAAGGATTTGACTAAAAAATCATTTATTTTCATGTATTGTGTCTCTCGTCAATGTTTTGTCTTTTTAGAAGAACCTTTTCATGCTCCAAACACTAGCTAACTCTTTGATCGGGTCCCTTGTTCTTTTTTCCTATTTTTAAATTCTAAATTAAATAAAATTCACCTTCGATACAAACAAAAATACAAAAAAAAACAGTAATTTAATCCTTTCATATCCTTCATACTCCTATATAATGTTTATGTATGTTGGTACTAACCACATAAGTCTTTCTGTTTTTTCTCTGTCAAGAAAGTAATTAAATAGAAGAAAAACTGAGTAAAGTACAAAATCCATTCAAATAACTTTTTCTTTCATAGAAAATTATCATAAAATACAAAAAACACAGAAATAAAGTAGAAAAATAAAACAAAAAACCAAAACAACTTTTAAGCAACAAACTGCTAGCATTCAATATAAAGGATATATATTTATCCTTTTTAAAAAAACACACAGAGACATACAACAAAATAAATAAAAAGAAAGAGCTTTGAATGCTTTCATTTACATGCATAAAATCCATCTTTCAACATGTCCTTTCCAATTCAAAGGATCGCTCGATGAAAATTCAATTTTGCTCCCAACCAACCAACCAACCATTGCAACAAAACGTCGTCATACTCGTCATCGTCGTCGTCGTCGTCGTTGCTCGTCGTCAAACCGATGTCATTACAAAATTTATTTAAAAAAAATACATCTATATATATATGTACATATGTATATATGATGTTGAACGAAAAGTTAATGGAAAAGGATGAAGTGAAAACTAAATTATAAAAAGAAAATATCCTCAAGGAAAAAAGGACGATAAACAAAAATGAAAATCTCTACACAAACACAAAAAACAAAATACTCGTATATAACTTTGTATGGGCTATGGCACTGACTGTAGATGGTAAACTCCTTAGTCCTTGCTCTTCTGTGGGTAACACATTTTGGTTCCCTACGAAGGATGATGGAAGCATTCTACAGCGATCGAAAAGGTGCGACAAATAAATAAAACTTTGAATAAAATTACATTAAATATCGTGGCCATAAACAAATTGAATTTGTTATGAGAACGTACCGAACATACATACATCTGAAGGACGAAAAGAAAATACACCACACACCATCAGGATTCAGGACCTGTGCAAGGATGTTGACATGTTCGGTAAGTCCACAACATACAAAAGAGCAGGAAGATCTGCTTTTACTTTAACCAGATTCATTAAATTTTGGTTAAGTTGGGTGAGCGTGAGAAAGGTGCGAATTTAAAAAAGAAAATGAAGAAAATAACGACGATGTTTTATGAGGCAAGGACAGAAGGAAAAAAGTGCATATAGCAAATTAAGCACTCTTAAAAGAAAATGGTTCCGCAAGATTCAAGAAAAATAAAACACAAGTCCGCGCTTTAAGGTCGAGCTGTTGGATGCTGGATGGCTAACTATTTTACATGACTTATCATTTTACCCTTTATTCGCACTCTGAAAACCAAGGTGCAAAGTGAAGAAATGTTCTTTAGTAATTCAGGACCGGAATGATACCAAAAATTTGTCAAAGATTTGAGATATTGAATTGATTGTCTAACATGTTTAAACAATTTGTCATGAGGACTACATCGACAAATTTGCAAAGTTTTTGAAAATTTATGAGCAGTTAAAAAGGTTTTTGATTTTCCTAAATTTGTGTGTAAAAAGTTTGAATACGAAATTTTTAAACAAAAAGTCTCTTGTGTATTGAACTTCATGATTCAACTTAGTTTTCAAGCTACAACAAAAATAAGTTTAAGTATAGACATGTGTGTTTTTATTCTTTCAGAATTGTATTCAACATTTTTATTAATTTTTTAAGTCATTGTTTCTGACAGAAAATTTTATTTTTCAAAAAAAAAACAAGTAATATTGACTTTGATGCTAACTCTAGGCCAGCAGTAGCAACAAAGCCACTCCTGTGTTTTTGATAGGTCCACATCCTTTATTCCCGAGTTATTTCTATATAGAGGCACCTAGATCTTAACAAGCAGCCAAAGGATATACAAAGAAGAAAAAGAAAAAAACAACTTTAATTATTAGTTTTCTCAAAAGTAGTGAACTTTTGCTATAGTCTAAAAGAGTCTAAGAGGACTTGTTCCGAGTAAAATAACAGCAACACTGTATACTTCATACAACGCTACAAATTCTACCATTAATGCTATAGGAGATAGTTTAGTTATTTTGTCGGTATGAAACAAGTATCCCAGAAGGAGTTAGACCAAGTGGAAAGTAAGCAGCACTTAAGAGGAGCTAGCACTACGAATATATATCTAGAGAATTGGAGCCGAAAGCTTGATGGGTGTTGTTGCAGCTTATATTAGTACTAGTGATGGCGGTCGGTGTGGTGGCAATAGTGTTGGTTGAGGCTATATTCCAAGTACAACCAATTAAGTGGTTTTCACCAACTTTATTTTCTTTTCGTCTTTATTGGTCCTTAAAGTGCGGACGACCATCAGAGCGTCTTCATCCGTCGTCGTCGTCGTCGTCATCGCCATAGTCGGCCGTGTCGACTCTCAATGCAAGACTCAACTCCATACTTTACTTTCCTATACTTATTTTCAATGTGATGAAAAATGTTGCCTTTCTAAGTACTTACCTATACATTTTTCAAAACTAAAAAAAAAAAAACAACAGATTTTCTCAACTCAACTGAACTGTAGTACTGAACTGAACCTTCGGTTTGCACTTAACAATTTGAACCTTCAGAAAGTAAAATTTATGAACTAATGTCTAGTCTGTGTGTTGAAAATGCAGCTCTTAATTTTAATAAGACTTAAAAATATTATAGGTAGGTACGTAAAAGTGAAATAAAAAGGTAAAGTTTAATGGGCGTTGGTAAATGGCTTTTACATTGAGAATCGATTATGAGAAAGGTTGAAGGTGGTAAGGTGAGTTTAATTAAGGGAAATAAAATACAAAGAGAATTTAGTTTTTTTTTTTTTTGTTTAATGGTTGTTGATGGTTTATTGCTAATTGCATGGAGCGAAAATTGACGAAAAAAGCATCAACACCCACATTTTAGTTTTGAATTGTTTTCCTGTGCATTAAATTAATAAATTTAAATGATGTCTCGTAAAATCATGTTTTAGATAAATATGCTAAACAAAAAACTAATTTTCAAAAAGAGATGGAAAATTAAAATATAATTAAAATGATAGTTTTTGTTTTATTCTAAACTAATGTTGTTTTTTTTTAATCAAAGCAACTGTAAGGATTTTCTAAATAAAACTATTATTCAAATATTTATTGACATAAGCGAAAAAGGAGACAAAAATAAAAATGGAGAACATTTTTTAAGAAAACCTCATTAAAATAATAAAATGCCTTATACGTCAGAGAGTAAGAGAATTTCTGAGATATATTGTGTTTATCATTTATGAATAAGCTCTTAACAAAAATCAGACAAACAATTTTTCCTTGTGAAGCCATTGAAATTCTTTTGAACTATGACCACAAAGAGAGGACATTTTTGTATTTGATTTTTGATATTTGATTCAACAAGATAAATTTGTTGCACAAAATTCAGTAGATTTGCATAAATTAGTGCGTATACACCCAGGTGAACCAATTGAATTTTCACTGACGCGGAAGCAGCAACATTTAAATTTAATTTTTTTTTTAAACGTGCATTTGGGCAGCATTGCAAAAAATTAATTTTTAACGGATTTTTTAGTAAACAAAAAATTAATTATTAAAATTTCAAGAAAAATTTAAATTATTTACAAAGAAATTATGTGAAAATATGTTTCCATCAAACAAAGTGTTCGAACTTCTTTAATTTCTTTTTAAAATCAAGACATTTTTGGTTTGAGCTACAAGTTTTTTTTTTGTCTTAACATAGACCAAACAATTAAATTTGTATAATGCATCATATTTATTTTAATTTGTATGTATTAAAAGTTATTTCTGAATTTCGACTTAATTTTTTACTGTCAAAAACTTAAGTTTTTTTCATAAAACAATAGAAAACCTATGTTGTTTTTTAAAGTTCATACATAAGTTAGACTATTCATCAATATGCATTATATAACCGGTCCAGCTTGATATTTCTTAAAGTTCTAACGTACCTAAAATTTAAATCCATAGTTTTTAAGGAGATGTAAGTGATGCGTGTGAGTAAGTTCATATGTACGTATGTTCAGGATAAGTCTTCACGTCCGTCGTCGGTCGGTTACAACTCAATAACTAAACTTCAAAAAAATTTTGTTCAGTTCAGTTTCAGTTTTAAATTGTAAGTTTATTCATTATATATCTTTTGTTAACAATCATACAATTCATTAGCAATTACTTAAAGCCGTCTGTCTGAGTGAACTATTGCATTGAAATATTTTCCTCCTTGCAAAATAAATTCCACCAAACTGCAAAGTCTTTTCTGAAAACTGATTTTTTTTGGTTTCAAAAGTAGAGGGGTGTAATTCAACATTTGTCAATTTAAGTTTTTAAACCATTTGTTTTCAGTTGACATTTACGAAAATGGATCGCTTAACTATCGCACAACTCATACAAATTTTTAAAACCTACTACAAAAATGGTGATTCTGCCACAGCCACATATCGTGCTTTAAAAGGAGATTATGGTTTATATTATCGTCCAACTACGCAAGCAATTGGCAAAATTGCCAAGAAATTTGAAGATACTGGATTAGTTATTGGATGGATATTGTGAGGCATAAGCATCATTGTTTTGCTCGAACCACTGAAAATATCGCTGCTGTTATTCAGGAATTAGGACTGTCTTACGGCACATAATGACAAATTTTGCATTTCGAACTACACCTACCTACACCACAAGTAATTGAAGAGAGGCCATTACCTCCACAAAAAGTCAGTGCTTGGTGCGTTCTTAGTTATTAGTTATGGTCATAAAATAGAAGACTTTTTGCTTGCTATTGAAGAATGCGACTAAGAAAATATGAGGTTTCAACAAGACGGTTCTAAATCCCAAACAACTTGAGTGAATATGGCTTTCTTGCAAGAGAAATTTCCTGGCCGCGTAATTTCTCGTCGTGGCGATATCAATGTCACGTTGTTGCATAGCAAACCAACCGTCTGCAGAGTTGTTCATCGACTGTCGATTGTTATAATTGTTGAATTTTTCTTTAACACCATGTGCTGTTCACAAAATTGTGCAAACATAGCTTTTAAAATTTATTCCTAATGAGGTTTTTTGTATGTAGCTGAATGTGTTGATGGTACCACAAAAGATATTGATTCACTAATTTGTTCAATGCAAATTTGATCTTAATAAACACAATCTACGATTTAATTTTTCAAAACACGAATTAATTGGAAAGTTGAATTTTAATTTTGCGAAACACTTTTACTTTTCGCTTTTCAAATAAAGTCTTAAAAATTGAAAACTGTAGTCTTTTCAATTTGCAAATTTTGTGAAAAGTTTAGCACATTTGAAGGATGTTATTGTTTTGCAAAGTTGCAAAGTGAAAAGTCTATGGTATAATCTTAAGAAACATCTAAGCCTACAACAAATATTACGAAAAACTGATAACAATTCTTTTTGGACTTCAATATTTCGAAAACAAATAAAAATTTTGACAAATAATTTAATTCATCTTATACAGAATATTAATATTAAATTTCCTTAAAATTAAAACAAAAGAATGCATTGGACTTATTTTTCTTACAAAAATAATAGTTCTGCAAAAAAAACTACTAAATTGTTTAAACTTCCCGAATATCAACACAAACCGTAATTTTTGATTGCATAATTTTCAAAATGCCTTAAGTTATGATTTGTTTTATTTCAAACAAAATAATTGTTTTAAATGACATTGATGGGAAGTCATCAACGTGAGTCAAATTTTAAACTCTTTTTCTTTATTTTGTCTCTGAAGATACCGAATAGAGGTGAACCCTAAGTTATCATAAACCTGTATTTAATATAAGCAACATGAATCCAAAAAGTTTCCCATAAAACTCCTCGAAAAATAAATCATCCGACCATTTACTACAACACCATAAGCCTACAAGTTTATCTGCTATATCGAATAAAGAATTCAAATTCAATTTACAATAAAAGCCAACATTATTTTGTTTGATGCAAATGTACATCATTTAATGTCACTTTTGAGAGAAAACATGATTTAAATGTTATTTCAATTTGATAAAGTCTAAAAAAGAAAACCATTATCACCCTTTCGTCTGCCTATATATATAAATCTCCATAAAATGAATATAAACTGACATCAGACAACCTGTCTGAAGACACACCATATTGAAGATAGAAACTCTTTTATAAAATATCATGGCTTTTTTAACACGTTCAATTCAGTTTGATGACATTTCGTCTTCATCCATCATTATTCTCAAAAGGATATAGCATCCTGTGTATTTCTGTGAAGTAGGTATGTATGCAGGATGTATAGATACATCAAACAGAAACAACATATCCGTATCCGCACCAAGTACCGTATACCACCAGTCTTACACGATATTAACATAGTCAATATACACCTCTTGACAAGGAGTAGTACCTACTTCAAGTAACTGCAGAGCATATATCTATACCTATATCGCCTTTAGATATGCAGATAAGCCTAACAAAAAGTTTACAAGGATTACACACAACACCCGCCAGTATCTTATTTCTGTTTAACTTCTGACGAGACAAGAATATCAACGGTACTATAGGAACATAGTACGATGTATGTAAATAAATAAAATAAAAAAAGATTAATGACAACAATGACAACACAACTATAAAAAAGTATAGTCGGGTTTGAAGGACGTTTTTTTGTCCTTCCCGAGATGACGAAACGGAACGACGACGAAGATGATAATCATACCTGCACGTAAGGATACGATGCGCAACCTTTTGTCGCAAGTCATGTCAAATATTAAACAGACTTTTAGTGTATAGCAGAAGCCTTCAAGCAGTTAGCGGCACGTTACTTCGAGTTCAAGTCTCATCACTCAGAGAACAAGACTTTTTTTCTTGAAAGACTTTTTACTAGAATAACATACACGCATTAATACCTCACGAACAAGGACTCAATTTTAAAAGCGTCTGCAACGCAAAGAACACGCAAATCTGAAGAAAAAATAAAGTTCATCGTCTAAAGGTTGATGGTGTTTACAATTCTGTCTGAAGTTAAGAACTTTGTACATAAATGCAAAGTTACATTCATTCAGGAGAAAAATGATTTGGCTTTTTTGTTTGTTTTTTTTTTTTTTGTTTTAATGAATGAACAAATCCTGGAATTTTATGTATTTAAAAATTATGTCTGAAAAAATGAATGGTAATGAAAATTGATTGTTTTTACCAATTAATTTATTTGATTGACATTTTTGTCAGACAGACAGATAAGAGTAGGAAATAACACGAAAAATGCATTTGTCAAGGACTCAATTATTTTGCATTTCTTGTTTTAGCACAGCTTCTGAGGAATAAGTCTACTGTTAAATTAATTTAAAATAATGAACATGTAGTTAAGGCAGTTTTTTGTTTTTAATCCATCTGCTGTTACCTTAGGAGCTTATTCGCGTAAGCCTTTTAAAGAGATAGAGCGAAATTCATGTAACTTTTGTTCAATTACCAGCTTCATTTTTGATTTCCCAAGAAAAAGGGCTATTATTTTGTTTAAATAATTTTATAATGAAGTCATTTTCTCAAAACTTTAGACTTGATTTTGTATGTATATGATACTACGGAAAAAAGAATGCACGTTTGTGGTAAGCAAAAATTATAAATACCTGTTGTTTAAATATAAGGACAAATCAGGACTAACTTTTATTGAGAGCTTCAAATCCACAGGCGCGCGGTTGAAGAAATTTTTCTAGACCAACTTTTAGCAAGAGCTTCAAATCCACAGGAGGCGGTTGAAGAAATTTTTCCAGTGCTTAGTTTAAAAATAATATAGAATTGATCATCTTTTTAAATAATGGTGGTGGGATCTTGTGACCATTTTTTTTGGAAAATGAAGCTGCGAACAATGTTTCGGTCAACATATAATTTCTTTTAATTCGGTATCTTAAAAACGTGTTCAAAGATTTTACGGAATTTTAATTTAAAAGGTAAAGAGTGGTTAAAATTTAAAGACCGAAGTTGGTTTTGTTTAAAAAACAAATTATTAAGGAAATTATTGTCATTTCTTTTAATTATGGTAAAATTGGTATGGTTCAATTATGTATGGAGCAAAATAGCTGCCACGACCTTAGCGTACTACCTGCATCCAATAGTCCAAATTTTTGATGATACTGAGACATAACTGAAGTTCTTTGCCCTTAATGTCTCGAATTATGTCATCCTAAAGCTCTTGAATTGTTGCTGGCTTATTGACGTACACCTTTTTCTTCAAATAATCCCAAAGAAAGAAGTGCAACGGTGTCAAATCACATGATCATCGCCACCAATTCGGCAATTTTGCCTATTGACGACTCCACTGGGGTAAAAATGTGCCTCATCACTGAAGACGATATTCTTAGAAATTTGAGCATCCACTGTTACCATTTCTTGCCACCATTCTGACCATTGACGAAGCTTTATGCATAATGTTCAATAACGACGAGCCTGAGAGGTGCAATTGTTGGGCACGACGACGAGTTGAGGTGGACAGCTCTTAAGCTACACTATCGCCGGTTTGCTCAAATTTGTGCAGTATTTTTCCGATTGTACGCAAGTTTGGACGATTAAATTGACCGAAAAAATCACGAAGTGCACGATATGCATTTTGATTTGAACACCCATTTTCATAAAAAGCTTTAGTAACTTTAACGCACTGCTGGATTGATTATCTTTCCATATTTTAAATTGAATTAGGATAAAATGGAGATATGTCAAATGAAAAGCAGAAAAAAACTTGACGTTTAGATTTGGTTCACATTCAACATCGGTCCTTAAAATTAAACCACCCTTTATAATACAAACAATAATTTTGTTCATATTTACGTTTTATTTAAAAAAAATAAACTTGTGTGTGACCCTTCACCACCCTTCATATAACAACACGACAATGGCGGATCCAGGAGTGGGGGGGGGGGGGGTCGTAGGAGTCATGACCCCCCTGGGAGATAATTTGTTTGTTTTTTCGTAGGAATTCCCTTCAATTCAAAACTAATCGTATTGCGTTAATGGATATGACCTCCATTATATTTGAATTATTTATTTTTTGTATACAATGAAAACAACATTTGTATTTTACTTTTTTAATTTTTGTCGCAAAAAGTACTACTTTTAACTGAAGACTGGACCAAAAACATAATATGAATCGGATATTCAGCCCTATTCCAAAAAAACAGCACAAATTCATCAACTTTTGACCAATTTTGATCCAGGGGGGGGGGGGGGTCATATGAGCCATAAAGCTTATACAGTTAAGTTGTATAAGTAAAGATTTCGTTTAAAGATTTGTTAGTAATTTAACGACATTCACCAAAAAGTGGTTTGCTGTCAAAAAACCTAAAATTTTTGTTTTCACTTAATTTAGAATTTGAAAAAACTTTAGCCATGCTTGAAATTATTATCATAAATATTTGAAAAAGAGCAAATATTCAGGTTCTTAAGAGGAAACCTTGAATAAGAGATCATCAATTTTATATAAAGTTGCCTTAAATTCCTAAAACTAGCCATCAATTTTAATATTTAATTTTTTTGACACACATAAATAGTGAATATTGAAGTGATTTTTACTTGCGAAATATAGGAACTATATAGTAAGTTTTGCATTAGTAAAACAATTCGAACTAGAGCTTTTAATTTAACATGCATATTTTAACATTACGACGGTAGAGAAGTCGAAACAAGTGGGTACCCCGATTCCGCCCGTCTGTCCATCTTAACTGGCTCCTACAGTCCAAACAATTATGTTGATTGGAATTAAGGTTTTCAACCGATAAGCGGAAGGCGTTTTTTTATTTTATTGATACGAAAAATAACAGCAGTCACATAAAAATTTTTTGGGTAAAATATGTGATTTTTTTAAAACTTTCTCTAAATTTTGTGTTCTTAATTTGGCTTCTTTCTACAAGAAAAACATATTTTGGTATTGCTCCAGAAGGGTACCCCTCATAAAATCTTTAATTTGATTTTTAAGTTTTCTCAAGAACTAATGGACCGTTTTCAATAATCTTCTCTTTCTGTGCAAGCTCTTGTCAATGATAAAATTGATAATGATTTTTGATGATCAAAAATGTAATTTTTTTTGTTTAAATATTAATTTTGTTTACAAAACTCGATATCTCAGAAAGGGGTCGACATTTTTTAAAGAAATTTAAATGTAAAATGTATATTTATAAGCACTTTATTAAGTACTTACCAAAAATATTTTTAAGACAAAAACAGCAAAAGTGACACTTTTGTTAAACTAATGGCTAATTGAAAAACATAATAAAGTTTTCATATTTATTGATACAAAAGCTTTGAATTCCTTGAGATTTGAAGTAAAAAGAGATTCTGATACGTGTAATTTGTAAGTGCAACACAAACGCTTCTTCCAAATTTAGACTCCCGAAAATTGAGTTCGAAAAAAACTACGTCAAAAAAAGCCCGACATTTTTTCATATCAGATCCTCTATCATTTTCTGGATTTTTGAATTTTTGTAGCGTTCTTCGCATTTATAGAAATGGAAACAAGAAAAGTATAGGTATTTTATTTTTGGAAAAAAAGCTACGTTTCAAAACAACTTCTTACATTTCTGCGTGAAATGCACCAAAAACCCTCTTTACTTTGTCTAAACTATTGTGATTTAGCTCTTAAATATGGCATATTTAGAAAACTGTTGGAATTTTGGAATGCTTTCATATGTAGGGAGTCATCCAAATTAAATAGTTAGACCATACCTTGCTTGACAACAGTGTTCGAAAATAATTTGATAATTAAATCTGTCACTTTAGCAGTTGAAATGTGTAAATATAAGGTTAATATTGTAATATTCGGCTTGGTCCGACAGTTAAAACTTATTCAAACTTCGTAAATAAAAACACAAATTCACTTTCTTTTAAATTACTCACAAAAATTCTTTATTCAACACTTTCAATTATTACTTTTAAAACACAGTCTTTACTTTTCAAACACAGTCTTTTCTTTATAGCAATTCACAATCCATCATGAACCGCTTCGCTTCCAAGCGCCTATTTATATACCTCAAATCGGTTCGAGAATCTACGAGGTTGTTCTCGATGCTTAACGAAGTTCTCCACTTTATCACTAGATGCTTACCCCTTTCGAGGTTCTTGTATGCGCTGAATGAGTTCCCCTCTAAGCCACTAGATGTTTCTCGATGCTTAACGAAGTTCTCCACTTTATCACTAGATGCTTACCCCTTTCGAGGTTCTTGTATGCGCTGAATGAGTTCCCCTCTAAGCCACTAGATGTTTCTCGATGCTTAAGAAGCGAGTTCTCCTATTAGCCACTAGATGTTTCTCGATGCTTAAAGAAGCGAGTTCTCCTATTACTACCACTAGATGTTGCCCCTTATTATTGAAAGAGTGTATACACATTACATTGCTCCCTCCTTAGGATTGATCGTCCCGAACAAATCCATCGTTCTCATCACCACTGTAGCGATGTAGCCGGTCGCGATGTACAACTTTAGGTTTTCCTCTGACTCCCTTTTGTATCCGGTACACGACATCGTTGATTTTTGTAATGACTGTATATGGACCTTCCCAGTCCCGTTGAAGTTTCGGTGACAATCCTTTTTGTCGATGGGGATTGTAAAGCCACACCCGATCTCCTGCTTGGAACTCTGTGGTTGTCGCTCGTATATCGTAGCGTGTCTTCATTCGGTCACTGAACGTCTTTATTTTCAACCTGGTATTGTCGTGGATCTGAAGGAGTCTTTCTCTGAGGTCATCAATGTAGTCATCCTCGGCTTGCGGTTCCGATGTGGGGCATCCAAATTTTATTTCGCTCGGCAGTCTGATGTTCCTTCCCATCAAAATCTCAGACGGTGTATGGCCAGTTGAGCTATGCCTTGCACTTCGATACGCCATCAAAAACAGTGGAATGTGTCGATCCCAATCTCGCTGGTTGTCGTCCACAACTTTGCAAAGATGTTCCTTCAGGGTTCGGTTGAATCGTTCGACCATGCCATCAGATTGTGGATGAAGTGGTGTTGTTCTTGTCTTCTTGATGTCAAGAAGCCCACAAACTTCCTGAAATATTTTTGATTCAAAATTCCTTCCCTGGTCAGAATGCAGTTCTAATGGAACGCCGAATCTGCTCACCCAGTTGAAGACAATTTGGTCTGTGACTGTTTTGGCTTCTTGGTTTGGAATGGCGTATGCTTCAGGCCACTTGCTGAAGTAATCCATGACGACCAGAATATAACGATTTCCATTATTTGTTTCCGGAAATGGACCCGCCACGTCTACTGCAATCCTTTCGAAGGGTGCTCCGACATTATACTGCTGCATTTGGCTGTGGTTCTTTTTGTTCGGGCCTTTGGTGGCAGCACAGGTATCACATTTTCTGCACCACTTCTCGACATCTTCCCTTGCATGTAGCCAGTAAAATCGTTGTCGAACCTTTTCTAGCGTCTTGTTCACTCCTAGATGGCCTCCCGAAACTCCACCATGCATCTCTCGCAGAACGTCCATAACCTTCGATCTCGGTAAGACTAGCTGCATTACATAAGACTTTCCATCTGCTGATTCCCATTTACGTCGAAGGACACCCTCTTGGACATGAAACGAGTCCCACTGTGCCCAATAGGCCTTTAGAGTCGGACTTCTATCGGAGATATCAGCCCATTCTGGTTTTTCCTGGTGTTCCTTCCAAGCGAGGATGGGTTCGATATCTGAGTCTTCTTGTTGAGCCTTCCTCAACTCGTCGTTGCTCCAGCCATCAATGGAATCGGCTCTGGTTCGTTGGACAGTAACCACTTCTTTTTCTTCTTGTCGTCTGCAATGCTTACAGTCTTGCTTGCATGGTCTCCGAGACAGTGCATCTGCATTTGAGTGAAGCTTCCCCTTCCGATGTTGAATTTCGTAATCGTACGTCTGCAGTCTCTCAATCCACCTTGCCACTTGACCCTCTGGATTCTTGAAATTCAAAAGCCAGTTAAGTGCTCCATGGTCAGTTCGGAGAAGAAACTTCTGTCCATAGAGATACTTATGGAAGTGCTTTGTTGCCAAAATCAGTGCAAGAAGTTCTCTTCTGGTCACACAATAATTTCTTTCCGACTTCGAGAGTACCTTGCTGTAATAGGCAATCACCTTTTCTCCGCCATTATGCACCTGCGATAGTACAGCACCTATCCCGACGTTGCTGGCATCAGCATCAATTATGAACGGCTTTCCTGGAGTTGGGTAGGTCAGCACTGGTGCATTACACAAGCGTTGCTTGAGCTCTTGAAAGCTGCGCTCGCACTCACCTGATCATTTAAACTGCTTTCCCTTTTCCGTTAGCTGATGGAGACTCTTGGCAATTCCAGCAAAGTCCTTCACAAAGCGCCTATAGTAGGTGGCTAGACCCAGAAAGCTTCTAGTTGTTTGAGAACATTCTGCTGTTCTTGTTTTTGGTCACTTCTTTGGGCTTCTAGTTGTTTGAGAACATCATTCCTTTGAGTTTCTAGTTGTTTGAGAACATTCTGCTGTTCTTGTTTTTGGTCACTTCTTTGGGCTTCTAGTTGTTTGAGAACATCATTTTTATTTTCTTCAAATTTGGCTAAAAGAACTGACACCATGTTAGATAAGGCAACATTTGCATTTACCTCTTCCACTTTTGCTTCTAATTCGAAAGCAAACGTATCTGGGTCTTCATTTTGCTGCTCCAGATATTCTTGCAGCCGTTTAACGAGTTCGGTTTTTACGCCTGTCCCACTTAAGCCACGTTTGCTTAGTTCGGCCTTTAGCTCAGGGACAGTTAAGTCTTTCAAAACTTTACTCATTTTTTTTTTTTTTTTATTTTTAACTTCACTACTTCACACAAAATAGTTCAATCACTGCTCACTGTTTTTATTCTCAATAAGTTTTAATCCCACTTCTGACACCAATGTAATATTCGGCTTGGTCCGACAGTTAAAACTTATTCAAACTTCGTAAATAAAAACACAAATTCACTTTCTTTTAAATTACTCACAAAAATTCTTTATTCAACACTTTCAATTATTACTTTTAAAACACAGTCTTTACTTTTCAAACACAGTCTTTTCTTTATAGCAATTCACAATCCATCATGAACCGCTTCGCTTCCAAGCGCCTATTTATATACCTCAAATCGGTTCGAGAATCTACGAGGTTGTTCTCGATGCTTAACGAAGTTCTCCACTTTATCACTAGATGCTTACCCCTTTCGAGGTTCTTGTATGCGCTGAATGAGTTCCCCTCTAAGCCACTAGATGTTTCTCGATGCTTAACGAAGTTCTCCACTTTATCACTAGATGCTTACCCCTTTCGAGGTTCTTGTATGCGCTGAATGAGTTCCCCTCTAAGCCACTAGATGTTTCTCGATGCTTAAGAAGCGAGTTCTCCTATTAGCCACTAGATGTTTCTCGATGCTTAAAGAAGCGAGTTCTCCTATTACTACCACTAGATGTTGCCCCTTATTATTGAAAGAGTGTATACACATTACAATATACACATTATGCTATTAAAATTTTGTTTTTAGTGAGTAAAAACTCATCTAAGTGTCTGACAGCACCCCCCCCTCGTTAAAAGTCTGGATCCGCCCTTGCAACACGGCTTAAAAAATAAAATAAATTAGGTGGCGCAACAGTCCATGAAGAACCAGGGCCTAGTGACTAACAACTCTCAACCATCCCTGTGTGCGAGTAATGTTGTCAGAGATGAAAGGGACCTACAGTTTATATGCCGAATCCGAACGGCTAATTTGAGAAAGCACTTTTCATGACAAGAATTACTCTTGGAAGATTTGTCAACTCCTCGCAAGAGGCAGTACCCGTGAAAAAAGTTAGGTGGCACAGGCAGGGATTGAACCCAAGACCCCTTGCATGACAGTCCAACGCACTAACCATCACGCTACGGGTACTACAACAACACGGCCTAGTTAGAAAAAATTTCAAGCTCGGATTTTACATTGTGCGCGATGCCGGCGTTGGTGACTATATATCTGCCTGTAGCTTTTAAAAGCCGCTGGAGCGGATGGCCTGAATGCCGAGCTCTTTAAAGCAGCTGGAGATGAGTTGGTTAGGAGCATGCACCAACTTATCTGTAAGATATGGTCGGAAGAAAGCATGCCCGATGAATGGAACCTCAGTATTGTTTGCCCGATCCTGAAAAAAGGAGACCCTTTAAACTGCACCAATTATAGAGGAATCAGTCTACTTAACATCGCCTACAAGATCTTCTCTGCCGTTATATGTGAACGTCTAAAGCCCATCGTCAACAACCTGATAGGTCCTTATCAGTGTGGTTTTAGACCAGGAAAGTCCACAGTCGATCAAATATTCACACTACGGCAGATCCTGGAAAAAACCCAAGAACACCAAATCGACACCCACCATCTTTTCATCGATTTCAAGGCCGCATATGACAGTATCTACAGGGACGAACTGTATAGAGCCATGTCTAGTTTTGGCATCCCTGCCAAACTCGTCCGTTTGTGCAGGATGACCATGGAGAATTCACGCTGCTCCATAAAGGTTGGAAACAACTTAACAGAACCTTTCGATGTCAAAAAAGGTTTTAGACAAGGTGATGCGCTGTCATGTGATTTTTTTAACATCGTACTTGAAAGAATAGTGCAAAGCTCACACGTCAACACTAGAGGCACTATCTTTCAAAAGTCTGTCCAATTACTTGCATATGCTGATGACATTGACATAATCGGAAGAACTCAGCGTGATGTCAATGGGGCTTTTGTGAGTATTGAGGCAGAGGCGGCAAAAATGGGTTTAACGGTTAATGAGGGCAAAACAAAGTACATGCTGTCATCAAGAAAGGACCTACAACACCGACGTCTTGGTCAAAACGTCACCATCGACAGACGTAACTTTGAGGTAGTCAAGGACTTCGTCTACCTAGGCTCCGCTGTAAACGCAGACAACAACACCAGCGCTGAGATCAAACGAAGAATAACTCTTGCTAACCGCTGTTTCTTTGGGTTAAGAAAGCAATTGAGTGGTAAAATCCTCTCTCGAAAGACCAAAGTGTCGCTATATAAGACCCTAATCATCCCCGTCCTGCTATACGGTGCAGAAGCATGGACCATGACAAAAGCGGATGAAAGCACCTTGGGTCGTTTCGAGAGAAAGATTCTTCGGGTGATCTACGGTCCCGTATGCATCGAAGGGGAGTGGAGGAGAAGATGGAACGACGAACTGTACGGGCTGTACAGCGACGTAGACTTAGCCAGAAGGGTAAAAGTCCAACGACTAAGATGGCTGGGTCACGTAGAGCGCATGGAAACCAATGCTCCGGCCCGGAAAGTCTTCGAATCCACACCTACAGGACAGCGCAGTAGAGGAAGACCGCGAATCAGGTGGCGCGCACAAGTGGAAGGTGACCTCACCCAACTCGGAGCGTGAAACTGGAGACATCTAGCTAGGGACCGAGCTAGATGGAGAAGTTTGTTGGGTGAGGCCCTAGTTCACACAGGACTGTAGCGCCACCTTAAGTAAGTAAGTAAGCTTTTAAAATCTGCAAAACAAAAAGCCTGGCATTTTAGATTCTTGAACAAAATGAACAACCGAAACAAAAACATGCCTATTCTACTTCTAGTATACTGTATAAGTTCATCTGCTAAATGTACTCTATGATATAGCTTTCAACTTAATTGATTTATAAATCACGTTGAGGCTCTACCACCGAAAAACCCTAAACAACATCATGTAAAAACCAAATCATGCATTATTTACTATGACTATGCCAGCAGTATAGCAGTAGCAGCATCAGCAAAGCCTGAAACCACACCAGCAGCACCAAACTTTAACACCAACACCAAAACCATTCCTTTTTGCCATTTTAGTCGTCTAACCAAAAAACGCACAACAGATATATCAGGTTGGATGGAAAAACGGGCGGGCGTGAGGCGTCAGCATTTTGAGTGTTCGGTCCCAAAAGAATTCTCTCTCATGAATAGATTTAATGGCGGAATTTTATTCCCATGATAGTTTATCTTCTGTATATATATTATATATATACTCTATACGACTAAAGGTGTACCAACAATTTCTGATGTTCGTCGACCTGGGATAGAATAGTTCTTCTACACAACTAAACAAACTCTCTCAACCCCAACCCTCAAAGCTTTCAGCCAAAAATTTAAGACTCTATAAGTCTGCCTGCATAGTGTGTGTCTGTTCTGTGCAGTGCAGGAACGGGAATATACCTAGGGAAGGTATTCCTTATACGTGGTGGTTGTTCTAACTTTCATACCAAACTACTATAACAAACACGAGTACTGACGGAAGGAAATTCACCTGGCGAACCTTTTACCGCTTTTGTTTTAATAATTAATTATCCCGGTGCTTCTGGTGCGGATGGAAACACACAGTGAGAGGGCTGACAAAAAATTCACTCCCCAACCCACATCATCACAAAAGGCAACATGGTTCTAGGAAAGGATATACCTTATATGTGTAGGTATTGGTGGATATAGCTTTTATATTTGAGATGAGTGTGTTGTGTGCGGCGCGTCACTTTGGGGAACTTTTGTTGCGTGTCATAACGTTTGGTTTCTCTATTGTTTTATTTTCTGTTTTAGCTTTTCCGTGATAGATTTTGTATTTTGGTCTTCCATACTCAGACTCAGACTCGACTCAGCTTCGCTAAACTCAACTCTTCACTCTCAAGTCTCTTTGGGTTCAAATGTAAATCTATTTAGAAACAGGTTGATGCTGAGGAAAGTACGCCTCATTGAAAATTTATGCGAATGCGTTAACTTTCTGTTTCGGAGTTACATATATGTATATCCTCTATCTGTACAGCAAGGAATAGGACTATAATGTCAGCACGAGTGTAGGCGGTGTGTAGGTAGGTAAACGTGCAGTATAATACTTCAGGAGCTGGGGGTTTCAGAATACATGTGCACGTTCAAAATTACCATTACCGCCACTACCACATAGGGTATATGGTCTTTTTTCTTTCTTATTTTGAATGATGGCTCAAATGAGTTCATTAATCATCTGAGGTTTGTGTCTTCAGTTGGCAGATGGATTTACCAACTCAAAATTTAAATTTCTGGCTTAAAATAACGTAGGTGGGCATAAGTACTCGTATAGTATTATGTACTTTTTATTAAGGGTTGTTTTGTTTGTAAAATGTTTAAGAGTTGAGATGGGAATAGGTTATATTATATTTTTGTAGGCTTGATAAATTTATACTTACATCACATCCTGATGCTGAGATGTTCTTTAGACTCAAACGAAATACATTATCCCTGTAATAGAATAGAAATAGACAGAGCGTTAAATAAATATGGAATTATATTTTTTAAGGGGTTGTTTATATTTTTTTGAAGTCATAGACAAATTTTTTGATTAAAACGTACATTGCACCAACGAATAGTGAATCCCGATCTTCGTCCAAATGGAACGTCCTGTAGTACAGTTTGCCACAATTGAACTCGCGGACATGATCTGAAAATTAAAAATTAAAATATTAAGTTTTTTTTTTTAATAAATAGAAGAACAATTTAATAATTTATTTTAATAATAATAATTAATTATGGAATACATTTTAAATTATTTAACACACAGTAACTTCATTTTTTAACAAATATTGGGACATAGTCAACTTTATTTAAAAAAAAACACACATATTTAAGCGCATGAGCAACTTTAACTGGAGTTAGCTAGAATTTAGAGAGCATACAACTTTTTGAAAATATTTTCTAAAATTTTTAAAAAAGCTTGAATGCGATTTCAGAGAACATGAACTGCTTAGTAAATCACAATTGAAGATTTTTAAAACTTTATTAAAAATATGAGTTCAGGCAATTTTAATAAAATTTTTTTTTTAAATTAAAGTTTGTGGTTACTTTAGTGAATTTTTAATAATTTTGCATGACAAAATTCTGCCCATAAGAAATATTAACTTCCCAAAGGACTTCTGCTGTTTGGGACGGTAGCCAACTGTCAATTTTTTTTTGAAACGGTTACAGGTGTGAAACAAGGATGCAATTTAAGTCCGCAAGCATTCATAATGTTTACAGACGACATTTCCGAATATTTATGTGGCGGTGTAAGAATTGGGGGAATCCTTATTAAAGTTTTGATGTATGCAGATGATTTGGTGCTCCTTGCGGACACACCAGAACGTTTACAGCGAATTATTAATCAGCTGAATAAATACTGTGATGAATTAGAAGCTGAATGTAAACATAAATAAATCCAAAGCGATGGTGTTTAGAAAAGGAGGTGGGTGCTACGCTAGGATTGAGAAGTGGTTTTTTGATGGACAGGAATAAGAAACAGTAAAGTCATATAAATACTTGGGAATAAATATCTGCTGCAACATGAACATGAAATTAAACATATATCGATTAGAATAAAATACCAATTATTTCAGGCAGTTTCCAAATCAATAATGCTATATGGAGCTTAAGTGTGGGGATACAAATCATACGATACAGTACAAAAGCTGCTCCGATTTTTCTTAAAGCGAATTTTCAAGCTTCCACAATTCTCACCAAACCATATGCTATTTGTTGAAACAGGAATCTCACCACTAATTATAGAAACATTGCGACTTAATTTCAACTTCATTGCGAAAACTATGGTACTGGACGGAGAAAGGTTGACCAAACGAATAGCAAGTAACGTGATAGAGAAGAGAATATTGTTTTATGAACATTGGAAAGCACTCGCAGAGTTCGCTGGTCAGTCTTTAAGGATTACTATGGATAATATCCATCAATGGAAGGAAGAGTTTGATCACTTAATTAAAGCGGTGGATGAAAAAATAAAAAATGCGAGCGGAAAGCATTGAAAAAGCACTAACTTGAACCCATCGCGAAATATATGCAAGATTAAACAATAATCTTTGCGAAAACAACTATTTTAATGAAAAATACTCAACTGACACAATATCTACTGTTTTTAAGGCCAGAGGAGAAATTATGGACCTTAACTTTATATCCCACAGAAAAGATTTGCAAATTTTCTGCACTATTTGTAGTATGCGTGAAAGGGAAAACATTTATCACTTCCTGGGAAGATGTTCTGTCTTAAAGGAGTTCAGGATTCATTTCTTTGGGAAACTAGAACTCGAGGAACCAGAAATGAAAATGATTTTAAATGGCGCTGACTGAAAAAAATTGCACAACTATTGCCAACAAGCATCGAAATATAGAAGAGCTATAATTAAAGAAAATTTTTACCATACCTCTTACAATACTTTATTATGTACATTTTGTTAAACTCGGGCAGACGGCTTTTATAGTCATGTCTTAAAATTAAAGAATAATTTGTTTTTGTAAACTTAAATTTGGAAAATAAACAAAAAATCTATCTATCTATCTATCTGTAGTACCCGTGGCATGATGGTTAGTGTGTTGGACTGTCATGCGATGGGTCTTGGGTTCGATCCCTGACTGTGCCACTTAAAGTTTTTTTCACGGGTACTGCCTCTTGTGAGGAATTGACAAATTCTCCAAGAGTAATTCTTGTCATGAAAAAGTGTTTTCTCAAATTAGCCGTCCGGATTCGGCATATAAACTGTAGGTCCCCTCCATCCCTGCAATTACTCGCACACAGGAATGGTTGAGAGTTGTAAGTCACTAGGCCCTGGTTCTCTACGGACTGTTGCGCCACCTAATTTATTTATTTTTTATCCATCTATCTATCTAACTTCCCAAAGGAAAATATTGTAATCAGTCCGATTTGTCGAATTGAAAATTTTGACATTGCTCGACGCTTCAAGGTTCCTAGAATCTTATAGTAATTTTTAGAGAGATGTCTGTGTGTGCCAGGATAACATCGTTTGTACGTCCGTAAATTCGAGAAGATTGTTTCGTTGTCCATATCGCAAGAACCTGTGTGTGACTTCATTGTTTCCCATAGCAATTTAAAAAAAAAAAGTGAATATTTTGTTTGACCAAAAATATCTCACAAGCCAATAACTCTAGCGACTATTTTAAAAATTTATATTATGTAATATGACGTGATACCGAAATAGTATGATTAAAAAAAAAACAATCAATTAACGATTTTTTATAAATAACAAAACTGAAAAAAATATGTAATTGTCCCCTCGAATTTTACTAACAAAAAATAATTGTATTTCCAAAATAATTGTATGCAATGAAAAATGACGTTTTCGACATCTGGTTAAATGTTGAGAAAAATCGAATTGACAGTTTCATTTAACAAAAAAAAAAAAAAACAAAAACCTAAAACGAACATTACCAAAACTTGGTAAAATTTAATTTTCGAAAATTAGAGATAATGGCTTTAAACTAATTTCTCATAAAAAATCTTGTCTTCAAAATTCAGTACAATTTTGAAAAAAATTACAATCGAAAATTTTGTTTGAGATTCAATAAATTTTGTATACAAATCCAACAGTCAATTTTTTTCATAAAAACTAAAATCTTTAAAAAATACTACGTTTCGATTTTAAAAATCTTGTAAATAAAAGAATTCAAAGTTAGATAATGGTCTTAGAAAAATCAAATCTGTATTTTTTTTAAATACTACTAAAATTGGTAAAAATTCGTTTTAAACTAAAAACTTGGGAACACAAACAAATATTGAATCAAACTTATTTTATCATATATGCAAAATATTGTTGCTAACTTTTAGTTAATTTTTTAGAAAACCTTCAAAAAAGTATTAGGAGTACAAAGAAAGTTATTGACTTCACATTTCTTATCTCACACAATATATTGTTAATAACATTTTGTTAAAGTTTTTAAACAAGATAAATCGACAAATGGGATGGGAAGTTAACAGTGTAGACTACATCCCAGCCTCATTTTTTAATTTGTTTTTATTGCATTACATTTTTTAATTTTATTAAATTTGTTTTACAATTCAAATTGTTCTGTTTGATTGTTTTTTTTTTTTGTTTCATATAATTTAACTAGCTGATCCGGCCAGGCGTTGCTGTGACTAAGGTTTTTTATCGTATTACATTGTTGTAAACTATTAAAGGGGGACGCTAGTAGAACATCAAACATGGGCACAACCATGCTTTTTCACATAGATATCATTTGTAAATAAACATGGCGACCGTTATGACTGATTTTCTACTACAGTTACATCTTATTACAATGAAATTATTATTTACTAACGAAGACGGAAACTTTAAAACTGTTATAATAATTTAATGTTTTTGGATTGGAAGGGAAAGGACTTTGAACAAAATGTTCGTACAGTTCGAATTAAATTTAACAAAGTTTTAAGTAAATAACATGTGACAGTTAAATTTATAAATGAGTTAGGTAGGGCTGATAGTTTAAAATCTTCTAACAAAAATATTAATTATTTTGAATTATAAATTCAAACAATACCACTTTTCCTTTAAACTTTATAATTAAAACAGTTGCTTCAAGATTATTTCCGGTGATCTTTTTGATGACCAAACCTGTACTGTTGCATGGTTATGTTATTAAATTGATGCTTGTATGAAACATTTGGATGTCTGATAAAGCGCTATCTATTGAATACTTACTCAATCAAGGCAACAGAGTTAGATTCGTTTGGAGCTAAGAGATAATTGTGACTGTCAAATAATAGACATATAATTTGCAGTAAAATTATATTGCGATCATAAATTGAGATGTAAGCTATCCTATCTTTCAAGTTCGATCAAACTGCATACGGTGTACAAATTTGATTAAAATCGGTTAAGTAGTTTAGGAGTCCATCGCGGACAAACCACTTATTTTAATATATTAAGAAGAAGAAGATGTCTAATTTAAATGTTTTCAAATAGTCCATGAAATTCAAGACTTATTTAAGCTTTAAATTGCTCCAGACGTAATTTGATTCCAAAAAAAACATTTTCAAAGTGAAAAAAACCATTGAACTTTTTTTGGCCTTAAAAAACTGAAATTTATTTTGCGGCGACATGAAACAAAACAGACAAAAATATATATAACAACAAATCCCTCAACATCATTCTTCGAATGTCCAATCTCAAATGTCAATCAACTTGCCATTGAGATTGAGAGTATGGGGGGAGATATAAACTTTTCTGATTTTCACATCCGTTTTTATTTTGTATTGTTATATATGTTGTTCTTTTATTTTATTTTTGTTGGTCCTTCTCTTCCTCTTTGACTATAACAATCATCAAGATGACAAAAAAAAAAAAGAAAGTTGAAAGGAAAATAAAATAACAACAAACTCACATCCTTTTTGCCTAACACAATTCACTCTCTCTCTCTTTCTCTCACAATGTACTATTATGTAGGAGAAAAAGAACAACAACAGAAAAATATCGGGAATCTAATTTTAAATAAACTTTCGTTGTTCATTTCCTGTTCCTGTCAAAACAAAAGAAATTCGAAACCCAACTTAAACATTTCAAATGCCATATCAGGATACAAAACAGAGAGACAAGAATAGAATTTAGTATTAGGTTTAGGTACTTTAAAAAAAGGAAAACATACAACAGGAACAAAAATCAGAAACCAAGGAAGGACCTACCCGGAAAAGGCGGAAAGTCGGGGAGGGGGGGAAGGGGAGGAGAGATAGCCAGAAAAAGGAAAAACCAACACCGGATTTTATTTCAATCAGAGATTTTGAAGAGTCAGTCCTTGACCATCATACAATTTGTTCAATTGATTTTTACTTCCAAAATGACTGTGGTCTTAGGGTTGGGTATTGGTTTCGAAAACAAATGTTCGATATTTTAATTAATCTATATTTGAATTAAAAAATTGAAACACACCTCGATTTTTTAATTAATGTAGGGAAAAAAAAATGTTATGTCATAGATTATTTTTGGATAATTGTATAAGATTTTAAAACAAGATTGAAAATGAATAGTCCGCTATTAAACTGAGACTGTAATTTTTTAACATTAAACAAATAAAAATTGCGTCGTTATTTGAAAAGTACATTATTAAAAATACATGTTTATACAGAGTACTGAAATTGTTTAAATTCAACACAAAATTATTAAGAATTTTACAGTCACAGTTCAAAGTTTTTCAAGAAAAGTTTCCTAGACGTAGTAGGAGCTAGAAAATTTTTTGTTTGAGGCCTTCAAGTGGTGAATAAACAAATTAATAAATTAGGTTGCACAACAGTCCGCTGAGAACTAGGGCCAAGTGACTTACATCTCTCAACCATTCCTGTCTGCAAGTACTTTTTGTCAGGGATCGAGGTTACCTACAATTTTAAGCTGAATCCATATTGATAATTTGAGAAAGAACTTTTCATAACAAGAATTACTCTTGGATAATTTGTCAATTTCTTGCAAGAGGCAGTACACGTGAAAAAACTTTAGATGGCACAGGCAGGTATTGAACCCAAGACCTCTGGCATGACAGTCCATTGCACTAACCATCATGCCAAGGGTACTACTTGAAAGATAATGTCTATGGAAATGCTCCACAATCGATTCTAGATCTTAAAGTTGGAATTCGTAAAGTAATTGAGGAATTGCTACTACTAATGTGCGGATTGGTCTTGTAAAATTTAATGCAAAAAATATGATGGTGCAAATTTAGTTGATGTTGTTTAATAATGATATGTTTTTGTCTTAATAATGAAAGAGACGTTTATTAAATCTTTTAAAGAATGCTCGTTTTTTGTGCGTATCAAAATGAAGCCTCTTATTGGAAAATCGGATTGTATGTTGAATACCAAACAACTACTACGCCCACTTTTCTTCTTCTTCTTCCGATTTATATTCTATAATTCACTTAAATGCATACAATATTCAAAATTGTTTTAACAAAAGTTTCCTTGAACCTGAACCTTGAATACAACAGAACTGCCACGCCCACATCTTGTAATTTTAATGACTTTTTCCAATCTTTATGACTTCACTTAAATTTTTTATAAATAAGACTAAATTACTTCTATTAAGTCATAAGTGATTTTCTATTTAAGATGAGATGTCGTGAAAAAATTAATTATCAGGACCTTTTGTTGCGTCTATCATTTTGATAACTCCCCCGCCCATTGAAATTAAAGTTAATCACACTTAAGATCTTTTTGTTAATGTGTAAATATTGCAAAACCTCTTATATGTTCTTATAACTTCTAACTATTCCTGATGTAATTTTCTTTTAACCATATCCTGTTGTCTTTGGTTTTAGTCATGAGAAAAGACGGATTATAATACACATAAGCATTTATTGACATGACTCCTTTGCGTGCGGTTAAATTATTATCGTCTATCAATTCATTTCTATTGACTTTTACTAAATTGTTATCCTTGTTATCCTTTATGTTAGTTCTTCAATGGCACTGATGAATGTCCTTTATTTTTTGCTCAATTTGAATTACCGGAAACGATACAAAAAAAAGAACCATACAATTTTTGTTTGTATTCGTGTTTATACCTAAAAGAAAAGGCAGACTCAACCTGACCCTACCCGACCGACCGACCCAACTATATGACGACTTTTTCTTGCCAATCATATTTATTACACATTCGAAAGGAGCAATCACAATCACAATGTCGTCAAGGACATTTGATGACAATATATACATACATAGATATTGATGGGAGAACTTCTTGTATGTGCTTTGTCAAAAGAGCCACGCTAAACCTAAACGTCCAGAGGTAGGTACCTCTAACCCCAGTATACAACTTTCTGTAGACATTGTGTTAGAAGAAATAAATATTTGCCAATATTTTTTCGTCATTTCAATCCTCATTTTGTGTATATGATGACCGTTTTAGTTCGCTATGGGATTGGGATTGTATTCAACTTTTCAGGGGCATTTTGTCGTCGTCGTTCGAAGTCGTCGTCGTCGTTGTTGTCCTTTCTATATCCCTATTCTATAACTGCCCATCATTGTGTCCTCGCTGATGATGGTTCTATCATCCACCACTGCGCGCCGGCCGCGGCAGGAAGAAGGAGTTGCCTTTATTGGCATTCGTCTAATGGATGTTTTATTTACAAAATCTATTTTCCTATTCACTGTGTGTGATGGATCGGGGTATTTGTATTGTTATAACAGTCCTGATGCGAACGGGTAAACAAGAAAAAAGTAATAGCCTGACATTCTCTATATTGTGAAGGGAAGAGAGGAATTCTCTCAAAGAAAAAAGACATCATAGGAATGTCTTTTTAGGCGGGCGTACAATTACAACTCAAAATATAAAACTTTATTTTGTGACGTTTTTTTTTTTAACGGTGACGTTGTTTATTTTGTGACGGTTTTTTGGTGCGTGTTTGTGTGTGTGACTGTAAAGTACTTTGGGGATTGAAACACGATACACTGGACAGGACATTCGAGTTGTTGGGTTGGTTTGTTCTTCGATGTCATTAGCGTACATTCGTAAATATATTTGTGACTCCTCTTGATATCCTTTTTTTTGCGTGTGTGTTTTTGTCTAATGAAAAAGTATTTTACGGAAGCTTCTTGTTTTGCTTATACTGGATGTGAGTTGACGGCGGCCGGCGGATGTATGAAACGTGCTCTTTGTTTAACAGCGAAACGATTTGCGAATGCAAATTAGATTGTGGATTTGGGTTTGTGATTTTGTTTTTGCAAGTTTTCTTTTTTGTTTATACATATGTATAAAATTTCCTTCTTGTTGCTTTTGCAGGATTTAGTGGATTGTTTTGTGCTGATAGAAAAACCGTTAATTGAAAACAGTTGTTTGGGGGTGAAAAAAAGGATATTTTTTTCGTATATGGTTGTATTTTGTGTGTATATGATGGGGAACGTCCTTTATGTATGATTGGTAAATCCAGTTTGAAAATGTAATCATTTGAAGCTGCCAAAGGATTAAGCCAAAAGATAGAGTGAGAGAGAGAGAGAGAGTGTTTGTTCAAAAGGACATGGGATTTCAAGCACTGATTGTTGGTAAAACAAAAATATATGTGTACAGCTTAACCCAACTCAATGTGCTTCTGCATAAACAAACTGAGTAAATTAATTTTTCCTTCATTTGGATGTGTACAAAAAGAAAAACGAAACACAACAAACACCACAAGAGAGGTCAAACGCAGGCTTCTGGTTCACGCGTTTTGTTAAGTGAAAAATTGCATTTTTTTTTGAGAATTAATTGTTTTTCTTTTTTGTGTAGCATGTTTAACCCTTGGGTTAACATTTCAACTCATTTGCACTTTAAGATTCAATTTTTGAAAAAAAAACAGCGTGAGATAAGAGGTACACGGGTAGTTTTTCATTTGTAAAAAGGACATTTCTCAAATCTTAAAAACAAATAATTGGTGTTCAATGTTTGAGACGAAAAACCATATTTTTTTTAAGGTTTCTATTTTTTAACGTTGAAGGGGATCGTAATTTTTTTTACCAATTAATAAGAAGCAATTTTCGTAAAACACGCTGTTTACTAGATTTGTTTAAATTTGTATATTATGTATCTCTTTCATTTTCAAGATCAAACTGTGTTCAAAAGGTAAAAGCTTTAAAGTCTATTTTTATAGTTTTTTAAAAAAGTGGATTTTCAACTCTTTGTTTAAAAAAAAAATGAAAAAGGTATGAAGATACAGTTTTCAGTAATTTTTCCTTTATATGTGTATACAATTATGTAAATAGTAAAACTGAATTGTTATAAGTGAAGTATTTAATATGTAGGTACATTAATTAATGTTTTTTTGACTTAAGTGCTCTTAACAAAACAACTTCTACAGTTTTTCAGTTACTATAAGTATCCTAATTCAGTTAGACAGTTATTGTGTTTTTATTTGCATTTAATATTTTATTTATTAAATTTGGTAAAACACCTAAAGTCTATATAAGCAATGTAAATGCAAGAACAGTTTTGTGGTAAAATATCTTAAGTTGACATAAACTATTCAACTTTTTGGATTTATATCGAACATAAAAACAACTTAAGATATTTTAACAAAATCATTTCTGAATATTATCTGATGATTAAAATTAATTTATACGTCAGACATATTATCTACTTAAGTTGTTTAAGCTTTCGTAAAACCTACGAATTAAACTTAAGCTATTTTACAAGTGGTCATAACTTTCTTTTTTTTTTTAAAGATTCATCAACGAGGATGAAAAAGAAATATAGTTTGTAGAGAATATATAAAGAATGATAAACAGCTAAAACCACTTAAGTCGACTAAGAGCCTTTAGTTTTTGAGCACAGAAATATTTTGAAAATCATTTCTAGCTGTTTTGTAGTGTGGGTTTATGACTTTTTTGAAAGATAAAAAAAGTTTAAAGTCAATGGTGCACAATTTCAAACTATTAAGTAAAATTTAAAAGCCATTTTTAGCAATTTACTAAGCTTTAAAGATGATTTACATAATTTTAAACGTTTTTATCTTCTTATTATCCGTTAAAATTTTGGAACACTTGAAAATCACGAAATGACTACTTAAACTCTATCCTACCTACTCATTTTTCTAACACAAGTTCTACTCTTAGACCTATTTTGGGTGAGTGATTTAAGAAAGGTTGTACATTACGATCAATTATCTGCCCCAGCCTTTTCTAGACATGATTTTATCTACTTAACTTATGACTTTGAGTTACAGGTCGTTACTCAAAGTTTCCAATTCAGGGATTTTCGAAATATTGATATTGAAGCGTTAGAGGTAAATGCTAGAATCATAAATTGGGATACCATCTATAACCTGCTCTCGTCAGATCTTCAAGTCGATTTTCTCAACAAAAATGTTAAGAGGTTGTATGATAACTTTGTTCAGGTATGATCAAAAGTCGTAGAAGCGGCAAATCAACCTTGGTTAACGTTGTATATCCGTTCCCTTATGATAAAGCGCGATCTTGCATATAAGGCATGGGTACGATATCGAGTATTAGAACTAAGGCGCACTTACTGCTCGCTACGTAAGAAGGTGGTGACCGAAATAAGAAATGCCAAAAGGCGTAGTTTTTCAAGTTACCTAAGCCATTCGCAAGGAGGTCGAAAATTATGGCCAAGTCTGCGAAACTTTGGTTTATGCAAGAGTAAATTGTGCCTCAGCTCTGCAATAGATAAAAATATGCTGAACGAAAGATTTGTTAGTTCTTCTGTTGAAACCTCAAGTGCTTCAAATTCTCATTACCATGAAGTTGCTGGGCCTGCGTCAATAGAACCAATTACCATCTCTGGTTTCGGTTTTTCCTCCGTCGACTCTGCCGATGTTGTTGTATCAATTCTCTCAATTAAGTCAAAAGCCGTTGGCATTGAGAATATACATCCATCATTTCTCAAAATGTTGCTCCCTATATTCTTCTACCATACTTAACCAATAATTTTAACTTCATCATCATGTCTGGTCACTATCCTATGCAATGGAAGCTAGCAAAAATCTTACCTATGCCAAAAAATTCCAAAGGGATAGAGTTTAGGCCAATTGCTATTTTGTCCTTTTTGTCTAAAGTCTTTGAAAGAGTCATTCAAAAACAATTAAATAATTTTCTTAATGCCAACAATCTAATTACTCCTATGCAATCTGGTTTCCGGAAGAAACATAGTTGTATCACTGCTCTAATCAATGTTATTGAAGACTTCAGGATGTCAATGGATATAGATCATGTGTCATTTTTAGTCCTCTTAGATTTTTCGCAGTAACTTATTAATGTATTTAATTTTTCTTCTTAACTTAATTTTGTCATACCTTACAGGTAAATCACAAGCTGTGGAAATAAATGGATCGCTATCAAATTTCCTTCCGAATTTAAATGGTGTTCCGCAAGGCTCCATTCTTGGTCCATTGTTGTTTTTAATGTACATGAATTCAATTCCAAACTCAATGAAATTTTGTTCCTTAGCTTTGTACGCCGATGATGTGCAGCTTTACTTAAATTGTCCCCTCGGTTTAATTGAACACTACATTGAATGCTTAAATGAGGATCTTGAAAGGATTCAGAATTGGTCCACAGCAAATAAGCTTCAACTAAATCTTTTAAAGACTAAATGTACAGTTGTTTCCCGAACACCTCTTGATCTGTCTTACTTTCCTCGTATTGTCATGAACCATATCCCGATAGAATTCGTTGAGAAGGCTAAAAATTTAGGAATAATATTTAATCGCTTTTTAACATGGGACAACCCCTTTAACACCATAGTTGGTAAGACTTATGGAGCCCTGCATCCATTGTTTGCGGCCCAGCATTATACTCCCATAAAAACGCGTCTTTTACTTGTCAAAACCTTAATAATACCAATTCTTACTTATGGATGCGAAATTTTTTCTTCTTGTAGTTACCAAAGTAAACGAAAACTTACAGTCGCATTCAACAACACTGCCCGCTATATTTTTGGACTTCGGAGATATAATCACATCTCAGAAATTTCAAATCATATTCTAAACATCTCATTATTTGAAAATATGCTCAATTTTCGGACATTGTCCTTGCTTTCTGATATCCTACTTTCACAGACACCCCTCTATCTCTTCGACAGAATACGACGAACCTCATGTGTCAGATCATTACAACTTATCAGCCCACTTTACTCTTCTCTTACTTCTGAACGTCAATATTATGTTAATAGCATTCGGCTTTGGAATGAATTGCCAAGATCAATAAGGGAAATACGTGATGCTGTCAAGGCAAAACTCGAAATCAAAAAATACATTTCAAGATCGTAATTTTATACATACATATATCTAATTAGTTGAAATGAAATGAACAACAAATAAATCATTTAAATCAAATTTGTGAATATGTATGAACATATGTATATAAATTTGTTTACTATTTTATAACGATTAAAAACTATTGTTTCAATTAAAATTTAATACTTTTGTAAAAAGCCTTCTGCAATGTAGGACCTTTTATATGTTCCATATTTTTGTTTAATACTACACTTATCACTAGCTTATAAGATATCTTATCTTAATGTATATAAGTTTTCGAAATTGGAATAAAATAAAATAAAATAAAATAAAATAAAATAAAATAAAATAAAATAAAATAAAATAAATAATAAACTTTAAGCAAAATGCAGATGACATCTGTACAATAAATCTTATAATAGCAATGGATAGAATGGTACAGTCTACAGCTGGGAATTTTAATTAATAGGTAGGTAATAATAATTCACGAACTATCACTATTTAAGCATTTTCAGTTGCAAGTTAAAAATCTCTTGTAAGCAGAACAAAAATGAAGGCTTACAGTTTTGGAGTCGCTTAATTTACTAAGCTAGATACTTAAATAGTTACTCAGTAAAATATGAAGCGCTTAAGAGATTGTTTTAAATTTTTAAAAATTATTTTGAAAAATTTTCCGGGTTTTATTTTTGTAGAAAAACTGTTTATTAATTTTTTTACAAAACTTTACAAAATGTAAAAACAACGTTTAAATAAAATAGAATAAGTTTGTAGTCAATATCATATTTTCTTCTCAAGATATTTGAGTCGATAACGAATATTTACTAGTTATTTTTTTTGGAAGAAAATTTAACCACATATTCATTCAAAATTCATAATATTATTCATTAATCTTAACATAAAATTATTTTGAAGTTTATATCATTTTTAATTCATAAAACATTCAAACTGATAATTATTTAGGCTTTTTTGACTTATTAAAAGAAAACTGTCCATTGAGTTTTTTTTTTTAATACAAAAATTATATTTAATTGAAGTTGATACCAATTTTGTCAACTTAAAAAAAAACAATTTCTAGACACTTTCATCGAGAATTGTCAAAATTTACAATTCGAAAAATAAGGCTGATAACAATAACATTCAATTTGAAGTTAAATAATAAACAAAAATAATTGTATGACACTGTATCTTTAGAATTTGTGCTTCTTGATTATTTTACAAGTTAAAGACGAAACACAATGTTACGTATACGCCTGAGTGTACATCACATACTTTCATTCTATATAAACTAAGAATAAACACTGCAAGTCAAAGCTTTACAAGGAATTTCAATGAAGGACTATCTCTTCGTCTACCCCTATTTTAAGTATTGTATGTACCTTAGTCTGATTGTAATCAACAAAGCCCTAGGTATTTTCTATTGTTTGTTTTTTTTGTTGGCTTTTCAAAAGAATGTTGTCCAAAATGCGTCTTTCAGACAAGAAATCTAAATGTCAAAATGTCACCCACCCCCTTAAGTTTCAAAAACACATTTCAATTATCATTTCGATTCCGTTTTACAAAACATAAAATACTATAATGTTTCCTTTTTTGGTATGTTTGTAAATGGGGTAGTTATAGATATAAAGGTACAAAGAGGTGCATGAATATGTACGAGCATACGAATAAATGTACATATATATAAAATACAATCCTTAAATACCACAGACAGAAAATACACCCCCTGTATACCTAATTGTTTTCCAACACAATGCATGCACTGAAGATTTATCAATCATCCCAGAGCGGCGATTTTGTATCCTTATAATGCATACGAGTACAAACATTCGTAAATACATACGCATATAGGACAACAAAGTGCAGTTGCAATGTTTTTGTTTTGTGACAATAGCGACGCATTCATAGACAGACATCACATACCTACTCTTATCTTTTATTATACGCATATCTTTTGCTATATATGTATAGGTATCTTTCTACATTTGCATGTCTCTCATCGGACTACATCACTCTCCCTTAGGTCCTTATACGAATTGGATGTTCCTATACATAGATACACCTCAAAACTCGTTGCATTATTTCACACAAAACAAAAGCAAAATTCCATTGCGTCGCTACATTCAATCCCACAAGATAGATTACGCACAAAATACATTCCGAAAATTCCTTAGGATAAAACGAATGACTTTTGGGACACAGTATTCACAAGCCCATATAATTACGCAATACGTATAAAGAACATCATGGCCAACCACATAAAACGGCTATCCCTGCACAACCCATCACTCCAACCAGTCAGCCGGCAAAACAGAAACAAACAAAAAGAAAGAAGAAGAAGACAAAGAAAAAAGAACAGGAATACAATCGAAAACTCAGTGCATACCCAGGGGTAATTGCAAAATGGAATACAGAACAAAAATTGCAATGCACACTCCTGCCACCTGCCACCTGACTCCTGCCAACACCCAACACATACGCCACACATGACCTATGCCCCTGTACTGTACTGTCTCACCCACTTTCATGGCTATCATCATCGTCAGCAACACATCACGTCCGTTTGTCAAGTTGAATGGATTACCTAACAAAATCCCAGGACAAAAAAGAAATATCTACCGAGAAGACCACAAGTTCGTTCTAAGGACAACGATGACGACGAATACGACGATGACGATGACGACAACGACTCTACAACTCTGACGAAGAGAGTTTAACAAAACAAAACGTAACACATAACCATCAGCACTTCCTGCTGACATTGTAATGCATGTCAAGGATTTTTAACCGTAAACATACACACAGACCTCGTATCGAAGCAGACATTAGCTGCGATGTCCTTCTTTGAATATGAACCCAAAGGCCATGTTATGTGAATGAACTTGCTGTCTGCTTTGGCCTGCCATGCTTCATCAGGACAAGGGCGAAGGCTCTGGGACAAACAGTGCATTGGTATATGCAAATGAAAGTCCTGTTTCTGGTTGTTTCTTGCATCGAAGGACATGCAAAAATAACTCTACGAGTACACACAACACACACACACACTCGAAACAAGGAGGTTCCAAAGCTTCGTTCCTCGCTTTTGATCCATCCGACAAGTGCAACGCCAGAGGTGCAGTGAACGAACAGGCTGGTTAGCATATTAAGCTAAGGAAGAAAAACTTTTGCACACATTTCCAATTCCATCACAAGATATAGAAGATAATGGAAAACATATTCAATCCTCTAGTTCATTCCAAGGATCTGCTTTTCGGATGCAAAATGTGTGTAAATTGAGCAAGAGGCAAAGGCGCATATCGCACATCAGAGCAAGGTATGTTGTTAAGGAAATCGTAAAACTACACAAAAGTGCACGTCGAGTCCGACCACGACAATGACTATACCGACTACCAACTATACCAACGACGACGACGACAACACCCAGGAACTATAATATATTTGTATACGTAAGCTGTCGCTGGGTGTTTTGAATTTTGAATGTTGCATTTTTGGTTAGAAGAATATGTGTAGTCTTGGTGTCTTGATGCTCATCAAAACCAAAACACCATATAAACTAGGGCTTAAAGGAGAAGTAAACTTATGTAGGTAGCTGTGTATGTATAAGCATACCTACATCAGAAGCTTTGTAGCTTCTCATCATCAGATACAAGAAATGACGTGACATGTTCAGTTCAGTTCCGACAATGTTGGTGTTTCTAATGTGCGGTGAACTATCCGTGTTGGAACTAAGTGTTCCAATGTCAAGTTTATAACAAAATGCAGTTCGTGTGACGCCATAAGGACTTAGCAGTCGGGAATGTGGTTAAAGAAGCATAATATGGGAATATGCATTTGCAAAAAATTTATATTTTTGAAAATTTCGAGGTTAAAACTTCAAAAAATTGAATAAAAAGAAAAACATCAAAAGAAAAAGTCTACAAATTTTGACTGACTGAATTTTTAGTGATCCTTATTATATAAACCCTGCTCTAACTTAAAACATCCCTGAAGTCTTAACTACACAAAATTGAATTAAGAGTTCATTTCAAATGTTGGTGTAGTTTTTGGTCTTCTGAATATTATCTACACTTAAGAAGAAGAAATTTTTGTATTCATATCCTTCTATGGTTTTCAGTTTCCTGTTTTTTCTGCAAGATATAATTTTAAGTACTCAAGAAGTATAAGGATAAAATATGTCACCATGTCGTAGGTGTATGTTTTTATTTTCGCCCCCACGTTTTATTTCCAAAAAGGGGGATAGTACTGTACACATTTTTAGACATCAAGGATAAAATATTAAAATGCACAATAAGCAAGCGTACAGGAGACACTATACCTATAACTGTACTTACTGTCGTAAACTAAACAGACAACTGAAGCATCCACATTATAATTTCCTGTAAATTTCAACACAGAAACAAAATGCCAAAAACATATGCTTGGCAGCGAAAAAACAAAAACAGGATTCAACAGAAGAAAAATATACAAGCAATATTTCAACACACAAAGCTTTATAAAAAAAAAATGGTTATAAGAAAGAGAAAAATCATCCGTGCAAAAAGAAGCCGAAAATGTACCTATGTACTTTTACTTCATTTTTCGGTAGAGCAATATTATATTTATTTGTTATTCTTATTTTCGAATTGTCATACATACATATACTGTTATTTTAAGGACTCTCTTTGGAATAACAAGGAAACATAAAGGATATGATATATGAAATAAATTATTAGTTGTTGATCTTGGTATAGAAGGAACTGTAATCAAAAAAAGGATATCAATGTTTTACTTTTGTATACATACGTACATATGTACATATTTATTTTTTGTTAACTATTATTTTGTATAGGTATACAAACTAGATTATATGAAACTTAATCTGTTTAGGTAAACGTTGAGTCAATTTTTGTAGACATAGTCATTTTTTTTGGAGTTAGGTCTTTTCACCCAAAACCATATCACCCAAATTAAGAATTTCATAGCACCCAAAACAATTTTATAATCATTTTGTTTTTGTACAATTTGGGCAATATTAGCGAAACTCAGGTTAAAACTTTTTTGGTTTTTAAGACATTCCAAATAAAAAGAAGCGTTCGATTTTATTGCCCAATAAAATAACGCCAAAAAATTAAAAATGTATGTCCAAAAACGTTTCTATCGCCCAAAAACATATTTATAAGAAAATGTCACAAAGTCCAAAATCAATATATATAAATCGGATATATTTCCGAAATCAATTTTAAAATATCATAACGCCCAAACTACTTATTGACATATCGCCCAAAAGATGTCATGTGATTCAACATTTCTGCATTCTGACATTTTTTTTGTTTATTTTGGGAACAACGACATTTTGAATTTTAAATTTTATGGCCCAAACGCAAACATTGATCGAAAAAATGTGAAATCACTCAAAAACACAGAAGGTACCCTCAACTTTTCACATACCCCTAATTTTATAGTGAGTCCACACTCAAAGAAATTTCCTGTCACTGGTTTTCTGGATAATAAAACTAGGAGAAATCGTGGTAAATGTTATCAAATTCCTGGTCTATGCTAGCGGATTTCGTGGTAAAAGTTCGTTTACCTGTATCCCGGTAGCTTGGTAAAGTAGGTTAATGTTGAATCTGATTACCCAAACCAGAAACCAGGAAATAAATTAATCCTGGTAAACTGGTGAATATTACCAGACATTTCTGATAAAAAAAGAAAAACCTTTATCCTGGTAGATTTTATCAGTACCCCGATAAAATATGAAATATTTCTAGTAGGATTTATCAGAGCTTCCTGGTATCTGGTACCACAACTTATGATATACTTATATAAAAAAAATGTATACAAAAAAAACAAATTTTATCATAAGCCTAATTATATCTACCATTAACATTAAATTTGAAGGTATGGTAAATATTATCGGACTTCAGATAAAAATGATTGTTCATTTTTGTTTACTTATACAAACTGCTGGTTATATTTACCAGTATTTTTAGTTTAACTTACCAGCAAATATTAAATTGTTTTATTTGTCAGTGTTTCTGGTTCTACCTACCAGTAAAAGAATATAATTTTTATATCCGATATATTAAAATATTATGGGACTTTTCAAATAAGATTATTTTCCCGGTAAAAGCTACCAGATTCCTGTTAAATTTTGTATTTTTCTTGGTACATTACGTTTACCATGAGTATGATAACCCATACCAGGAACCAGGAGATAAATGAAAAACTGATAAATATTATCAGTTTTATTATCAGTATCCTCGTAATAATTATCAGAATCCTGATAAAAAATGTAACATTACAGGAAAAGTTTATCAAAATTTTCTGATATGGGGAACCAGGAGTCATGGTAAATAGTTGCTTGTATGTATCAGAACCCTGATTATATTAATAATATAAAAGTCTGATTTAGTTTTCAATTTGTAAAATGAATAATTTTGATACTTATAGAGGAATTCATATAAACGTTTATACCAACGTCATTAAAATATCTTTGAATGCGACTTAAAAGTTGGTTTATTACTATTAATTTGTCACTATTATTAACTCAATCAGTGCATTTTCCAAAAATTTAATAAATGCAAGCAGGGTGGATGCAGGAGGGCAGCATGGCCCCCAATACATACCTCACTGTTAATAAGCGTCTGGTTGCAGGCAACCACCCAATATTATTGCCTAATACAAAATTTTGAGCTTTATACCCTTTCTATATATTGGCGTTACGACATTGAAAGTGGGTTTGAGTATATGTAGTATGACCTTTTTTTTGGGCTTTGTGACGTTTTCTTAGTGATATTTTTCTTAAGACGTTTTTGTTTTTGGGCTTTTTGTCATTTTATGTTTTTGGTTATTTTTGATAAGACAAAGGAAATGATAGAAATCATAATTGTCGTTATGCCCAAAAAAAATGTGACAAATCTCAACCACCTCCAAAAATTAACTTAAAGCTTCATGGCTGGATTTACTAATTTGTCGACACTAAACATTTTTATTTTTGAGAGTTTGCATACAAAAATAGAAACTTCCTAAACACCGCTAGTCTATATTTGTGTCGAAAATAAAAATGTCGAAACCGCTTTCAAAAGTTATGCAACATACCTTCTCTATGTAATTTAATATTGCTGATAATTTATCAGCTCCGTAAAGCTGGAAACACCACAATCGAATTTCGAAATTCTAATGATGGGGTGATATAGGGCTCTTTTTGGGCTAATTTAGTGCTCTAATCCCGACTTGGTTCAAAAATTCCTTCCCCTCAAACTTGTGGTGTTCCCAGCTTGACGTCAAGCTGGAAACACCACACCTTTAAATTCATAATTTCAAAAAACTGATGATGAGGGAATTTAGGGCTCCTAAGTTAGTGAAACCCAGTTTGGTATCTCAAGCCCTTACCCCCTTAATCACGTCGCTAAGTTGAAATTTTTGGAGACTTTCTAAACCAAACAAAATTTTAAAAATCTAATGATGGGGTAATTTAGGGCTCATTTTATGCTAGTTAAGTGGTCTTATCCCGGTTTTGTTCAAAAATCCCTTCCCTTTAAAAATTAATTTCAAAGTTCAAACATTTTTTTGCATTATCCTGACGAAATTTGAACAAGTTTTAAATTTGAAACTCAAAATAAAATTTCTGTGGAGAAATTCTGTACCCGACGGTTTGAAAAAAAAATATAAAAAAATACCATTCCATTAAAGATAAGATAATTTGCAAACAAAAATATGAACATAGGGATTGGATTGGCGTTCACCAAGTGTGTTTTCAGGAAGCGTGGATAAATTTAAAATGTTTGCACATTTGCTACGTGCCACACAGCATTTTTGATTGGTAGCTAAGAATTTTTGTCGATCCTGCATAGTACTCCAAAAGTTTCTACGATGCCTTTCACATTTACATATATCCAAAACTAAATACTAAGACGTTATTAACTGTTTTTGAAAATTCATGGACTAAATTTGTGATGATCTGGCCAATTCAAAAGTTCAAAGTTATCACGTCAAAATTGTAGTGACTTGTCACCTTTTTATTTTCTTAATCATTTCAAATTTACTTTATTAGTTATAATTAAATGATTTCAAGGAAATTAAAACTAATTAAATAAATTATACAGCTTTAAAAATGTCCATTCATTACATTATATTTTAAATGAAAAATCAAGAAACAACATGTAATGAAAAGTACTTCGAATCGTAGAAGGACTAATTTTTAAGTTTTCTTTTTGTAAAATGTCCAACCTGCATTTTTAACGAAGCACCAGAAACGTTTAAAATGCCTTTTAATTTATTTTTTATAATCATATAGAAGATCCTTTTTCACATGAGGCAAACAAATAATGCATTATAGACAAATGAAATATTACACTAGATTAATAAATTATCTGGATTAATTTTAAAATTTATTAATTAATATAAAATATGAGGGCAAACATACAGCCTTTTGGAGAAAACTATTGTTTTTTTTTTATTTTTGTTTAATTTGTATCACTCTTTTAATACTCACATCAGTGTCAATAAAATTTATTAAGTGTTCTTATAATCCTGCATTAATTTATTGCATCCATTCTAAATCCTTTAATTTCATATAAATAAATTCTAAATCCCCTGAATTGCAATCAATTTTCAAAATACTCAAACTACTATAGATTTTTTAAAAATACATAATATAACGTATTTATTTACCTATATAATTCAAATAAATCCACTTGTCTCCACTATTTGCACTTAAATATCAATTTAATTGCCACCAAATGAAACAAAAAAAAGGAAAACAAAAACAACAATAACAACAGAAAAAAGGACCCATATACACTACACATCATAACACAATAGGATAATAATAATTTATTGTTAATGCGCTAACGAGAACAATTGAATTTTATTGAATAGAAAATATTTCAATTTCGATAAATTTTATGAAATTTTCATTTTTTAGTTTAAAAAAAAACATAGAAAATTATTCTCTGAAACTATCAACTATATATGTATTTTCACAGTATGTTTGCACTGTGCATACTCCTGGGGGAATTAAACTAATCTCTTACTCTATAACACCCTCTCCACCACCTGCGACATGATATCGTTTCAGCAATCGAAAAATATAAATCAACAAAACAATGGACGTTTTTCAACGTTATTGTTTCAATTTTTATTTTTTAACTCTCCGTATTTTGTTTTTGTTGGTTTGAATATTAAAACGAATACAATTGCAATTCACTACAGAAACGAGTGGATTATTTCAAAAAAATGAATAAAGTTCTGAAAGACACAATATTAACAGCCATCTCTCAACTCGAGAGGGAGAATTAATGCTGCATATTCAACCGAATTTAATCTCTTTACGATTTTCGGATTATTGTTTGTAAAAATAAAAAATAAAAAAAAATAACCACAGGATGTGTTAGTGATTTTGTTAGCAACAAAATTTCAGCACAATTATATTTGAAAACTTTTGCCTAACTTCAAAACTCAATCGGTCTGCCTGTATGCGGTTCGCATAATTGAGGTCAAATATTAAATATTTAATTTTCTTAAAACAATGTACGCAAAAATACAGTAAGACCGACTTAAAAGAAAAATCAATTTACCTAAAACACAAGTAGATTAGTTATTGTCGAATGTTTTTGTATAAAATCATGTTGTTGATTACATAATAATATTCTTGCAGTTCAAATTTATACTATCACAAACAACTTGTTCAAAAACTTTGGGAATACAGGACAGTTTAGAGATTGGTCTGTAATTACTAAATTCAGACTTGTTACCCCTTTTAAAAGGCTGGTGTAGTAAATGCCTTTTTCCATATGGTTGGGAATTTACCTGAGCTTAGAGATAGTGTGAATATGCGAAGAAGGGGGGGAAGGGAGCACTACTGACTTACTTTTTTTTAAGACAATTGGAGGAATTCCATTTGGCCCAAAGGAATAATCATCTTTAAGTAATGCCAAGTAATGCAAGATTTTGTCTAGTCATTTGAACATTATTAAAGGTAGTCTGGGGACAGTCTCGCAAGTATAGAAAAAAATTCGTATCTATTTAAACAGGAGTTTCAATGCAAGATTGCTGAACGTTTTAAGCAAACGCGTTACAAGTTTCTGGAGTACTAACAATGTTGTCTTTATTTTAAGTAACATTTAGCCATCAGATTTCCGTTTTATATTAACAAATTTCCAAAAGCTTTTAGGGTCATGCTTAAGACAACTTTCCATATTCCATATCTATAAGATATTCGGCATATAAATAATTGGAGAGAGATTTAAACTCTTCAAAGAGGGTAACATATACTTCATGATCTTCAGCTGACATGTTATTTATAAGATTTTTCCAAGCCTTATTTATCTTGTTTCGAAGGATTTTAAGCTCTTTCCTATACCAATGATGACAAAACCTGGAATATTTGGATATTTTAAGAGGAACGATATTTTTTATTCAGGATTTCAGTTCATTGTAAAAGTGTGAAACTGCAAATAGATGTTCCGAAATTTCCTGAAAATTAGTTTTCCGAAAGTCAAAAGAATATGAACAGTCATGCGAATTACTATTTTTTAGTAAATGACCGCCCCAGTAAAGAAAAACGTCAAGTGGGGGCAGGTAGTTATCTATATTCGATATAGCAGAGTTTGATTGAACAACTGCCGTACTTATAGCGTCAGATGGAAAAAACTAAATCGAGTTGTCAAATTAAATAATTTTTAATACAGCTAACTTTCTGTAAGTCCGTGGAAATAATATGGTCTAATAATAGAAGCTCCTGTTGAGACGAACTCAATGATGCTTCTTAGTAAGACTCATCTTCTGATGGACCCAGTTAATATATGGAAGGTTAAAGTCAGCTAAAAGAAGAATATTGCTATCCAAACCAGCAATGTCTATGATATGATCAAGATGAAGAGAGAGTTCAACAAAAGCTGAGACTGGGCTTTTTGGAGGAATGTAGACCATTAAAACAAATAAATCTTTTGACTGCAGCGATATTTGAACGCAAATAATTTCAATTGTCAGGTTAAAAGGGGATGTTATGGAAGTCGTACTAAAATTATTTCTAACAGCTATTAAGGCTCCACCGCCTACTGAATTTGCTTTATCTACGTGACGATCTTTCCGGAAAATCAAAAACTCTTGATCAAAAAGTTCCATACCTAAAATAGTGGCGTTTAACATGTTTCAGTGAAAGCGAATAGATCGTAAGGAAGAGTTTGAGAATTATTACAAATCTTACTTGCTTTGCTACGGAGCCCTCTTACATTTTAGTAGTAGAGGAAGAACCGACAAAGTTTTTTGAATTTGTGTTGTTATTAATTCTTCTTCGCTTAATTGAATAGTCCGTATAATTGAACCAGATTTTCAATTTCAAGAAACGTTTTTCTTACTTTTCATAAAGGGTGTTTTTTTTCCCAAAAAGGAATAAAACTCGTATACCTAACTTAGTTGTATACCCAAGAATTTGGATTCATAACAAATATAAAAGGTTCACGTTATGTCCTAAAAAAGATTTCAGATATGTGGCCGACGCTGCTGGCTCGAATAAATTCTAGGCAAGAGGCTCAATTTCCGACCAGATTATGTAGCAATTAGAGACGCATGTCAGCAATTACACATCGAATATTTTTATAACATAACTTTACAAAAAATATTCGAGCGATATTCAATGGCACGATCTTGGAGACCACGCCACAGGCTAACAACACAAGATAATGCGCTCACCAAAAGTTGATGCGTGGAGCAAACTGAACCATTATTTTGGTTATGTATTTGCATGATTTGAAAACGTTGTTCAGAAGTAAGTCTATTTATTGTAAAATGACGAACCAAACTGAGCATAAATCAAATAACAGCTGTCAAAAAGACCAACTCCGAACAAATATTTCCAGATTAAAAACCACACGTCTAAAAAAACACCCGTTACAATGGTTGTATGTCTATGTTTCTGCCGAATTAGATTTTAAATTTCTAAAACTTTTAAGAAATATTTGTCATCTTTAATTTAAATTTAAGTGAAAATAAGAATCCGGTAAGAAAAGTGTTACATTTTTTCACTAGTCTTAAGAGGGTCTTACTGTAACAACATGTATTGATTTAATATGCACATTTTGTAAGTTGAATCTAAATAGAATTTAAAAATTAAAAACTTTTACGGTTAGAGAGTGATTTTAACATGCTTCAGTTGGAGGATGACTACAAATTGAAAAAAAAAAATGTGAAAAATGTTTAACATTGGATTAAATTCCAAATTTTGACAATTCTCGGAGTTTCAAAGAGCTAAAATTATAAATATATGTTTTGTTAGAGATATGCATTTGTGTATGTGTTTGGAAATTCTTACATGGGGGTTACCTTTTTGCACTGGCTATATTTCAAGAAGAGGTAGAGATATCGAAAATAAATTTTGCACAGGCAATAATATCAAAATAAACAGAAATAACTTTCAAAACATTCTACGGGGCTGCTCTTTTATAACAAACATTTATAGAAACAATTTCAAAATTTTGTTGACACCAAGTAATATCTGACTGCCAAAAGTAGTAGAAGTAGTTGTCAGTTCGAATAATTTACAAAAAAACGATATTTCCTTCAGAATAATTTAATACTTCGGAGAATCACGTTTTTGACATATGGTAACATTTTCATAAAAATATAATGTTAAAAAATAAAAACCTGCTAAAAATTAGTAAAAACTGATTATCCACTCAAATATCTTGAGAAAAAAAGGAAATATATATTTTGAAAATTGTTTTTGAATTTTTTTTTTGGAAAAAATCAATTCACAGATTTCAAAAAGTCCTACCAAAAATACGAACAAATTTTTTCAGGTTAAACTTCAATTTTTAATTTCATACTTTTTGAAGTACTTCAAATTATGAAATAGAAATAATAATTAAATTATTTTTTCATACTTTTTGAAGTAGGTACTTTAAATTATAACTTTGCTCATTCTTTATGTCATAAGTGCCAATGGGTGTGTGTCTCTTCCCAGCTTCTTATTGTTTCTGATGCAACACCAAACTTCCAAAAAAAGAGAAGTGACATCAATCGAAAAGCTCGAAGTGTATGAAAGTCGTTTAATCCGAAAAGAACGCGAAAGTCTACAAAAAAAAAAAAACAACTAAAAGTGTTTAAAAATGCTGCCACACGATTGTGTCCTCTACTCACCTGGGACCCACAAATAATAATCCTTCTACCCCCACATTCCACTCACTCTGAAACACTCATCTGGCGGGTATGAAAATTATTTATTAAATGGGTATCCATAAGAGTACCTTTACCTCAACATGGTACCCTTTTATTTTATTTTACTGTTTCTGCTGACTTTAGTCATACAGTGAACATCCAACTCTCTACCCCCAACCCAAACAAAAAAAGAAGAAACATGAATTAATGAAGCACATTGTACTATGGCAGGACACAAAATATATACTCGCTTAAAACAAAAGTAAAACGCAGTTAAACCCTATACATACTACGTATGAAAACCCAGAGATACAAAAACACATCATATACGTAGTTATAGTTAAACGAGTAAATAAAAACATGTTGAGGGTGTTATCCCCCAGTAACAAAGAATCAATGGCCATAGAACTTTTTTTTTTTATTTTTGTTGTTGTTTTCATTTTTTTGGCAGATTGTGGGTGTGGGGATTTCGTGATCCTTTTTTCTGAAATGAATGCGAACGAATGTGAAATTGCATAAGGGAATTTTAATTGTATTCCTTTGTTTATTTGCCAACATTTATGATATTGGTTTAAGGGTAACAATAATAACAGTGAAAAGAATATATACACATTTGGGTATAAGGATTTTTTGGGTATTCCACTAAAATTTATATCCTTCTATTGTGTTTTTTAACTTTTTGTCGGGTTTTGCAAATAGATATTTCATACAAACAGATATACAATACATAGATGTGGTGTGTTCGTAAGAACATAAATCAAGATACAATCGAAGTAAAGGATAAATGACGAATGGTTATTGTATATTCCATTGAATAACAAAACCACAAAATATTCACCAATAACGAGTGAGTAAAATATCAAGTTGAAAATTTTAATTAAGGTTTTATTAACATAGAAATAACAATTAAAATTAAAGAAGTACAAAAAGAAGTATTTAGCAATCAAGCTAATGCCTTACAACTTTCAATTTCAAAGATAACAATATTTGGAATAAACAAACAATTTTTTTTTTATGAATAACGGAAGAATTATTTTTTTGGGAAATAAGTATTTTTCTAAACTCAACAAATTCTTCTTACAAAAGATATCGCAGTTGAAAAGCAATTTTTTTAAATTTAACGAATTTTTAAAAATTTGTACCTTTATTTCAGTTTCTCATTTAATTTAAAAATTGTAGATTCAATTTTTATAAACCACTAAACAGTTATATATATAAAATTCAATTGATTATGACAAAAATAACATTAAATAAATAAATTAGGTGGCGCAACAGTCCAAAAATAACACTTACCACTCAAAAATTTTGATTATCATGAATGTGTATTGAAAAATTGGGTCCGTTTTCTTAAAATATACCCTTGTTATTGCTTTCTTGACGGTTAAGTTAGCACTGATAAACCTCAAAACTTTTCGAAATCAAATCAAAAAAAGAGGCCGGGATGCGATCCACATTGATAACTAACTTTCCATTTCCTCTGTCGATTTGGCTTGCTTAAAAGTTTGTAGGTATTCGTTTTGTGTTAAAAAAGTTGTCACTTGAATTATTCTTAAAAATTTCAAAATTACCACCAATATTTTTCATGTAATGAAATAGTATTATGTATTTCAAAATCTAGTTTTGTTAAATAGATTTTTAGTCGAAAACAAATTTTTACCAATTTTAGTAGCATTTCTTAAAATGTTTCATTTCTTATATAAACAAATATAAATTGGATATGTATAAAATTAATTTGAGAGATATCGAGAACCGAACATCAATTTTTACCAAATTTGCGTACTTTTTTTTTGTAGATTTTATTTTTTTTGAAAAAACGGACTATTGGATTTTTATAAAAAAATTACTGATTATCGAAAACAATATTTTCTGTGAAATAAAATAAGTTTGAAGCCAATATTTGTAATTTTTGAAAAGCTATTTGAGTCGAAAGTAAATTTTTAACAACTTTTGTTAAGTTTTTTTTATGTTTTTAATTTTTTGTACAAAAGCTGTCAATTCGATTTTTTTCAAAATTTTACTGAATGTTGACAACAATATTTTTTGAAAGATTAAAGTAGTTTAAAGCCAATATCTCAAAGTTTTAAAAAGATATTTTAGTCGAAATTCAATTTTTAAGACCTTTTATAATTTTTTTTTCGGTTTTTATTTTTTGTAAAAAAAACTGTCAAATCGATTTTTCTCAACATTTTTCAGAATGTTTAAAACAATATTTCGTATAAGATAAAATAAGTTCGAAGCCTTATAATCTCAAGTTTTTGAAAAGATATTTGAGTCGAAATTCAATTTTTACCAACTTTTTTAGGTTTTTTCTTTTTTTTTTTTTAAACCATTAATTAGATTTTTCTCAAAATTTTATCAGATGTCAAAAACATTATTTTTCGTTGTACAAAATTCTTTTGGAGATAAAATCATTTTTTGTTCGTAAAATTTTCGAGGTCACAAATATTTTTTTCAGTTTTTTTGATTTATAAAAAAAAAAACCGTTAATTGGAATTTTTTCTAAAAATATATTTGTTTGGTATCACGTTACAATATATAATACAAAATTTAATTCAAGTCTCTAGCGTTATTGGTTCGTGAAAAAATTAGGGCTAACCAAAACTGCTATGGTAAAAAAAACCCACCCACGCAATTTTCTTGAGAGCCCTTTCTGCATTATTATCTATATAACAAAATTTACTTGAAGTCGATATCTCTACTGGTTCTTGAGCTATGGACGACAAAAAAAACGTCGCGAACGTACGGGCGCACAGACATCTTTCTAAAAATCTTTTATTTCGACTCTAGGAACCTTGAAACGTCGAGAAATGTCAAAATTTTAATTCAACAAATCGGACCATTTACAATAACTTGCTATGGAAAGTTAATAAGAAAATGAGTACATCAATAACTTCCGTGAATATATCGTAAATTAGTAGTGACACCATCAAAAATGTTTAACAAGTTTGGAAGTCAAAATACCATTTCTTAAACTTTACTTCTTAGGATATTTTTGTATTTTTATTTCTTTTTAAGAAAACACTACTTAATTTTTTTTTTTGAAATAGTGTAAAGAAACTAGTTTATAAAAAAATATTAAACACATTAAATAAAAGTTTGCAGATTTTGTAATTAACAAAATAGCAATAAATAGCAGTTCTGTAAAATGACAAAGAGTAAAGAATTAAATTTAATTGAAGTCGATATCAGTGTTTCTTCATGAAATTTTTGAAACCAACCAAATTCACTTTACAAATTTTTTAAAAAAACATTCACTGAATTTTTGTTTAAAATTAAAAAAGTCATATTTCTAACTCAGTACATGACGTAACCGCAATTCTCTCTCCGGAATATAGATCTCAAAGTAAGTAAGAATCGGTGGACACTTAATACGATAAGAAAATACATCATGCACAAACAACAAACACTGAATAGACCGTCTTTTTTCTAATGAATCAAGACCAATTAAGGCACATCTAGATACATATGATGGAGTGTCAATTCTCCATTTTAACTGCCTAACTACAAATCTTGTAAAAGCCTTTTGCACTCTTTCAATACGTGTTATCCTAATAGAAGTAGAGGGAGACCATAAAATTGAACAATACTCAAGAATTGGACGAACTAAAGACATGTAAACTGATTTTAAAGCGTAAGGGTTAGAGAACTCATTGCAGTTTCGCTTAACGAAACCAAGCATTGAATTAGCCCTGGCTATAATATAGTCCACATGTAACGAAAACAACAACTTTGAATCGAAAATGACTCCAAGATCACGAATCTCAGATTTGCGATCAAGAATCTGATTGGAAATTTGGTAGTTGTTTATCATTGGAACCAAAGTTCGATGTGCAGTAAAAACATTACATTTTTGTATATTCAAAGGAAGAGCATTTCTTTCACACCAAACGGATAAAATATTTAAATCATTTTGAAGATTTTGATGATCAATTCTATTTTTTATGCAAAGATATATTTTAAGGTCATCAGCATACATTAAACATAAAGCATTTTTAAAAAGAAATGGGATTTCATTAACGAAAATATTAAAAAGGAGTGGTCCAAGGTGACTTCCTTGAGGAACTCCAGATGAAACTTTAATAATACTTGAAACAAAATTTCCCAATTTCACACATTGTGTTCTGTCATTAAGGTAGCTAGATATCCATTTCAAAAGCAACCCATGAATACCGAAAACTTTTAGTTTAGCTATAAGAATTGTATGACAAATTGAGTCAAAAGCTTTGACAAAATCAGTATAGATAGTGTCAACCTTCTTGTTTCATTGCGGTATAACACAAACATTGATCCAAAATACCGTACTCAAATTTGATTCCTCAAGTTAATGTTATCAAAGTAGGCGATTTAAATTAGACTGCCTCGCAATAAAAACAAATTTTATTTTCATCAACTATCAAGTCATCAATAAAGCTGAAATTCGAATCCAACGTCAGTCAGTCAACAATAATAATACGCGTCCTACATTTCAACTCTTTCAAATCGATTTCTGGCCTCTGAAGGACACTCAATAATGTAAATATTGTTCGTCACAAATATCAACCCATTTGACAAACGGGCAAGGGACGTACGATATAGAGTTTGAAAATCAAAAAAAGGACAAGTAGTGACGAATGGACGACTTACTCATCAGAATGCATTATTTTATTGACAATTCATTCTGTTGATGGTCTTCAATTTGGTCATCATTATCATCACCATCATCATTTGCTTGAGGTGCTTTCTTATTTCAATTGGAAAAATATTGTTTGTCTACATAAATTTTGCCTCAAGGTCTAGATAAAAAGCATTTTAGAAACAAGGAGTAAGTATAATTGAAAAATCCCATTTCTAGACGAACGATTTATTTAGTAGGACAGATTTATTTTTATTGTGGGTGTGATTTTATTTTCTAAATGAAGGAAGAATACATCATCACCCAGTTATCATAATGGATTCCATGCTTTTAACATTAAATGTAGAATATTGGAACATAAAAATAAAAATACCAAGTAAAGTAGAGTAGAAGTGGCTCCACAATTGGCAATAATATCTACTTTCTGTCAGGGTTGGATTTTCAATGTTGGAAAAAAGGCCAACCAATTTTGACGTGAAACAACAAATAAACATCAACAAAGCACGTGGTTTAAATATTAAATAAATAATATTGGACTAAAGAGGTTACCCTGGGGAACCCCATAAAAATCTAAAAAGTAATTGAAACAAATTTGATGACATATGGTTTTAAGAAAAATTCACGAGAAAGATATTTTTCGCCCCCTTACCATTTTCTTCACTCTACAAAATTATGATAAATCCTCTTTTGAAAAATATCTACTTTAGCCAATTCGCGTAGTGCATTCAGCATTGATACCCTTCTTCTCCCACAAAGGACTTGAAATCCGCACTCGATCACGGTTTTACTTTACGATATGATGCTATAGTGAAAAATGGAAAGAGCCTTAAGTGTCTCTGATGATGCGGCCGAACATCGCATTATTTCTGAAAAACAATCCAATCGAAGCTTCGAACTCTAAAAGTGCATGAATAATTTATTTTTTGGAATTCATTCAAAATTTATATATTTAAAGTGCGAACAAGTGGATGGGGTTATTGTGAATCAATCACATTACATAGACTTTATCTGAATATATATAAAGATGCATTTTTGTTGTATTTTTACATTTGTATATAAGGAAGATAAAATGCATTTCGATTTTGTGTTTGGTCAGCTGAGGAAGCTGATGATGGTGACAATAAAACAGGAAAGCGTCTGTAAAGCATCTTGGCCTAGTCCCGCAAGGATAAGTGATTCTCTGTTACTGGATTATATGTATCCATCTGCACCCTCAGGATGAATGACGACCTAAATCGTTAAGTGCTTGCAAATATTGAGGATATTCACCACAACACTACTTTGAAGAAGAACCGGAAGTAGAATGCCATAGGAAAATTTTATTATTGTTTCTTTTTTCTAATTTATGAAAGATAAATTGGTGACCAAGATGATGGCCAACAAAACAATCCAATATTAAATGGCTATGTGCGATTATGGCCAGATTGGTTGTGAGTGGGAGGGCAAACCATAAGCAATTCGACGATGATGGAGGTCCTAGACGCGTAAGGAAAGGACTTTGGCGTCATTTACATGATCGATTAGAGGCTAAGAGCCAATTAGACTTTTTTTTTGTTGATTAAAACGTAATGAGCTATTTTGCCATTTTCTGGACGGAAGAACTAATAGATACATATTTGTTTATGTCAAAAAATCTTCTCCAAGTAATGAGGATAATTGATTATGCTTTTCTTGTTCCTTTTTTTTAGGGGGGATTTTTGTTGTTCTAGGGTAGAGAAAATGAATATTTTAGTCTACACGAATTGTTTGGATTTTTTTTTTGGTTGGTATAAGAGGCCATTTGAGAATCCTACTCAAGTCTTTTATAAGAATGATTGAAGGCTCATTTGCAAATAAGAATTTGTTGGTTTCTAATCCGTACCTATATTTATATAACTTAAAGATACTTGTACAAGTATCTATGTATAGGCATCACAAAGAAGAAAAAGAATGTCAAGGTTTTGAAGGACTTTAGGGCTTTTTTGTTTTTGTGTGATGTTTTTCTGTTGTAAATTCCTAGACAAAAGAAACAAATTATGGTTATAAAGTTCCATTCGCTAATGACAATTGGAAAATATTTCTTATGTCCTTGAGATAGATGTAGGTATATGTTTTTGTGTGTAAAACGTAACTTTGTGAGATTCAAAAACTTTTCTCAACATTGACATATTTTTGTGTTGTTTTTAACATAAACAATGCGTATAGGCCATGGTTAAGTTGGTGGTGGTACAAAAACAAAGCTTTCGTCTGACTAAACTCCTTTTTTCTTTTTCATTTTCCAAGGTACCGTGCATACAAATACATGTATACAATGTTTATTATACAAATGTTGCTAGAGTAAGCTTAATTTCTTTTTTTTTCTTTCTTTTATGAAAATTAAAGAATATACCATTCGTTTTGACAAAGGATCTTTTGTATCAAAATATTACATTTCTATGCTTTGTAAAATATAATTTTTCTATAAAGGTATAGAGAGTAGGATGGTTAAGCTTGTATATCCTTGGAAGTTATACTTTGAGATAGTTTTGTTTTTAATTATGTTTTGAATGAGGATCGTATGGACGTGTTGTGAATTTAGATGCATTGAAATAGTTTACAAAGTTTTTGAGCCTTTATTTATAACTCAGCTACATACATCAAACAGTTTTCAAGTATTTAGTTAGACAACATATTATAGTTAAGTATGAGATTTTTCAATGTGTGTCATGTCGAACTTTAAAAAAATATATAGAAATAACCTTGCTTAGCATTTTTGTAACTACTTTTACGTTTATTTAAACACATTACAAAAAATACACATTTTGTTCCTGTTTTGAAGAACAGTGTTATTATTAGGTAATGATGAGATAATGTATGTTTCATTGCTTTGTATCCGTTTAAACTCCATTACATATTATAGCTGGAAATTAAATTTATTAAGTAAAGAAACAGTTCAAGATGATTGCAATGGATTTAAAAAAGTGAGTTTATTGTTTTTGAACAGTTTTACATTAATCAAATAAATTTCTTTCGTCCTTCAAAAAACACGCAAAGAAAATAATTTTATTTAAAATTAATAATAAATCAGAATGTACAGAAAGAACTTACAAGAAATTAAATGTGCGGTTAAATGTGTACATGAATTTAAGTTGGTTTTAAACATGTCATTTTGCAATAATATTATTGACTTCAAATAAATTATATTCCACATATTACGATTGTATAAATAATTTATATTTATTTAAAAAATTAACTGGTTGTTAAATATAAATTACAACAACCGAACAATAATATTTTGAGCTTAATTACTTTAAGAACAAGACATCAAATTACCTTTAAATAAAATGCACGACTAGGTCGCACGAACTTGATCCTGTATTCAAAGAGTCTGTTTAAAAAAGTATCTATGCGTATATAAGATTTAAAAATATACCTGTAAAATAAGTTTGTCTTCAAAGATATAAATGCCATTTGATTTGTCGAAAAAACCTCAATTTTTCAATTTTTTTGGGAGGGGGTTACATTCAATACAGTTAAAGTAATTAAAAAAAAAAATACTTTAAGATTCAACATTTTACCTGAAAAATAAGTTTGTCTTCAAAAATTTAAATGCCATTTTATAAATAAAAAGCCCTTGATTTTTCAAAAAAAAATTTCGAAAATCGTTAGAGCGGTTTTTTTTTAAATTAATTTTTTATATATAAAATTTTTCAATTTTGTTCTAAAAATATTTTTGGTATGCAGTTGTTTAAAAATAAAATAAATAAATTAGGTGGCGCAACAGTCCGTAGAGAACCAAGGCCTAGTGACTTACAACTCTCAACCATTCCTGTGTGCGAGTACTGTTGTCAGGGATGGAGGGGACCTACAGTTTAATGCCGAATCCGAACGGCTAATTTGAGAAAGCACTTTTTCATGACAAGCATTACTCTTGGAGAATTTGTCAATTCCTCGCAAGAGGCAGTACCCGTTTTTTTTTTTTTTTTTTAAATTAAGGTGGCACAGGCAGGGATCGAACCCAAGACCTCTCGCATGACAGTCCAACGCACTAACCATCATGCCACGGGTACTACTATGCAGTTGTTTAGTGATTGCAAATATACGCTCTACATTTGAATTTCGTAAAAAAATATTAACCCGTTTTTGAGATATAGAATTTTGAAAAAAAAAATTCAATATTTTTTAAAAATCCAAACAAAAAAAATTGCACTTTTGATAATCAAATATTGTTAAAGCAATATAAGAGCTTATTCACAAAAAAAATTATTGAAATCAGTACATAAGTTGCTGAGAAAATTAAAAAACAAAATAACGGTTCTATGAGCGGTACCTTTTCTGAGCAATACAAAAATTTGTTTTTCTTATTAAAAGAAGCTAAGTTAAAAAATAAAATTTTAGCGAAAATTAAAAAAAAATCTATCGGTTTGTTTTTGAGAAAATTCGAATTATCGTTTTTTGACCAAAAAAATTGTATGGGGGCCACTGTTAGTTTTGATCTTAAAAAAAAATGAAAAAAATGCCTAACGCAAATCTGCTCAAAACCTTCACTTCCAAGTTTGAACTCAATCGACCCAATGGTTTAGGCTGTAGGAGTGTGGACAGACAGACAAAATTTTGCACGAATGCAAAACTTGCCATATAGTTCCTATATGTCGCAAGTAAAAAAGAGGCTGGGATGCCACCCACACTGACAACTTCCCATCCCGTCTGTCGATTAGTCTTTCTTAAAAGTTTGTCTATATGTATCAATTTTTACCAACTTTGCGTAGGTACTATTTTTTGTAGATTTTATTTTTTTATGAAAAAAACGGACTGTTGGATTTTTATAAAAAAATTGATGAATATCAAAAACAATATTTTATGTGAAATAAAATAAGTTTGTTGCCAATATTTGTAATTTTTGAAAAGCTATTTGAGTCCAAAATAAATTTTTAACAACTTTTGTTAATTTTTTTTTTTCGGTTTTTAATTTTTTGTAAAAAAAACTGTCGATTCGATGTTTTTCAAAATTTTACTGAATGTTGACAACAATATTTCTTATAAGATAAAATAATTTTGAAGCCTTAATCTCAAGTTTTTGAAAAGATATTTGAGTCGAAATTCAATTTTTACCAACTTTGAGTAATGTTTTTATTTTTTATAAAAAAAACTGTAAATTAGATTTTTCTCAAAATGTTATCAGATGTCAAAAAGATTATTCTTCGTTGCACAAAATTGTTTTGGAGATAAAATCATATTTTAGTCGTAAAATTTTCGAGTTGACAAATTTTGTTTTTCAGTTTTTTTGATTCATAAAAAAATCGTTAATTGCATTTTTTTTTCCAAAAATATAATTGCTTTGTATCACGTTACAATATATAATATAAAATTTAATTCAAGTCCTAGTGTCATTGGGTCATGAGATATTTAGGTTTAACCAAAATTTTCACCTTTTTTTTTAAATGCTATAGTAAAAAAACCACCCACGCAATTTTCTTGAGAGCCCTTTCTGCATCTTTCTGCCTTATTATCTGTATAACAAAATTTATTTGAAGTCGATATCTTTTCTGGTTCTTGAGCTATGGACGACGAAAAAAACGTCGCGAACGTACGGACGTACGGATATACGGACGTACGGACGAACGAACGTACGTACACACGCACGCACAGACATCTTTCTAAAAATCTTTTATTTTGACTCTAGGGACCTTGAAACGTCGAGAAATGTCAAAATTTTAAAATTCGACAAATCGGACCCATTACAATAACTTCCTATGGGAAGTTAATAATTATTGAACAAAAATATTGAAATCGGTTCATGAGTTCCTGAGAAAATTTAAACACAAAACAACGGTTCTATGAGGGGTATACAATACAATACAAAAATACCTATATTTTTTTTTATCGACAGAAGCTTATTAAAAAAGCTAATTTAAGAACAAAATTTTAGATAAAATTTAATACAAATCTATTGGTTCGTTTTTTTCTTAAGTTCGAATTTTCGATTTTTGACCTAAAAATTTGTATCATAACAAAAATAAAAAAATGCTTAACGTGAATCTGCTTAAAACCTTAACTTCCAAGTTTGAACTCAATCAGGACATATAGATAGACTGACAGGTGTACTAAATCGGGGGACCCACTTTGTTCAACTTATATACCACCGTAATGTCATGTTTGATTACAATCTCGAGTTCGAAATTTTTTACGAATGCAAAACTTGCAACATAGTTCCTATATGGCGCAAAAAAAAACTAACTACATGTGATTGAAAACTGTATGAGTTTATTCAAGTTCTTGAGAGAAAGAACTTTTTATTTACAGTCAAAGTAATTGATTTTATTTTTATTTTTTAATGTAAAACTAGGCACATAAAAGAATTTCATTTATGTAAATAAATTGCAAGTAAGTAGCATACGCTTTTCAATTATATGTAATTCTAATTAGTTATTGAAGTTCTTCAACTATGTTTCAAAGTAATTGGAAAAGTGTATGGAGATTATAATTACAAGTAATTGTAATTAAAGTATTTTGTAGTCATTTGTTCCTAACTCTATTGTTTGTATGAATTTTAGATATAAGGATCCTTGTTGGACTCAACAAAACTCCGTACAACTTTGTTATACATTCTTGAAACAATGCGATTTTGAATAATTTATTAAATACTAAAATATGAATTCAAAAATAACCTCAAATAACAAACGAAATTAATTTTCACTGTGACAATTGACAAGATGCCTGTTTTGAAATGTGTTCAAACTTCAAAAATGTGTGGATTCGTTTAGTATTCCCTTTTTAACAGACTTGATCAAATAGAAAAATGATGATATGGCTAGAAGAAACTATTTGGAAAAAAGCGCTAAAAAAAACTTGAAAAAATTTCTAGTGACTAATAATAACTAATTGTTTCATTTAATCGAATTGCGCATAAACGAAGTCCACTGTATTCTCTACTTGAAAAAATGTTGGTATCCGAGCAATAATTTCACTTAACAAAAAAGTGTCATCGTTGTCCATTTTGGTCTGGAGCAAGAAATCTAAAGGGTGAGGGGGGGGACGGACTCAAGTAAACTTTTTTGAAAATTACTTGAAAACTATAGTTATCGGAACACTTTGTAGCTTAAACAAAGAAATATTATTATTATTTATTAAATAGAAATATAGTTTACGGGTTATTTTCTAAAAAAAAGTTTAATTTAACCCATTTCAACCCTCCTTAAGGGCTCCCGCAGACTGCAGAATTTGTATCGGCCGATAGTTTGGTCACCTTCTTAATCAGTATGGAGAGGAATGCATATGCGCACACTACAGCGATTCAGTACCGGCCGATAAAAAAGTTTGATGGGCTACCCGATTACATTCAAACTAATCTGTCGGCCAACTATCGGCCGACTGTTTAATCAGTATTGGCGCATACACGCCTGCGCATACATGACGATCTGTGATTTGGCGTCGTGTGCGTGTATTTTGAATATGGCGTCGCCCAAATCACAATTGTTGATTGTAGAAAGTTGGATAGTCTGCGCCCTGTTCACCAATCAAACTGTTTAGTTGGCTCGGTGTGCGCACTTTCAGCCCAACCCGAATAAACTATCGGCCGATAAAAAGTCTGCAGTCTGCGGGGGCCCTAAATGTTTGCTCTGGTCCAAAATGAGAGTATAATTTTTAGGGAGTGTTAAGGACGTATAAATTCAGAAATCTTTTGAAGTAAGTGCATATACTTATCTGTTTTTCTTGGGCTATCAGAAGGTATGCATAATTTTAACAACTCTTCATTAAGAAACGTGGCATAATCGTTTATTATTCCTTAAGTCAAACCCAATTCTTTTGTATCAAATATTGCTGGAATTAAATTAAATCAAAAAACTTGCTGCACTATCTTAAGCAAAAGTTCAAAAAAAGATTATTTTCTTGTTGTGAGTATAATTAAGAAAAAGAGTCGTTTATAGATAATAGAGAATTTTTCCTTTAATTTGTAAATTTTCTGTAATAAATACAAAAAATATCCTTCTGCGATTATGCAAATAAAATTCAATATAATTTAATTTATGCATCATCTCTTTACTTGAAGTATCATTTTCTCTGTTCAAAGTGCACTTAATCAAGTAGAGCCAATCCAACCAAAGTTAAGTTGTAGCCAACTCTTAAAAGTTTTTTTTTATGTTTTGTGTTTATTTGAAAAATCTTAATTTTCTCAGAAAAACTTCATCTTTCATCAGAACCAGCCAACTCAACTCATTAACTTAGAAGATATCTACTTCATAGATACACCATAATCATCTTCAAAATCTTGTTAAACATTAATGTACTTTTCTCGCTCAAAAAGTGTTTAAAATATAATTTTGTCGAAAATCTTTTACCCTTCCTACCCTTGTCGTCCTTCGTCGGCATCGTCGTCATCGTCAGGAGCAAATGAACCCATTCATTAACTCGCCAAAGAATGAACAGAAGAAAAAAAAAAGAAATAATAAGTAAATAAAAAGTAAATGTATAATATTATATCCCACTCAATCCAGATCCACCACTAAAAAAGCAATATTTATCCGAAACCGAAATTATAAAAGTTTTTTTTTTTTTTTTGCCCTGGCCTCTTCCTGTACCAATATACCCTTTGCCAGTGTACATCCTCGACGACCGACGACGCGACGAGGGAACGATTGAAAAGTTCAAGTTGAAAAGGAGTAAAACATTTCGCAGGCTACTCTTCTGGTTCTTATCTGCTTTCGATGATCATACTTATTTAATTTTCTTTTTTTTTTTTTCATTTTCTATAAAAAGAAATTTCTTAATTAACTTATCTTGTTACTTCGTGAGATTTTTCTTCTTTTCTGATTACACTTTTTTTCGAGACCAAAGATTTTCTTTTTTAAGTTGAGGAAAAATGTCTTCGATAATAATTTACTTGGTGGAATATAGTCGTTCTTAGTTTTCATTTTTAACCCTACCACCGCACTTTCTTCAGCATTAATAGAAAAGGGTAAAAGTCAGCTGTGTCGGATTAATCACATCCGGATAAGTTACTTTTAAACAGGCCGTCATGTTAAAAGTAAGAGAAAACTGTTTAAATTTGATAAAAATCAGAAAAAGGAAGATTGAACCAAAAATTATGATTTTAACGATTTTGAAAAAAAACTGCAGTTTTGGTCAAAATTTTCATCGATTCATCGATTTTGTTAAAATATCAATAAATAAGGATATTTTATTTTGTTTGGTTATTTAGCATTTGCAGATCTTAAATGTTCTTCCTTTAAAACAAAAAATGTCCTTGGCATGTCACTGTGAACAATTATTAGAGCAAATACAATAATTTCGACCCTGGTTGCTGAGGAGCAGCTGCTGTTGCTGATTCAAGCCTTCTACTTCCTTGTTCTTCTAATTAAAGAAAATTATTATGTCTCAAAATGTATGTGTGTGTGTTTTTTTTTCTTCCTTTCCTTTTTTGTGTTAATGATTTTCTCATTACTTTTTGAATACCTAACTCTTGTTGTTTTCTTTCTCCATTTTTTTTTTTTTTAATTTTGTTTTGCTCTCTTTCATGCCGTTGAAATGGGACACAATCTTTTATTGGCTCAGGAAGTTATGCAATGCAGAAATTGCATTAACAAGGACATACAAAGCAAAAGGATAATAGAAAAAGGGGTTTAAGAAGCAGAAAAAGAAACAGCAAAAAAAAAATGAATTCACTGCATAAACTGCAGCATAGAGAAGAGAAAAAAAATAGAACAAAACAAAAAAAGGACCTCACTTGCAGTTGCTGAAGAGTGAACATAGAATCATATAGAAGTGGGATTCAGGAGCCGAGCCGTAGTAAGTTGTAGTAACAGCAGTGAAATGGTAAAATGCGAAAATGGCAATGAAAGAGGATACCAAGATGAAACTCCATTAAGTTGATTCTGTGTAAATTCTTTTCAAGAGCAGCAGCTCCTAGTCTCCGCTCCTGTCAAAGGATTAATTTCATTACATGCGGTCTGTTTATCCTTTATATATCTGGTTGTGGGGGTTCTCTTATTTTTTAGTTGTAAGAAAAAAAAAGAAAACAACGTTGAAAATAGTTTTCATGGAAAAAAAGAAAATGCTGTACTACACAGTAAATGTAAAGAAGTTTTTTTTTCGAAAAAAAAAAGAAAATTAAATAGAAATGCAGAAAACCGCAAAAAGATGGCAAACATAGTCTTAAAGGATTCATCTTACTACTGCTTCTTCACCCCGTAAACCATCATACCATATCTAAAATGTTTAATGCATCGCATATTACTTCATTTCTGAACACAAGTAGTTTCTTGTAAAATTCATAAAATGATTAACACAAAACTGTGTGGAATAACATAGAATTGCAACAGAGAATGGTTATTTTTCTCTATTTGCTAAGTATACCATTTTTCGTCTTAAATATTTCAAGAATTAGCAGAGATATTGACTTTCGATGAATTTTGTCTAACAGGTAACAATATCAAAATGTGCAAAAAGGACTTTTAAGAAAATTTATTGAATGATTATAGGAAATAAAAATACTACTATCCTTTGAACTAAATTAGCTGGGGACATAAATAAAATTACAAAATCATTCAAAATTATTATCAATTGAAAAAAAAATTCAGATCATAAGAAATGATAGGTAAGTGTTTTTTTGGAAAAGCCATCCGCAGTACAGTAGAAATTTATTAATTTATTAATTAACAAATACAGCATATACAGTAGAATTACTGCATACGTATAAAAGGTAAAGTAAAATCCTGCTGTGTGTAGAGGTTTTACTTTTATTCGTGTATCGATATGAATTTTTGATTTTTTCGTTTACAAACGTTGTTGGTATGATAAAATCTCATCTTTATCTCATTCTTTCATCCTGGTTTTCAGCCTTGCTTAGTATTTAATCAATTTTTTGCATTTTCTAAGCATCGCTGTAATCTGTTTTATAATTCATGAAAAACTTGATAAAAAAACAATATTTTGTTTTGTTTTTGTGAGCTGACTCGACTAAGCTGTCTAATTATACGGAAATAGGCATAAGTTTTAATATTTGTTTGTTATTTTGCAAAAAGTTAGTGAGAACGAACAAATATACCGCCATCTGTTGCACGTGAAGAACTACTATAGACCCCATAGTCTACGAACGAACCCCTTTCCTTAAGTTGCAATTTATAAAATGGAAAACGTGAAAACAAATTAGATATATAGATATTTTCTTAACATATCCTATTTAAAATTGTCCATTTTATTTAAATAAAATAAGTTTTGGTTCCTATTTCACCAAACACTCTTCACTTTGTAACTTTACAAAAAAATAGTATCCTGCAAAGTTTAAGTGCAGTTTTTACTAATTTTTAATATTTACAACATTGCAATTAATTCGTATTTTGAAAAGTTGCAGAGTTAATCTAAGATTGTGTTTACTAAGATCAAATATGCATTGATAATCAAAATTAGTGAAGCAGTATCATCATGACGGTAGTCAACAATATCCAGCTACATATCGAAATCCTCTTTGGGAAACAGTTTTCAAGGCTATGTTTGAATAATTTTGTGCTCAGAAATCGATAATATTCGACACTCGATGAATTACTCTGCAGACGATTACTTTGCTTATTCCATGGATAGATACAACAACGTGATATTAGGCTCCAATCCGAGCAAAATTTTATTGCGGCTATTGAATTGTAGCTTATTTCCAATTTTAGACAGCAAATTTGATGGTACTTTTCGTGAATCGAAAACTCTCTTTTGTCGAAAAATCATACCAATCATCCATGTGTGCAAGTTATGTTGCTAGGAATGGAAAGAGCCTACAGTTTTAAGCCGAATCCGAACAGCTAGTTTGAGAAAGCACTTTTCATGCAGGATTTGTCAATTCGCCGCAAGAGGAAGAACCCGTGAAAAATACTTTAGATGACGCGGGAAGGAATTTAACCCAAGACCTCTGTCGTGATAGTGTAACGAACTAACCATCACGCCCATCAATTCCGATATCGAAGCTTATACATGGTTTCAATACTCTTTGGTCTCTTTTTTTAAATGTCTTCCTTTTTTTTGGTATAAACTGTCAAATTCAGTTAAAGGATGGCTACGATGACGATGGTACAAAATCAGACACTTTTCAAATTGAGATGAATCAACGCGTTAACCCTAAACATTTAAAATTCATGTTCTTTGGTGAATTCGTAAAAATTAAATTGTCTTGTTTGCTATTTTTTATGTTCTCATTTTCAAAACGGTTTATATATTTTTTTACTACGTTTCAAAATCATATCTTATTTTTAAATACAAATTTCTCTTTACATATTAATAGAAAGATTTTCAAAATTCTAAATTCAATTTGCAAAGTTTATTGTTTGGTGAAACAAAAAGAACAAATACTTTGCAAAATAACAAAACATTGCATTTTGCAAATTTTAGTTTGGTGAAACGTATTTTGCAAGGAGGAAAACTTTTCAATTCGATAATTTCCTCTTTGCAAATTTGCATTTGGTGAAACGTAATTTGCAAAGTGAAAACTGAAAAGTGTTTGGTGAAACAGGGATGGACTGAATGTCGCTATATTTTTTATCAGTTTGGGTTTAAATTATTCAGACAACTGTTTAATTGCATCAACTTTCTCAACAAGACCCGGGTAATATTACATTCAAAAGAATTTTATACCACGAAGAATGACATTTTTGACATCTAATACAGTTTTACTAAAAATAAAAACTTAAAGAAAATACTCCAAAAATAGTAAAAATTGATTTCCAACCCGAATATTTTGAGAAATAAAAATATACAAGACTTTAATCTTATTTCATTTTTTACCAAATATGTTTTTTTTTTAAATAACAATTTTTTTCAAAAAAAAAGAAATTTACTTCAAAGGGTTTCCTTAGAAAGTATAAAACAAATTAAAGTTGTTAAAAAAAATATCATTTGTCTCAAATAATTTGAGAATACAAAAATAATTTGACTTGAAAATTTCAATTAACTTTAACAAAATATTTTTCTTAACATTTGCTAAAATTTTAAGAATAAAAATCCGACGGATAATGTTAAAAATTAAGACAATAAAAGCTTACAAAAAAATACGAAAATTCGTAAAAATTGATATTCCGATTAAATTTTTTGAAAATATTTTAAAAACAAGAAAATTATTGACTTTAAACATATTTTATATTTTGCAAAATATGTTTTTAGCATTTGGTAAAGTTTCGAGAAAAATTTCACTGACAGTTTTATTTACAAAAAATAAAAACGTAACGTATAAAAGTCTTCCAAAAATTGATTTTCGGCTTGAAAATTTTGAAAATAAAAATGGTATTAACTTATAACTTTTTCCATATTTAACAAACTAGTTTTGTTAACATTTGGTAATATTTTAAGAAAAATCTAAATGACTCTTTTTTAATAAAACATACAAAATATTCTACTAAACATTAATTTGCACTTTAATATTTTGATCAAAAAAAGAGATATTGGTTTCAAAATTATTTCATCCTTTACAAAATATTTTTGTTAAGATATGGTAGAATTCAAAAAAACTCTAACAGACAATTTTGTACATATTGAATAAGAAAATAGCACTAAAATTTTGTGAACATTGATTTTTTGCTTAATTATTTTGAGAATTAGGAATGATTTTGACTTCGAAATTATTTTAGCTTTTAAAAGATATATCTATTAGTAAACATTTGGTAGTATTTAAAAAACATCTATTCGACAGTTTTTTTTTTAAACAATATAATTAAATAAAACTGGTTTTCTGCTTGATTTTGAAAACAGCTAAAAACACTTTTCAAAAAATGTTCGTTCTTATTTTGGTAAAAATAAAAGACACATACAACCGACAATTTTTTTTTAAATAATTATGAAATCATTGATAGAAACTGATTTTTGCCTCGAATAATTTTAAAATAAAAAAAATGTATTATTTCACCTTTTTGCAAAATTCTGAGAATTGGTCTCGAAATACAAGAAAAACTAAAAGTTCATTTTTTATAAAATGAAAATTCGGATAATCACAAAAAAAACATCATTTTCAAATTTATATCACAGCTTCTTTTTTATTAACTTCCCATAGGAATTTATTGTATAATAGGTCCGATTTGACGAATTGAAAATTTTGACATTTCTCGACGTTTCAAGGTCCCTAGAGTCGAAATAAAAGATTTTTAGAAATAAGTCTGTGCGTGCGTGTGTAAATACGTTCGTACGTCCGTACGTCAGTACGTCCATATGTCCGTATGTCCGTACGTCCGTACGTTCGCGACGTTTTTTTCGTCGTCCATAGCTCAAGAACCAGAAAGATATCGACTTCAAATAAATTTTGTTATACAGATAATAATTTAGAAAGATGCAGAAAGGGCTCTCAAGAAAATTGCGTGGTTGTTTTTTTACCATAGCAATTTAAAAAAAAGGTGAACATTTTGTTTAACCCAAAATATCGCAGAAACCAATTAAGCTAGAGACTTGAATTAAATTTTATACCATATATTGTAACGTGTTACAAAGCAAGTATATTTTTGGAAAAAAAAAATCCAATTAACGGTTTTTTTTATAAATCAAAAAAACTGACAAAAAAATTTGTGACCTCGAAAATTTTACAACTTAAATATGATTTCATCTCCAAAACAATTTTGTGCAACGAAGAATAATGTTTTTGACATCTGATAAAATTTTGAAAAAAATCTAATTGACATTTTTTTTTATAAAAAATAAAAACCTAAAAATAAAATTTATAAAAGTTGGTAAAAATTGATTTTTGACTCAAATATCTTTTCAAAACTTTGAAATATTGGCTTTAAACTACTTTTATCTTTCAAAAAATATTGTAGTCAACATTCAGTAAAATTTTGAAAAAAAAACGAATTGAAAGTTTTTTTACAAAAAAATAAAAACCTAAAAAAAAATTTAACAAAAGTTGGTAAAAATTGATTTTCGACTCAATTTCAAAAATTTGAGATTATGGTTTTCAACTAATTGTAACTTATAAGAAATATTGTTTTCAACATGAGGAAAAATTTTGAGAAATATCGAATTAACAGTTTTTTTACAAAAAAATAAAAACCTAAAAAAAAATTTATAAAAGTTGGTAAAAATTTATTTTCGATTCAAATAGGTTTTCAAAAATTAAAAATATTGGCTACAAACTTATTTTACTTCACAGAAAATATTGTTTTCAGTAATTTTTTTATAAAAAGCCAACAGTCCGTTTTTTCATAATGAAATAAAATCTACAAAAAATAGTACGCAAATTTGGTAAAAATTGATACATATAGACAAACTTTTAAGCAAGACAAATCGACAGACGGGATGGGAAGTTATCAGTGTGGGTCACATCCCAGCCTCTTTTTTTTTTAAATCATTTTGAAAGTTAAAAAATATTGCATTTAAATTAGAAAATAATTTTGAAGCTTGCAATGTTTTTTTTAGTTCGAATTAAATTAATATGTTATTGCAATTAAATTAAAATAACAATATTTAATAAAAATAAATAGCTTTAAAATAAAAAAAAAAAAAAAATTGTATAAGATTCCAAATTTGTTTTAGTTCCAAAAACTTACATTTTTGTAAAATAGTAGTACCTTGAAGTTGATGTCTAAAACATTTTATTTCTTTTTCTAGGCAATTTTAAGTTCCAAAACTATTTAATAGAAGCAACCCCACGTTACTTCATTATTAAGGTATATAAAACATCAAATTCTAAAAACTTTCATAAACAAAGCAAGTAAGAGTCCCCACAACATCCTACATTTGACTCTATTGACTACAAAAACGACAACATCCAAAACATCTTTCAAATTCCACTTTGTCAAATTCTACTGAAATAATTAATAAAATGTCTTCCTATATTCCTCTTCTTCTGCTCCAAGCTTCATCGTCATCTTTCCTACGAAATCCTCAAAATATTTGACGCTAATTCAAATTTTGAAAATATTTGCTTCGCATTATTATAGGCAAGGATAATGTCTATAGGTATTTAAACGCTTTCATATCCTTCCGCTTCCCACTTTTCCTCTGTGGAAAAAACAATAGAAAAGATCACATAACTTGCAGCTGCCATTTTATGTTTTTGCATGGTTGGTTGGTATCATATCCTTGGAAAATTTTAATTGAATTCCTATAAATCGAGAATAGTGTTATGTTGGCATTATGACACTGCATCCGCATATACATTTAACACAGAATACGCCCGCCAGTGCCACCGCACCGTTTGTCATTCATTATCAACATTATTTGTTGGTCGTGTCATTTCGCATCATCCAAAAACTATGCAACGTATTTTGTGTATACAGTACAGACATTGTTTTTCCGCACAAAAATCGTTTCAGTCGTTTTGATTCCTTGTCATATTTTCACTATTTTCTGCCTGAATACATACATACTTATAAAAGAGAAGCTCTTTTTCGAAGAACGACCCATCCCAAAGGACATTCTCTTCTCTATACGTTCTCAAACGTTCGCTCGAGCGTTCGTTCGTTCGTTCGTTCTTTGGTTTGTTGGTTCTTTCGTTCGAATATTAATCCAAAGATAAAAGGTTTTTGTGTGCAAAAACTTTGGCTTGTGCAAATATTTGGATAATGTCCTCGCGTTTTCGATTAAATTAACTCAGCTTGCGCTGCTGAATTCTTCTTCTGGATGGCTTATATGTTGATGTTCGGCAAGAGACAGAATAGAAGGAGATGGTGGGAATGGACTTCAAATACCCCACCATCATCAGAATCATCACATCGCGGAGTGTATAGCAGCACAGGATCTGGGGACCCACACCAATGAAGCAATCACATCGCATCTAAGGATGTTTTCCACTTGAGTAATTTTAATGGCGTAATTGTCTGCAAAAGTCGACCTCATCTTGTGTCGGGAATTCTTCGACGTCATTATCATCATCAACCGTCCTCTCGTTGAAGCTGTCGTTTTCGACATCCTTGATGGTTCTATAGTCTTGGTATGGCGTGGTGTGGTGCGGTGCGGCGGTGTTGGTAATGTTGGTAGGTGAATTCTGCCAAATGGTGTCCTTATTCATCTTCCCGGAAGCATCGCGACGCTGGCTGGCTGGCGTTGGATGACTGACGTTCGCTGTTGTGTGTTAGAATAATATTTTTCTTTTGCCTTCTCCTTCGTGTGCCGTGCGAGGAAGACTCACACTCACACTCACTCTCAAATCTCAATCTCATCCTTGCTGCCAGGCAAGGATATTTATGACGATAAATCATTGACTATTTTGACACTGGTAATAGGATCGAGGATTTTCTATTTTTGTGTGTGGCTTCACTTTACATATACGAGTATTCCCATCTTCATCGAAGATGTGTGGTACTCGTATATTATACAAACAAAATATATGAGTGCGAGTTTGCATGAAAGAAGCTTCCTTAGGCTCTTCATCATCTCCAACAGAGCGCGACATCAGCATTGGCACAACAACACCATACACACATTCTCGCACAGATAAAACATCATCTTAGGGTTGATTCGTCCTTTTAGCCTTAGAATATTTTTATTGAGTTAACCTTCCACATGGGCCATCATCATCTTTATATCCATTCCCCCCCTCGGATATATAGTCTTGGTTTGTTATTGTGTGGGGATCGTAAAATTATCGCACAGTCCCATTAGATGAGTTTTCGAATTCCGGATTAAGACGCATTTCTGAAATATTTTGGTTGATGGGGAAAGCATCTACAATATGTTTTATTTTTTGTTTTTGTTATTCGAATATAAGGATGAAAGAATGGTAAGGGAAGAGGCTTTTAGGGGGAAGGGTAAATATATGAGATTTTCAGCTTTATTTCAAGGAAAAAAGGAAATTAGATTTGTTTTGCAAATATAGACGGTGGCTGGTTCGGTGTGGTGATGATGTTGACGGTACGATGTTGATGAGCGGTGTTATAGAACGGGAATGGTGTCAGGTTGGATAAACAAATTTCAAGGAATATAACATATTAAGTATAAGAAAAAGGATTTTATTATGGAACATGAAGACATTTTAAATTTTGGTTCCGAACGTTTCTTTTCAAATTACGATAATATAAGGAGGGTTTAAAAGTGGTGTATTATTTTTGAAAATTAATATCATCTGATATTTTTGTTGGATTATAGAATTCTTTAAATATTTTCATATTTCGCTGTTGATTTAGCGGTGCATTTATGATTTATTATTTCAGTAGAATAAACGACAACAATTCGCAGAACTCCACAACACACTGAAATTTCTACACAAATTTTGTAAAGAATTGACGATAACCAATGTTTGTCGAATCATCGTCGATTTTTGGAATTAGTCATTGCACAAAAGATATAACACCATATTTTACAGGGAGACTTAGATCTTAGAGCTTGTAAGTTTTAGTTAACAGAACATAACTCAATCAACAGCGAAATCGTATCTTCGCTGATTGGTTTCTTGAAATGCACTAAAATTAAACGGATAAGGAACACTTTCTCATCGGAGGCTACATTAATTAGCATTAATCCATCCTCAACATTCCACGATAACGAAAATATTTAGCAAGAAAAGATTCATAGCCGTTATAGGAGATCTTTTGAATAAAAACATTTAGACTTTCTTCTTTAAATTAAATACCTTCAGTTATTGCCGGAAATGTGCAAATTGGATGCCATTTGGTTGAAATAGTTTTCCGTTTTTCACTTAACCATAAAGTAAACATTCAAATATTTTGTTCAAAAATGTTTGTATGTTTTAATAACAATATGAAACCTCTTATTGGAAAACTCTATCCAAAACGTTCATAGTACTCGATTTTTGTACTTTAAACTTAAACATTTACATACAAGATTGGGGAGACTATTCAAAAAAAAAATAGTTAAAATCCAAAAGGACATCTAAAGTTTTGAGGAAATTAAAGTATCATCATATAAATATTATTTTGTTAGTAAGTCTCCATTTTCCGGCTCGCAGACTGAACCAATTTTAATACAAAAGCTGTCAAAACAATGAACATTTTCTGTAGACTATGCAAATTGTAATTTTATTGAATATACATACATATATAACTTTTTGAAAAACTTAACTTTTTATATTAAATAAATATAAAATACTGGGTTGATAATAATGTATCAAAAGAAATGGTTTATGTATTTGAACGAACTAATCGAATTCACAAACCATTTCTGCCGATAAGTTAGTTTCCCGGTATTTTATATTTTTGGTATGAGTTCTTTCTTACGGTATGTTTTAGAATGAGCTTAGACAGGGGATTAACTGTGAGGAATGAGGAATTTGTCTTATGGGCAATGTAAACGCAGTCCATACTTCAGGGAAATTTTAGGAAAATGGAATTTGGTTGGTCAACTATTTAGTTCATTGTTGGAAAATTGATTTGTGAGACTGAACCTGGGAATGGAAAGTTTTTGCTTAATAAAGGTGAATTTTTAAGCAAAAATAAATAAAATGCACGACTGGGTCGCACGAACTTGCTCCTGTATGCAAAGAGTCTGTTTAAAAATGTACCTATAAAAGATTTAAAAATATAACTGTAAAATAAGTTCGTCTTCAAAGATATAAATGCCATTCAAAAAACTTGTGATTCATTCCAAGACACAACTCATCCTAGGACAACTCATCCCGAAAATGAAAAATACTTGTAAGCATACTTAACGAAAACAATTGTTTGTGTATTCAACTAGTTAAAAATATTTAAAATTATTAAAAAATAAATAATTAAAAATAAAATAAAATAATTAAAATAATTTAAAAAAATTTAAGATTCAAAATTTTACCTGAAAAATAAGTTTTTCTTTAAAAATTTGAATGCCATTTTATAAATCAAAAAACTCTTGATTTTTCAAATTTTTTTTTTGAAAATCGTTAGAGCGGTTTTTTTTTAAATTAATTTTGTATATATAAAATTTTTCAATTTTGTTCTACAAATATTTTTGGTATGCAGTTGTTTAGTGATTGTAAATATACGTTCTACATTTGAATTTCGTAAAAAAATATTAACTCGTTTTTGAGATATAGAATTTTGAAAAAAAAAAATTCAATATTTTTTTAAAAATCCAAACAAAAAAAAATTGCACTTTTGATAATCAAATATTGTTAAGGCAATATAAGAGCTTATTCACAAAAAAAATTATTGAAATCAGTTCATAGGTTGCTGAGAAAATTAAAAAACAAAAAAACGGTTCTATGAGCGGTACCTTTCCTGAGCAATACAAAAATATGTTTTTCTTATTAAAAGAAGCCAAGTTAAAAAATAAAATTTTAGAGAAAATTAAAAAAAAATCTATCGGTTCGTTTTTGAGAAAATTCGAATTATCGTTTTTTGACCAAAAAAATTGTATGGGGGCCACTGTTAGTTTTGATCTTAAAAAAAAAATAAAAAAAACGCCTAACGCGAATCTGCTCAAAACCTTAACTTCCAAGTTTGAACTCAATCGACCCAATGGTATAGGCTGTAGGAGCGTGGACAGACAGACAAAATTCTGCACGAATGCAAAACTTGCCATATAGTTCCTATATGTCGCAAGTAAAAAATCAATATGGGCAGTTTTAAAATAAGATAAAATTAAAAAAGCTCAAAAATACTCATAGAAAATATTGATTTCCAAATTCGAAATTGGAGGCCTGCGGCATACCAGATCGGGTAGTTAGTGATTGCCTAAAAATTGGTTTAGGCCAGCAATGCAACTTTCTTGCTATGTCGAAAAAGGCTTATCAAACCCAGTTTTCAGAGTAAAGTACGGCCCGTCACCATTATACTCTATTACGCCCCGATGGAGCTCGAATCTGACGAAGAGAAAGAGTGATTGCACAATCCGCCTACAACAACACACCCCGTGGAGAACTATTTTCGCAATGGGGGACCTCAATGCTAAGGTTGGCAGTAAGAACGACGCACGGGCTAAGGCATGTGATGGGTGTTCACGGAGTCGGCAGTTGCAATGACAATGGTGAGAGGTCCATTGACTTCTGCAACGCCAATGGCCTTGTGATTGGTAGCACTATGTTTAAACACAAACTGAGTCATAAAATTAGCTGGGTGTCGACGGACAGGCAAGCGTCTTTCAGCCAAATTGACCACTTCGCGATTAGTCGAAGCTTTAGAAGCAGTCTCTTGGATGTCCGAAACAGAACAGGCTCCGACATGGGACTTGCCCGTGAAGACCACTTAATGATAGCTACTCTAAGATTGCGTACAGCCACGGACTAAAAGATCCCACGACCTGCCAATAATTCAGCGACCACCTGCCTCACAAAATGAGAACAATCAGCAGCACAGTACATGACGACATATCACATCATTGGAATATTTTAAAAAAAATTTCATTTGAGGTGCTGACAAGATAGATGGTCAGAAAGAAGGAAGCAACAACACCTGGCTTTCAGAAGAATCTTCTCTGCCGCACAAGGAGAAGAAATAAATGAGCTGGAATCCTCGTACCGCATGAAAAAGAGAGATGTTCGCCGCAGTGTGCACCGTGACAGGCGTAACTACATCAACGCATTGGTGCAAGAAGCAGAAGATGCTGCAAACAGGTGCGACAGCAGGACCGTTTACAGAATAAAAAAAGAGCTGACCGGTGCACACAGCTCAAAGCAACACCTGGTGAAAGAAGTAGACGGTACTTTGCTAAGTTCGGTGGATGAACAAGTCAGAAGCTGAAAAGAACACTTTTCCTCGGTTTTAAACCGAGTGTTTCCAAACAACGTGCAGCCAATGATGTCTTCTGAAGCGTTCGAAGAAACCAATCCTTGAATCCGCAACGCATCTCCCAGTAAAGATGAAATCGTAGCCGCAATTAAAGCACTTAAGAACAACAAAGCGGTAGGACTCGATGGAATTAACGCAAAGCTTTTAAAAGCAGCTCCAACATCATCAGGCGAACGCTCATAAACGAAGCCTGGACCACCGCAAACTTCCTCGATGAGTGAAAGAAGGGAATGATCGTCAAACTGGAGAGGAGTTTGCTGTAGGTTGTCAGATGATTTTGAAATCCGTAGCGGTGTCAGACAGGGCTATATTCTATCGCCAATATTGTTTTTGCTGGTGATAAGCGATGAACTGCCCGTAGATTTCTCAGGTAATGGAGGGATCCCATGGACTTCGACATCCTATTTAAAGCACTTTGATTACGCAGACGATGTTTGCTTACTCTCTCATAGGATCATGTATCTCCATCAAATTACAACAAGTGTGGATAGAGAAGCAGAAATCGTGGGGCTGAACATTAGTTCCTGACAAAACAAAAATGATCAGCTTCGGAACCCGACCATCCTCTCAAATAAATATTTCCTCACAACCAGTGGAGAAAGTGGAAGTGGAAATGGAGATCAAAACTTATTTCTCGTTTTCATAATAAGCAAGCGTTTATTCATAAAGTCATCAAAATTCAAGATGTATTTTTCAATTTATAGACAATGTTGGGATATAATAAATTGCAGATTATATTAATTTTGACAATTTTTATTACACTTTATTTCTACTTTATGCAAGTAGTAACGTAAATCTGTCTGGAACACTTGTATGAAGAATATGAACCATATATATTTGCCATACTTATAAAAGTTAATATTGCCTTAAAAGGGTGAAGCTATATGGTTATACTTGAAATTTAAATTTTCAACAAAATAAACAACAGCAATAAATAGAATTATATGAGTTGCATATCTCATACTAACCTACGTTTATAACACCCTTGGTTATTTTGGAAAACTCAAAATGACTTTGTTTCACGGGAAAAAAATTTGCTCAAAATTGTATACACCCTTAGAATGCTCGTATTTATTCACCTGCAGCACATCCTTGCAAATTTCATCAAAACACGTCTTAAAAAAAATACACTCTTTTCCTTATAGAAAGTCTCTAGGTGTATTATCACCGAAATTTATAGTAAAATTTACGGTTGCCATAAAAAGTGTCATACAACATAAAGAAAATTAAAAAACAAAAAAAGAAGAAGATCTCTTTATACGTATATACGTATACCTTGTTTTCATCTCTTAAGGATGAAGTTATATGTACCGCATATAGACAAGCCTCTGGTTTAGTTTGGTTTGGTCGTGTCCGTATCATCTAGGTATAATTTTTGAAACACCATAACACAGGTCCACAGGAAGCAAACTATTTTGTCATTTTTCCCCCAAAAATTGACAAAATAACGAAATTTTACGTTCTCTCACAAAATAATATAAACCGCAAGCTTTTCCTATAACAGCAGTACATATATGTATGTGTATAGGATAAAGGTACCAAACCAACATATAATAAGGCGGAGAATATGAACCGGTATATAACCATATCAAACACTCATACATAGTATGATATGTATATCCTTTTTTTCTTCACTGGCTGGCATAAGGTTGTTTTATTTTTGACAGGAAACATGACTTTTACGGTTTTTCATAGTAAAACAATTTTACGATGAGGTGAACTGACTGACACTATGTGAGAGAGAGTCCTTTTCTGGGATAACTTGCCACAACAGCAGTAATAAAAGGGGATCATATTCAAACTATCAAAACTGTTTACACTGTTCCAGAACTCACAACTTTCTATATGAGGATCTATGTTGTGTTGGTGCTGCCGTTTCTGTTGCTTTTGCTGCTGCTGTTAGCTGCTTTCTGTTGCATGCAACCACGTTGGGCTTTATGTTTAATGAAATTTAATTTTTAATAACTTTGGTTAACTTTTGTTTTTATATATTTTTTGATGATGCCTTTTTTATTTATATTTTTAGATGGATACAAGAACAACAACAACAAAGTCAATTGTTGCGTTAAATTTTAAGAATGTTAAATGAGATTTAAAATTACTTTATACTGCATTGGGTACCCAAACATATATTTATTACTTACATACCTGCCTGATGTATGATGTTGGGAGTGTGGATGTGTGGTGGTTTTTGAGTCTTGAGCGATATTATTTTATAACACATTTGCTGTTAAATGGGTTTTATTTTAACGTAAGCAGATGTCGACATACAACACAAAATGGTAGAATTTTTTTTGGCAAGAAACTCGGTGTTATACTTTCAGTGTTTTTTTTTTTTTTTTTTGAGGATGAACATGAAGGTATGGTTTTTACGGTAATTAACCTACAAAATACTCGTTAAAATATATAAAATAACGCTTTATAGTTAGAGGCACCTATAAAATTGCGCTTGTACATAAATTTATGTGAAATTCAAGAGTGTTTATTTTTATGGTTAATGAAAGAAGTGAAAAATAATATATATAATATTGCTTGTGCTTGGCTTAGACACTTTATTGCAAAGGATATAAGGATATATAGGACTTATAGAGGGTTTATTCGAGTAAATAATTTTAAGCCTTTTATATATAGATAGACATATAAATTAAAATTTTTAGAGATCTGATTAAACTTTATTATTAATTTCTTTGAGATGGTTTGGTGCTAAAACGTTTTCACATAGCGGTGGAAAAAATTAAAAACAATTTAACAGCTGACTTGTTTTATTTTATTTTGTTTTTATTTTATTTTATGTTTTAAATTTAACTCAAATAAAGATAAGGTTATTGTGCTGAAATTTTCAATATTTCAGTTTTATCCTTTTACACTGTTAACTTTTATATTGGTATGTTTTGTATGAAGAACAATTGTTATTAAGAAAACTTAGAACATACAAAACTAAAATTTAAGCTATTTTCTGTCGATATAGATGAGAACACTAAAAAATTTTGTGTTTTTATTTTTTTGTTTAAAACAAATTTTCGAGTGTTTTTTTTTTTGTTAAAAAATTGTGGATTAATTTTTTAAATTTTGCCAAGCCTCCAAAACGTAATTTTTCGTAGCAAAACAAATACACATTTTTGATCATTAAATAAGATTTGTTCAGAAACAAAGAGTTTAAATCGGTTCATTAGTTCTCGAAAAAGTTAAAACCAAAAATATAGGGTTCAAAACCAGGCGGTTTTTGAGATTTTTTTTTTTAATTTGAACCCACTTCTTCTAATGGATTTTTCGACTTTTCTATTATCGTTAGGTATGTCATGTTTGATTTAAATCTCGAGTTAAAAATTTTTAACGAATGCAATATTTGCCATGTATGATTGTTGATAGTTCATACATGGCGCAAGTAAAAATATATTTTAAGTACGAAAACTTAAATTTAAGCTAACATTCATCTAAATATTCAATTTACATAAAATAATTTAACTTTAGTTTAATGGGTGATTTTGTTGCTTTTTTTCTTTTTGGCAACACTGCTTCTGATAGCTAACATACGTTTCGAGTTTTGTGTCATTGTCAAACATCGTCAGTTTGGTCAAAAGTTTAACCATGAATCGTTTTACAATCGAACAAAAGCACGCATTGTTCAAGAAAGTTCATCGCACTGCTACCATTTTTTGGTAATTTTAATCGACTTGCGAGTACTTATGTAGAGATTTAGGCTATTGTGATTAATTTTTGCCCCAAATTTAAATTTTTGGATATTTAACCCCTATCCCGCTTACATAGAATGCGAACTGAGATAAATATCGCAGCTGTATTGACCAGTTTTAATGATAAGCGTCAAGTGAATTATCGATTCGTGTGCCGTTCGCAGAAATGGGTCCTCAGTTTTTCCAGTACGTGCGCAATTTCGTGGAAGAATTTAGGTGTGAAGCCTTTCGAAAACAGTTGGTCCAAGAATTGAAACTGAGCAACCTAACACAACGCCGATTTTTGTGTGAATGGGCTCTTGAAAATTTGGCGGGAGATCAACTTTTTAATCCAAAATTAGTATTCAGACCACATATCTGTTTAAATGGATAACGAGCAAAACTGCCGTAATTTGAGATAAGAGCAGTCAGAAATCATGCAAGCGCTACCAATAAATCTAGAAAAAGTTACTGTTTGGTGCGGATTTTAGACTGACGGAATCATTGGGCCGTATTTCTTGAAACGTTTCTTTGAATGCTGACTGTGAGCTCTACTGTGCGATGGTAACAAATGGAAGAGTTTTTCTTGCATGACATGTGGTTTCAACAAAATGGTGCCACATGAACCACAGCACGTGTAACAATAGACCAACTGAGAGGCGAATTCAGTGTATATTTATACACTATAGTATATTTTACGATTAAGGTGAATTTGCAACCTGGATCTCGCGATTTAAAGCTTCTAGACTATATTTTGTGGGACTATTAAGGCTCATGTCTATAGCGACACTTGATGTCCTGGAATTCAACATTATAGAATTTATTCGTGAGATACTGATCGGATTATTAGGAACAATGGACCAAAATTGAACTAAGCGCATGGACCATTTTAGACAGAGCCGTGGCCAACATTTGCATGCAATAATTAAAAAATATTATATTATATAAACCGTACTTAAGATTCAAATAAAGATCTTATAAATTTTTTTAAATGGTAGGTTTAATTATTTTTATTTCCGGGAGTTCTTGAAAAATCACACCCTATTTTTTAAACAAAGTTCAAACATTTATTTATTCAAATTCTTAATACTCAATTTTAAAGGAAAAATAAAGGTTCTAGATTTTACAATCAAAGAAAAATACTTTCATAACAGTTTTTCTATGAAAATCAACATCATAATATTTTATGGAATTCATTTTATTTATAATGGTTTTTATAATAATATTTACGTACAACAAACCTAACATTTAATTTTAAAGAAAAATAATTAAGGTTTAAGCTCAAGAAAAAGTTTTATACCGGTGCACATACCTTTACGGACTTTTTTTAAACACTTTCTTTAAATAAATTAAGTCTCAAGTTCGAATAGTTTTCGTATTAACAAGGTTTAAAAATTCAATATCTCAAGTAAATAAAAATTGCATATACGCCCCAGTTCACCTCCCATTACTTTATTTAATATTTATTTCATTGATTGCTTATACAAAGTAAGATACAATATCTTATAAGTTATTGCTAAGCTTAAATAGAATTTATTATTATTATGAGAGCTACTCGAACAATAATGATAGATGAAATCCATAACAATTTATATAACTGACTAATATACTTTATCAGAATTATCATATGCAAACAAAAAACTAACCATGCACAATATTAAAAATAAGTTTTCATGAAAAAATAATTAAATGCACGTCTTTTCTTGAGGAAAGCTTTATTACAATTGTTCTTTTCTTATTTAAAAATGAACGGTTCTGTCAAAGAGAGTACATAGCATATTGATACGTACATACATACATAAAACATAAATCATTCGATTTTACAGTAGCAGTAATAATAATTATATAATGAATTTATATGAGAACATTGTGTACATAAATATGATATGAATTGTGTACTAAAAATTAGGAATGTATACAGGGTGATCGGGTTTTATTATTCCTAGATTATCTCTTACAACTCGACCATCCTGAATACAAATCGTCCTCGATTTAGATATCTTTTCTTTTTTTTTCTGTACATACATATTTCTGAATTTCTTTCTTTTACAAAAATGTATATCCGAATTTAATATACATACATAAATATAACACATTGATAAGCAAATACTTTAAAATTATAACAAGCTTTTAATATAGATTTTTGAGAGTATACATATATGATAAGTCAATGAGTAATACAATGAATTGTTTATAGAACGTCATATTAAATAAAAAGCATAATACATATACATACATGTTTTTTCATAATTAATCATTTATATTTTTCTTACACGATAAAGAGGCATTCGATTATAAGTATTGATTATTGAGTGAAAACTTTTTTTTTATCAAGTTGAAACATATGGTTTCATGTTTTCAGGACATGAAACTCCTTCATAAGGAAGTCTAGAAATCTGAAGGTTTTCTAGATCTTTAATTAAGTATCTATCGTTTGGGAGAATTTTAACAACTTCAAACGGACCTTTAAATTTAGGAAGAAGTTTTTTGTTAACACCTGGAGTCGTTACTACGTTTTTGACCATTACGAAATCACCAACATTGTAAATATTTGGTTTTTTATGATGTTTATCATAATATTCTTTATTTTTATCTTGACTTTGAACTGTGTTTTTATTTGCTTCTTGCCTTAACGTTTCTAAATCTCGAGGTTCATCGGGTATAATGTTATTATTCAAAAATTCTCTTAAGTTATCAGTAACAACCCCCTTTTGCTCCACACCAAAGAGCAAAACGCTTGGACAAAAACCAGTACCCTTATTAATTGTATTATTTAACGCATATTCAACCTTATGCAAATGCTTGGTCCAGTCACCTGGTTCAGCTTCACTTTCCTTGGACAACATTGGAGTGAGGCATCGGTTGATGCGTTCAACTTGTCCATTTGACTGCGGGGAACTAGTAGCCACCTTGATATGTTGAATGTTATTATTTTTGCAAAATAAAGAAAACTCATCGGATGTAAAGCAGCTACCTCTATCCGAAATCAAACGATTTGGCCTACTGTAGCTGGAAAAATAAGTTTCAAGACATTGGATCACCTCCCTTGAACTTGTACTTTTAACTGCATACAACTTCGTATACTTTGAAAACGCATCGACAATTAGAAAAATATGTTTTTTTGAATTCCGAATGGATGATGGTAATGGGCCATAATGGTCGACATGAATCGTATGAAATGGCTTATCGCCTTTAGGAATGCTATGTAAAATAGCTTCCTTTTTACCATATGGTGGAGAGAAGTGCACACATTTTAGACAATTATTAATATAGGCTTTAATTTTGGTTTTCATGCCGGGAAACCAATACGTTTTTCTTAAAAAATCGTAACATTTTTCAACACCGACATGACACAATGCGTCATGATGGGTCTGTATTATATTTCTCTCCATTTGAGACGGAACAAAGAAATAAACTTTTTTGTCGATTTTCCGGTACACCAAACCATTTATTAGTTCATAAGTCGGGCTTTCTCGTTTTTCCAACATTTTAACTAGATTCTTCACAACAGGATCTTTTTGTTGTGAAGCTGCAAGAACATGCTCAAAGGAATCTGATTCAATTATCAAAATGTTATGGCACCGGCTTAAAGCATCGACATGTTTCATTCTCTCCCCACCCCTATGCTCAATAACATAATCAAAATCTTGAAGCTCTAAAGCCCACCTAGAAATTCTTGGGTTTAGCGTTTTCTTACTAAGTGTAAGGGTGAGAGATTTACAGTCGGTAATGATTTTAAACCGAACACCAGTTAAGTATATTTTAAACCTTCTTAAAGCAGATATAATAGCTAAAGTTTCTAACTCATACGAGTGATACTTTTCTTCTTGTGGTGTTGTACGCTTGGAATAAAAGAAAATTGGATGAAAATGCCTATCATCTTGGCGTTGCATCAACACTGCACCAAACCCTAAACTACTCGCATCACAATGTAGTTCCGTTTCTGCATTAGGATTATAAATACTTAGAATTGGTGCATTCAATAATTTTTGTTTAAGGCACTCAAAAACTAAAAGCTCTTTTTCACCGAATATAAATTTTGCATCTTTTTTAAGGAGATCATATAAAGGCTTAGCAATGGTGGAAAAGTCCTTAATAAACTTTCTAAAATAGGAAGTTAACCCCAAGAACGAATGCAGATTTTTAACATTTGAGGGAACCGGAAACTCATCTACAGCTTTCAAACCACTCACATTTGGCCCTATACCGTTCGCAGAAATCTCATAGCCTAAATAAGTGATTTTCTCAAACATAAAGAAACACTTATCATAGCGCAATTGCAAATTGTGTCTTAACACAACATCCATAACTTCTCTTAAAATTTCAAAATGACTTTCCTTTGTTTCGGTTGCTATAAGCAAATCATCAATGTATACAAGCAATTTTCCTGCATTAATTAGATCCTTGAAAAGTGAATTTATGTATCGTTGAAAAACAGAGGGGGCGTTTTTTAAGCCAAAGGGCATACGCAAATATTCGTATTGCCCTAAAGGAGTAATAAATGACGTAAACTTCACAGAGTTTTCCGCCATCTTTACATGATGAAATCCACTTTTCATGTCCAACAATGAAAAATACTTTTTACCTCGTAATCTATCAAGATGATCTTCAATTAGTGGAATTGGAAAATTGTCTTTTATAGTTAACTTATTTAATTGACGATAATCTATGCAAAGTCGTAATTCACCGGATTTTTTCCTTGCTAAGACAATTGGTGAGGCAAAGGGGGAGTTGCTTTCCCGAATAACTTTATTTTTTAGTAAATCATCAATAATTTTTTGGAGCTCTAGTTTATGCGTATATGGCAAACGTCGAGGCGTGCAATTAAAAAAACTGTTTTCATTTGTCATAGTAATTTTCATTTCAAAATTATCTTTAAACTCCGTTTCCGTAGGCATATCTCGCGTTACTATACTTCTAACTAAATCTTGGTCACTAAAATTTAAATTCTCATTGATTTTTAAACACACCGAATTTTCGCTCTCTATATCAATACTTAAAATTTCTTTGTTAAATCCTTCACAAACAGAATCTTCTAAATCATTAGTTTTGTCAATTATTTCGATAGTTTTGTTCAAACACTTATTTTCAATACTATTTTCATGTTCAAAAGCAAGCTTAATATTATTTTTTTGTAAAAAATCTCGCCCTAAAACAATGGCATTTTGCATTGTATCATTTTTTACTACTAATAAACATAACTTAACAGAATCATTTTTAACCTTGACATTACATAAAACACTACCATACAAAACAAGCTTTGAATTATTAATACCTACAAAATCCTGATAAAGCGTTGGTACCGATGTCATCAAAAATTGTGGAATGTATCGCTGCTGCACGAAACTGATGGGGCTTCCTGTATCGATCAAAGTCATTGCGTGCATAGACAAACACACACGGCTAGATTCATCTGTTTGGAACCCATACTCGAACACTTCTTGGAAGTCGCCCTTGAAGGAACAGGATGAGTTCCTATTTCCTTGTTGTGACTCATGTTTTGCATCATTTTGAACCACAAGAACTGATGATGACTGTGGACATTCTTTTATGACATGGCCTTTTTGTCCACAGCGAAAACAGGAACCTTTTTCTCTAGGAGGTTTTGGACAACTAGTGGAAACGTGTCCAACCTCATTACAATTGAAGCACTTAACAGTGGACTTGGAATTGGAACTTGAAATATTTTTTGGATGCGACGTTTTTGGTTGAACCGGCACAAATGCTTGCGGTTCATATTTCATCTTCTCGTATTTTCGTAGTATTATTTTAAGTTCAGCGATGTTATTTGCAGTGAGCAAAATTTGTTTATTGAAAATAGAATCAGGAATTCCCTTGATAATATAGCATATAACATCTTGCTCTTCGATGTCGACTTGTGATGCTATTTCCTGCATTGCCAATAAGTATTGTTGAAAGGTTTCATCTCTACGTTTCTTACGACCTCTCAACATGTTGTGGACATCTGTGGCTGAAGCATGATTATGAAACTCAGCCAGTAAAGCAGCTTTTAGCTCATCCCAAGAACGCAGTGATGTTGATCTTAAAAATAGTTTTGCAGTACCACGAAGAAGTCTCTTGGCATATATAAAACTTTCGGAATCAGTGAACTTGTACAAAACCCTTGCATCCTCAAAACCACTGATAAACTTTTTTACGTGATAGTTATCATCACCAGAAAATGTCGGAATCGTATCTTCCAAATCACGAAACGTACATGATGTCGATTGTACAACTTTTTGGGGCTGACACAATTCAGACAGCCTTTTTTCTAGCAACGCAATTTCTTCCTTCTTTTTAACCAGCTCTCTCAAATTTTCCAATCTTTGAGACACAGCCCTACCTTCCTCCTCCAAACCTGACAAACTTTCATCATCATTCACGTCAGCACAAACCTCGTCATGTGTGAACAGCTCCTCTAATCGACCATCATCGAGAAGAGCTATTCCTTCCTCTAAACGTATCCTAACACAGATTTCAGTCCCACCGTAGATAAGCCCATCTCATCAAGCTTAGCTTTCAGGCTAGGTACAGTCGCACTCTGCAGAAACATAGCGGCACGAGCACTTGCATCCATCATGTGATTTGAAATAATTATTTTTCAATTAAATGGAACCAACAGCAAAATCTACTTTTTACAGCATGCACAACTTAAGAAGGTTTTTTATCTCACTTCTGAATATTATAACTGACTAATATACTTTATCAGAATTATCATATGCAAACAAAAAACTAACCATGCACAATATTAAAAATAAGTTTTCATGAAAAAATAATTAAATGCACGTCTTTTCTTGAGGAAAGCTTTATTACAATTGTTCTTTTCTTATTTAAAAATGAACGGTTCTGTCAAAGAGAGTACATAGCATATTGATACGTACATACATACATAAAACATAAATCATTCGATTTTACAGTAGCAGTAATAATAATTATATAATGAATTTATATGAGAACATTGTGTACATAAATATGATATGAATTGTGTACTAAAAATTAGGAATGTATACAGGGTGATCGGGTTTTATTATTCCTAGATTATCTCTTACATTTATAAAATAGAAATCTACATAGTTGTATTTCTATATATAATTTTAATGTAATAATGTTTTTTTATATTTATTTTTGTATTAAATAAGAGTAATTTAACACTGTCTGTCATACAAGGCGTCTTGGGTTCAATCCCTGCCTGTGCCACCTAACTTTTTTCACGGGTACTGCCTCTTGCGAGGAATTGACAAATCCTCCAAGAGTAATTCTTGTCATGAAAAGTGCTTTCTCAAATTATCCGTTCGGATTCGGCATATAAACTGTAGGTCCTTTCATCTCTGACAACATTACTCGCACACAGGAATGGTTGAGAGTTGTAAGTCACTAGGCCCTTGTTCTACATGGACTGTTGCGCCATCTAATTTATGTATTATGTTTTAAGATCTTTCTTAAACTGTGCTGCGTTATTTATCCTTCTAAGTTGTCGAGGCAAATTATTCCAAAATCGGGTAGAATTAATGAAAAATTGACGTTCAGAAACCAAGGATGAGTGACGAGGGAAAATTAAAAGTCCGGATCTGCCTGATGAAAAATGGCTTATTCTTTCATAAATGTATGTTGGCTTGTGGGTTAACATAATATCTTAGAAAAGACTTAGGGTACGAAACTGAAGAAGACTATCAAACGGCATATTGTACAAACGAGATGAAAAATTAGAAATCCTGTCATACCTGCGTAAACCATAAGTGTAACGTATTATGGAATTGAAAACAACATTCAGTTTTCGCTTACTAGCATAGCTACATTTTGAAAATATTTCACAACCATAAGTTAATATAGGCATAATTAAAGTTTTAGCAATTATAACTCTAGTAGCCAGGGGAGTAAGAGATTGTGTGTTCCACAATGAACGAAGGATACCGTAAGACCTACCAACGGCAATATTTATATAGTTATCCCAGGTTAAATTTCGATTGAAAATAACTCCAAGGTTACGAGCGGTATTAGTATACTCGATTTTAGCGTTATTTAAGCCGACAGTTGGAAAATACGTTAAGTTCAGTGTTTTTCTAGAAATTACCAAACATTTCGATTTAATGGGGTTTAAAAGGAGTCCATTTTCTGAAGACCAACGTGATATTTTTGCCAAATCATCGTTTAAACAGCTAACAGTGTGCTCGATTAGACCCAATGGGCAGCTTACATAAAGCTGAACGTCGTCAGCGTACAAATGTATAGAACATTGTCTAATAATTGATGGGAGTTCGGTAATGTAAAATGAAAACATTAATGGTCCCAAGATTGAACCCTGAGGGACTCCACTCACAGTTGGTATAAAGTCTGAGAGAATGTTATTTGATTCAACAGCTTGGAGCCTATTTCTCAAATAGGATGAAATCAACCTTATCTACAGCGCATGGGGAAAAGTTGAACTTATTTAGAAGCTTACTACATAAGGTATTGTGATCAACAGTATCAAAAGCCTTAGAGAAATCCAGTAGGACTAGAAATGTAACCCCATCTCTATAGCCTGTCGTATATCTTCTGTAGCATTTATAAGAGCTGTAATGCAGCTGTGGTTCTTCCGAAAGCCTGATTGTGTGGGTGTTAAAATGTTTCTTTGTCTCATATACTGGATTATTTTCTGTTGCATGATTTTTTCTAAGGCTTTATAAGATAAGAACGGGGGAATAGATATAGGCCTAAAATCATCCATTTTAGAATTTTTTGGAATAGGAAACATCTTTGCTACTTTCCACAGAGGAGGAAACACTCCAGTCATAAGTACTGTGTTAAAAATGTGTGTTAAATAGGGCAATAACACGGGTAGAATAATCTTTAGAAATAGTGGATGTACACAATCCAGCCCAGCTGCATTAGATTTAATAGAAAGTATGCTTTCTAGTACGTCAGCACAATTTACTCCCCTGAATCGAAAACTGGTAGAAGAAGACTGAGTGGAATCGCTATAAGATTCTTGTAAAGGATCTTCAGTTAAACTAATGGTTTGTTGAAAGGATAAAAACTTCCTATTAAGCATATTTAAATCTACGTCTACACTGTTACTGTCTTATAGATTTATGATACCAACAGATCGTAAGTTTCTCCCCATCCTTTTGCCGTTCCCAGAAACATTTAAACGGGTAGAAAAAACTCGAGTTTTTGCCCTACGTATTTCCATTACAACTGTGTTACGCAGTGAGCGGTAAAGATTGTGAAGTTCGTTACAGCGAAAACGCTTCCATTGCTTATAAACTTGGTCACGCCTGAGCATGAGATCGCGTATACTACTCGTGAACCACCCAGTAGTGTAGTTATTTGAACTTATTTATCAACATTATTCAATTGTTTGACTATAATCAATGATACTTCATTACTCTAAATTAGAAACTCGATGTTCCAATTATTGTAGGCCAACAGTTTTCTTCTATTTCTATTTTTATATTTTTAATTTCATCATACTATTTCTAAAAAATTCCCATGTAAACAACTTAAAATTGAACTGCAATAATATTTACATATTTGGCAAATAGAAATATTTGTACGCATTGCACAATTTAATATCCAAACATATCTTTCTCATATACTGATATTAAACTGCAAACTAATGTATTTGTCCTCCCCAATTGTTGATTAAATAATATAAATCCATTCCATATATAAATCTATGTTTCAACCTCCATGTTTTTTTTTTTTTTTTAATTTTTTTAGTAAATAAATGCCGACCCGGTTTTCATAAAATCTAGGATCATATTTGTGTGTATTTATATTCTAGAAAACACAAACACATACACATAATCTATAACATTGTCCGCATGATGTGATTCAAAAATTTATCGTTCTGCAAATCAAATTGAAATTAATATTTTATTAGAAATCTCGATAGGTTTAATATGAAATTGCACACAAAATTCCTAAAATATTTAAATTTCAATTTGCATGCAGCACAAGCATGACAAGCAACAGCAGTAGCAATGGAAAATAGTAGTTCCACATCAGTTGTCCTTTATATATGTATGAGTAGTTGATGTACAAAAACTGATAATAAACATTGCAATTTTCTTTTTAAAAAAATTAGAAAAAATATACTAATATTTTCCCATTTCCCAGAGTTAAAATATTTGAATTTTTGCACAATCAATGTGGTGGCATTTATGCAAATAAAGATATTTTTTTATTAGTTGGCAGGTACCTAACCTACTGCTCTCCTTGCCCGCATATATTATGTACATACATACATATTTGTATTTGGAATTTTCAATTATTGTGATTAGCCTTGACCTGGACCTGAACCTGATGATGCACAAATAACAAAATAAATAAATTCAAATCAAACAAACAATTTCAATTTTGATGGAAAATTTATTTAAGATAAAATAAAAAATGATGTATGTACTTGAAAGATTAAAGACCATGAAGGGAAGGACATACATTTCCTATACAACAAGGATGACGGGACCTATATCAATTTGATCTCTGCCACAAAATGTAGAATAATCCCTTTTCGAGTAACAATTTGATTATGTCAAAAGTCAAGTATATATTTTTTTTTATTTTATTTTCTCCCCAAAACCAACATGATGACAGCAGGAGACATACTCCTTAGGAATGAACAGTAAGGTGTATAAAACTCTGAGCTCAAATTTTGATAAGAGTTTAAGAAACAGGACTTTTTCGGATCTTAGCACTAGAAATCAGGTCGAATCTTTCATGTAATTTGTTTTCTAGTGTGAAACTTTATATTTCTAACTTTAAAATGTCAGCTTCCAAATTACTTCTTTTCTTAGGGTTGCCATTTCACAAATGACAAAAAATTCAAATATTGCGTACATTTTGGGACAATCCTAGGAAGATACAACATAATATCAGTAGAAATAGCAACATTAATATGGAAACTTCACTCTAAATTCCGCTTCGATTCGATTGTATTTAAGTTGCACGCAACATAAGTAAGTTGTACGAAATTTATTTATTTTCTATACTTAGTCCTTACAACTTACACTTGTATGCTATGGAAAAATATCATTTTTTTGCACATTACTGTACAAATATATCCTGATCTTATAATACGCACACATTTGATGTAGTTAAACTGTCTATTCGTTTGGTTTTTATTGCAATCAAGGATGCGTTATTTTTTTATCGTTTTTTTTTTCAAGTATCGACAATTTGTATAGATACGTATTTTTATTTTTTTGGCTTGATGCTTTCTTGAGAGAGATTCCGTTTTTCGTCTTCATTTTTTATTGCCTGAGGTTATTAAAAAGGATTCTTTGCTTCTTCTGCTTTTTTGGTTGTTGAAAGAAAATTGTCGTATTCATCGTTGAAAGGTGAAATCATCGTAAAGGAAAAAAGGGATAAAGTGAATCCTTTGGGTGAAACACAATGAATTTTTTCTTCCATAATACTCATATTATAAAGTCACAAGGTGGATACATATACACAAACATATTTATACATAGGTACATGAAAGGACATTCGTTCTATTGGATAATTTAATGGTTCACTCACATTTTGGCTTTAAAGTTGCATTTTTTTCTTTTTTTATTATTTCTTTGGTTTATAACTTTGAAGCAATAAAAATTACTTCATTTCGAAAAAAGGGATATAAATATATTTTTCTTCCTTCTGCTCATATAACCAGAGTCTGATTGATGACAGATTAAAGGAACATAAAATGTTTGTGAAATGGGAAAAGTGCTATATGAATGATTTTATTGTTGCAATTTTAAGAAAAAGTACACATGCATACATATATAATATACCTAAGAAACACGATAGACCACAGAAAGAATATTTGTATGAGGATATCCTTTATAAACTTTACTGCAGGTAAAGTAAGGTAATAGCCACAGTGGAGCATTTATCAGGCGGATAAATCTTTTTTTCGCTTTTATTTTTTATTTTTTGAAATCGTAAAATTATGATTTTTAAGAGTGCATAGGATTTTTGTAGCTTTATTTTTTATTGATCAATGAGCATTAAATTAAAATTTATATGATTTAAGCGGAAATAATAGGAAACATGAAAATAAATCATGATACAGAATATAATTTAAGGTAAATTGTTTCAGCGAGATTTGTTGTATTTTCCAGGTTTTAAAATTTTACTCATAAGTTAAATTAATCCATATTGTTAAAAAACTATAATATTCGTAAGCTGTTTTTGGAAAATAAAAATCATCTTCGAGTATGAATTCTGTCAACCAAAGTATATATGTACATATTCAAATTTTGCCTACTTCCAACACAAAATTAAGGACATGCAAAGTTGTTGCATTTAACGAAATTTCGTATAGCTGCAATATTATTTCTCTTGTAGACGACGTAAATTACAACAATTTATAATCTTATAAAGTTCCAAAAACAGAAATTATTACGAACAGTTTTTTGTGACACTTAAAAGGACTTTAAAAATGAAAGTTTTTAAGTGTACCTAAAATTTTCGTTTAGTATTTTGCTTATACAGATTTTTTTGTAAACTTTTCATTTAAGTCAAGAGCCTATAATTGTAGTCGACAGCAAAATTTTTAAAATAGACAATATTTTTTATTAAAACAATTTCACGCATTTTGTACAGAATTTCTTCGGTCTTACGAGTTATTTGTGCTTGGTGCAGGTGTGTATTCTGAACGACTAAAATTAAGTCTCTCATTCTGCATTCCCAATTATTGTAGCGTTTTCAAAGCAGAACTTTTATAGCCTCTTGTTTTGGCTTTAAAAAAAAACTTCTTATCAACATCTAATATACGGACTTTTTTCAGATAGTCAAGCCGATATCTAATCTCTGGACTCTGTCTCAACAAACTCAACAAACAGGGCCATAACTGACGATCATCTCTAATAGAGATGCCACAGCAGTTTAATATTTACCTTTTTTAAGTGCCGGACCATAGAGACATTGAAGAAAATTGTAAGGCAAATGACCTCCTCAGAAATAGTTCAGTACAACCCATTCTATCGCGTTGGGCTAATGTTGGCATACTAATCGCTACATGTAAACTTTTGCTAATGCAAGACGAAGCTCGACAATCGGTGTCATAATCAGGCACTGTCACACGGCTAGGCGTATTTTTAAATGACTTTTTCAGAAGCTGAATGGATGAGGAAGAGTAGGAAACAGTTCCTCACCTCTTCTGTGCATACCAAACTCCAGCTCGAAAACGAAAGAACTACCTAGGAGAATTTTTCTATAACGTTCTAAACGATCTCAATCTTATTAAAATAATCAGTCCCACACGTTTCGTAAGGGACTCGAACTGTTTCCATTGAGCTCAGAAGAGTGCCTTGCGATTCGTTTGGTATCACAATGGGCCAATAAACTGGCCTTAGAGTGTCGTACTCCGACCCGGGCAGCCACTTTAATCTAACATAACCTACAAGCCACTTTTCATGACAAGCATTACTCTTGGAGAATTTGTCAATTCCTCGCAAGAGGCAGTACCCGTGGAAAAAACTTTAGGTGGCACAGGCAGGGATCGAACCCAAGACCTCTCGCATGACAGTCCAACGCACTAACCATCATGTCACGGGTACTACTCCATCACTGCAATTACTCGCACACAGGAATGGTTGAGAGTTGTAAGTCACTAGGCCCTGGTTCTCTACGGACTGTTGCGCCACCTAATTTATTTATTTATTTTTTAACCTACAAGCCACCATAAGGTAGGTATTTAAATTTGTTTGTTTTACAGGGTTTTCCAATTAGAGGTTTTAATAAGAAGATGTCGCTATTGGTACAGCTGTCAGTTTTGAGACTATCATATTTTGACATTTTGTCAAGAAAAAACTAAGCCAGTAAAACGTTTAAAAAATAAAATAAATAAGGTGGCATAACAATCCGTTGAGAACTAGGGCCTAGTAATTTACAACTCTCAACCATTTCTGTGTGCGAGCCATGTCAGGGATGGAGGTAACCTACAGTTTTATGCCAAATGAAAAGAATTACTCCTTGATGATTTGTCAATTCCTCGCCATAGGCGTGAAAAAAACTGTAGGTGGCACAGGTAGGTATTAAACTCAAGACCTCTAGCAAGACAGTCTTACACACGGGTGGTTAGGTTTAAAGGGCCGAAGTTGTTGTAGCATTTTATTTGACATTTCCAAATTTCAGAAATGGCAACAGTGGATGATCAATTTCCGAAGAAAATCATTTTCAGTGATGAGGCACATTTTCACTTGGATTCGTTAATAAGCAGAAATGCAGCATTTGGGCGAATGATAATCCAAGAGCAATTGCCGAATAACCAATGCACCCACAAAGAGTGACTGTTTGGTGCGGATTGTGGTTTAAAGGCTGGCGGCATCATCGGGCCGTATTTTTTTCAGTTTCAGTAACTGTGATTGGTGTTGGCTCGTGAGATGATAATGAACTTTTGATGGACCGAATTAGAAGATATGGATGTAAACAAGACATTGCCACTTGCCACATAGCCAACGAAACAATGTCTCTTCTGCGCGACTAATTTAATGGTCGTATTATCTCACGTGGTGGCGATGTCAATTGGCCTCAAAATGTTTGTGATTTGACACAGTTGGAAAGAAAAGGTGTAGGTACGTCAATAAGCCATCAACAATTTTAGAGCTAAAGGATGAGATAATTCGGCACTTTCTTCATGACATAGAATATCAATTATGCCTCAGCGTTATCGAAAATTTTGACCATTAGATGTAGGAGTAGGTGTGCCACCGATGTCGCGGCGGAGGCCATTTGGCCGATATTTTATTCCATACATAATTGAACCATACCAATATTATCAAAATTAGAAAAAATAACAATAATTTTCTAAATAATTTGTGTTTTATTCAAAATCAACATCGGCCCTTAAAATTAAACTACCCTTTACAAGAACGCATTAATTTATTCATAAAATCCACATAAAAAAAGGTGACAAATTTGAAATCACAGTTTGCAAAACTAAAGCAATTTTTGAGTCATAAGGAATCATTTCTTGGGCCATAAATGCCGAAATTGGTGAACAAATTTGAATTGTTGAGAAAAAAGTGTTATGAAGAATCGATAATATGTTCGATCTTGCAACTGGAATTGTTGGTGCTACAGCTTGTAGTGCTGACAAAAACACTCAGGTTTGTCAATACCTCGACATATATTTTGCATAGGGACTAACATAGATCTTAAGGCCTTAAACTCAAGCAGGTCGATCAACAGCAACGTCGTATTTTCGTTGATTGGCTCCTAGAAATGCGTTTAGATTACCTTCCGTGGAAATTTATTTTAGTAGGATACGTTAATAAGCACAATATACGCCCATGTTCCGAATTTCCGAATTTTTAGTGATAAAAGGAAGCAGAATTCAAGAGAAAAAATAAGAAGACGAATTTTGCGAGACAAATCAAATATATTGAATTTACCTGACACAATGTAAGTGTGTGAAAATTATGTAGAATTGTTCTGATAAAAAAAAGTAATTTCTTGATTTCCTTTTTTAAGCTTTCATTGTTATTTTAGATGAAGCAAAGTAGCTTTTCTTATATGTTCTAAGAGAAATAGAACCTTTTATAATACCTTCATCGATTCCTTCAATTCAAAAACTTGCTGCAACCCTCCGATTCCTAGCAGAAGGAAGCTATCAATGATCAATTCACAGAAATAAAAAATGTGATTTGAATGCGTTCAAAAAATGGAACAAACCGAAATTCAGAACATCCATTTTCATGTTCGAAATTTCAATTCACAATAACGAATTGTAGAACACCCAAATTCACTTTCACAAAGTGTATTCACAATAAGTGAAAAGCAGAACATGGGCAATAGTGTTTGAGGCTCGGATCATCCAAAAATGATTGGATACGTTTCAGCGTTTCACTGTTTAACTCGATTTAAGAAAAGTCATTGATATTTCTCGAAGAGCTGATAACAGTTGGCCAGCGATTTCTTATAATGTAAAAAACTTTTTATTTAGAGCTAAGTGAAAATAAGTTCTTTAGTCATCTATTATTGTCTTCGATTTAAAAATAATCGTTTTTTAAGTATTAAAATAAATCCTCTTTTTGTGATTTTGATTTGAATTGTTTTAAGTAATGTTTTGTAATAGAATTAAATTTGGTGCTACATACTCGTACTTTATACACAAATCTTTATTACACTTTGGATTTTGTCAAAAAGCTTTGAAGTATGGGAAGATACAATCGTACATGCATACTTATGATATCAACGCTCCAAATTATATATGACAAGCATAAATTTGACCGAGCAAAATTTCAATAATTGTGGGTGGGTTATGTACAATACTTCATTGAAATTGAAATGAAAATTATGCATACACAATAATTTGAGAGGGGTTCCTCATTTTCCTTCTTATGACATTAGAATAAGAAACAAAAGTAAAAGTTGAAAACAAAATGAAATTATAGATTTCTTTGAAAATATTTTTTTTTGTAAATTTCTTTCAAAATAAAATTCTTTTATTATAAACAAAAACTCAGCGACAGCTTAAACTTTTTCTTTTCTAAAATTAATTAAAAATAATTAAATTTGTGAAACTTTAGGTACGAATTCATTTATGTTTGTACTAACTTTTCAAACAAAATAAAAAGTTAAAAAAGCTTCATTTGAAGAACAAAATAAAACAACAAATTAATTCCAAACCTAATTACAAATTCATTCATAGATGTATTCAACTCATACATTCACATATTATGAATATAAGGACTAGAAATATCCTTATGTGAGAAAATAATTTTTCACCAAATTATGAAAAGCTACACACAGCTTACGTGATAATAAAACTTTTGAAATCCCATTTTCCTTCTCTTTTATCACACATCGTCCTTTAGAAAAAAAAGTCCTAAAAAACAAAAAAAAAATCAACTTAACATAGATAAAGTAATCTGCTATACTGACGCATATACAAGTACAAAAAATTCAAAGTTAATTTCAAAATAAAAAAAAAAAAGGACCACAAATTACATTTAATTAGCAATTTTGTTATCCTGCTGTTTTCTTATTTTTTATTTTTTGAATGTACCATTTTCGTGTACCTATATAGGTCTAGAGGTGGTGTACTATAGTGTATATGTGTCATGAAAACAAAAATGTACAAGTTATAACATTTCCCACATGTCACAGGACTTCATGAAAAGAGGACCTATCTTAACATCATGAACAGGAACACACGAGTTTTTCGTGCATACGTGTATATATGTATATATTTTTAGTTTGCCATATTGTGCATGGATAGCGGTCTGTTGGCCATGGCCATCAAAAGGATGTCAACTTTATGACATTATCCTAGTGCGTTCGTTATTCCTAGATGAAAACTCACTGATGCAGTGATGCGAGACTTAAACTACACATTCATGTCCTGACTACACGGAAACATATATACAGAAGTTCTGCTACTGCAGGAACAAACTGCTTTTGCTGACCAAAATCAGCTTTTCACTATCATAGCTACTAGATGATGTCCTTTTTTTACTACCTATCTACCGAGACCGTCTAAAACTCTGTCACATAGTGTGTCCTGATGTCCAGAGTCTAGAGTCCATGTGCAATGGGTTGGGGGGCTTGGTCGTTTACTTTTGCCTCTGACAAGTTGTTGCAAAAGTTCATTTTGGATTATTATTAGCTCATCGTGAAGTCTAGTTTTTACATATATATGTTCAGTACTTTTGTAGGTTGGGTACACTACGGCGAATATACTTAATGGAAAACTATAAACTAAGTTTGGCTAGAATTTTAGAGTTTTTATGCGTGTGCATGTTTTTGTGTATAGATAGAGGTCCTTTTGATATTGAATCTTTTCTTGTTTGGATAATATTGAGATAGATGGCGTGATTTTGAATTAAAATGCAATTTTCAAAATGAAACTTTCGGTTGAGTAGAGATTTTCTAAGCGCAACTGCTTTGCTTGTCAACATTGTCCAGAAAGGACCAAATGACAGGGAATAATGTCAAAATGATGTTCAAGTATCCGGTTAAAAAAGAAAAAAGGACATAGGGACAGACAACGACTGACGACAGCAGACGCGACATATTGGCGGGCAATGGCGACTTTATATTGATTGCAACTTATTACAAAACAGTATATGTTCAGTGCATACTTTCACTTGTCAAACAAGACATTGTATGTGTATGTATCTAAAGTACTCTTAGATGGTCGTTTAGTAAGTGATTTAGTCATTTTTTTTGTTTTGATTTTTTTTCATCCAACATCTCTCTATTCAAATTGCTATATTGATGGAATTATGATAGAACTGTTCATCATCATGATGGCCATCAGGATTTGCCGTCCTTTCACCATATGTTATAAGTGTAGACTGTAGATACATAACTCTTCTCAATTCACTGGAACGGAAGACTTCTTATTCACACAGTAGATGAAGGGTTTTATACATACTGTATATGAACATACATTATGCTTTTATTCTAAAATCCTTTGTTAAGCACTTTTATCAAGTGCAGAGTTTTGAATGAATATGAATGAATAATATTTTAGATTATTCTTTTGTGTTTTGAGGAAACATTTTCTAACTATAGACGATTTTATGTGATTTTAAGTATGAGAGGAGATAGATATTTATTCACTTTTTGCTTAAGAGCTTACTGATATAGAATTTGTATAGGTATGTGTTATGTGATTAAAAATTAGTCTAGAAGGAATTATCATATGATTTTTCATTATGGCTTTGTATCTGGAAAATTGAAAATTTATGAAAAAAAAAATTAAATTTAAAATATTTTTTTATATAAGCGATACCTGTTTTGGATATATAGTTTATGGAGTATTTGCTATGCATTATCCTATTTTGATGCTTACCTGAAAAATAAGGAAGAAAAAATGTTTAATAAGTTTATATACGAAAATGTTTATATTTTTCCTAAAAAAAAAAACAAAATTCAAAGTACAAAACAGTGAAATATGAAAAATGAGAAAAGTGCAGTTTTCTTAATTATCATTATAGTAGCTTCGAAAAGAATGCAATTGTAAAACTTATTTAGTGTGTCAGTTTTGGCATTTTTTTGGATTGAATTTTTGATTATTTTACCAAGAATTAACAAGATATTCTAATCAAAACTAATGTTGACTACATTTTAGTAGTATATTTTTAGGTTTTTATTTTATGTACAAAAATTCAATTTGAATTTTTTTAAAATTACTTCGGAAGTAAGAAACGTTTTTAAATATGTTGTGATCGTTTTTTGATTGTAAAAATTCATGGCAACATACATTTTTTGTATGTTTACGAAACTAAAAGGCGATTTTTTCTAAGCAATGCAGTAATTAGAATCAAGAAGACTTAAAACGTAGGGAATTGTTTTGTAAATTCTTACAATTGTTGACGTTTCAAGGTCTCTAGAATGTAAATAAAAGGTTTTTAGAGAGATTTATGTGCACGTTCAGGAAATTTTTTTATAAAGTAAACCATATCTCAAGAATCGTCAAAATTCAACAGACAATAACGCCAGAAGATGCAGAAATAACTTTTAAAAAAATTAAGCGGTTGTTGTTTTATTATAGCGATTTAAAAAAAGTCGAAAAAATGATATTAAATCCAAAAAAAAATAGTAACGTTATCTGGCTAATTCTAATTCATTTAACTTTCGTTTAAAAATATTGACCCGTTTTTGAGAAAAACTAATATTTTTTTTAAAATCATCAAATACTATTAAAACAGTATATGAGCTTGTGCAGACAAAATTTATTGAAAACGGTTCAAAGTTCTTGACAAAGTTAAAAAAAAAAAAACGGTTTAATGAGGGTATCCTTCTAAAGCATTACAAAAACAATTTTTTATTGAAAGAAGCCAATTTAATATAAACAAATTTAAAGAGAAAATTTAATAAAAATCTATCGATTCGTTTTTGAGAAGATTCAAATTTTCGATTTTTAACCAAAAAATTTGTATGGGTACTACTGTCATTTTTAGTCTTAAAATATAAAAACTAATCCGCTTATAACCATAACTTATTAGTTTGAACTCAACATACAGACAGACGGAATAGCGGGAGCCACTTTTTTCGACTTCTCTACCATCTTCATATCATGTTAAATTAAAATCGCTAGTTCAAAAATTTTAACGAATACAATACTTACAAAATAGTTTTTATAGGTCGCAAGTTAAAAAAACAGTTTTTATAGAGATATTGAGGCGTTAAAATTATTTAGTGCAGCATTAAATGGTAGAATTTTTTTTTGTACAGAGACGTCACAATCAAACATTTTTAAAATTTTTATAAACATTTGACGTTAACATTTTGTACAAGATGAAATAATTTTGAAGTCAAGATATTCGAAAATTAATTTTTACTAAAATTTAGTTAATTTAGTAATTAAGTTTTAGACATGTTGTCTTTTTGACAGCTGTCACTTGACTTATGTTCAATTTGGCTTGCCATTTCATAATGAATGGATTTATTTCTGAACAACGTTCGTACATTGTAAAAAGTTATTGAAATATGAACCTGTGGCGTGGCCTTCAAGGCTATTTTTTGTGGGGTTATGTGAAGTCACTTGTCCACGCAAATAAGCCCGAGTTGATTGAAAGAGATTATTCGGCGAGTTATTGCTTACATATGGCTCCATACGGCTAAAAGTGGTCCAAAATTGGGCTTTTGTCTGGAATTTAATCGGTCCTCGACGGCCACTTGTATGAAATCATTTTTGAAAAATGGGATACCGACATAATACCGACATAATAAGTTCAAAATTTCCAAAAACAAAATCCCCACACTTTAAGAAATCCACAAATTCGTTATCCCCAAGCGTAAAATCCCCAAAAACAAAATCCCCAGGATCTAAATCCCCATGCACATAATCCTTAAACGAAATCCCCAAATCTAAAATTTTCAATCGTCTTCAATAACTGTTGTTTTTCATCATTTTTGTGTAGGCCTTGATAATGTGTGGTGCATTTTCTTAAAAATAATTTTAATTTTAACGAAGTAGATTTACTTGGGTATAGAATCTACTTCGCTTTTCAAGCTCTACTTCTTGTGTTGAACAAAATAGTCAATCAATACATGGAAATACAACAGATAAACTACAGCGTATGGGTAAAAGATAGCACTATTCTTTCCAACAAACTTTAAACGTCATTAATTACGGTCTGAACGAATTTACTTTCTTCGTTTATTAAGTATTAGTTTAAGATTGGGATTAAATTTAATTTTCAATTAAATAATTGAATAATGATTGGCTCTTTTTTGAAAAACTAATTTAAGCTAAGAAACATTTTCTTATAAACTTACCTTTTCTAAAATGATCTGCTTAGTTTTTTTTAATTTTTAATCAGAAGTCCGAACCCTGGTCATCGTTCTACTCATCGCAAGTCCTTAAGCACGGATTTGGCGCCAAACATAATTTATTAGATAAACTCGAAATATGGTGGATCTGTACTTAAGGATTTTGATTTTGTAGATTTTGAATTTGGGAATTTAAGTTTTAGGGATTTTGGTTTTTAAGATTTTAGATTTGGGGATTTTGTGTTGGTAATTTTGTTTGGGGGATTTTTGCTTTGGGGCTAGGGTACCCAACCCTCAAAAAATAAAGCCAAACCCTTATCTTTATAATAAAGCTAAATTTTTGGCCAACACATGAAACTATATGCGTTTTATTTTTTCTCAAAAATATTTGAGGCTTCAATTATTTTTTTGTTTTACACAAATAACTGGAAATTGATTTTTATGTTCATAACAATTTTGTATCACTTCACAATTTACAATATGAAATGTAATTAAAGTTTAAAGCGTTATTGGTCCTTGAGCGATTTCAGATCAACCAAATTCTTCACTTTCTCTAAAATTCCTATTATAAAAAAAAAATCAACAATAAAAGTTTCATCTGCATATTTTGATGTTGAATATTGAAAAAAAGGTTTCTTGAAAGTACGGAAGTAGAAACGTAAACAATGTTACAATTTTCAATTCGAACGGGAAGTTTAAAAATACAAAATTCATATCTGCGCTAGAATCTACGTCACTATCGTAGAAGCATAGTGACCCCAGTTTAGGTTCCTGAAGAATTCATTGAGAACCCGTCCCAGTTGGCTTTCTTATATTGCCAAAGGGTTCTCATATGCGTTTTTTCTTTAACTGTGTTTTTTGACATGAAAAATTTGCTGATACGATACAATGGTCTGATGTGCCTAGAGGTTGTTATACAATACACTGATTGTGTTTTTAATAGGGTCAGAGGTAAGAAACATGTCTAGGGTGTTAATAATGGGCAACAATTCTTTGGATGAAGTCGGACAGAGCATCAAATTCGTTAAAAGTAGAATTTCTATGAAAATTTGGACTTCGACATAAAAAACAGGCGCGGTAATGTGCTTATTTACTGTAAATTTTATTTATATGAAGTTAAAGTTTGTGTTAGAACACAGACCATATTGTGCCTATAGTTGGTATGCAACTCAAAAAATAATACTTGGGAAGCTTTTGGTAATGTTTAAATTTCACTATATTGGATAAAGATGCAGAGATGAATAAAATTAATTCTACTAATAATAAAATTAATTTTTCAAGTGGAATAATTACAAAAAAGCGTTTTTTTGAGATTGAAAAACTTAACATTGATTTATGTAATCTTGTGTATTAATATTCTGGAAACCATCTTCTAAAAGAAATATATCCGCTTTTTATAAATATTAACTTTCGATTTAGAATAAAAGTGTTCAAAATTTCTCAAATTTAAATTACAAACAAAATACTAATTTGTTTTTCAAACACCGCTTTAATTTTCAGAAAAGTATTATTGTTTCTTAAAAATGTTAAAATTCTTAGCATGAAACATGATAGATTTAATTTAAATAAATGAGGGATGAACCTTAAAAACTTATCTTAAAAAACAAAAACGAAAAAATGTCTACAATAATTAACAAATTTTAAATTTAGACGAATCAGAAATAAGGGTTTTCCATCAAGTTTGGTATTTCATTGGAAGTTTAAAATTTGCTTAAAGTACCTTTACCTAAAGATGTCATGTCCAGACGAAAAACACATTAAAATTATTTTTAAAACCATTTTAAAACTTTTAAACAAAAAAACATAAAAAAGAAAAGACATCTCATCAAGTACGAAAATGTATCTTCCTCTAAAATATATATTTACTATAAAAATGAACCATCAACGAAAAATCTAAAAATAATGCTATTTAAGTGAAAATGTTTTATTTTTATTTTATTTCTGATGAAGAAACAAAAAACAAAACAAAAATCCCCCTTAAACATGATATTTTAATTCTTTTACCACACTTTTGGAAAACACAAAACCAAAATCACAACACATCCTGCTTGTCTCCATTTTGTTTTTTTTTCCCCCACAACCCATCACACACATAAAGTGCATTACTTGACTATGTCAAGTCAAACAGAATTGATCGCCTCCTGAGTTGAAATAATTCTCAAAAGGGAAAATTCGAACCATTTGCAGTTCCCAAAACATGGTCGGGTCGGTCAACACAAAATGTGAAAGCTTCAGAAAAAAAAAAACAAAAACAAAAACCAAAACAGATAAAAAGAAAAATCAAAGCAAAAGAAAATGCTAAAAGCATTGTTGTGAATGGTTTTTGTGTTTTTGTCTCTTTGTTAAATTTTCCAAAATCCAGCATCAGAATACATCGAATGGCTGTCTATACGTGTATCTCAATATTAAGGGCCTAACAGAAGCCCCAACCGATGTACACCAAACAATCGAACACATCCAATAATGGAAGCCTGCTCTAGCCTATATACCTTCCTACCTCCCTACAAAAGCAGGATTTATACAAAAAGAACATAAACCGAAGTGTTTGTCCCAGCGACCCATTTTGATCTCCTCCTACTCCCTTTTTCGACATGGAATCCACTTTAGTTCGCTCCAATTCACATCACAACAATCCAACTACATGACACACAATTTCGATATTGATTTCCCACGCGATATAAGAGGAGAGACATCGCAGGGCATCACAGGACACAGGAACAGGAGCATCAGGTCCAGGACCAAATCAAGAAGAAACAAAAAAAAAAAAACAATACTTCGGTTCAGTTCGAAAAATATAAATTTCGGACAATCTTAAATCTGCCCACTCCCCCTCCCCCTCTTTGCAGTCTCTGTCTGATACAAAAACAACAACAACAACAAAAAAAGGAAGACTTCCTTTTTATTTAGACATTATCCTCAATATCGATATTGTGTTATATTCCTATTACTATTAATGATTATATTTGGTTTAACTTTGAGACAAGTATATACACTATCCCCGGCGCGGTCCTTCATGTATACGAGAAGCATCAACAACAACAATAAAATCAACAACAACAAATAAAAAAGGACAACACAACAAATTTTCTGAAAATAAAGGATGTCCTTTATGCCTAGCCTCGACTCAACTCAACTCAACTCGAAGTTAAAGCATCAGCATCAGCCCAACACCAATGGACTCAAAGGACTCTATAAGGACTCTGTTGTAGTCTGTTGTAAGAACCAAGGACCAAGGACGGAGGTGAACGTGTTCAACATCGAAGGGGCGGAGAACTTCAGTTAAGTGGTTCCAATCATGTCCTTGTGTTATAATAGGACATGGGAACGCATTAAATGAATGTGCACGTTATAAACATTTTGTGTGAAGTGTCCTGTTTTGTCTTTTTCATATTGGGGTTGGTTAGGGTGTACATAATATTGTATACCTATACTCGGGTAGAGTGTGATGCCGAAGCTCATATGACGATGCTGATGATGCTGTTGTAAACGTTTGTTGTGGGTGTTATTGGTGGACCCCATCATCATCAGCATTCTGATTCTCATTCTCATCATCATTATCATCATCATCGTCCTCGACATTATCATCGATTCATGGATGGCTCTTATGAATGGGAATAAATAAATATATCTATACACAAACAACAAAAAGAATATTCGATATCATCGCAAGGATTTGAAACGATTTATACTACAAATATATATATCAATAAACATTTATATAGAAATTCTATTGTATACGTTACGTTGGATGGGAGAGCCTGATGTCTGATATGTGAAACAGAACATATGTTGCTATTTGGAATAAATATTTGCCAAAAGGATAATTGAATATTGCTGTTGTTTCATGCGTACAAACGTAGATAGTATAGATTGATTTGTTTAATATACTGTAAGAGATTTTTCATTTTATTTAACTTTTTTTTTCTGATTTTACTTCTTTTTTTTTGTTGCTAAGGATAAAGTTAACTTCTACAGCATTTTAGAATCATGTTGATAGGAAGGGAGGAACAAAAAAGGACAATTCATTTGGATAGATGATTCAGAAAACTGATGACAATTAAGTAGTGTTTGCAATACAAAATGGCTAAGTGGGAGGAAGAGTCTACTGAAATGTTTGTATACATAAATCAAATAATGATGAGTAAGTGTTTGGTAAATGAATATAAGTGGGAATACATACTCGAAAGTTCAAGTTGACTGAAACTTAACAAAATGTTAAAAACGAATGATTTTTTTTTTTTTCAAATTTAGTCAAATTAAAACCGAATTATGCTAAAACTTTGATATGAAGTTCAGAAATTAATTTAAAAAAAAAGATGGAAAATATTTTTATTTTTTCAAAATCAAGCAAAATTGTCAAAAATTAAAACTTTGTTCTAAAATAACTCGCACAGAAGAGTTTTGGTGACCCTTCCACAAGAATGTACATTTCTTGGAATTTTTATATATTGATGATGCTTTAACTAAGATGTCTGCCAAATTGACACTACTTATCAAAAAACAAATGGGAAAGAACTAATATATTTTCACCACTAAGGTGGAAATAAATAAGTTTGATACGGAAAATTTGTCACAATTAATTGTATATTGAGTTTATTTCTTTCAGTTTATTAAAACTGTTTTTTAGTAGTAAGAGTGTATTGATAGACATTTATCAAAAAAAAATTATCATTTAAAAAATGCTCGTTATTCAAGCATTTGCAAGATTCAAAAATTAAATTTAAAAAAGAGGCTGGGATGCGACCCACACTGATAACTTCCCACCCGTCTGTCGATTTGTCTTGCTTAAAAGTTTCGGGTTTCGTGTTTTGTTTCTTAAAAATTTAAAAATAACCAACAATATTTTGCATAAATAATGAAATAGTTTGATTTCAAAATCAGTTTTTGTTAACGAGATTTTTAGTCGAAAACCAATTTTTACCAATTTTAGTAGCATTTCTTAAAAGTTTTTATTTCTTAAATAAACAAATACAAATTGAATGAATAAAATGAATTTAAAGTCAATACCTTCTATTTTTCAAGAGATATCGAGAACCGAACATAATTTTTTACCAAATTTGCGTACTACTTTTTGTAGATTTTATTTTTTTTTATGAAAAAAGTGACTGTTGGATTTTAATAAAATATTTACTGAATTTCGAAAATTATATTTTCTGTGAGTAAAATTAGTTTGAAGCCAATATTTTTAATTTAAAAAAAAAAACATATTTGAGTCGAAAATTAATTTTTACGAACTTTTAATAATGCTTTTTTACGGTATTTATTTTTTGTTAAGTTTGTTAAGTTTGTAAAGTCAGTTTGATTTTTCTCAAAATGTTATCGAATGTTCAAAACAATATCTACACTAATATTATAAAGAGGAAAGATTTGTATTTTTGTATGTAACGAATAAACTCAAAAAGTACTGGACCGATTTTAATAATTCTTTTTTCATTAGAAAGCTACATTATCACTAAGTAACATAGGCTAAATTTAGTACTAGATTACTATAGACTTTAGAAATTCCTATTAAAACCAACCAAAGGTGTAAAAATTAGCCATAAAATGTCTTTCATCGCATACACTGCGAAGAGTATTAATGATTGGACAAAAAAATGTTTTCTAATTTAGTGATTCATGGTCGTTTTAATTACGGGCCGCTAGTTTCTTATAGAATAAAATTAGTTTGAAGCTAATATTTTTAATTTAAAAAAAAGAAAATTGATTCGAAAATATATTTTTACCAACTTTAATTAATTTTTTTAGGCTTTTATTTTTTGTAAGAAAAGTTCATTCGATTTTTTTTCAAAATTTTACTGAATGTTGAAAACAATATTTCTCATTAAATAAAATTAGTTTAAAGCCTATATCTCAAAGTTTTGAAAAGATATTTAAGGCAAAAATCAATTTATACCAACTTTTGTTATTTTTTTTAGGTTTTTAATTTTTTGTAAAAACAATTGTCAATTCGATTTTTCTCAAAATGTTACTGAATATTGAAAACAATATTTAAAAAAAAAATGAAATTAGTTTAAGGCCAATGTCTCAAATTTTTGAAAAGTTATTTGAGTCGAAAATCAATTTTTACGAACTTTTATTAATTTGTTGTTTTAGGTTTTGTAAAAAAAACTGTCAATTCGATTTTTCTCAAAATTTTACCGAATGTTGAAAACAATATTTTCTTATAAGGTAAAATAAGTTGGAAGCCATAATCTCAAATTTTCGGAAAGATACTTATGTCTAGATTCAATTTTTACCAACTTTAAGTAATGTTTTTTTTAGGTTTTTATTTTTTATAAAAAAAAACTGTCAATTAGAACGTTGTTCTTCTTTTCAAAAAATTATTTTGGAGATAAAATCATTTTTTATTCGTAAAATTTTCTAGGTGACAAATTTTTTTCAGTTTTTTCGATTTAAAAAAAAACCGTTAATGGGATTTTTTTCCAAAAATATACTTGTTTGGTATCACGTTACAATATATAATATAAAACTAAATTCAAGTCTCTAGCGTTATTTGTTCGTGAGATATTTAGGGTTAACCAAAATGTTCACCTTTTTTTTAAACTGCTATTATAAAAAAACCACCCACGTAATTTTCTTGAGAGCCCTTTCTGCATTTTTCTGCATTATTATCTGTATAACAAAATTTATTTGAAGTCGATATCTCTTCTGGTTCTTGAGCTATATACGACGAAAAAAACGTCGACAACGTACGGACGTACGAACGAACGTACACACGCACGCACAGACATCTTTCTAAAAATCTTTTATTTCGACTCTAGGGACCTTGAAACGTCGAGAAAAGTCAAAATTCAAGTCATGACTAAGGCGTCAGTTATAGCTATCATTGGTTTTCATCATTGAAAACAAACATTGGAATTTTTGTGACAGGGCGTTTATAGCTATCATTAAAAATTTCTGTCATTGAAAAAAATTTCCTGATTGAAAGCCACCAAAAATTTTTACTGACAGAAATCTGTCATTGGAATTGTGTGAAATTGAAACACAAATCATTGGAACGATTCGTTCCATTTGTGGACATAAAAGAATCAGCTGTTCAGGAAAATGAATTTCCGTCCGGAAAATAGAAAACCACACTTTTAGCGAAAAATAAACGCGCTATTCAACGTTTTTTTCTCCAAAAAAAATTCTTTGTGTGATTTCCGATCGATCAGTACTTATATAATTTTCATTCTAATCAAAGGGAAACACCCACAAATGTCGATTCAAAAATTTTTCCGCATTGATTTCAATGATAGCTATAACTGGCGCCTAAAGCTCACTTTGACTACTTAAAAATCAAATCAGTACAATTTTGTCAGAATTACTTCTCTAGAACTCCGTAAAAAAACCTCCAATTTGATCAAATATGATTTTAAAATATGAAATAAAATTTCTGGATTGAAAATAAAATGTGTTTGGCATTTTTTGAACAGCCAGTTTTGCTTCTTAATCTAGTTAAAATGAATAAAAACCTCCAAAAACCGCCAAGTAAAAATGAGTTAAAAAAGTTGAACTTGAATACATAATAATAGTCTATTTATAAGAGACCATCAATAAAATTTAGTACAAGATTCGTCGAACGAAAACTTCATCTAAGAGCTTATGGCAGTTCGAACCAATAAGGTCAAGAATAAAAATTTAACAATCAGGTATTGAATTTCGTTGTAAAAAAAAAGGACCGAAAATCCTTAATAATACATAAATACATGGCATTCATTTTGAAATTTTCGAAGTTTTACTAAGCTTGAACAGAAAAGAAGCTGAAACTTGTTTCAAATAAGAAACATTTTTTAAACTATTGTTATTTCTTTATTTTTTTAAGATAGCTTACAAATTGTACAAAAATTAAAATTTTGATATTTTGTTAGGAATTTCAACTTTATTCAGAATTTGAAAATGGAAAAAATAATCCAGTACTAAACTATTTATATAATGATGTAGACCCAAGTAATATGACTTCTGTTCGTCAACTATTTCTTTTTCATTATGTTTGCTTGATTTTCGAAAATATTCTTCTTTTCCTTTGAACTACTACACACTACCTTACTCTTTGAAACACAAAATAGCCATCTACCTGTCATAATTAAAACAATTTGTTTGGTTTCTAATATTACTAAAAGATAACCGATATTGATCATATTTAATAATAAAACGCAGTGTCTAAAACAAATCAATTCGGAAATTGGTTATTTTCTTTAGAAAAACGGAACTACTGAAATCGGTAGTTCTGATTTTTTGGTGAGTTGTTTACGATATTGGACTTTTTACAACCCACATATTCAATCTTAAGTGCCAAAAACAACAAGCTAAAATATTATTTGCTTTTTAAACAAAACTGTTCCCACTTTAAAAAAAAAAATAAGCTAACTTATTTTCGATACTGTTTGAAAAGTTAAGGGTTATCCAATAATATGTTTCAATTGAGCTTTTACTTTTGAAACTGTTATTTTTTGATGTTTCACAAATAAGGTTACAGCATTGTTACAGCATTGCATGAATTTGCTAACATTTACTCCAAAACTGATGGGCATTGTGAAGTAAAATTTCACAAAACTTAAACAATTTGGATCTTGGGAAGACCTTTTCATATAAACATAGCGAAATTTGTGACAAAAATTTGAGCTGCTGAAACAAGTTAGTAAACCATTCCTGTGTGCGGGAACTTTTGTCAGCGATGGAGGAGACCAACAGTTTTAAGCTGAATCCGAACGGCTAATTTGTGAAAGCACTCTTCATGACAAGAATTACTCTTAAGGATTTGTCAATTCCTCGCAAGAGGCAGTACCCGTGAAAAAACTTAAGATGGCACAGGCAGGCTTTAAACCCATAGACCTTTGGCATGAAAGTCCTACGCACTAACCATCATGCTACGGGTATAACGTTTCGTCTAATAACAACTGAGAATATTGCTGCTGAAGACCGTAGTGTTGACAAAAAACCAGGTTTGTTGATTCCTCGTTGATCTTTATAACTAGATGGTTTTTCATCAACAGTATTTTTCTCTTTAAGGCTCTTAAAGTTCTGATCAGGTGCTTAAATTGAGTTGAAATGATTCGGGTTTCCATCGAATATTCAGCCATCCAAGTCCATTTTACCTCGAGGGCTACTTTAATAAATAGAACTGTAGAATTTGTGGCCCCAAAAATAAAAGAATTTACTTTGAAAATCTTTTACAACCTAAAAGTTTCACTGTTTTCTTTTGTTGGAAACCCCTATTAATACAAAGATCCAATTTTACGTTAAATCTGATAGTTTTAATTTCGTATTGAGTTGGTTACGATGTTAGCATTGGTGATAACTTAAGGTGTTGACCTAAGGCACCGAAAGAAAGGGAAGACTTTCGAAAAACGAAAAGACTGATATTTTATTAAAATGTTTACAAAATTGACACAATTTATTATTCCCAAAGAATCTTTGCATAAATCTTAAAACTAAAGCATCTTAGTTCCATATTATGTACCTGCTTGCTCCCTTGTCAAATTTGTATCTATCGTAATTTCTAAGTCAGGATTCAGGAATATACCTGATGTTAATGGCTAGAAAAGAGATAATTGTCATCCCATTTTGTTGTACATTAATCCAAATTGCTTATTTGGTTTCTTTGTTCTATCGATTAAATTTGTCATTGCCCTGTTTTGCTAACTTTATCGGCAAGTTTTTTGATCTTTTAAGAACATCAGGTAAAGGTTAACCAAAAATTCTTTCTTTTCTCCTTTCCCTCAGAAGATGCCAGAGTAATATAAAGGCATCTCAGATTTAGACCCAAAGAAAATTGCATGTCCAGCCGATGCAGGTGAAAAACATATAGAGACATCAAAGGTAATTGATTTTCAATACCTTTTGCCACATATACTCGTATATCTACCTAAACCGATAACATCTGCTTTAAATGCCTTCTAAGAACTATCTAATCCTTATTTCTTCTTAAATGTGTGTGCTTGTCATCATCGTTGTCCTTATTTTACTAAATTGTTCTATATATTCTTTAAGAATATATAGAAGGACACATTTTCGTTTAAATGTCTCTCTCTATAGTCTTCACCATGTCCTTCTACGTACAACTTTATACCTGACTTAAAAACACACAAGAATTAAGACTCCATGCATGTCCTTAGAAATAAACAGTCACAAAAAAAAAAAAATACAAATGATAATGGACTTTGATATTAATAGAGACAACATCAGGAAACACTTAGCTTAAGAGTTTGGAATAAATTTTGAGTTTCTCAAAATTCAACTAAAAAAGTATCAAAGCTATTTTTTTATTTTGTTAGGAAATTTTAATGGAATATATCCTTTTTGGCATTATTTCAGGATATAAGAATATATACACCATGCATAATAGGAGTCAGGAACTTATAGACAAATTAAATTTCCGATTATCACCGATGTGAGTGCACATTATTTTTAGACGAAAAGTAGATATCCTGCTTTACCTATACGTTCATATACATATAAGATGAGGGTTTTTATTTTGATGTCCTTTTTTCGAGTCAGGTAGGTACCTACATATATGTAGAAAAACCTGTCTGTATGTGAGAAACTGAAGTGCCGAAAAGGACACACGGAAGTCGAAACGAAGCACCAGAATAGAGGTAGGTGCAGTTCTTCTTTTTTTTTGTTGGGAGGATAGTTTCAAGGCAATAAAATGTTCATTCTATTTGGAGAAAATAAAAAGAATTCCTACTGCGCTAAGCTATAAAGAAGAAGAAGCATGACTTGGAAATTTGCTCATCCTCCTTAGGTATCTATCTATCAGTTTCGGGGAGTTTCAAGGAGGCGGCACCTTTCTTATAGAAACCATCATTTTGAAAACAACAAAACAAAAAAGGATCTCTCCTGATCTCGAAGGACAGACATCATATCGATACCGTGACTTGGTGCTGTTGTGTATAGTCCGTTTGTCGTGTGTCTTCCGTGTTGGTTTTTGTACCGTTCACGACTTTTTTTGTGTCTTATGTGTTTGTTGCTTTTGATGTACTTTAAGCAATCGAGTCACGTAATGCAAAGTGCTATACTGTGTCTGAATTATAAGTGCTAGTGCTAAATGTTTGTGGAAACGTCGTCGCTCGTTGTCTTATAGTTATAGGATAGTCTTCGTCCTTCTATCAACATCATTGTCAGCGGTGTCGTTGTCGTTGTCGTTGTCCTCATAGTCGTCGTCGCTCGTCCTTGGACATTTTGTATTATGCTTCTTCTTCAATTTGATGTCGTTTTCTGTTTTAGGAACATTCTACGTTTTTTGATGGTTTGTATTTTGTATTGCTAGGTATATGACAAGTAATCGACATTTGGTCCTTTGGATAGGATATCATATACCCATTTTCTATACTCCTACTTTCTTGAGATGGATTCCTGTTTTTTTGTATCTATGTTCATATAGTCCTGGATTCGAGTGGTAGCGTGTTTACATGAATTTTATATTCCTTCGTCTTGTTTTTCTATCTTCTCTGGGCTTTCAGTGGAATATATTATTCAAGAATAAGAAGCACAGACGTCATATAAACACACATACTACCTATATAAAGAACTGTATTTAAATAGTATATTGGGAAACAAGCTTGCAGCAAGGACAATATATCCGTATACAGTTTTTAAATCCATTTTAACAACAACAAAAACGTATAGAGAAAACCAGGTTCAAAAATGAATGAAATGTAGGTAGTTTTAGATGTTTTCTTTGCTTTTTTGAATTTCCACGATGAAACATATCTTTACACACGTTTTGTGTCGTGACACTTTTTCATGTTAGAATTTTCGATTTGTTTCGTCCTGTTTTTTTTTTGTAGTTTTTCTATTTTCTATTTTCTTCGACTTTTTCAGAATAAGCTATTCTCGGCACTACCTACCGTTAAGTTTAGCTTCTTTTTGTATATTTGTTATTTAAGTTAGATGTCTATAAGGATAGATCTAGCATAGGTATCCTTATATAGTGTTGTCTATTTGAAGAGAATGTCTTAAATTTTAGATCACATCATGTCATGAAATATCTACATCCGTTTAAATTGCAAATTTTAAACTGTTTCGTGATGTTGTGCATTTTGAAAGAATGTGTCTATAGGTACCTAGACAGAGTAAGTTTAGTTTTTTTTTTTTGAGTTTTTGAAGATTCTAAAGGACGAGCGACGATTGTGAATATTTAAGAAGATTTTTTTCATTTGGAAAATTTAAGACGTTTTCTTATATTATTACCATTGACTAAAGATATTGTTAAAGACAACAATTCCTATTCACCTAATGTTCTGCACACGAAGCGTTTAATAATAGACAAAACACTAAGACATTTTTCGGAAAAAAGTATCTATAATTTAATATTCATTGATGTGGTTTTTGAAACAAACTTTTTCTATGAGTAACTTAAGCTGCACGCACAAAACTTTGCTGCACGTGGTTGTCTTGATATACAAGATTGTAAACTACCCCTGCCACTTCCAGGTACGCAATAGTATAATTTGCTGGAGAAACAGTGATGCAGTAAATAATTATTTTTGCTATTATTTTCCAATTGCTTTAAAAGATTGGTTAAAGGATGTCTTGAGCAGACACAATAACTTACTAGTTGAAAGAGACTGTTGATGCAACAACGGGTTGCGAAACACAGCTGAAACGCGTTTTTCTTATCAACTGAGTTTTTCATTTAATAGACGTAAACTGTGAAGGAACCTGCGTTACGTTGGTATTGCTAAGGCAAGAAATATGCCTGTTTAACAATGTTGATGTTAACTTACTTAATAAATAATTTATATCTCAGTCCCATCAACCTCGCTTTTGTCGAGTTCGTTAGAAAATATCGTTTCAGTTTCAGTTTTCGTTGTGTGGATGCTGATGATGTCATTGAAAGTCTGCTTTCTGTGAAGTCAAGTGCTGTTGGTCTGGACAATATCACCTCAAATGCTTTATAATGCACATGCATTTAATTTTGATTTTGATGTCTGTATTTTTTCTGAACCCTTGAAATACAGCAAAAATCATACCACTTCCTAAAAATACTAAAGGCACTGAATACAGAAATATTGAAATTCTTCCCTATTTGTCTAAAGCCTTTGGGAGAATTTAGCAGATACAAATCAATGCTTATCTTACAGCAAAATTCTGGCTTGGTCTTGCTTGATTTGTTTTTAGGCTTTTGACACTGTCAATCATGTCATTCTGTAAAAAAAAACTTATGCAGCAATTTAATTTGTCTGCAAGTTCCGCTAAGCTTGTATATTCTTATATTTAACTAACAGAAAACAAGCAGTTGAAATTAATGACCTACTTCGTTCGGTGTTCCTCAAGGGTCAATATTGGCTCCTCTACTATTTTGTATCTATGTCAATGAACAACCAAGTTTGATCAAAAACTTTTGACTTTACTTCAGTTATCCTCTTGGACGCTGTGAGGAAGGCGCTTTTAATATCAATGAAAACCTTGACATATTTCCAAAGTTGTCTTACTTAAACGGTCATTTTTTTTAACCCTAAATAACCAAATTGCCTAGTGGTTTCTTAAAAGATTCTTGATCCCTCTTACTTTAACTCGATTTGGTTAAGTAATGTCCCCATTGAATACGAAGAAACTGCTAAAATCTCGGCATTACAACATGCATGTTGCTTGCCATGACTTTGTTAATACTAATATATAAACATATTTGTGATTTATTGTGTTATCCATTTTGCGGTTTCAAAAGTATCGGGTTGGAATTCGACATCTGTCACACTAAGTTGTGAAACAAATTTTTTTCAGTTGAATGTTTGACATTTACGAAAATGGATCGCTTAAATATCTCAGAATCATCAAGTAATTGAAAAGAGGCCACTATTTATTTATATATTTATTCATCAATATGAGATTTAAAAATCTACAATTAGACAACTAGATAAATATTTACATGTGTACGATTTATAAAATAAACTTAAGTTAAATATAAATACTTAAAATATAATTAACATGAAAAATATATACAAATAAAATATAAATAATATAATATATAATTAATTTGTTCATACATAATTAAAATATAAAATCAATTGAAATGAAAATACAGTAATAGTTTATTTTTCAAAGAAGATCTACTTAATTGAAAATGAAGATCAATACAATTTAAAATTAAGTTTGTTTCTTTGACACAGCGGGTTATTGGTTCATTTTTCGCGTAATTAACTCTGTATACATACATCTTCTCGAAACGAACAACGTATTCGAAGTTGTCGCGATGGAGCATACAAATTTATTAAAGACAACAAAAAGGGCATTTACTATGATATGATAAAATATCGCTTATAAACATCACAGAAAACATTTTTTACGTCTATTTTCAAGTGATTGAATAGCTAAAAGTTGACATCTAGTTTTGTATGATGGAGTTTCGATGTTCCACCCAAATTTTTGAATAGTGAATTTTGTAAATTTTTTTTGGACCATTTCAATTCTTTTAGATTGAATGTTATAAAAAGGGTTCCAGATTACACAACAGTATTCCAAGATTGGTCTTACATATGAGGTAAAAAGCGATTTGAGAGTAAAAGGGTCTTTAAAGTCTATGCTATTGCGTTTGATAAAACCGAGCATGGAATTTGCTTTGGTTACACTAAATTCAATGTGCTTAACAAAGTTAAGTTTAGGGTCAAAAACAACACCAAGATCTTTCTTGTCCCTTACTCTTTCTAGAACTTGATTCTCAATTTTTTATTCAAAGATGATTTCAGAAAAGTTGCAGCGAAAAGAAAAACATTGATTTTTAGCGACATTTAAATATAATTGGTTTTTCGTGCACCATTGGGATAGTTTCAAAATATCGTCTTGGAAGAGATGACAGTTATTAATAGATTTTATGCAACTAAAAAGCTTTAAGTCATCGGCGAAAAGAAGTTGACTAGAATTGAGGAAAATACTAGGTAAGTCATTTATAAAAATTAGGAAAAGAAGTGCTCCAAGATGGCTACCTTGGAGCACACCAAAATTGGTTTTGAGAGAACCTCGTCAATGCAAACAAATTGAACTCGACCCTTAAGATAAGATTCTAACCATTTCCAAAACTTATAATGAAATCCAAAGTTTTTTAATTTCTTAATTAAATTAATTAATTAATCAAATGCCTTTGAAAAATCGGTATAAATAACATCAATTTGATGTCCTTCTTCGAGATTATTAAAAATGAAATTGGAGAAAATAGAAAGATTAGTCGTTGTTGATCTTCCTGCAACAAAACCATGTTGTAGCGGTGAAATGTGTTCCTTAACTAAAAATGTTAGTTTTTCATATATCAACTTCTCGAAAAGTTTTGGAATACACGACAATTTACAAATCGGATGGTAGTTGGATATTTGCTGTTTAGACCCTGATTTGTGAATAGGGTTTAAAAATGATTTCTTCCATGATGGAAGAAATTCGCCGTTCTTTAAAGAGCTATTAAAAATTAGGAAAAGCGGTTCAGCTAGAGAAGCAACACATTTTTTTAAGAACAATAGGTGGAATTTCGTCTGGACCTGGTTTATTGTCATCATTTAAACTCAAGAGACCATCTTCAATTTCGGAAATACACTACATCCACAAAAAGTCACTGTTTGGTGAGCTCCTTGGTCCGAAGGTGTGATTGGACATTACTTCTTTTAAAACGAAGGCATTATGGTCCTATGATTACGAACTTTTTTTACGAATAAATGACAGTGTACCCAGCTTTGCTACCTTACTGCTAGATATGTCCTTTGGTAATTAACTTACTACTCTCTGATGTACTGCTTGCACATCAACCACAATACTGTTTTGACAAGATTGATTCCACTACATCTAGAAGATCTCGTCAATTGATTCATCCTCGATATACATGTTTAACATCCGAACGTCAATTTTTATAACTGACTTTGGAACTCTCTCCCAAGCGTTATTAGGCAAATCCAACACGCAACGAGAATTTAAAAGGTTCCAAAAGATTATTTTTCAAAAAGCATTTCAATACTTTGAATTCGATTGTACAATTGGTCGTTTTTTCAACAATTTTTCGCATTATTAATTTATAAAATTATGAAATGAAAAATGAAATGAATGTTTAAACTCATATACCTGGCAATTTGTGAGCATTTATAGGATATTACGTTTCTATTGTTATACCATTATCTGTCAAATTTGTTTGTCAAATTAACCTTATAATTTCAAAACATCTGCAAATGATCGTTTAGATTTTTTACGACAGTTTGTTTCCCTTCGAGAACTATTTCGGTTCAAAAATAATACTCAACAACTTAGGTCAATTTCTTGATGAATGAGTTCGTAAAGTTTATCTTGTCTTTCGTTATAATAACATATTTCATCCAATGTTTGAAGACGTTCTTTACATTTATCAAACATAAAAAAGTTATTTTTCTTAATAACTTGTTAACACTTTTATACATCTTTATGGCTTCTGGATCATTTTTGTTTCTTTTTTAATTTATGTTTTCTTTTTTCTTCAAAAAAAAAGATACTATACCTGAGTTGAACATCCATTCACCAAAAAATTCCTATTTAAAATGTCACATAAATTTCAATCTCAAAACAAGCGTACACGAAATGTGTCACCACTAAAAGCCATCTATAACATCTTGTTCTATCTTTTTTTTAAATTTTATGTTAACTCTACTACAATATACAATTGTACATGTATAGACAGATGTTTAACATTTTTTCCAAAAAAGAGAAAAAGATTTTTTAGATACTATTTCTGCAAATGTTGCAGGAATAGATTTTAGTTTCGACTTCCCTATAAACAATTATAGTACATCTGGATGTGGCAGGGCAGCACAGCACCTATTATTGGTGTTTCTTTTGAAATTTCTTTGTAGTCGACCGATTCGATAGAAAGGTAGATAGATGTAGGAACTTAACAATAGAAACGTGGAGGTGTGCCAAACCAAACACTTTACTGAATTTTTGGTTACAGGGTGATGGAAAATAAATAAAGAAAAGAGAAATGTCAACAAGTAACTAAGGAATTCATTAAACTTAAAAAAAAAAAAACGTTTAGAGTTTTCAATAGAGAAATAAATTTTTAGTCAAAATATTTCTGATTGATCGCAAGATATTTGAAGATTGATTTTTTCCAAAACAAAAAAATTGTAAACTGGATTTTCCGAAAATTGTACTAATTTCATATTTCGTAGTATGTAATTATTGTGAATGTGATATGATTTTTGTTTGAGAAATTATATATATTTGTTCTGTTAGTATATGAATATGGTTATTTGCTTAAAAGACATAAAAGCATTTTAATCTGAAACACCCAGTACTTGGTCATTTCACAAAAATTAAAACCACATTGAAACTGGTTTTTTTTTAAACAATATAGATGAATTCATTCAATTTAAAAAGAAGGCTCTTTGTAGTAAGAACATAAAAATAAATATACGTAGCGCATATATGTATGTACGTACATCTTCTATTTTAAAAAAAGAACTAAAAATTTTTATGCGTTCACTTAATAAATACATATGTTTTTTTTTTTTTCCTTTTGAACAGGTTTTGAATTTATGCATGAAATTGAACTAGATTTAATACACTCGCCAAAGATTACGATTAAAAGAAGTTAGATAAAAATGAGTATCATTTTTCTTGTTCTTGTCAGTCTATGTGATGGACCTATGGATATGTATATCTGAAGCTTTGAGAAATAAAGAAAACTTTTATCTATCTTTCTATCTCAAAAACGGCACTAACGATTTTGACAAATAAATTATTTTTTCAAACTGCAAAAAAATTGAAATTTTTAGAAACAGTTCAGAAATTTTTTTAAAATAAGTGATTTAACAACAGATGATATTCAGTACTTTGCTCAATCCATACTTTCTGACATTTCATATTCATTCATTGGTCTGTTCCCCAGATCTAGGTTTAATTGTTTTTGACACTTGAAGTAAGCGGAGTTATTATAAAGGAGCGAACAATTTTTTACAGCATAAAACCGAAAATTTGATTTAATTAGAGTGCATATAAGCAGAGTTGACTGTAAAATTTTGTTTTGTTTTTTTTTTTTTGCATTCGTATCGTAGGTCATTAAGGGTTTTAAATAATTTTTGTAATTAATAGAACGGAAGCATTTTTATCAAGCTAGCTATATAGCTTAGAAACAGCATGTTGTAAGTTACTTAAAAGATATTTAATATTTATCTGCTTTGAAAAAAAATATAACACATTTATCGAATAACTGTTGCGTGATACTAAAACTATGCCATGTTTTTTATGACACTGATTGTAGTAAGAAATTGGTTATTTTTATTTTTTTTTCTTATTCCTTAACTTAGATAAGAAGTCTTATGAAATTAATGGAGGTTAAGGTCACAGTCAAATAAATCCGAAAGATAAAGGAAAACAGAAGATGGGATCCGGTTTCTGGATTTGTTTAAAACTTTAACAAATGTTACTAACAATATTTTGTGTGTGATAAAAAGATTAAAGCTTACATCTTTCTTTGTTCTTCTAAAACTTGAGTAGAAAACTATTTCTTATCAGTTTTTGGTTGTTTTTGTAAGCTTTCGTGTTTCTTAAATTTTTTTTTAAACTTAAATACAAAATAGCAACAACATTTTGCATATGATAAAATAAGTTTGATTTTAATATCTGTTTTTGTTGCCTAATTTTTAGTCGAACACCAATTTGTACCAATTTTATTTGCATTTTTTAAGTTTTTGTTTTTAGATTTTTCTAAGATCATTATCTTACGTTAAAAACAAAATTAAGCATAGAATGTAGTCATTTTGAAGTCAATAAATTCATTTATTTAGGTGATATTGACAATTTAACATTATTTTTTACGAATTTTGTATAGTGTTTTTTAAATGTTAGATTTTATTTTTTTATGAAAAAACTGATTTTTGGATTTTTATACAAATTTTACTCAATGTTAACAACAATTTTTGTTATAATATGAAATTAGTTTGAAAACATAAGCTTTAATTTTTTCCAAGATATTTGAGTCAAAAATCAATTTTTACCAACTTGTAGTAATGTTCTTTTTTTAGGTTTTTATTTTTTATAAGAAAAAAAGTGTCAATTCGATTTTTCTCAAAATTTTACCACATATCAAAAACGTTATTTTATGTTGCGTATTTTGGAGGTGAAATCATTACTAGTTCGTGAAAGTCCATCCTTAATCTTTTTATGTTATTATATGTATAACAAAATTTACTTCAAGTCGATATATCTACTTGTTCCTGAGATATGGACGACACAAATGCTATTTCGAACATACTACTGACGCACGAAACATCTCAGACATCTCTCTGAAAATCTTTTAATTCTAGGGACCCTGGAGAAATGTCCTTCCTATAGTAAGTTTGTAAAAAGAAAATTTGTTAACAATATCGCAAATTTGAGATTGTTAAAACCTTTATTTCAATATTTACGATAGGGCATTTGCCCATTAATGTAGTACTCGTGGCGCCATGATTAGTGCGCAGGGTTGTCATGATATATGTAGCTCTTGGGTTTAATTCCTGCCTGTGCCCCTTAAGGTTTTTTTCACTCCTAACTACCTCTTGCGAGGAATTGCTAATTCTTCAAGAGTATTTCTTGTCCTGAAAAGTGCTTTCTCAAGTTAGCCATTCGGATTTAGCTTAAAACTGTAGGTCCACTCTATAACTAACAACATGACTCGCAAACAGGAATGGTTGAGAGCTGTAAGGCCCTAGTTCTCAACGGACTGTTGCGTTGCGCCACCTAATTTATCTATGCAGGGTTTTACAATAAGAGATTTAGTTTCAATATATAACTAAGAACAGTATTTTTAACTAGATTTCCTTGAAAAAACTAGTTTCGGATAGTTTGTTCGTTAAAAGAGATTTTTTTAATAATCATCAAAAACAAATTTCATTTCGTTTACAATGTATTAACGAAAAAGTAACTACAATTAGTCGTTAGCGCAGTTTTTCAATTTGACTTTATTTAAACTGTTTTCGAGGCTGGTAGTCAAGTTATTATTACCAAGGGTCATATTTAAAACAAAAAAAGAGGCTGGGATGCGACCCACACTGATAACTTCCCATCCCGTCTGTCGATTTGTCTTGCTTAAAAGTTTGTCTATATGTATCAATTTTCAACAAATTTGCGTACTATTTTTTGTAGATTTTATTTTTTTATGAAAAAACAGACAGTTGGATTTTTATAAAAAATTACTGAATATCGAAAACAATATTTTCTGTGAAATAAAATAAGTTTGAAGCCAATATTTTTAATTTTTGAAAAGCTATTTGAGACGAAAGTAAATTTTTACCAAGTTTTAGTATTGTTTTTTTTAGGTTTTTACTTTTTGTAAAAAAATTTCAATTCGATTCTTCTCAAAATTTTATCAGATGTCAAAAACATTATTGTTCGTTGCACAAAGTTGTTTTAGAGATGAAATCATATTTTAGTCGTAAAATTTTCTAGGTGACAAATCTTCTTTTTCAGTTTTTTTGATTTATAAAAAAAACCGTCAATTGGATTTTTTTTTCCAAAAATATACTTGTTTTGTATCACGTTACAATATATAATATAAAATTTAATTCAAGTCTCTTTTTTTTAAACTGCTATGGTAAAAAAAACACCCACGCAATTTTCTTGAGAGCCCTTTCTGCATCTTTCTACCTTATTATCTGTATAACAAAATTTATTTGAAGTCGATATCTCTTCTGGTTCTTGAGCTATGGACGACGAAAAAAACGTCGCGAACGTACGGAAGTATTTACGTACCGTACACACGCACGCACAGACATCTTTCTAAAAATCTTTTATTTCGACTCTAGGGACCTTGAAACGTCGATAAATGTCAAAATGTTCAATTTGACAAATCGGACCCATTACAATAACTTCCTATGGGAAGTTAAAAATCGACAAATCGTTCGTTTTCACTAACAATTAAATTCAATTCATTAGTTTCCTAAGCTTTACAATTCTAGGGCTAACTTGATTCAGATATAAATTGAATTTCATCTTTAAGGCTTTGGATCAATTATTTAGCCTTTTCATAACCCTTATCTTTCACGTAGAGTTGCAAAAGCTTAAATCACTTTTTAGCTTAAGTTTGACTTAAATTCACAAGCTACTTAGTGACTTTTGAATTAAAAAAAGATTTAATTCTGCTTTCACGTGGGTACAAACAAAAACTTCTTGGAGAAATAACATTTTCAGAAAACTTTTCTCGAAAAATTGAGACAATTTTGTTGCATTGGTGCACGTAGCGCATTTTCTTAGTGAGTTTTAACTATGTTCATGCGTTTTTAAAAAATGTATTGTTCCATGTTGAGTAATGAAGTAGGGTTTTATCGTCAAATGTCAAAAGATGACAGCTTCAAGAGCGAAAACTGCCGAAATAGCAGGTAGTTCCCATACTTTACAATTAAATTTTTTTAATTTACTGATAACTGGTTTACTTTGGAAACTTATTTTGAATTATTTATTTATTATGGGGGAAATTTGTTGTTTGATTCTTTAAATTTGACTTTAAGTCACACACTTATTTTACAAGGCCTAAAATTGTATGTCCCAGTTTTTTTGGACGATATGACTACGACTTATTCATAACATATATCAATACTTCTTCAGAAAAACTGCACTGTGCTAAGTTATTCCACGGAAGTTTTTCCGCACATTAAATTTTAATGAATCATTTAAAATTAAGTAATATTTATTGTGTTCCAAATAATTTAATTCAACAGTAAAAATATCCAATGAATATTTTGTGTATTCCCTTCAGAAAAAAACCTACAAAGCTACATGTGTATTATGTATGTAACTACCAACAAGAAAAACAGTAATTATTACATTATTAAAAATTATTGAAAAAAAAACAATAAAAATAAATGAATACAAAACACAATAATATATATAAATAAGTTATATACATTATACATACATACATACAACAATAATAATAATAATAACAATAACATACCTCCTTTAAAATTACAGCAAGGTTGTTCATAGTAGGAACTCCATGTATTCTCATAGGAACAAGTTACATTGACGGTAAAAACCACCAGCACTGCTATCAATAACAGTCGGAACATATTTATTGCAAAAATAAAAATTATTTACTTTTTTTTTTGGTTTTTAATTTTTATTCCAGGAGGCACTCACTATTGTTGTGTGTGTGTGTGGTACACTTTTTTTTATGTCGGTATTATTATGTTATTAATTCTTTTTTAACTTTTATTATAAATAATTATTTTAAATATGGATTGATATGTTGATATTTTTGTAGGAGTATTTATTTATTTTTTGAATTATTTATTACATTAACACAAGTAATTCATTTTTTCTTGTTGTAATTTCACTTTTTTTATTGGATTTCCGTTAACACGTTATTAATATAACTTCTTTTTTTTTTGTTAAACATTTAATAAAGGATCAACGATAAGCTATAGGGATATATCTACATATGGAACATCAACAAAAGTATTTTAATAAATTTCATGTGTTTTTTTTGGGGGGGGGGGGGTGGTTGTATGGGTATTATTAAATTTTCCATTGAAATTTTATTTATTTTTAAATTATTGATTTTAAATAATTTATTAATGTAAAGGGGGCTATGAATTTAAATTTAATTTAAACAAAATACCAACAATAAAAAAGTAATAATAAAAGAAATCACATCATGGATGTAAATGGCAAATGATAAAACAAATATTGAATACATAATATAATTACCAAAATAAATTTAAATTGTAAATTAAATTTTAGATTGCCTACACACAAATGATTTTATCAAAAAAGCTATTTATCAGTTCAATTTGATATCATATAGTAGAAAATCCATTTATCAATAATTTGAATACCAACACTTTAATGAGATTAAAACACCAGACAATTAAATTTAAAATAATGATACAACTTATTTTTGTTTTCAGAACAATCATGGAAATTGGGATAGTACATTGCTCAAACAGCATGCGTTTTCCTTATCAAATTCTCCACTTAAGACTCAGTCAAAAGTATCTATCAGATGCACCCATAACTCGGATTGTTGGGTTTTTGATAGCAGGAAAATGGCTCATTTTGGAATGACTGACGTCATCATCATCGAGAATGAAAATTTCATTTAAATGATTAAGTTTTTTCTCATTATTTTTCTTTATCATTTAATTTGCAGTGAGTGAATTCATTTTTTCTGGATTTTCTATTTAGAGAGGGAAATTAAAATGAAAAAGAAAAATCTCAATTGCACATGTTTGCAGAAAACAAAGAACATAAAACAGAAAAATAGGAAAATAAAAATTGTAAATTAGAACGGATGTACATAATGTATAGAATACATAAATGTATGTATAAACATAGAGGTTTAGATTTGAATGTTGCAGATAAATGAGATTGGCGGGAAAGCCATGGGGTCTAAGAGTGAAGATTAAAAGCTGTACAATTTTATGGAACTACTTGATTCAGGGCAAAAGAGGGAAGAAATTAATTGTTTTTTTGTTCATTCTTATTTTATAAAATTGTTCATCTATATTTCTATTTTTGCATATTTTGGTGATGCATGAAACAAAGGAGAATGTTGATGTCGAATCATCAAAAGATTGCAATTTGTTTCGTCTTAAGTGGTGATGACTATGATAACCAATAATAATTGTTTTTTAAGTGTTCTTTCGGTTTAAGAGAAGAATAAGATGATAATTTTCTTCCATATGGTTAAGTTAATTATAAATATAGAGTTTTTCAACAGAGACGCTACAAAAGTAGAGCGAAAGGGACAGCAAACGACGCTATATTTCTTGCCGCTTTCTCTTCAGTAAGGTTTGTCATTTGATTATGGAAAGATATACGAGCAAACAACTAGTCAAAATTATTAAAACTTTCTACCGAAATTCGGAGTCAGTGGCCTCAACGTTAAGAGCGCTACGTCCAATTTATGGTCGTCATAATCATCCTAGCAGATCAACAATTGAGTGTCTAGAGGACAGTGAGACAAAGAAGTGGCCGTAGTGTCGAGAATATTGCTGCCGCTGAGTCTTCAGTTGCAGAAAGCACATATGTGTCTCTCACACGTCGTTCTGAAGCGTTGGGCATCTCTGTGACGTCGTTTTGGCGAATTTTGCGAAAAGGTCTTGGCCTATATCCTGACAAGAATAAATTAATGCAAGAACTGAAGCCGTTTGACCACCAGAAGCGTCGTATGTTCGTGAATTGGGCTGAGCAACAACTTGAAAATGATTCAAATTTTCATCGAAAAATCATCTTCAGCGATGAGGCTCATTTCTGGCTGAATGGCTTCGTCAATTAACAAAATATGCGGTATTGGTCAGGCAGTAATCCACACGTCATCATTGCATCCCGAAAAAATTACGGTTTGGTGTGGTTTATGGTCCGGCGGCGTCATTGGGCCGTACTTCTTCCGTGATGATCAAGACCGGCACGTTACTGTAAATGGGGATCGCTACCTTTCAATGATAACCTAATATTTTTGGCCCCAATTGGATGATATGGACTTGGAGGACATGTGGTTCGTATAGGACGGCTCCACAAGCCACATAGCGAATGTCACAATCAATTCATTGGAAACCAAGTTTGGAGAACGTGTTATCTCACGAAACGGTCCAGTCACTTGGCCGCCTCGGTCGTGCGATTTGACGCCGCGCCGTTAGACTATTTCCTGTAGGGCTACGTCAAGTCTATGCTATATGCCAACAAGCCAGCGACGATTGATGAACTTCGTATACGAATATCGACGGTGAAATTGCAGCAGTATCGGCCGATTTATTCTTGAAAACCGTCGAAAATTGGGTTCAGCGTTTGGACTTCTGCAAGCGTGACCTTGGACTCCATGCAAAAGAAATCGAGTTCCATACATAATGGCATCGAGCGTACTTTTGCAGGAATAAAGAATTCCATTGATATCCAAAACCGTTTTTGTTTTATTTAAAAAAAACTTTTGTAGCGCTCTTATTGAAAAACCCGATATATGACGCATTATCATGACCTTGAGAAACCGAGTTTTTTTTTCTTGACAGAAAGTCAGTGTCATATAAAAAATCTGAGAAGAATTCTGTACAAGGATCCCGAATTATTCGCTTAAAAGGTCCAATTACTACAGAAGTTGAAGGTGCTCTACCATTCTATTCGTTATTGGCCTTAGAACAGTTAGAATTGTACAAATACATATTGCTTATTTTCATCGCAATTTCTACGTTTGGAAAAAAATTGCAGTGGTGACAGCCTTCCACCACTTTTTTTTTGGAAAATTTTTCTGGGAATGACGTTTTGGTCTAAGGTAAGGATCATGTTAACCGATTTTTTTGTACTAAAATTAAAAAATGGATCTTGGCAACCTATGGTTACAGAATATCGCCACGTGCCATTTCATAGTTGTATAATCCAAGCAAGACGGTCAGCCCATGGCCCTGTTTTATAAATATTCACAGGTGACAATTCTACCAATATGTCACTTGTCTGAAAAATCTGTACCTACCTATTTTATAAAATATTGACAAGTGGAAGTGACACAAGTGACACATTTTTCATGATAATTTTGCCATTGTCATATACTGACACATTTGTTGTCACAATTTCATTGCATAATCTTGAAATGTATCACGATCGAAAAACGATGAACATTGATATGGAACCAAAACTTGGGATTTTGTTTTTGTTTCTCGAACGACTTTTTCGATGTTAGAAGTAAAACGCTGACACTCTTTTAGTTTGAAAACGTCACAGCTTGTAAAATGGTGTTTTATTATCAAAAAGGGAATTGCTAATCGAGAGCTTTAACATATGAATAATATTCTCAAAAAAAGTGTACCTACTTAAGTTGCTTTTAGAAAATAAAGATATTTCATTAGCAAAATTTAGTGAAACCTTGACGAAGGGAGGATATGGCAGAACATACAAAAGAGCGCCGTATTACACGAAGACCCTTTCATTTGAGAATATATATGTAGTTTATTATTTTGATTGTAACTAAGTTTCCTGTCGGAATTGTCGATTAATTACTGAAGAATATGTAAATTTTAGTTTTTTTTTTCATTTCATAGAAGAATTTTGTAGAAATTTCCTGACAATTTTGGAAAAATACTTGAAAATTCATTGTCATGGCAATTTCTTTATGAAACGAAAAAATTGATGTGTATTTTCATAAAATTCTACAAAATTGTGAAATTGCTTATGGAATAGATTTTGACAGGTGTCAAGTTGTAATTTAACAAAATTTTAGCGAATTTTTAATTTTATATGTATAATAATTGTATTCCAGTAGTTTCCGATTTTATGTATATTAATCAAATTCAAGGAAAATTTACATGGGTTAATCTATATTCTTCTTAAAAATGCCATTTTCAGTACAATTTTATTACGAAAAATTGAAAAATCAAAATAATATATGTATCTGCATTCCTTCTGTTGAATATAAATTTTATATTATAGTTTGAATATAAACTTTTTAAACATAAATTGGTTAATATTCTAGGTATGACTATAGTTTTGTTATTAATTCCGAAATTTCCAAAGGCAAGTTAACAATTGATTAAATAATATGACCTTTATAATGTAAATAGATGGGAAAGTTTCGTAGAAGTGGATAATATTTGTTTTTAACTACATTGAACTACGTAAGTAAACAAATGAATAGAACAACAAAATGCAACATAAACAAATTCGTGGATAGGTAATGATTCCTAGAAAACTTTTAAAAGGATAATGTCTGGTTTCATGGGAATTATTTACGTAATTACAATTTTGAATCCCGAGTATTTTCGAAGTGAAACTCACTTAAGTGAAAAATTCAGATATTTAAAAATATTTTCAGAAAATTTGTTTTGTTTTTCATAGAAAAAAAACTATTTTGAGTGAACAAAAATTTACAATAAATATAATGCTGGATGCTTCCAAAAATTGACATTTAAACTTATGATTTTGTCACAAAACGTTTACACAAATTGCATTTTGGGTTTGCTTTTAAAAATTATTTCCAATGAATTTTTAAATTCGACTTCGGATGAGTGACTTGTTCACTAAAACAACGCCGATTAAAAGATTGTGACACTTTGCGGCTTATATTAATCTAGTTTCACTGTTTTATTATTTTAGACAAATTGGGAGTATAAATAAATTCGATACGAAATTAGGTACGAAAGTCCGTTTATCGTTTCAACCATTCCTGAGTGCAAGTCATGTCAAGGATGGAGTTTATTTACAGTTTTATGTGGAATCCGAAAGGCTAATTTGAGAAATCACTTTTCATGACAATACTTACTCTTGGAGGATTTGTCAATTCCTCGTAAGAGGCAGTAGGTACCTACCCGTGTCAAAACTTTAGATGGCACAGGCAGGGATTTAATCCAAGACCTCTACGATGACAGTCCTACGCACTGACCATAACGCCATGGGTAATACGGATGTATACAATATTCTCATAATGAAAATTGGTACAAAATATGTCTAGTAATAGTATAAATAGTCAAAATTCAATAGAGCTTGAAAATATTGACAGAAAGTTTAAAAAAATATTGTTTCATATACGTTACTGCTAACATAGCACATTACATTAAAAAAGAAACATATGGGACCTAAGGTAGGTACATGTTTAGGAACTTTCTACTGAATGTTTTTTTTACATTTTTGGTTTTTTAGTTCTGAGCTGTCAGAATCAAAATGGCGTTCAGGGTTTTAAAGTTGTTTTAATAACTTTTTTAGTAAAATTAGTTATTTTATAGCTATTTAAAATAACTATTTTCAGTATTCAAAGGGAAAATTTCGATGACTACATATGTATATACTTTTGGCTAAGAAAGTTAGTATACATTTTTTTTTCAAAAATAACTAATGTCAATTCGTGACAGCTAAATGCTTTAAAACAAATAAGAGTATTCAGAAACCTGAAGCTGAATTTTTTGTTAAACCGTGTTTAACATGCTCAACTCGGAGTTCAATGGTCCGAATAGAAAAAAAAATGTCTTATTTAGTTTAAAACTTAGTTCGAACATGACTCATGTTTCTAAAATCGACACGACTAGCTTTACCTGTCAAAAGCATGCAAACAAGTTTGTTCAAAATTGTATCTCTTTCTGGTTTTTGTAAATTAGTGCATCAGACAGAAATAAAAACAAGATGATTTAAAATCAGGAACTAGACACACTACTCTTTCCATATTCACCTATTCTTATGTCTTATCCCATTTCCTTTGAATCTGGCAACTTCTTCTTATCTACAGAGGTAAATAACAAACTGCATCAAAAAAGAACCTCTACTGGTGCAACAAGAATCAATGAACTGTAAAAATTCACAGTAAACACTTCAAAGAATGGTTACACCCAATCATCATTTTATATTAAAGAAAAAAACCCTTATTCGACTCCATGTGTTCAATTAAATACTAAATTTTATCGCTAAATAAGCAAAAATGATTCAACTTTATAAGTCATACGCATCCCGATTCCCGATCACATTTTCTGTAAACAAAACAAAAGACACAAAACTACATTCAACTGCAAACCGACCCGACCGACAACGAATATCGCTTTGTTGTTGTTGTTTTTGTATTTCTTTTTTATTTCCTAAAATACATTATTTTTGTAGGTAGGTACCTTTATGTACTTCACAGTTCACAACCGTTGTCTTTTTCTGGTGGAAATAAATTTGTACACAAGAGGAAAAAGAAAGACAAAACACAAGAACCGCACCAACCCATAGAAGAATATAAACCACAAGGGACTTCAAAGAAGAGATACATTCATTATTTTAAGAATGGTAGATGGGGGAAAATTTCAATGGAAAATCTTAATAAAATATTGAAAGATTATTTCAAAGCACTTTATTTATTCTACCTTTTATACAATTTAATAACAAAATAAGGTAAGAATATTATTGCAAGCCGATCACCATAATAATTTCACAGTTAACTTAACCGTCGTCGTCGCAGAAACAAACATGAAACATCAACAATTTCTAGGGTAATCAATAAATTGTGTATCCACGATCACATCACAAAAGACAAAACTCAAAAAGCGTCAATCGATGGCAACATCACGGCGATCACTACACAACGACTACACTAACTTTAGGAAATAAATGAAATGGAAATGTATGCATAATTCATTCTAAGTATTGTCTCCCTCTAACATGTTTTGTTTATGCATTTGTCAACAACTATCTTATTCCCACATCAAAAACCGATCATACAACATTGAATTCCATTCCAGTAAATAAAGTTGTTTACAAGTGCGTGAAAAGGGATGGATAGAGTATGTAAATGCGATCAAGGAAGACAGTTAGTGTTGTTGATATTTTCATTGGAAGGCAAATAAAACAAGTGAATGTTTAGTTCCATATTTGTTCGTTTCCATTTCCACCCACACATGGAATGAAACGAAAAAGGTTTTTTGATCTTTTACTTTTATTGAGACATCAAACACATTTTTAGAAGAATTAATTAACCTCTTACACATTTTTTTAAATTATCGTAATAAGCGGAATAAAAGAGGGAATAAAAGACCGTTTCAATATGTTTTTGATCTTCTATATAAAAATTCCCTTTCAATAAAGAGTGGTACTTGTCTTGCACATTGATCATGGGAAAGGAAATGGGACATTCTTGGAGTTATTGTCATTGCCAGGTTGTTTGTTTTCTTTTAGTAATGAAAGAAAAACATTGTTTGGGAAGCTACATGTTTAGATCAAAATTATTATTAAAAAACATTTTTTATAGACCATTCTTCCAAATACCTATATTTTTAACTTCCCATAGGAAGTTATTTTAATGGGTCCGATTTTTCAAATTGAAAATTTTGACATTTCTCGACGTTTCAAGATCCCTAGAGTCGAAATAAAAGATTTTTAGAAAGATGTCTGTGCGTGCGTGTGTACGTACTACGTTCGTACGTTCGCGACGTTTTTTCGTCGTCCATAGCTCAAGAACCAGAAGAGATATCGACCTCAAATAAATTTTTTTATACAGATATTAAGACAGAAAGATGCAGAAAGGGCTCTCAAACAAATTGCGTTGGTGGTTTTCTTACCATAGCATTTAAAAAAAAAGGTGAACATTTTGGTTAACCCTAAATATCTCATGAACCAATGACGCTAGAGAACTGAATTAAATTAAATTAAATTTATATAATATATTGTGACGTGATACAAAACAAGTATGTATATTTTTGGAAAAAAAATCCAATTAATGGTTTTTTTAAAAAATCAAAATAACTGAAAAAAAAAATTTCTCATCTCGAAATTTTACAACTAATATATGATTTCATGGCACGAGTACGATAACTTAGGCGACAAGATATAATAACGGTTTTTAGTAGAGGGGCTTAATACAAGCATTTTTTACTATGGGAGGGGGGTCTATCTCCCTCCGTTTAGGCGGTAGGGGCAATTTAAAAAAATTGTTATTTAAAATGAAAAAAAGTAATTAAAAAATAACGGTAATACTTACAATTAAGTATCATACCTTTTTTTAAAGCCAACATTCTGTTTTATTAGCCTGTTTTTAATTCAAGTCAAAACTATGCGTAGTTTTTGAAAAATTTAATTTTAAACTCAAAATTTGAGTAAAAAAAGTTAAAAAAAAAGGTTCAAAGTGTAATTTTTCAATACTTCAAAAATATCTACCATTGTTTTTATTTCAAAATTTATTTTTCTTATTTGTTTTTGATCAAAAACTGAAAACTAGATGATTTTATGTCTTTTAGTTTTTGAGAAAATTGAAAATAAAAATTTAATTTTAAACTCAAAATTTGAGTAAAAAAAGTTAAAAAAGGTTTAAAGTGTAACTTTTTCAATACTTCAAGATTATCTACCATTGTTTTTATTTCAGAATTTATTGCTGTTATTTGTTTTTGATCAAAAACTGAAAACTAGATGATTTTATGTCTTCTAGTTTTTGAGAAAATTGAAAATAAAAATTTAATTTTAAACTCAAAATTTGAGTAAAAAAAAGTTAAAAAAAGGTTTAAAGTGTAACTTTTTCAATACTTCAAGACTATCTACCATTGTTTTTATTTTATAATTTATTGTTCTTATTTGTTTTTGATCAAAAACTAAAAACTAGATGATTTTATGTCTTTTAGTTTTTGAGAAAATTGAAAATAACCACAACTACTATTGTAATTTAATTCTTTTTTTTTGCTTGAGTGGTCTTATTTTGATAGTAATAATGGTATTTGCGTATGCGTAATGCGTGTTTGGGTGTATGCAACAGTAAGGTGTGCGCGAGTTTGGGTGTATGCAACAGTGGGATCTGTAAGGGGGGGCATGCTGCCCCCCTGCAACCCCCCTGCTTGGGCACACTATAGGATTTGGGGTGGGTGCGAGGTGGAGTGGGTGCAAGGTGGGGAGGGTGAAAGGTGCGGTGGGTGCAAGATGGGGTGCATGCAAAGTTTCTTTTGCATTTAAATAAGCTGGATTTAAGAAAAATTAATTTATCCTTGGTATATCTTAATCCATATTCGATTATTACTATCAAAATAAGACTACGTAAATACTCAAGCAAGGAAAAAATAATTTAATTAAAAGATTTTTTTTTTTGCTAATTTTCAATTTTCTCAAGAACTAGAAGACATAAAATCATCTAGTTTTCAGTTTTTAATCAAAAACAAATAAGAGCAATGAATTCTAAAAAAAACAGTAGTAGATAATCTTAAGGTTTTGAAAAATTACACTTTAAACCTTATTTTTAACTTTTTTTTGTCCAAATTTTGAGTTTAAAACTATTTTTTTCAAAAACTATGCATAGTTTTGACTTGACTTAAAAACAGGCTAATAGACAAAAGTGTTGGCTTTAAAAAAAGGTATAATACTTTATTGAGGGTAGTACCGTTATTTTTTAATTATTTTTTTTCCATTTAATGTACATATTTTTTTAAACTGCCCCTACCGCCTAAACGGGGGGAGATAGACCCCCCCCTCCCATAATAAAAAATGCTTGTTTTCAACTGTTCTATACAAATCCGTAATTAAACTTTGTCGCCTAAGTTATCGTACTCTCCCCGATTTCATCTCCAAAACAATTTTTTGCAACGAAAAATAATATTTTTGACATCTGATAAAATTTTGAGAAAAATCGAATTGACTTTTTTTTATACAAATAAAAACCTAAAAAAAATTATAAAAGTTGGTAAAAACTGAATTTCGACACAAATATCTTTTCAAAAACTTGAGATTAAGGCTTCAAACTTATTTTATCTTATAAAAAAAAAATTAATAAAAGTTGATAAAAATTTTCAACTCAAATATCTTTTCGAAACTTTGAGATAATGGCTACTTACTAATTTTAGCTTATAAGAAATATCGTTGTCAGAATTAGGAAACATTTTCAGAAAAATCTAATTGATAGTTTTTTTTACAAGAAATAAAAATCTAAAAAAAATATATAAAAGTTGGTACAAATTGACTTTCGACTCAAATATCTTTTCAAAAATTTGAGATTATGGCTTTTAACTAATTTTATCTTATAAGAAATATTGTTTTCAATATTAGGAAGAAAAAAATCGAATTGACAGTTGTTTTACAAAAAATAAAAACCTAAAACAAAAATTTATAAAAGTTGGTAAAACTGTTTTTCGACGTAAATATTTTTTTCAAAAATTCATGATATTGGCTTCAAACTAATTTAATCTTATAAAAAATATTGTTTTCAACATTCGATAATATTTTGAAAAAAAATCGAATTGACAGTTTTTTTTACAAAAAATAAAAACCTAAAAAAAAAACAATACTAAAACTTGGTAAAAATTTACTTTCGACTCAAATAGCTTTTCAAAAATTAAAAATATTGGCTTCGAACTTATTTTATTTCACAGAAAATATTGTTTTCGATATTCAATAAAATAAAATCTACAAAAAATAGTACACAAATTTGGTAAAAATTGATACAAATAGACAAACTTTTAAGCAAGACAAATCAACAGACAGGATGGGAAGTTATCGATGTGGGTCGCATCCCAGCCTCTTTTTTTAAATTTTTCTCTAAGTGGATTAAATGTGTATGTTTAGAAGAAAATAAATTATATGTTAATTACGGGAGATATGACTCGCTTTTTGCAAATTTAATGTTGGTACCTAGTTTACAATAGATTTATACAATTTTCATAAAAAATAATAGCAAAATAAAAGGCTGCGATGCAACGTCGTAAGTAAGTCGTTTTTCTAAAAGTTTTGAACAAAATATTAACAAAAACATTTGCTTGAGATAAATAATTTTAAAGTCAATATATTTATTTTTTCTTATAATATTTGAGTCAAAAATCATTTATTATCTGTTTTTTGTTGTTTTTGTAGGTTTTCGAGATTAGTAAAAAAGTTGTCAATTGAAATTTTCTAAAAAACATAACAAAAAGTTAGCAGCAATATTTTTAATATTATAAAAAAGATTAATTTCAATATCTGTTATCGTTCCCGAGATTTTAGTCGAAAACAATTTTTTATTAATTTTATGAGCATTTTTGAAAGTTTTTATTTCTTATAAAAAAGTATCGAATTGAACACTATCTTACGTTAACTACAAAATTTTTCATTTATTCTCGAGATATTAGACTCGAAAGCAGTTTTTACCAAAGTTATGTACTATTTTGTGTAGATTCTTATTTTTCATAAAAAAAATGACTGTTTGATTTTTCTAAAAATTTCAATAAATGTTATAAACAATATTTTGTAAAAATTAGTTTAAAGGCAATCTCTTTAATTGTTGCCAAGAGATATTCGAGTCGAAAATTAATTTTTACCAAATTTTAGTAAATTTGTTTATTTTTTTATTTTTCCTGTCCCTTAAAATTTGCTAAAAATTTTACCAAATGTCAGAAACGTTAAATTTGATTTCGAATGTAATATCAATTTTTGCACAATATTCAAGATGACAATTTTTTTGTTAGAGGTTTTTGAATTATAAAAACAAATTAAATTGTTTTTTTTTTTCAAATTTTTACAAATTTGGTATTCCATCACAATGTAGTGTAGTGGGAGTTATTTGGAGTCAATCAAATTTTTCACTTTTAACTTGCGACTTATAGAAACTATATGGCAAGTATTGTATTTGTAAAAAATTCAGAACTCGAGATTTTAATCAAACAAGACATAAAGATAGTACAGAAGTCGACAAAAGTGGGTCCCACCAATTTCGTCCGTCTTTCTGAATGTCTTCGTCCCTGTAACTCAAACCATTGGGCCGAATTAGTTCAAACTTGGAAGTTAAGGTTTAAAGTTGATTCGTGTTAGGCGTTTTTTGTCATTTTAAGACTAAATTAACATTTTTTGATCGAAAATTCCTTTAAAACAAATTTTCGCTAATATTTTTTTCTCAACTTGAATTCTTTTGATAAAAATACAAATTATTTTATCTTCAAAATAATTGTATGCAAAATTTTTGACGTCTGGTAAAATTTTGATAAAAATTAAATTGACAGATTTTTTTTACAAAAAATAAAAAACTTAAAAAAAAACATTACTAAAAGTTGGTAAAATCAATTTTCGACTACAATATCTTTTTAAAAATTAAATATATTGGCTTCAAACCAATGCTATCATTTAAAAAATAGATCAGTCAGCTTTTTTCATAATAATCTAAAAAAAAAGTAAGCAAAATTTGTAAAAATTGAAGTTTGATTCTCGATGTATCGTGGTTTTGACTTCAAATTTAGATTTTATTCTTTCTTAAAAAAATACAATCTGTATCTGAAAAAAAAACTTTCAAGATACTAAGCTTCTAAAATTATTAAATTATTAAACATTGGTTTTCGACTAAAAATATTGTTATAAATATTTTGTTGAAGTTTTAAGCAAGACGGGATGGGAAGTTATTGGTGCGGGTTACATTCCAGCCTCTTTTTTTAAAGTTTTCTCAATAACTAAAAACCGATTTCAATAATTTCTTGTCTGAATAAGCTCTCATACTGTCTTTACAATATTTGATGATCAAAAATTTCAAATTTTACTTTTGGTATTCTTAAAAATATTACATTTATTTTTCAAAATCCGATATTCCAAAAACACGTTGATATTTTTTAACGAAAATTAAATGTAAAACGTATATTAATTAGCTCTTATAAACTGCATACTAAAAATATTTTTAGCTTTAATTGAAAATCAATTTAAAAAAGAACTGCTCAAACGATTTTGGAAAAAAAGTTGAGAAATGAGAAAAAATGAGAAATTTAATGGCATCTCCATTTTTTGGTATAACTTTATTTTATTGGTAAATTTTAAAATTCTAGAAAATTCTATTTGTAAACAGAGTCTTTGGATACAGGAGCAAGTTCGTGCGATACAGTCGTGCACTTTATTTTAAATTGCAATAATAAAAAAGCCACCCTCTCAATTTTTTGATAGTCTGTTCTACATCAAAAATAACTTAACGTCGAAATCTCTGACGGTTTTTCAATTGGAGCTGTTAGATTTTGGCCACCATTTTGCTTTAGTGACATCTGTCAAATCTTTTGTTTATTATTCAGTTGTTTATGCCAAATCATCATGGCAAGTTAAACGATTGAACAGCACGTTCAAATGATAAAACTTGATCATCAAAATGAGTGTTCGCTGACGCAAAATTTGCGTGCATTGCTCCCAATTTACGGTAGACGTGTTGGCCCTTCACAGTCGACTCTTCAAAGTTTGGTGGCCAAATTTGAGACGACCGGTTCAGAAAACAATCAGCCAACGACCGTTCTTTCAAGAAACGCAAGATCGGCCAAGAACATCGCTGCGGTCCGTGACAGTGTACAGCAGAACCCGAGGCAGTCTATTTCTCGCCGTGCACAAGAACCCGGCCTTTCGCAGACTTAAACTTGGTGATAAAAGCACCAAGTTGGGACTTGGGCATAAAAGCACCCGTACATGATCCAACTGACCCAGGAGCTCAAAGTTCATGACCATAGACAACGCCGTTTCTTCACTGACTGGGCTTCGAACCGTTTGGAAGAGGATCCCAATTTTGGCCGAAAAATCATCTTTAGTGACGAGGCGTATTTTTGGGTGAATAGCTGTGTTAACAAGCAAAATTGCCGTATATGGGACGACACCAACCCACGCGAGGTTCACCAGGTGATAATGCATCCTCAAAAAGTTACCGTTTGGTGTGGATTTTGGGCCGGCGCGGCGGTGCGCGCGCCCTTGGTAATTGGTTCGTACTATTTTGAATACAACGTTAGTGAAGCCGTCACCGACAACAGCGATCGCTACATAACGATGATAACTAATTTCTTATGGCCCAAATTGAACCATATAGACCTAGACAATAGACATGTGGTTCCAACAGGACGGCGCTACGTGCCACACAGCAAACGCCACGATTGACATTGACAACATCTACCCGCCCTTATTGAAAAACCCTTTATTGAAAAACACTTTAGATTCCAGAACGTACTGACGAACAGACGTAACGTCTAGAAATATCAAAATTTTCAATTCGACAAATTCGACCGATTACAATGCCTTCATATATTAAGTCAAAAACATTCTCAAAAAATTTAAAGGCAAAAATGCAATGTTCTCTTAATGCTCTAACTAAACGTTTTTGATTGAAATTTAGTACAAAATTAAATTGGGAACAGATAAATTCCCCAATAATATCACTTGGGGTATTTTGGAAGGACCGAACTCAATAGTGCGAATACATGTTTCTAAACCTTATATCTTCATAGCAATCCGAGAGCTGCATCTCAAAACCATTAACAATGTCAAAATTAATGAGATCACAATAAAAAATTCTGTCTTGCCTCTAACTTATAAAATTTGATGTAAAACCAAATTTCTAATCCTTAGCAATAATTATGCTAGTACGGTACATACATGTCAGTTTTAAAGTTGTGGTTAAAATCGTCCCAAAATGCATAATTACTTTTATTTCTTTATTTGAATGTTGGTACCATAATTTAAAAACAAACCCCCGCACACAACACTAATAAACTAATTAAAGTTTCAAAAAATAAATCCTCATTAAAAATTGTCCTTTTGCTTGCCCTCTATAGACCCATCGCTCATTCTAGATTTTGTTTTTACGTGTAGTTGTTGTTGTTTTTTCGTTTGTTCATTCAAACCATTTCCACCACTAATAGAATGATTCCAATTTACTTGGTGAAGTAATTAAAAATACCCAACATGCAATTTTGTCATTATTATTTTACAACTCACATAGTTTGCAACACATACACATACATACATACATATATCCTTTCTCTTACATACAATTTATATGTTTTCTATACATGTATCTATATAATCTATAACTTTGTGGCAGGATCACAACAACATCAACAACAACAAAAGCATCCTCATCCAGGGAAAACTAATCAGTGAACTATTTTATGCCGCGCTTTTCGTCTGGAACTTTTTTTTAACCCCTATACATTGTTTATATCCCTGAACTGAATCCTGTAGAAAATAGTTACATACATCACTTTGAATTGTACTTGTATGTAGGTAGATATTTTTGTAGTTGTGTATGAGAGGATCCATTGAAAGGAATAATTCCCGAGTCGGGTATCCTTTTGCTGTCCTTGTAATATTTTCCTCCAATTGAAACAAATAATCCTTGTCGAATCGGGTGGGGGAGGACGAGGAGAGTTTTAAGGGTTTGAGTCGGAATGGGTGTGTCTCGAGTCCCGTCTCGCACTTGTCTCGTCGTTCGGATGTCCTCGAATAATGATTTTGTATAGTCCTACAGTCAGAGACAGCGAAAGAGTATAGTCTGGTTGTCTGGTAACCAAGTATACCAAGTTCACAGTTGCACTATAGTCGTAGCTGGTTAGACCATAGGAGCAACAGAAGCGTTCCCTGGAACTGGAAGAGTGTCCTTTTGTTATTGCAGAATCCGCGGATTGTTCCATAGAATGAACATTTGAATGGAGGATTTGCGTGCCGCCATTTAGAACAAAGTTGCAAAACCTAAACAAAGTCAATTCGTTTGGGAATACCGTCTCGTCGGTAGCGGCAGCAAAGGGACAAACGGCAGGAAGGAATTATGATGAGGTTGAGTAAAGGGTGTCTTTGTGGAATTTCATTCATATTTCCCATCAGATTACAGCAGCAATGTCTGCAATTTGTTAGCTTTCGTGCTATAAGGCCGTAGCAGCATGATGCTGATGTTATAGTAGAGCTATAGTGGTTAACGAATGAATGTTAAGGTTACGCTTTGAATTGTCTATAGTTACCTCAATTTCTCTTCTCCCCTTTTTTTGGTGTGTTGTTTTTGTTTTTGTTTATTTTGTATTTTGTATTTTTATTTTTTCATTTTGTTGGTAGGTAGGTATATTTCATAGGACTCAGGGTAACAGCTGCGTTCAGATTTAATAATATCGGCACAGGCGAGATTTTATGGAGTACCTAGACTTTGACTTCCTCCTCCACCACCACTCCCACCATCATCGCCTTTACTACTATAAACCTTCTATAGAGAACTTTTACAGTATTTGGATGCAGCACTATTTCGAGGGAATTTAAAACGATCCATGTTTTATATATACGAACCAAAGAACCCTTAGGTTGTCGATTGTGTGTGTGTGTGTGTGTTTTGTTGCTTTGCTTGGTTGTTTTTTCTTTTATTTTCGAAAATAAATTGAAAAACTTTTGCAATTTATGACAGACGACGGAATTTCGTCATCGTTGGCGATGGAATTAATAATTAGAGGTTTTTTTTTTCTTTAATTTTGTTCTGATTTTTTGGTATTATTTATTTTTTGTGTAAGGAAATAAGGTAATATAACTTTATGGCAAAGAATCTTATGTAAATTTTGAACTCTAGGGTTAGTTAATGAGGTTTCTTTTTCGGATAGAAAGAAGAGAAGAAAAAAAACTTGTATCCAAGGCGCGTCGAGAATTGTTGTCAAATTAGTTTTCATATATTTTTTCCTTTTTGTAACGGAAAGCCTTTGACAAGAACTTTGAAGAAGTTTTTTTTTAACTTATTAATTTAATAAATCCTTTTTTTTTGGTTGGTAATCTTAAGTTATAAGTAAATTTAGTCAAGGGCTTGTAAATATTTACATACATATATCCCATTTTTTAGTTTGCGGTTTTTCTCTTATTAAAATGGAAAAAGCCACCAATTATGGAATGCGTGAACTAAAACTAAAGCTAAAACTATTAAAGCGAATTTAAATTTCAATTAAGGCTGTTTAGTGAATCCTTTCAAAGAAAATTTAGAACTTGTATTAAAAACATTTTTTCTTTTCATAAAAAGTATTTAAATTTAAATGTGTTCTTTTAATCATTTCATCGATAGGTAAACAAACAAAAAACAATAGGCACTTAATTATATTAACAACCGAAAATGCACAAAAATACATAATATGCTGTTTTTAAGGCTTGAGTAAAACGTAACGTATTTCTTAAAAAATATTGTAAGACCTTTTTTATGGAAAAGTCGTGACTTCAGTTTTGATGAATCCCTACTTAGTTCGATTAGAAATTACCTTTCGGACAGTTCAATAGAAGAAGTATTGGATGTATTCAAGTTTGAACCTCTTTGGTTCTATACCAAAGTACATAGACTACACTATTCCTAAACCCCGATTTGGAAAAAAATTCCAGGTATTCATTCCATCCAGAGATGAATGGGAAGACAAAAAACTCCTGGATAACAAAAGCATTCATTTTTATACAGATGGATCCAAGACAAATGAGGGAGTTGGTAGTGGTGTGTACTCAGAAAAGATTAATCTAAGCATCTCATTTCGCCTCCTTAATCATTGTAGCGTCTTCCAAGCGGAAATTTTAGCGATAAAAGAGGTTCTCTCCTGGCTAAGAGAAAACGAGATATCAACTTCTGATATCCGCATTTTCTCTGACAGTCAGGCTGCTATTAAATCTCTTGACGGTGTCTCAACCAAATCTCAAACTCTTATGGAGATGGCGCAGCAATTTAGCATTCAATGTTGGGTGCCGGGCCACAGAGACATCACGGGAAATTGTAGAGCCGATGTACTCGCTAAAAATGGAACCGTCATGCCTATTTCAACTGAAAGGGAAGAGATAGGTATACCGATGGCTGCATGTAAACTTATGCTAAAAGAAACAGCTTTTGCGGTAGCAAACTCTAGGTGGCACAATTTACCAACATGCGCAGCCACAAAACTCATGTGGCCTTCACTGGACCTAAAGCGCTCTAAAGACTTGTTATCTCAAAGCAGACTTCATATTAGCTCCCTAATAGGTGTCCTTACGGGACACTGTCTTATAGGCAGGCACGCAATACGACTTGGTGTAGCCTCAAATGATTTCTGCAGGAGCTGTATGGACGAGGAAGAAGAGGAAACAATCTCTCACCTTCTCTGCACTTGCCCTGCTCTTTCACTAAGACGCAAACTTCATCTGGGAGACTACTCTTTTGATAATCCCAGTGAACTAGCTAAAATGGATATCAAATATCTTCTTCACTTTATAAAAAGCTCAAAATGGTTCGAATAGTAAGAAGTAATTCTCTATATTCATGTGGTATCACAATGGGCCTTTTTTTTGGCCTAAGTGTGTGGATTCTAAATCCGCAGCCACGTTAACCTAACCTAACCTATTCAAGTCTGAGAAATGCAAAATAAATGCTGGTTTGCCCCAGGACTCTGTTCTGTCTCCGACACTCTTTCTCATTTTTATTAATGATCTCCTGTGTCATGCTTCTAATCCAATTACATACTGCGCACAGTATCTTGAAATACAGAATATTAACCATACAGTATCATACAGTATTATACATAATTTTGACCTTACAGTATTTTAAAATACAGCATTTCGAACCGCTCTCTACTATGAGCCATACTGTAGTTTGACCCCAACTCTAGTAGTATAATATGTCTAAAGCTTGAGTATCATTCCCATCTCTGGTCTTCTGAGCATTCAAATTGCATTCCTCCCCTAAAACAAGTGAATGGTAATAGTTGTGCCTCCTCATTAGTATAACTTCAGCATAACTTCGGCCGTACTGTAAAGTAAAGAGATTCGTTCTTTAGCCGTACTATGCGAATGTGAAATGCTTTACCACTTACTGCCTTTTCAAGTAATTGCAATATTTAGGAATTCAAAACCATTGTGCACCGACACCTATTTTCTAACCCTCTCTCCCTTTCCTAATGATCATACTGTGTCTTGACATAAAAAGGTAACAACAATCAAAAATATCTCACTTAGATTTCGTAATTTATCATTAGTAATAGGATGACTTCATTTGAAGTTTTTAAAATCTTTTAATGTTGTCAATTTTATGTTTTTGAATAGTTCTTTTTAGAGTTAATTTTTAGTGTAGATTTCGATTAAAACCTCTGATTTTAGCTACAATTATGTGCTCAGGCTGAGAACTACTCGTTTTTAACATTATTTTTATATTTTTTAAAATTTATTACAAAAACTTGATGTTATAACCTTAAGACTACGAATTCGAAAAAAGAACTAAAATTCCATTTATACCGTTTTTGGTTTTGTTTTGTTAAGAACAATTTGAGCATAAATGCTTTATCGGTTTTTAAAGGTTATGTTGCAGGTAAGGACTTACAGCTAAATTTTGTTTTTAAAAAATTGATAAGATAATGAAATTTTTTAAACGAAATACTATATTAGCGAATTGTAGATTTAGAAATTCATCACGAATTTAATTGAAAAGAAAACTACTTCATGAATTAACAAAGCCTCAAAAATTAGTTTGTATTACAAAAGTATCTCAACAACCCGACTTGATAGATTGATTTTAAAGTCGGATTTGAAACAAAGCCATCAAAAACCCAAGAATAAGTATAATTTGATTGCCATCTATATAACATTGTTGACCAATCATTGATTGAAAAATGACTACTTTTGAATATTTTACGCAATATTATAAATAGTAAACATTCAAACAATTATTAGACACTTCAAAGAACAGATGATTTTGAGAGGTGTTAAGTGCTAGCGATACTTACTTAGAACCATGAAATGAATGGCCCGATATAAAACAAATAAGAAGGTTTCTTTGAATAGAATATATCTTTTAAATGTATTTCATTGAGTTTATTCAAAACTAATTTAACCGCAAAACTAGATTTAAAGGAGTTACAAGTTTTAAGTTTTTTATGATGAAGATGTCAAATGAAAACAGTATTTCAATACAAAATAATAATTTTATCGAAAAATAAATGAAATTTACGAAAAAACCTTAAACTCAAAATCGTTTTAAAACTTGTTTAGCCGTCAAACTAGTTTTAAAGAATTTAAAAACCCAAAGAGGAACTTTCAAAAATTACTAATATAAAATATAAAAAAGTGTTGTTTTAGACATTAAGATGACAAATTTCAATTTCTCATCAATAAAATTCTAAAATCGATTGGAACCATTTTCCATCAGGTTTTTCTAATTAAACAAAATAGTGGCCCATGTAAAAGCAAGCATATTCCTACGTCTATGTTTGACTTCTTTAATTCGTTCAACTACAATAGCATCAGATTTTTAATTTATTCCCACCAGTTTGTTCATAAATAAAATTCTGCAAAAAAAGAAGCTTATTTTATGCAAATTAAATGCTCTCTAATAAATTAAGACATACTAATTCTTTCTATCTTTCGCGAATATTACCTATGGAGATAAGTATCTACATTGTTAAAAGATACAATAATTTAAACACTTAAAAAAAATGGATCTACTAAAATACAACTTAATTTGAATATCAACAAGTATACCCAAATTATAAGACAACAAACAAAAAATATCTTTTCTAAGTTTTTTGTCTTTTCAAGCGTAAATTTATTGTAGTTTTAAAAAAAGAACTACCATCTACATGGTAATAAAATTCAATCTTAGTTATATGTAGATATTTAAGAACAAAAATATTTTCGCTGAATTTCGGAACCGATTTGTATAATACTGGCTATAGAAGAAATAAATTATCAGCACGTTCTTACATTATTCTTAGTTTTATGGTAATCGTCCTTCGTCAAAATTAATCAATTAAAAGATCTTCCTCTCTCTTTAAAATGAATGTTATTGCATCCTTACTATAACTTAACTAATAAAATTTTCAAACAAAAACTTTTGAATCAGCATTTATTCAATTTTGAACAAACCAACCACACCCGCTGTTTCAAATGTACATATATGTAAATATGTACGTATAGCAAACTAACATGACATATGAAACTGTATAAGTTGGATACCTAACCTTATATCTCCCTTTCTCTTTACTTCCAAACTAAAAGACAAGGTTAAATCAAAATTAATCACAGTTCTGATAGTTGTTTCTTTAATGTCCTTTCAAATATCCTTTTGCCATCACCATCACCATCATCATCATCATAGTCAAAATGAAACCCCCAATTACCTTTGGCATTCCTATATCACATCACCATAGTTGGTAAATAGTCCTTCCTCCTTCCATCACGAAAAACCACTTTATTGTATCCTTTTGCATAATGAGCAACGACGACGACACAGTATACCTTATATGTAGATGTAGAATAGAAAACTATACTTTTAGTCCTTCTTTTTTAGAAAACGAACTATCTATAGAACAACTATAGGTACGTATATACCCCTTTCTAATATCGTCCCCTTGACGTTCGTCAAAACAACCATATAATGAAAATTGAAATCCACTACTCTATATATGACAGCATCATCCTTTAAATTTTAATTAAGAATTTCCTTGATGCTTGTTTGAAGCACGTCGCGCGTATATTAATATAGCGCTAGCTATATTACTATAAGTCTCAACGGTCGTCCTTTTTCTGTAGTAGATGTTTTAGGATCTTATATGTATATTTTGCTAAATGCAAAAAGGTACATAATGCCACTTATAGTTTTTCATTATTAAAAACTTCACATACCTTAATAATGATACCTCTATACTTCGTGTCGTGTACTCGTACTTGTACTCGTACTCGTATATGTCTCCTTCGTCCTTCTTCGTTATTATAATAACGTCAATCTATACAACTACATACATACATAGTGAAGAAAACTTTTTGCTAAGTATTTTTATTTGTGCGTGTTAGACACATATACAATGTCAGTTTAAATGGGTTCTTGAGGTGAATTTCACTCAAGAAACTTAAGGTCAAGGCCTTGTTAAGGAACAGTATGTATAGGTACAGGTATAGGTACTTTTTTTTTTGGTCCTTCAGTCCTTGTTGTTGGTCTGTTAGAAAAAAAAAAACGGTGCACACAGGCTTATACGCACTTTTCTTCACGTCTTTTTTTCTAAAAAAATTTAATAAAATTTCATTTATTTGGAACATTTGAAAAATTATATTTCGAAAACATATTCTACTTAAAATACAAGCTTGGTGGGAAATAACACCATACAGAGCTCTTGATTTTCATTAAAACTACCAGTAAGCTTGTTTACAAAATTACGTAATAACGACTAAAGCTTCAGCTTTAAATATTGCCCTTTCATCAATATGATTGTCACATGGTGTTATCTCAAATGCAGTTGGTGTTTAAAAAAACCTTTAAAATGAAACCAATATCCGTCAAAGCGTGGCTTGGTTCTAAAATTTTAAAAAGCTTCTCATAACAGAGTAAATCAAAATCACTAACTTAAATTAAAATTCCTTGTTTAGGCTTGATGAGGTTGAAAGTCAACTTATTGAATAAATAAAGGTATTGTAATGTGTATACACTCTTTATCTCTTTTAATATCGTGTTATAGTAGAATAAAGGCAACATCTAGTGATTAAGAGGAGAATTCACTTCGTTAAGCATCTAGTGATTAAGAGGAGAACTCGCTTCGTTAAGCATCGAGAAACATCTAGTGGCTAAAAGGAGAACTAGCTTCGTTAAGCATCTAGTGATTAAGAGGAGAACTCGCTTCGTTAAACATCGAAAAACATCTAGTGGCTAAGAGGAGAACTCAATTCGAGAACATTCAGCGCCTACAAGAACCTAGTAGTTTCGCGAACCAATTTGAGGTATATAAATAGGCGCTCGGTACCGAAGCGGTTCATTATTGGTTGTGAACTGCGATAAAGTAAAAAGACTGTGTTTAAAAAGTAATAATAGAAAGTAAAGACTGTGTTTGAAAAGTAATAATTGAAAGTGTTCAATAAATAAGTTTGGAACAATTTAAATAAAGTAAAATTGTGTTTTATTTACAAGTGTGAATAAGTTTTAATTATCGGACCAAGCCGAATATTACAGTATTTTAAATAAGAGATTTCATTTAAAAAAAGTCCAATTTTTGGCAGCTTTTACTTTGGATTTTATTATCTATTGACAAGTATTGAAAATGAAACGATACATACTTCAACAAAGTACTGAAATTGTTAAAATTCATTAGGTACAAAAATTGTATACATTTTGTAGTCACAGTTCTCAAAAGATTTAAGCACTTAAGCATTTTGGGATATTTTGAAGCACTTTCTAGAACGGAAAAGAAAAACTGTGAATATTACTGATAAATACTTTAGCTTTGACGAAACTTTAAGGTCTGTTGAATCCTCTTCGATCTATTTAACAAAGCATTCCAATTCGAGTATACATATTTTGCATACAAACCTAGGTCTCAAAGCTTTTAAAATTAACAAGAACTCAATCCGGTTGATCACTAGCAACGTTATGTCTTTGCTGATGATTTGGTGCTTAGAATTCACCAAAACGATTCGGGTTTTTATTGAAAAATTATCTTTAGTGATGAGACACATTTTTAACACGGAGGCTCCATTATTAAGAACGGTTGCATGCGGGGCCTGGTAAATTAAAGAATTATTAATGAGAAGCCTCTGCATCTTCAACGTGTCACTATTTTTGGGGTGGCGGTGTGTTTGGACTTCACTTATCAGAATGTGAGGTTGGTGCAACTGTTACGAGGTTTATTTTGGCTTAACGTTACTAGCTACGTGTCATAAAAGTCATGAAACAATTGCAATTTTTAAGAAAAATGGATTTTTAACTGTGTTTTTTTTAAAGAGGTGATCACAACTAGGCACCAAGATCTTTTGATTTAACAATTATAGACTTTTTTTCTTTAAGGTCACGTGAACAATTAGGTCTGTGTCAATGCTCCACAATCAATTATTAAAGTGCTTAAAAATTTAATTCGTGAAGTTATCGGAAACTTAAACCGCAAACGTGTGAATTGGCCATTAAAAATTACATGAAATGGATATGGAGCTGCAACCCTACACTAGCAACAATATAACTAACATTTGTTATTGTTTTGTTAATATAATATTATTGGCTTCAAATAAGAAGTTATTATTAATGGGTCCGATTTGTCAAATTGAAAATTTTGACATTTCTCGACGTTTCAAGGTCTCTAGAGTCGAAATAAAAGATTTTTAGAAAGATGTCTGTGTTTGCGTGTGTACGTACGTTCGTACGTCCGTACGATCGCGAAGTTTTTTTGTAGTCCATGGCTCAAGAACCAGAAGAGATATCGACTTCAAATAAATTTTGTTATACAGATAATAAGGCAGAAAGATGCAGAAAGGGCTCTCAAGAAAATTGCTTGGGTGTTTTTTTTACCATAGCAGTTTAAAAAAAGGTGAACATTTTGTTTAACCCTAAATAATATCTCATGAAACAATAACGCTAGAGACTTGAATTAAATTTTATATCATATATTGTGACGTGATACAAAACAAGTACATACATAGCTATATTTTTTGAAAAAATCCAATTAACGGTTTTTTTTATAAATCAAAAAAAACTGAAAAAAAAAATTTGTCACCTCGAAAATTTTACGACTAAAATATGATTTAATTTCCAAAACAATTTTGTGCAACGAGGAAAAATGTTTTCAACATCTGATACAATTTTGAGAAAAATCTAATTGACAGTTTTTTTTTTATAAAAAATAAAAACCTAAACAAAAACTAATAAAAGTTGGTAAAAATAGATTTTTGACTCAAATATCTTTTCAAAAATTTGAGATTATGGCTTCCCACTAATTTTAACTTATAAGAAATATTGTTTTCAACATGTGGAAAAATTTTGAGAAAAATCGAATAGATAGTTTTTTTACAAAAAAAAAAACCTAAAAAAAATGTATAAAAGGTGGTAAAAATTGATTTTCGACTCAAATATCTTTTCAAAACTTTGAGATATTGGCTTTAAACTACTTTAATCTTTCAAAAAATATTGTTTTCAACGTTCGATACAATTTTGAGAAAAATCGAATTGACCGTTTTTGTTTACAAAAAATAAAAACCTAAAAAAAAACAATACTAAAACTTGGTAAAAATTTACTTTCGAACAAAATAGCTTTTCAAAAATTACAAATATTGGCTTTAAACTTATTTTATTTCACAGAAAATATTGTTTTCGATATTCAGTATTTTTTTTTTATAAAAATCCAACAGTCCGCTTTTTCATAAAAAAATAAAATGTACAAAAAATAGTACGAAAATTTGGTAAAAATTGATACGTATAGACAAACTTTTAAGCAAAACAAATCGACAGACGGGATGGGAAGTTATCAGTTTGGGTCGCATCCCAGCCTCTTTTCTTTCTTTATATATTGAAACAAAAATCCATTGATTTTTTTAAAGTACTCATTTTCATTAATATCAAAATGAAACCTCGTATTGGATAACTGATATTCAATAAAAAAAAAAGTGAGTATATACGCCCAAGTGTACAACTTTTGTTTTATTGACTTATTGTAAAAAGTTTATTTAATATTAACCAGCTTGACTTAAGAATAATTCTTAATTTTGTGTTTATTTTTTTAAAACATTGCTATGTATGTATGTCTATAGTTAAAAATTATTAGAACAAGTCTATAAGATTCAGCGAAGTATACCAAATTATTTCTCTAACATACGAAACTTTTATTTTAATTTAATTTCAACTCAATTGTTCAACTCAAATCATTATGAAATTCACCTTTCAATGAGAATTATACTCGCGCAAGTAGTACACTGGGGGACATTTTCCCATCAGACACGTCTTCTCCTCAAAGTATGCTTCTAATTACAACGATTTTCATTTTCAGCCTTACCTGCTGCATCAACTACTACCATTACTATTATAAGAGTAGAAAAAGAAGATTCCCTTATGTTATAAAAGACTTACCTACCGTTAACTATACATTTGTATGTACTGGTACGTAGAGTACATCCTACATTTTGCTCTTTCCTTTTTTAAATTTAATGTTTCAATTTTACGCCGTTAAAATGTGGTTATATTTGAGTTCCTTTGAACGTCAATGGCATACAACATAAGGTGACATGTGCATTTAATCATCAATATTATACTCGTCTCGAATAAAAAGGAATATGAAAAGGGTAAAGTGTGCATATAGAAGAGCGAAGAGGTGAAGAGAAAATAGAAATATGGAGATTATTATGAAAGAACTTGGCCTTGCCTTTTAGTTTTAAGCTTTTTCAAACTTAACGAGCTAAGAAGTGGGTAAAAGGGAGAGTTTTAATTTTAGCCGGTTGTGTATATTATGTCCATTTAAGTTCAGGCATTGTAATTACTGTCTAGAGAATTCTGGCCATGTCATCATCATTATCATCATAAGCATCGACTCGATTCGACTAGAGTCGAGGCATTAGGAGTACGACACGACACAGCCAGCGATGCGATGCGACAAGGTACAGTCGTCTTACATTATGTAGGTACATACATTCGGCTTGATCTACCCCTTTATAAAAGGTCCTCTCTATTCATTTTGGCCGAAAAAGTAAAACCCGAAGAAATGGAAACTATAGCAGAAGGGTGATTGTTCTTTTGGTAAAAAGGGGAGTAGTTTTGGGGATGATGATGTGGTAGTGGCGGCAGCGGCCACGATGCGATGATGGTAACGACACAACTACGACGTATGCCACACTTTATTGTCGCTCTGGGTGCTGTGTATTTTGCCACGTTTTTTGGAGGTGTCGACATGAAGGAAGAAAAACGTACATAAAGCTTGAGCGCACAGTGCACAGAACAAAGGGTAACCGTAACCATTATCCAGAGCAACTGAAGCAGGAGTTGGAGTTGGAGTTAGAGCATCAGCCGCAGCACAAGGACCCAACACCAAAGTAAAGTAAAACGAACGAAAAAAAAATTTACAAAATAAAAGGACAAAACACTTTCGCATAATGGTCGCAACTATACCATCATTATGTAGCTTAATTAAGTGCTTTTAAGTCCTTAGACATGGGTTATGTCTCTCGTTGGCTCGTATAAATATCATCAGGGAGAGTGTTGATCCCTGTAAGTGATGTTTTTATACTGTACTGTATTGTGTGTGTCCTTGGGTCTTTTACTCTTGGTTGGTGCGGTGTTGGTTGTAATTTTGAGGAAAATTTTCTAGTGGCGGATTGCGTTTTCAAGCTACTCTATAATAATTCTCTATAATATCTTAGTATGTGTGAGTTTGTGTTTTGAGCTGTGTGTATCTGTGTCTGTGTTGTGGGGTTTGTGTACTATAAAGGGTGGTGTAAGCCAAAAATGATTTTTGTCAAGTAATCCTCTGTTGAAAGGATACATTAAATAAAATATATTGTGATGGTGTGGTAGTTATGTTTTGACAGAATCTCTTGTCGAGGATTTAACTGGCTTAGTTTTGTAATAGAAAATAGTAGTACATAGATATAATAAGGTTTATTTTGATGTTGTTGATGTTGATACAAATGTTATGGCCTTGAATAATGAGTTTGAAGTTCTTTTTTTTTTAATTATAAAATCAAAAGTATGAGAAGAAGAGGAAGGATCATTATTTTTTAGAGAATACTAAATTAGTTCAAAAACAGGAGGAAGGCATCAGGTGGTCAGACAAATAACACAGCCAAGGACAAGTCAGTTCTGACTCTTATTTCAAATTACTTTTGATTTAAATTGATTTTAAACAAATGTATATCTATGAAGTCCATTGAAATGAGAAATTAACTTTGCAAAAATTCGGACAAGGTTGAAGTTTGCGGAGAACTTCATTTTTACATTTACAATTGGTGGGGGAAGGGGGTAAAAGAGCGTCTTGAACACCTTTTTCGCAAAAATTCAACCTAACTACAGTTTTTTTTTTTTTTTTAAATGTTGTAGATACAAAATACTATAGAATTTTTTAGAATTGATGGATTTGGAGAAAAACGGTCGCAAAATATTTGGGTGTAGAGCATTTAGTCAAAATTGTAATGAAATCATATTTTGAGGAGGTGAACTTTTTTAATTGATAATAACTTCAATAAGTTCTTAATTTATAAAGGTCCAAACTCAAGTCTTTAGTCAAGATGGGGGACAAAGACTTTTATGTGGTATCTCAAACATCCTTGATTTAAGTTTAAGTTATGTTCAAAACCATTTTTATAGTGCTCTTAACAACCATTATGATTAACTTATATTAATAATAGGTGAATATAGATGAATTAAAATATAAACTTAAATAATTTTTTTCAAACATTAACTTTGACCTTTGTAAATAGCATTTAAAATATGAAGATAAAATGTTTTCCAATAAGAAGTTTCATTTTGCATACCCTGTTCTTTTGATGGCTGTTACTTCTAAAACTGACATTTTTTTACTTTTGATATGTTTAAAATACTTGCCAAAAATTGAACACTTAATTCTTCAGGAATGCTTTGGAATTATATATGTATGTTGACTGCAAAAAAAGCTGCAAATTTTGTATCAAATCTAATCTATTTGTGATTTACAAATATGAGCTCTTAGGGCTAATAACTGATATAAGGAATTAAAATTAAACGGATACCGTAGTTCAAGATGAACATACCACCGTACTTTGTATAAAAACTTAGGTCATAGGTCTTAGATCATCATTAATTTTGTATCTTAGATGATTAGGTTTGGGTCCTTTAGTTCCATCAAACTGATGTGGCTTATTTTAGCCTCGGAGACTACGTTCATTAGCAGAATTTATATATTCGGAGCTCGAAAAATACTAGAACGATTATTGAAAAACTTTTCTATCCAAAGTGCCAATGTTTATTGGGGTTTGGGTTCGTGGTTTCATCTTATTGGGAATGAGGCTGGTGCAACTATTGCTGTGAATGTATTGCGCTACCGAGCTTAATCAATGATATTTGAAGTCCGAAATCAAAAGATTATGATATTGTGTATGACGTTATTTTTCATTAAAATGGCATTAAGTGCTTAAGTGAAAGCAACGAAACAATCATAATTTTGTAAGAAAAGTTTCCCGACTGTTTCCATGTTTTGAAAAGATGAGGTTACTTGTCAACTTTGTCTTGTAATATAACTTATTTTGCACTTCCTATAGGGAGTCATTGTAATGAGTCTGATTTGTCAAATTGAAAATTTTGACATTTCTCGACGTTTCAAGGTCCCTAGAGTCGAAATAAAAGATTTTTAGATAGATGTCTGTGCGTGCGTGTGTACGTACGTTCGTACGTCCGTACGTTCGCGACGTTTTTTTCGTCGCCCATAGCTCAAGAACCAGAAAAGATATCAACTTCAAATAAATTTTGTTATACAGATAATAAGGCAGAAAGATGCAGAAAGGGCTCTCAAAAAAATTGCGTGGGTGGCTTTTTTTACCATAGCAGTTTAAAAAAAAAGGGTGAAAATTTTGGTTAACCCTAAATATCTTACGAACCAAAAACGCTAGAGACTTGAATTAAATTTTTCATATAAAATATTGTAACGTGATACCAAACAAGTATATTTTTTGAAAAAAATCAAATTAACGGTTTTTTTATAAATCAAAAAACTGAAAAAAAAAATGTTCACCTCGAAAATTTTACGAAAACAAAATGATTTTATCACCAAAACAATTTTGTACAAAGAAAGATAACGTTTTTAACATCTGGTGAAATTTTGAGATAAATTGAATTGACAGTTTTTTTTATAAAAAATAAAAACCTAAAAAAACATTACTCAAAGTTGGTAAAAATTGAATTTCGACTCAAATATCTTTTCAAAAATTTGAGATTAAGGCTTCCAACTTATTTTAACTTATAAGAAATATTGTTTTTAACATTCTGAAAAATGTTGAGAAAAATCGAATTGACAGTTTTTTTTACAAAAAATAAAAACCTTAACAAAACAAATTAATAAAAGTTGGTAAAAATTGATTTTCGACTCAAATATTTTTTCAAAACTTTGAGATATTGCCTTTAAACTACTTTATCTTCTAAATAATATTGTTGTCAAGATTCAGTAAAATTTTGAGAAAAATCTAATTGACAGGTTTTTCACAAAAAATAAAAACCTAACAAAAAAACAATACTAAAACTTGGTAAAAATTTACTGACGACTCAAATAGCTTTTCAAAAATTAAAAGTATTGTCTTTAAGAAATGCCCGTCCAAGTCAAGAAAAACGTCTAGTGGGGGATGGTATATATCTATATTCGATATAGCAGAGTTTGATTGAACTTCTTCCGTACCTATATACTTATAGCGTCAGATGAAAAAAACTAAATCGAGTTGTCGATTTAAAGAATTTTTAATACAGCTAACTTTTTGTAAGTCCGTGGAGATAATATGGTCTAATAATAGAAGCTCCTGTTGAGACGAACTCAATGATGCTTCTGTCAATATATAGAATGTTAAGGTCACCTAAAAGAAGTATATTGCTATCCAAACCAGCGATGTCCATTATTATGATCAAGAGCAAGAAGAGAGAAAATCTGAGGCTAGGCATTTTGGAGGAATGTAGATATTTAAAACAAATAAATCTTTTGAATGAAACATATTTGAATGCAAATAATTTCAATTGTCAATTTAAAAGGGAATGTTATGGAAGTCGTATTTAAATTATTTCCAATAGCTATACTGAATTTGCTTTATCCACGTGACGATCTCTCCGGAAAATTAAAAACTCTTGATAAAAAAATTCAACGTCTAAAATAGTGGCGTTCAACCATGTGTCAGTGAAAGCAAATAGATCTTAAGGAAAAGCCTGAGAATTATTAAAAATCTTACTTGTTTTGCTACGGACCCCTCTTACATTTTGGTATTAGAGGGAGAACAGACAGAGTTTTTTGAATTTGTGTTGTTATTAATTCTTTTTACCGGATTTTGCCTAGAATTTATCGTAAATTCTTTAACCAAAGTGTTAAGGGACCAGTTGGTTGACTCAAATAAAGTATTAGGTGCTGTTATGTTGAAAGAGGAAACGAAACTGTTTGGCTTACTTATTTTAGTACATTTAACAATTATGCCATACTAGAAATAATCTCTTAGGCAGACACTTCTTCAGCAAACAGCCTATTAGGTTTTATCCTGAATTAGGGATTTAAGATGCTTTAAAGGCTAGACCAAGAAAATCCTTAGACATTGTGAGTTCTTAAATTTTATTTTCAGTGAAGTTCAATACTTCGGTGTATCACAATGGATCTATATTGATCTAAGTGTGGCAATAACGTCATCAATCACCAACCCATTTACCTAACTGAGCTTAACCTTTGCAGATGCTGATATTTGCAAAATTCAATATCTCTACCAGTACTTGAGATATCAGCAATGGTTAGAAGAATTCCTAATATACGTTTACACACTATAACATAGACATCTTTTTTAACAAAAAGAAAAGAAGGTATTAGATTTTAAGGACCTTAAAAAGTCAAACATTTTAAAAATTCTAAACAAATCTATTTATTGACGATATGATTTTGGAAACTTATTATAAAGTTTTCATAACTAATATTCTTTAAGCTAGCAGATATCTATTTTAAAAGTTCAAGTATTTTAATCTTTATTGAGATGGGCAAGTACAATTATTTTATATTACGAAAAAAGCATGTTCTATTAAATTCTCATTTAAAATTCAAATCTTTAAATGAAAACTTTTTCCAACTAAAAAACTCAAAACAAAAACTTTAAAATACCATTCTCACACTGATGATTTTAGAGTCTTACTTGTACTTGAATGCAGTCGTACATATTATACGTTCTTAAAAGTATTTAAAAAAAATATAAGTCGTCTATGTTCTTGTTGAGCAAAAAACTATTTCAGACACAAGGAACCGGAAATTCCTTTGCCATTAAGAAGTGGTTCATATTATAAAACCTATACCACTCTATAAGTACTCACTTTTTATATAATATGAAAACGACTGCTCACATTCTTTTGTATAATAACAGTAGAAGCTTAGTTATAGACGAGTGTATAGTATATTATGAGTGGGTGTAATATGAGAATGGCGCGGCAGCGGTATAGTGGCAATGGCAGCAGTGGGAGCACTAGTGGCAGCGGCATATAAAGTAATCATACCATGAATAATGAAATACTATTTCTTGCCGCTTTCTTCTTAATCGTTTCAAGCGGAAGAAGCGTTATAGAAATATAAAACGAAAGAGAATAAGCGTCATCGTCGTTGTCGTCGTCGTCTAAAAATAAGAACATCTAAGCACACACTAATAACACATAAAAACGAGAACCATATTCAAATTTGAACTTTGACATTTTGATCCTTGAGAGTTGCGAGAAGAATGAAAAATTCAAGTGTTATTCAATCTTAATCCTAATGGAATTTTAAATACGTACTTAAGTGAAAATAATAAAGGAAGTAATCGGTTAAAATTAAAGCGATATTTAAGTTAAGAAATATGTGTTAGATGTCTTGGCACACATGAATTCTGTTTACCTACTTTTTCGTTAAGACCTTCAAAAGAGTCCTTTTTAAACACAAATTTAATGGAAATTAATGGATTTTCACATCGTGTAATGTGTCATGAGGAAATTTAACCAAAAATAAAAATCTAAAAACATATTTTTGAAGAAAAACAAAACAAAACTGAAGGAAGTTAGCACACGAAAGAAAGACAGTAAACGAATGAAAATATACTCGGGAAAACATTTTCACATAAAAACATTAATTTTACTTTAAAAAGGACCAAAGTTTATTTTCCGTTAGTGGGTGCCGTCACAGAAATCTCAAAAAACAAAACATACAAAAAGCGAGACATGCAAGAAAAATAAAATAAAATAAAATAAACCCCACAATCAGAGAAAATGCCAGAAAATGAAAACGAACAAAATGATATCCTTAAACAATGCCATAGTCGCCGGTTGCCGGTTGATGCTGCTGCTGGTGCTTTTACATTTTACTCCTGTAGCTGCATATTTTTCATTTTTTTTTTGTATTTCTATTTTTTCGTATTCATTGTTGGTTGTCGTGAAAAGTTTAACTGAGAGAAGTTGTTGCCTCCATCAATGTGTTTCCTGTTGAAAGGACAACAACGATGCTAGTATATTAGTCGTACTACATATTTTCAAATGGCATACAAACAACATAAAAAAAAAACCGTTATAGAGGACAAATTTATTTTGTGCTTGTTATATAGAGCCAGAAGCCGGGAACTCTTTTTGGCTCTTGATATATCTACTTTTATTTGCTTAGCAGTCCCATTTAAATTTTTCAAATGATTTGCTTTAGTAAATAGATATGAAATTTGGTCTTGAGTCAAGAATTTTTTCAATGGTTTTTCACTTAAGTAAAAATTCTAATATGGATGGCGTATAATGTATTTGATGCGAGTTGCCTTTTTATATAAAATTATTGTGATGGGAGTGGATTTTAGTTAAATTAAATATTTATTCATGTTTTACTTTATTAATGGTGGTTCATTTCGTATTGTCTTAAGAATCTCTTTGATCTGTTTGAAAAGAACAATGGAGAATTTTGGAATTCAGAAACGACTACTTAACTTTTCAGATCTATAAAAATATTTTATTACTTTTTTAAGAAATGGTTGACATGGTCTTAGAATGAGGCTAGAAAAAATAAATTTTTAAACAAAAAGTAGTGTAATTGTTAACATTGCATGCTTCCAAGAAATTTAAAACTATTTTTTTAAAATTCATATAAACAAAAAAGTGCGTTTACGCCTAAGTGTACATTTCTATTTGGACGCCATTTATTGTCTACAATAAAATTACTACAAACCTGAGCTTCAATTAAAATATTATCTCAAATAATACAAAAATTCCATTGTTTTCATTATAAAAATAAATACATAAATTAGGTGGCGCAACACTTCGTTGAGAACTGGGGGACCTAGTGACTTACAACACTCAACCATTTATATGTGGCAGTACTGGGATAGAGGGGACCTACAGTTTTAAGCCAAATTCGAATGGCTAATTTGAGAAAGCATTTTTATCACGCCACGGTTACTACCAAAAATTTCATTGTAAAGGGTGGTTAAAATAAAAGTTTCTTTTCAAAAATGCTATAAAATGAACATGTTTTATGGCTTAAAATAGTAAGCCTAAACATTCATTACTAATGGAAAACAACTTCGATCAGCTGCCTTCGCAATAAAATTTTCCAAAACTTTGCTGATTTCTTAAATGCTCAAATCGTTTTCACATTGTTTATCTAATATCGGTTTAACATTGTTCCGTACGAAAAAAAATTTAAAAGGGGTTAAATCGCAGTTCCGAGATCAATTGAAATTGCCAAGACAGCCAATAACATGATTTTTGAAATTGGTGTTCACAACATCGATTGATTTATGAGATGCATGTATACAAACAATGTTGGTTTAAAGGGCTCAGTGAACCACACAGTTTCTTAGACTCTTTTTCGAAGATTGTAGCCATTGATGAAACCGCGTATTCCACAATCCAACCGAAACTGTCACTTTTTGTGGATTTAGTGACTTCTCCACAATAGCGGGAGGGTTTTCAGAGCCCCAGATGCGAACATTTTGTTTGCTGATGATTTCACCGAGATAAAAATGCACTTCATCAGAAAAGAAGATTTTTACCTGAACTCGTTGTTCAACTTAAGCTACTATAAGCCAGCCATTATGAAGCTAGATATAACAAACGTTTTAAGGCGTAAAGTGACTCATTTCGTTCCTGTCAGGGTTTCAAGCGGTAGACATCTGCCAGTGCACAAACTATGACTTATAAAAAAGAACAGAATGGCTGACATTTGTAGGTTTTTAATGGCACAAAGTATACACAGTATAAGATTGAGATTAGACCAATCATTAAAAAATTGCGCCCTGAGGGTAACTTTTCACTTAGTCCACTATCCGCACCAACTATCAGTCTCTGTGAATAAATTATCTTCTTCAGAAATAACTGGTGGTTTTTCCGAGAGCAGATGAAAAGATTTTTTGCATAAGATTGTTTTTAAATTTAAGCTAGTCTAAGACCTTATTGACGAAGCTAAAACAGAGGTTTTGAAGCGTAAAATGACTCACTTTCTGTCAGAATTTCGAGCAATAAACAGCAGTAAAAGTCAACATTACTTAAGATTCAAAAAGAAACTATTAGGGTATATTACATTATTAGTTGTATTCAGTTTTTATTAAAAAAAAAGGCTGGGATGTGACCCACACTAATAACTTCCCATCACGTCTGTCGATTTGTCTTGCTTAAAAGTTTGTCTATATGTATCAATTTTTAAAAAATTTGCGTACTATTTTTTGTAGATTTTATTTTTTTATGAAAAAATGGACTGTTGGATTTTTATAAAAAATTACTAAATATCGAAAACAATATTTTTTGTGAAATAAAATAAGTTTGAAGCCAATATTTGTAATTTTTGAAAAGCTTTTTGAGTCGAAAGTAAATGTTTACCAAGTTTTAGTATTGGTTTTTTTTTTGGTTTTTATTTAAAAAAAAAAAACTGTCAATTCCATTTTTCTCAAAATTTTATCGAATGTTGATAACAATATTTTTTATAAGTTAAAATTAAAAAGAAGCCATCATCTCAAATTTTTGAAAAGATATTTGAGTCGAAAATCAATTTCTACCAACTTCTTAAATTTTTTTTAGGTTTTTATTTTTTATAAAAAACAATTTCTCAACATTTTATCAGATGACAAAAACATTATTCTTCGTTGCAAGAAATTGTATTGGAGATGAAATCATATTTAAGTCGTAAGATTTTCGAGGTGACAAATTTTTTTTCAGTTTTTTTGATTTATAAAAAAAAACCGTTAATTTGATTTTTTCCAAAAATATACTTGTTTTCTGTCACGAACAATATATAATATAAAATTTAATTCAAGTCTCTAGCGTCATCGGTTCATGAGATATTTAGGTTTAACCAAAATTTTCAATTTTTTTTAAACTGCTATGTTAAAAAAACCCTTTCTGCATCTTTCTGCATTATTATCTGTATAACAAAATTTATTTGAAGTCGATATATCTACTGGTTCTTGAGCTATATACGACGAAAAAAACGTCGCAAACTTACGGGCGTACGGTCGTACGAACGTACGTACCCACGCATGCACAGATATTTTTCTAAAAATCTTTTATTTCGATTCTAGGGACCTTGAAACGTCGAGAAATGTCAAAATTTTCAATTCGACAAATCGGACCCATATTAAAATAACTTCCTATGGGAAGTTTACCTGAATAACGAAAATTATTTGATTGTCAAGGCATTTGAGTGACAAAGTTTCGAAAATCAAAATTCAGTTTTGACCAGAAATTAAAACTTGAGGTCTTATGGTAACATTCTATAATTTTATCAGTATTTTATCTAAATCTAAAATTACTGGTATACCTACTCGAAATTAATATTTAAGACTAAAATTTATACAGCTAAATGACAGTGTCCTTTTGGTAAACCCAATTTTCTCAAACTGAGCATAGTCTTTTGAAAATCGCACTTTTAATTTGAATGATGAATTCCACCCACTGCCACGCCCTTTATTTCATTAGAAATTTGTAGCTTGATCAACTTACAAAATTTTAAAATCAAGTTAACAAATTAGAAACTAAAAGCTTACCTACTAAATAAAAAAATTTTAAACTACTAATTTTGCAAAATGGTCAATTATTTAGTTAAATTCAAAAAATAAAATCTTGCCAAGCTTCTATTTAAAGGATAACCATGTTTAGTCAAAAAGTGTACAGGGTTAAAATTGAAGGGAAAAAATTCAAATTTAAATATTTATAAAAAAAAATAAAATATTCTTAAAATTGAAATACATATACTGTTTACAGGTATGATTTTCTTTTGCTTTAAGTTTTTGTCTCGAAGTCCAAACAATAACAACATTACCCAATTTTGCTTTGCTATAGTTACGGTGGCGTATGAGTACTTTTGTTTTCTTATTTAATAAAAACTTAATTTTAAACTTTACCCTGGACAACTTTTACGGTATTCCTTTTCTTTGGAAAAAAAGCAATGAAAAAAAAACAAACAAAAAAGAGGAATTCAATTTAAATTGAATTTCCAAGAAACTGCATCTTCCATTGTCGTTGTTGCATTGTTAAGAATTTTCGCCGCCCGCTCTAACATCATGACATCCACGCACAAAAGACAAGACTTGCCTGCAAGGATAATGCCGCCACTAATAATAATTGGCTTTCTTTTTTCTCATTTCATTTCATCATTGCCGTCGAAGCAACAACTCTGATGACAACACGACAAATACACATTAACCGGATGTAAAACACACGGCAAGAGACAAAACAAGGAACGAGAAACACAACGAACAACAACAAATTTTGAGAGAACACTTTTAGATGGGAGAGAATAACATAACACCGTCAGCTCATCAGCCCATCAGCTCATCCGCATCAGAAGTATAGGAAAATGAAAAAGTTAAAAAAGCAAGAACTTCATAAAATCTTATCATCAAAGCCGAAATGCGAGAATCCTTTCTTGTTTGGCAGGATACGCGCATGCACCGAACACAATTTAATGCAAACGGGATAACAGAGAATAATAAACAAGGTGTACAGTATAACGGTATACCGGTCTAACGCCACTTGTGATGAAAACCAAACTGAGTCGGTGAAATAGCATTCGGGAAATATTGTCCTTGATTTTCCAGGATAATGGTTTATATGTATGTATGTATGTATGTACCTCCCTACATACCTACAATCCTTTCAAATGGGGAATAATATAGAATTTCAGGCTTGAACTAAAGCTAACTTTACTGTATATGTATAAGAGTAGAGTATTTATTTTTGGGGGAGAAAATAGAAAGTGGTTAGTTCGGGAGAATATTTTTCGCTCTCTGAGGGTAAATTTATATTGGAAAAGAGAGTTTTTGAGAGTTGCAATGCATATTCCAGAGAGTAGATTTTGAACATTGACAGGATATGGATGCAAAGCATAAAACTGCTTGAAAATTCTAGCAGTCAAGCAAAAGTTGTAGTTGTATAGGGAGAAAAGATTTTCAAACAACATTTTCCGGCATGATGACCGTGACATGGAGTAAACTAGGGAGGAAGTGAATGTGCAATATTGAAACAGCTGGAAGTTCTTTTTTTATTTTAAAGTGAAATTAAGTTCCCTAGGGATAACGTATAAATGAAAAATTTGTTAGGACTTATTTAACAAAGATTATTTTGTTTAATATTTAAGATACGAATATATTTATATTCATATTTATTATTTAGTAAAAAGAAGAAGTTAGGAAATTTCATACCAAATTTCTTTAGAACTTTTTGAAAGGAAAAATTATATTTACTAATTATTTTAAAGGACTTTTTTCAGTCTAATGTGAAGGCCATTCATTTAAAGGTTTCGTTAATAAAACTAAATAAGTCAAACATAGATAAGTTTGAACTTTGCCAATAAGTGTGAAAAACATTATCATTTAGCTGCCTCACGAAGATTTGCAGCATGCTTTGCTTTTAAGGTAATTTTTACCCATTTCCCCGCACAAAATTTAATTAAAGTAGGGTAAAGTAATGTTGGTTTTAAGGCGTCTAGAGTTCAGGGATTATTTGCGTAAAATTACCAGGAGGTCTTTCATACAATAGAACCGCAATTACACGTGTTTACGGCTTGTTGCCCCGTCTCACTGGGACCACATAAAGTACAAGTCATGATCTTCAATCACTAGCGAAAAAATCGGTATCACTGGTTATATTACTTAGAATGCAGAGATATTGGTAAATTCATATAGTTTTGTCTGACGATATTAGAAACGGAACTACTGTTCTAAGTGAGTGACTACCTGACTGTTTATAATGTGAATTTTCAACGTTGGCAAAACGTGTCGGTCTTTTTTTATAAACAAAAGCAAATGGGATGGCGTTCCATTTCTTTTGTATTTTAAGCAATGTTTATTGTTAGTAGTTGAAAACCGAGATGGCGGCTGAAATTTTTTTGAGATCCGCTCACAAATTCTCAATTGGGTTGCGATCAGAGGACTGAATTTGCTAGAGTACAACGTAGAATCAATGATCGTGAAACCAAGCACTCACCAATATTGAAGATTTCTAGGGATTTTTATTATGCTAAAATTTCCATCTGGGAATTGTCCTCAGGATACAGAAGCGTACCTCTTTCAAAATATCTCAAAATGTTTCTTTGATCATGATTATCATGAATTTGGAAGAACGGTCCACTACTAAATTAAAAAGAGGCTGGGATGAGACCACACTGATAACTTCCCATCCTGTCTGTCGATTTGTCTTGCTTAATAGTTTGTCTATATGTATCAATTTTTACCAAATTTGGGTACTATTTTATTTTATTGAATATCGAAAACAATATTTGCTGTGAAATAAAATAAGTTTGAAGCCAATATTTTTAATTTTTGAAAACCCATTTGAGTCGAAAGTAAATTTTTACCAAGTTTTAGTATTGTTTTTTTTTAGGTTTTTATTTGTTGTAAAAAAAACTGACAATCCCATTTTTTTCAATATTTTACTGAATGTTGACAACAATATTTTTTGAAAGATTAAAGTAGTTTAAAGCCAATATCTCAAAGTTTTGAAAAGATATTTGAGTCGAAAATCAATTTTTACCAACTTTGAGTAATGTTTTTTTAGGTTTCAATTTTTTATAAAAAAACTGTCAATTAGATTTTTCTCAAAATTTTATCAGATTACAAAATTGTTTTGGAGATGAAATCATATTTTAGTCGTAAAATTTTCGAGGTGACAAATTTTTATTTTTCAGTTTTTTTTGATTTATAAAAAAAAACCGTTAATTGGATTTTTTCCAAAAATATGCTTGTTTTGTATCACGAACAATACATAATATAAAATTTAATTCAAGACTCTAGCATCATTTGTTCGTGAGATATTTAGGGTTAACCAAAATTTTCACCTTTTTTAAACTGCTGGTTTTTTTACCAACCCACACAATTTTCTTGAGAGCCCTTTCTGCATCTTTCTGCCTTATTATCTGTACAACAAAATTTATCTGAAGTCGAAATCTCTTCTGATTCTTGAGCTATGGACGACGAAAAAACGTCGCGAACGTACGGACGTAAGGACGTACGAACATACGTACACACGCACGCACAGACATCTTTCTAAAAATCTTTTATTTCGACTCTATGGACCTTGAAACATTGAGAAATGTCAAAATTTTCAATTAGACAAATCGGACCCATTACAATAACTTCCTATAGGAAGTTAATAAGCCGATTGACAAAATCTTTCGAACTTTTGGCTTAGTCAAAAAGTGAAATACAGTCAAACTTCTGTAAAACGAACCTTAAAGGTAAGAAACATTTTTTATTTTAACATTGCAGGTGTTTTTTAATATCTGTACAAAATAGAACTCATTTAAAAGAAATTGAAGTAAAATAATCGTCAATTGTAATAGGATAATAATCACTTGGTGAAACTCTGTTAAAGTTGCTGTTGTTCTTGATTATTAATGATCTTATCGTTGAGTTTTCATCAGCCCACTATCAAAAGTACCGCAAAACAGGTTTGTTTAAACAATTTACAATTTCAATTTTAACAATTAACATTTCGTTATGAAGAAAAAGCTTTGCTTTTGGGTCAAACAATTATCGGGTGATTTTTTTGAGGTTAGGATTTTCATGCATTAGTATTTGACAGATCACGCGGGATTTCAGACATGTTGTCAAAGAGAAAGATGCTCAGTATGCTTTGACATTTCATCATGAATAGACTTACTAACGAGCAACGCTTGCAAATCATTGAATTTTATTACCAAAATCAGTGTTCGGTTCGAAATGTGTTTCGCGCTTTTTTATCGACAAATTTTGTTCAGCGATGAGGCTCATTTCTGGTTGAATGGCTACGTAAATAAGCAAAATTGCCGCATTTGGAGTGAAGAGCAACCAGAAGCCGTTCAAGAACTGCCCATGCATCCCGAAAAATGCACTGTTTGGTGTGGTTTGTACGCTGGTGGATTCATTGGACCATATTTTTTCAAAGATGCTGTTGGACGCAACGTTACGGTGAATGGCGATCGCTATCGTTCAATGCTAACAAACTTTTTGTTGCCAAAAATGGAAGAACTGAACTTGGTTGACATGTTGTTTCAACAAGATGGCGCTACATGCCACACAGCTCGCGATTCTATGGCCATTTTGAGGGAAAACTTCGGAGAACAATTCATCTCAAGGAATGGACCGGTAAGTTGGCCACCAAGATCATGCGATTTGACGCCTTTAGACTATTTTTTGTGGGGCTACGTCAAGTCTAAAGTCTACACAAATAAGCCAGCAACTATTCCAGCTTTGGAAGACAACATTTCCGAAGAAATTCGGGCTATTCCGGCCGAAATGCTCGAAAAAGTTACCCAAAATTGGACTTTCCGAATGGACCACCTAAGACGCAGCCGCGGTCAACATTTAAATGAAATTATCTTCAAAAAGTAAATGTCATGGACCAATCTAAATCTAAGAATCGATGAGATTTTGCAAATTGTATGCGTTTTTTTTTTTTTTTAAAGTTCTCAAGCTCTTAAAAAATCACCCGATATAAGGAACCCAATTTGTATGGGATATTTTTTAAGAGAAAGGGGAACAAAATGAAATCCCCTATAGAGAGCACTACGTTATAAGGAAGTTCGTTATAAAGAAGTTTGACTGTAGTTGAATAATAATAAACTTTCAAATGGATTACTTTATGTTTTTTTTTTAAACTATGTTTACATAAAAAAGTCGTACATTTAAAATTGTCTAGCTTTATGATTATCAGCAATTTACTTTTTAATAGAACACAAAACTACCTATCTATTCTGTTCCTCAAAACGTTTGTTTCAATTGCATTTAAAACCTGATTTCGATCTATTTAATCAAAATTGAAATAGAATTCAATTTATATTTAGAAATATTTAAGTTAAAAAGAAAGAAATAAGAATAAGAACGAAAGAAACAAAAAAGAAAACGTATCCAATTTGTCTAGAAATCGATCAGAAAATTGCATCTTGATTGAATATAGGTATCACAGAGATATTCTCTAAATCAAATCACCTGGATTTCAATTCATTCCACACACATTTTATTGTATTTGTATCGATAAAGCTGAAGCAACACTTGTATTGTACACACATACATATATCCTTAAGAATGTATATATTCAATAAAGGGAATATAATGTACTTGTATATGTTCCTATACCAAATTTAAAACATTTTCTGAAAACAAGCTTTAAATTTATTCAAGACAATTCTATTTCGTAAAGAGGTGATGGTTCTGGTATAGTATAGTCCTGGCTGCTGGTCGTAAAATTGTTAGATGTGTAGAAATTCTAGTCTAACATCATTGGGAATAATATTATACTCCAATAGGAACTGCATTTCGCTATACACACTATCTTGTTGTTCAAAATAGGTATACGGATAAACCTAATCACCTAAAAGTCCAACTGACAGTGAAATTGTATACAAGTGTATGTGTTTATATATAGGTGGGTATACTGTAAACACATGCATATAATATTATATTGACTTATTTCATATGTTATACTTAACTGTTTTCTAAATATTCCAGAATTTCACCTTTTAAGTTTTTTTCAAAAGCGGTTCAGTTAATTTTGAAAAATTGTTAAATGGGAGTCTTTTTTTGGATTAGTTTGACAGTAATTCAAAAATGATCGATATGAACAAAAAATTCGTATTTTATTTACATAGTTTTAATTTTTTATTAATTTATTCATGACAATTTGACACTTTAAGATAAAATATCTTATATTATATAGTGAAGCTTTTATGTTGTACAAACGAATTGTGCAGTGTTTTACAATAGAGGGAAGTTCATTGACATAAATTGAAAACAGAATGGAGACCGAGAATAGACCCCTGTGGTATTCCACTAAATTTAATACAAATTCGGAAAGAGCTTCTTTGAGTTCAACAGCTAATAATCTATTGGTTAAATAAGAGTTTGTTAGTTAAACTGTACTAGAAGAAAATTGAAACAAGTTTAAGAGTTTTTTACAAAGTAAAGAATATTTTAAATTATAAAAGGCCTTTGAAATTCCAAAAGCACTAAAAATGTTATATACTGAAGATCGATGGCCTTTCGAATATCCGACACTTATTAACGCTGTATTACAACTATTTTTCCTATGGATTGCCGGGCTGCTTGGAAGTTAATAATTTTTCATTGTTAAGAGATCTAAGTGTTTGAGCTTGAATGATTTTTTTCCAAAAACTTTTGAGGGAAAAGGTAGGGTAGATATTGGCCTAAAATCATCACAACTCCATTTAATTGGAAAGTTACTAGTCGAAACAATCACAATTTCAATAAAAGTTTAGGAAATGAGGGATGCATTTGATCGAGACCTACTGCGTTTGAATTAATAGAGATGACACTTTCAACCACATTATAAGATGCAGTGGTATTGAAAGTGCTGTTGGAGATAGAGCTGGAAACACATTTCTGGTTCAAGCTGTTAATACCCAACTCTTCAATCTGATTATTTTGGGACTTACAGATTCCAGTTTATTTTTAAGTATCTTCGAAATTTTCTGCTTTGACAATTATTAAAACAACCAGAAAACTTAATTTCAAAAAAATAAGAGCTCATTATTAGGATCTATATCAAATTATAGTAGACACACATTGCACAGATCAAATGATAACAAAAAAGAGGCTGGGATGCGACCCACACTGATAACCTCCCATCCCGTCTGTTGATTTGTCTTGCTTAAAAGGTTTGTAAGTTTACGTGTTTTGTTAAAAAAGTTGTCAGTTGAATTATCCTGAACAAAATTATAAATTACCAACAATATTTTGCATACTCGTATCATGAAATAGTTTCATTTCAAAATCTATTTTTGTAAACGAGATTTTTAGTCAAAAAACCAATTTTTACCAATTTTAGTAGGATTTTTTACAAGTTTTTATTTTTTCTATACCTACACAAATTTAAATTGGATAAATGAAAATAATTTGAAGTCAATGTCTTCTATTATTCACGAGATATCGAGAACCGAACATCAATTTTTACCAAATTTGTGTACTATTTTTTGTAGATTTTATTTTTTATAAAAAAAAAGACTGTTGGATTTTTATAAAAAATTTACTGAATATCGAAAACAATATTTTTTGTGAGATAAAAATGTTTTAAAGGCAATATTTTAAAATTTTTAAAAGATATTTGAATCGAAAATAAATTTTCACCAAGTTTTAGTATTGTTTTTTTAGGTTTTTATTTTCTGTACAAAAAACTGTTAATTCAATTTTTCTCAAAATTTTACCGAGTATTTAAAACAATATTTTCTAAAAGATAAAATTAGTTTCAAGCCATAATCTCACATTTTTGAAAAGATATTTGAGTCGAAAATCAATTTTTACCAACTTTCATACATTTTTTTTTAGGTTTTTATTTTTTGTAAAAAAAATTGTCAATTCAATTTTACTCAAAATTTTTAGGAATGTTGAAAATAATATTTCTTATAAGATAAAATTAGTTGGAAGCCATAATCTCAAATTTATGAAAAGATATTCGAGTCCAAAATCAATTTTTACCAACTTTGAGCAATGTTTTTTGTTTTTTATTTTTTATTAAAAAATACTCTCAATTCGATTTTTCTTAAAATTTTACCAGATGTTAAAAAACATTATTCTTCGTTGTACAAAATTATTTTGGAGATGAAATCATTTTTTGTTCGTACATTTTTCGAGGTGACAAATTTTTTTTTTTAGTTTTGTTTTATTTATAAAAAAACCGTTAATTGGATTTTTTTCCAAAAATATATTTGTTTTGTATCATTTTATAATGTATAATATAAAGTTAAATTGAAGTCTCTAGCGTAATTAGTTTGTGAGATATTTAGGCTTAATCAAAATTTGTACCTTATTTTTAAAGTGCTATGGTAAAAAAAACCACCCACACAATTTTCTTGAGAGCCCTTTCTGCATCTTTTTGCATTGTTATCTGTATAACAAAATTTATTTGAAGTCGATATCTCTACTGGTCTTGAGCTATGGACGGACGTAGGAACGTACGTACACACGCACGACTCTAGGGGCCTTGAAACTTCAAGAAATGTCAAAATTTTCAGTTTGTCAAATCCGACCCATTACAATAACTTCCTATGGGAAGTTAATAATTTTCCAAAAAGAAGTTTGTTTTCGAATAGCCCGCTATTTGGGACAGCTGCCACTTTTGAAGAGGTGATGTAAATAAAAACAAACAATACATTCAAAAACACGAAATTGTCAAACTTCAATACAAAAACTTTGAAAATTTCGCAGTCGATCAGTTCAAAAAAGTAAAGCAATTCGAGGTCATCGTGAAACACCTCATGAACTAGAGATAGTTAAACTGAATGGTACATTGGAGCACATGAGACAACCTAGTAATGTGAAGAACCCTAATTGTGTGCTTCACCCAACTAGCAAATTTTACTTGTGTAAAGCTTACTGAAAGCAAATTTGGGACTTGTATAGAAACACATTATGGCCTTATACAAACTAATTTGGAGTAAGTTAGACAACTTATTTCACTCTTTTAAGACCTGTCTTATGCAAGTCTTGTGATTGCAAAACAACTTTTTTAGAAAGCATTACACTAGTAAAACAATGCAAGCACACTAAAAAAAAAAACTGGTACCGGTGACCAGATTTCCCGCTAAATTTATCCAGAAAAAGTGGTTTTTAGATTCCTACCAGTCGTCTTGTTAAGATTTTCCAGAAAATCCTTGTAAATTTTACCAGGAGATTTTTCGAAGAATTCCTGGTAAAATACATCAGATTTCTGGTAGAATATACCAGGAGAATTATTTTTCCTGGTAAAAATTATACCGGGAATAAACCTAGTATTCTGGTAGAATATACCAGGAATATTTTTTTTCCTGGCAAAATTTTCCCCAGTATTCCTGGTAAAAATGTACCAGAATATTCGTAAAATATAACAGGAATTTTTTTTCCTGGTAATAATGTACCAGAATTCTGGTAGAATATACCAAGATTTTTTTATACTCAAAATGTAGCTGAATTCTGGTAGAATATTAAGCTCTTCCCGCCAAATTATGGTAAGCGCCTTATGAAATCATGCATAGAATATATTTAACTGTATTCTTCCTACTAAAAAGAAAGCGTAAGATATAGGTAATATTCCTAAAGAAAACATTCACATCAACATCGTCTCTAATATGTCCAAGAAAAAAGGAATAAAGATTTTTCTCTAAACTAAATTATAGGAAGCGCCATGTAGTTAACGATTATTTGGCAGTAAGATTTTTACCTAAGAGGAAAATATATACTAGACAATAAAATTCCTGATTTTATTTACCAGAAAAAAGATAATTCTTAAACTTCCAGTATTTCTGGTAATAAGTACCAGAAGACTGGTTTTATCTACCAGGGAAAAATATACCAGAAAATAAATTTCCTGGTTCTATTTACTAGATTCCAGATAATCTTCATTTTACCAGGAAAAAAAATACTTTCTACCAGGACGCTGGTAATATTAACCAGCAAATTTTCTATCAAAAATGTTACCAGGAAACCAGATTTCTGGTAAATAAAACCAGATTTCTTTTCACCAGGAAATCTGAAGTTATTTACCACGAAATCTGGACTACCTATTGTACCAGTTTTTTGGATGGTATTTTCTACCAGATTTTGCCTACCAGGAAATTTTTTTGAGTGCAGTAGCTGTGGTTTCACTTCACAAGCTTTTTCCATCTTTAACGTAACCGTTTGATGTGCTTTTCGGGAAAGCGGTATAATTGGACTTTACTTTTTTCAAAAATGAGGCTGATAAAACTGTGATGGTAAATGGATTACGCTACAGAGCTATGATTAAATATTATTAATTGTACACCATTTATTTTCAACAAGACGAAGCTATGCGTGCAACAATTAAAGAAGTCTAAATTTAATGAGAAAAGAAAAGATATTTGTGATTTAACACCTTAAGACTTTTATATTTGGGGTCATGTAAAAGATAAGGCCTTTTCTATGTTCTAGAAATTGTCAATGATCTAGAAACGACGAAAGATCTTAAATATATAGGCTTGGGGACGTATAGCCGCAAACGATCAAATTGGTCTTACAAAATGTTATGAAAAGGATACATCTGTAGCCGTGACGGCCACTTGCCAAATATCTTTTCCCGTTAAAAACATATTGTCGTTTTTAAAATGAAATAATAATTTCTCTTAAATAATACTCGTTTTTTAAATATCAAAATAATACCATCTTATTAGAAGACCAGTTAAAAATCAGAAATCAAGAATGTTCAGTTTATTGAAGCCGATACTTTTGTCCTTTTGATCTTTTGGTGAAGAAATAGTTTCCTTAAGTACTGAGATCACTACTTTTCTGTTAAAATTCACCTTCATTCTGTACATTCGGAATTGTATCACTCGCTCGATGTAGTCGGTGTCTTACAGTTATTGCATTATATCATCCTGCATGTTTTTCACCATACCATAATATTGAATGTGAAATAGAATTCCACTATTGCATATTATTCCCAAAGGACGACTCGTAAATGCTAGACAACACGAAATATCCCTTAAATTTATATCTACGAGTATAATATGATATCACTCCATAACCCTTTTGCTTTATGTTTTATTTCTTGATATTGGACTACTTCCAAAAGGAATTTCCTTACCTCAGCATCTTCATATATCACATACAGAAATATACAACATTTTATAAGGACACGGCGAGTATTGTGTCGGTATATGTACATATATTTGCAGATGCAGATGAAAGCGAATGCATCAGCATCTCAGATATATATGTATCTACAGATTCGCTGGCACATCATCAGATACATATATGTACATATAGAGAAATTCCTGCATTCTTGCATTAGTTTCAGTTCAGGTCAGATTTCGTTTCGTTTCTTTTCATTTGACAAGGATTGATATCATAAGCATATTTGCTTTCTCATCATTTTCAGGACTCTCTGGATGAGCGACGAGGCAAGAGGATGATGATGATGTTGAGATCGGGTAAGAGGAAGATGAAATTACGATGACGATGAAGACCGCTTTTAATTCATCCCTTTGACCGCACACTAGATTTGAAATCTCAGTTACCAGTTGCCTGCTGCAGAACAGATCCTTGCCTCTTGCCTCTGACAGAAGCCAGGCAAATTGAGATTGAACTAATTTCGGTGATTGATACTTTGCAACTGTACTCGTGTATGCAATGCATATCTGTGGCAGGATATGTACTTGCGATGCGAAGTGATGTTCCTTTTTGAAAAGAAAACTATATCAATGCCATCTATTGCAGAATGTAGAGCAGGTGGTAAAGGGTTTGTGTGGGTGTAGGTTGCAGGACGTATAGGGTTATGTATGACAGCTGAAAGGCAAGTGTATTTAATTGATATATACACTCTGTCAACGAGTTTGAAACATTCACTCCTCCGCATACACATACACACTACACAGTATACACATCATAAGGATACCTTTCTACATTATGCTATTTGCACAAAGGACACATAGTCACGGGTATAGTATAGAGAAATAGATTTGAAGAACATCAAGGCAAAAGGCTAATTACTAGACTGCAGTTGACAGCAGAAGACATGCCCTAGCGTTGTTGCTGCTGCTGCTTTTGCTTTTGCTTCTGCTTTTGGATTATTGAATATATCCTGCTGCTGCTGCTGTTGCTGCTACCTCAATCCTTTCGCTAGAAGGATAATCAAAAGCAACCGACTCTGACATGTCTGATAATTATATTTGGAATTTTGAAATTGCAAAAGAGTGCATGCACTAGAAGGCCATAATATCAGTTAAGAAGCAACACAGAGAGGGTTTGAGAATCTATGTCGCATCTACCTTCACAACCTCCTCCCCCTTTCTATTGACCAAAGCCATAAGTGCTCGTAGCTTTTACCTATACCTCATAGTTGAGTACATACATTGTATATACATATATAAATACCTTATGGCATATCCAAGGACAACGATACTAGAATGTTAATTTGCTTACGACATTTGCATTCGGCAATTAACCTGTATATCTAGCAATGATGGTCCAGTCATGTGCTTTTCAATTCGTTCCCTTTGTTATGTCGACTCTTTTACCTAACCTCCTATATACATCTTCATATATATGTACATATGTACTATACAAATTCAATGCCGCATTCAAAGCTAAAAGGATTCCTCATTTTCCATAAGCGATATACTATACTATGTGTGTTTATGTGCAGATGGTATTTTGCAATTAAATTAGCAAATTGTTGCAAAGGCAATATTCGAAAGTGAAGTATGAACTGAACAAGAAGAAACATAGATTGGACGTCATCGTAATATTAACTATAGACTTAATTTCAGTCGCAATGAGAATTTGCTATAACGTTACCAGGAATTCGATAATCATTTTGGGTTTTAGGGTATTCGAAGATCAAAGTGACCAGAAACTTACCTGCTTTTGAATTTAATTTCAATGTATGTGTATATAGATTTGTTGAGTGATGACATTTAATAATGTTTCTTACCTGAAAATAATCCAAAATGAAAGAAGAATTAATTAGATTGTAAAATTAAAGGATTTTTGAATTGTAAAAGAAATAAAAACATTTAAATAGTATTCAAATATGTTTTAATCGTAAAAACATATTTTTCAAAAATTCGAAAATGAAAGCATTTTATTTCAACCATATCCTCAAAAAATTTCAGAAAACGATAAAGTAAAAACTGAAAGTCTTACGGCAAAAACATAAAAACGCTCAATACATATTACATCATGTTCATAGGTTTGGAATACTTCTATTTGTCAGGCTCAAAAATGAGTAGAAATATGGAGTTAAATGAATTTTGTTGCATATAAAGGGTGTTTCTATAGAAGTATACTAACAACTTTGCAATTAAATAAAAAAAGAGAATATTTTTAAATTGACATACAATTTGCTTTATTCGACAGATAATCGTCTGAAATTATATTTTAAACATGCTCTCAGGAATATGACGCCACGGCTGGATGGACACAATCTTATTTGGGGTTCCAATTTTCGATGACTTTTTCCAAAAATTTTTAGCCATATATTGCCAATAACGCGGCGAACTATGACCTAAATGTTATCAGTCGTTTCGGTTTATCGATCTAGACTAGCTACTTCACATATTCCCACAGGACAAAGACAAGCGTTGTTAAATTGCACGATCTTGGAGTCAAATTCATGGGCACATAACGTGAAATTATCCAGCAAATAGACGTTTCCTTCAATAAATCAATTTTTTCATGAGCTATATATAACACGTTGCACCGTCTGCTGTAAACAAAAGCTCCTGCGCATCATGATTTTTCAATTGATGAACTAAAAAGTCAATAACATTGCGCTTATGTGGTCACCATTGACTGTAACTTTCTGGTCAGCATCGTTTTTAAAGCAGTACGGGCCAATCAGGCCCCCAACCCAGGAAACATACCAAACTGTCAATTTTCTTATGTAACGGTGTCTCAATAAACACTTGTGGTTTAGCATAACTCAAAATACGGCAGTTTTTTTTCCTGACATATCCGTTCAACCAAAAGGAAGCTTCATTGCTGGACAAAATTCGCTTATGTATAAAACAAACCATGATTTTAAAAATAAATTTGCACAATTTAGAAGACTTCAATCCTCAGTTAATTGAAATCAAATAAAAAACTAAAAATAAATCACTTGTATGGCCGCAAGTTAAAATGTGTTACCAACTAAAAGTTTTATACCTCTAAACAAACACCCTTTATAACATTATTGTAGAAAAATGAGTTTCAAACAAATTCGGAGGCAGAGTTTTCCATTTCAAGAACTTCGATAGGAATGCAATAAATAAAAATGGTTGCCAAGATCTCATTCAAATTCTACTCCAAAAAAAGAGGCTTATGGGATGCGACCCAAACTGATCCCGTCTCTCGATTTGTCTTGCTTAAATGTTTGTAGATTTTCGTGTTGGGTTAAAAAAGTTGTAAGTTGAATTATTCTTAAAAAATTTAAAATTACCAACAATATCTTTCATATAAAGAAATAGTTTAGTTTGAAAATTTAGTTTTATTAAATAGATTTTTAGTCGAAAACAAATGTTTACCAATTTAAGTAGCATTTCTTAAATTTGTACAAATTGGATGAATGAAATTAATTTGAGAGATATCAAGAACCGAACATCGATTTTTACTAAATTTGCGTACTATTTTTTGTAGATTTTATTTTTTTATGAAAAAACGGACTGTTGGATTTTTATAAGAAAACTACTAATTATCGACAACAATATTTTCTGTAAAATAAAAAGAGTTTGAAGACAATATTTTTAATTTTTGAAAAGCTATTTGAGTCGTAAGTAAATTTTTACCAACTTTTATTAAGTTTTTTTGTTTAGGTTTTTATTTTTTTGTAAAAAAATTTTACCGAATGTTGAAAGCAATATTTTTTATAAGAAAAAATAAGTTAGAAGCCATAATCTCAATTTTTTGAAAAGATATTTGAGTGTAAATTCAATTTTTACCAACTTTGAGTAATGTTTTTTAGGTTTTTATTTTTTAATAAAAAAAACTGCGAATTCGATTTTTTTCAAAATTTTACCAAGTGTTAAAAACGTTTTTTTTTGTTGCACAAAATTGTTTTGGGGATAAAATCATTTTTTTTTTCGTAAAATTTTCGAGGTGACAAATTTTTTTTTCAGTGTTTTTGATTTATAAAAAAAACCGTTAATTGGATTTTTTTCCAAAAATATACTTGTTTGGTATCACGTTACAGTTTATAATATAAAACTAAATTCAAGTGTCTAGCGTAATTGGTTCGTGAGACATTTAGGGTTAACCAAAATTTGCACCTTTTTTTTAAACTGCTATGGTAAAAAAAACACCCACTCAATTTTCTTGAGAGCCCTTTCTGCATTATTTTCTGTATAACAAAATTTATTTGAAGTCGATATCTCTTCTGGTTCTTAAGCTATGGACGACGAAAAAACGTCGCGAACGTATACGAACGTACGTACACACGCACGCAAGGGACCTTGAAACGTCGAGAAATGTCAAAATTTTCAATTTGAAAAATCGGGCCCATTACAATAACTACCTATGGGAAGTTAATAAATCTACCACGTTCAGTTTTTGAGATATTAATTTTTAGATTTCGAAAAAAACCACAACTAGAAAGCTTTTTCAAGCTATCTTTATTCATTAATGAGTTTACGTATTTAAAATTAAAATTTCATTAAATTTACGAAAAATCTACATACGTTAATTGGTAGACTTTACCTGACTCAAATAAATATAGGATCAGCAAAATAACCTTTTTTTTTGAAAATGCTATAAAAACATCGAGTGTAGCCTTGGCTGTGTGGCACGTAGCGCCGTCCTGTTGAAACTAAATGTTGCCAATATCCACCTCCTCCTTTTGTGAACAAAAATTCGTTCAACATGGCCCGATAACAATCGCCATTGACTGTAACGGCCACTCCTTTCTCATTTTCCCAATTATGCCTCTGGACCAAAATCCGCACCGAACATTGACTCGTTTTGGGTGTATCGGCTTTTCAATATATGCGTGCGGGTTTTCTGTGCCCCAAATGCAACAACTTTTCTTGTTTACATACCCGCCAAGATCGAAATAAGCTTCACCTGAAAAGATGATTTTTTTGACAAAATCGGCATCTTCGCTAAGCGTTGTTCAAGCGTATGCACAACCATATTCGTTTAGCTGAAGGATAAAACTAATATTATCTGTCAAATCATCATGAGCTAAGTGTTACCATTCACGAAATAAGCACTAGTTGAAAAAAAACGTTAGATGGCGGACCCTTTATTAACGTAACAGTAAAACAATTTTTAATAGAAAAAGGTAAAAATATTTGAAAGTAATTTGAAACAAGGCTTTAACATCAAGTTTTTGAATTGTATTGCAAATATATAAGAACGATGTAATGTTGTTATTTTGAAAATAGAGAAATTTATTATTAAAATTAATATGTGCTGTGCATTCGAAAACTACACAAACATTAACTCCAAAACATGTTTTTCAAAACTGTGAAAGCATTAAATTCAAGATTTTTTATATAGAATGGAATGAAGACTTATTAGTAATGAGAATGTCCAAAAACTTAATAAGTTAATAAAATAATTTAAACCTTATCTAGAAGAAGAAGATTTGTACTCTGCAAAATAGTCATAAAATTTGTTTTTTGTGAGGTGTTGTGTTTTGACTTAGGCTCAAAAACCCTGGTTTTGGTTATCCTGAAAGAGGCATATTTGTTATGATAGAAACATTTTAAAGCGAGAATCGTATTCTGAACAACTTAATCCTTTAAAAAAGAATTCGTTAACTTAACATTGGGAGTTATTGTAATCGGTCCGATTTGCCGAATTGAAAATTTTCTCATTTCTCGACGTTTCGAGGTCCCTAGAATCTGAATAAAAGATTTTTAGAGTACGTCCGTATGTTCGGGAAGCTTCTATCTTCTATATATTAAGAACCAGTTAAGATATCGACTTAAAATAAATTTTGTTATACAGATAATGAAGAAGAAAGATGCAAAAAAGAGTGGGTGGTTTTTGGTTGACCACAAATATCTCACGAACCAATTACTCTTGTGATTTTAATCAAATTTATTATTATGTATTGTGACGTGAGACTAAATAAATATAATTTTGAAAAAAAAATTCAATTAACTTTTTTTTTATATAAATCGAACAATCTGAACAAAATACTTTTAACCTCGAATGTTTTTCCAAAATAATTATTGTTTATAATGAAGAATAACGTTTTAAGCATCTAGTAAAATTTTTAGAAAAATCGAATTGACTGAAATGTTTTTCACAAAATTTAAAAACCCAAAAATAAGACCCAAGAATAAGAAAAATTGATTTCGGTCGAATATTCAAGGCATTGAGAATTGTCGAAATTTTCAACTGGACAAATATGGCCAACTGAAGAAAACAAGTAAATTAATCTTAAAAAATTTTGTGCTACCAGAAGAATTTTGATAAACATTTTGGAATGTTAATAACTTTAGACCATTTACAATTTTTAAGAAAAAAAATTATTCTTTCATTGCTCCATGTTAAATTTAATGAAAATTGACCCTGGACAGTTTTCTTTATTTTACTCTTTATTCTTTTTCGTTTTTCAAAAAAAAAAAAATAAACTAAAAACATTGCAGCTCAAAATAGAATTATGCCAGCAGTAGAAACATCTCCATCATTCCTCCATCATAATTTTGAATTTTGATTCATATTTTTTAGTGTCGGTGTTATTTAAGCAAGAAATATCAAGAACAAAAAAGGCGAAGTCCTTTTAACTAACTGACACACAGTCCAGATCCAGACAATCTAAAGTTGTTTATTATTTATAGCATAGATATTGAAATTGAGAAGCCGACAAGCCCTTGAGACAGATCGTCGCGATAGCCACATTCTCTGATGACTATAGGACTGCTGGCTGCCTCTTTTATTTTTAGTGTCCTGCTTTTTGTTGTGACTGTGATATACCTACTTTTTTGTTTGCCCCAAGTCTCTCAACCCTTACCCTTAAAACTTTGACCAACAACGAGAACGAGGCAGGTTTTAGATACTGCTCCTGGTTGCTTGCTTGTTGTCATCGTATATAGGTAAGGTAGTCCACTTTAATGCTGACGTTGGCAAAACTGGAAAATGAAATTCATAAATAATTTCCAGCCCGCGTCCAGATAGATCCAGATCCAGACACGCTAAAAAAAAGGAAAGAAATGCAGATAGGTGAAAATGATATCCCTGTTGTTTTCTTTTTTTGTCCAACTTGAACCACTACTCGTACTCTTGAGTCGTGCTCCTGCATGTGAGTTTTTAGTCAGCCTGGAGGGTCGTTTCTTTTCGTTAGGACATCAGAAATGGCCAGGACTTTTTGTTTGTGTCGAAATTTGGTTCCGCTGTTTGTTTCTCTATGTTTTTTGTGTCTTTTGGCCACAACCGTACGTCAGGAACACGTTTGCATTTAGGTTTGCTTACATTCGTCGTGTGTGACTGTTTTTTCCTTGGCACGTCGTCATCGTCGTCGTCGTAGCCGCGCCACCTCCGTTGCGTTGTAACAAACACGAATTCCATTTACATTTTTGTTTGGTCCTGAAACTTCCATCATTGGTCATCGTTGCGAGGAAGAAGATTGGGTGCTTGATGTGCGTAGGTATACAGGCTTGAAGTGCCTGCAGAATGTAATACTTTTTTTTCTTGCTACTCGAATGCTGCAAGGAGTGTTGGTGATTTTGATGATGCTGCTCCTGCTGCTGCTGATGCATCCTGTGTGTGAGAGAGTTACACACGTAGCAGACAACATCAGTTACATTGAAAGCGAAGCACCAAATAGGTATCTTTCAATGTGGCAGGCAAAACGGGAAAAAAAGGCGAGATATGGCAAAGGACGTGCTTCGTTTCAAAAAGGTAAATTTGTAGTTGATTGATGGGGTATTCTCGTGTCGAGTCCTAGAGTTGGATTTTGGTTTAGTTTGGAAGTTATATTTCTACGGTTTTTGCTCTTAGTTAAAGCAAGTTTTTGTTTTTATTTTTCTGTTCAATTTTACCTCTCAGAGCTACTCTATCAATTCTGGAGCACATTTACAAAACATAGCTACATACCTACATATACCGCTCGCACATCACATAAAGGTTTGATGAATGAAAATTCACTGATGTGCGAGCTGGATAAAAGAAAAAAAACAAGTCGAGTTCATGGAAAAGAGCTTTGGATTAGTGCTAAGTCCTTGAGGATTTCCTCTGAAAGGAGAAAAACATATAGTCGAGCGGGAGCTATGTATGTGCACGAGTGTATAGGTATAGTATTAAAAAGTGAGTGTAGCTTCTTATAATGGGAAAAAGGATAATTGGATAGGTAAACAATGTTAGAGACTAGGTTAGTCGCATTTGTGTATAATATGTACCTTATAGTTGAGAGGTGAATAGAATTAAGAATAATGGAAAGGTATTATATGTATTATAGCAAGGAAGGAAGGAAGGACTTATTATCTTGCAGCAAAGATTGGTGTACCTACCTAGAGTTTATTCTATCAGATCTTATAGTTTTTTATTTTTAATCATTGTTTTTTAAGTATGAATTAAGATAAGGAAAACTCGGTTAAACTTGTGGTGGTCTGAAGGGTTTATCTTGAATAATAATTTATATTTTATGAATATGCAGAGGAAGGTAAAGGTTTTTACTAGTTTAATCTACTTCTCACGAATGTTTAACACATGATTTTCTTAGGAAAAAAAAAATCATTTGAAAGTAAATTACTTAAGCGATTTGGTTAAAACTTTGGAATTAAGTGCTTGAGTTGGTCCTCTTATGGAGAAACTGACCTTTTTTAAACTATAATAAAGTTAGTACCCCAAGTAATGACTAGTCTGAGCACCTCCAAAACAGATCTTATAGGAGTTTTATTAAAAAAAGAATTACTAACATTTACAAAATTGTTTAAAAAGGTGTGAACCCTGGGATGAGAACAAAACTGAGTATTTCCAATTAGAGCCCTTAAAAATAATATTTTTTGTAATAAGATGAATTTTTATTTAAAGAACTTAAAAAGTATGCAACTAGCTACTAAACTCGTTTAGTAATATTTTATAAAGATTTTTGTTGATTGGACTTTCAAAAAATTGTACTAAATGATAAAAACAATATTTTGTATAAAACCAAATAAGTTTAACGCAATTTATTTTGCTTTTATTGTACAGTTGTATTATTATTTTAGAGAATTATTTTTGTCGTGTTCAATATAATATACACAATTTAACTAAAAGAATATTTTCTTTACCCGATTTAAGTGAACATTTTTGAACATATTTAAAATTTCTGTGAGGAAAAAACAAAAACATTTATTTTATCGTGGATCAATAAGGAAGCCGAAAAAAAATGAATAGTTTAACTAGCAATGTAACAGGTGTGTGATTTAACGTGTGGTTTTCAATCAGGCAATCCTTTTTTCGGAGTTTGTCTTTTTGACAGTTATCACTTGATTTATGCTCAATTTGGACATAATTATGGTGAAATACGGTCCCTAAAGTGGCCCGGCCCCATACGACAAAAATTGGTTGAAAATTTGGCCAATCGGCTGGAAGGCTAGTAGCGGAGGCCACTTGCCCGAAATCATTTTTAAAATATAAAGACTCATAACATGGCCACAACATTTAATTATATACGTTTTAATTCTTCTAAAATAACTCACTACTAAAAAAAGTATTTTATTTTCCATAAGATTTTTTAGAAAATCCTATCCTGGTAAAATGCTACACACTTATTTCTGAAAATAAATGGTTTATTCAAAAATTAATTTTTCATTATGAAAAAAATTCATGGTTTAAGAAATATTGCTTCAGAAAGAACTATGCTAGTGTTTTATTTTGAAAAACAGTGAAAAAAACATTCTTCTATAATAGGTAAAAAGAGTTGTTAAGTGCTTTTTCCACCTTAACTGTTTTGTTTTGCTTTTTAATTATTTCTTTTTTGACTTAGTTAGTACTTAGTTTTTGACTTCATTTTCTCACAATTTAAAATACCAAAATTTCGTTATTTTAAAGCAAATGGAGTAAAAGGAAAGGATTTTCAGAATATCTGGGAGCACACTCAACATTTCAATACATAGTTTGCTATAAAATTAAATTAAAACTCCAGTAGCTATTACTTTTAGGATAAAAAAAAATTATAAGTTGATATATTATTTTAAGAAAATCCTATGGAGTCTTAGACCACACTACATGTCATTTAAAACTTAAATTTTTTTCAATTTCAAAATCTTCAATTTCTGAAAATATTTTATTTTATTTATAAGTCTTCTAACAAAATTAAACAAAAATAAATTCGTGTTAAATTTTTAAAAATCAATACCTTTCGTATATATATTACTACCCAAACGCAAAATAGTTGGACTACCTTTGATAGAAATCAAACATCTGCTGATTCTTAAATTCCATCGAAAAAATACTCATAATTTTGTATGTTTATAAAAATTTATTAATTTTGAATATAAAAAAAGCAATGAAAACAAATTTAATTCAGTTAAATAACAAAAAGCAATAACAAAGTACGTATTGATACACTTTTTTTTTAAGCAAAATAGTTGGCCTACGAGTTTTTTTTTAATTTCACCATGGTGTTACGTCACCTTTGGCCTTGATAACGGCTTTTACGCGTCGTGGCATTGTGTCAACTAGTTTTTGACATTCTTCGGCACCAAAAGATTCCCAAATGTTTGTTATTTGGGTTCGTAGGTCTTGAAGATTCCGACAGGGCACTTTTCGCAGTTGTTGCTTCATTTTATGCCACACCGTTTCAATCGGTGAAAGGTCAGGGCTGCTGGAAGGCCATTCCAATAAAGGAATTGCTTCAGCAGATAACCACGTCATTGTAGACCTAGCCGTATGGCAAGAAGCACCATCTTGTTGAAAAATGAAGTCACCGTTAGTTGATTGAAGTCGTGGTATTGATGGGATAAGTTCATTTTCAAGGATATCTCGGTACTTCACTGCATTCACAATTCCATTTACAAAATGTAAATTGCCCAAACCCCGTCCAGACATGCACCCCCATATCATCAAAGACCCTGGAAACTTGAGAGTTTTCTTGAGGCAGTCCTTGTGAAAAGCTTCTTTGGCGGTTCTTATCACTCGTTTTCCTTCAACTCCCACACAAACTTCAAATCGGGACTCATCACTCCAAATAACAGACCGCCATTGGCTTAAAGTCCAGTTTCTGCGTTGTTTCGCCCATTCGAGTCGCCTTTTCTTCTGTTTAGGTGTTAACAGAGGCTTTTCTTTGGCCTATGGTTTTAACTAATTATGCAGCTCTAATTTAAATTAAACTTAAACAAACCTTATAAAACTTGTATCCACATTTATTCATTGCCCGCTTACAAGTGTCGACCGAAACACTTTTTTGGATTCTTTCCCTCCATTCCACAGTTATTGCAGCGGCAGTTTGGCGTCGATTTTCTTTAATTATTTTTTTTAAAACCCGACAATCTCGAGGCGTTGTAATCGGTGGGCGTCCAGTTTTTTTACCAATTTCAAAATGTCCACTATTTTTGAATTTTGATAAAATGTTCCGAACAGATGAACGAGGTAAATTAAAATTTGTTGCTATTTTATAGCTTGATAGTCCCGTTTTGAAGGCATCAACGATTGATTGCCTCATATCGCTTGATAAAGCAACACCACGCGCCATGGTTGACTCTAAACTGTTACTGCCTTGCATCAAACAAGAGTTTAATAGATAACAAATCAATTGCATGTCATTGTTTTAATAACGGTTAAGTACAACTCTCTTTAATAGTCATAGTCCAACTATTTTGCATTCACAAGAGAGATAGTCCAAGTATTATGCTCTCATCTTTGTTTGAAAAGGAGGCAAACTGGAGCTATGCTCTATTTAAAATTAAGTTCTGTTGGGTCTTATTAAATTACTAAATGAATATTATTACATGGTCAAAAAAAAAAATTAATGAAACAGCTTGGGCTCGAAAAATTAGTTACAGAAATAGAATGAATGTGTTAATTGATGAGTAGGCCAACTATTTTGCGTTTGGGTAGTATAGTGTCATGCAAGTCAATTTAAAGTAAATTCTGGTGTACCTCAAGGGAGTCATCTTGGTCCATTGCTGCTTATTTTGTTTATTAGTGATTTTCCTTTTTTTTTAAATAATTCTATGTGGCTAATTTAGGTCCCTTGACAGACCACGTGTAGTCAAAGAATTAGCGGAGGCCCTAGACTGGTATAAAGCAGACATCATCTAGGAAAGACCATGGAATGGACCCAGCAAAAAGGGGATGAAAAACTGCGATATTTATTATGGTGACCACTACGGAGATAAATAACAGCGCTTACTTGGATGCGGCTTTGTCATTGGAGCCAAACTTAGGCAACAAATTTTGAGCTGTAGGTTCATCAATAGCGCCTCATGACTATCCACATAAATGCTAAATTCAGCAACATAAGCCTAATATGCGCTCACGTCCCCACAGAAGAAAAGGATGACAGCACCAAAGATATATTCTTCGAGTTTTTAGACAAAACATATGAGCAGTGTTTTAGCTACGATATTAACATTGTCCTGAGCGATTTTAATGTCAAGCTAGGAAGGAAAGACATCTTTGGTGGAATGAGAAGGAAAAACAGCCTGCACGACAACATTTCCGATAACGGATTCAGGCTCATCGATTTTGCTGCGGGGGCCAAACGTCATGGTAACCAGTACGCGTTTTCCACATCTCAACATCCACAAAGGAACTTGGAGTTCTCCAGATCAATCTACCGTCAACCAGATTGACCATTATAGCGATCGACGCTAGACACGCTTCCAGCATCATGGATGTCCGAACTTTCCGAGGAGCTAACATCGAATCGGACCACTACCTCGTTGTTTCCAAGGTAGCACTTCGGGTTAACAGACCCAAGGCAAAACAGGGCGATACTGGGAGAAGATACAACGTCAAACTGCTACAATCGCAAGAGATCGCCAAATCCTTCTCCGACCGAGTTACAAGTAAACTCTTCCGAAGTTCTCTGCCGCGAATTAAATGTATCGAGAACCAGTGGCAACATTGCCAAGATTCAAATGAAAAAAGCTGCCTCTGACGTGCTGGACGTGCTGGGTTTCAAGCAGCCACCAACAAGTAACCCCTGGTTTGATAAGGAATGCCGGCAGTCAAATGCAGCCAAACAACAGGCACGCAAAGCGGCGCAGTGTCACTATATAAGACCCTCATCATCCCCGTCCTTCTATACGGCTCAGAAGCATGGACTATGATAAAAGCTGATGAAATCACCTTGAGTCGTTTCGAAAGAAAATTTCTTCGTGTGATCTACAGTCTTTTCGAGAGTGGATTTTACATACATCACTGATTCGAAAATGTTCAAATTGTAAAAAGTAAAAAAAGTAAGTAAAAAAAAAGCACCAGATGGTAACCCCAATTATTAATGATCAATACCTTTATACCTTACCCATAAGTAAAACAACAACAAAAAATACCTCCTTAATTTCTTGGTACACCAACATAAATATATCAGCCATTAATTCCCCATTCATTATTTTACTTCGTTTTATCCATGTTCCTTCAAATAAAAATAATAATCAATTTAGGCCCGAAAACCATCACGATGATGATGAAGAAAGAAGGTAAAAGGTAATTTTGGTTTTATTTATTTCTTAAGGGATGATTTGTTTTTTTTTTTTTAAATTTCATATTATTTTTTCTTAATTTTTGTTTTGGGTGAGGTTTAAAGTAACGAACCAATATCAAAGGGAATCAACAAAAAATAAATAACTTTGCGTACCTTTCTTTGTGAGTGTGAGAGGTGTTTTAGAAAAATGTTTGCAAAAATGAAAGGATGGGTGCGATAACGGTGTTAGGTGGGTGGAAAAATTCCAATCCCTTATTTTGTTTTCAGGACGTTTTTTTCCTACACTTCTTTTTTATAATCACCAAAAATTCCATCAAATCACATCCGAAATGTAAAAAAAGAGGGTGATATCAGGTATAGCGACGCTGGGTGTACGTAACATCAAGCGGTAAAATAAGAAAAAAAAAGAACTTGATGGAGTCTTCTTATACTTTATACTTTTATCCTATTCCCTTTTTTTGTTTTTGAGTTTTTCATCCTGTTTTCCTGGTAGACGAAGATAAGATGAAGAACAAAAACAAAAATTGTATCAAGGCGTTTTTCGCACGGATGATGTTTGATTATAGCTCTTAACTTAAATAAAGAAGGACTCTTTTTTTGTTGTTTTTGTTAAGTTTTATTATTCATTGGGCTCGATGATAACGCGATGTTCCAAGAAGACGTTACTCTTACCCCGAAAGCTGATTTGATTGAAATCAAAACAAATTGAGAAAAATGTTCTTTAACGATTCATGTTAATAATTGATTAAATACATAAAATAACAAATGGATATGAACTGCAAATGAAAAAAATATCTATCAAAATTATTTGTGAGGTAATCTGATATCTTCATGTAGCCATTCATCGTATTGAAAAAAGAACAAAAAAAGTCTTACAAACGCCTATCTGCGATGTGAACAAAAAGATTGTAGATAGGGGGGAAGATTGATTACGGGGGACGCATATTTTTGAGGTGTTGAAGTGAAAAATTGGCGGCTGGATGAATTTATTATGCAAAGAATTTGATTGAAAATTATTATCATAATGATGGATTAGGAGAAGCCTTAGCACCAAAAACGATTTGACTTCATTATGATGGAGAAAAGGTTAAAAGATCATGTTTGTTTTTTTTTCCTGCATATAGAAATTTGAAATATGATGTAGAAGATTGACTAAATGATTATGGATAAGAGGGTTCATTAATGGATTTTGAAGGAAAAAAAAGTCAATAAATTATTTCCGTAAGCTTAAAAGGAGATTTTTAAAATTTATCAACTTTCTTCGTAGGAAGTTATTGTAATCGGTTCGATTTGTCGAACATAAAATGTTGACATTTCTTGACACTTTAAGGTCGATAGTGGTATCGAGTTCAAATGTTTGTACATATTATGACATCGTACGTAATTAGTTCAAAAAAATCATCTTACATTCTTTTTATAAATCAACAAAACTGAAAAACATTTTGTCAGTTATAATATTTTACTAAAAAAATTATACGATCTGAAGAATAATTGTATGATTCTAAAAAGTACTTTCTTGGCATCTAGTAAAAAATTAAAAAAAAACTCAAATTAAAAATATAGAATTTTCTGCAAACCTCAAAATCGATTTTAGATTAAAATATCTCGAGAACAGTGCAAGACACTAAGTTTAAACTTAGTTTATCTTACATAAGGAATTGCAAAAATATCAAATACTTAACTTCTTCATTTTCTCAAAATCTTTAGAAAAGACACAGTTTTAACTGGAATTATGAATTGGAAATGGAATTTTTCAAAGTTCCATAAATATATTTTATTCTTTTTACAAATAACATTTTCAAATTTTTAACTTCCCATAGGAAGTTATTGTAATGGGTCCGATTTGTCGAATTGAAAATTTTTGACATTTCTCGACGTTTCAAGGTCCCTAGAGTCGAAATAAAAGATTTTTAGAAAGATGTCTGTGCGTGCGTGTATACGTACGTTCGTACGTCCGTACGTTCGCTAGGTTTTTTCGTCGTCTATAGCTCAAGAAGAAGAGATATCGACTTCAAACAAATTTTGTTATGCAGATAATAAGGCAGAAAGATGCAGAAAGGGCTCTCAAGAAAATTGCGTGGGTGGTTTTTTTTACCAAAGCAGTTTAAAAAAAAGGTGAAAATTTTGGTTAACCCTAAATATCCTACGAGTCAATGACGCTAGAGATTTGAATTAAATTTTATATTATATATTGTAACGTGATACCAAACAAATATATTTTTGGAAAAAAATCCAATTAACGGTGTTTTTTATAAATCGAAAAACTGAAAAAAAAATTATTTACCTCGAAAAATGTACGAACAAAAAACGATTTTATCTCCGAAACAATTTTGTGCAACGAAGAATAACGTTTTTAATCTTTTCGAAAATTTAAAATTATGACTTCCAATTAATTTTGTCTTATAAGAATTATTATTTTCAACATTCGGTACAATTTTGAAAAAATCGAAAGGACAGTTTTGTTTACAAAAATAAAAACCTAAAAAATATATTAATAAAAGTTGTTAAAAGTTGATTTTCGACTCAAATATCTTTTCAAAGCTTTGAGATATTGGCCTTAAACTAATTTTATATTTTAAAAAATATTGTTGTCAACATGCAGTCAAATTTTGAGAAAAACCGAATTCACAGTTTTTTTTACAAAAAAATAAAAACTAAACAAAAATTAATAAAAGTTGGTAAAAATTGATTTTCGACTCAAATATCTTTAAATATCTTTTCAAGACTTTAAGATACTGGCTTTAATAATTTTTTGTTATAAGCAATAGTGTTTTAAATATTCGGTAAAATTTTGAGAAAAATCGAATTGGCAGTTTTTTTACAAAAAATAAAAACCTAAAAAAAAAAACAATACTAAAACTTGGTAAAAATATATTTTCGACTCAAATATCTTTTCAAAAATGAAAATATTGGCTTCAAACTTATTTTATCTCACAGAAAATATTTTTTGTGACGTTCAGTAGATTTTTTATAAAAATCCAGCAGTCAGTTTTTTCATAAAAAAATAAATAAAAATAGTACCCAAATTTGGTAAAAATTGATGTTCGGTTCTTTATATCTCGTGAACAATAGAAGATATTGACTTCAAATTAATTTCATTTATCCAATTTGTATTTTTGTTTATATAAGAAATAATTTTTTTTAATAAATGCTACTAAAATTGGTAAAATTGGTTTTCGGTTAAAAATCTCGTTAACAAAAAAATAATTTCGAAATCAAACTATTTCATTATATGCAAAATATTGTTGGTAGTTTTTAAATTTTTAAGAATAATTTAACAAAGCACGAAAACCTACAAAGTTTTAAGCAAGACAAATCGACAGACGGGATGGGAAGTTATCAGTGTGGGTCGCATCCCAGCCTCTTTTTAATTATGTTTGAAAAAGGAAACGAAGTTGAGGAAATCCCTCTCCTTTTTATGCTCACCATTAATAATATAGAGTTAATTTACTAATATTCCCTTATCCCTTAGGTCGATGAATGATTCTTACCTTACTCAACTAGATCTCGACAGTTTCTTAGTCAGGAATTAAAAAAAACTTCTTAGACACAAAAATTAATAAATTTTAATCAATTACTTTTCACAAAACTTCACACCGTCAATACTTTGCTTCTGCTGAGGTTATTCCACAACTTTGGCTCTTATGTGACCGAGAACTAAATTTCCGTGCTCATTTAGACGATATAATGTTAAAAGCTAACTCAGCCCTCGGTTTTTTAAGACGTTACCAAAGGAATTGTTCAACCCCTTCGTTACCCGATTTCTCTACATTCACTTTCCTACGTATCCTTCACGAATACGCCTCTCGAGTATGGTCCCCTTATCAAGGCGTACATATGTATATCAAGAATTGTAAGCTTTCAAAGACCTTTGCATGATCCCTTGATCCTTCCTTCATATCAATACCGCCTTAAATTAATCAATCTCAAAACTCTGAAGGAACCTAGACAGATATTTGACATCTTGTTCGTTCATCGTCTGATTCCTGGGTCTATGAACTGTCGAAATCTGCATAGCTCTATGTTTCTCAATATTAACCCCATAATTTAAGAAATAATCGGCTCTTTTATTATTGCTTCTCCCAAACCACTTATGGCTTAAATAAACCCATTGCTCGCATGCTATATAATGTCAATTTAAATGAAAACTTTTTTGATTTCAATTCAAGCACTCCTTGCCAAAGACACCTAAGACCAAAACTGACCCTTTCACCAGCCTCATCCCTAGCTATAAGTGACTTAATTCTTGAGTTTGATTAAGCTTATAGCTTGAATTTAGCCGAATAATTGGGGTTTTGTACAACCAACATTAAATTAAATTAAATTGAAATTAGAGATTTCAATTAAATTTAATATTATACATTGTTATTTAATAATAATCTGGTTTGAAATGTATTTAATTTCACCTAAAGTTTTTTGTATAAATCAAAAAAAGTGAACAAAAAAATTACTGTCACTTCGAATACTTTGCGCTCAAAAAATAATATTACATTCAAAATAATTGTTTGTATCAAAGAATAACGTATTTGACGTTGCCGTAAAATAACATCAAGTGAAATAAGTTCGAATTTCAAAAATTGGCCTTATTTAATTTTTGTAAATTGTAAGCCAATTTCTAACATTTGGACTTATTACACCTAAACAAAGTGAAATAAAGCCAAATTGTTTTTACATATTTCACTTTCAACGTTATGGCTTGATATAAGTGTACTTCACCGTAAAGAAAAGTTGTTATTATTTCTCAAAATAGTTTGGCCTTATTTCACTTTGTCAGAGTGCAATATGACTAACTGCTTAAAATGAGCCTTATTTCATTTTTTAAAGTCGAAATAAGGCCAAGTTTTGAAAGTTGGTCCTATTTTACTTGGACTTCTTTCATGGCACCGTTTTTGATACGCAGTGAAATTTAAAAGCAAATTTAAGTGACAGTTACATAAAATAAAAACCTAAAAAAATATTAATAAAGTTCGTAAAAATTGATTCTTCGCTCACACAACAATCAATGAAATTACATTCAAAATAATTGTATGATATACAAAATATTGTTTTTAAAATTTTGTAAAACTTACAAAAACAAGAGGCTGGGATGCGACCCACACTGATAACTTCCCATCCCGTCTGTCGATTTGTCTTGCTTAAAAGTTTGTAGGTTTTCGTGTTATGTTAAAAAAGTTCTCAGTTGAATTATTCTTAAAAATTTAAAAACTACCAATAATATTTTGCATAAAATGAAATAGTTTCATTTCAAAATTTATTTTTGTTAACGAGATTTTTAGTCGAAAACCAATTTTTACCAATTTAAGTAACATTTCTTAAATTTTTACAAATTGGATGAAAGAAATTTATTTGAGAGATATCAAGAACCGAACATCAATTTTTACCAAATTTGCGCACTATTTTTTTTAGATTTTTTTTTTTTTTTTTTTTTGAAAAAACGAACTGTTGGATTTTTATAAAAAAAAAAACAACTGAATATCGAAAACAATATTTTCTATGAAATAAAAAGAGTTTGAAGACAATATTTTTAATTTTTGAAAAGCTATTTGAGTCGTAGGTAAATTTTTACCAAGTTTTAGTCTTGTTTTTTTGTTAGGTTTTTATTTTTTGTAAATTTTCCTCAAAATTTTAATGAATGCTGACAACAATATTTTTTAAAAGATAAAAGTAAAGCCAATATCTCACAGTTTTGAAAAGATATTTGAGTCAAAAATCAATTTTTACCACCTTCTTACATTTTTTTTATGTTTTTATTTTTTGTAAAAAAAATTGTCAGTTCGATTTTTCTCAAAATTTTTCCCAATGTTGAAAACAATATTTCTTATAAGTTAAAATTAGTTGGAAGCCATAATCTCAAATTTTTGAAAAGATATTTGAGTCGAAAATCAATTTTTACCAACTTTTGTTAAATTTTCTTTTAAATTTTTATTTTATATAAAAAAAACTGTCGATTCGATTTTTCTCAAAATTTTACTGAACGTTAACAACAGCATTTTTTAAAAGATAAAAGTAGTTTAAAGTCAATATCTCAAAGTTTTGAAAAAATGAAAATCAATTTTTACCAACTTTGAGTAAGTAATGTTTTTTTTTTAGGTTTTTATTTTTATAAGAAAACTGTCAATTCGATTTTTCTCAAAATTTTACCAGACGTTGAAAACGTTATTTTTCTTTGCACACAATTGTTTTGGTGTTAAAATCATTTTGTATTCGTAAGATTTTCGAGGTGACACATTTTTTTTTCAGTTTTTTTGATTTATAAAAAAAAACGTTAATTGGATTGTTTTTCAAAAAATATTCTTGTTTGGTATCACGTTACAATATGTAATATAAAATTTAATTCAAGTCTCTAGCGGTTTTAGTTCGTTAGATATTTAGGGTTAACCAAAATGTTTATCTTTTTTTTAAAGTGCTATGGTAAAAAAACTACCCACCCAATTTTCTTGAGAGCCCTTTCTGCATCTTTGTGCCTTATTATCTGTATAACAAAATTTATTTGAAGTCGATATCTCTTCTGGTTGTTGAGTTATGGACGACGATAAAAACGTTGCGAACGTACCGACGACGCGACGTACGGACATACGGACGTACGAACGTACGTACACACGCACGCACAGATATCTTTCTTAAAATCTTTTATTTCGACTCTAGGGACCTTGAAACGTCGAGAAATGTCAACATTTTCAATTTGACAAATCGGACCCATTACAATAACTTCCTATGGGAAGTTAATAATAAAAAAAACTGTAAAAACTGATGTTCGATTAGAATATCTTGAAAATAGATGAAGGTATTGACTTCAAAATTATTTAATTTTATGCAAAATTTTGTTGTTAACGTAACAATGTTCTTTAAAAAAATTATTATGTATTTTTGTAATAAAAACTTTAAAAAAATGCTACTAAAATTGGTATTTATAGGTTTCGACTAAAAATGCCAGAAACAAAAACAGATCATGAAATACAACTTTTTTTTTAGAAAAATCTGAATTGACATCTTTTTATTGAAAACTCGAAAACCTTAAAAAACTACTGACAAGAAACATTGATAAGAAACGGTTTCTGGCTGAAGTATTATGAGAACAAATAAAGACTTCAAATTTTGTTTCTTACCTAAAATGTAATTATTAATATTTTTCTAAATATTTAGAAAAATCGGCAGAAGTTGTATGTGTTGATATCCCAGCCTCTTTTTAATTTTGTATCTAAAATCTTTAGAGCCTTTTTTTTTTAAATTAATTGTGTGTGTATAAAATTTTTCAATTTTCTTATAAATATTTTTGGTATGAATTTCTGCTGACAAAAATTCTTTTTAAATTCGAATTTAGGTTAACAAAATTTAAATGTTTTTAAATATCGAATTTTGAAAAGAAATATTTTTTTTTAAGATTACAAAAAAAATATACAGTGTTGATCATCAAACATTATTTGGGAAATATAAGAGTTTATTCAGAAAAAAAATATTGATATTAATGAGTTCCTGAGAAAATTTAAAAATAGAATATAAGTTCTATGGGGGCTACCCTTGTGGAGCAATACAAAAAATATATTATTTATTTAGAAAGAAACAAATTTAAGAACAAAAAAAACGAAATTGAACAAAAAAATTGTGTTTTGTGCTATTGTCATTTCAAGTCTCCGAAAAGCGCCTAACACAAATCTTTTTAAAACCTTATTTTCTACGTTTTAACTCAATCAACCCATTGGTTAAAGTTGTAGGGGCGAGGATAAATAGACGAACGGAATCGCCGGATCCACTTTTTGTCATTTTTACCAACGTAACGTTCAAGTTCGAAATTTTTTACAAATGCAATACTTGCCATATTCATAATTCCTTTATTTCACACGTTGAAACGAAAAATGTCTATCATAAAATTATTTGTAAGCCCAAAGAACAACAAAAGCTTTGATTTTCTTAATACACAAAACATTTCCTACTTAATAAAATAAATTTTTTTCTTGTAAAAGGATCTAAAAACGTATCCTTAATCCTTTTTTATGATAATTCTTCCAAATTTCCTTTTTCCTGTGATTGCAAAACTTTCTCTTTTATCCAAATATATTAAAAGTGTACAATAAACACTTTCCATACGTTAAGACCAAAGGACTGTTATATTTTTATATGAAGTGCTAAAATAACGAAAATCCTTTCATCGATATTAATGGCTATGATTGAAAAAATCATGCTTATCCAAATATACATAATACTCTTAAGGTACATAATATACTATATACTCTACTCAGGTATGTCTGAAGGTATGCATAGTTTTTTGTGGGTTACTGTATACCTTTCTTCGAAAAGTGCCGATGAAAGGTAAACAAAATGAAAAAGCTTTGAACTATTGAACCTGTGTGTCCTTATACCATCAATATCCTTCGATATATTATAAGGTATAGAAAATAGTAGTTTTATACTATTTTTTTTTTTATTGTAGTATCAGACAAAGAAGTATAATAAATTATTATTAGGAAATAAAATCATTTAATCTCTTCCGTTTGTGTGTGAGTTCCTTTGTTATCGTCAATAGTTCTTCCTTTTCGTCCTTGTCATCTTATACCTTTCTCTATACTTTTCCTATGTTTGAAGCTAGAAAACCTCGTATTTTAAGACTTCTCGTTTTCGTTTTCGTTCTCGTTCTCATTTCTATTGATATTATATGTTTGTACAATGAAGTTTTCTAGGTATATAAAGGTGGTATTGATGTTTCTGCTTTCCAGACCAGAAGATTTAAGAAGCCCTATGTTATAGAATGGTATGGCAACCGTCTCATGGTAATGAAAGTGAATTCAGAGAATACCTTAAATCAAGACAATATTATAAATAGTAGAATAGACTCAAGTTTGTCTGTTTACTTTGTAAGCGTTTTGCAAGAATTAGTTGTGGAGAAGGGGGGGGGGGTGGGAAGTTGTAGAGACAGAGAAATAGAAAGAGAGAGAGAGATTTTAAGAAACATCAGAAAGACGCGGTCTAAATCCAAAATCCAAACGTAAATATTTTCCTTTCGCTTTTCCTTTTCATGTCCATCGTCGTCGGCATGGGTCGACATTCAAGTCCTTGTCTATGTAGGTGCGGGTATGAGCAAAGAAAGCAATGAGGTCCTTTTAAATTCTATTGGTTAATATGGATGGCGAAGTGCAAGCAGAAGGACAAAGGGAAAATCCTCATCAAGATGAGCTTGCTAAATACTTTGCACAATTATTCAACTGGAAATGCTTGTGTCTGGCAGAAATGTGCGAACACCGCCACACATTAAATGCTGGAGCCGTGGTAGAGCAGTTTGCAGCATAATATCTAGTTGAAGAAGCGCAACAAAAGGAACGACAAGAATGAAATAATTGGTTGCAGCAGCACAAGACGAACACCATAAAACCAAGTGAGATGAAAATCTAATGAAACCACACTGAGGAAAGCCAAAGCCAAAGCTATAAAGCAGCTGAAGAAGAAGTACTTAACCAGTACCTATGTATGTATAGCAGCAGCAGCGGGTATCATGGCATAGAAGACATCAAGTGTGGTAAGAAATTTATAGGATTTTTGGTTTGAGGGTCAGCTAACACCATCACCATAGACGAGTTAGGTTAAACTTCTTTCTTTCTTTTATTTTTTTTTCAGTATGAGTGTGTCAAAGAACAAATTTTATTCTCAGGGAAAATTGAGGTCCTTAATCCTTACTCCTACATTATATGGTTCCTATGAGTTCGATGGAAAGATTGGAAAAGTGTTTTATACCTTCTTCGTATGGTGTGGCCTGTTCGTGGAAACTTCAATAGTTCTTCCATCGTTATGTTGGGAACAGGACAAATAACAGTATAATAATAATTGGATAGATATTCCTTTATTATTTTATGGCAGAAACATAAGGCTTAAAGGATTAAGAATTTAATACAAATATTAAACCAAACATAACTATTGTTGGCGTTTAAAGCTGTTACTTAGAAAATGCCAAATTTAAATGAGATGTTTCTAAAAAATTATTGATTTTGGGAAATTTAATAAATCCAATATTTTTGTTCTAAGAAATAGTAGTTTAATTAAATAATCCCACAAATCATTGTATCAGTTTTAAATATTATTAATATTCTAAATAATCCAGTTATAATTTATTAATGAATATTAAAAATTAATAAAATTTCAGTTGAATACATCAAATTAATATAAAGGATATTCAAGTGAAAAATCATAAAAAAAGCTCAACTAAAATGAATTCAATATAAAAAGAAATAAAAAACAGAAACTCTTAAAGAGGTACAGTAAAAAACCAGAAGCAAGAAACTTCTATAGAAAATTAAAATGAAACATTTTTAAACAAAAGAGCTCTTCACCTATTATTGTTTAAATTTCTCAATATTTTTCAATGACAAACAAACATAAATTTGAATAAATATAAAAAAAAAAATAAAATAAAATAAATTTAAAATAACAATGATAATGCAAAAATATGGAACATAGGTGTGTTTATGCCTATACTATACTTTTTCATAGAAAAATAATACAATAATTGAAAAATATATATAAATGCACTTTCACAATCGATTTAAGCCGCAAACACAATTTTCACGTGTTTTTATTTTTTGATTTATTTTTCTTTTCTTATATATTTTTTATTATTATTAATTTTACCTGTGGGTTGGAAGAGAAATGGAATAAAAAGTATGAAAATAAAAAATAATGTCAAGTCAATTAATATTTCCGAAAAATGTAGCAACAATTATGGGTGGTTTATAAAAAGTTATTGTTTGCATGCATTGTTTCTTTTTTTGTTAAATCCATTTTCAATATTTTTTTTTCTACGAAAAACCTAAAATGCTAATAAATAACCATTTAAGGAAATATTTTATATTTTATGGTTCTTATATGAAATATTCTTTTATTATAACACAAATTTGTACCTCCAAGCAATACCTATAGACTTTTTGAGGACAAGTTCAAAAATGGTGATTAAAATAGCCTTAAAGTGATTTATTTCAACAACAAGGATGAAATAAGGTTTCCAATTAAAATCTAAACATGCCATAGGCATATACAGAGAAAAGTACTTTGATATGTCAATTATTGGCATAATTCGAGTTATAGCAAGGCTTTTGAAAAGCAAGTTCTGTATAGTTGTTGCTTTAAGGAACAAAATCAAATATTGTTAAGGGTTAACAACTCAAAGCATGATAAAAATAAATTAGGTGGCGCAAAAGTCCGTTGAGAAATAGGGCTTAGTGACTAACAACTCTCAACCATTCCTGTGTGCGGGTAATGTTGTAAGGGATGGAAGTGACCTACAGTTTTATGCTGAATCCGAACGGCTAATTTGAGAAAGCACTTTTTTATGACAAGAATTACTCTTGGAAGATTTGTCAATTTTTTGCAAGATGCAGTACTTAAGATGACAAAGGCAGGGATCGATCCCAAGACCTCTAGCATGACAGTCCAACGAACTTTTTTTTTTTAAATTCATTTTTATTCATTATTTCTTAAGACTATCTAGACTAGCTAGACAAAAATTCATAAAACTAGCCTAATTAACCATGACTTACAACTAACTTACTGGTCCCATACGAACACTCTAAGTTAAGTTATAACACTCTTAATACTAATGCCTTTCGGCCCTAAGATCTATTTTACTTCAATTAAATTTTATTTATTTTTGTATTTATTAGAAAATTGGAAAAAAAACTAATATCAATATCCTTTTTTATTTTTACTTAAAAACTACTTAAAATTAGGTCCTTAAATAAAACTTAAAACTAACTTAAACTACCTATTCTACCTATAAACTACTTAAAACTAGAACAAAATCGATCTAACATTTTTTGTTTTTCATGTTTTGTTGTCTTTTGTTTTTTTCTTATTCCATGTTTTTTTTTATGTTTTAAATTATATTTTTAATTTTTTTTTTTTTAATATCTTTTTATATTTTTTTTTTCTTGTATTTTTTTTTGTATTTTACTTAAAACTAAACCCTAAAACTATAAAACAAGTATGTAAGCCGGCCAAGGCTTAAAACCCCATCCCGACTACCCACTATCAAGTGCCCATTGAAGCCACCAAAACTGGTTCTCCTGCTTCACCCTATCAGTTCGGTACCGTTCGGACACAGCCCTACTGAACCGAAGGAGCTCTGCTCCGCCTTGCGCCATGACGTCTCGATTGTACAGGAGTCGCCTATCCACGGTTCGTCGTATGACGTGGTAGATTAGCGGATCTGCCAATCTATCCTGTATCCGACCGCATCTCTCTAAAAAGAGGAATGCCTCTGGTGGAATGAAGCCGCTCAAGCGTGCACTCTCAAAATACTCGTCGTTCGGATAGAACGCCCCGGAAATTAAATTGTTGGTCGAAGACATAGCTCTTGCAATGTGACCTCGAACGAGTTTTATCACGAAATTGTCGATTCTGTTGATTCGAGCCCTGTTGTATAGGACCTCGTTGGAATAGTAATGCACGGAAGAAGATTCGACTGTTCGATATAAGCCGGTACAGCGTCGTAAACACTGCTGCTCGAACACTCAAAACTTCTCCATCTGGGAAGGGGCAACGTTGAACCACAGAGGACAACCATAAACGATCATCGGCCGTATGAGGGCCATGAGGGCTAAAAAACAGCCGTTTCGTCAGAGCGAAGGCTCCTCTGGCCCTGGTCAGAGCAGCATTTATATGTCTGTCGAAATATAAATACTGATCTAACCAGATACCGAGGTACTTCACTACACTTTTGCTCGCTAATCGCTGCCCGTGAAGATCAACGATGACCATCTTGCGCCAATTCTTGCACGTATCCCTCGTGGCCCTAGCCAACGGAGTCCGGAACAGAATTGTCTCCGACTTCTGGACATTTATTTTCAGTTTCCAGTCGTCGCAATATCGCTGAATCTTGTCGAAATCACGCTGCAAGAGAATTCTAATAACCTCAACCTTTCGGGCCGTTCTGTACGCAATTAGATCGTCGGCGTATACGCAATTGCCTTTGTAAGACTACTTATCAGATCGCTGGTGTAAATGCTGAAGAGAATTGGCGAATTCACCGCTCTCTGTTGAAGACCATTTTTAATTAAGAATGTTGTGGTAGAAGTTACATTGCCACTTTTGACAACAAACTTTCTACCGTTAAGCATATCATAAAGTATATACAACAATGGCTTGCTTATGCCAAGCTTGCTCAGTTTTAGGTAAAGACCCTCTAACCATACGGTGTCAAAGGCCTTTTTGAAATCAACCAGAACAGCACCTGTGCATTGCTGTTTTGATTTATTCCATTGGATATCAGAAACGAGTTTAGACGCAGCATGAATTGTGTCATGACCCGAACTGTTTATCCGGAATTATTTTGTTGTCCGCAGCCCACTTAGTCAGAGCCCTATTGATGATTTTTTCGAAAACTTTGCTTATACTCGGAAGAAGACTTATCGACCGAAGATTTGACGGGTTGGAGTTGTCCTTTCCCTTTTTCGGGAGAGGACGAACCACAGCGGTCTTCTAATGCACTGGATAATATGCATTATTCAATGCATTATTGAAGAGTGTGGTGTAAATGTCAATTGCCTCCATTTATAAATGTCTTAGTACACCGTTGGATATACCATCGACACCTGCTGGACTTTTTGTTTTTTATTGAATTAAAGATGAGCTGAAGCTCAACCTTCGTCACTTACAAGGGACTTGGTCCCGTTTGCTCGGTGATTATGGCATTTGCCAAAGAATCGTCATTGAACCGCATGAAACCGCGGTTCTCAGATCGCCATTGTGTCATATAATTTCGAAGGTAAAAGTGATTCAATAGGGCTCTGTTTTCCAGGTCGTGGTCGGGGCGAATGCCCCCCAACTAACCATTACTAGCCACGGGTACTACCGCAAGTAATGATAGGAGATGACTGGAGACTTTTGATTATCTACTTTAAAAAGTTATATAGCAATAATTACAAACAAAAATGATATTTATGATATAGCTTAAATACAAGGTGGACCAAATACAAGTTGTTAGTTAACGTAGCCACTAAATCGATATCCAATTCAAGTTGCTCTAAAGGACAATCTGCAAAGCTTCTTCCATTGTTCTGTACATTTTATTTTTTAACTGAAGTATCCGAGATCTCAATCCAGAATAATTCTTCTCAGACTATAGAGCGTGAAATATTGAGTTGTTGAGATCGATAGGCAATAAGTTTTCGTGAATAATTGTGTCATAAATTCACAGCTACATCAGCTCTATTTTCGTCCATGAGAGTGTTCCTGTTCATGTCTACTGTCATAGTAGTCCTACAAACTTTTTGCACAATTTTTGGGTGATTCATTTCGGCCAAAATTTCTGGTTAAACAAAAATAAATTGAGTGGCGCAACAGTCCGTGGAGAACTAGGGCCTAGTGACTTACAACTCTCAACCATTCCTGTGTGCGAGTACTGTTGTCAGGGATGGAGGGGACCTACAGTTTATGTGCCGATTCCGAACGGCAAATTTGAGAAAGCACTTTTCATGACAAGAATTACTCTTGGAGAATTTGTCAATTCCTCGCAAGAGGCAGTACCCGTGAAAAAAACTTTAGATGACATAGGCAGGGATCGAACCCAAGACCTCTGGCATGACCGTCCAACGCACTAACCATCATGCCACGGGTACTACAATTTTTTCTGGTTAAGAAATGCAAAAATCATTATTGGAACAAACAAATATATCCACGTAAACACACACACAGAAATCTCTCCAAAATCGATTAACTTAGATTCTAAGAAGAGAATTTAATGTCCAACTTTTCAAAATCTTACTTTCAAGAGAAATTAATAGTTAAATTAGGAGTGTGCGAGTCATGTCAAGGATGGAGGGGACCTACAATTTTATGCCAAATCCGAACTGCTAATTTGAAAAAGCGAGTTTCATTACAAGGGCTACTCGTGGACTATTTGCCAAGTCCTCGCAAGAGGCCTAGAGGTCTTGGGTTCAATCCCTATACCACCTTAAAGTTTTTTTTACGAGTACTGCCTTTTTCAATGGACAAATCCTCCAAGAGTTATTCTTTTTACGGCCCTACGCATTAACTATCACGCAACGGTTACTACAATTTCAAAATTTCAAAAGAAGTTAACTAAATATTTATTGTTCTATAAAAATATTCATAGACTTTTTTCATTAACTTTTAATTGTAATGTTTAAATATAGAAAAGTTCTTAAGAATAAAACATGAAAAATAAAAATTACTTTTCTTCAGTTTAATTTTAGATTAAAATACGTTTTCCAATCTAAGAATAATAGCAGTATGCAGTCAAAAAAGCAACCATTTCCGTACCTATTATTAGATTTCAGGAACCGCAAGTTAAAACCATTTTCTATCGAAAAAGCACTTCGATATCCTATTTTTTTTTTCAAAACCTTCTGAAACCCATGATCATACCAAGGAAATAAGGAAATAAGTCCAGAATTGTATTTTAAAAATAAATTCAAAACAAAAGGATATATTCCAACCCCGCACAATAAAAACATTCAGACGAGGTAAATATATACCACAAAGCTCTTTTACGCAACAGCAAATAGCACTTAAAACTAAAGTACTTATTCAAAATGCCAACAACCCCTTTAGAAGACAAAATCCGTATACCCCCATATCATTCTGACACTAAATCCCCCTCAAACTCAGTCCAACAACAACAGCAACAACAAAAAGATAAAAAACAAAACAATAAAATTGTACGTCTCTGTCGTAGAGTACACTCGTACTAGAAAACTAAGCTCCGCAACTACCCCCATCATCACCACCCCCACCAAAACCACCCCTACCACCATCAGGTATCAAGAATTGCATTTAAAATTCATCATCATGTCATGCCCAAAATAATATAATTTTGCATGAATTGCTTTTGTCCTTGTATTAAAATTATTCTTCTTTTTTGGTGAAAACAAAAGACAGTACTGAGTTTCATGTTGTTTTCAGGTTCATAAAGTCCACAGAATAAAATATCATAAATGAGGTATTAAAATAATTTTGAATTTCTGTTTTTTTGATTTTTATGTGCATAGGCGCCCGCAGAAATATTTCTTGGAAGGGGAAGGCGAAAAAATAAATTTTAAGCTTTTCAAAAGACTAAGGTCGAACTAATCTTCTCTCAAAACCAACCATAGAAGAGAAAAGAAAAAATGGTCGCATTTGGTCCAAAGGAAGCAGTGGGTATTTTTCTGATCCTGGAGAGAGGGACAAGTGTCTCCTTTAGATCCCCTTTCATAGTACCTGTGTTTATTTGATCCTTATAGAGTACATACCATGGGCAAATGGGTAGGAATTGCATTTCCTTTTGGGAATACAGGTTCTGATGGTAAATATTTACCATATGTATTGTCTGTCTGTGTTGGGATTTGTGGTTCCTTGTGGGACCAGGTAAAGGAATGAGTTCTTTAGATACATATGTACATCTTTGTCTTGTTTATGATTCTAATAATGAATTCTCACTCTACTCTTAGGGATTTGCAGACAAAACAAACAAAATTATTTTATTGAATTCAAAATCGGAAGAAACAATGTTTCTCGATGATGAAGATGGAAAAGTTCTTAAGTGCTGGTTCTTGTTTGGCATTATTGGCAGTGCCAGTAGACAACAACAAAAAGGATTAGAAATATGAAATTTTGTTATGGTTTTGAATGATTTTTTGAGGAGGTTTTTTGTCGGACATTCAAAAATAAAACAGAAAATAGAACATTTTACAAAGCTTAGAGTCTTAAAATATTCTTTAAAAGTAGGTCTAGGTATTTGATATGGGAAGGGAAACTTAGTGATATCTACAATAATACATAAAACTTGAATTATTTTCGGTGAAAAATAGGCAGATTTTCAAAATACAATGCCAATTTTATTGTTACTTGTGTTTTATCACAAATAAATAAATTAGGTGGCGCAAAAGTCCGTGGAGAACCAGGGCCTAGTGACTTACAACTCTCAACCGTTCCTGTGTGCGAGTAATGTTGTCAGGGATGGAGGGGACCTACAGTTTTAAACCAAATCCGAACGGCTAATTTGAGAAAGCACTTTTTCATGACAAGAATTACTCTTGGAGAATTTGTCAATTCCTCGCAGGAAGCAGTACCCGTGAAAAAAACTTTAGATGGCACAGGCAGGGATCGAACCCAAGACCTCTCGCAGGACAGTCCAACGCACTAACCATCATTCCACGGGTACTGTGTTTTATCATAGGTCTTCCAAAATAACGCTAAGAAGAATAAACTTACTAATGACTTTTAAGTGTTCTTAACCGATACAATTGTTGTGAAATAAATGTTTGCACATAATATTTCATAAGACATTCACTAAAACTACTTCGAGAGCATGTAATAAAAACACAATTATTTCGGAGCTATATTTCATCAAAATCGTAAATGCCATTTATAAAAAACTGGCCACGGTGGGCCATCTATAAAAAAAGAGGCTGGGATGCGACCCACACTGATAACTTTCCATCCCGTCTGTCGATTTGTCTTGCTTAAAAGTTTTCCAAATTTGCGTACTATTTTTCGTAAATTTTATTTTATTAAATATCGAAAACAATATTTTCTGTAAAATAAAATAAGTTTGAAGCCAATATTTGTAAATTTTGAAAAGCTATTTGAGTCGAAAGTAAATTTTTACCAAGTTTTAGTATTGTTTTTTTTTAAGTTTTTATTTTTTGTAAAGAAAACACTGTCAATTCGATTTTTCTCAAAATTTTATCGAATGTTAAAACAATATTTCTTATAAGTTAAAATTAGTAAGAAGCCATTATCTCAAATTTTTGAAAAGATATTTGAGTGGAAAATCAATTTTTACCAACTTTTGTTAAATTTTTTTAGGTTTTTAATATTTTGTACAAAAACTGTCAACTCGATTTTTTTCAAAATTTTACTGAATGTTGACAACAATATTTTTTGAAAGATAAAAGTAGTTTAGCTAATATCTCAAAGTTTTGAAAAGATATTTGAGTCGAAAATCAATTTGTACCAACTTTTATTATTTTTTTTTTAGGTTTTTATTTTTTGTAAAAAAACTGTCAATTCGATTTTTCTAAACATTTTTTAGAATGTGGAAAACAATATTTCTTATAAGACAAAATAAGTTTGAAGCCTTAATGTCAAGTTTTTGAAAAGATATTTGAGTCGAAATTCAATTTTTACCAACTTTGAGTATTGTTTTTTTTAGGTTTTTATTTTTTATAAAAAAAAAACTGTCAATTAGATTTTTCTCAAAATGTTTCTTAATGTTGAAAACAATATTTTTTATAAGTAAAAATTAGTGAGAAGCCATTATCTCAAATTTTTGAAAAGATATTTGAGTCAAAAATTAATTTTTACCAACTTTTGTTAATTTTTTTTTAAGTTTTTAATATTTTGTACAAAAACCGTCGATTCGATTTTTTTCAAAATTTTAGTGAATGTTGACAACAATATTTTTTGAAAGAAAAAGTAGTTTAAAGCTAATATCTCAAAGTTTTGAAAAGATATTGGATTCGAAAATCAATTTTAACCAACTTTTATTAATTTTTTTGTTTAGGTTTTTATTTTTTGTAAAAAACTATCAATTCGATTTTTCTCAATATTTTTCAGAATGTTAAAAACAATATTTCTTATAAGTTAAAATTAGTTATAAGCCACTATCTCAGATTTTTGAAAAGATATTTGAGTCGAAAATCAATTTTTACCAACTTTTGTTAATTTTTTTTTAGGTTTTTAATTTTTTGTACAAAAGCTGTCAATTCGATTTTTTTCAAAATTTTACTGAATGTTGACAACAATTTTTTTTGAAAGAAAAAAGCAGTTTAAAGCCAATATCTCAAAGTTTTGAAAAGATATTTAAGTCGAAAGTCAATTTTTAACAAGTTTTATTAATTTTTTTTAGGTTTTTATTTTTTATAAAAAAAAACTGTCAATTCTATTTTTTTCAACATTTTATCAGATGTCAAAAACATCATTCTTCGTTGCACAAAATTGTTTTGGAGATGAAATCATATTTAAGTCGTAAAATTTTCGAGGTGACAAATTTTTTTTGATTTATAAAAAAAACCGTTAATTTGAATTTTTATCAAAAAAAAAATGTTTTGTATCACGTTACAATATATAATTTAAAATTTAATTCAAGTCTCTAGCGTCATTGGTTCATGAGATATTTAGGTTTAACCAAAATTTTCACATTTTTTTTAAAGTGCTATGGTAAAAAAACCACCTACGCAATTTTCTTGAGAGCCCTTTCTGCATCTTTCTGCCTTATTATCTGTACAACTGAATTTATTTGAAGTCGATATCTCTTCTGGTTCTTGAGCTATGGACGACGAAAAAAAAAGTCGCGAACGTACGGACGTAAGGACGTACGAACGTACGTACACACGCACGCACAGACATCTTTCTAAAAATCTTTTATATCGACTCTAGGGACCTTGAAACGTCGAGAAATGTCAAAATTTTCAATTCGACAAATCAGACCCCCATTACAATAACTTCCTATGGGAAGTTAATAATAAATTGGGTGGCGCAACAGTCCGTTGAGAATTAGGGCCTAGTGACTTACAACTCTCAACCATTTCTGCGTGCGAGTAATGTTGTCAGGAATCGAGGGGACCTAAATTTGTAAGCCAAATCCGAACGGCTTATTTGAGAAAGCACTTTTCATGACAAGAATTTTTTAATTCCACCCAAGAGGCAGTACCCGTAAAATCTTTGGCATGACAATCAAACGCACTAACCATCACGCCACGGGTGTATATACTCATAGGGTAAGTTTAATATGTGGTCTTAGGCCACATTTTGATCGAAACATTTACTGAACGCTTTTAGGGGAAAAAATATATTTGCTCATCAGAAAGTGAAACTATATCATTACACAAGTTCCACCAAATAACTTATGTTTATTTTAAGTTTCTTACTGAAAAAAACTGTACGTAAGAATAAGACTCACGTCGTGGTTTATGATTCCGAAATCTCTTCAATATTTTAATTTATTTTCAATTTTTATTTTGTTCAATTTAATTTTAACTCGATATAAGTACCTGAGAACCTATGAATTCGCGACCCCACTGTTTTTTGTATCAATATATGCGCTGATCAGCACATCATCATCTTCAATCAAGCCATTTCGTCAAGTTTTGAGCAACGAGAACGAGTCTCATCCATAACAAAACGATGAAACTATGCGGAGCACCACCGACCGCCGCCGCCGCCGCGCGTCGCACCGTTGACCATCTAACTCCCTTTGGGGCATGACTCCAGATAAACGTGAACTCATAACAATAGCTTACAGCTTCACTAGGGATGCTGAAGCTGATGCCTGACTAGTGAAAGGAAACAACCACCATCATTATCATCATCATCGTCGTAACATCATTGCAACGGGATCGCCCAATGACGTGGCAACAACTTTCGAAAGGTAAATTAATGCCAAATGGCTAAAAGGCGAAAATACCAAACTGAAATCTCTGCGCGGAACGTCGATGTCATTCTTGTGTCTCTTTCTAGTAGAAGTAGCTATGTTCGTCATTGACGAAACGGGCGGAACAACCATTTAACATGCAAGGATGCCAATCTTTCCTTCATTCAAGAACTAGAGCCAGAGGTCGCTCCTCCATATACCTAAAGCGTCCGTTGGCGTCGTAGTCGTTGTCGTCGTTGTCGTCGTCGTCATCATCGAAAGTTTTTATAGAGCTACTCTTGAACATACCTAGGTCTAGCTACACATTCTCTATGTTCGTGTAGCCTCTCTCTGCAGCATTGGTGAAAAATGAATGATGAGCTGGAAAATGTATCCAAAAATACCACAGGGCAAAGAATGAACCTGCTGGATTCCGCATGGACTAAGTATCCAGACCGTCCGCATCATGAGCATTTTCTCTGGGCTCTGATGGATCTAAGTGTGCTCTCGGATGTGTGTGCTTAAGCCATATTTTGAATATGAGCAGAACATACCTCCCTACAGTTATTCGTGTTGTATGTTTCGCGACTGAAGCTGGAAGCTTTTATCCGCATCAGTTTAATCAGAAAGGACACTCCCGACATTTTTGCAAGTCCTGCAAACAATTTCCTTATGTGTTGGGCACTTGAAACTTTTGCGCCATACTTACCTCCCATACCGCACGCAAAGCATATTCCTATAGTAATTTTGTTCGACAGATGGATAGAATGCGTTTTTGGAACACACGAGTATTCGTATTACGTCGTCGTATGATGGTGCGTCCGTCCTTGTGGATCGGTTTTAGCTCCAAGGAGCAATGCCAACATTCAACAACGACGACGACCCGATACGGACGGGACGCCAACAAGGACAACGGATACAACGATGACGAGGACGAGGACGACCCTATACACAGGGGAAATACGATTTAGCAGTCAAAACTGACTGCAACAAATAATAATGATGAGAAGCTGCGAATCGTGCCGAGTAATTCTATGAAAATGTTGAATAGTTAATACGAAGATATGACAGGGATTTGCGGTAACAACAGTCGTCGGAAAGGCGAAAGGATAATGCAGGATGCAGCAGTTCCTAAACGATTGCGAGTACGAGAACATACATATTTACGGAATTCATATACTCTCTTGGTCTTGATTGTGATGATGGACAGGGAATTGACAGCGCGGCTGATTGCACTGATTGCCAGTACTTGCAATCGAGCAAAGCAGATTTATGTTTTTGAATTATCTATTTGTTTGTATTTTGTCTATATATGTGTTTGAGTGTGTGTGCGAGGACACTCCTGATGAAACATCTGTGCTGCTCCAGCAGATCCTATACTCTCTTATGCCTGATTGGAATGTGTTTTGGACTTTATGGTTGGTGTTGGCGTTGGCGTTTGGTTTGCTCGCAAAGTTTGGATATTTTCAAAACAATTCATTAGCAGAGATTTTCAAGGGAAATGAACATAAACTCTATGAATTTTCCAGCATTATTCGAGAGGTATAGGTATGTGAGTTCATTTCATTTGTTTTTATATTAGCTTTAAGGAGATAAAGTCCTTGAATTTATGAGATACATGAAGTATGGATTGAAAGTCTAGATATGCGAACAAAATAGAAAGGTATTTCGTTAAGGTATCTTATATGAGATAATATTTTGATGGTCGAACATTATATAAGGACATAACTTCACTTTTCATACCACAAAATGGTAAAATACTATCACACTATAGGAAGGAAGTGCTAAAACAAATACAAATATTCTGGCTTCGAGAATAAAATTCTTTCAAAATCTTGAATTCAAATTCAATTCATTTATGAAAAGACCATCATGATGTATGCCTTCACACACACCTTCAAACCGATTCACCATATAGAAAACAAACAGAAAGTCCTTTTCCTGGTATAAAAGGCGACAGGAATTCCTTTTCTATTTCAGAAACAAAACATTCAAAGACCTTCGAAACATATCAAATACCTTTTGTGCATGTGCAACACCCCGCAACACAATACTCAAACCCAAACTCAACTCTTAGAGGGTCCTTTATCTGTTATGCAACTATCCAGGAAAAAGTAAGCATAATCTGCTTTGCCTATATGAATATGTGAAACTACTAATTTGAGTGTTGGTGTGTTTTGTTTGGAGAAATATCCCAACACAGGAAAAGTTAAAATTTATGATTAATGTCCATCATGGTAGGTTTAATAACGTAGCGTTGTGTCTCATTGTTTGTCCAGCATAATCATGGTATTTGCACCTTAGTGCATCAGAAATGGTATACCAGAGACACGAGCGACACAAACCACCCCCATCGCCAACCTCCAATACTTAAGGTCAATGAATAGACTGCACAAGCACATATTCGCAACAAAATTGGGGTAAGTTGACTGGAAGAATATTGAATTTCCATACCGTAGGTACCTTTATATATCTCAACTTTACGAATAACTTACAATGACGACAAAGACGACGGAGCCATTATCATCAGGGAATCGACCATGTCCTTTTGGCCAAAAAGCGGACGACACAAAAGACAAACATCATCGCACAAACATGGTCTTTGTTGTTTCTAGCCCACAGAAACACAGAAATGCACAAATATTTGAGAGTCCCAAGGTAATAAATTCATAATTCTCTTATTGTGTCTAAACGCAAATTGAACATTTCGGAAACCACATATCTTGTCATATTTTGGAATGAAAGTTTAAGGGTGCTTGTGTATGTGTGTATAAGACGATTGATGAATTTAAGTACATTTTTATTCATGTGACAATTTAAAACTATAAAATATGTAGACTTGAGTATAAATTAGGAAAATATGGAAAATGGATTTAGACATCAAAGTGTACAAAACCTTAAGGAAATTATATAGCGTTATTAAAGATAATGAAGATTTAAGTTTTTGAAGTTAGGCAAGTTCAAAAACTTAACCCTTTTTTCGATCAATAAATGGAAGTTCTTTATTCTCATCAATTTTAAAAAACAAAAAAAAATCAGAGAAACCTAAAAGCTTTTTCAACGCATAGATAACTAAGTCAATTTACTGTTTTTGAGCACTTAACTTAATCGTCCTTAAAAATAACTTTTTCCAAAAATGTTTGCATGTATAGGGACTTGACTTTGGCTATACTGTTTGTATGAATAGGAATGCTTATAGTCCGTTGATATAATGAAGTTAAAAGTGCACACACAGTCAAATCTAAAATTACATAGGTAATTTACATATTTTGTGCCATATGCCTGATGATGTCCTGCCTGCCATTGAATATGATTTCTCCATTTTTACTCCCTTTTTTTCCCTTACCTTTAGTCGCATCCTTCTTTATTTGAAATCTGTTTCATCTATGTCCATTTTGTGGCTCTCATTGAAAATTCCTTTTATGTCTCAATATATACGAGTACTAAAGTTACACACGTCGCTGTAGTCGGTTGGCCGTCCGGTAGACGACCGGGGACCATGATTTTTATGGCCACATCCATCAAGGACTCGTTTAGTATAAGCGTCATGGTGTTCTCGTGCTGTCCGAGTCCATTCAGCAGTTTTTTTTTTTTTTTTTGGTTCATCTCTATCCAGCTGTGACATCGTTGAATTTTAAAATGCCGCCATAATTTCCCATTAAGCAACGTGTTGCAAGTTTACATGTACCTTACCTATCTCTTTTATAACTACACAGTACATCCACAACTCAACCCACCCCTCCTACCCCCCCACCAAGAGAAAAAAAAGCTAAAAATTCTAGGGTAAAAACGCATTAGCAACATAGCAGACCATCACTAGAGAGACTCTGTCATGATGTCTCTCCTGTCCCTGGTCTGCCCCATACTCGCCCTATAAATTTCAAAATAAAATATTAGGAGGGGTTTTTTCAACTCCCACATTTTATTTATACATCAGAAAAAAGTCAAACATATAGCAACCCCTGATATAGGATGGAAGACTCATGGAGATTAATTCGACAACTTCAGCAAAGTGTCACCTCAATTCTTCATTCTTCAGCGAGTTATATGTACAACGTTGTGTTGTGAGGGTTAAAGGAATCAAGGATTCACCATCACTTGCATTTTTACAATGTTACTTTCTTTGTAGCTTTTTTGATTTTATATGTCAAAAGAATGTAAAAATAAGACGACAAAGAAGACATGTAGCTTGGGTACGCGGTGACGGACGTAATTGCTTCCTACTTATATGGAAAATAAATTGCCCACAATGGACATAAGAGAAATGGATATTTATGAATCCTTTTTACTGCAAATATAGGCGAAACAATGCCAACAGTTGACAGTTGGTGTTCGTGTACGCTAGAGCTTTCCAAAATAGGACAGAATAGACACCTTTGCGCTAAAAATGTTTCATTATAATTTTGAGGTGAATTTCAGCAGTTTGGTAATCTTTGGCTTAATTTAGAGAACATTAAATGAAATGTTTATGAATAATTCAAGGGGGCAATTAAATGAGCAAAAGTGTATCCTTCTTTTAAGTGACTACTTAAGCTTGTTCAAAGTAGTGCATTCTGATACTTCAGTTTTCCAAGATCTTTGTTGTAGTTAAGAGTTGGAGCTTACGAATTGCTTGGATCATGTTGGCCTTAAATGCTTGAATCTTTTTCGTGTTGTTGTCATAGCATCGGTCTTTCATGTGTCTCCATAAAAGGAGTCAAATTGCAGTTTCAAGGCAGTTAATTGACATTGCCAAAAAAAGCACTATTTGGGGTACACTACTTAGTATTCGCTTTGGAATTAAGTTTGCAATATGTATCTCCCAAAGTTATTCAAGGAACTTATTTCGTTTCACTAAGGTATAAAACTGACCTTATGTCAATTTTTTTAGTGGAAAAGATCTGTCGAAATATCATAATGATTTGAAAAGAAACTATTAGATGGCTAAACCTGTGAATTTTTGTAGAATAAGTTCACTTTGTTTAGAAATATTTTTAACTTAAATTTAAATTTATGTTAAATTTCGTTTAAAGGTCTTTATCTCAGGATTAAATTGAAGTTCTGAGTTGAATTTTCCCAAACTGCATGTTCTTGACTACGTTAGTTAATTTAATTGGTTCTCAAGTATATAGAGCGGGCATTAGATAGGCTGAGTTTTCTGTTAAACAGAAGTAGTTTTTAAAGCTTGGCTTCTCACTTACTTAACTCTTTATCAAGAGATTGTGGAAATCATCATTTAGTATGAACTAATTATTCTTAAAAAAATCCAAAAAATACTAGTTAATGTTTTCCAATAATTAATTTTCAGACTAATTGAATAACAGCCTACCAATAAATTTGTACATTTCATGTCATTGATGAAGAAGTTAGATGAAAATATAAAATTTCCAGATGAATCGTTCTTCAATATGAAGATTGAAGAATTTAATTTCAAATAGAAATTTCATCAATTCTAAAAAACTATTCATGTGTATGATAAATCCAAGTGTTTTGGTGTTAATTCATCATATTGACGAATCATATAAAGATTCATCAAGTTGTGGAATGCATTCTTAATATCTCTAAATTGTTTTTTAACATTCCACATATTGATAATAGTAATTACCACATTGACGAATATATTCATTTTATTAGTAGATGATTTTTTAATAATAAATTCGCCATATTGGCAAAAATTAACCATATCATCATATTGATGAATTTGACTATCATTATGACGATTTTAGTCATTATATTGATAAACTTGACTGAACTTAGTTATTATATTGAAAGATTTTTTTTAAAATATGTATTGACAAATTTAATCATCACATTAATGATGGATTATCACTATAACAAATGATCATTTTAAAGAAACATTTTTAACCTATTGATGACTTTTTCATAAAATTTAAAGTTATTCATCATAAGTAAAATGATTAATTCATATAAATATTAATTCATCATTTTTTAAGAACATTTTCAAAAACATTCATATTTATGAACCCAATTAATAGTAGATGGTTAGTGCTTTGGACTGTCATGCCAGAGGTCATGGGTTCGATCCCTGCCTATGCAATCTAAAGTTTTTTTTTCACTGGTACTACCTCTTGCGAAGAATTGATCAATCCTCCAAGATTAATTCTTGTCTTGAAAGGTGCTTTCTCAAATTTTCCGTTTCTTTTTTTTCTTAGAACTGTTGGTCTTCTCCATCCCTGAAAACATTCCTCGCACACATATTGATGAATGATGTATGAGACTTCTGAGTTAAAACTGTCATCATATTGACGAACATTCATTTTTTCATCATATTGATGACCTTTTTCGTCTTATTACGCATCCATTTAATTAAGAGTGCTTTGATTACACATACATATATGAAGTGTATAGTAATGGGTGATTTTTTTGAGGTTAGGATTTTCATGCATTAGTATTTGACAGATCACGTGGGATTACAGACATGGTGTCAAAGAGAAAGATGCTCAGTATGCTTTGACATTTCATCATGAATAGACTTACTAACGAGCAACGCTTGCAAATCATTGAATTTTATTACCAAAATCAGTGTTCGGTTCGAAATCTGTTTCGCGCTTTACGTCCGATTTATGGTCTACATAATCGACCAAGTGAGCAAACAATTAATGCGATTGTGACCAAGTTTCGCACTCAGTTTACTTTATTGGACATTAAACCAACCACACGAATGCGTACAGTGCGTACAGAAGAGAATATTGCGTCTGTTTCTGAGAGTGTTGCTGAAGACCGTGAAATGTCGATTCGTCGCCGTTCGCAGCAATTGGGTTTGTGTTATTCGACCACATGGAAGATTTTACGCAAAGATCTTGGTGTAAAACCGTATAAAATACAGCTCGTGCAAGAACTGAAGCCGAACAATCTGCCACAACGTCAAATTTTCAGTGAATGGGCCCTAGAAAAGTTGGCAGAAAATCCGCTTTTTTAACGACAAATTTTGTTCAGCGATGAGGCTCATTTCTGGTTGAATGGCTACGTAAATAAGCGAAATTGCCGCATTTGGAGTGAAGAGCAACCAGAAGCCGTTCAAGAACTGCCCATGCATCCCGAAAAATGCACTGTTTGGTGTGGTTTGTACGCTGGTGGAATCATTGGACCGTATTTTTTCAAAGATGCTGTTGGACGCAACGTTACGGTGAATAGCGATCGCTATCGTTCAATGCTAACAAACTTTTTGTTGCCAAAAATGGAAAACTGAACTTGGTTGACATGTGGTTTCAACAAGATGGCGCTACATGCCACATAGCTCGCGAATCTATGGCCATTTTGAGGGAAAACTTCGGAGAACAATTCATCTCAAGGAATGGACCGGTAAGTTGGCCACCAAGATCATGCGATTTGACGCCTTTAGACTATATTTTGTGGGGCTACGTCAAGTCTAAAGTCTACACAAATAAGCCAGCAACTATTCCAGCTTTGGAAGACAACATTTCCGAAGAAATTCGGGCTATTCCGGCCGAAATGCTCGAAAAAGTTACCCAAAATTGGACTTTCCGAATGGACCACCTAAGACGCAGCTGCGGTCAACATTTAAATGAAATTATCTTCAAAAAATAAATGTCATGGACCAATCTAACGTTTCAAATAAAGAATCGATGAGATTTTGCAAATTTTATGCGTTTTTAAAAAAAAAAAAGTTCTCAAGCTCTTAAAAAATCACCCGATAGATGGAGAGATTGATATATTCTTTATTTGTAAAAAGTATAACAATTTTTTTGGTTAAAAATACGGATTTGAAATTTCTGCTGTCATCCGAAAGTGTAGTATAAACTTTCTTAATACGTGAAAATTATAAAACAAAATTATCGAAATCCAAACGGCTTTCCAATATTTCAAGATTTTGTGTATCCATTCCCCGATTAAGTTGAATCGATTTTAAGGAAAGGAAATGTTTAATTTATTGGTTAGAAAAAGATTGAAATTTTGGAATACCTAATTTTTTATAAAATTGCTTTCTAATCCCCTCAAAATAAGTTGACTAAACTTTTGTGCCAATATTTTAACTATTTTGTATAAACAAAGTCCTTAAAAGAATAAAAGGAAAGAAAAAATAAAAAGCCAAAGTGAAATCTATTAAACTGATGAAATTCACCTTTAATTGAAAAAATGTGTACTCTAATGCCCGAGTGTAGTGAAACTTAGAAAAAACAAACAAATTACCATAATATTCTTAAAAATTTCAAGTAAGATGACTTTATACCCTCTTAGTAAAAGCATAACACCAAAACTAACTTTCTTCTGCATATTTATACCCCCCAAAAAATACTCACTTCAACGTTATTGAAGCCTATATGTATTGTATAACCTGTGCTGTGGCTACGGGAAAAGTAGCTCTTCCAGAAAAATATGTCTTTATTTTCATTTGAATTTTTCCCAAAAAATAAAAAAAACTTCATTTTTATGACTTTTTAACACAAGTCGTTATGCCGTAAGGGACTTGCAAATTGTTTTATTATTTTTTTTTTCTTGTCTCAATTTCAACATTGTACCTTTACACAGCACCAAGGACATAAAGTCAAGACAAAGAAAACATAATAAAGAGCACCTGTTACAAGAAATACCTATACCTAACCTTAAAGGACTCTCTTCTGTGTGTAAAAAGGGGAATTCTTTTAGAAGTTTAATGGGATATTTTTTTGTTCTTTGTGTCGACTCGGAGCGGCGGCGGCGGTGGTGTTCTATTAAGTTAAAAAAAAAAAAACACTATAAGATGCCTTTAGGGGACAGTGCGAGAGAGATTTTAATGGAATAAATTGACAAGCTGCTGTTGAAAACTCTCTATACTATAGTGTCATAATCGTACACTGATTAAGCCTAAGGACAAAGGTGTTATACGGATGAAATGATAATGGTTGTGTGATTCTGGCGGTGTGGTGGTACGGAAACGGTGCGGCGGCAGGCGGCGCGGTGTTTGAGTCCGAGCTTTTCTCTAAGTGCTGTATGATGTTTCAATGTTTTGTTGTCATTGGTTGTAGTTATAACTTCCTTATACACATGGTACAGTTTCTGTCTAATAATGACAGGAAGAGGGAAGGGCATGATAGTATCGTATGTAAGGTGATATTGCTTAACAGCATCACCTGTCTAAAAGATGGTTGGCTCTCTTGTATGTTGAGGTTCTGAGCCTGAGGCATGTGGGATTTCAATTACATGACAGTATGTTGTATATTTGAAAACAAAAACTTTGTTCAAAAACCGCATACTCTTACCCTCAGTTGCTATCCAGAAACACAACTATAAAGACAATGCTACAATGCAATTTAGATTGGTAGTTTCCCATTGGTGCCCTTGAAAACTACATGATGTTTATAAAAATAGTTATTTTCAAAAGTCAGGACGAAAAAAACAAATAAAAAATCATTATCTATAGAATAAAATTATTCTATCTTGGCTTCGTTGTTGTGGTTTGACTCGTGAAAAATTAAATTTTTAGTCTCAACTCGATTTTTAATTAATCAAGGTAATAAAATAACCTGCGGTAACATAATAACCTTGGTTTAAATATAACCTAAGTTTATAAAATAACCTGTGATTAAACAGGGTTATAAAATAACCTCTGTTTAAAAGCAACCTTTTATACAAACAAACTTGGGTTAAAAAATAACATAAGTAATAAATTACCAGGGTTAAAATTACCTAGGGAACAAACTAGCCTTGGAAATAATCTGGATTATAAGATAACCAGCTTTTTAAAATAAACTGAGTTAAAAAAGTGCCAGGGTTAGAAAATAAGCTCGGTTATAAAATAACTACCAGGTTAAACAAATAAGCTTGTTTATAAAATAACCTGGGTTCAAAATGTACAAGGGCTGAAAAACAAGGGTTACAAAAACTGGATTACAATATATACTTGATCATAAAATATCCAGGATTAACCTGAGTGAAAAATATCCTATATTTAAAAAATAACCAGCTTAAAAATAACCTGGTTTAGGGTAGGTTCAAATTAATCTGGGTTTCAAAATATTAGACTCCTAACGTATTAACTTATAACAAAATTAAAGATAAATAATAATTTCAAGTTATATACCTAATGCTTGTCAAACTTATCCGTTTATGAAGCATGATGATGGAGAATGCACACTGCTCTATCAAAGTCAGAAAAGATCTTACCGATGCGTTTGATGTCAAAAAAGGTTTTAGACAAGGCAATGCACATTCATGTGACTTCTTTAACATCGTCCTGAAAGAATTTTGCTCAACCGTCAGCCCTGGATGAACAATCTTCCAGAGGTCCATCTAATTACTCGGATATGCCGATGATATTGACATAATTGGAAGACCAGTGTAGCGTTTTTGAGCCTTGTCAAAGAAAGATAAGAGCGTCTTATTGTGCTTCGAAAGACAAATTTTTCATGTGACTTTTGGTGATGTCTGCATAGATGTTGAGTGGAGGAGAAGATACAACGATGAATTGTAAGTAAAGCACAGTGATACTGACCTGGGTTAAGGGGGGTCATCCCACGTGACGGCCTGTATTTTAAGGAATTTTTAGGATTTTTTTCTACGACCAGTAAATAGATACAACTTTATTAAGTTTATTATCATTTATTAACATAGTTTGACAATATAAATATAAAATTTGAATTAAAAATATTGTAAAGAACACGAGTTACACCGGTGTGAACAACTCCACCTCGAAAAAAACTATCATCAAATGAATATACCAAAAATTGGACTTTTGGGAGACATTTAAAAAAAAAAGTCGCGAATTTTGCGTGTTTTTTTTTGTTTTTTGCTATAAAAAAAATCGAAATATTTGGAATTTTTGCCTTTCAATCGGCGATGCCTGGTCCATAGAGCATTTCTTCCTCTTCTTCTTGAAACTCTTTCAAAGCAGATTGTTCAGCTCTTGAATCAATTCTGGCTTGTTTAACGGCATCACTTACGCGCCGCTCAGAACGTGAGATTCGCTTTTCATCACGTTTCTCAACATAAGTATGGGCTTCGCGGCCTATAGGGCATCCCATAACTGACATTACTTTTAAATTACCTTCATTAATGATAATAACTAGGATCCCTTTGTAAGTTTTACTGTCACCATCGCCGATGTATGTAAGATACTTTACCCCATATTTTTCCATGGACCTGCTGTATCCTTAAAAAGACTTCGAATTTTGAAAAATCCCTTTACTACCGTATTCTAGACATATTAAACTAGCAATTTATGAAAAAAAAAATCGATTTTTTGAACGCATCACATGGGATGACCCCCTTAAAAAATAAAAGACAAACGAATTGGATGGGTCATGTATAAAGCGAATGAGCATCAATGGTACAGTCCGAAAGGTCTTCGATTCCAATCCTGAAGGACGGTGGAGTAGAGGAAGACCGTGACCCAACTGGCGCACGTAGGTGGGAGAGGACCTCAACCAACTTGGCATGCAAAACTGGAGACAGCTAGCTAGGGACCGAGCTAACTGGAGACGCATGTTGGTTTTGGTTTTGAAGATTGCGTCAAACATTAAAATTTTTTAAAAGTGCAAAAACTCTTCTTTTTCAAACTGTTACAAATTCTAAATTTGTCGAACCGTGAGAGTGAAACAAATTTTTTCAGTACCTAATTATTTTTTTAAAGTTTTAATTTTTGTTTTAAAAAAAATGGCAAATTAAATTTTGTAAAAATCAGTAACAAAACGTTATTGTTTAAAATTATCTTAAATTTTTTGTTTTTATGACAATTCTTAAAATGTTTGCTTAGGTATAGCATGAAATTCAGGAAATCAGAGCGACATTTCATTTTTATCAATTTTCAATCAAAATGTTTTGATTAAATTCAATCTATAATCCTTACAACTCACAAAATATGAATAAAAACTTCTTAAGCCTTTAGGTGGTGGTCCTTCTTAACTTTTCATTTTGTTCATAGAAATTGAAACAAAAACCTCAATAACACTTAACGTGAAATAAATATAATTTAATCGGATCAATTTCATAACCAAATATTGAAATCTAAGAAATCTTTTATTTTGAAGTTGAAAAAAAAAAAAAATCATGAAATACTTAAAAGGGTTAAAATAAACAATATCTATGGATTGAATAGGTAGGTAGGTATAGCGAAAATGAAATCAGGAAAACGAATAAAAGTTTAAAATTGAGTTAACCTAAAAGTGTTGCACTTAATATAAAAGAATCATTTTGATATTATACATTTATATATTTTATAAAAAGGATATCGTGAAAAAGGTTCTACAAATTTATTTTCTTATTTTTTGTATTTTTATTTTACAAGCACTTTACTCCTATTCATGGTGAAAATCGTTTCCTTTTCATTAAGTGTTCAAAGAAATCGGTTATTTACTTAACAATTTTAAATATATAGACTGATGTTTCCTATATACATATACCCTCAATAAGGTTCTGTATTTTGAATATAGATTTTACCTATTTAGTGATATAGATATAGATATAGGTATGTAGCTATACCTTTTGTACATATATATTAAGTACGTACAAAATAAAAAGAAACCCCAAAAAGCATCTCTTTTTCTATATTCTTCGCACTTCGCATGATAAATTGACAAATTTATTTGGGTCAAAGCCTAAGCCCATTCATCATATCAAAATTCCCATTCATTTGCCATTTGTTGGCAAATGTGAGCGTCTCAGCTGAACGAATGATATAATAATAAGGCCAGGACCAAAAAGGACGACTGACGACGATGACGACGACGACGCCAACAACGAAGAACAAGAAGAAGGGTACTTTAGGTATGGTTGTGTATCTGTATATATCGTGAAATTAATGTCCTGAGAACAAGAGTGTCTTGGGGTTTATTCATATACTCGTACTGTTATATATTTTCCATTTGCATTCATAATCATAAAATAATAATAATACGATATTGAGTTCATGAGGTTGTCCTCTTCCACTTAGCTACACTCGAATTGAACCTTAACATCTTCTTCGTCGTCCTCGTCGTATTTTTCCTTCATTCTCGACTTCATCCTTATTCTACTTGTTCGTAGAAGTGAAACAATTTCAGCAGTGAGAGAGAAAAAGAGAGCTAAGATATATAAATTGGATGAGTTTTCTTCCTTGAATGTGTTTTGTTTTTTCAAAAATTTGTTTTAAAATTTCTAAGGTGATACACTCATATCCAACAGTTTTAAACAAAAAAGGTAAAATCGGGGAGAACAAATCACAACCATCGAATTAGGATTTAACGAACCGTTTACGTTGAGTAAATTAACCGAAAGTAGACAAGATGAGTTTTTTCTTTTGCTGTATGTTGTGTCAAGGACGAGACCTCTCTCTCTCTCTCTATTTTTATATTAATGACCTCAAAAATTCATTCCAAAACTAGAACAATATGAGCACAAGGTGGAGAAGGACATAACTATAGAAACATTTGCTACATGATGTTGTTTTCTAAATTCATCAATTTGATGTATGGGTTTTTGTATTCATGTTGTGTCTGAACATAATTTTTGGAATTTTTGAAGGACAATATGACATTTGGAGCTTAAAATTGCTGTGGGCAAAATAATCATGATCATGCTTCATGCCCACACTTCTTTTTATCTTCTATTTCAAAATTATTCGATTCCTCCGAAATAAAATGCTGATGATGGTGATGGTGATGGTGATGTTGATGATGATGATGATGATGAATTTCATGCGGTCTTTGGGTAAAATACCACACAAACAAGCAAAAAGTGGAAAATGATGTTTTTTCCTAACCTCGAAAACGGAGATGATGGGTAATTTATGGGATGAGTTGTTGAGTAGGGTATTCGGAATGTTTGTGTGATAAATGAAGTGTTGAATGGATTGGATAGTTGTTGTAATGTGAAGAGTGGGTGGAAATTTTAGATTATTTAATTTAATGTATTTTCATTGTTTTTTTAACTTTGAATTGATAATTTGAAAAATTTTAAATAAAACAAATTTTATTGTCTGTTTAAAAAAAAAAGATTTTTTCTAAAGCTTACCACTAGGATATTTTTAGAAAAGCATTTAAATTAAAATTTTTCTATAAATACTTAAAATTACAAACAAACTGCATAGGTACTATTTTTACAAAAGGGAATCTTTTGCATTTGTTTTAAAGATTGAATTTAATATATTTGTAACTGTAACTGACTGTGCATATTTAAAACTACAAACCATAATCTTGAATAGCAAACATGAAAAGTTATCGGTGTGAATCACACAATAGCCTTTTTAACGTCCCATTTCTCGACGTTTCAAGGTCCCTAGAGTCGAAATAAAAGATTTTTAGAAAGATGTCTGTACGTACGTGTGTACGTACGTTCGTACGTCCCTACGTCCGTACTTCCGTACGTTCGCGAAGTTTTTTTCGTCGTCCATAGCTCAAGAACCAGAAGTGATATCGACTTTAAATAAATTTTTGTTATACAGATAATAAGGCAGAAAGATGCAGAAAGGGCTCTCAAGAAAATTGCGTGGGTCGTTTTTTTACCATAGCAGTTTAAATAAAGTGCACGACTGGGTCGCACGAACTTGCTCATGTATGCAAAGAGTCTGTTTAAAAAAGTATCTTTATAATATTTAAAAATATACCTGTAAAATAAGTTTGTCTTCAAAGATATATATGCCATTTGATTTGTCGAAAAAACCTCAATTTTTAAATTTTTTGGGAGGGGGTTACATTTAATACAGTTAAAATAATTTAAAAAAAACTAATTTAAGATTCAAAATTTTACCTGAAAAATAAGTTTGTCTTCAAAAATTTAAATGCCATTTTATAAAGCAAAAAACCCATGATTTTTAATTTTTTTTTTTGAAAATCGTTAGAGCGGTTTTTTTCTAAATTAATTTTTTATATATAAAAATTTTCAATTTTGTTCTGAAAATATTTTTGGTATGCAGTTGTTTAGTGATTGTAAATAGGTATACGCTCTATATTTCAATTTCGTAAAAAAATGTTCACCCGTTTTTGAGATATAGAATTTTGAATAAAAAAATTTCAATATTTTTTTAAAAATCCAAATAATAAAAAATTGCACTTTTGATAATCAAATATTGTTAAGGCAATATAAGAGCTCCTTTAGAAAAAAAAATTATTGAAATCGGTTCAAAATTTGCTGAGAAAATTAAAAAACAAAATAACGGTTCTATGAGCGGTACCTTTCCTGAGCAATACAAAAATATGTTTTTCTTATTAAAAGAAGCCAAGTTAAAAATAAAATTTAAGAGAAAATTAGAAAAAAATCTATCGGTTTGTTTTTCAGAAAATTCGAATTTTCGTTTTTTGACCAAAAAATTTGTACTGTTAGTTTTGATCTGAAAAAAAAATAAAATGCACGACTGGGTCGCACGAACTTGCTCCTTATATTCAAAGAGTCTGTTTAGAAAAGTATCTATGTATATAAGATTTAAAAATATACCTGTAAAATAAGTTTGTCTTCAAAGATATAAATGCCATTTGATTTGTCGAAAAAACCTAAATTTTTCAATTTTTTTGGGAGGGGGTTACATTCAATACAGTTAAAATAATTTAAAAAAAAAACTAATTTAAGATTCAAAATTTTACCTGAAAAATAAGTTTGTCTTCAAAAATTTAAATGCCATTTTATAAATAAAAAAGCCCTTGATTTTTCAAAAAAATTTTTCGAAAATCGTTAGAGCGGTTTTTTTTTAAATAAATTTTGTATATATAAAATTTTTCAATTTTGTTCTAAAAATATTTTTGGTATGCAGTTGTTTAGTGATTAAAAATATACGCTCTACATATGAATTTCGTAAAAAAATATTAACCCGTTTTTGAGATATAGAATTTTGAAAAAAAAAAATTCAATATTTTTTTAAAAATCCAAACAAAAAAAATTGCACTTTTGATAATCAAATATTGTTAAAGCAATATAAGAGCTTATTCACAAAAAAAATTATTGAAATCAGTACATAAGGTGCTGAGAAAATTAAAAAACAAAAAAACGGTTCTATGAGCGGTACCTTTCCTGAGCAATACAAAAATATGTTTTTCTTATTAAAAGAAGCCAACTTAAAAAATAAAATTTTAGAGAAAATTAAAAAAAAATCTATCGGTTTGTTTTTGAGAAAATTCGAATTATCGTTTTTTGACCAAATTGTATGGGGGCCACTGTTAGTTTTGATCTTAAAAAAAAAATGAAAAAAACGCCTAACGCGAATCTGCTCAAAACCTTAACTTCCAAGTTTGAACTCAATCGACCCAATGGTTTAGGCTGTAGGAGCGTGGACAGACAGACAAAATTTTGCACGAATGCAAAACTTGCCATATAGTTCCTATATGTCGCAAGTAAAAATGAAAAAATGCCTAACGCAAATCTGCTCAAAAAATGGTTTAGGCTGTAGGAGCGTGGACAGACAGACAAAATTGACCGGACGGAATCGCGGGACCCACTTTTTCGACTTCTTTACCATCGTAATATCATATTTGATTAAAATCTCGAGTTCGAAATTTTGCACGAATGCAAAACTTGCCATATAGTTCTTATATGTCACAAGTAAAAAAGGTGAAAATTATGGTTTAACCTAAATATCTCATGAACCAATGACACTAGAGACTTGAATTAAATTGTATATTATATATTGTAACGTGATACAAATCAATTATATTTTTGAAAAAAAATCCAATTAACGGTTTTTTTTTATAAACAAAAACAACTGAAAAAAAATTTGTCACCTCGAAAATTTTATGACTAAAATATGATTTCATCTCCAAAACAATTTTGTGTAACGAAGAATAATGTTTTTGACATCTGATAAAATTTTGAGAAAAATCTAATTGACAGTTTTTTTTTTATAAAAAATAAAATCCTAAAAAAAAACATTACTCATAGTTGGTAAAAATAGAATTTCGACTCAAAATCTTTTCAAAAACTTGAGATTAAGGCTTCAAACTTAATTTCTTAATTGTTTTCAACATTCTGAAAAATGTTGAGAAAAATCGAATTGACAGTTTAAAAAAAAAAAATAAAAGCCTAAAAAAAATTAATAAAAGTTGGTAAAAATTGATTTTCGACTCAGATATCTTTTCAAAAATTTGAGATAATGGCTTCTAAATAATTATTACTTATAAGAAATATTGTTTTCAACATTCGATAAAATTTTGAGAAAAATCGAATGGACAGTTTTTTTTTACAAAAAATAAAAACCTAAAAAAAAAACAATACTAAAACTTGGTAAAAATTTACTTTCGACTCAAATAGCTTTTCAAAAATTACAAATATTGGCTTCAAACTTATTTTATTTCACAGGAAATATTGTTTTTGATATTCATATATTATTCGATATAAAAATCCAAAAGTCCGTTTTTTCATAAAAAAATAAAATCTTTAAAAAATAGTACGCAAATTTGGTACAAATTGATACATATAGACAAACTTTTAAGCAAGACAAATCGATAGACGGGATGGGAAGTTATCAGTGTGGGTCGCATCCCAGCCTCTTTTTTTATGGTGCAGGGAACCACGGAAAATAAGTACGAGGATATTAAGGCCGATTTTGTTCGAAAAATGTTAAGAGATGTTAAAATCGTTTAAAATTAACCAAATCATCTTTTACGCTTAGAAAATTGCTAAAAATGGCTTTTGAGTTTTATGTATGTAATTGTTTGAAATTGTTCCTCAATTTTTGTAACCCGGAAGTGTTTACAAAACAAATCCAATATTAATTTCTTCAGAAAAATATTATACTACGAAAAATAATATTCTTGATAACTTGAAATATTTTTAGAAAAACTCAGTTGACATTTTATTTTGTAAAAAAAATAAAATAAATATCACTACAAATTGATTCTGAACTGAAAGATCTTGGAAATAAGGAAACATACTGACTTAGAACTTTTTTTTAAACAAATACTGTTTTAAAAATTTTGTAAAATTTTTTGAGAAATCAAATCGACAGGTTTGTATATCCAAAAGTAAAAGCATACACAAAATACTATACTGAATTGGTTAAACATAAATAAATACATAAGCTTATAAGTTCTTTGAAAAACTATTTGTTTTTTACAAAAAAAAATAATATTGGCAAATGTTTAAGGGAAGTTTTCTGTGTCAGTCGCACACACGATTAATTAAAAACGCCCTGAAAAGTGGGCGTAGTAAATACTTCACATTATTATTTTTGGTACATGTTTTTACAGAAACTTGTATATTTTTGTAAGAAGTTGGGCCAAAAATAAATTTGTTTATAAAAAAATCTCCAAAAGTAGGCGTGGAAAAAAATTATAATGAAGAATTATATAAAATAACCTTGTATACAACTTTAAAATTAAACTTAATCGTCATTTATACCAACTAAGACCTTCTTTTAAATGGGAGTGTCAGTGGACGAAAATTTTCTCTCGTGATATCTTATAGTATCCTTAATCTTATTTTGGTTAACTTAGATTTTATAAATTTATGACCACTTCATAGCGGATCCTAGAAAGACGAAGTTCTTAACTACCTAAAAGCTACGTCTGTCTATGGTGACGTTTTGACCGACCCGTTGGGGTGTAAGTCCTTTCTTGACGACAGCATGTACTTTGTTTTGCCCTCATTAACCGTTAAACCCATTTTTGTCGACTCTACCTCAATACTCACAAAAGCCCCATTGACATCACGCTGAGTGCTTCCTATTATGTAAATGCCATCAGCATATGCCAGTAATTTTAAAATAGTGTCTCTAGTGTTGATGTGGGAGCTCTGCACTATTCTTTGAAGTACGATGTTAGAAAAATCGCATGACAGCGCATCACCTTGTCTTAAACCTTTTTTGACATCGAAAGGTTCTGTTAAGTTCTTTCCAACCTTTATGGAGCAGCGTGAATTCTCCATGGTCATCCTGCACAAACGGACGAGTTTGGCAGGGATGCCAAAACTAGACATGGCTCTATACAGCTCGTCCCTGTGGATGATGTCATATGCTGCCTTGAAATCGATTAAAAGATGGTGGGTTTTGTATCTGCCGTAATGTGAATATTTGATCGACTGTGGACTTTCCTGGTCTAAAACCACACTGATAAGGACCTTTCAAGTTGTTGACGGTGGGCTTTAGACGTTCACATATTAAAGCAGAGAAGATTTTGTAAGCGATGTCAAATAGACTGATGCCTCTATAGTTTGTGCAGTTTAGAGGGTCTCCTTTTTTCGGAATCCAAATGATCTACAGCTACTTTGAAGAGCTCGGCATTGAAGCCATCTGCTCCAGCGGCTTTGTTAGACTTCAGCTTAGATATGGCAATCTTTGCTTCGTCTTAGTCGGGAAGATGAGATTGTTGGCTTTCGTCGTCTATGTTGAATGCATCATCCTGCCTGACAGCGGAATTCGATTCGTCGTCGCCATTATACAGTTTGCAAAAGTGGTCCTTCCATATCCTCAGTATTGACTGCGGTTCAACTATGATGTTTCCACTTTCGTCTTGGCAGCCTTCTGTTCGAGGTTTATGTACTTGTGAATTTCGTTTCACTTGCTCATAAAACTTTCGAACTTCATTCCTGCTTTTGAACCTCTCAACATCTTCGACCGCACTCTAAGAAGTCGGTGTTCCTCTCGCCTCTTCTGTTCATAGAGATCGTCAGCACCTCTCTCTCAAAGTCCAACGGCTAGATGGCTGAGTCACAAAGAGCGCATGGAAACCAATGCTCCGGCCCGGTAAGTCTTTGAATCCACACCCACAGGACAGCGCAGTAGAGGAAAACCGTGGATCAGGTGGCGCGCACAAACTGGAAAGTGACCTAACCCAACTTGGAGCGCGAAACTGGAGACATCTATCTAGAGACCCAGCTAGATGGAGAAGTTTGTTGGATGAGGCCTAGTTCACACAGGACTGTTGGTCTACCTTAAGTAAGTAAGTAAGGACCACTTCAAGAAATATTCATATTTTACTTGCGACACATAGAAACTATATATTTTAATCAAACACGACATTACGATGCTAGAGAAGTGGAAAAAGGTGGATCCCTTCATTCCCTGGCTCCTGCAGCCCAAACAATTGATTCGATTAACTTCGAATTTGTTTTAAGACGAAAAATAACACTTTTTGTTAGATTTTTTTAAAATCTTCTTTCAAAATAAAAAAACATATTTTTGTATTGCTCCAGAACGGTAACTCCTTTAGAACCGTTATTTTTTCTTTAAGTTTTCTCAAGAACTAATCAACCGATTCAAATAATTTTCTGTACAAGCTCTTGTACTGTTTCAATAGTATTTATTTTGATGATCGAAAATGCCATTGTTTTTATATGTAATTTTTTAAAAGAATATTAATTTTTTTTTCGAAATTCGATATCTTGAAAAAGGGTCATCATATCGAATGTATATTAATAAGTTCTAACTGTATCCCAAAAATATTTTTTAACTTAAATTAAAAACTTTGTTTTATATATGTATGTATATGTGTATGTACATATATACACAGTTAATTTAAAAAAAAAACAGCTCTAAAGATTTTCAAATAAGAATTTTGAAAAATTAATGTTTTTTTGAGAAATTAAATGGCGTTTTAATTTTTGAAAACAAACATTTTTTTTTGGATACAGGTAATATTTTTAAACAGACTTTTTGGATAAATGTGTAAAGTACATTTTATTTTAAACCGAATACATAGTATGTAAATTAAATTGAAAGTTTTGTTTATGAAATAACGAATCAAATTTTTGAAAATTCGTTTTAATTAAGTACAAAAAGACTATTTCTTTTTTATAAACAGTTAAATAAAAATATAGACTTGAACAATGTATGGTACAGTTTCTGACGAATTCTTTTTTTTTTTGTAAAAAAAATATATTATTTAAAATTACTTTAATCCTCAAATAAATAAAAAAAAATTCAAAACAACAATGCGTATCTCCTGTAACACGATTTTTTAAATGTACTCCAGAAAAAAAAATTAATAAAACCAAATTATTTGTTCATCTTCAGGCTATTCTCATTTAAATTAGAAAATCAGGATATAATTGCAAAATCCCAGCCTTCTTGTATTTTATGTGATGAGATTAAGGTGTACAAAAAATTACAATCAAATCATCCTTGTTTTCTTTTCCCACGAATCCAAAACCAAAACCAAAAAAAAAAAACACGAGAACGAAAAAGAAAAACAGAAAAACAAGAAAAAAAAACACCCTCTAAATATATTTTGGTGTTTGTTATAATGGTTGTTTAAGTATCCTGTGGTCAAACTTGAATCATCCTTCTTTTCGTCCTGATGATGGTTTACTTTGGTTTATGTTATGTTTGTATGTGTATTTATTTTTATTTTGAAAGCCTAAAGAGGGATATTCAAAAAAAAAAAAAAAAAAATAAAGTTAAATAAACTAACAAGCAAAGCCTGTCGCACTTTTCTTTTAATCATCATCATCAGACCATTAAATAAGACATGAATGTCCCCTGGAGGGATATTCGTTGAATAATTGTAAAATTCTTTGTAATTAAATTGATGGTGGTGATGGTGGCGACGACGGCGGCGCTGACGATGACTATGAAAACGTTGCCGCCGACCAACGACGACGGTACACAAAATTACACGTCACCAAAAAGTGATGAAATATAACAAAAAAATCTCTTGGATTCTTGTTAAAAAGAAAATTAAAGAAAAAGAATATCATTCCCCGAATTTAAGTTTAAAAAAAAGCCTCCCCAAAGAACGACGACGCGACGACGTGCCACATCACATGAAATTAAAAAAGACGGATTTTCAGTGTTGTGTTTTTCGTTAAATTTAAATTTAGGGAAGGTTTTTGGAAGGGTTTGCGTTGAGATGATTATTATTTTTCTTTAATATGTTTAAAAAAAAAAAACAAATATGTACAAGTTTTTAAAATAATAATTTTGGTATTATAATATTATTATATTCTCAAATGGCTCAAAGCTTCTTGTGGTTATGAATAAGATTTCAGTACATCAACTCAAATGAATGAGAGCTTGAAATATTTGCATGTCTAATGGAATTTTAATTATCTATATTTATTAAAAATAAAACAAAAAGATTGAAACAAGAAATCAATTCTTGTATTCAAAAATCTAATGACAATGGTTCTGACATCAAAATATCATAAAATAATATTTAATAAAACCATTTAATTGAAACAAAATAAACCAAACAATTAAATGTTCTATTTTTGTACATCTTTTTTAATTCAACAAATAAATCAAAATCAGAGAAACTTTACCAACAAATTTGGAAATTTTAATCTACTCGTCGCTCTATTTTTGGTTTTTGTATAAAGCTGCAACAAAATATTTCATTAACAACACTGCAAATAAGTTTATTTATTAAAACCAACAAATAAAAAATAAGCACAGTCACACAACATAAAATATTATAGTATTTTTGAAAATGATTCAACAAAAACCATACGATAACTCTTAACAATCTACCACCACATACAAAACAACCATGGAGGATAATATGTGCTTATGCACACGAAACAGTTATTTCATGGCAAAGTCATCAAATATTCAAATTAAGAGTCGAATTGGTCAGTGCAATTGGAAACTTTTTGGTATACTCTCAACGTTTAGCTGTAGTTCCTACACATATTAACAAACATGCAACTAACCAAAATTATATATATATATACAGTATTTTATTTTGGAAATAAGAAACAAAATACTCAGCTCTGGAATTGACGTATACAAAATCATTAGAATGGATTGGTTCCATTTCACAAATAACTACCCACAGTCATTTGTAAAAAAATGGCGTACAATTTTAAAAGTCACAAACACAAAATGGTTAGTTTATATTTTAGAATTTTTCTAAATCTGTATGATTTCTGAGGTTTGACATTTCACATTAAAAATTTTGATCTCCAGATTGCAGCCAAAAAAAACCGACAGAAGGACGTGAGCTGCTCACGAGATCTATGAGAAAAAGAAAAGATAAGAACACCGACTTCTCAAAAGGAAAATGAAAGATCATGAGTAGCGTGCGGTCAAAGATGTTGAAAGGTTCAAAAGCAGAAAGTTGTACGAGCAGGTAAAACGAGATTTACAAGTGCATAATCCTCGAACTGAAGAAGGCTGGCTGCAAAGACAAAAGTGGAAACATTATAGTGGAATCGCAGTCAAAGCTGATGATATGGAAGGACCACTTCTGCAGACAGTATAACAGCATTCAGGTAGAATGATCCATTCAACATAGACGACGAAAGCCAACAATCCCTTCTTCCCGACATAGACGAAGCAAAGATTGCCATATCTAAGCTGAAGTCTAACAAAGCCGCTGGAGCAGATGGCTTGAATGAATGAATTATTGTAAGATATAGTCGGAAGAAAGCATGCCCGATGAATGGAACCTTATTATTGTTTGCCCGATTCTGAAAAAAGAAGACCCTCTAAACTGCACCATCTATAGGGCATCAGTCTACTAAACATCGCTTACAAAATCTTCTTTGTCGTAATATGTGAACGTCTAAAGCCCATCGTCAACAACCAGGTAAGTACTAGACCCTGGTTCCCTAGATGACCAGGGTCTAGTGACTTACAACTCTCAACCATTCCTGTGTGCGAGTAATTGCAGGGATAGAGAGGACCTACAGTTTATATGCCGAATCCGAACGGCTACTTTAAGAAAGCACTTTTCACGACAAGAGTTACTCTTGGAGAATTTGTCAATTCCTCGCAAGAGGCAGTACCCGTGAAAAAAACTTTAGATGGCACAGTCGGGGATCGAACCCAAGACCCCTCGAATGATAGTTCAACGCACTAACCATCATGCCACGGGTACCTGGAAAGTCCATAGTCGATCAAACATTTACATTTCGGCAGACCCTGGAAAAACCCAAGATCATCAAATTGACACTCAAAATGTCTTCATCGATTTCAAGGCCGCATATGACAGCATCTACAGGGGCGAGCTGTATAGAGCCATGTCTAGTTTTGGAATTCCTCCCAAACAAATCCATTTGTGCAGGATGACCATGGAGAATTCGCGCTGCTCCATAAACGTTGGAAACAACTTAACCGAACTTTTCGATGTCAAAAAAGGCTTTAGACAAGGTG